>OY743171.1:53019094-55419094 GCA_963555705.1 Ligustrum vulgare
AAAATTACATGTCGCCCTAGTTCGCAATGCATTGGCTAGAACAATTGCAAGAACCTACTACATTGCCTTGCATGTCAAGTCCCAAAGGGCACTGAACGCACTAGCACTCGACAATGTTTTCTTTCAGCGCCCACCTTTTGCTCCACCCATCATGCAAACTAGCAACCGATCCCAAGCCAACACAAGATGCAAGCTATGAATGTCGACCAATTCTTATCCCAACCGTCTGGACGCATGGGCAATTGCGGGAACTACATTACTACATGCGTCTTATACCTAGGACAATTGATCACCACGCAGCACAATTTCAGCCCCACGCAAGCCCTTACATTCAGCATCGTTTGGTTTTTCAGGCACCAAAATTAGTTTCGTCAGTCGCTCACGGCCGGTTTCGTCGCCCGGGGGCGTGCCGATCCGTCGGGGTCAGTCCTCGGGTCTTGCTCCCTTTTTCCAATCGAGACGGGCAGTTGTGGGGGATCCGGTTGCGTGTGCGTTGATCCGGGGCCGTCGTTCAACACACAACACGATTTCGTGCCCACGCATGCCCTCCGACTGGTAGTTGCAGGGGGGTCACCGCAAGCTTTATATCCCCAACCGACCGCTCCATCCCGATAGACTACTTCTTGCTGGAAAATCATTAATTGTCCACAGTAATGAGGCACGCATCCTGAAAAGCCCTAGATTTTTTGTTGCAACATCTCGCGTGTCAATACCAGTGGACCACAGATCCTTCAACTCATCCACTAAGGGTCGTAAGAATACGTCCATGTCCTTACCAGTTGATTTAAGCCCTGGGATCAATAGAGTTAGCATTCAATACTCCGATCTCATGCATAGCCAAGGTGGTAGATTGTAACACGTTATAACTACTGGCCATGTACTATATGCCTGACTCATGTTTCCAAATGGATTGAAACCATCTACGCAAACCCCAGTAGGACATTCCTGATTTCACTTACAAACTATGGATGTTTCTCGTCGAACTCTCGCCATGCCTTCCCGTCTACAGGATGCTGCATCTCATCATCATCCTTAGACTTTCCTGTATTGTGCCACCTCATGAGTTTTGATGTATCCTTCGTGGCAAATGAACGTTTAATTCTGGGTGCCAGAGGAAAATATCGCAATACTTTATGCGGCACATTCTTAACAGAGTCTCTTCCAGCGTTGTGCATCCAACGACTTTCCTTACACACGGGACAATTTTGCATATCAGCGTTCTCTTTCCAGAATAGAGCACAATCATGCTTACAGACGTGAATAGATTGGTAACCCAAGCCCAGCTTCGTCAACATCTTCTTGGCTTCATAGTGAGAGTCCACGAGGTTCATGTTCGAAAAGGAAAGCTTTAACAATTGTAAAAGATCATCTAAAAATTTATTTGTCCACTTGTTCACCACTTTCAGATACATCAATTTCACTAAAAAGTTTAATGAAGAGAATGAAGAAACCCCAGGATATAGTTCTGAATGAAGAGCCTCAAACAATTGGTCGTACTGGGCATCAGAACCTGTAGCATCAAACTCATTCTCGAGTATCTCGTCCATAACATCGGCCATTTCGTCCATCGCATGATCTCCCGAACCCATCCCCTCATCCTGTACGTGCGTATTTCCATGTTGAGCCTCGATCTCATCGTGGTGAATCCATGTGACATAGCTCGCCGCGAAACCATTACGACGTAAATGGTATTCAACGATCTCCAAATCATGGGTATATCCATTTAAGCATTTGTTACAAGGGCATCTGACCCTCCCCCGATCGTTTACAAGTGGTCTCACCATATCTATAAAAGCTTTCAAACCAAATAAGAATTCTTAAGACTTTCGATTTCTAATATTCGTCCAGCTTTTATCAATTTTCATCTCTGATATCCTGCAAGAAGAATAAAAATATATATTATGTGACAATTTCGAGTGACGTGAATGTTTTAATTCCACCTCATCAGTCCACGTCTAATAAAAAGGCAAGGGCCCTAACAATTCATTATTGATCTGCAAAATAATGGATTTTGTTCATTTTTCCATTGATGTCTATATTTTGTACCGCGTAAATTTCAGCAGCATCTCCCATAAGTTCTCCTAAGTGTGCGATCTATGTTGCACATAGTCCACACCTGAAGAACATAGAGAAATGTTGGAATTTACGCAGAAAAATATATATACATCAACAGAAAAATGAACAAAATTCATTATTTCGCATATCAATGACAAACTCTCCAAAAATGGGAAAATTCGAATATCAAGTTGTATACTTCATGTTGCCAACAATGTATGCAATTTTTTATTTACAAAATGATCTGCAAACGATTTTCTAAGTTTATGCAAATGAAGTGCACTACACTAATATATCTATAAGAACTAATTTATACTAAACACCCAAATAATTTAAAAGAATTACAAAAAAAAAAAAAAAAAAAAAGTTTAAATGACTTACCAAAGGTCTAAACAATGCCTTGTTCTAAATTTTTTCTTCAAGTTCAATTATATCAGAACAAATTGATGATACAGATGAAAAGAAAAATGAAAACTTTGTATTTTGATAATAAAGTCTGAATACGAAATGGGAAGGGGCGAGAAAAAAGTGTAAATACGAAATGACGTCAACATTCCTACTAATAACTTAAGGTCTATAGATATGTCGCCCCTATAGAACTTAATGTCGCCCCTATAAACATCAAGTTTTTCGCCCATCCGGACTAAAATAATGCGGGAAGATTTCTCGCTAAGAACTCGGGTCTATAGGGGCGACTAGATCGCCCCAATAGATTTTGTACATTCGTCCCAATGTGTAATTAAAAAGGCGCCAATTGTTCCTGCCAATATATCATTGTATAGAGGTGACATTTCCATCAATAGGGGCGACATATGTCGCCCCTATTGATCTGTCAATCTGCAGGGACAACTTTTTCATGTCACCCCTATTCGTACAATATCTATATGTTGCTCCTAAAAAATCGCCCCTATTGTACCTTTTTTTGTAGTGAACAACAAACTAAGTAGAATTTATTCATGAAAGATAACATAATATTCTAATTTTGAAAGATAAATAAGTGTATAAAATACATTTATCAATAGTGTTTATGTCTCTTTAAAATGTGTATATGTCTATATTTGTGGGTGGAGGAGGTTTTTCGGAGGTGGCGGTATTCTTCACTGGTGATATTGGAGGTGTTTTTTGATACAATTTTAGTGATATTTTAGGCATTTTTGGTGGTGGTTTAGCCGGCGAAAAGGATTGGGTTGGGAAGGGGGCAGATGACTTGTAAAGTGTTTGCAATTATGGGTGATTATAACTGATAAAATATATAAATTTTGACTAATAAATACTATTTGACCTAAAATCCTTGAGATTGTGATAAAATTTATAATCGTGACTCACAATTTGTTAAGATATTGTTAAGTGCATTTTTATACACTTTTTATACCTTTAAATTAGCATATTTTGGAACAAATTGAGCAAATATCTACTTATTTAATTCGTCTATCGTGTAAAATTAGGTAAAAATGCATTTTGAAATAAATTGTAACTAATTGATTAAATGTGTGATATATTTATATATATAACAGGAGCATAAAACGAAAACCATGTGAAGCATGGCAAAAAAAGATAAAAAAAACAAAAAGCTGGAAACAAGGCATGATGGGAAAGGTGGAAGGCATGGGTGCAAGCTGAAAAAGGGGGAGACAAGGAGCTCGAAAGTGATGAAAGGTGATGCTGGGAGACAGAGAAGTGTGGGAGAGAAAAAAGAAAAGAAAACCAGGCTGCTATAGATATACATACACACAGACACGAGGGAGAAGAGGTGGAACCGGGGGTTTGAACTGCAGGTGACAGCTGCAGTGGAAGTCCATCTGGAAATGAGTAGATAGATAGGAATATACTGCTGCTGGAATACTTGGCTAGAGGAGAACTGCTGCCTGCAACTGGAAGTTTACTGCCACTGGAGGAGAGAACCGGGTGGATTTTCAGCTGGTGACAGCAGCTGGAGAAGCTGGTTGGCAACAGAAACCATCTTAGTTTCCATAGATAGACAGGGAGTTCTGGCTGGTTCGACGGCAGTGAGCAAAACCGGAGGAGGAGCAGGGTGACAGGTTGTTTACTTGCGGGTTTGCTACTGCTGAACTACTGCCGGCACTGAGGAAGAAGAAGGACTGAAACGGTGGAAGAAGCTGCTGGTTTTGAAACAGGAATCAGGGGATTGCAAGGTGCTGCCATTTCAATGAAGAAATAGATGCTGAACCGAACTTGAAGCTGCTGCCGGAGAACTGGGGGTGGATTGCAGCTGGTTTCATCCAGCTGGAAATTATTGCTGAGCTACTGCTGGTGGTGAAACTGTTGATCCAAGCCTGCTGATTTATGTTGTTGCTGGAGAACAACTGAGAGGGAAGAAATGACTGCAAGGATTCCACCTGGTTCAACTGCTGCCTGAACTGGTTCGGCTGCCGGATGGGGAAGAAGAAGGATATAACAGGTTCAATTGACAGGTAATGGTTTGCACAATAAATGAGGGCCAGGGACTGATTTGCACAATTGAAAGCTAGGGACTGAATTGGCCAGAAACAGATTCAGGGACTGATTTGTAAGAAACAAAAGTCCAGGGACTGAAATGCACTTGCCATGAAAGTTGGAGGACCAAAATGCAATTTCCACCATTTTCAAACTACGGTTTTTTATTTATTTTAATGCTTTATGTTATTTTTAATTCTCGTACGCATGTTTAGCTAATTTTCGCATGTTGGGATGATTGATGGAATTTTAATTGCACTTAGTTATTTTTAAAGTTATTTACGTAATTTGCACTATTTAATTTCATGCATTTTTATTATTGTCATTTAATTTCAAGCACTTTAATTTACGTCGTTTAATTTTGCGCATTTAAATTTAAGTTTAATGTCATGCATTTATTTTGAGTAGTTAGTTTTATTTGCAAAACTTGAAAATTGATTAAGTGTCGTTTAAATGAAATCATGAATCCCAACTATTTTAATTTATCATTTTCTGCATTATCGTTAGATTTTAGAATTTACTCATTTAAGTTTCGCATTCAAAACCAAAATCAAAAACTTTATTTTGTGACTCTTTTGTTAAAATTAAAATTAACTAACATGTGTAATTGAAGTATACATTCCTCGTGGGATCGACAACCCGGACTCAAAAAGTCCACTTTATTACTTGAACGCGACCCGTGCGCTTGCGGTACACGATTTTAGCGAACAAGTTTTTGGCGCCGTTGCCGGGGAATGTTTTTATTTTGATTATACTTTAGTTAATTTTAGTTTTAACAATTTTTATTTTTTGTTACCTTTGATTTACCTTCACAATTCTAATCTTTCTTGTGTTTGGATTTCTTTGTATGCATATCTGATTTTAGTATTGGCAAAATAGGACAAGAATTGCAATGTACAATCTCAACGTGGGTGATGAATACCAGCTTGAAGAATATTCAAGTTGTGAAATTTGTTACAAGATGCATAGTAATGGACCATGTTTGTTTTCGCGCAATAATATGTTTCAGTCGAAGCTTCTTAAGTTTAGACTCTATTTGAATTGTCGAAAACAAGCAATTGACACATCCGATGCTAGTTACATGCTCTTGGGAGATTGTATACCTAATGATTGGGATGCGGACATTACTCTTGTGGGAAATGGTCCGCCATTTTTGAATGAAAAGGTACTTGCAGAATATTACTATGAACTTGCCAAGCTGGATGAGGATGATATGCCTATAGGAGATACCGTATTCTGGGAAGCATTTCAAATGTGGGGGTATGATCCACTCGTGGGAATAAATAGGAAAAACTTGTCATTGCCAATGGATTCATGTTTTGAATTGATCATTCAATCCGAGGAAACATCAACTGATGTAGATGAGCTTGAAGAGAATGACACTTTAATCACACTAGAATCACATGAAGAAGTGACAATTAATGAGGAAGAGAGCAAATCAAATTCTGTCAACTTCATTGATTGTCCAATAATCGATTTCGTGATTAAGCCACTTGAGGAAGTGCAAGTCTATTTAGTTGAGATCGAATTGGATGAATCAGGCAATTTCCATAACTGTGGAAAAGGCAACGTGCAAGTATTTCAAATAAGCGAGGAGTGGAGCAAAGCCATAATAAGCAAAATGGGCAGGAAATCGAAAGCTATGTTCAAAGTACCATGAAATGCTTATGCGGAAAAGTCGAGCTTATGACTTTAACCAAGCGCTTTTTGGGAGGCAACCCAAATTTCTTCTCTTTTGATTTACTTGTATTTTATTTACTGTATTTCTTTACTTTCTTTTTAATTATTTGTCAAACTTTTGTAGGTAACAAATATTTTTGAAAATCCTAAGCGACATTGTATTCAACAAGTTTGGGGGTGAACTACATTCGACGAAAGCTTAGGTCAAAATTCAACATCACAAACAAGCATTGAATCAGGGAAGTTTCACTACCTCTTATCTTCTTTACATATTGTTTCTATTTTCACATTGAGGACAATGTGTAATTCAAGTTTGGGGGTGTTGACTTCATTTTGCATTTTTTCATGTTAGATAGCCTTGTCGGCTTAAGATATTGTGATGTTCGATTTTGTTCATTTTGTTGTGGATATTGAAATGCTAGATAGCCTTGTCGGCTCAAAATGATTTGATGTTTGGAATTGTTGATTAATTCACGAATTATGATCAAATATACTACGTGTGCCTGTTTTTAACTTGCTTATCTATGAGTGATCCTGAGTTTTCTTGAGCACAATAGTCATAACTAATTGTTGTTGAGATTTGGAATCCATTGAAGGTTGGAAAAATTTGTGAAGTAGAAATTAGGTTGTGAGCTTGTATCTTCAATTTTTATCAACCTATCCAATTCCTTCTCAATGCTATCAATCTCTTGATCCTTTGTGAGACAAGTTTGGGGGTGGTCGAGCTGGTAAAGGAGACGGTCTAGATGTGTAGTGATTCCATGCATGCTTGATCTAAATTTGTGTGGAGTGTTGTTGATGTTAGTATAAGCTAAGTGATGACCAAATGCTAGAGATCTAAGCTCATTTTAATTATTGCATTGCCCTATCTCGTAGCCTTTTTGACTCGAGCAATTAAGCCCGTAGGAGTATCTTGAAACTTGGTGCCTTAAGTTTGAAACTTGGGAGTCATCGGCCTAAAGCTCGCTACATGGGTCAATTAGAAAGCTTAATGAGTAGGGTACACACACTTGTATAAAAAAAAAAAAAAAAAAAGCACATCATCATCATTGCATTTGCTTAATAAGTCTACCTCACTTCGTAGCCTTTTTGACTCGAGTTAGTAAGTCCGTAGGGGTATTTTGAAACCTGGTACCCTTTGATCTTAAAACAATCGGGGAGTTGCCGGCCTAAAGCTCGCTACATGGGTCAATTAGAAAGCTTAAGGGAGTGAGGAAGTCACGAGCAATCATCACATTAGTTTGTAGAAATCATGCATTTACATTTGCATAAGGGCTTAGATTAATAGTGGGTTTGAATTGCTTGGTATAAACTTTAATGTTGAAACACTCATCTAGTGGAGAGTCACTGCATATCTAGATTGTTGAGATTTCTGGTAAGTCATAACCAAACTTTAGTGGAAAAAGAAATGTGTGAATTGAGAGTCACCCCTAGGATTGCGTTTTCGGGAGAGAAAAGAAATAATATAGGGGGGTGAATGTCACGAGAGGGTAAGGAATGAAATTGACCACTAAGGGTGGATATTATAATTTAAAATTTATCCTTCCTACAATGTTTCTTTGAACCTTAGTGATAATTGGAAGTGACTATGCACACACTCACTGATCAAACATGAGATAAGCTCAATTTCTTTTTGTAGCATTATTTTTGAAAACATAAATTGTGAATTAATCATGAAATTTTACACTAAAAAAAAAAGAATTTACAAGTTATCTAGCATTGTTAATCATTCATTCATTTGCTTTTGTGTTAGTAGATATTCTTGCTCGAGACGAGCAAGAGTTTAAGTTTGGGGGTATTTGTTAAGTGCATTTTTATACACTTTTTATACCTTTAAATTAGCATATTTTGGAACAAATTGAGCAAATATCTACTTATTTAATTCGTCTATCGTGTAAAATTAGGTAAAAATGCATTTTGAAATAAATTGTAACTAATTGATTAAATGTGTGATATATTTATATATATAACAGGAGCATAAAACGAAAACCATGTGAAGCATGGCAAAAAAAGATAAAAAAAACAAAAAGCTGGAAACAAGGCATGATGGGAAAGGTGGAAGGCATGGGTGCAAGCTGAAAAAGGGGGAGACAAGGAGCTCGAAAGTGATGAAAGGTGATGCTGGGAGACAGAGAAGTGTGGGAGAGAAAAAAGAAAAGAAAACCAGGCTGCTATAGATATACATACACACAGACACGAGGGAGAAGAGGTGGAACCGGGGGTTTGAACTGCAGGTGACAGCTGCAGTGGAAGTCCATCTGGAAATGAGTAGATAGATAGGAATATACTGCTGCTGGAATACTTGGCTAGAGGAGAACTGCTGCCTGCAACTGGAAGTTTACTGCCACTGGAGGAGAGAACCGGGTGGATTTTCAGCTGGTGACAGCAGCTGGAGAAGCTGGTTGGCAACAGAAACCATCTTAGTTTCCATAGATAGACAGGGAGTTCTGGCTGGTTCGACGGCAGTGAGCAAAACCGGAGGAGGAGCAGGGTGACAGGTTGTTTACTTGCGGGTTTGCTACTGCTGAACTACTGCCGGCACTGAGGAAGAAGAAGGACTGAAACGGTGGAAGAAGCTGCTGGTTTTGAAACAGGAATCAGGGGATTGCAAGGTGCTGCCATTTCAATGAAGAAATAGATGCTGAACCGAACTTGAAGCTGCTGCCGGAGAACTGGGGGTGGATTGCAGCTGGTTTCATCCAGCTGGAAATTATTGCTGAGCTACTGCTGGTGGTGAAACTGTTGATCCAAGCCTGCTGATTTATGTTGTTGCTGGAGAACAACTGAGAGGGAAGAAATGACTGCAAGGATTCCACCTGGTTCAACTGCTGCCTGAACTGGTTCGGCTGCCGGATGGGGAAGAAGAAGGATATAACAGGTTCAATTGACAGGTAATGGTTTGCACAATAAATGAGGGCCAGGGACTGATTTGCACAATTGAAAGCTAGGGACTGAATTGGCCAGAAACAGATTCAGGGACTGATTTGTAAGAAACAAAAGTCCAGGGACTGAAATGCACTTGCCATGAAAGTTGGAGGACCAAAATGCAATTTCCACCATTTTCAAACTACGGTTTTTTATTTATTTTAATGCTTTATGTTATTTTTAATTCTCGTACGCATGTTTAGCTAATTT
The DNA here is from genome assembly GCA_963555705.1 of Ligustrum vulgare. Taxonomy (NCBI): domain Eukaryota; kingdom Viridiplantae; phylum Streptophyta; class Magnoliopsida; order Lamiales; family Oleaceae; genus Ligustrum; species Ligustrum vulgare. Next base: position 53,028,419 of record OY743171.1, read on the forward strand.
TCGCATGTTGGGATGATTGATGGAATTTTAATTGCACTTAGTTATTTTTAAAGTTATTTACGTAATTTGCACTATTTAATTTCATGCATTTTTATTATTGTCATTTAATTTCAAGCACTTTAATTTACGTCGTTTAATTTTGCGCATTTAAATTTAAGTTTAATGTCATGCATTTATTTTGAGTAGTTAGTTTTATTTGCAAAACTTGAAAATTGATTAAGTGTCGTTTAAATGAAATCATGAATCCCAACTATTTTAATTTATCATTTTCTGCATTATCGTTAGATTTTAGAATTTACTCATTTAAGTTTCGCATTCAAAACCAAAATCAAAAACTTTATTTTGTGACTCTTTTGTTAAAATTAAAATTAACTAACATGTGTAATTGAAGTATACATTCCTCGTGGGATCGACAACCCGGACTCAAAAAGTCCACTTTATTACTTGAACGCGACCCGTGCGCTTGCGGTACACGATTTTAGCGAACAGATATAATCAGTTAATTTGAAATTTGTGATCGTGACATAAGTTGTGGCATATATAATTCGATATTTGTAATCGAGAAATAAGTGTGACCTATAAAATTCAAGATTGTTAACAAGAAATAGGTTGCTTAACCCATAAAATTCGTGATTTGTGACTTAAAAATTTTATAAATTGTGATCGAAAATATAACGTGACCAATATTTTCATAACTTATGACATATAAATTTGTGATTTGTGAATGTCAATATAAATTGTATAATTGTGACCACTTATATTTAATCTATATCTATATTTTATATTATATATTAAACACAACAGTCGTCAAAAAAATTTCCCGCCCACTGTCACTTACTTTTTTTGGAAACTTTATTTTTTTTGTGCTTTTTCTTTTTCTTTTTTTTTCCCTGATTTTCGATACAATTGTTTAACATTAATTAGCAACTTGAATGGAATATGTGAAAGACGTGTCATGCCAGTGACTTTTCATTTGTTGATGTTGAATTGATTAATGAAGTGTGGATGGGTAATGGCTTTTCATTTTTCCATTTCATATTACATGCTCAATGCAATTTTTTTCTGGCCGAACTTAAGTATTAATTAGTATTCATACAGTTTTTTTTTTTTTTTTTTGAATAAAACAAATATAAGATTAATTTTAATAATTGTCTAAAAATTATATGATCTAAAATTCTCGGTATAATTTCTTGACCTTCAATGTTATTTGATTGTCATGTCGTGATAATTGCAAAAATTGCGTAAGTATTATTTTAACTACTTGATTTTATATGTAAAACTATAATGTTATTGGTTAAAAATGAATAATATTTTTTAATAATTTTTAATTTTAATAGTTGTGTAAAGGCTATACGGTACGATTTTTGCTATAATTTTTTTACTCCAACATTATCGATTGTCATATCATGATAGTTGCTAGATTTATGAAATTGTTATTTTGACCACTTGATTTTATAGGTAAAAATATAATTTTATTGGTCAAATGCAAATATTTGTGGGTTAAGATTCAGCACGCTTTTATAATTATTATTATTCATATTTTTGAATGAAAAATTTAAAACTTAAATATGTGAGGCAAATGCATAAACCATTAGAAATATATTGATACATTCCACGTAATCAATATTGTATTCATAATATTAAATAAAAAACATGATACACCATTAAATAAACTACTAAATTTGCATTTTCTTTGAAGTTGACAATAACTCATAAAAATTATTGAAATTAACAATCATTTTTATTGGTCAAATACAAATATTTGCTCTTAAGATTAAACAAAAGCTTATAATTACTGTGATTGATGTTTTTGAAAGAAATTTAGATAAAATGTTAAATACGTGAGAAAAATGCAAAAATTGTGGTTAAAAGCGAATAATATTCTTTTAATCATTCGTAATTTTAATAGTTGTATGAAGATTATATGGTATATCATTTTCGTTATAATTTTTTGGTCTCCAACATAGCATGTTGTCATATCATGATAATTGCTAAATTTATGTAATTATTATTTTGACTACTTGATTTTATAATTAAAAATAAAGTTTTATTGGTTAAATACAAATATTTGTGGGTTTAAGATTAAACACACATTTATAATTATTGTGATTGATATTTTTGAATGAAAATTGAAAAAGTTTAAATACGAGAGGCATAAATCATGAGATATAATTGATACCTTCCACAAAATCAATATTGTATTCATTATATTACATAAAACATTGATATACCATTAAATAAACTTTTAAATTTGCTGTTTCTTTAAATTTAATAATAACTAATAAAAATTATTGAAATTAACAGTCGTTTATTACTTAACTAAATAAGAACCCATTTGGTCCATAGAAAGTTTTTGATTTTTATGGTTTTTTTGTATTTTATTATGGATGTGTGATTTAGATTGATTTGAAAAGTAAAATATTGTGGGCTTGACTAAGGATTGATGGTTGAGATTGAGTTTGAAAATTTTTGGTAAAAATTCTTTATAGAGCAAACAAGCTCTAAATTGACTTTTACCATTCAAAGAAGCTATTATAATTTGAATTAGTTATATTTTTTATTAATTTTTAATAGTTATATATAATATTATTTTTCATGCATTTTGAAAATAAGTGTTTGAATTTTTTGGTAAGATATGTCTAATAATCACTTTTTTATATAAAGATACGAGCATATATATATATATATATATGTCTAATTAACGAGTTTAGTTATAATGTTTAACATTTTTTGTTAGATAATTTCGCAATATTTTTTTGGGGGGGATTGTATAACTATTGAAAATCACTTGATTGATTAATAAGATTATTAATTTATATTTGCCGAATACTTTATTATTATTTACTAATGTATTAAGTAAAATACTAAAGTATCCGACAAACAAAGCATCCTCAATATCTCACTTATTTTTATGTATGGATTAAAATGGTGTAGTATTGAATTTATAATGTTAATACTAAATTTAAAAGAAAAGTGTTGACATATTTTATTACAAATCAAATTTGTATTTTCAATTGGAAAATTGCATTTGTACACGGCCATGTACCGGTAGCACTACTCTTTTCAATATACCAGAAATATTCACTAATTTTACAATATATTTTGTACGATACAATATTCGTGCATCGCACGGGTGATGCACTAGTTATCTATATATATAGTTAATAAAAAATATAATAACATATTTTTTTAATTAAAATCTGATTTTTGAAATAACATGTAGTTTTCCATTAGTTTTTTCATTTTCAAAACAAAATTAAAGCTTGCACAAATACAATAATATTATGTCACGCATAGGGATAAAATTATGTATGATTACAGTATCTTGAACAAGTAATAAAGTGACAAATCAGTATGATCTCACAGGTTTACAAATCTAGTAAAAAATCAATTAAATTTAACTCTACATTGAAACATGTCTCGTAAGAGATATTCCATGAAATTTTGGATGTTCTCTATCACTGAAGAATGACTGTGCAACCACAATAAAAAGTTAAGGATCAACTTACTACTTAGATTAATTTGGAGACCTCGATGATAAAATTTTCTATACCAAATTTCATTACATTGACTTCTATTTCCTACCATAGTTTGACCTTTGCATGCTTCCTCTTATATCTTATAAACCACAAAAGAAGAGGGAAGAACCCACATGGAACAATTCTCTCAATTATCGTTTCTGGCCCACAAAACCCTAAAATCACGGTGAAAATTAATTAGGACTTATCTTTGTTCCAACCACTCCCATTATAGCCAATATATAAAGAGGAGAAAGGACATGCATACACACATCCCAATTATGCCATCAACAACGGGATCTTTTTACGCTAAGTTCATGTTTGGTTCTCATTTTTTTACAATCAAATTTATTCAACACTTAATTTCAATTATTCATTTTAATCAAGTATATCATTTTTTTACTTTTTAAACATTTTTTAGCTACACATTCTTCAAAAATACTATTCAAAATTAAATTATTTTTCCAAATAATGGGAACCAAACAAGGGTTAAAAAAAAGTATTTTTTACCATAGCAATTTGACTTTACACTTGATTTCTATTTAATACTTGGGCTTTATTCGGTAATATTGTAGCAATTATAAATTGATTTATTTATATTTTTGAGATAAAATGCATGACTAAAAAGTTAAAAGAGAAAATGTACATAGTTAAAAAATTATTTAAAAAATTGTATATTTTATAAATTATAATGATTGCGTTTAAAAACATAAACTTAATAATGACATATAGAAATGGGGTTGGAAGATTCACATGTTAAATTTGTTACATTCATTTTGAAAAGATTGCTACGTGTTCCACTCTCAGAGCTTGTTTGATAATGGTAAAAATTTTACCTCAACTTTTCAAACTCAATCTCAATTCATTCTTAGTCAAGTTCACCATTTTTTACTTTTTAAACTTTTTTAAATTACACATCCATTAAAAAAAAAAAAAAAAATTCACATTACCAAATAAACTCTTATTATAACTAGCGTTTGAATAGGAGAATAAATATTTTCAACTTTACGAAATCAATTTTCTGCTAAAAGCAGCCTACAGGTTGTTCTATCTACGACAGAGTTATCTTAAGCCAGGATTGGAGTCATGCTGGGAATTTCTTGGAGGTTAAAATTTCCACTCTTCCGTGGTTGTTTACTTATTTATTTAGGCTTTGTTTGGTACTCTTTAAAAAGAAAAAAAAAAATTCTACATTACTCAATTTCAACTATCCATCAAAAGTCAAGTCCATCATTTTTTAATTTTCAACCAAATCTCAACCATCAATTCTCCTAAAAATTACTATTCATTAAAAAAAAAAAAAAACTCTTTAAACAATACCAAACACACTTAATATATATATATATATTTTACTGTATAAGCATGACTAAAAATTTTAAAAATAGTGAAAGACGGTGTATATTGTTTCATTCAAATGACTTAGTCCCAATTTGGGAGAAATTAAAAATAAGATTTTAATCAAATTAATAGTTAAAAACTAATTTTAACCATATATTTCATAAGATTATCAACTTTTCAACTACACATTTGAATAACTTCTAACAAATTTACTAAAAAAAATGATTTTAATCCCACGGAACAAGGGCTTATAAATAGTGAGAATTTGAGAGGTTATAATAGCACTAGTAAAATATTGCAGTAATGGGCCATTAACCGCGAGTCAAGCCGAAATAGCGCAATTCTTGTCACCAAAAAGCGTTTTCAACAGACATACAAAGTACTTAAGACTTGGCCGACTGGCTACATGCTACCATCAGTAAAAATATGGCTAAATTTCACACCAATTTTCTCTTCTGGTTTACTCTTCTCTTATTTTTCTCTCTTGCTGTATGCTCGAAATATGAACAAGAAGAGCTGCAATGGCTGGTTGATAACGATGATGAAATTAACATGGTTCAGAACAGGCATTCATCTCTCAGAAGCTGTGATTTTAGCACTGGAAAATGGGTTTACGATCAATCTTACCCACTCTATGATGCTACTTGCCCATATCTTAGCACTGCTGTCACCTGTCGAAAAAATGGACGCCCGGATTCCGATTACGAGAAATGGAAATGGAAGCCCCAAGGTTGCGAAATTCCAAGGTATTTTTGGAGTGATTTTACACACGTTAAGTGCACATTTTGTCGAAACTTTTATGAGTGATTTTCTGCAAGCTCAGTGCATATTTTGTCGGTAATGATGCAGGTTTGATGCATTGGATTTTCTCGGAAGGATGAGAATGAAAAGAATAATGCTTGTAGGTGATTCCATAGTGAGGAATCAATGGGAGTCTCTTGTATGCTTAGTTCAGTCAGTTATTCCGACGGCTCGTAAGACAGTTACTTATAATGGTCCTACCATGGCCTTCCAGGCATTGGTGAGTCCATATTTTTATCACCAAGTGTTCCTTTTTTTGGTTTAAAAAGTCAAAAAACTGCTGATTTTACTAAAGATGAATGGATGAGATTGAGTTTTAAAAGTTGCGGTAAATGTTTTTCATGGACCAAACAGGCTTTCTTCACATAATATGAAATACCTTTTAAATGACTTGAGAATTTATTGCAGGACTACGAGACATCCATTGAGTTTTGCTGGGCTCCTTTCCTAGTTGAGTTGAAGCAAGGCCCTGGAAGTAAGAGAATATTGCATCTTGATTTGATAGAAGAGAATGCACGATATTGGAGAGAAGTTGATGTTCTTGTGTTTGATTCAGCTCATTGGTGGACTCATTCAGAAAAATCGAGCTCGTAAGATAAATTTTACGTTAAATTCTGTCTTTGTTACTAACCATAACCATAATCTTGTATACTTGTACTAAACTGCAGGTGGGACATTCTTATGGAAGGGAAAAATGCTTATACAGCTATGAATCCCATGGTTGCTTATGAAAAAGGACTGTTGACATGGGCTAATTGGATAGATTTAAATCTTGATCCTCGAAAAACCAGAGTCTTTTTCCGAAGCATGTCGCCTAGGCATAATAGGTAATATATATGTACAAAATGGATGACAAACCAGCTTACGCCATCCTCACATGAAGGGGGCACACACAGATGTGAGGGGTGTAAACCAATTTATCATAGCCCTTGTTTGATTTTCATTAAATTTTTCTCATTTTTCTACAATACTCAATTACAATTATCCATTAAAAGTCAAGCTCACAATACTTACTTTTCAACCAAACTTCAACCATCTATTCTCTTAAAAATCACTATTTATTTAAAAAGAACTATTTCAAACAATATCAAGCACACTTTTAGTTTGAACAAATAGAATTTTCCTTTAATCAAAAGAAAGAAATATGATCAATGTTTTTGTTTTCATGCCTTTTGTAGAGAGAATGGCTGGAAATGCTACAACCAAAGAGAACCGTTAGGCTATTTCAGCCACCCCCATGTTCCTCAACAACTATTGGTTTTGCGAGAAGTGCTTAGAAGAATGAGATTTCCGGTATATTTGCAGGACATTACGACGATGTCAGCTCTTAGACGAGATGGACATCCTTCTATTTACGGCAGGGCTCTAGGCGAAAAGGCTAAGCGGGAAATGGAAGGGTATAGTTCTGACTGTAGCCATTGGTGTCTCCCTGGTGTGCCTGATTCATGGAACGAAATGTTAAATGTTATGCTTTGAGAATGAAAAATTGATGGCACGTTTCTTATGAAAGACTACGCAGTACTCAATAGGATTCAGGTGGTTACTATAGTAACCCTTCGAGTTTTTTATGGCATGTTTATTCACATGACCTTTGTGGTACAAATTGTTGTCTTGTGTGTTTTAATTAAAATGTGTTTATGATGTTGCATCACCATATTGTGATGTGAAAATGCCTTGTAAAAATGGATATTTTGTTAGGAGTTCCATCATATGTCCAAAATGTTGCTGTTTCTCTTTGGGGAGAGAAGAATGAGGGTAAACTAAAAGATTCGCTACTTTACAAAATTGTTAAAATTAATCTGGACTCGTAATTTATTTCATCTAGATTTTTTATCAAGAAGGGTGACATTAAAGTTAATGGAATCAACAACAATCCCATCAAGAGAATTGATTATTCCTTGAACTTTACAGCTGCACCTTCTATAGAATATTGAAATCATGGTGTCTTCATTATAACTGCAAGCTTTATTTTTTTGCACTGCACTCTTGTATGATGGTGCTACCTTCTTTTTGACCTTCTAAAGCTGTTGTACACTTGTACTAATTTGCCTTTGATAATGCTTCTTCTATCCACGTTGTGGAATCGGATTGCTTGCTGTTGGTGGACAGCCTTAAGGCGGATTTTGAGTTCACGCGTAATGCACGTGTTCTTCGTCATATTGTCATGTTCTTGGCAAAAACGAATAGTGGTACTTGTGACTTTATCCCTCATAAGAGGATTAAGGTTATCCACTCCGTAACCTCTTTTGCTTGTTTACAATCTCTATTTTGTGACTGGATTAATTGTATTTTCCGTTTTTTATACCCTATCTTTAGAAGGGGGGTGACAAATGAATGATGGGAGGATGTTTTTACTTAAAAAAAAAAAAAAAGATTTTCATGCTATGCCCTTGATTGAGTCCATTTTTTAGAACTTATTTTTCTCCAAACTCAGAGCCTATTTGGTAACGGGATTTTTAGAAGTTTTTGTGATTTTTTTATGAATTTGTGATTTAAAAATATTTGAAAAGTAAAAAAGTATGGACTTAACTAAAAATTGATGATTGAGATTGACTGATTGAGTTTGAAAAAATGAAATAAAAAAAATCACATTACCAAGCAAACTCTCATTTTCAATAATCTATTCTCTCAAAAGTAAATACAAAATCTTTCTTACTTTGGACCACATATTTTCCAAAAACAATCACTTTTTACAAAATATAATCTAAAAAATGGAGCTCAAACTGGGACATCTACGTGCTTTATAAATTTACATAGTTCGTTGTGTCATACTTCAATCATTTGTTAGTATATGTTCATATTAACTATCTTCTCTTATTTATAATATATAAATAGTGTTCATTCCTCTTGTTTTACATTGGATAATTGGGTATAGTAGAGGTCCTTCATCGCTAGGATGGCAAAAAAATCCGTTTCGATCAAAACTCGATGGGGGCCTCAACCCAAATGGGATGGAAAGAAACCGGCCCGCTGGTCGATGGGGCGGGTTTGGATTTGATATCAATTATCCGAAACGGGTTTGGGGCGGGGCGGGTTTTGGTTGACCTGCCCCGCTAACTTATTTATATTAAAAAAAAAAAAAAATTAATGCAAAAAATGCAAATAATACACTTTCAAGATACAACTTCTTGCTTATGATAACATCTTTGATTCTGTGATGAATTTGATACTTGATTATTTTGACTTTTACTTTTTTTGAGCAGAAAAAAAAGTTAGAAACTTAAAGAAAATTATGTTTAAAAATAAAAAATTATGGTCGGGGTGGGTCGAGGCGGGGATTAGGGGTGGATATGGCCGAACCATGAACCAATTATTTTTTTACCAATAGAACCAATCCATTTTTATAAAAATACGGAACCAAATCGGAATCAAACCGCTCGGTTCTGGTTTGGTTCCTAGCGCATTACTTGAATTTTAAAATATAAAAGCAAATTATCATCACGTACCATATCCACGACCATAAGTTAGTACTTAGTAATGATTAATGAAATTCATTTACCAAAGTCTAAACTAATACACAAATATCAAGTTACATCTCCATACAAAATATTGTCTAATAACAATGATTTAAAAATGTAGACGAATGAGTCATTGAAAGAGATTAATTATATCAAATTACATGACTAAGTCTTCATACTTACCCAGAAACTATTAGCATAAAACAAACAAAATTAATGCACGAAACACAAGATGATGCTTATAATCTCATAATACTTCTTTGAACTACAAGTATCATATTTTATGACGAGTTAACAAATGTCCAGATTTCATCAAAAAGGTAAGGAATATGTAATGCATGAAATCTTCCACCGAGTAAAAGGAAATGTGAGAGTCACATTGAAATATTTTCAGTTACACAGTAAGCAAAATCTCTTGCAAGCTACATATCAAAAATGGAAAAGGAAAAATAAGAGAGGATTAAAGAAAAATAAATTTAGATTTCTGACGGCATAAATAAGCTAAAACCTAGATTACCAACAGATAAGATAAAGTTAATTTTTTAACTTTTAAGACTAATTAAAAAAAATTGATCTAAAAGTGGGCTTGGACTTCGGTTCTTGGTTCGGTTCTCGGTTCTAGAACAAGAATCGGAACCGGAACCAAAACCATTTGGTTCTCCATACTAAGAACCAAATCATTAATTTTTTATTTTTATTTTTTTGTAAAACCGAACCGCTCGATTTGGTTCGGTCCGGTCCGGTCTGGTCATTTTGTCCACCCCTAGCGGGGATGCCCCGTTTTGATACCCGCCCAATTTTAATTTAATGGGACGTGTATGGTTTTGATAATATACTCATGGGGCGGGATTACCCGCCCCCGAACCTGCCCCATTGTCATCTCTACTCATCGCTTTAAGATAGGGGAAAAAATAAAGTATCAAGGCTTTAGCGGCTACTCCTAACGACATCGAGTCATCAACTTTAAATTTAGAATCCCCAGAAAACTCAGTCGAGCGGTTGAACTTTAAAATTGTTTTCAAATGAGAAACCATCTTATATATAGGGTCATGTTAAGGATAAACTAACACATTACTTTAATATAAGAATTTGAGTAACTTCTCTTAACAAAGTATACTTCTAAAATGGAATCCAAATACCTATACTTCATTCCGTCTTACGAGTTATACAAAAGGAGAAAGAAATTATGCTCGATTAATTTATGTTTGATAAATAAAATAAACCGATTTATAAATCAATTTATAAATTATACAATTTCCTAAATCACTTTTTAATCATACACATTTTCTTTCTCCAATTTTCAATTACTATTTTTTATCTCAAAATCATGAATAAATCAATTTATAAACTGAGGCAAACCGAAACTACTTAACAGCAAAGTAATTGATTTATAATTCAGCAAGAAACTACCAAATGGATGACTTCAATTCCATTCCTTTGAAGAGGATGGAATGTTTTGACATATGAAGAATTATGAGAGAAACTTCTTCTTCAACTTAGCCAACTCTTCTTTGTTCAATCCAAAAACCTTGATCAAGATCTCCTCTTCAATTTCTGATCCAAATACAGCAGATGGGATCTTCACAGTACCTGGATTTTGGCTATTAAAACTCCCAATAATCGTAGCTCGCGAGTCTCCGATATTCATCTGAAAGTGTATTAGGCCTCTCGGAAACACCATTACCTCCCCTTTCTCGATCACTTTTGCAAAAACTTGGTTTCTTGAATCAACAAATCCCGAATAAATCTTTCCTTCTAGCACGAATGCAGTCTCAGTTGCTCGGAGATGATAATGTGGAACGTTAATGCTCCCTGGCTCAAAGTCTGCTCGTACAAACGACATGCCTAATGTGTTCAGACCAGGAAACACGCTTACACTAACAGGAATGGATGAAAATCCAGTTTTACTGAATTCTCCGGGTTTTTTTATGCCGGAATACACGAAATCTTCTACGGTTACTGAGGATGAATTCTTGCAAGAGACAAAGATGGGCGAAAACTCGGATCTTGGTATACAGAAGTCTTGAACTGGATCTGAATCAGAAGCCAGTACTGAATAAATATGAAGGAAAATAACTAACCAAATTGACATTCTGATGGACATTTTTTGATCTTTTGGTAGCGAATCTGTACTGATAAAGAAGTGTTTTTAAATGGCTTTTTGCATAGGGAAACTGGACTCTTGAATCAAAAACAGATGTGTAACAATTACTTCCACTTAGACAATGGCTTGTACTCTAATCTTCGTGAACCTAAAAGTCATGACAATGATTATCAGCACCTGATTTTTTGTAAAATTGACTATGATTTTGAGGTAAAAAGTAATGGTCAAAAATTGGATAGAAAAAATATGTGTGATTAAAAAGTGATTAGGAAAATTGTGTAACTTATAAACTGATTCAGTTTATTTTGTTTACCAAACAAATGCTAAAGTCCTGTTTGATAGAGATTAAAATCAAATTTTTAGTAGATTTTGATAGAATTTGATGAAATGTGTGATTGTAAAGTTATGAATCTTATGAAACTTGTGATTAAAATTAATTGTTGACTTTGACTAATATTAAAATTCGAATAATAATCAATACCGAACGGGGGACTAAGAAAAGGAGGAGCAGTTGCATGTGTATAAAAGCACCGTTGCTTGAGAACAAAGACAAGGAGGATTAGTCAACCAAACAAGTTGTCTGTCTTGCTGACTGACTTATTTCTCAATGGGTGACATCTTGTTTTAACAAAACTTTCAAAGAGCTTTTAATCCTTCCAAGTTATTGTGGTACTATAATTTTCTTAAAATTCAGTTTTAATTTACCACCCACTATAAGGGGGCGGGCCTCATTGGGCGGGCAAATTAACTCCCCTCCTCGTGACGGGGAGGGGAGCAGAACTCATACAAAACAATCACCATAGGTGGGATTCAGTCCTTGCGTCTTGGAGGGCAGGGCACTAGAAGAGAACTAATATATTCGATTACAGATTCATTTGTTTGGTAGTCTAACTTTATACACATTGTACTATTAATAGGGACGGAGTCAGGATTTCGAGTGAGTGGTGGCCAAAATTTTCAAATGGTGAGAAGGGGGAGGTGGAGGCCTTCTCCCGGGGGTTCAGAGGCGGAGCCCACAAAATTTTTTTGAATCAAAATGATTGAAACGACGAAGTAATAAATCAAAAACTAAACTAAGTTAACTAATAAGTAACAACTAACCAATGTAAGGTAGTAATTCACAAAAGAAAAAAACCTATAACTAAAATGTAAATGTAAACTTTCAAGGTGAAAAATACTAGTATAAGCATTGTATCAAATTCTTGAATAAACATAATAATTGTAGAGAGAGAATTAAGATCAAAGGAAATAAATTCAAGATACCAAATTTTTATTTATTATTTTTTTTTTACTCAAAATTTTTTTTTTCAGTGGGGGCCAACACCCCCACTGGGCCTACACTGACTCCGTGACTGGTACCATAAATGTATGATATTGACAATATGGTCCTTGATATTCAATATAGCTAAATATGGTGCTTGATCACTGTAAATAATTGAGTTGTTGCATCTCAATCTTGTGAACCAATTTCTTAAATGTAGATGTTGGCAGTGCTTTTGTGGATAAATTTGCCACATTGTCACTTTAGTGAATTTGTTGAAAAATTTGGAGTATTTTGATATTGTCTCGTTAAAACCTTAACAAAAAAATTCATTGGGATGAAACCTGAGCGAAGGAGAAAGAGTACAACTACCCCCTGATTTAATCCCTATTGAATCATCTATGTAATTACTCCCCCTGATTCAATATGTATTAAATCATTCATATCTTGATCGCTTTAGAAGTCTCGTATAAGATAGTATATCAATAGATATATGAGAATGTATGACTTATACGTTTGATGATAATAAAAATCATAAAAATATTCTCCACTTAATATCATTGTACAAAGAATATGCCTCGTTATTTACTTGAGCTTAGTATGTCATGCTTATCAATTTCTCAAGTGCCTTTGAAATCCATTCAAGAGATCCAACCATATTTGAATTATCAGTGATGATAATAACAAATATTGATCTTTGTATCATATAGGCATTATTTTTCATTCTTCATCAATACGTCTTAACAATTATCTCATTAAAAACATTGCTAAGAAAAATTTGTGGGACAAAACCTCAGCTAAGGAAAAAGAGTACAGTGATCGCGTATTAATGCATATTTGAACATGTTGTATCGAGACATGATCTATAATCAATATTTATCAATACATTTAATGCAATTCTCAAATCTGGAAGTGACTTATTCACTTCAGTGCTCAATTAACTTATTCACTTCAGGTGAATAATTAACCATGAATTTGCATCTTGAGAATCAACTGCCTGAACTTTCAAATATAATTTTATGCGACAATCAGATTCCATTATAAAGTGATTCTATTTAAGGTATATTAAATATTCAGATTGCAAAGTATCTGTATACTTTGATCAAACAAGTTTTTTTAAAAACTTAAATATGTATTTCAGATATATTTAATCCTTCAAGGATTATACTGTATGCTTCAAGCATCGTATATGTTTCACATTGCAATTGTCAAATTTCTACCACCAAATTTAATTCTTGAAACTTTATATAGGTAACGATTCTTATATTTTAAATAGATTTTCTCTAATCATTTTACCGTAATTCCAAAGTACCGAAGTATTGATTATTCTTTTTAATCACATTTGGTACTTCAAAAATACTCTCAATGTACCGAGTTAGTGATCATACATTTTGATATCACTCATTGGTACATCAAAGAGCTCAAGCTAGTAATTAGAGTCAATTTTATTTGGCACTTATGATGCATTTCCAGGCAAATAAAATGTTATATCTACTGTATATCGTTTCATATGCAATACCAAAACTTTGAAACATTTGTTGCGCAACAAGTCGTATATTACGACTATATAATTTTGTTTTTTATTTGCAAATACCTATAGGTATTTTACTGGCTTTATATTTTTATGGGTTTGAACTTCAGGTTTTGTAGTAAATTTAATTTAGCTTAGATGCATACTTTGGCCAACTATTTTTATGTGAATTTTCTTCGGCATATTTTCTTTTATTATCTTTACTATCATTGATCATATTATGATGCGACCAGCTTCGCATTTTGCTTTTGCAAAAGTGCTTTATAAATGTGTCGACACAATTATCATTTCAATTCGATTTCTTTCCCTACAACTACATAACTATATATACAGATATTAATTTTTCAATATTTCAAGTACTTGAACCTCTTCTGGATATTTACAATTAGTTATGTCAATATATACTCTCTCACGAGTATATGCCACCTTAATGAGACCATCTTTTCTAATTGTTCCATTTTCATTTGGATATTAGAATCAAATATCATTACGCTTCAAGCGTACCATCAAATATCATATTAACTAATTGTCCTTTAGGACATTAATTCGAGATGGAGCATTTGAAGCTAATGTGTGAGAATTATTGATCCTTTTGATCAATAAATGTATCTAAATAAATTATCTTTCGAACTTCTGGTTCAAGTGATCTTTTGCGAGGATTTAGATAATGATGCATTTGTACATTATTTTTCAACCTATTAATTCCCTCTCCAATGCTAAGAGAATTTTTCAATCATTTTTTTCAACGTTATAAAATATCACACATTTGGGATATATGTTCAAACCACGCATTTATTCTCAGCATTCTTTGTTTTTCATTTCAGTGCACTGTGGCGGATCAATTGCACTATCAAAAAAATAGATGAGAAAATTAGGCTCTAATCATAAGTCAATTATAACAGGGAGAACTGTGATGTTCACATGTTGCGTAATAGAATTCCCTAAACAAAAAGGGAACAACGTTGTTCTCAATTAAATTAATTTAAGGCGTTTAACAAACAATAATGTTAAACAATTTATCAACATCCCAAGTAACACTTGTTGAAATTTATGTCCACTAGTATTAACAAGATACAATCTTGATTATATAATCTGAAAATTATGATCATAATTGAAAATTTGAGCAATAATTCGCAAACTTTAGGTTGGGAATACTATGCAATCATCTTATATATATATATATATATATATATATATATATATATATATATATATATATATATATTAGATACAGATAATATTTAGATGATCAACGTGGAGGACGGTGAGGCCCCATTTATCACCCCAATTAATTTTTAAAAATATAGGAAATTTAATCCCTATTTTAGCTAATGATGGTTAATGAAAAAGATTTTATGAAAGAAAACAAACATCATATAAGATTGAATTGAAAAATCCTCCGGTTCTTTATTGAATATCAATTTTAATTTCACATCATTATTGATCCAGTGATGATCTAACTGGTCATGCTAAATAATAAAAGTAAATTGAACTTCTGGTTCAATATAAAATATAATTCAATTATTTAATTTCGAATAATATGATTTAATATATAGGATTTTGAGGGTACAACTGTCATTCATTAACACAATATAATATTTGCAACAACTATATATATATATATATATATATAGAAATATAAAATTAAAAACCATATTTAATGAAAATTATGATTTCATCAAGAACATTGCTATCTAGCATCTATGGAAATCAAGTTTGGAATGGATTTTGATTTATTCCACCATTAATTTTATGGTCCAATGCCACCTAGAGCAGTTCTAAGCAAGATGTAATACACTCTGAATTTTAAGGTCAAAAAGTGCAACGTTAGTATCAAAGACCTAGAAAATAGTCATTAATACAAATTATCTAACACTCACGTTTAACAACGAATCACAAATTGTACTCACGTTCTTTTTCATGTTAAAGTTGGTCAATGTATTCATAATGACAAATTAACATGAAAATCTTGTTTTAAGTAGACAGTATGTAATTGCACTCCAAAAATTATAGGAATCATCGACATAATTTTTATGTTGATTTCAATAAAAGTTGGATGTATTACTCTCTACTTATTGTTTCAATTTAGAGGGTGAATTAATTTTTTATCATCCACATAAAATATATTTCTTATTTGGAAAATAATATTTCTAGCTAAAGAAATCATAGAATTTTGAGTGATGAGAAAATTAAGCAATTAACCAATTGAAATTGCTTCGTTGCCCACTCTCCAATGAGAATGAGCCAGTGTTCGATTAATTTTTAAATTGTACATTTGGTACTTTTTCATTGGGCGTCGGGCAACGTAATAGACCTGATTAACCAATAATTCAACCATCTCTATTTGTATTGACGACTTAACTTCGTACAATGAAAAATATTAACATAACTAGAAACATCGAGAGAAACGATAAATTACTTGAAGAAAAACTACAGAACAAACGAACCATCAACCATCATCTTGTTTTGTCATTGATTAGAAATGTGAAAGTATTTGTTGAATGCTGCCACCTCTTAATCCTCCTCCTCCTCGTGCTCTGCCTTGTCGCCGGCATCATCTTCGCCCTCCTCCTCTTTTTCTTTCTTCATCTGCTTTTCCTCTTCATCTTCAGAATCATCATACAGAAGTGCTAACTTGAACCTCCTTTCATCCCAGGAACAAAACGAGAAATTAAAATGAATTTCCGTGCCATCAAGGACAAATGCACCACCATTTCCCTCCGACTTCTGGTAAATCAAAGGCTCGCCACTTTTCGAACTCTTCAATGAAGAAATTGGAGCCGCAGCAAGAAGTTTCCCCTTACAGCCAGTACCCGAATTGCTGCCATTTTTAGACAACAAAAGCTTGTCACAAATCCTCTTCGTATCCTCCTCGTCACACGTGGAGGAATTCAGACCCGAACTCTCACCAACCTGAGAAGAAGAGTTGGCCATAGTAAAGGGTGAAGGTGTTGGCATTGCCATTGCTTTGGCACTAGGGTAATCCGACTCCACTTCAGATTCGGACTGCGAATATTTAAAGAAGCTGAGTCTTGGAAACTTTTCCTTCTTCAAGATGTCCCTTAGACATATGTACTTGTATTCTTGAGCCATCGGTGAAGAAGAGTTGGAAGGGTTTTCCGAAGGTTACATGGTTTGGTGAATATTATTATGTGTATATATAGTATATACTATTCTAGCAAGATGAGATTAGCCTGGTTTGATTCCCATAGTTTTTCAAAAAGTGGATTTTGACTAGTAGTTTTGGAAAATCGTGTGGTCTGAAAAGTAAAAAATTGTAGATTTGACTTTTTTTTATGATTGAGATTAATTACTTTAGAAAAAAATAATATTTTTTATGAAAAAATATGTTTATCAAACAACTAATTGCGTGGACTTTCACTATCTTTTTTAGTTACTCTCATGATTTTCAAAACTCGTTTTCAATCACATATTCTTCCATAAAATAATTTTAAACTTAAATTGAATACTTTTTATTACTTTTAACTACACATTCTCCTAAAAATTACTATTACAAAATTCATTTTTCCCAAATAATAAATCTCAAGGGCTTAACTAGTTTGGAGGTCTAGCAACATAAAAGATTAATTAACTTATTGAGTATAAATGTGGTCAATTTTAGAATAAAAGTAAACCATACTTGACGAAAATTATGATGAAATCAAGAACATTGTTATCTAGCACCAATGACATGTGAGTTTGGAATGCATTTTGATTGATTCCGCAATTAATTTTATGGTCACTTGAAGTGGTTCCAATCAGGATATTAATATATAATTACGTTTGGTAAATATATTTTTAAATATGTTTTTTTCTATACAATTTCTCAAGTTACTTTTTAACTACACATTTTTTCTCCATTTTTCAATTACACACATTTTACCTAAAAAACATAAAAAAACATGTTTTTAAACAAAAAACTTTTCACAAACAGAGGCAGATTACTCTAGATTCTAATGTTAAAATGTGTTTGTTTGGTCTATCTAAAATTTTATTACAATTTTTCAAAGTCGGTCTCAACCATCTATCTTTAGTCAAGCCTGCAATTTTTTACTTTTCTACCAAATCTAAATCATACATCCATCAAAAAATAAAAATAAAAACTCCACAAAAATCAAAACTTGTCCATGGACCAAACAGAATAGTGTTAGGTACCCGAAAAATAGTCATTATTACACACTACCTAATACCAACGTTTAACTACTAAGCACAAATTATACTCAAGCTTTTTTTTATGTAAAAATTGGTCGATGTGTACATAATGACAATTTAACATGAGATTCTTGTTTTAAGTAGATACTAGTAATGGCACTTTAGGAATTATAGAAATCATCGACATAATTTTTAAGTAGATTTCAATGAAAAGTGGATAGATTACTGTAGTTATAGCTTATATATTAGAGATAAATTAATGTTTGGATAATTATATTACCACCATATTTTATTACAGCTACACATTTTAAATCGTACCAACAATGTTTACTCTTTACTCATTATTGCAATTAAATGCTCAACAATTTTCTTATCACAATAATCTTATTTTCAACTTTTCATTAATTAAAAATAATATAATATTTATATATTATATTTGTCCCTCGTTTAGAAACACACTGATAGAATTATTATTAATTTTTTTTTCAGAAATATAATTAGAGACAAAATGGCTATCTAATGAAAGATTGAAAAATAAGAATTCAACATAAAAAGTGAGGATATAAATGCAACAATATTAAAGATTAAAATTTTTTAGTGCAATTAAAAGTGATGCAACCAAAAAAAATGGTGTCAATATAGCCACCCTTAATATTTTATCATCCGTGTACAAATTATTTCTTATTTGAAAAAAAAAAAAATATATATATATATATATATATATATATATATATATATATATATATAAAATTTTTGGTCGATGGAGTTTCATGCATAAAATCAATCAAAATCTAAGCACAAAAGGGATCGGAAAGTAGTATTCATAGATATGCAAGAACAATTACTCGGTCAAAATACTCCAGCAACAGCTAAATATACAACGAAATACTAGTTTCTGTACATGAAGGAAGATTCAAACTGTCAACATTTGAAACCTCAACGAGCAAGGAACCAGATGAGACAAATTAGGATAAGAAGACCTCCTCCAACCATCAGCTTCATGTGAAGATTTTGCAACCACATTTTCCGACGTAGCTGCCTTCCTTGCCTTTGAAAGATGTCAGCCTGAACCAATTGACATATACAAATAAACTTCTCTTCTTTTCCAGGGCACATAAAGCAGCAATAAAGAAAATACTCACCTGGAACTGAAGGTTTTCTGTTTTATCCACCAGCAATTCTATTTTTTCACCGCGATCCAAAACCTGCACAACAGAATGTCTAAATATTGGTCCTCCAAAAGTATAACAAGGTTCAATTGGCTACGACTACTTCGAAAAAAATAGATTCAGAGGAATCAATGGCTTCATCATAAGCCAAAATCATCTTTTCCCATGACAAGTAAAATACATATATTGTGACTCACATCAAAGAAACAATCTGCGTCTCACTTTAACTTCAATATCTTTCACAAAATCAAGACAATGGATTGATGACACCATATGAATCTCATACAAATTATCCCATGTGGAAATTGGGAGTTTTAGTTTCATTGATGTTTATGCATGTACTGCAATTATAAGCATAAAGAATAATAATAAATAAATAAATCAAACACAAACTAAAGTTTTCAAACAGAAACTCAAATTACTTCAAAGTTTCCTACATATTGCATTACATATTAATACGTTTGGTAGATTTGGGCTAAGGGTGAGATCTGATGATTGGACTTAGTCTTTTCAAGATTTAGAAATGGTTTGTTGGCCTAATCTGGAACTAAATTAAAATTTTAGATTGCTAGCGTCAATGCGCGACTACTCATGCTTAATCGCACATTACAACACCTATATG
This sequence comes from Ligustrum vulgare, assembly GCA_963555705.1. NCBI lineage: Eukaryota > Viridiplantae > Streptophyta > Magnoliopsida > Lamiales > Oleaceae > Ligustrum > Ligustrum vulgare. The sequence continues at coordinate 53,048,373 of OY743171.1, forward strand.
AGCATCGTAACGCATATTCAAGCCTAGGCGGTCAACAAAAAAGTTGACCGTATTTTTAAGCGAATGCGAGGCGTTTTGAAAACTCCTTGCGCCTAGTCGGCATCTAAACGTGTATTTTAGAACACTAATATTTATAGAATTTGGGCATGGCTAGTCATTTAAGACCCATGACTTTCCACAAAGACGCAACTATTGCAAGAAGTGGTGGGATAACGGAGACGGGAATAGAGAGGAAAGGGTTCAATTTCATACTAGCTGGGCAAAACATTTAAAACGTTTTAAATGTAAACATACTATTGGGCCATGACACACTGCTTGGCCAAAAACAGCTTGCCTAATAGGTTAGATATAAAATTCAGATGGCGTACCTTTTGGGTTTTAAACACAACCAAGTGGAATTTGACGACTGGAATTCTTCCGACGAGTAGGTCCTCTCACGCAAAAACTTGGATGCGCCTTAGGCTTCAAACCCATTTGCAGACAAATCATTTTTTTTCATTTCACAGCCGATATCGGGCAACAACCAAAATATAATTTTTCCTCTTTATATTTAATTTTCCAAATTTATATGGGATGGGCCCTTTCATTCGACCTTCTCTCTTCCTATCTCCCTCCTAATCAATCTAGGATAAAGTCTTTCTTTTTCTAATATATAAAGCAAATTCCTTCATTCATCCATTCTTTAACTCTTAACAGGGTTTATGGATATGAAGCAAGACACTCCTACTAGGACAGCATGTTCATATTCATGTCATGTCAGATAGCGACACTCTAGGATATATATCCAACAAGTTACATGGGTTGTCCTATTTTCTGAATTTTTGATGCTCAAGGATACTTCAGGGACATTATTATGTCATGTGTCAAACGTGCCATTTGTCATGTATCGGCAGGGACGTAGCCAGGATTGGAATCTTGCAGGGGCGAAAATACAGGGGGTGGAGAGGGGCGGCCCCCCCTCCAGGGGGTTCAGGGGCGGAGCTCCCGAAAAATTTTTTTTTTTAACTAAGAGCATTGAAAAGGACGATTTTGAGTACCAAAATAGGTAAGTTAGATTTACTGACAAAAAAGACAATCAGTTTGTCGATACAAAAACACTTTGTCCATCTATATATCTAACGCTATACAAATTGAAAACATGAACATAAAAAAGACAAAAAGTAAACTGCCATCTATATAACAGATGGTAAAAATGACTTGGACATCTGAAATTAGTTTCTCCTTGTTCTCATCATTTCAAACACATCAATAAGAGAATATAATGGAAAAGTATCAACAATCTCCTTCTCTATATATACAAGCATAGTACTGGACAAAAAATCATTTTCCATTCTATTACGCAACCTTGTCTTAAGACTCTTGTATTGTTGAATTTTAAAGTTTAAGTTATTGGGTCAATATTTATCAATTAAAAAAAAAAAATTCAAAATTTTGCGGGGACGAAACTAAAAAATACATTACAAATTAACTAGGAATAGTGGACCGGCAGACAATGTGGGGGGGGGGGCGATCACCCCCTCCCCCCCGCCCCCCTCTAACTCCATCTCTTGATGTATGTGTGTATATATATCCATCAAACTATTTCAAAAATCAACTGCCAACGTGTCTGTATCAATGCTTAAGAAGAATAAAGACAGAAACCCAAATGAATTGCTTCAATTCACTTCCTTAAATAAGCAGAAACGTGGTTAAAACTAGTCATAATCACATCAATGCTTAAAAAGAATAACTACTGAAACCCAAATTCGAATACAAAATCTTTCAAAGTGACCAAGATTTGTAAGCAATCTCTTATACCATTTTAAGTTTTATGACCAGAATGGAACGAATAAAGATTCCGGAAAGCAATATAGAAATACTACAAATTTATGCAACACAAAAGCAACAATGAAAAGATAATATGATTATTTAGGGGCACATGACCATAGGAAGTTAGGAATGTGAAACCCAGATTTATCAAGGGCCATAATATGGAATAGTCCTGTTAAATAGCAAAAGTGAAATCACAACCACATTTTAAACTAATTGATAATAAGTCAAATGACCTCCACATGTTTCCAGGTCCCATCTCGTCTCCATTGGATCTGTTCCCAGGAGAACCCTAAAAGAAAGGAACCTTTCCTTTCCACTAATTTTTCTCTAAAGAGGGTTGGGGTCACAATGACTATCCATTAGAAATATGGCTTGGCAAAGTGAACTTTCGCTTCCTTATCTTTGAGGTCTCATTATCTCCTTCTAAGATGAAACCTTCGGCTTTGAAGATGGCTTCTGATGAATTCCCAACTCAACGAGCTAGACCCCATGATCGAGTTTGTTGAGTACATGTACTCAACATTAAGGCCACGCTGGTTGAGTACATGTCCAGTTTATTAAGTTTTGTCTATGCATACTTTGCTCAATGCTTGTCTTCTTTGTGCATGCTTTAGAGATTTTGTTCTCTTGTGCAACTGCTGAAACCATTGTCTACCTTAGCCCACAAATCATCTCTATTAGTATCTCATTACTCAAGAAAACACTCAGTGGTGGTGGCATAGTTAAAAAAGGCAGAAATGGGGATTAAGGCTTTTTTTTCGAGAAGCAAGGTATAGGTCTTGAGGTGCTTTGAGGCATAAACCATGAACCAAATATTTAGTAAAAATATAAGAAATATATAAAAATAAACATGCAATAATATCAACAAAATGTTAGTCTCCAAAATATGCAATAACAAAAACAAAACATACAAGTTTTTCTCTATAAATTTTTCTTTTTCCCTTTTATTTTAGGATTATTTTATTTTGTTTACTTTTATTTGTAACAAATCAAATAATTAATTTAGGTTTTAGTATCTTCAAGATCTGATTAAATTAACTATGTAGATTAGGTGTAAAATTGATTTTCAAAGCGTGTCAATTAATGTAAATTTCTGGGTTTTGAAAAGTGAAATGCCTTAGGCATTTATGATGCACGCACCTCTTAATTAACGAGGCTTATGCCTCAGCCCTAAAAAAATACGCGCCTCAACCTGAGGTGAGCCTCAAGGCGTGTCCTAGGAATTTTTTTAAAACCATGCTCAGGGCAACCGTCTGCATGGTCTTAGTTTTTTACTCTTCCCTCTTTTTTCACTTCCGTGATGTTAGCTATCAGGAGCTAGATAATTGGGTGATAGTTAAGGATTTTTAGTTGTTTGAAGATTAGTTAGGTGGGAATTAAACATTGAATTAGTTTTCATCTTAGAAAATTTCATATTCTACCAATGAGTATGACCCGTACTGATAGGTTTCATGACAAATAAGTCTAAATTAAGATAGAAAGGAAATTAGAAAGGTAACGAGTCAGCAGCAGATAAAGACAACAAAGGAAAAGAAAGTGGAACAATTTTGTTCAATGTTTAATTACCGATAAACATGAGCATAATTTAATAAATTTGTATGTGATTCCAAGCTTGGCATGACAATAAACAACGATATACAGCAGCAATTAAAGACAACAAAGAAAAGAAAGTGGAAAAAATTCAGTGTTTAATTACTGACAAACATAAGCATAGTTTAATAAATGTGCATGCAATTCCAAGCTGAGAATGACAAGAAACCACGATATACTCTCTATACTTTGATATTATTGCTACCTTTTAAACTGGCAGATGCAATGGTGATTTACCTTCTCGATATTGTCCATCATTATCCCTTTGACTTCTGTTACTTGAGCTTTCAATTTGGACAACTTACTTATTTCTTCTGGGTTATTCATACAATATTGCATGTGCTCTTTAAGCCTTGGCCTGGTATATAGGACAGAAGATTAAGTCGATGAACTCAATATTAAGTCAAGAACAATGCAGGGACCATAGAGAATATAATTTATCAGGAATTTTCCTAAGAATAATAATATATACACACCCAAATTCACGATCAAGATTGTATGCAACGCTAAACCGATCCTCAAACAAATTGTCATCGCCAAGAGGGTTTAGATCATTGCCCTTGATACTATCACCATAACATTGTTTGAAGTCATCTTTTACCTTCTCGAGAAACACAAATGGTACACTCCTTCCCATCGATTCATCAGCAACGACAAGGAAAACTACAGTAGATGAATATTAAATTGAATCTACAGTTTATTTAAGGAGTAAAAATTACAAATACTCAAAAAACATGGACATTGAGAAGAGAATCACATACCAAATCCACTGTCAATTAGGAAATTGAATGTATGACCATCACAAGAGTACGTGTACTTGCTGCTGTTGGAAGGCAGCTTTTGCAGGCATTGGACGGCAATGGTACTGAAGTTTCCCGAGTAGGGAGTGTGCTCTGCCAGAACCACAGTTCCTTTCGCAACAAAGCAATAAATCAAGCCTTTCGGATTCATTTCTCAAGCCGCACTCTGTTATAAACAGACACAATAAAATACACCCATCATCCCACGGAATAATGCAAGAATAACATACCAAAGTTTATCCAAACTCAAAGAAATCGCGTCATTCCCAGTCATTAAAATAAAAAATAAAAAAATTTGATATAAATAAAAAGTAAAAAGAAAACACACAGTATGTAATCAAAAACAAATCAACTTACTAAATATAGAACACAGATTACCGAGTACTTTTACAAATTAACAGGCAAGATTTTTTTATAGGGGAAAAAACCCAACTCAATTACACTATATCTGAAGACAGATTACGGAATTGTAAATAGGGAAAGTTTCTTCTTAGGCCAACAACTCAAACCGATTAGGTCAAATAATAAAATTACAATTCTAACAAAATATTTACTTAAATTTTAACATGTTAACAATCGAAACAGTGTAAAAATAAGTAGACATACAAACCTCAATCTAGAAGTAATATATACGATCACCAGAGGTAAAGATGTAATTTCAGAAACCTTAACGTGAAATTCGGAACTATAGAAAACTAGAAGAATGAAATTTTGACTAAAACAGATTATAACTTTTGATCTGGAATCAGGATTGTTCGCCGAAGTCGTAATTTTCTTCGAGTGCACGACTGAGAAGAAAAAATTATGATACAAAGGTTTATAGTTAAGATCGATGAATGAGTCAACTGTAGACTTCAAAACGTGAAAAAAATGACTCAACTGTAGGCTTCAGAATGTAACACGACGTGGAGAGGAAGCGGGTTTTTGTAATTATAAATAAGATAGCGTTTGATATACCAAGGTGGAAAAGTGGTGTAATTCCAAATTCATGATATTCAAGCAAAAAATGTAAAATTTGTGAGTGAGTGAAATTCAAATTCTATGAAATTCAAGCAAAAAATGTGAAATTTGTGAGTGGATGGAAATTCAAATTCCATGAAATTGAAATATATGTTTAATTAAAATATGACAAATTTGAGTGAAAAATGCATTTTTTCATGAAATTTGATTCTCTATCAAACACTACCTAACTGTTTGATTTATAAACAATTTTTTTTTTTTTGCCTCACAATTCCCTAAACAACTTTAATTCATGCACATTTTTCGAAGGGTAAAGAGCAAAAACGTCCTTATTGTTCGGGTTGATTGTGGAATTCATTCCTATCATTTCATTTTTGGCAATTATACAATCAAAACAACATTTGTTTGTGAAATTCGTCCTTATCGTCCAAATCTATTAACTTTTGTTGTTAAATGCATTGTTGTCAATTTTTTGGCAATAATTTACAAGGGAAAATTTGTCAAAAAACAAGAAGAAAATAATGAAAGTTTAAATAAAAGGCAAAAGGAAATGTGAGAGGCACCATTTTCTAAACACCAAAAAAAAAAAAAAAAAAAATTGGAAACACTAAACATCAAACAAAGCTTTAGAGAATGAGAAAGGGGCTCCAATCTGACCAACAAAGAAGCACATTTCTTATCAAAATTTCAGTTGGGTTCAACAAACCTCCTACAATAAGTTCATTTTGGGTGTGGTATATGAATTTTAGGTGGATTTATTTCGGGTTTTAGGGATTTTAAAGGAAAAAAATGATTTTGTAGTCTTTGAAGGAGGTTCCGATTTTGAACAAGATTTTTTCTTCTTTTTTTGTTGATAACAGGTGCCAAAAGCTTCAACATTTGACATGGTTAATCTAAAATTTCGAACGAGTGATGAGGGAGCTCCAACATTTCAAAATCTTTTTTTTTTAATTATATGTTGCAAAGTGTATTGGTGTATAGAACGTTGTTTTGATTCTAGTTCAATATGTGTAGAAAGTGAAAGTCTTTGTTGATTGAAGAATCTCGTTAGGGTTGGTTATTGTATTGAAATGCACTATAATACCATGCAGGTCCTAGCATAGATTATTTCACACTAAAAATCTACTACCATAAAGGTCAATTTTTTGATAAACCAAATAATGTGGTTTATGAAGAAGGTTCTATATCGTTTATGGACTACGTTCAACCTTCATTGTCTACGAGAGGGATATTGGCAAAAATACTACATGCATGTGGGTGTGAGACGAATTTGGAGTTCTAAAAAAATGAATTTAGGCATTGGATTGATTAGAATTATAAATGAAGGTGATGTGAGGAAGATGTTAAGTGATATAAATGAAGAGAGAGAGGTAGATATGCACATTGTACATCCACAAACTATATATGCCAATGAAACCAATTTTAGATGAGTACTATGTGCCCGTGGTGGAGTTTAATTATGAGGACAGTGTTGAGCATCCATGGGATGATCATATTTTTCAGGAGGAAGTATAAAAGATTTGGTCATTGATTAAGGAAAGTTTTGCATACCAATGATGAAGTGGGCAACATAGGAGATGATGTTCAGACTTTAGAGTGAAGAGGGGAATGATAAAGAAGAAGACATTCTTGTTGAATCTGATTATGAATTGGACGAGGAGCCAATTGCTATTGATGAAGCATATACAAGAATGAACATTAATTTCGGGTTTAGAATTATAGACGAGCAGGAGACCTAGGTGTTCTGACAAGGACTATGGTGACTCAGAAGATTTGATGAGTTTGGACGGTGAAGAAGAGGAGACGACGTGCAGAAAGAGGTCGAGAGAGCAAGCATTCAATCCAATGACAAACGTGGAAGAGACGAACTAGTAAGTTACTCAAGAATTGGTGACAATATTATTCTTTGTACATGTATTGAAATATATACTGAAATATTTGTGTTTAATTTGGTAGGACTTGTCTTCTAGTAGAAGAAAGTGATGAAGGATGCAATTACCAAGCACTCAACTAGGCATAATAGGGAAATTAGGTTCAAGAAAGATAATGTTGTTAGATTGCAAGCAATTTGCAAATCTCCTTGCGAGTGGGATCTGAGGGCGAAAATGTGTACATGTCCTAGTCGGCAATTGGTTGGAATCCCTTGTCCCCATGTTACAGCTGAAGTGCTTTCAAGAGGTATGATGGTGATTAACTACGTTGATGACATCTACAAGAAGGAAGCCTACATGAAGATGTACACACCCATCAATTTTCCTCAGGACTAGTCTAGACGTATGGCCTACCCCAGGTCTCAATCTGTTGACTCCACCTACATATACCAAAAAGTCGGGCGACAAAAAAAGGCCAGGCGAAAGGAAGTTAATAAGCAAGTATTATCAAGTATTGCTATGCAATCTAGAGGAGTTGCAAGTAGAAAGAGGATGACAATAAGGTGTAAGAAGTGTGGTGAACCATGACATAACTAGAGGAGTTGCAAACAAGGATTAGCCCCCACTTTCATCAAATATGGGATGAATATCACCTTCAGCCAATAACGTTATTTTTGGTTTGGACTGTCACCTTTTGTTTTCATGGGCTTTTGGAACTTTTGGACAGTTTTTTGATTTTTGATTGTTATATATCAACTTTTGTTTTCATGCTAATCAAAACTTATTTGGAAGATGTATTTTGAATTAACGACATGCACAATTAGTAGTGTAGGTGAACATTTGGTATGTACACATTTTTTGTAATGTGTTTGGTGGTATGTTGTTGTGTTGTCGTTTAATATGTATTAAGTTGTGTTTTTTGAATGAGAAATTTGTCCCCACGTTCAGTGTGTTTTTGGAAATCCTCATGTCCGAATGCAAGTATATTTACGTTGCATAAAGGGATGATTATGGCGAGACTTTTTGCACCAAACGTTTGTATTTACTACCGTTTGAAGCAGTTACAAATAGGCAAGAATATTTTCTTCTTGTTCTTTCACAGTTTTTCCCCGGTAAATTATGCCATAAAATTGACAGCAATACATTTAAAGCAAAAGTTAAAAGATTTGGACAGTGAGGACAGATTTCACAAAGGTGATTTTGAGAGTGTAACTATAAAAAATAAGATGATTGGAATGAATTTCACAATCATTCCGAATGATAGTGACATTTTTTTGTTGTTTACCCTTTTTCGAAATAACTTTTCAACCAAATATTTTATCATAAAAATCATAAAAACTTGTTTATATACAAAATAGGAGCCGCTAACACTAAAGTTATGAAAAATAAATGACTTTTTTACACGTGTTTATATTAGAAAATGGAAACGTAATGGGGAAATTGTCCTTTTATGAATAAGTAAGAGGGATGTGGTTAATAATTGGTAGCATTCATAAATAAATTTTATAAAATATGTAAATGAAATGTATATTTAATCAGTTTAAATTATAATTTAAACTATACAAAACGTTCATTAATATCAGCCAATTAATCTTTATTACTCTTTTGAATTTAATAGTTACATTTCTTCTTAAAATAATTATATTTTTTTCCCTTCAAATGTTGCGTATCCTTTCTTTTTCACTGCCACGTTAATTTGTCTCCAAGCCCATCACTTTCACTTTCAAAATTGACAACCCATTGAAGATACTCTCAGAACCTCTTGAAAATCCGTAACTTTGGACGATGGTCACGTACAAGGATTATTCATAGTTTTCTTTCTTTGTAGTTATCTTTACAAATTGGAAACTTAGTTTGATTATTGTTTTTACGACAATGTCAAGTCTTCATTTTACAATGAAAGACCCATGTCATGCCTTACCTATATTATAACGCCCAAAATGTTCCTACAAAATCTAATTTACACCTCTACTATAAAATATGTACAATGCATAGATAATGCATCGCTATAATTTAAGAACCATACTACGTTACCAAATTAATTTACCGATTTACCTAAAATACACTTGGCAGACATCCATCACTTTACCCATTATATCATCTTTAAAATCAATCACCATAATTGTGTCAACACAAAAATTGATAAATTATCATTAAGTAAATCAATCTGACTAAGTATATTAAACCATAATTTAATATATAAACAGTGACCGGTATATTGTAGACGAGTTCAAAGATAAGGTCAATGAAGAGGACACAATCACACAAATAAACCCGAAAGGGTTGGCCCAGTGATAAGGGAAAATACTAGGATGTGTGGATAGGCGTACGATCTCATATTCGATTCCTCTTAGCGTCAAGTACTTGGGAGTCGCTAGGATGGTCTCCCCGTCAAGTCGCCAGGGCATCGTTGGATTAATCGGGCAAAGCCCGGAGATCCACAATTAAGAGAGAGCGAGAAATATAAACACAACACAACAATTTTATAACAAGTGTACAACACTGCACCACTTTACCAGAGGAGCGGGAGAATGTTCACCAAGTTCAACTCCAGTTTTCTTGATGTTTTCTTCAATATCAAATGAATTTGAAGAAATAGTTACAAATGAAGCAATAAGAATTACGGCAACGTGTTTGAACAATTATTGTTCGAATTTAGTCCAAACCATAATTCAAATTAAATTAAGTTCCTTCCAATATCAGCCAAATAAGGTTTAAGGATTAAATAAAAGGTAAGAAACAATTAATGTAGTTTTTCCCCATTAATAGTTGGAGTAGCACCTCTAGCTGCCTTGACATAAGCAACATAGTCACTGAAGTGCATGGTAAATAAGGTGCTCTCGTAACGCGTGAGTCGAATACGCTTGCGCAGTGACTCGTTGATGGTACCATTGTAACCTGCCTTCCTAATCAATGAGTCAATTGCCTCTACATTTGTCCAGCCTACATGAAAAGGATAACAAATAATCAAGAAGTTGACCTCCAACGAAGAAAACATATTCCTTCATAGCTCAAGCAATTAGCTGGCTACAATTTGTATTTGCAAAGCTCTATTCAGAACAATTCTCTTCATGTTAGGGAATAATTAGCTATCAATGTTGGTCAGCTACATATAATGCCTTTTCCTCTGATGTTTAATATATCATGACATTTCTGTATTATTAACAATTTCAAAATGATACTATAGGATCAAGTTGCCCCGGAAAAGAAAGAAGATATGGTAAAGGTCAGATTATCTCATGATTGTGAATAAGAGAACACTGTCAGTCAACATATTGACGCATTCCTCGTTACTGGTAAAGTGTATATCATGCCTTCCTCATAGACTCGGTTTTCGTATGCAGAGTTCCAGCAAGGGACTCTTTGTAGAACATTAAGGGTAGAAACTTCTTGTGTTGCCAGTTGCTAAAATGTTAACAGTGTTTTGTGCTAACAAAGAAATTGTAAGCACTAGAAGTTACCTTCATGAGCAGCCACCTCAGGCAAGTACGTGGCACTTCGCCTAGTATTATAATCAGGATCTGTAAATTCAATGATCATCCCATGCTTTCCTACCTGAACAAACACACCAATTCTTGAGAACAAATTATAGAACATAACAATTTTCTTCCTGGGGATTTGCTAATTTAAGTCCTTCCTACTGAACTAAGTCTGGTACAACCAAGCTTTAGAATCAAGACATCTTACCAATAAACATCACAAAACAAGGGAGCATTCCATAATCCAGCTACACGTGTATAAGGATTATAAATGCAAACTTAAGATTAACTCATCATAATTGAGTTTACTATCTGATCACCTCAGCACAACAATTTGGAAAGAATTAGTAGATCAAGGGATTAGGATGAAAATAAATGTGAAAAATCTCGTATCGATGCATGTAAAAAAAACATATTTAAAGAACTCTCGCATAAAACTAAGGGGATAAAATATGAACTAAAGTTTTCATGACAAAAAGCAGAGAAAGGGCTAACTAGTTTAGTCCTTTGCTTTTGAGCATGGGGGATAACTTAGTATTGAATAATTTAGGCCCTCTGAGATTGCAATTATAGCCACTTGTGTTGGTATATTCTTATAGAAAGAATCTTCTTGAACAAGATTCTGGATTCATAAAGATAAATATTAGGCTTTCAATTTCAACAGATAAACTGAGTGTCCTCATTTACATATTTACACTCAGAAAGTGTAAAAGGGGAGTAAAAGGATGTTTCCACATTTACATATTTACACCCAAGTGTAGAAGGGGATTCGTCCATTTATAAAAGCACAATATATAATGCAAGTAGAAGCAATTACCAGAGACAATAACTATACATTTCTACTTTTGAGGATAATCATTCCAAAATTGATTAAAGCACCCATATCCTAACAATGCTAGTATACAACGTAACATATGAGTGACCAGACTCTTACTCTCTAAGATATCAATCACTAGACTAAATAAAGTAGCGAAAATCATAAGAGAAGCAAAACAGACTATTGCTAATCTGAGAATAGAAGTATAGGCAAGCTGCTTGGGGGAAAGAATGGAACGAGGATTGTCAGAAGGCCTTTAATCGTTCAATGTGAGGAAGCAAAGACCAAGACCCACAATAGGCATCTTCTATTCATCTCATACAATGTAACGACCCGAGTCCCACTTAACAGACTGTCCCGGCCGTTAGATGACCACATACTGTCCCCACTGTACCAACATGAGTCTTTTCAGCATGCTTTGTCCTCACTCGTACGCTTCCCGAGAAAACTTCTCGGAAGGTCCGGGAGGTCATCCATCCTAGAATTGCTCCAAGTTAAGCACGCTTAATTGTGAAGTTTCTAATGATGGACTTCCGAAAAAGAAGGTGCACCTTGTTGATATAAGTAGCACCTATAATTTCTTTTAAGCTTTCTTAGTCGGGGTATAACAATCACCTCCTGTTAGACTCACGACGTCCTAGTCGCGTTTAACTCATCTGAGGATCTGTTGCCAAGCGTTGGGATTCTAGAGATGACTCCCGCCTTATGGCGTAGCACTTAGTTCCCGATTTCCGGCTAGCGGCTGGCTCTAATACCATTTGTAACGACCTGGGCCCCACTTAACGGGTTGTCCCGATCGTTAGATGACGACTTACTGTTCCCACTGTAGCAACTTGAGTCTTTATAGCATGCTTTGTCCTCACTTGCACGCTCCCCAAGAAAACTTCCCAGTAGGTCACCCATCCTAGAATTGCTCCAAGCTAAGCACGCTTAACTGTGAAATTTCTAACGATGGACTTCCGAAAAAGGTGCACCTTGTTGGTATGAGTAATACCTATCATTTCTTTTAACTTTTCTTAGTCGGGGTATTACAAACGACCTTAAAAAATATGCAATAATCGGCTTTTTTAGTAGCATCTGTCCATCCCAGTCGAGCTGTCTTGTAATGGTCTCAGGACGGAGCCATGTGAGGTGGAAGTCTCACGTATGGTTCTCAGAGAAGGGAGTGGCTACTTACTGGAGATTCGATCGTTCATAATCCAGTCGAAGAACTTGCTTCAGAGAGACTACTCCACCTAGCGTATCTTACTGTCCGCCCCGAGTTCCCTCAACTGTCAAAAGATAGGACGGCACAGCCCCCAACCAAGGGAGCACTTACGTCTAGTATGTCTCAATGCAATTAAGCCCACAATTACTAAGAGTCTGATGTTTATGGCATCGGTTAAATAGGTATAGTCTTATCTTTGGGGCAGCCATTAGGTCACCTATTTTGAGTTATGCACACACAAGGCCAAAACATGTGTTCAGGGCGTGCGACCCATCATCCCCGCCAGAAAAAATAAGATAAAATAAAATTATTTGAAAGCAACCTGTTGGCATTTGTGGGTTAAAAATTACATGAAATTACATGATCATGCAGTGACCATAAGATATAAAGTATCATAATATACATGAACATATAGCATAAGCAGCATGATAAGAAACAATGCATAATGCTTTTTGAATATATCAAAATATTGTTCTAATACACGAGTGTGTTAGTACTAAGTCAGATATAAAGTATCATAATATACATGAACATATAGCATAAGCAGCATGATAAGAAACAATGGAGAGACATAGCATACTAATCTAGTTCTAAGATGGTTGCTAAGGTACTAAGAAAGATTAGTTACATATGAATTGCACATGGTGCACACATAAAAATGCTAGGAAATTCATAAGGTTATACCTCCCAATCAAGGTAGTCATGAGCAGTTTCATAATTAGTCAGAATGGAAACTGTACATTGCAAGTAAGGCAATTCTTTAGCTTGTATTGGGGGGAATCGACGATCCCTAAGGGCACTGCAAAATATAAAAAATGAAGAATTAATTTAGTCACTGCTTTCAAACTGGTGGAAATTTAATGAGATGTGGATCAGAAAGGAATTAATTGTAAAATCACAACATACTAACTAAATAATAACTCCAAAATACAGTGGAGATTAATTGATACAAGAGCAAGTACTATTGCTGACATAGTAGAACAAATTCCATGCTGGTGATATGCACAAAGGAACAGAAGTACAAAAGACAATCAGGGGCAAGGAAAGTTTAGCACCCATCATAATAATCATGGAAGAGCTACTACAAATAAAAAAAAAAAAAAAAAAAAAAAAAAAAAAAAAAAAAAAAGATAACCCATCTACAGAGTTCTAAATTTATTCCCATCTACCTCCCTAATACCAATCTGTAAGCTTTACTAAATCCACATTTTTTACTTATCCAAACCTGGGAACAAGTATAGTCACACCACATGTTTTTGCAGACAATTTCTAAATTACTTCATCACAAAGATACAAATGAAGACATAACTGGTGTCACTGAATAGCTGGATATACACTATAAATTTAGTGCAAGGAAATGGAGAAATGAATATAAGCTTGTATATGAATCACCTAGGATTAAAATCAGTGTTGCTAATTCCTTTCTTTCCCATGACAACTAGGAACAGGAAAATCAAAAAGTTCACTTTCAATTTCGGACAACAACATCCTGCTCCTCACGGTGTTTCACGACTAGTATTGCTCACTTCATAAACAGGTAACATTAAATGTAAGTTAAGCTGGACTACGAACATGTACAAATAAATGAACAACATAGCAGTCAGGTTTCCTTTTCGTGAGACAAGATAGAGTTATTAGATTCACTAATATTAATGTCATAAGAAAGAAGATAATGAAATTTGAGATGAAGATCATTTTGAGTACTCATGTCTGATTTCTCAGAAATGAAGTGCAAAAAAAAAAAAAAAAAAAATGCCACCAATATTTTGAAATTTTTTACGTGGAATCACCTTGTTAGAGCATAGTCCCTGAAACCATTGACTATGCAGTGAGCTTCAAGAGTTCCAATGCATCCACGTAAACGAGGCTCCCCTCCATTCACCACTTTCTTCCAGGTCACAAATAATGGGCTGAAACCAAAGCGTAAGTTGGTCCAACTATAAACATTATACCACATTATTCTGGTACAGTAATTTTTACACTTCCATTAAAAAGGATAGGAAAAAGAACCGTACCTATGCATGATAGCATCAAGAACACTGTTAAAAATATTGCATCCCTCAGATTTAATAAGTGATCACAAGAGGATAAAGAACAATAAAACCCCACAAATTAATTCAGAAAAAAATCGAAAAGGTGCAGTCTAATATTCATGGGTGTAAAATATAAGGAAGGAAATGGAAAATTAATATATTCTATCTCGAGGAAACAAAAAGAGCCTGCTTTGAGAAAACTTTCGTAATGGAGATGCATTTATAAACACAAACACAATGCACATGAAAATTCACCAATCAAGACAAACAATGCGGAAATAATTTAATTATCTAGAATTCAAAATGCAAAATTTATTTTTTCACAGAAATGTTGAAAAATGGGGCTAAAATGTGGCCTAATTTTGTTGAAATTGGAAGACAAAAGCTAGTCAAAAGGAGCCAACTTTTGACAAAAGACATGGAGCTAAAATGTGGCCTAATTTTGTTGAAAATTTGTCATGCATGCTTGTGAATTTTGTCTATAAATAGAAGGCTAAAATTCACTTGTAATACACCACCACAACAAAGAGTGATCTTGTGTAGAGAGCAACACAAGAGAGGCATTTCACAAAATAGGGAGAAAAGTGAGTTGGAGAGAATAGCCTTTGCATAGGCAGATAAAAATACAGTGTAGTATTTTTGTACTCCTCATTTTTTCGAGTTAGTGAAATATATTGGTGTGGGTCCGTGGACGTAGGCAAATTGCTGAACCACGTAAATCTTTGTGTTTCGTATTTGCATTTTATTTTTGCGTATTTATATTTTCTCAGTCCAATTTATTTGCGTCACATCGATCCTGGGCGGGATTAGTTGCGTCCTAATTCCCAACAATTGGTATCAGAGCTTTGGCTCATTAAAATCTTTTGAAATTCTTAGTATGCTCTGTGGTTGCAGCTTTGACTGATCTTCCACATCAGAAAAGATTTCTTTAGACTGTTTTGTGATCGAGTGGGAGCAATGTCGACAGATGAGAAAATATCCAAAATTGACAAATTTGATGGTTCAAATTTTGGATTTTGGAAAATGCAAATGGAGGATTATCTGTACCAGAAGGATCTATACAAGCCACTAAAAGAAAAGCCAGAAGATATAAGCCAGGGGGATTGGGAGTTGCTTGATCGAAAAGCACTCGGCACAATCAGGCTGACGTTGTCAAAATCAGTGGCCTTCAACATAAAAAATGAGAAGACGACAGAGTCTCTCATGGCAGCCCTTTCTAGCATGTACGAACAGCCATCTGCAGCAAATAAAGTCCACTTAATTAAAAAGCTGTTCAATATGAAGATGGCCGAAGGCGGAAGATTTGGGGAGCACCTAAATGAATTCAATGAAGTGACGGACCAGCTAAACACAGTCGAAATCACTTTTAGTGATGAAGTTCGAGCTCTGTTAATTCTTGGGCAGTTGCCAGACAGCTGGAATGGTACAGTCACAGCAATTAGTGGCTCTGCCGGAAAGTCAAAATTGAAGTTCGATGATGTCGTAAGCATGATCTTAACGGAGGAGATCAGACGACAATCAGAAGGTGCCTCAACTTCAGGATCGGCGTTGAACGTGGAAAGCAGAGGCAGAAGTTCCAACAGAGGAAATGGGCGGGGCAACGGCAAATTCAGAAGTGGCAGATCGAGGTCCAGAAATCCAAACAATTCCAACAAAACTAAGGTTGTGGAATGTTGGAAGTGTGGGAAGACCGGTCATTACAAAAATCAGTGCACAGCACCTCCAAAAGAAAAGGAGGACAAGACAGAAGTCAATGTTGTGGAAGAGGAAGCGGAAGATGCTTTGATATGCTCTTTGGAGAGAAAAACGGAATACTGGGTGATTGATTCCGGAGCATTTTTTCATGCTACCTCAAATAAGGAGTTTTTTGTAAACTATACGCGGGGTGATTTTGACAGAGTATATCTCGGTAATGATCAACCGTGTGACGTGGTCGGAAAGGGTGATGTACAGATCAAGATCAATGGATCTGTGTGGAAGCTGAAGGACGTGAGACATATTCCAGAATTGAGGAAGAACTTGATCTCCGTCAAGCAATTGTCGGGAGAAGGACATGTCACCACCTTCTCTGGTGATAACTGGAAGATCACCAAGGGCGCCATGATTATCGCTCGAGGCAAGGATACTGGCACCCTCTACACAACGGCGGATGCTTGTGTGACAATTGCAGTTGCTGAAAGCAAGGAGGGCCCAAACTTGTGGCACCAGAGACTTGGGCATATGAGTCAGAAGGGACTCAAGTATATGCATGCAAAGGGGAAACTACCAGAGCTTCAGTCTACTGATATAGACTTATGCGAGAGTTGCATCTTTGGGAAGCAAACCAGGGTGAGTTTCAACACTAGTGGTAGAACTCGGAAGCGAGAGAAGCTTGAGTTAGTCCACACAGACGTTTGGGGACCAACCGCAGTTTCATCTATTGGCGGAAAGTCATACTTTGTGACTTTCATTGATGACCACTCGAGAAAAGTGTGGGTTTGTTTCTTGAGACACAAGTCCGAAGTATTCGATGTGTTCAAGAAATGGAAAGCCATGGTGGAAAATGAAACAGGATTGCGAGTAAAGAAGCTAAGGTCCGACAACGGAGGAGAATATACGGATATGGCGTTCAAGAAGTTCTGTTACCAGAATGGCATCAAAATGGAGAGGACGTTGCCAGGGACTCCACAGCAAAATGGAGTTGCAGAACGTATGAACCGGACATTAACGGAGAGAGCCAGAAGCATGAGGTTACATGCAGGCTTGCCCAAACAGTTTTGGGCAGAAGCAGTCAACACAGCGGTGTACTTGATCAATCGAGGACCCTCGGTACCGTTGGAGTACAGGATACCGGAGGAAGTATGGAGCAGAAAAGAAATAAAACTTTCCCACTTGAAAGTTTTTTGGATGTGTCGCATATGCACATATAAGTGATCAGGCAAGGGGCAAGCTAGACCCCAAATCACTAAAGTGCACATTTATTGGATATGGCGGAGATGAGTTCGGATACCGCTTATGGGATGACCAGAACAGAAAGGACATCAGAAGCAGGGATGTCATATTCAACGAGAAGGTTATGTACATGGACAGAAATGCAGTGCAGTCCGATGACACAGTACATGATGATCCAACATATGTTGAGTTGGATGATGCTCCAGAAAGTAGTACGTCGCAGCAGACAGAGGAGGATCTGCAGTTACAGGAGCCTGTTCTAGAGACTGATGCATCACAGTCTCCAGTCCCTGTTCTTAGAAGGTCAACCAGACCTCATGTTCCAAATAGAAAGTACATGAGCTACATGTTACTTACTGATGCAGGTGAACCTGAATGCTATCATGAGGCATGTCAGGTCGGTGATTCTGGCAAGTGGGAGCTTGCAATGAAAGATGAGATAAAGTCTCTCATCTCTAACCAGACGTGGGAACTAGCCGAGTTACCTACAGGAAAGAGAGCTTTACACAATAAGTGGGTGTACAGAATCAAGGAGGAACATGACGGATCAAAGAGATACAAGGCGAGGTTCGTGGTCAAAGGTTTCCAGCAGAAAGAAGGAATTGACTACACAGAAATATTTTCGCCAGTTGTGAAGCTGACAACAATCAGATCAGTCTTGAGTATTGTTGCAGCAGAGGGTTTGCACTTGGAGCAGTTAGATGTAAAAACTGCTTTCCTCCATGGTGACCTTGAGGAGGAAATATATATGCAGCAGCCAGAAGGCTTCTCAGTCAAAGGAAAGGAGAAGCTCGTTTGCAAATTGAAGAAGAGCCTGTATGGCTTAAAGCAAGCCCCGAGACAGTGGTACAAGAAGTTCGACGGATTTATGCAGAAAAATGGCTACTTCAAATGTAATGCTGACCATTGTTGCTACTTCAGGAGATTCGAGTCCAGTTATATAATTTTGCTACTTTATGTCGATGATATGTTAGTAGCAGGTTCAGATATGGACGAAATCAAGAAGTTAAAGATGCAGCTGTCAGCAGAATTCGAAATGAAGGACTTGGGTGCAGCGAAGCAGATTCTCGGAATGAGGATTTTCAGAGATAAGCAGAAGGGTATCTTGCAGTTATCTCAGGCCAAGTACATTAGTCAAGTTCTGCAGAGATTTAACATGTGCAGTGCGAAGGCTGTCAGCACGCCACTAGCTAATCACTTCCGTCTATCTAGTGATCAGAGTCCTAAGACAGAGGACGAGATAAACTTCATGGCTAAAATACCATATGCATCAGCCATTGGAAGTTTGATGTATGCCATGGTTTGTACCAGACCAGATATTGCTCATGCAGTGGGAGTTGTGAGCAGGTTTATGGCAAATCCAGGAAAGCAGCATTGGGAAGCAGTAAAGTGGATATTAAGATATCTACGGGGAACTACTGATAGATGCTTATGCTTTGGACGAGGCGAGGTGGCTCTACAAGGTTTTGTAGATGCAGATTTTGCTGGTGAGGTAGATCGCAGAAGGAGCACTACTGGTTATGTTTTCACAGTAGGTACTACTGCAGTTAGCTGGATTTCGCAGATACAGAAGATTGTTGCTCTATCCACTACAGAAGCAGAGTACGTGGCAGTAACCGAGGCTAGCAAAGAAATGATCTGGTTACAGGGTTTGTTGGCAGAATTGGGATTCAGTCAGGAGAAGAATGTTTTGCACAGTGATAGTCAGAGTGCGATACATCTGGCAAAGAATTCAGCATTTCATTCTAGAACCAAGCACATTGGACTCCGTTATCACTTCATCAGGTCTCTTCTAGAGGATGAAGTATTAACACTAGAGAAGATCCAGGGTAGCAAGAACCCAGCCGACATGATGACCAAGACAGTAACAAAGGAAAAATTGGAGTTGTGCTCAGCTTCAATTGGTCTTCTGAAGTGAAGACAAAGGAAATGACTCACACCATATTTCACAAGGAGTTGCAAGAAGGAGATATCTCAGGGGAAGCCACATTTGTCCCCAAGTGGGAGATTGTTGAAAAATGGGGCTAAAATGTGGCCTAATTTTGTTGAAATTGGAAGACAAAAGCTAGTCAAAATGAGCCAACTTTTGACAAAAGACATGGAGCTAAAATGTGGCCTAATTTTGTTGAAAATTTGTCATGCATGCTTGTGAATTTTGTCTATAAATAGAAGGCTAAAATTCACTTGTAATACACCACCACAACAAAGAGTGATCTTGTGTAGAGAGCAACACAAGAGAGGCATTTCACAAAATAGGGAGAAAAGTGAGTTGGAGAGAATAGCCTTTGCAAAGGCAGATAAAAATACAGTGTAGTATTTTTGTACTCCTCATTTTTTCGAGTTAGTGAAATATATTGGTGTGGGTCCGTGGACGTAGGCAAATTGCTGAACCACGTAAATCTTTGTGTTTCGTATTTGCATTTTATTTTTGCGTATTTATATTTTCTCAGTCCAATTTATTTGCGTCACATCGATCCTGGGCGGGATTAGTTGCGTCCTAATTCCCAACAAGAAACTCCTCATAGGAGAGGAGGACAAAAAAGGATACGCAAAACATTATCATCTAAATAATTGGTTACTTATATTCCAACAACACCCCAGAAAGTGAATGTGCAAAAATAGTTATAATCGAAAAAATTGAAAAACATGAAAAATCCAACAATAAATAATTCAACATAATAAATAAATATCATACTGTTGACCCTCATCGAAGGCAGGAGGAGGAGCTTGTTCGCTGTTGTAGTGAGCCACCAGCGTGTCAAAGCAGTAAACCGCCATTTCCCTATTTGCCGACACCATTTTTTTCTTAAATTTAACTCCTCCTTTTTTCGCTTCAAAATTCGCAGCAGTTTAGATCGATCTGATTTATGAACGGAATAAGGAATTGAAGGAATTGGACATTAAAAATTAGGAATGTAGACTCCTGGGATTCTTTATTGATGGTGGAGTGTGAGGGACTGTCTTTTGAAACTTGCGCTTATGTCACCAATTATTATGCGTCATTTTGCGTATTATAAAACTGTTAGTTTAATAAACTGATATATTTATAATTTTAAAATAATTAAGTAATCATTAAAAATTGAAAAGAAAAAATGTATTTGTGACTAAAAAGTATTTTGAAAAATTGTGTAATTTATAAATAGTTTGAGAAACTGTTTATTCTTATTTACCAAATACATGATAATATTTACCCCCGATACATGGAATTTGCTATTAAAAAATATTGATATCATTTTTTTTTTATTTTGAATTTTATCACATCTATTAAAATAAAATTTTTAAGCTGTTGTTAATTTCTAAGATAGAAAATAATTTCTCATCAAATAAGTAATAAAATATTTTTAAGGCAAATGACTAAAGTGTATTTCAATTGATTGTACCAAAAAAATATTTTCTAAGTCAATTTTTCCAATCAAATAACAAACAAACAAAAAAGGTAAAAAATATTTTTCGTGATGTGACAATTTCTGGACAAAACTAAGACAATCAAACATATCATTACATTTAATATTTTATGTGATTTTAAGGACAATATTTTTACAGTAGGCTCTCAATTGCGAATTAGTATAAAAAAATTTGTTGAGATCTTCGATTTGACATCAAGAATGCATATTTTTCAATTTTCAAAATAAAAGTATAATTATCAAAAATATGAATAAAACTATAGGCATTAAAAAAATAAACATGTATTCACTATATTTTGCAATATTTATTTATTCAGTTCAAATATGGTTTTAAATTTTTTAAATTGTAATTTTATCAATATTTAAATTCTTATATAATTATGATTTTAAGTTTATTTATTAGAATTTTATAATTATAACATAACTAGTGAATCACCCGTGCGATGCACGAGAAGAAACGTCTGAATAAAGATAATTCAATGTGAAGTTAGATGAATCCTTTAGATAAAATAAATAAATTTAACAAATAAGAGATAAGATCATCATTTATTGGGTTCATATGACTACAAATTCTGGAATACTTCTTTATACACAGCATTGTTTGTTGATTTTGTTGGTCTTCCATTCTTATCACAAATCAACATCTTTAATCTGAAACGATTTGTCACCTTAGAAATCACAACATAAAGTTGTCCATGAGTAAACACCAACCGTTTAAGAAGAAGTCCTACATGCGATAATGATTTCCCTGACTCGTATTGATAGTCATGGCATATGATACAATCAATGGAAATTTTCTTCTTTGAAATCTAATAGGTATCTTAGAATCAGAAGGGCTCAATGAAATTATTGGAATAAAGAACTTGTGTCCTGCATTGATGCCAGAAAGAATTTGACCTTCTAGAACATAGTCGCCAAATTTTGTAACTATCAACCTTGTTCAATTGCACAATTCCTGTGTATGATCAATATTTCTTAGAAAAAACTTGTGTCCTTCACTTATCCGCTGCAACGGTCCACTACGTGGCGCAATAATGATATCCCTATGTTTAGGTCGTGTATCAAAATCCACCGATAATCAATTCGGCAATTTCATCGACAATAGGAAAATCATATTGGCTATCATCGGTCGCACACCAACCAATAAATATAAGTCTTACATTTCTCAAACCGACCTAAACTGCCTTAACAATTTGTTATATTTGTCTAGCATAACCTTCAAATCAGAAACTATACAATCATGCAACATTGAATCGCATGATTCACTCTTATCGGCGGACATTAAAAGACATAAATTAAGTTTTAGACTATCGCAACAAAATTATCCATAAACAATATAAATATAAAAGCAATAAATACATAATACGTACCTCAGACCCTTTTTCTGCTTTCAACCACATTCAAATTGTCAACAATGTAAATCAAGCAAATTGCAAAGCTGAATCGTCATTAGGCAACAGACTCCCAATCTTATGGCAATTTTGACCGTGTCCCAATCTTATGGCAATTTTGACCGTGTAATCTGAAGACAAGAGGCCATCTACCTTCATTTAGCCCATTATCTATTCCCCCTATAGAAATAAACGAAAGTATCATATTATATGTCCGAATGGTCGGAACGAAATTCTTAATTCTGTCATTCCTGTCATATAACAAATCTTTCAAAATAATATGATGATCTTCCATAAGAGGAATCTTCACTTTCTCTTGCATACAACAAAGTAAAGGTGAACAAATAAATTGCGAAATCGAACTAAGCCGCAACAAATGGTTTGGTTTGGCTCACTTTGGAAAAATTCCAAACTGCCTTAAACGATTTGGTTTAGGTTTCAAATGTCAAAACCGCGATTTCAAACATCCAATCCGCCA
This sequence comes from Ligustrum vulgare, assembly GCA_963555705.1. NCBI lineage: Eukaryota > Viridiplantae > Streptophyta > Magnoliopsida > Lamiales > Oleaceae > Ligustrum > Ligustrum vulgare. Next base: position 53,071,146 of record OY743171.1, read on the forward strand.
AATTTTAAAAAATACAAAAATAAAAATAATAAAAATAAAGGCAAAGTTCAGTTTTAAAAAAATGCAACAAACTTTTTATTGTCAACAAATCAAAATTAAGGAGTCAAAGATTAATTTGTTCAAATCAACAAGCATTTGGAAATAATTCTTGCTCCTACAATTCATAATCATCATCTAAGATATTTTCTTAGAATAAAGTTTTTAATATAAGAGCTAACTACAGTTTGCTTCTATATAATTAATTTGTTTATCAACATGAATTGATTCACAACAAAGCACTCAATTAGAAACTTAATATTATTATCTAGCTAGTTTCAACTCGAAATTTTAGTCGAATATGTGTCTTTGAGCTCGTTTTGAAATATACTAATTCATTCGTTGGTAATCCGCTGTTTCAAACCTCACCAATCGCAAAAAATATTTTGATTTGGTTATGTTTAGAAAATGAAATGGTTTGGTTTAGAAAAAATTCAAACCGTTTTAAATAGTTTAGTTTGAAATATTACTGTAAATTGCCCAAACTAAACCGTGTTCACCCCATAACAAAGTGAGAACTTCGAATTATGACATGTTTTATAACGCTTATCCACTCTCTCCTCGCACCAAAAATTTGCCTTTTAAATAAACACTTAAATGTAAGATCTCTAATGTCCATGAACTCTAAACAATCAAACAATAGATGAAAAAGTTAATAGTATAGATCATGCGTATAAAAGATAAGATTTACTGTTTTGATCATTGACAATGAAAACAACACGTATAAGAAACGAATTCGATAAAAAAGAAATTGTGAGATTGACAAAGATGCATCAAATTCATGGTATTATAGGTTTTTGCAATATTTATACAACGTAATTATTTTTTGATGCAAAATTATAATATAACATTGATTATCTCAATTTTCAGTTAGGTAAATTAATTGGGAGACAATTTACTTATTGTTGTAGAAATTTAAAAATTATAAAAATTGAATTAAAATTTAACAATTAATATCATGTCATAGTTAATTATTTTTCTAAATTTAGACTTAACAGTTATAATAAAAAAACATTAATAACTATATAATTTCAAAATAATATAAATAAATTTGTTAATCATTAATGTTAAAAAAAATGTGATATAAGACTTTCTGAAATAAAAAAATTAAATAATAATTAAATGTAATAGTAAATAAAATTATTTTGATAAATAATTTGATATAGAAAAGAAGGTTATTATGTATACATAACAAAGAATTTAAAATTATGATTATTTAAAATAAAATTTAATACAACTTGATTAAATATTCGATATAAATGTAAATGAAAATTTGACATTGAATTTGTATGACCGAACAAAATTATTCATCCATAGATTGAGACCAATAAAATATCACAATTATTGTAAAAATCTATTTACGTATTAAATATAACTTTCTATAAAAATACTAACTAATTTAATAGAACGCAATACAAAGAAGCTCGAATTAGATGTACTAAATAACTAAAAAAATAAGATTATTTGTAATAAGTTTTATACCGTAAGGTTTATTTAGTAATAGATGTGTAATAGAACTTCGATATAATTTTGAACTGAAAATTTTACATTGAATTTGTACGACTGCATACAAATACTTATTTGTAAGATTCAAAACATTAAAAAATCAAAATAATTTTATGAAAAGAGAGGTTTAAATACAAATAACAAAATATAAATTAGTAAAAAAATTCTCCATAAAAACACTTAAGTGGAAGTAGCGGTGTGAACATAATAAAAACTGAGTTTCGAAGTGTGAACACATTAAAAGCTGAGTTTTCCTGTCAAAACTCAGCTGCTTTTATATATTATATAGAATATAGATTATATAGATATATAGATTATACATTTTAACCTTAAGATAATAATTAGTTTGAACTATATATATATAGACACACACATTAATTGGCCGGAAAAATTAATGACCCACATTTATTATTAACTTTCATTTAATTCCAATTTTTATTAATTACATTAATATTTTTTTTGGTTTCTTTTTATTATTTTTTTGTTGGAAAAAATTTCCTGATTTAGAAAGCGAATTATGCGAGAAACTGTGTGCTTAAAATGGTGACGGTTATCCTATTATTACATAGATGTATAAAATATAGATATCGATATAAATATAGACTGCTTTGGGTAATTTTTGTAGAGATCCCCTCAAGTAATTTATCAAATTAAAATAAAAATTTTAATTTAAGTCAAAAGTTAACAATCAATCTTAATCACACATCTCATAGGGCCCACAGCTTTTTAACCACACATTTCATCAACTTTTATCAAAATCTACTAAAAATCTGATTTTAATATATCATAACCCATGGATGAGAGATGAATGGAAGGAATGGGGAAAGAAGAAACAACGGGGAAGAAGAAACACACCGACGGCTACAACAGAAATTTGAATAAAACTAAATGACACCCTTCCTTTTAATACTTAATTCATTTTACAATTGACATTGTGTATTACGTTTTATGCTTTCCAAAACATGACTTAATTCTTGTTAAATAGGCTAAGAACCGAAGGATAGGCAGGTTGTTGAATTGGATCTTTTCTCTCTCAAAATTCTGTTATCCTCATCCCTTTTCTCATTCTTTCTCATCTCGTATTCTGAATTTATTTACAATTCATGTAATTCGTTTTATTAATACAATTATCCAATTGCAGCATTTTTGGCTCAGCTTAATTAAGTGTTTATATTGTTCTTAATTTTGGGATTGTTGTTGAAATTGGTTAATAATCACTCTGGTTATTACATTGATATCAGAGCAGAACGATTCAACTAGGAATTATGGCAACACGCGAGATCAGGCATGGAGTTCTAGCAGAACAAATTGAGAAGTGTGAGGTGGAGCAAATTGAACTCAATAAGACGGTGATGGATATACATGGGCCTATGACCCGTTCCGAGGATAGAATGAATAATCTGGAAGGTGCGGTGGTGGAAATGAGAAGAAAATGGCGGGGATGACTGAGCGACAAGAATCAATGGTAGCTATGTTTGCTCAAATAGTTGCGGGTAACCCATTGGCTGTGGGTAATTAGAATGGCAAGAATTCCATCTGGGGAAGTTCCAACTCGCCTACACTAAGGAAGGATGAGATATTATCTAGTCATGTGTTCGCTAAAATAGTGTGTACCGCAAGCGCACGGATCGCGTATAAGTAATAAATTGGACTTTTTGAGTCCGGATTGTCGATCCCTCGAGGAATGTATACTCTATTATACTCTAGTTAATTAAATCTTAACAAATGAAACACACAATTAAAAGTTGGTTTTGGAAAATTTTAAATTAAAGAAATTAACTTTAAACCAAATTAAAATAAGAAAAATGGAAGATAAAATAGTTAGGATTCATAATTTCACTTAACTCTCGCTTAAGTAATTTCTCAATACAAGCAAATTAATAAATTACTCATTTACAATGTTAGACCAATTTTTTCAAGTTTAGCTAATTACCTCTCTCGAGTGAAATTAACCCTAATCAATTGGTTTAACCTACTATATATCTATATCAATTAAACCCCAATCAACTGTATTAACTCTTTGTGAAAATAGCTCAATTGATCATCTAGGGTTTAAGGTATATCTCTATCCTTAACAAAAATCTAGAGCATTTGTTATTTGATCTAAAATGCACAATATCTCTCGATTATTATACACTTCACAAAACATATATTTGGTGATCAATCAAACACATGAAATAATCTCAATAACAAACACTAGGGCTGCACAAAAAAATCGTCAAACCGCAAACCGAATCGAAATCGTTGGTTCGGTTCCACGTGGACCAGCCAATATTTTCAAACCAAACCAAACCGTTTCAAAATGGTTTGGTTTAGGTTTCAATTTTTAAAAACCGCTTAAACCAAACCAAATCGCTAATTTTTTTAATTAAAAAATTAATTTTTATTCATTTAAATTTAGATTTTTTCTCAAAAATTTTCAAATTTATCTAATGAATAAAAGTTCTTGTCTTTTTTTTTAAAAAAAAAAAAAAGTTATTGTCTAATGTCCAACTACAAAATTTGATTAACCTTTAACTCATACCACCTTTTAACAACATACTCCAATCCTAAAATCCCATTAACATATAACCCACACCATCCTTAAATCACATACTCCAATCTCAAAAGTTCATTTAATAGAGATTCAAAAAAAAAACGTTCCTACTTCTTAATTCAATCATTAATTTTCTGTTTTCATTCGTCTTCCTTGTTTCCTTCCAACTTCCAACTTCCTCTTCACTAATATCAATTAGATTCTTATAATAATAGACAGGGATGATAGGTGTACTTTCAATTTCTTCCTACATTTGATTTTATTTTAGAGAGTCATGGAAGATGTTTCGATCTATATCAGAAGGTTCGAATCAGGGTAAGAATTTGAATATCACTTGTTTAACTTTCTTTGCAAGCAAAATCATTCGATTATTTTATTTATTTTCTTAGAATTTACTCCTTGTTAAATTTCAGAATCTGGACAACAAAGATAAGCTAGCAAGAAGAGAGCCAAGACAAAATATTATTACTGTGAAAAATTGTATAAGCATCATACTAATAATTGCGGTACTTGTACTTTATCAAATCATATCACACATTTATTCAAGAAAAGTATCCGTATATCGTTTCAAATAAAAAGCAAAAAAGAATGACTAGCTATGGTATGTCTTAGAATAATGATTTTTCTAAGAATTTTGATGACGATGACCTATCATGTTTGTTCGGAAAGAAGTTAGAGAACAAATAAAATGCAATTACAAATTTACAATTGTTTTTTAACTTCATGTTTTTATTTTGAATTGAAAACAAATTCGAATGAATTTAACATCTAACATTATTAATTCTCGTATTTGCTTATATATTAACTTATTTTATCTTTATATTAAAATATATGAGTTAATTTAACGTCTAAAATATATTATATTATGTCGATAGGTAAAAACCGCGGATTAAAACCGAACCAAACCGCAAAAAATGGTTTGGTTTGGTTTGGTTTGTAAAATGAAATGGTTTGGTTTGGTTTGAGAAAATGCCAAACCGCTTGAAATGGTTTGGTTTGAAAAAATGTCAAAAACCGCCCAAACCGGACCGCGTTCACCCCTACAAACACACATGAAATAAACTCAAAATTAATAAACAAACATTAAAATTACTTAAACTAAGTTAAGCTACATCAATCATCCCAACATAAAACAACTAGCCCATTGTATAAATATTGCACAAAAGTTGAGGTTTACAAAAATACATCACAAAATATAGGAATCAAAGATTAAAAATACAAGATAATGAAATAAATCACTTCCCTTGATTTTTGCCCCAAAATTCCTTCAACAATGCTTTGAATCTTCACCTTACTTTTTACTTCATAGCTTCAATGGAGACTAGCAACATGAAAACAAAACTAAACTACAAACTAAATTACAAAATAAAGCAGAAACAAAGAAAAGAAAAGAAAAGAAAGAAGAAGAAAACGGAGAAGGGGCTAGGGTTTTGGAGAGAAAAATTGTGTTTTTGGGTGTTAAGAAGTGAGAGTATAAATACTCCCAAAATTAAACCTAAAAAAGTCCAAAAAATGCGTACAAATAAAGCCAAACACGCCCTTACATCAAAGTAATAAAAACAGAAAATAAGCCACCAGAGCACATCTCCCAGCGATGAAAGGGAGGGTGCTTTAAAGACCAGCCTCGCTTGGTCAGGGTTCGAATCCGGCCCTTACCAAGTTAAAAGGTAAGCCCTCACCCTGCACTCTGGGAGGCATAACCTGCGATTTAAATCCTTCACCAAGACCTAAGACATGGTCGGTGGGGCCCCCAAAGTTGGGGCTCAACCTTTTTTTTTTAATAATAAAAACAGAAAATAAAATTCGATTTGACCGAAATTGGCCTTAACCCACGCGATCGCGTGGATGATAGATTTTTTTATCTACCTCAATTTGCTGGGCGCTCAACGAGTGCCCAGCAAACCAATTACAATGGCATGTGTGTGTGTGTGTGTGTATATATATATATATATATATATATATATATATATATATATATATATATATATTAAAATATATTACTTTTTTTTATTTGCTTTTTCTTCTTTTCCCTTTTTTTCTTTTTCTTTTTCTTTTAAATAATTTGCAACCAAAGTCTCTCATCCTTTGGGCTTCTTCAATTTAGTCCTCGAATTTTGACTTTTATTACAATTATGCCCCTGAAATATTTGCAACTTGAGTCCTTGTTCGCTCAAAATAGTGTACCGCAAGCGCACGGGTCGCGTACAAGTAATAAAGTGGACTTTTGAGTCCGGATTGTCGATCCCACTAGGAATATTTACTTTAGATTATACAACTTTAATTAATTCAATTTTAACAACAAAGAGAAACACACAATTAAAAAGATGGATTTTTGGAAATTCTAAATTAAAGAAACTAATTTTAAACCGAATTAAAATAAGAAAAATGATAGATAAAATAGTTGGGATTCATGATTTCACTTAACTCTTGCTCAAGTAATTTCTCAACACATGCAAATTAATAAATTACTCATTTACAATGTTAGACCCGATTTTCCAAACTTAGCTAATTACCTCTCTCGAATGAAATTAACCCTAATCAATTGGTCTAACCTACTATATCTCTATGTCGATTAAGGCCCAATCAATTGCATTAACTCTTTGTGAAAATAGCTCAATGGATCATCTAGGATTTAAGGTATATCTCTATCCTTAACAAGAACCTAGAGCATTTGTTATTTGGTCTAAAATGCATAATATCTCTCGATTATCATACACTTCACAAAACATATATTTGGTGATCAATCAAACACATGGAATAATCTCAATAACAAACACACATGAAATAAGCTCAGAATTAATAAACAAACATTAAAATTACTTAAACTAAGTTAAGCTACATCAATCATCCCAACATAAAAACAACTAGCCCATTATATAAATATTCCACAAAAGATAAGGTTTATGAAAATACATCACAAAATATAGAAATTAAGGATAAAAATACAAGAAAAATGAAATACAACACTTCCCTTAATTTTTGCTCCAAGAATCTTTCAACAATACTTTGTATTTCCACTTACTTCTTGCTTCTTTGGTCCAATGGATGCTAGTAACTTAAAAACAAAACAAAACTACAAACTAATTTACAAACTAAATCAAAAACAAAGAAAAGAAAAAGAAAAGAAGAAAGAAGAAAGAAGAGAAAAAGAGGCTAGGGTTTTTAGAGAGTGAAAATTGTGATCAAGTCTATTTGAAACCCTCCTAAAAATGCCCAAAAATACCATTTTTTGGCTTAGATCCGCGTCCTTCCGCGTTTGGGCCGAACCGGGTCGGCCCAGATTATCGCCCAATTTTTTGACCACGCGATCGCGTGGTTTAATGCCTCGCGATCGCGTGGTGGACTTGAAAACTCTCGGGTTGGATTATAGGCTGACTTCGCGAACGCGACCTGGTCTAACAACGCGATCGCGTGGTTCACCGGCAGCTTTGTTCTTCCATGATTGCAATTTGGTCCTCCATCTTCTGGTCTTCTTCAATTTAGTCCTCGCATTTTGACTTTTATTACAAATATGCCCTTGCAATATTTGCAAAGTAGGTACTCGATCTTTCTGAGATATTGTAATTGAGTCCCCGAATTTTTGATTTCTTTCGATTAGGTCCTTGGACATCAAATTTGCTCCTCTTTTAGCCTGATTGCACTACAATCTTGTTCATTTGCTTTCCAATTGAGGTTGTACCTAATTGTACAAGATAAACACAATATATAAGTAGATATTTGCTCAATTTGTCAATTAAATTGTCTATTTAAAAGCACAATAAGTGTGTAAAACGCACACTTATCAGTCCTCCAATTTTCTGAGATGTTGCAATTGATTCCCAAACTTTTGATTTCTTTCAATTAGGTTCTTCGACATCAAATTTGCTCTTCTTTTAGATCAATTGCACTCCAATCTTGTCTATTTTTTCCCAATTGAGGTTGTATCTAATTGTATAAGATAAACACAATATATATAAGTAGATATTTACTCAATTTGTCAATTAAAGTGCTAATTTAGGAACTAAATAAGTGTGTAAAGTACACTTACCATCCTGCATGTAACTCTCAAACCCCCATCGATAGACATGTGGAAATGAATAATGTCGAATTACCAAAGCTAGATTTTCCCCATTTTAACGGTGATGGTCCACGTGAATAGATTAGAAAGGCTCAGAAATATTTTAGTATCCATCAAGTGAGCGACCATTTGAGAGTACCCATCGCTGAAATGTATCTCCAGGGTAAGGCTAACATATGGTATCATAGTTTTGCTGCTACTCATCCTCATGCTAATTGGGAAGAATTTACAGAAGTAGTGTGTAGGAGAACCGTGGGCGAAGATGTAGTAGAGGCATTTTCTAAAATTAAACAGAGAGGAGGAGTTGCAGAATACCAAGAACTCTTTAAAGAACTAAGGGCACAAGTCATGTTGATAATACCCCCATGCCCCTGAAAATTACTACATCTCTGTATTTACAAGTGGTTTAGCAAAGGAAATTAAGTCGATGGTCAAGATTATGAGACCTCAAACTTTGTCCCATGCCTTTGAAATTGCCATTTTACAAGAAACTTCCATTCAAGCCAGGAATAAAAATACCAAACCCAATAAGCCTTACCACTTTACCAAAACCTTTTTCTCCAACCAAATATCTAACAACATATATACTACATCACCTCAAAACTTCCATAAACCTCCTATACAAAATAGCCAGACCCAACAAACCCTTATCACCAGATATAAGATAATAACTCCAACTGACCTACATACCAAAAGAACTTTAAGACTATGCTTTAAATATGATGAAAAATAATCCCCCGACCATGTGTGCAAGAACAAGATGATTAACTTTATCATTGCAGAAGATGTGGCTGAACCTGCAATGGAGATTGTTGAGGAGACTGCTGAGGGTGAGGAATTTATGCAAATTTCAGTACAAGCTCTGTTGGGACACTCAAAACTTAAGACTAGGGATTCTGAGGAAAATTAAAGGAAGGAGGGTATCAATCCTCATTAATAGAGGGAGTACACATAGCTTTATAGATTAGAACTTGGCACTTAAGTTGGGGTATAAGTTGAGAACTGATAAACCTATGACGGTTAAGGTGGCAAATGGGGATAAACTAGGCACTAATGCTATGTTCCAACCCTTATGTTGGAAAATGCAAAAACATGAATTTTAGTGTAACGACCAGAGTCCTACTTAACGGGCTATCCCGGCCGTTAGATGACTACGTACTGTACCCATTGTACCAACACGAGTATTTTCAGCATGCTTTGTCCTCACTCGCACGCTTCTCGAGAAAACTTTGCAGGAGGTCGCCCATCCTAGAATTGCTCCAAGTCAAGCATGCTTAACTGTGGAGTTTCTAATGATGGACTTCCGGAAAAGAAGGTGCACCTTTTGGTATGAGTAGTACCTATCATTTCTTTTAAGCTTTCTTAGTCGGGGTATTTAAATCACCCTCTGTTAGACTAGCGACGTCATCATCGTGCTTAACCCATCTGAGGATCTGTCGCCAGGCGTTGGGATTCTAGAGGTGGCTCCCGCCCTATGACGTAGCACTTAGTTCCCGATTTTCGGCTAGCGGCCGTCTCTGATACCATTTGTAACGACCAGGGTCCTAATTAACGGGCTATCCCGGCTGTTAGATGACGACGTATTGTCCCCACTGTACCAACACGAGTCTTTTCAGTATGCTTTGTCCTCACTCTCACGCTCCTTGAGAAAAATTCCTAGGAGATCACTCATCCTAGAATTGCTTCAAGCCAATCATGCTTAACTGTGGAGTTTCTAATGATGAACTTCCGGAAAAGAAGGAACACCTTGTTGGTATGAGTAGTACCTATCATTTCTTTAAAACTTTCTTAGTCGGGGTATTACATTTAGTTTCTAGTTAAGACACTTAAACTGGGGGGAAGTGATTTTGTGCTGGGGGTTAACTGGCTCAACAAATTTGGACAAATCCTATGTGACTTTAATAAGGGGTACATCAGCTTCAAGTATAATGATGCAGTTGCTACTTTCACCAGTGAAGATAGTGCTAAGGTGGAGTTAGTAACCAGTGAACAATTATCTGATTTACTTTACTGAAGAGGAATTAGCTGCAACCCCAGTGGAAATACAACCGGTACTAAAAGAATTTGAAGATGTCTTTGATACTCCCATAGGGTTGCCCCCAACCAGGGAGCATGAACACTATACACAACTCAAAGAAGGAGATCAACCTTTTCGATTGAGACCTTACGTGAGTCCCTATTTACAAAAAACAGAAATTGAGAGGTTGGTATTAGAGATGTTTGAATCTGAGATAATTCAACCTAGTAGCTGCCCCTTTGCATCACCGGTCCTCCTAGTAAAGAAAAAAGTCGGCAGTTGGCGATTCTGTGTTGATCATAGACAGCTAAATCAGTTGACAGTGAAAGATAAGTTTCCTATGCCCGTTATTGATGAGTTTTTGGATGAATTGAATGGGGCTCAATACTTTTCTAAAATCGATTTGAGATCTAGATATCATTAAATTAGAGTTAAGGCAGATGATGTGTACAAAACAACCTTCAAGACTCACCAGGTCTATATGAATTTAGAGTGATGTTGTTCAGCCTGACTAATGCGCCCGCAACATTCCAGAGTTTGATGAATAGAATCTTTCAGGATCATCTAAGACACTTTTTCCTACTGTTCTTCGATGACATTCTGGTTTACAGTTCAGATTTGGAGACTTGTTGTAATCACTTGAGAGTGGTGTTGAACATCTTGAAGAACACATGAGATTTTTCCAAAGATGAATAAATGTACATTTGGAAAAGGAAAGTGGAGTACGTAGGCCATATTATCAGATACGATGGAGTGTCTGTCGACCCAAAGAAAATTGAAGCATTGCAAAGTTGGCCAATTCCAAAAAAATCTGAAGTAGTTGAGGTGATTCCTAGGACTGACAGGTTATTACCAGAAGTTTGTAAAAGGGTATGGCAATTTGGCAAGGCCACTGACTGATCTACTAAAAAAGATAACTTCGAATGGAACGACTCTACCACTCTAGCCTTTAGTGGACTTAAAGAGGCTATGTGTACTGCCCTAGTTCTAGTTCTTCCAGATTTCAGTCAGCAATTTGTCTTTGAGGCGGATGCTAGCTCCATCGGTCTAGGAGCGGTTCCGATGTAGAGGGGAAGACCTATTGCTTATTACAGTAAGGCCTTGGGGAAATGTAAATTGGGTATGTCTATATATAAGAACTCTTGGCTCTTGTCTCGGCTGTGATGAAATGGAGGCATTATATTGAGGGCCAACATTTTATACTTTAGACTGATCATCAGTCTTTGAAATACTTAATGGAATAAATAATTACAACTCCCTTATAGCAGAAGTGGCTGTCCAAACTGATGGGGCTGGATTATGAGATCATTTATAAGAAGGGTAAGGACAATTTAGTATCGGATGCTCTATCGAGACCACATGAAGGAGAAGATAATTGTATGGCCATCACTTTTGTGATACCATCATGGGTACAAGAAGTATCAAACAGCTATGAGAATGACTCTTGGGCCAAGGACAAAATTACAGCCTTGTTACTAGACCTTAATGCTGATACAGATTATCAATATTGCAATGGTGCCTTGAAATATAAAGGGAAACTTGTTATTGACAAGGGAAACATAAGACAACAATTAACTTAGACCATACACGATTCACAAGAAGGAGGGCATTCTGGAATTCAAGCAAGCATCCAAAGAACAAAAAGGATGTTTTACTGGCCAGGAATGACAGTAGAGATTAAAGAGGCAATATTACATTGTGAAGTTTTCTAAGCTTGTAAAGGGGAACATGTCTCATACCCAGGCCTACTATAGCCTCTTCCAGAACCTAAGCAAACATGGAGCCACATCTTAATGTATTTTGTAGAAGGACTTCTTATGTGAGAAGGTAAAACTGTAATTCTGGTGGTGGTAGATAAGTTAACCAAATATGGACATTTCTTGGCTTTTAGTCACCCATTCACAACACAGAACATTGCTCAATTTTTTTTAGATAACATTTTGATTGTTGTCCAATTTTACGTATTTTAGATAGGTAAATAAATGAAAAAAAATACAATTTTAGGATATAAATTTTGTTATTTAGAGTAAAACTTATAAAAGATTCAATTTTATTTCTTTAACTCTAAATTAATTTTAATTGCTAAAAATTTCATTTATTTGATTGTAGGGATATTTTGGACAGTTTCAACTCGAAAATCCCTAACTTAATGGACCTAAAAAAAGCCCAAATTAGAGAAACCTACCACTACCTCAGACAGCACTCAACCCAACTCACACACATTCTCCGATGCCAACAAAAACTTACACAGGGCATCCGTCTTCTCATATATACTCCACATTATTCCCTCACAAAAAACCAGACTCTGCACTTTCAACCTACAGCCGCGCATCATCTCTCTATCTCTACAAAAACTCCAGCCGCAACTCACCTTCAACAGCATCTCCATCTCTCTCGTTTTTCACCAACAGCAACCTGTCTCTGACCCCTCTGCCTCGTCTCTCACCCCTCTGCCTAAACGCCATTTTTCTACTATAACCGACCTCCCCAGCACCTCATCTCCCTCACAAGCCGCAAACCTCATCTCTCTCGTGACACTAGCCTGTTCCTCCACACAAGCCGCAAACCTCTCACGCAAACAACCAGCCGCAGCTCTCCTCTGTCTTCGTCTCAACTCCCACAGCAGCAACACCTCTTCCCTTAGCCTCATATTTCCAGTCGCAACACTTCCAGTCTCTCCTCTCACCAACATCACACGACCACCATGTTGGGTATTTGACCCAAATTAATCAAGTGCCTAGTGAAACATAATGAGTGCCTAGTTGAAACAAAGGATGGTGGAGCTAATTATGGTCTTTGAATGATGATTAGTCTTGACTAATTATGATGTCTTGGAATGATGATTAGTTTTGACTAATCATGATGTTTTGGTGTTAAGAGAATTTCATGTAGAATCCTCTCTATAAATAGAGAAGGAATTAGAGGAAGAAATACACCATCACAAAGATATGAGAGAGTGCTAATTAGTGTCACATTGTGATCAAAGAGAGAAAATTGTGAGCCTAGCATATTGTGAAGTTTCTTGTAACTCTTTGTAGTGTAAGTCAAAGGGTAGAAATTATATGCGGTAAAGCTCGTTTGTAGTATTTTCTCTGTGGTCTGTGGGATTGGGTTGGTGAGTGAAAGTCTATATATTTGTAACAATTTAATATATAGTGAAAAGCTTTGGCGAGGGTCCGTGGACGTAGGCATTTTGCTGAACCACGTAAATTTCTGTGTTCGTATTTATTTTCTTGTTTGCTTATTTTATTTTGAACATCGAAAGATCCTGTGGGAAAAGTAAAGTGGGAATCGACGTGTCGAAATTCCCAACAAGTGGTATCAGAGCTACAGGTGGTTCAAATATTTTGAAGCAAAAGAAAATATGTCTGTGAAGTACGATGTGGAGAAATTTGACGGGAGAATCAATTTTGGCTTGTGGCAAGTACAAGTCAAGGATGTCTTGATTCAGGCGGGTCTGCACAAAGCTTTAAAGGGAAAACCAACTGAGAGTTCTGACAAAGAAATTGAATCCGGCAAGACTGATGAAGATTGGGAAGATTTGGATTTGAAAGCTGCTAGTACAATACGACTTTGTTTGGCCAAGAATGTTCTTGCAAATATTCATGGGATATCTGCTGCTAAGGAACTTTGGGAAAAACTGGAAGAGTTGTATCAGACGAAGAGCTTGTCAAATCGCTTGTATCTGAAGGAACAGTTTCATTCGTTAAGAATGAGCGCAGGTACAAAAATCTCCGACCATCTTAGTGTTCTTAATGGGATTGTTTCTGAACTGGAATCTATTGGAGTCAAAGTTGAAGATGAGGATAAAGCATTGAGGCTCATCTGGTCTCTTCCATCCACGTTTGAGCACATCAAACCGATTTTGATGTATGGGAAAGAAACGGTGGATTTTGCTGAAGTTACAAGTAAGTTGATCTCTGAAGAACGGAGATTGGGTGGAGGTGATGATTCATCTGGAAATAATTTGCTTGTTACTGAAAAGTGGAAGAGAGGGAACTCCATGAAGAAGAAGGTGACATGTTGGAACTGTGGTCAATCCGGGCACGTGAGAAGAAATTGTCCAAAAGGTGGAGCGGACTCGGCGAACTGCTCGAAGGACAATGCGACTCTCCTGGTGGAGGGTGGTGATGATGTACTCTGAGTAAGATGAAACATCCTCATGGCATGATGCCAGTTGCCATGATAGAGGATGTGTTCTTACTGGCACGGGTACTGTGTTCGCATACAACATGTTTGGTTTAGATGCAAGGTATGTGGTTTACTTTATGTCGATGGCTGATGAACTTCCAAGGAGAACCAAACATGGGAGTTGCACCATAAATTTCAGCAATTTTGTTTCGACATGGGCCGATGAAATTCTCGGAGTTCGTTGATAATTCTGAGTGATTATACTCATATGGTGGAGTATGGGACTGTCAAAGTGGAAAAATGCTTGCCTGTTACCCAATATTTGAATTTGGTTTTGGCTTGGACGAATTTGTGTCAAGGTGGAGATTGTTGGGTATTTGACCCAAATTAATCAAGTGCCTAGTGAAACATAATGAGTGCCTAGTTGAAACAAAGGATGGTGGAGCTAATTATGGTCTTTGAATGATGATTAGTCTTGACTAATTATGATGTCTTGGAATGATGATTAGTTTTGACTAATCATGATGTTTTGGTGTTAAGAGAATTTCATGTAGAATCCTCTCTATAAATAGAGAAGGAATTAGAGGAAGAAATACACCATCACAAACATATGAGAGAGTGCTAATTAGTGTCACATTGTGATCAAAGAGAGAAAATTGTGAGCCTAGCATATTGTGAAGTTTCTTGTAACTCTTTGTAGTGTAAGTCAAAGGGTAGAAATTATATGCGGTAAAGCTCGTTTGTAGTATTTTCTCTGTGGTCTGTGGGATTGGGTTGGTGAGTGAAAGTCTATATATTTGTAACAATTTAATATATAGTGAAAAGCTTTGGCGAGGGTCCGTGGACGTAGGCATTTTGCTGAACCACGTAAATTTCTGTGTTCGTATTTATTTTCTTGTTTGCTTATTTTATTTTGAACATCGAAAGATCCTGTGGGAAAAGTAAAGTGGGAATCGACGTGTCGAAATTCCCAACACACCAGCCTCCATCAAATACTCCTCTCACCCGACATACAATGCTGGAACTCAGAGAACCAACCGGCAGCCTCCCATAGATAGCGCGGTAGTCACCTCTCTCAACCCCCATCATCGAAGCAGCCTCCAGCACTCCCACTGCTCGGCAGCCTCCAACTCTCGGCAGCAACTTCTTTTCCATTCCAGCAGCCCTATTCTCGTCTAGCAAGCACACGGCAGATTGAGGGGAGACTGAAATTGGTGTTTGGGTGATTGATTCCAATTTTCATTTTCTTGCTTGGATTTTGAATGGTTTTAATTATTAGTTTATCTAATTTGAGGTTATTTACTTTATGTTGGATTTGAGATATATTTTAGTCGTAGAGTTTTTAGTTTTAAAATTTTGAATTTTACTTCCTAGAATGGTAATTATTTATTTGATTTTGATTTCGGTTAATTTAATTATGTTCGACTAAATTATATTTGAGAGGAGTTATTATTATCCTCAATGGGTGAATGTTAATTTTCTATAGATGAATTCTTGTTATTGATAAGGGTTTACAAATTATTTTAAATTTTCAGATTATTTTACATGGATGAATGTCGTTGATGTGGTATGTATTAAATATGCACACAACATGCTCGACTTAATGTCATAAAATAAATTGACTAATTTTCTTACTAATGTGTTTAAATCTTATCGATATCAAGAAAATTCACACTAATCTGATTTAGAAAGCCCAATTGATAGCGAAAAACTAACTCCGCTCAAATTCCCTTTCATTGCAATTAAATCATATTTTCTTTTTATTCATTTATTTAAACACAATTGAAATCATAGTTTAAGTTTCGAATTTAGAAAATATTACGATACCAATAAAATTCTTAGGAAGAATGATCTTGGATTATTGCTAGGCTATAACTTGACCCCTTTATACTTGGAGGGTAGATTTAACATCGAGTCACATTTGTAAACTCCATGGAGTGCCTCAATCTATTGTGACAGATAGAGACAAAATCTTCACTAGCGTTTCCTTGCAAGAGTCATTCATGCTGTTGGGAACTCAACTTCAAATGAGCACGACATATCATCCTCAAACGGATGGACAAACGGAGAGGCTTAATCAATGTTTGGAGCAATACCTCCGGTGTATGACTTATGCTCAACCTAAGAAATGGGTCAAGTCGCTGGTACTTGCAGAGTGGTGGTACAATTCTTTGCACCACACAACTATTCAAATGACTCCCTTCGAAGCTCTTTATGGTATCTCTCCTCCTCGACTAGCTTTGGGGCCTTATTTACAGTCCATGGTGGCATCAGTGCATCAGTGCATCAGATGGTACAAGAGAGACATTGAATTGATAGACAACTTAAGGAGAGTTTAGCTGAAGCAAAGTCTCGAATGAAACTTTATGCAAACCAAAAGAGGACGGACAGGTATTTTACTGTAGGGGGATTGAGTGTATCTTAAATTACATACATACTAGCAACAATCAGTGGTGAAGCGATCCAATCATAGGCTCAGTCCAAAATACATTGGCCCTATGAAGTTATTGAGAAGATTGGCCAAGTAGCATACAAATTAAACCTTCCAAAATCTGCTAGAGTGCATCTAGTGTTTCACGTTTCACTACTAAAGAAAAGGGTAGGAAATCCAACGCCGGTAACATCTGAACTACCTCAATTTGTATCTAATGATAAATAATTTTGGTACCCAGAAACTATTGTGCAGGTCAAGGAAATTCAGAAACGAAGGGGAACTGTTGTGCAATGGCTTATCAAATGGCAGCAGCATGAAGAGGAAGAAAATACCTGGGAATTGTCTGAAGATATGCTGCGTCGATTTCCAAATTTTGTTGGGGACAAGGGTGACCTGATAGGGGAGAATGTCATAACCCATAGATGAGAGCTGAATGGAAGGAATAGGGAAAGAAGAAACAGCGGGGAAGAAGAAATGCATCAATTGCTACAACGAAAATTTGAATAAAACTAAACGACAATGTTCCTTTTAATACTTAATTTATTTTACAATTTACATTTTGTATTACGTTTTATGTTTTCCAAAACACGACTTAATTTTTGTTAAATAAGTTGAGAACTGAAGGATAGGCAAGTTGTTGAATTGGATATTTTCTCTCTCAAAATTCTGTTATCCTCATCCATTTTCTCCTTCTTTCTCGTCTCATATTCTGAATCTATTTACAATTCCTGTAATTCGTTTTATTAATACAATTACCTAGCCGCATCATTATTGGCTCAGGTGGTGTTTATATTGTTCTTAATTTTGGGATTGTTGTTGAAATTGGTTAATAACCACTCTGTTTATTACATAGTCTCCATCAAACATAGACTTTAATCATTAACCTTTCACATATGTTGCGCATATGATCCTAGAGGTCATTTTTGCCTTGGTTCAGATTTGTTTGTTTAGATGGTGTTTATAATCTTTTTAAATTGTAAACATAAACATGTAACAATGAGGGAAGATTTGCGGGTAATACTTGTAAGTAATGCAAAATAAGTGTAGATGCAATTGGACCATTTCTGTAGCCCAAGAAATAGAACCCAAATTTGCAGAAACCATTATGCTGAAGCCCAAAATGGAGAGCCCAGCCGAATGAATAAATTGAAGACAAATCCTGAACCAAAATGAGGCTGACCCATTTAATTTTGATCCAGCCCAACTTGAAGAACCGGATTTATGGCCTAATCTGTGCAACTTTTCCTTTTTTCAGCCGTTGGCTTTGCAAGCTGCATCTAAGTCGTTCATTGCATGATAAGGACCGGATACTTTTTTTCATTTTGGACGCTCTCTCTCTCTCTCTCTCATTCGTTTTCCTGACTCTTCCTCTCCCTCTCTCTTTGTGTTCTTCGTGGTTCTCTATGCAAACCTCTCATCTCCCGCACCTAATTCTTTGTGGTTTTTCTTTGATTCTTTGTGTATATCAGAGGGTTACTTTGTGGTTATTTTACAGTGTTGATCTGTAGTGGTTCCTTTGTGCGAGTTTTGTTGAAGTTTTTGTGTATTTTCTTGGATTTATTTGATCTTGTACAAACCGTTAAATTTGTACTATTATTTTTGTTTAATTAAGCGATTTGAAGGTTTTATGTTTTACTTCAAGTTTGAAATTACCTTGTGGTGATTCTGAGTTTGTAAAATCGTAACAAAAAGTAAACAAAAAGTAAATTTGACTGAATGTATTTAGTATTATACATTAACATGATCCTACAATTAATACGACATGCAATGTCTTGAAGAAATTGTAGGCGAATCAAATCTAGAAGACCAATTCATAAAAATGTCGCTCTGCATGTTCTCATTTTTCTTAACTTAATAATTTAATTTCATCAATCGGAATTGTGTCTTCTATTTTCCTTCTCTTTGTTGTGTTTCCTCGTCATCTGAAGCACGAGACGAGAGTGTCACTTCTCGCGTTTCGCTTTCTTCTCTTTTTGCTAATTTCATCTTCGGACTCACCCTGCCAATGCATCTTAAGTTAATAAGAAATTGGAATTGTGAGGGGTTTCTTCTGAGAAATGGTGAACGGGACAAGTAAAAGGAAAACATGATTATAAAGAAACCAAGACCCTGAACCTGAACACCTTTGGCATGGCCAGCTCCCAAGTCTTCTGCATTCTCTTTACAAATTCAGCAAAATGATAAGAAAGAAGAAATGAATCTAGTAAAAACATGTGCTTGTATCTTTATCATATGACATTTGAAAAATTCGGGTTAGACAAAAAATTTCTCAAATTACCGTGTGTTTCAACAACCATGAAGTTCACTTTTCCGATGAGTGAGAGAAACTCACATTTGGAACTAGTTATTCGTAATTAGTACATATTTTGTAGCTGTCGTGGAGAGTGTTCGAATCCTGAAATATGGATGAGGCCCTTGGTAAGTGAAGTTAAAAGACAAGTCTCCCACCCTACACCCTTGAAGGTATATTCTACGATTTACCTCATTCACCAAGGCCTAAGACAGGGTAGGTGGGGACCTCTAAGGTGTGAGCTACACTTTTTTGGAAAGAATAATGTTATGTATCTCAAGGTTGAGATAAATCTCAACTTAGTTAGCACTCTCCCATTGAAAATTGAAGAAGTGATCTGTGCATGTACACATAAGAACCTCCTCATTCTCCAATGAATGTGTGCTAATTAAGTTGAAATTGATCTCAACCTTGAGATAAATAACATTATTCTTTTGGAAAAGTAAAAACTAGAAATGTCTTGACACATCTGACAACTCATGAATATATACTCAAAAAAAGTAAACGAATGCATAGTTTATTTTAGTGCATTAACGAAATATAATAATTGAATTATAAAGAAAAATGCTAAATGAACAACACATTTGAACAACTTAGTAGACAACACACTCACAAGAGAGCGGGACCCACCCCATGTGAATGTGTTGTCCACCTTATTGTTCAAATAAGTTTTTCATATAACATTGTTGAGAAAAATAAATTACATTATAATTAAATAATAACTTATACACGAGCCATTGTCAACATTTTATAATTTGCATCCACATACTACAAACAAATGGTAATTACCATATGCAATTAATTTTTTTTTTTTTTTTGCAATTTAACTTGCCATGGGACCGTGTAGCATGATTTTTATTTAACTTTTGCTGTAGAGTAGCTTTTTGAAAAAAATAAAACTATTTTAATTTTGTTTGAAAACTAATTCTAAAAGCATTTGGAGTCACAATCCCACATCATCCGAGTAAGGAAAATATGATTAGGAAAATATGATTAATTTATAAGCTTAATGACCATTCATAATTGGTATGAGACCTTTGGGTGAAAGTTCAAGAGTAAATCGTGCGACCTAAGTCTAAAATGGATAATATCATACTGAGTTGACTGAAATGTTATACGCACCGGACCATCTTCCTCTAAAAGCTCTTCTAATCAATGAATCATTTAAAAAACTAGTTAATAAAAATTGTCAAAAAATGGTCAAAAATAGTTTTTGACATCTCAAAAGTCATCCCAGAGACGAATATATTATTGCACACAAAATATTGTCATTATTATACGTTGTGTTACTCTATTTTGTGTTTATTTGTTGGGGATTCGTTAGGAAATTTTGATAGTGGTTTATTGGCTGCGTAGCAAATGAAATTAAGTGGAAAAAATGATAAAATGAAATAAAACGGATTATTAATTCAAATTGAATCAAAATTTCTATTTAAATATCTTGTAATAAACTCACACTTCTAGTTCCTATATTAATAGGAGACGGAACTCCATCCTGCGTCTACTTCAAATTGTTGAAAAATGGAGCTAAATGTGGAAAATAAAGCCAACTTTGTTGAAATTGGCAAGCCACCATTAATAGTCCATGTTCACACCTATTTGGTAAGACACCATTAGCCTACAATCCTCATATGTTCACACCTATTTTATTCCTTCCATTGTTGATTCTTTGTCCAAACTTTCCCTATAAATAGAGGGCAAAACCTCAATGAAAAATACACCACCACAACAAAGAGTGATCTTGTGTAGAGAGCAACACAAGAGAGGCATTTCACAAAATAGGGAGAAAAGTGAGTTGGAGAGAATAGCCTTTGCATAGGCAGATAAAAATACAGTGTAGTATTTTTGTACTCCTCATTTTTCGAGTTAGTGAAATATATTGGTGTGGGTCCGTGGACGTAGGCAAATTGCTGAACCACGTAAATCTTTGTGTTTCGTATTTGCATTTTATTTTTGCGTATTTATATTTTCTCAGTCCAATTTATTTGTGTCACATCGATCCGGGGCGGGATTAGTTGTGTCCTAATTCCCAACAATTGGTATCAGAGCTTTGGCTCATTGAGATCTTTTGAAATTCTTAGTATGCTCTGTGGTTGCAGCTTTGACTGATCTTCCACATCAGAAAAGATTTCTTTAGACTGTTTTGTGATTGAGTGTGAACAATGTCGACAGATGAGAAAATATCCAAAATTGACAAATTTGATGGTTCAAATTTTGGATTTTGGAAAATGCAAATGGAGGACTATCTGTACCAGAAGGATCTATACAAGCCACTAAAAGAAAAGCCAGAAGATATAAGCCAGGGGGATTGGGAGTTGCTTGATCGAAAAGCACTCGGCACAATCAGGCTGACGTTGTCAAAGTCAGTGGCTTTCAACATAAAAAATGAGAAGACGACAGAGTCTCTCATGGCAGCCCTTTCTAGCATGTATGAACAGCCATCTGCAGCAAATAAAGTCCACTTAATTAAAAAACTGTTCAATATGAAGATGGCCGAAGGCGGAAGATTTGGGGAGCACCTAAATGAATTCAATGAAGTGACGGACCAGCTAAACACAGTCGAAATCACTTTTAGTGATGAAGTTCGAGCTCTGTTAATTCTTGGGCAGTTGCCAGACAGCTGGAATGGTACAGTCACAGCAATTAGTGGCTCTGCCGGAAAGTCAAAATTGAAGTTCGATGATGTCGTAAGCATGATCTTAACGGAGGAGATCAGACGACAGTCAGAAGGTGTCTCAACTTCAGGATCGGCGTTGAACGTGGAAAGCAGAGGCAGGAGTTCCAACAGAGGAAATGGGCGGGGTAACGGCAAATTCAGAAGTGGCAGATCGAGGTCCAGAAATCCAAACAATTCCAACAAGACAAAGGTTGTGGAATGTTGGAAGTGTGGCAAGACCGGTCATTACAAAAATCAGTGCACAGCACCTCCAAAAGAAAAGGAGGACAGGACAGAAGTCAATGTTGTGGAAGAGGAAGCGGACGATGCTTTGATATGCTCTTTGGAGAGAAAAACGGAATACTGGGTGATTGATTCCGGAGCATCTTTTCATGCTACCTCAAACAAGGAGTTTTTTGTAAACTATACGCGGGGTGATTTTGGTAGAGTCTATCTCGGTAATGATCAACCGTGTGACGTGGTCGGAAAAGGTGATGTACAGATCAAGATCAATGGATCTGTGTGGAAGCTGAAGGACGTGGGACATATTCCAGAATTGAGGAAGAACTTGATCTCCGTCAAGCAATTGTCGGGAGAAGGACATGTCACCACCTTCTCTGGTGATAACTGGAAGATCACCAAGGGCGCCATGATTATCGCTCGAGGCAAGGATACTGGCACCCTCTACACAACGGCGGACGCTTGTGTGACAATTGCAGTTGCTGAAAGCAAGGAGGGCCCAAACTTGTGGCACCAGAGACTTGGGCATATGAGTCAGAAGGGACTCAAGTATATGCATGCAAAGGGGAAACTACCAGAGCTTCAGTCTACTGATATAGACTTATGCGAGAGTTGCATCTTTGGGAAGCAGACCAGGGTGAGTTTCAACACTAGTGGCAGAACTCGGAAGCAAGAGAAACTTGAGTTAGTCCACACAGACGTCTGGGGACCAACCGCAGTTTCATCTATTGGCGGAAAGTCATACTTTGTGACTTTCATTGATGACCACTCGAGAAAAGTGTGGGTTTATTTCTTGAGACACAAGTCCGAAGTATTCGATGTGTTCAAGAAGTGGAAAGCCATGGTGGAAAATGAAACAGGATTGCGAGTAAAGAAGCTGAGGTCCGACAACGGAGGAGAATATACGGATATGGCGTTCAAGAAGTTCTGTTACCAGAATGGCATCAAAATGGAGAGGACGTTGCCAGGGACTCCACAGCAAAATGGAGTTGCAGAACGTATGAACCGGACATTAACGGAGAGAGCCAGAAGCATGAGGTTACATGCAGGCTTGCCCAAACAGTTTTGGGCAGAAGCAGTCAACACAGCGGTGTACTTGATCAATCGAGGACCCTCGGTACCGTTGGAGTATAGGATACCGGAGGAAGTATGGAGCGGAAAAGAAATAAAACTTTCCCACTTGAAAGTTTTTGGATGTGTCGCATATGCACATATTAGTGATCAGGCAAGGGGCAAGTTAGACCCCAAATCACTAAAGTGCACATTCATTGGATATGGCGGAGATGAGTTCGGCTACCGCTTATGGAATGACCAGAACAGAAAGGTCATTAGAAGCAGGGATGTCATATTCAACGAGAAGGTTATGTACAAGGACAGAAATGCAGTGCAGTCCGATGACACAGTACATGATGATCCAACATATGTTGAGTTGGATGCTCCAGAAAGTAGTACGTCGCAGCAGACAGAGGAGGATCTGCAGTTACAGGAGCCTGTTCTAGAGACTGATGCATCACAGTCTCCAGTTCCTGTTCTTAGAAGGTCAACCAGACCTCATGTTCCAAATAGAAAGTACATGAGCTACATGTTACTTACTGATGCAGGTGAACCTGAATGCTATCATGAGGCATGTCAGGTCGGTGATTCTGGCAAGTGGGAGCTTGCAATGAAAGATGAGATAAAGTCTCTCATCTCTAACCAGACGTGGGAACTAGCCGAGTTACCTACAGGGAAGAGAGCTCTACACAATAAGTGGGTGTACAGAATCAAGGAGGAACATGATGGATCAAAGAGATACAAGGCGAGGTTGGTGGTCAAAGGTTTCCAGCAGAAAGAAGGAATTGACTACACGGAAATATTTTCTCCAGTTGTGAAGCTGACAACAATCAGATCAGTCTTGAGTATTGTTGCAGCAGAGGGTTTGCACTTGGAGCAGTTAGATGTAAAAACTGCTTTCCTCCATGGTGACCTTGAGGAGGAAATATATATGCAGCAGCCAGAAGGCTTCTCAGTCAAAGGAAAGGAGAAGCTCGTTTGCAAATTGAAGAAGAGCCTGTATGGCTTAAAGCAAGCCCCGAGACAGTGGTACAAGAAGTTCGACGGATTTATGCAGAAAAATGGTTACTTCAAATGTAATGCTGACCATTGTTGCTACTTCAGGAGATTCGAGTCCAGTTATATAATTTTGCTACTTTATGTCGATGATATGTTAGTAGCAGGCTCAGATATGGACGAAATCAAGAAGTTAAAGATGCAGCTGTCAGCAGAATTCGAAATGAAGGACTTGGGTGCAGCAAAGCAGATTCTCGGAATGAGGATTTTCAGAGATAAGCAGAAGGGTATCTTGCAGTTATCTCAGGCCAAGTACATTAGTCAAGTCCTGCAGAGATTTAACATGTGCAGTGCGAAGGCTGTCAGCACGCCACTAGCTAATCACTTCCGTCTATCTAGTGATCAGAGTCCTAAGACAGAGGACGAGATAAACTTCATGGCTAAAATACCATATGCCTCAGCCATTGGAAGTTTGATGTATGCCATGGTTTGTACCAGACCAGATATTGCTCATGCAGTGGGAGTTGTGAGCAGGTTTATGGCAAATCCAGGAAAGCAGCATTGGGAAGCAGTAAAGTGGATATTAAGATATCTACGGGGAACTACTGATAGATGCTTATGCTTTGGACGAGGCGAGGTGGCTCTACAAGGTTTTGTAGATGCAGATTTTGCTGGTGAGGTAGATCACAGAAGGAGCACTACTGGTTATGTTTTCACAGTAGGTACTACTGCAGTTAGCTGGATTTCGCAGATACAGAAGATTGTTGCTCTATCCACTACAGAAGCAGAGTACGTGGCAGTAACCGAGGCTAGCAAAGAAATGATCTGGTTACAGGGTTTGTTGGCAGAATTGGGATTCAGTCAGGAGAAGAATGTTTTGCACAGTGATAGTCAGAGTGCGATACATCTGGCAAAGAATTCAGCATTTCATTCTAGAACCAAGCACATTGGACTCCGTTATCACTTCATCAGGTCTCTTCTAGAGGATGAAGTATTAACACTAGAGAAGATCCAGGGTAGCAAGAACCCAGCCGACATGATGACCAAGACAGTAACAAAGGAAAAATTGGAGCTGTGCTCAGCTTCAATTGGTCTTCTGAAGTGAAGACAAAGGAAATGACTCACACCATATTTCACAAAGAGTTGTAAGAAGGAGATATCTCAGGGGAAGCCACATTTATCCCCAAGTGGGAGATTGTTGAAAAATGGAGCTAAATGTGGAAAATAAAGCCAACTTTGTTGAAATTGGCAAGCCACCATTAATAGTCCATGTTCACACCTATTTGGTAAGACACCATTAGCCTACAATCCTCATATGTTCACACCTAATTTATTCCTTCCATTGTTGATTCTTTGTCCAAACTTTCCCTATAAATAGAGGACAAAACCTCAATGAAAAATACACCACCACAACAAAGAGTGATCTTGTGTAGAGAGCAACACAAGAGAGGCATTTCACAAAATAGGGAGAAAAGTGAGTTGGAGAGAATAACCTTTGCATAGGCAGATAAAAATACAGTGTAGTATTTTTGTACTCCTCATTTTTCGAGTTAGTGAAATATATTGGTGTGGGTCCGTGGACGTAGGCAAATTGCTGAACCACGTAAATCTTTGTGTTTCGTATTTGCATTTTATTTTTGCGTATTTATATTTTCTCAGTCCAATTTATTTGTGTCACATCGATCCTGGGCGGGATTAGTTGTGTCCTAATTCCCAACACAAATTCCTCGAGTGCTTCAGAGATTTCAAATGATGACATCAAAATTAGGAGGACAGTATTGTTGCCTTGATTCAATAAGTAGATTGTAGAATATTATATTGGATAACCCCAAGAACAAGAAACAAGTGCAAGTGTTCAACAATTTTGAAAGGCAATTAAAACAAAAAAATAAAAATAAAAATTGATAAGTGTATTTTATACACTTATTTATCTATCGAAATTATGATATTATAATATTTTTCTTGAACAAATTATACGTAATTGTTATTTATTTACATTATTTCAGGTTTTTATCCAAAAATCAAGAAAAACAAGGAATTGAAGCAATTACACAACAATTGGATGATAATTGGTGCAAAATCATACAATTTAAAAGTTGGTGAAATTATTCAAGAATCAAAGTGGAGCTCAATAGAAGACATGCTAAAATACAAGGGACCAACTTATATTTTCTTGAAAGTATTGAGGCTCAAGAATAAAACTCACACTACTTATAATTGAGCTTTTATTTATGGGATTAAAATTACTATCTTGGGCCCAAATGTAGGCCTCTTCTGAGTGGATTTGAGATACATATATATATACACTTCTTTGTGCATAAGAAAAGGGGCAGCCGTGAGTTTAGAGGGGTAGGGGAGCCGCAGGTCAGCCGTGGGGGAGATAGAGTAAAAAAATAGGAGGCGCAGCTGGGGAAAAGAAAAAGAGAGAAAGCTGTGAGGAAAAAAAGAAAAAAAAAGCAGGCTGGTAACTGGAATTAATTGTGGAGAAAAGTAGGCAGTTGTCGGACATTGGAGAAACATCGGCTGGTTAGTGGGCTGAATTGGAGTGATCTTTGATATATATATATATATATATATATATATATATATATATATATATAGGGGCCGACTGGAATTCATTGTGGAGAGGAAATCAGAGGCTTGGCAGTTAAAACTGTGGTCGGCTGTGAGTTCAAGTGGTGGTATTAAAGTGGTTGGCAGCAACATGTGGTGAGCGAATTAATTGAGTTGGTTTTGTGATATTTGAAGAGAGAAATAGGAGCCACTGGTGGGGTGATTAAAAAGGAAAAGTCAATTGTGTATAAAAAATGGTGGAATATTTTAAGGGAAGAAGAAAAAGGAAGTGTGCGGCTGAGAATTAAAGACAAAAATTGGAGCTGCTTGGGGATTAAAGTGGTGATGCCAATTCTTCAACTCTTCAGACTTCGAGTTTTACTTTCTTTATTTATTGCTTTTTATTTCAAGAACATGAGTAGCTAAATTTTATAATCGAGATTTACGATTTAGATTTAATGTTTTTAGTTTGATTTTAATTCTCAAGTTGGTGTTTTGATAATTATGTATTGATTTTATTATTACGTTTAATGCTTGAATTGCTTGATCACCAATTCATGAATTAATGGTTGTTTTCATAATTCGAGAGGTGAGTTAACAATTAGATCACGTAATAAAATCCGGCAATTTCAACAAAAAGATAGAGATATGAATTTGTGGTTGCATGTGGTCACTTATGAATTCTTAGGAAATTTAATGCATTTAGCTAAGGAGAACTCTGACCCGCTGTAGAGATACATGGTTGACTTAGTTAAATAGGTCTAATTTGAACTCAAGAGAGGTAAATTAGATATATGCGTGAATTCGACCAAATACAATTTTAGAAAACAACTTGAGATGAGAAATTAAGTTAGAACGTTATTTCGAAATCGTTAGTCCCGATATTCATTTAATTGTTTAAAATCCACCACGTTTGTTTCTTGCTTTCTTTAATTGTTTTTAGTTTAATTTTCTATTTTCATTTTAATTGATTTGTTTATTTCATTGATTCTCAATTTTATTGTCGTTTTTGTTTTTATTATTTTACAAGTTATTTTCTTAGTTAGTTTTGGTTTTTTGTCTAGGAATTTTATATTCAAAGTAAATTTATAGCGAATTAACTAGTCCTCGTGGGATCGACAATTCGGACTCAAAAGTCCACTTTTACTACTTGTAGCGATATCGTACACTTGCGATATTTCAACACAACAAAAATCAATGAAAAGATCTGGGCTGGCAATTCCTACTACTTTTTGGGATTATTTAATATTGATTTTAAATTATTTACAACTGTAGTTTAATTTTTAATTGTTCTTTTATTTTTGTTTTCTTTTTTCAGGTAATTTACTTATTTTTCTTGGTTTTATTGCTTGAGAATGTAAATGAAGCGAAAGACAAGCAACAATACGAGATGAAAGATCCCTAGTCCCTACGTGATGATGACGATATGTTTGTGAGAGATATCTTCGTCATTTTAATCTACTTTTTCTAATTAGAAAGACGCATTGTAAAGTTTACTACAAATACTTTGATACAATACTGGAACCTGTCCCAACGAATGAAGAACATAGTGCAAAAATAAGTCCAAAGAGATGCATAGATGAGAATTTAAAAAAAAAAAATTACTATATATTAAGGCCATTTATAGCATCCGAGTTTGGATTTTTTGTTTGTTTGATGTCGCTGTTTAATATTTCTTCAACCTGGAAGATGTGTTACAAAGCTTATCATTAATACTTTGAAACGATACCAGAAATCTACTTTGATTAATAAGGAATGTTGCCCGGATATAAATAAAATTAGGCGATAGCAAAAATATGGATTAATGATAAAAATTAGTGTAAACAATTATATTTTGCTCGTTATTCATTTAAAGAATTTTCAATATCGAAATGTCTGAAGAAGGAACCAAGCCAATTTATGTCTCCGACGCTAATTTCTTGGCTCCAACGATTTTTATTTATTTATTTTATTTTATTTTTTGTGGGGGCATTTTTTGACTCAAACCAAACCGAGTTGAACCAATGTCCTCCCCTAAAAAAACTCATCTCGAGTTTTGCATCAAAATCTCAAGTCGAGTTAAGCCCAAGCTTTCTTCGAGCCGGCTTGAGTTACGAGTTAAGACTGAACTTTCTTCGAGCTGAGCCCGAGCAGCTCAAGCTGACGAGGCATTTCGTCATTCCTAATCTCAGTTGTACTTATCGGTATGCTGGACAGGATATCAACACTAAAGATTGCATTTTACGGATTCGGTTCCCAAATCTAGAAATCCAGACAAGGCATAAAAATCTATTTCCAAACATTGAAAGGTCTTAAAGATGGAAGACGAATTTTAGGCTAAAACACTTCACATCCTAACTAGTCAGACACCAATTTCCGTTTCCCAATGCCAAAGAAGCATAACCAACAAACATTTTGATCATAAAAATCTGCAATGTATTTACAAATATAATCCCCAGGGAATGGAAAACATGAAAAATACGAAAAGAAAATTGAATTTCAGCAAATGCAATCAATTCCAGCGTCATACTTCATCTGTTGTCTAATTCAATAATGCTACTTTTCCAATCTCGTTCACAATGTGGTTCACAATTGGCGAGATATCGCGAGAAATAAGTAAACAAAATATCATGATATTTTGACTAAAAAAATTTGAAAACTAGACCGCATTTACGGTATTTCCCTTACCCGACATTGTGGTTCTCTGCATTACCAATCCCAAATCCCTAACCGGTAAATGAAGATCTCTAAGTTACCAACAAGAGACCTGGGCAGCTGGGCTTGAGCACTGACAACCCACCGGAGCTAGACGACGACGACAGCTAACATTGTGCCGGGTTTTGCTTTGCACTTCGAATTTGTATAGCTCCGGTCGGCACTCTTACATCGCGGCTGAAAGAACAAAGAAATTAACAGAATCTTACCAAAGATGTCGGAGCTTGGTAAGAAAAATACCTCATTTGACTTATTTTTGAAGTACCTAATATCTGGTGTTCGGTGTGCATTGTTGAAATCTTCGACAGACAGCGGACAACCATCATCGATTTAGCTCAATACCTTTTCCTTTTTAGTTTGATTTTAGCAGACTTTCTGAAGGTCCATGGAGTATTTCAAAATTCACTTTCCATTTTCCTTGTAAAAGAAGTAGATGTATCTAACTTGTCACTTCATTTTGATGCAACTTCAATTTCATAGCAAATCAGTAGGCTTGCTAATGGATGCCACTATATTTAGATGCAACTTCAATTTCTAGGGGCAATGAAATTGGGCCACTAATTGTTAATTTTCGTATTATAATCAGTAGGCTTGCTAATGAAGTACAAGCAAATTATTACATATAGAGTACCATTATTGCTTGGTGTAATTCCGGTTTTCATTCGTGTTTTAATTTACAATTGCATAATTCTCATAATATTTGTGAACAATGGGCAGGAAATCTAACCCCAAATGTTGAATTTAATCAAGTATGTGAGGATGAAGATTTTGGGGAGAATAATCAGCTAATTTCGGGTGATTGGGTTGGATTGAATAATGAAACGATGGAGGAGGCTACTGAGATTATTACTCCAGAAGTTGGGATGAAGTTCTCTACCTATGAGGAGGCATTTGAATTCTATAGGCAGTATGCTATCAAGGTGGGGTTTCCCGTGGGTAAAAGAAACTCCAAAAAGGGCGTAGATGGAAACTTGACCAATGCCACTTTCGCTTGCAGCCGAGAAGGGAGAAAGGCTAGTACAAGCAATTCTATTAAACCTCACCCAAAAATGCAAACTGGATGTAAGGCGAAGATGACCATTTGCTCAGATGTTTCGGGCACATTTTATATTACAAGAGTTTGTCTTCAACATAATCATAGGACAAGTCCAACAAAGTCAAGGTTGTATTGATGTAATCGCCAACTTAGTGACCAGGTGAAACGAAAGCTTGAAGTAAACGACATAGTTGGAATTTCGATGCACAAGAGTTTCAATTCAGCTGTCGTTGATGCTGGAGGGTATGAACAACTCACATTCAGCGAGAAGGATTGTAGAAATTATATAGATAAGATCTGGTAATTACGACTCGGAGAAGGTGATGCCATAGCAATACAATCTTATTTTTTGAAAATGCAAAAGAATAGCCCTGGTTTCTTCTTCAGCTTAGATGTAGATGATGATTTTTGTTTGAAGAACGTGTTCTGGGCAGATAATAGGTGCAGATTGGCATACAAGAAATTTGGAGATGTTACATCGACACAACTTTTCTGACGAATAGGTATGATATGTCATTCGTCCCATTTTTGGTGTGAACCATCACGGTCATTCGACATTATTGGGATGTGGTATGATATCTAGTGAGGAGACGGAGACATTCATTTGGCCGTTGAAGACTTGGCTGGAGTGTATGGATGGGGTAGCCCCTGATGGTATCATTACCGATCAAGACAGAGCTATGCAGAATGCAATTGAAATTGTATTTTCGAATACGAAGCATAGGTGGTGTTTATGGCACATATTGAAGAAATTGCCCGAGAAATTTGGTTATCACCCACAAAAAAAAAAAAAAAAAAAAAAATCAATAATGCATATTGTACATGATGTAGTATATGATTCCCAAATTCCAGATGAGTTCGAAAATGGCTGGGGATCGATGCTTGATAAGTATGACTTGGATGAGCATGATTGGTTGACAGGTTTGTACCGAGAGAGATGACGTTGGGTCCCATGTTTTTTGAGAACTAGCTTTTGGGCAGGGATGTCAACCACGCAAAGAAGTGAGAGTATTAATGTTTTTTTCAACGGTTATGTCCATTCAAAAACATCTTTGAAGCAGTTTATTAAGCAGTATGAGCGGGCATTGAGGAGTAAAGTTGAGAAAGAGTTTCACGCAGATTTCAAATCGTACGCTCAAATGGTACTTTGTTCGAATGCCTTCAGTTTGGAGAAACAGTTCCAAGTTGTCTACACAATTACAAAATTCAAAGAGTTCCAAGCAGAGCTCATGGGCAAGGTCTACTGCGATCTTATGTCCATCGAGGATGGATATGGTGGTGTGAGATACATCATTCGGGAGGATATCATACTATATGATTTTCAAAGAGAAAGAATTTCACCATCATTTATGAGAGGGACAAATGTCAAATTGTATGCAATTGTCATTTGTTCGAATTTAGGGGTATCATTTGTAGACATTCCCTCTTAGTATTGATTAGAGAAAATGTGAAACTTCTTCCGGACAGTTACATACTCAGGCGATGGAGACGAGATGTTGTTAGAGCATATACTGGGGTGAAGAGTAACTGTGATGGTTCAATTAGCACTTCAGCTCAGTTAGGTATGACAAAGTATGTACATCATTTGAGAAAATGGCTAACTTGTTAGCTGATGACGAACATCGCATCCAGGAGTTGCTTGAGTGGATAGAAATGTGTACGAATGGAATTATTATTGGCCAAGACAGCTTTCAATTACCGTCTGACTGCGGCAAAGTAGACCAAACATCAACAAAGTTATTATTAGATCCTTAGTTGAGAAAAACAAAAGGCGCTGCTAGGAAGTTGCGGAGAAAAGATCCACTGGAGATCAAAACTAAGAAAACAAAGGTATGTATTCTTACATTGTCATGTGTTCATAAATTTATTTATGTACATTTACTGATTTCAACTAATGGATCTAATTCAGGGACATCCAAAATCAAAGAAAGGGGAGACAGCGACCCAGGTTTTTGATTCACATATTACATCCTTCGCCCACGTAATGGTACTTGAACATATTTGTTTTGATACATTATTTAATTTGTTTCATCAAATAAATACACTTCACAATTCAAAATCTATAGGGCGGACCATCACGACCATGGGGTGGCGAGGTCAACTGGATTATGCCTACTGTCGGGAGTCACGTTGTTATGCCAGCCTATGCACCACAATGTCCGGTAGATGGTTAATAGATTGATAAAAGTTATAAAGTTCAAAATTGTTCCATTTTGTTTGTTGATATTTATTATGTAATATTGATAGAGTTTTTGTGACTAATCTGTGAATGAAATGAAGAATCCCATTTTGTCGATCCATTCTGTTTGTTGAATTCTATTATGTAATATTGATACAGCTTATGTTGAATTTTATTATGTAATATGAATTCTAGCTCCACTTATTTTGTTGATACATGTCACCAGCATGTTGATTGGTTTCATCATGGTTGTATTTTTAATTTTGTTTCTTTGTTTCTCATCGAGCTTTTGGTTTCTTTCTTTTCATTCCTTTACTAAATTTGGGAAGTGTCATGACACAGTTTACTTAAAGTATAACCTGGAGATCCTTTAGACTCAATGAGAAAGGTAGGTGCTGCCATCATGGTTTGCAGAAAATGCCTTAAGAACATATATGCTTGTATGTACGAAACTGGAAAATCTACTTGAAGCATAAAGGGTCTACTCACAATATTTGCTATGAAACTCGAAATTCATAATACATTCATAGCTTTTGGTTCAACAATTCAAATTGTGAAAGCTTTTCGATCAACAATTCTAGTAGATGAGGTACTACTAGACATGAAGTTCTAAAACAAATACACAACACATGACACAACATTAGTAGCTAAAATTAGATGAAAAAACATGCATTTGTTAAAGAGGATGCTACAAAATTTTCAAACATATTTCAGCTTTCAGTTTCTCATTCTTCCACCTTCTCCTTGCCTTTATCAGTTCGGCTTCATTCACTCGGACGAAAGGTCACCATGGTCACTTCCACCTTGTCTTCATATGATATACGTGCACACGTCTTCAGTAGCTGCGATAATTGATCCGTCTCTTCTTTAACCAAGTTCTTCAATTTAGCTCGGCTGCTACACACTTCTTCCTCCCAAACAAAAAATCGACAACCCGTCCGAGAACAAGAATAAAACAACTTCCCCAAGTACTTGGAAGACGGATTTTCAACCTCAAACAATCTGATTAATCCTTGCCCACAAACAGGGCAAATCATCTTTGTTGGATATTCACCCAACCAATATCCCGCTTGTCGACAACCATGACAAATTCCATAGTTCTTCCCCTTCATTTTGTGTTCCTATTAACTCAAACGTATCAAATATGAAATAAATTGCACAAAATTATCTCACATTTCTGATAACAATAATGTAAAATCAAGACAGTGCACATGAAAACCAAATAAGGTCGAGAAGAATCAGCAAAATGCAGGTAACCAATGTCGTTTCCATTTTTTACCAATGTCATTCTATATTACAGGTATAATGATAAAAGGAAAATATCCACACGTGGAATAATCAAATAAACTAGCTGGTAATCTGCCCATGATTGAAATAAATGAGAAAATGAAAGTAAAAACATCAAAAGGAGAACCATAAAGAGCCAATTATGTGTAGATACAATTACATGGATAGCAAAAGGTGATTGATTTGGAAAAGTGATATGCATATTGTCACTAAATATATGAGCATAAGCATATTTAGATCTGTTATTTACCAAGTATTATAGTGCTAGGCATAACTTGACAACAAAGAACAATTTGAAGATCATACATAAAACAGATAAATGTTGATCATCGTAGAAGATAAGACTCACATCTTGGCCACCTCAATAACACCTTGCCGGCAGGTTAATTCAGCAAGCTTTAGAATTTTACCAGAATTCCATACCAAAAATTCCATACTAAAAGAATCCGACAACTCCAAGATCAACAAAAAACACACTATAAAATAAAGTGGGGTTTCGACATTTACCACAACGACATCGCACAAACTGTCTATCAT
The DNA here is from genome assembly GCA_963555705.1 of Ligustrum vulgare. NCBI lineage: Eukaryota > Viridiplantae > Streptophyta > Magnoliopsida > Lamiales > Oleaceae > Ligustrum > Ligustrum vulgare. Next base: position 53,105,384 of record OY743171.1, read on the forward strand.
CATTCATATAGGTTTCAGGATCTCCAAAATCATCCAACAAATAACTAAAAAAGAAACTAGGGTTTCGACATTCAGCACCATGAAATCAAACAAAATGTTTATCATACTTCATATAAGCTACAAGGCCTAGATTTTTGGAGATATGAAAGTCGGAGCAAGTACCATCGGTAGTGCAACAGAGCCAATCACAGTCTAAAGTCCCGCTCCTTTACTACGTACTTCAATCAATTGCGGAATCTGATGGAAAAGTAAATTAGCTACAATTCTTTGATTCGGATCTTCACAGAGAATGGAGCGAGAAATCATCCTTTTACCTCAGCTGGATAGGGAGAAATCGGTTGAAGGAGGAGCTGATTTTGGTATGGCGGGCGTCGAAGGATGAGCAAATTGTGTAGACGAGAGGGAATTTCTGAAAATTTTAGATCCAACGTGGTCTTTTTGTTTTGTTCTCAATTTTTTGGACACGCTGGTCATTTCAAACGCCAATTGTGAACGAGATTGGGAAAGTAGCATTATTGTATCTAATTACCCTTTATTTATTCACATCTAAAATTTCTCTGTGCACCCCAAAAAAAAAAAAAGGGAAAAGGAAAAGGAAAATGTATTATCCACACTAAGCTATCTAACCTGCCTATATGATCCCCTAACGGTCAGCTTAAAAAAAAATTACTTCACATTTACAAGTCTAGCAGCTAATTTCTGGTATAACTGTTATGTATGGGGATTATCTAGGTTCTTAATTCTTCATCTTGGCATAGGAAAGTTAAAATCTTGAAACCCTCCTTGATCCGGGAGATTGACAGGTGGAGGCACGGTTACGCTATTGACCGTTGTTGTAATGTCATGGATGCTCGATCTTTTTCTCTCTTTTTTCACGGCTGTTTGACGAAGATAATATTTCTGTGCATGACTAGCTACTTGTGTTGGTGTCCTTGTAACGACTACATTTCTTGAAATGCTTCTCCAATCACCTTTGCCGTATTTGTTGAGCCCGATTAAAAATAACCTACAAACAGAACAGAACAGAACAAATATGAGTCAATATATTGAAGTTATTATGTCACAACTTAGGAAAAACAAATAAAATAATCAAGATTCAACTTTCAATGTTTCACGTGAATAATCAGATCATAAATTTCACATCAAAAAATCTGTACCCTAAATGGCACTTGGATCTCAAAATAGATTGTCTCTTGTATTAGCATTTTCCTTCAAAAAATACCAATCTTTCATTTCCAAATTTCAGGAAATCTCATTCACCATTTCATTTTTTTTTTTTTTAAATAAAAAAAAAAAAAAAAAATTCCTTACAATTTCATTCCACAAAAACTAAATATATACAGTTCTAATGAGCCTCAAACATGCTCGATTCCAAAATAATCTTCTTCAAAATTTAATTATTCCCTCTCCCCCTTTGCATCTTAAACCCAAATTCTAGATTTCCAATTGAATCAAAATTATAGCTCAACCGCCCTTCCTCGACCTTGTCCTTGCAAAAATCTAAAAACCTTAAAACAAATAGTTTTTTCAAGCTTTAATTCTATTGTTTAGAATAAAACTTAACATACTTGAAAACTAAACAGGTTCATTAAAAGGAAAGATTCCTGGAATTCTCAAATATAAAATTGAAAGGAAACCAAAGACTGTACATTTAAAACATTCATTTGCCATTGAATAAAAGCACATATATGCACTTTTAATTTATTTAAATCAATAAATATGCACAAGTACCTGTGTTCTTCTTCAGTCCAAGGTGTTCCTTTCTTCCTTTCTACATCGTTCTTCGCCCTTTGCCCACCCGACCCAAATGAGATCTGACCCGGCATCCTCGATTCAACCTGGTTCCACTCAAACGTGTCTGGGTAATCAAAATAACCCGGCAGTTCAACCCGACCGGAATCAATCTCGTACACATCGTGCAAAAGCGCCTCGTAATGTGCCCTAACATCATTTGGCGTCTTTCCAGGCAGCCGATTGGCGATTTCATGCCACCGGTTCTCCTCCATCTCGTCGGCGAAGTCCACCAAAGCCTTCTCAAAAATCTTGTCATCTTCCCGACTCCACACAGGTACCGCCGCCTCAGAATTCCCCATCATCATCCAATCATTGCCCCTATTGTTATACATCATTTAATTAATAACTTAGCTTTATCAAATTCAATCTATCTAAAACTAGTTCCTCTTTTCTTGTGTGGATTTTTTTTTATTAGAAGGGTTTTGGTTTTGGGAGAAATCTAGGTGGAGGTAATAATATATACACACACAAATAGAGAGATTTTTTGGAGAGAGAAATGTGAATGTACGCGCTTTTGCATTTTTTTAGTAGAAAAATAGGTACACGAATTGGAGGAATTGAATCTTTGGAACGGTGGGTATATACCATATAGAAATCAATTTCATTGTGACTTCTTTTTAGTAGTTATTATTTATGAACCAATTATTTTGTTTTCTTTTATTTTATGCATTTGTAATAAATATAGGAACCATACATAACTCCTATATTTTTACATATAAATTTTTTAATTTCAAATTAACAAATAAAAAAATCAAAATAAAATGAATAATTAAATATATTTGAATTGTTAGATCACACTGATATGGCTCCGTTTGACGGCCGTGAATTAAATCAAAAAAAGACAAAATCGATCAAAAATTTAATTTATACAATTATCATACCATTTTTTAATCATCTACATTTTTTCTCTCCAATTTTTAATCTCACATTTTACCTAAAAAACATAAATAAATCAACAAAATAATTTACATTCTCTTTAATTCTAGTCGAATAGGGCCATAATTTATGATCACATTCACAAATAAAATTTTATGGGCAAACGGGACAAAACGTTCCTAAAGTTTGTTTGCCTTGCGAAAAAATTGTAAATAACATTTCAATTTTAGTATTTGCACCCTTAAAATCATATTTCTTTGTGAAAAAATTCATCATTCTGTTCAACACTATTAAATTCCACCATATTAAAAAAAAAAAAAAAAAACATACCTCAAAATTGGGTAATTATCACAAAATATTTCTACTGTTTGTCATTCTTCCTTCGTTTGATAACACTGTTTGATTTATAAACTGATTTATTTATGATTTTGAGGTAAAAAGTAGTTGTTGAAAATTGAAGAAAGAAAAGTGTGTGATTAAAATGTGATTTAAAAATTGTATAATTTATAAACTAAAAAAAGTACCGTTACCAAACACACTTTTCAAATTTCGATTTTACATCATTATTTCAATATTTCAATATTTCCTTTCATGCAGAACAACAAGTGCAATACGGATTGGCAGTCCCCTACTACATTCCTTCCTTTGGTCGACATATTGTGGGGCCGGCCTTTTGTTTATCTTTATCCCATTTCCCTCTCTATTTTAGAGCAAAAACAATGAGAATTCTTTACTGTTGAATTCCTTATAAAATGTTCGAAAGCATCGATGTTTGATCAGTTTTTTTAGCATTAGTTAGCAATATTGTTTGCCTTCATTGCGTAAATCATCAATATCATTTCAATTTTTATTATTTGAATCCTCATATCAACATTTTTTTGTCCAAGAAGTCATTACCATATATTTTCTTTACGATAAATATATTGACACCATACTTTTTGTTAATCACATCACATTTATTTACAATGAAGATTCCTAATTTTTCCTTATTTTTACATTTACCCTGTCAAGTTTTTTTTTTTTAATAATTTTTTTAATCATCAACTCTTTATTAATTTTCACATCTTATATAGGGGTGGACAAAATAATTGAACCAAATCAAACCAAACCAAACTAAACAGTTTGGTTCGGTTCTACATCGAAAAAATAATGATTTGACTCTTAGAATCAAGAACCAAACTCAATTATATATATATATATAATAATAATAATATATTTTTTTTTACAAATAAGTGGATATTCATCTCACCAAAAAATTCAAATCTGAAATTATAAATATGAAATGTACAAAAAAGTTATTTACCATATATTTTACCTTAGACAAAGATTTTAAATCAAAAATCTAAATTCTAACTCCAATTCGTCAATTCTCAGGAGTTAATCCAAACTCAAGTTGCAAATTTCATCCCTAACTCACACGGCGTCACGGTAAAATGGGCAGAGTCAGACATTCATCGTAACAAGTAACTATAAATCTAAACGTCCTTTATGTTCGATTCTCTAAGTTTTGACGAGTCGGCGAATTTCCTTCAGACGGGTTTCTTCTTCTTTTATTTAGAATAACATGTTATTTTTTCTAAACTTTTTTTTTTTTGGTAACTAAAAATTTCATTCTCTATTTAGTAATAATATAGATGAATTCTAATGAAAAAATGGATATAAACAAGTTTTAATTTGAATTTATTATAATGGTCCTAAAACCGAACCAAACCGGAATCGAGCGGTTTTGTTTCATATCTTTAAAAACTCAATTGGTTCCAATGGTAAAAAAAAACCATCGATCTATGGTTGGTTTGGAACCAGAACTAGAACCAAACCAAACCAAACCACGTCCACCCCTAATCTTGTCTTTAGAGACAATTTTAGTTAAAAATATTTATTACGAGGACGAAAAATAGTTATTTATATCTCATACTTTTAAATAATCAAAATAAATAATTAATACAAAAATTAAACAAAATATTTGCACATCTTTTCAATACAAATTAGCAGAATTTTTGAATAGAAATCGTGATTAGACACAAAATATGTTACTTAATTGAATGTTATGCATAATAATGCGATTAAAAAAAGTTGAAGACATAAAAGCAAAAATAAACAAACATTGAAGATTTTTTTTTGCAATTAAACTGTGGTGTAGATATAAAAAAGGTGTCATGTAAATATAATTACCATTTTCTTTATTGTAAAATAACTGTTTTACCCTTTTTTTTAATAAACTAGTTTTGGTGCGTACATTGCACGTATATTGACAGTATTTTTCTATTAGAGAAGCTTTGACTAATGATTTCTTGTTTGATATTCCATCTGTCTCATAAAAATATACTCATTTCTATTTTTACACGGATTAAAAAAACATAATTATTATATGTTGAAACTATAAATTTGCTTACATTTTACCTAATATACACCTACATTAATTAAATAATAAGTAATTCATATGTGTTGATAACAATGTATATTAAATGAAGTATATTAAAAAATTAAGACATTAATAAAATCTCAATAAGAAAAGTAACATATAATTTTGGACAAATCAAAAAAGGAAAAGGAAATGAAAAATTAATGAAAGATGAAATACATTACAAATGTATCATTTTAAATGACTAAAATTTTTACTACAGTTTAGTAATTCGAAAATAATGTAATAAAGCATTGTGCGAAAGCTTCATATCAATATTAAGATATTGCTATTACGACTTTATTTGAACCCTCATAATTAACTTAACGAAAAAAAATACAAAATGATAAAAATAGGAACATGAGTCTTCATAAAGATGTCCAAGATCTTTGGAGAAGTGACCGATTTGAAGTGAAGGTATCTATGTCATTTACATATTACTTCATTTTCTAATTTAATTTTATTTTATTTGTCTTTTCTTGGGTCAAAGGCTATTTGCCAAGGATCTTGCTACACTTACTAACAAAACTGTACTAACAGTTGTACTAACGACTAAAAGACAAAAATTTTGAATGTTCAATTACTATGTTATCCTTCTAGTTAAATTCTTTTAATTTTCTGATGTTATGTCTATATCTCTAAATTTATTGTTTACATAAAATGCGTAATATATACTATTATATGTTAAACTCTTTTCTTCAATAATTATATTTAATTCTTCAATTTTTTTCTCTAGATCACTAATTATTCTTCCTCTATTTATTATAATTCTAGTAAATTGTGAAAAATCTGTGAATGTGGGTTCTTTTATTGCGTAGTCTAATAAATCATAAAATCTTCCTAAATCTTCTCTTACAATTTCTAATTGTTTAATTGTTTCTTCTCTTAAATACTTAAAGCCGTTTACTTCTGAAGGATTTAGTTCTATTAAATGTTCTGAATTCATAAATTATAAAACTATTTAAATTTAAGCTATTAATTCAAATCCTTTTCCAATAGTTAATTCTAGGAATAGTAAAGACAAATTTTCAATATATAAAAACATGCAAGAGATATCATAAGCAAAATGATAAATTTAAGACTATAATAACAGTAATTGTATAATATCAATAAAAAAGACGATATATAATCCACTATAAATAATCAATAATACTTCTTTCTATCTATGGGTCCATCACGCTTCTTTGTAAATCTGATTTTAAAAGATTTTTGACCAAATACTCTTCAGTTATTTATCTAAGTATTAAACACATCTTCATAGAAGATCGTTGCTGCTCGAAAGACTTATGCATTAAAGGATGCTCGAAAGACTTACTCCAACACTTTTCTGTTTAACACTTAAACAAACACTTCAAAGAGGTTTAGCACAATCCAGTTTCGTTTCCTACCTCTGGATGTACTCTTTTAACAAAAGTTTTATAAAGAATAAATTTATGGACTCATAAATAAATAGAGTATTACTAACTATTTTATAGCTTCATATATATCTATGTGAAGTTTAGTTACTCATACCTTCTGCTAACTGTTTCTGGATTGGTTTGATGAAAGAAAATCTTGAACTAGGAATGAAAAGAAAGACAATAGATAGAGAATATAGATTTTTATTGCTGAAAACTCATATGATTTTCGGATACTTACAATGAGGAGAGACTCCTCCTTTTATAGTTGGAAAAAGCAAAGTTGGGAAACAAGATAATATTCCCTATCTTTTACATACTTGGCTAAGATTTAAAGTAGATAAAGTAAAGCTAAAGTTACAATAATTTTTGCTGCTTTTCTAAAGTTTCACATGGGTCTGAACCCCCATGCCTTGAATAATTCGTGTTCAGACAAGGTATGCTTCATCTTCATTATAGTTGAGTAGGTCCCCACAATTATTACATTTGTGACCCGTTTCTACCTCCATTAAGTGATGTAGATATTCATAGGCTTCTTTGCTAAGATCCAAATTGCTGGCAAGTATATTCTCAGCATATTCTCTTAATTTCCATAATTGACAATTAACTTGATTAATTCTTGCAATGCTGTAGATCAATAATTTGTCATCATTAGATTCATATACCCAAACATTAGTTTGTGTAAGGGTATCCCTTAATTCAGTGTACATTACTCTAAATCCCAATGCCCTTTTTTCTGGAATAGCTTTTATCTGTTCCTCTTTGTTAAATGGTTTTATTTCTGGTTCTGAAAGAATAGCTTTGCTAGTTACTCCGAGTTTTACAATATGTTCTGCCCTTAGAAATTCTTCATCAATAAATTCTGGAATGGCTGAGTAAATCCTGACATAGATCTTTTCAGCTTTGGTAATTCCAAAATATGTTTTCACTGCTGCCTTGATAGAATTAGGTAATAATGATATTTCCTTCATATCCTTGCTAGGGTAGATGCACTGAATAAGTCCTTGGTCAAACATTCCCCTGACTGTTCTTGGTTCTGCTCCTGGAAAAATAATTGCTTTATTGATTTTTTGATGGCTAATTGTCCTTAGCCATTCTCCTTCTTTTGTCCTCTTGTTTAGATACTCCACATACTTCAAGAATGTCTCTAGTTTCTTCATAACTTTCTCCTTTTCTGATAGTTCCTTTGTTACGACTGCTGGTTTCTTCGCAGCTTCTAAAAAAGTTTCTTTAGATGATTCAATAGTTTTGCTAATGGCTTTGGAAGATGAACTTCCAATAATTGATACATTAGATACTTCTTCCTCAATAGGAAGTTCTACAGATAAATTCTTCACTGGAGAGGATTGTGATCCTCCTTTGTACATTTCCTCAAGAGAATTAACCCTTGACTTGTAAAAGGCTAGTTCACTGTTAATTTGTACAATCTGCGCCATGCAAGTATTCACATGGTTGAATAGATTTGAATAGTTGATATTCATTTGACCCATGGCCAAGTTAATTTCTTCTACTTTCTTAAGTATGTCTTCCATGTCTTGATAAATAATCTGTAATAACATTGTCAGTACCCTTAATATGAATAATTTCAAAATCATAATCATTGTTCTGAATGTTTTATTACAATGAAGGCTGGACTACTATGTTTACTATTAGATTCTCTAATAAATTTCTTTTCTAGCATTTCTTTTATGTGCATTTCAAATTCAGGTAATTCTTTTGGTGTATGTTTAATTGGTTTTACACTAATAATCTTAGTATCATCTTCTAGTATAATTTCTGTCATAGGCTTATTTATGTGCCATTTTTCCAAAGGATTATCTCCTGATAATTTTAATAATTTTTCTGTAATATTTTTTATTACAATTTGATCAAAATGTTCTTCTACTAGATTTATTCTATTTTTATTAGGCATAAATTGTGTTGTTTGTGTTAATTTTTGTCTATCCTCACCACGCTGAGCTGCTATATGAGGCATTTTTTCTCTACAGTAAGGATCATTAATTCTTATTGCAATTGCTATATGGTGGCAAGGGGTACATAAAAGTATAACTTTTTCATCAATAGTTATTGGATAATATTGTTTTATGAAGTTATTTCCTAATAATATATCCCCTGGCATATCATCAAATTGATATACATAAGGTATTTGTAATTCATATTTTCCTATTTGTATTTTAACATTCCTTGCTACTTTAGTTATTAGATTTGTGCTTCCATCAAATCCTGCAAGTATTACTCTTTCTTCATTATCTTTTTTATTACTCCACATTTCTGGGGGTAATACATTTTCTTTAAATAAACAGGATGATGCTCCTGTATCAAACAATGCATGATAATTTCTGCTAAGATATCCATTGTAATTCATTTTGGTTAGTATATAAATATGTTCTCTTCCTCCTTGTATTTTATTCATAATAACCTTGGTATAACTAGATTTTCATTTTGTATTGTTAATAGCATTCTATCATCTTTTATGTAATATGGTTTTACTTGCTCTAAGAAGTCTGTTCCTAATAGTAATTCCGTATTTACCTTTCCTGTATGTTCTACGTACATGTTTATGATTATTTCATTTCTTTTATTTATTCTTATTGGTAATTCTACATAAGTATCCATGGGATGAATATTTCCAAAGTAATCTTGTATTTGAATTAAATTATTCGTTACTTTAAGTTCTAAGTCTCCTATTATGTTTTCTTTTATATGAGATACAGTTGCTCCAGTATCTATTAATACTTTTTGCTCTTTCCATTCTCCATTTATTCTAATTTCTATCATAACTTCAAATTGTTTTGTCTCATTTCTTTTAGATAGATTCATTCTTGGTATCTTTCTATGTATTTTTGTCATTATTTGTTTTTCTGAATCATTTCTATTTTCTATTTCAGGTAATGATCTTGTACTAGTATTTCTTCTTAGGCTAATTGATCTTCTTCCAAATTCTATTTGTGGTTTATCCATATTTACTAATCTTCTAGCTTGATTGAAATCTATTTCTATATCTTCTGGTATTGTCATTCTTGGATTTTCTTTAGCTGGTTTGTATTCCAATAAATTCTGAAATATGGGTTCTATTATATGTGTTCTTGTAGCATTCTTAATTTTTACTTCATGTTTACTAGTAAAAGCATATATTGTTCTAATAGTTAAACTTATAGTTTTACTTCCTGGTTCCATATCTATCCCTCTTAACCTGTAATATAATGTTAAGGCTTTATTCTTATTTTGTTCTCCCATACTTATGCTGAAATTTGGTCTTATTGTAAATTTTACTTTTTGGTACATTAAGTTTCCTGTTACAATTCCTATTAGAGCATCTTGTACTGAACTTACAATTCTATCATCCATAATATAGAATTCTATAGGTGTATCTATTCCTTCTCTAAAATAGGCTTTTGCTATAATTTGTACAGCTCCTAAATATATGTTCTTTATTTTTCCTTTTAGTTCAGGATTCAATAGGTTTATTTCTTGTCTTATAATTTCTTCATTTATTATTGGTATTAATGTATTTCCTGTAGTATCTCTTATGTCTATAGGGTGACTATGGTTTCTTGCTACATATGCTATTTCTTTGTTTTTCTGCCAAAATGGTAAATTAAATATTTCTTTTGGTTCTACATCTAATTTTGATTTTAAGATCTTCTCATACATTTTAGGATTAAATATTAATCTTTCATTTAGTTGTTATTCATTTTCTTCTAATTGATATTCATATTCTTTAGATGTACCTTCTTCACTAATTTGTCTAATCATATTTATATATAAATATTCTTCTTCACTAGATTCATTAGATTCACTTTCTTCTGAAGATTCTAATTCCATTATTGTATTTATTACTTCATGTTCTTCTAATTCATAAATTTCTTCATCTTCAGGAATTTCTTCCCATTCTTCTTCTTGTTCAATAGGTAATAAGTTATAATTTTCTTTTTCTATTAATGAGATATACATCATATTTTTCTTTTTATCTTTCTTAGGACATTCTGGAGATATATGTCATATTTCTCCACATGAATAACATTTACATTTTCTAGGATTTTTAGGGTATGTTTTAGTTTTGTTTTGTTTTTGTCTTAAATATCTCTTGTATGGTACTCTATACCTTTTAAATGTTTTATTATATGGTTTTTTATATTTATTAAATTTATTTCTAAATTTATCTTTTCTATAATATTTCTTTTTCTTATATTTTCTTTCTAGATGACATCCCCATTGTATTGGTTTATATTGTAATTTATCACAGCATAATGATTTTTTACTTGCTTTATGGAATTTTATCATATTATTTGCTTCCATACATTTTTCTTGTTGTCTCATTTCTATAAATTGTATTCTTGCTCCTAAACTATTATTACTTAATGGTATTTCTAATTTTTTCCAGTCCTTAAATAATTCTAAATTCCATGGGTTTGGTAATTTAAAGAATATTTGGTTCATAATTTCCATACCATATGTTTCTTGATTATATTCTGCTTTTTCAAAATATTCTCTAAATTCACATGCAAATTGTTTAAAGTAACACATATCACATATTGTTAGATTTTCTAATAAATATCTATGTCTTAGTTTTGAACTAATTTTGGTATCTCTGTCTATTACTAATGTATATTCTCTTTTTAATGCATCTTCATATCTGCTTAAAATAGTTCCTATTTCATCTTGGTCATTTCCTCTAACCTGTCCTATATAAGTTTCTGTTAAATTTCCCCACCATCTTGCAGTGGTTCCTATAAATGTATTTTCTAACATTAATTGTAATTGCTTTCCTGTTAATTCTTTGGTATAGGCCATCATAGCCATAGATTTCATCCATAATTCTAATTCATGATCTACATCTTGCACACATCCTAAATCTATCCATCTTCCTTCTGAACTAATTTGTGTTTCCATACTTCTCCATGGTGTATATTCTATAGGATAATTTTTACTTGGCTTGGTGTAATATTTTTGTTGTGGTATAAAATTATTTGTTTTGAAATTTGTGTTTTGTCTTTGATTCATATAAATTTCTGGTGTATTTTGTGGATTAGTATTACTTGTATTTTCTTTTTTAACTTGGTTAGTTCCTGGTTGTTGTATATATTCTGATGGATTTTGTCCTGCTGGGATTAAAGCTCTTTGTTGTTCATTCATATTAATTTCTTCTATTTTAAGATTTTTAAATTTTTCTATATAATCTTCTTCTGTTATGTAATCTTCTTCACCTTCTTTTTTAGGATTTTCCATAAATTTTTCTATTTGTTCAGTAATCATATTTATTCCTAATCTATTGATGGCTTTAAATTCTTTGTCAGTTATTATTCTTTTAGGTTTTCTTTTTTCCATTTCATCATATATTTTTTTTATATTTTGGTTTATAATTCCAATATTTTGTTGTATATTATCTATTCTTTTATGTAAATCATTTTTCCCTATTTCTTCTTCTTTAATTGTTCTTATCATATTTATTTGTTTTATAATAGTTTTTTGCTCTATAATTTCTATTGGGTTTTCATATACTCCTACCATATTTCCTATTTTATTTATTTTATCAGTTATTTGCTTAATTTGGTTTTCTAAGGTTATTAATTGTTTTGATAGGTTATTTACATATTGCTTTACTTCTAATATTTGTGTTGGTATATTTTTGTTTATATCCTTATAATCATTAGTTATTTCTATCATTTGTCTTATTTCTAATGGTAAATTATTGATAATTTCTTGAACTTGTTCTGGGTTTTTTGCTTGTTCTAAATTTTGTTCTGTAGTTTTATCTAAACTTATTCCTAATTTATTTAGTAAAAATAAATTTGTCCAGTTTAATTGTTTATGCTCTCCAAATCCTCCTTCTCCTAATAGTATAAATGGTATAAATTTTCCATATGTTTTAGTTATTAATGGCCAATGACTATTATTTGGTAAATCTTTAGATTTATAATTATATACTCTAGGTTCGATTATTGGTAGTTTTTTAGACATTTTTCTATATATATTTTTAAGTATAACTACTGGCTCTGATACCACTGTGAGTCGGATCGTGAAAGTGAAATTTTTATTTTGCGGAATTATAATCTTTGTCTTATTCTTCTTAAAAATCTTTCTTCAAATTCATCCATATATCTATTATCTTCTTGTCTTATCAAGTTTTCTTCTTTTAATCTTAAATATTCATTATGTTGTAAAACTAGCCTTTTGATTTCTTTATATTTTTCTATAGCAATAGGATCAGTATTTAAGTCTCTTCCTAATCTTTCTAATTCTAAATATTCTCTATGTAAACTTCTAATTAAATTTTTTCTTTTTTCGTGAAGTATATGGGGATCATAAACAGGCATAATATTTTTTATTTATAAAAATTTTAAAGTAGTTAAATTTTTAGAATTTATTATGTGTAAAATTTAATAAGATAATATGTGAAATAAGATATTAGTTATATTTTTAGCTAAAAGGGTAAAATAGGTATAATTTATGTTAGTAAGTTGTTAGTAGTTATTTGTTAGTAAGTCTAGAATTATTCATTTGCCAAAACATTTGATAGAAGAAACTTTGTTCTCTTTGCTGTTTTAATGTCGTTTTCTGTTATTATTTTCAAAAACATTAAAAACGCGTTCTTTTTACCATTTTTGGAAACGCATTTTTGGAAAAAAAAAATTTGTACACAAAATGCAAAACGCCCAAAACCTTGGGCGTTTTGTGTGTATTTCAATAAAAAATGTTCAAAATGCGTTTTGGGATTTATTTATTTTATTTTTTACTTTTTTAAGAATTATCCTGGTTTGGAACTAAGTTTAAAATAAAGTTGATTTTTTTTTTTTTTTAAATTATCCTAGTTTGGAACTAAGTCTAAATAAATCTTTTTTAAAAGAATTATCCTGACTTGGAACTAAACTTAAAATAAAGTTTTTTTTTTTTTTTTTTAGAATTATCCTATCTTGGAACTAAGTCTAGATAATTATTTTTTTTTAGAAAATAATGTTTTATTGAATTCAATATCAACATTACAAAAAAATTAAGTAGGAATTCTTGTTGTCATATTTCAAAAAATTAAGTATGAATTCTTGTTCTTAATATAGACTCTTAGTACTTACATTAGTGTGTTACAGGTAACCATGTTTTCAGTGTATTGTGAAAGGAAATTTGAGTTTGAGCTAGTAGTATTCTGCAAGCAAATTAACTAAAAATAGTTTCAGTAGTATTCTGTAAAATTTCAAATAGAACGTGTTTTCTAGTTTTTCATTTTCAAAAACAGTTTTCAGAAATGACAAACCAAACGTGTTTTCAGCAATTTTAAAAACAAAAATATAAATAGGAAATATAAAACATTTTCGAAAATGAAAATAAAAACAAAACGCCACCTTATATACCATTATTCCCCAAAAAATAACAATGGAGGAAAATATGATGTGAGGGAAGCGTTTCCTTTTTTTTTTTTTTTAAACATGTTTTTTAGATAAAATGTGTGGTTGAAAAATGGAGAGAAAAAATTTGTGTGATTAAAAAGTGATTTGAGAAATTATGTTGTAAAAAACATATTTAACAAACAGAGGCTAAAATGTTGAAACAGAAATACAAAAAGGAAAACAAAAATCATGAGTGGGCAAACAAGGAGAGGCTGCCCCAACCGTTTCAAGGTGATCAATTTTACCCGTGCATTGAGAAATTGAATGACAAAAAGAAACGATCTTTGAACTAATAAATGGCAAGTTTTTTTTGTTCCAATGTTTGCTGTATTTATATGCTCTTATAATTCCTTGTTAATTTTGATTATTCGCTTTTCCACCATATTCGCTTTGCCCCTATTATTTTATATTTATTTTTTCACGTCAAGTTTTTCGATTTCATTAATCAGTATCAATGTTCATCTTCAGTAGCTTCGTTACTCGTAGAAACAAAAACATTAACCAATATCAATGTTCAAAAAAAGAAACAATCTTTGAACTAATAAATGGCAAGTTTTTTTTGTTCCAATGTTTGCTGTATTTATATGCTCTTATAATTCCTTGTTAATTTTGATTATTCGCTTTTCCACCATATTTCTAATCAGATGCAACTCTTATGGAGTACGTGTGTGTGTGTACACACACACACACATATATGCTGTAGTGAATTTTATGTTGTCCCTTTCCTTAGCTAAGTCAGAATATACAAAATCCTTTAGCACAGGACCTTCCTTAACTTTCATAAACACAAAATCTAGACTTGATGTCCCCTTAAGGTTACCAAAACACCCACTTCAATGCTTCCCAGTGTGTCACTTGGGTTAGCATTTATCTGTCAAGATACTAATGGAGTATGCAATGTTTGGTTTGGTCTTGTTTGATTTAGAACATCTGGTACATTATTTAGCCAACAACATTAGAATATAGTATCCTTTCTGTAACACCCCAGGACAAGAAAGCTTAAGAGAATTGATAGGTACTACTCATACCAACAAAGTGCACCTTCTTTTCCGGAAGTCCATTGTTAGAAACTCCAAAGTTAAGCGTGCTTGGCTTGGAGCAATTCTGGGATGGGTGACCTCCTGGGAAGTTTTCTCGGGGAGCGTGCGAGTGAGGACAAAACACGCTGAAAAGACTCGTATTGGTACAGTGGGGACAGTACGCTGTCATCTAACGGTCGGGGACAGCCCGTTAAGTGGGACCCAGGTTGTTACACTTTCCATCCTCTTTTCTTCATCATTAGATTCAGCCATTTAGGTTATTGTTCTGAAGAAAGTTTACAATGATTTGTTACTAGTTTAGATTCTGACAGGGAGTCTTTCAAGAATTTTAGTGATACAAGATCAGACCTGCTCTGTTGATTGATGTGGGCAACAATTACCTCCAATGATAAAGTGATAAGTGTCACATTTAAAAATTATTCGGACACTTTGACACGTTTTCATTTGGAGGTGGGCAATATAATATTGCCTACCTCGAGCAACATAACATTTTCGAATACAAGATTGTTGATTTAGAAATAGCGTGTTTTGTGGGATTTCCATAACTAATTCTGTTAATCTAGTTTAAACTGTCAACATAATCTCCTATAAACTTTTTAAAGATTGATTTTTTCGATCTTTGTTCGGGTCGAGGGTCAAATGCACAAAGACTACGTAAATTTGTGGCCTTCACGATAGATATGCAAAGATGCAATTTTGATCTGGGGTCCACTCCTTGAGCCTTGAAGGGCACCGTAGTATGTGCCCTTCAAAGGTAGTACTAGATCAAATTGTGCAAATATGTCACTCACAGAGTGACCTCACATGCTTTTCACGTGTAGAAAACGTTTACGCGACATTCCCCATATATTATTGTGTAACATTTTTCTTTTAACTTCTTGAGCTTAGCCAAATCTTCCCCAAAAAAAAACTCTATTTGGTAACACTGAATTAATTATAAATTAGTTTATTTATATTTTTGAGATAAATATGTAATTAAAAAATAGAGAGAAAAATTACGTAATTTGAAAAATTGTATTATTTATAAATTGTAATGATTACGATAAAACACGTAGACTTGCCAGTATCCAAATTTAAGTGAAGGACATGTCCAATTTTCAAGCACGTTCCTAGAATCCAAATCCAAAAAAGTAAAAAATTGGAGGATGAAAATTTTTTACCAATCAAAATCGTTGATTTTCTTAAAAAGAAGTCTAATGAAATATTATCACATGTCTTTATAAACAAAATTTATAAATGATTTTTATCATCTGTTTGGCAAATATGTTTTTTACAACATAATTTCACAAATCACTTTTTAATTACACACATTTTCTATCTCAACTTTTCAATCACATATTTTACTTATGACAATATAAAAAAATCTTTTTAAACAAAAAACTTTTAACAAACAAAGATGATAATTATCACATTGTCCAACGTAATTCTTTCCTTTCTTTCATTAATTAAAGCACATGCTGATCTTGGAAATGAACCTTTTATCTGTTTAAGGAATAATTAATTTTTATTTGCTGGTAGTAATTGAATGGATTACCGACCCATTCAACTTTATTCTTTATATATATATATATATAAACCACAAAACCCAAGGTCGGCAAAAGTTTTTAATATAAAATACTTTGTCAAAAACTCAAATTTTGTCAAATTACGTTAAAATTTAACATCAAATTCGAAATTCGGAACCATTTTTTTTAAAATAAAAACCTACAAAACCTATAGCTATAAAATATAGTAATTTACAAACTACTATTAAGCTTAATAAATAAAACGTTAATTTTAAGAGACGAAAATACAAAAATAATGAACTATAATATCTACCAACCTGGTGAATGTTACCAACATTGATAAAAGCATATTAATTTTAATTAATAATAAAATGTTATTTTAAAGAAAATTTATATCTTTAAATATATTTAAATAAGTTATTTAAACAAAAAATTAATGAAACGCACTACTTTTATTGCTTACTTCCCCAATATCTCTTTATGATAACTCGTTTATAAATAGCACATTTTTTCAAATTATTATATAATCCTATATTTTTTTTTTTTAAAATCACTTTTTTAACCACATGATATTTTATCTTCAAAATATCAAATTCTTTATTCACGATTAAATTTTTTTCAATGGAAGTTACCTAAACATTGGGCTTACCATCAAGTCTTTCATCCTAATTCTGAGAGGTATAACCTGCAATTAACCTCTTTAATCAATGACTCAAAATAGGATCAGTTGGATCCCTCGAGACGTGGGTTACCTCTTCTTTTTTTTTTTCTTTTCAAAATCTTAAAGTGTGCACTTACTGTCAAGAGGAGGTATCCTCGTGACTGGACTGGGCATAAACGTGCTTTTATAGAACATTGATTTACGTGCAATGGAAAAATATTTTTTGAAGGGGATGTGGAAAAAATTTACATGAAAAAGTCCTTTCCCATTTTTCTGTTCGGAGGCGTTTTTGCTATAAAAAAAAAAAAACAGTTTTTTTGGTTTTTTTCACGTATCTCGATATGATTAGAGAGTTAAAAATTGGAAAGAGAAAAGATGTATGATTAAAAATTATATTGAAAATTGTAGTTATTAAAAATTAAAAAAAAAACCCAAAAAAAAATGCTGCCTTCGAACAGAGGCTTAATTTATAATTTTATTAAATCATACCATTTTTAGAAATCACTTTTCAATAATACTCTTTACTTCAAAAAATACTCAAATTCCTCAAAAAAATTAGGACCTTGCTACACTTACTAACAAAACTGTACTAACAGTTGTACTAACGACTAAAAGACAAAAATTTTGAATGTTTAATTACTATGTTATCCTTCTAGTTATAATTCTTTTAACTTTCTGATGTTATGTCTATATCTCTAAATTTGTTGTTTACATAAAATGCGTAATATATACTATTATATGTTAAACTCTTTTCTTCAATAATTATATTTAATTCTTCAATTTTTTTCTCTAGATCACTAATTATTCTTCTTCTATTTACTATAATTCTAGTAAATTGTGAAAAATCTGTGAATGTGGGTTCTTTTATTGCGTAGTCTAATAAATCATAAAATCTTCCTAAATCTTCTCTTACAACTTCTAATTGTTTAATTGTTTCTTCTCTTAAATACTTAAAGTCGTTTACTTCTGAAGGATTTAGTTCTATTAAATGTTCTGAATTCATAAATTATAAAACTATTTAAATTTAAGCTATTAATTCAAATCCTTTTCCAATAGTTAATTCTAGGAATAATAAAAACAAATTTTCAACATATATAAAAACATGCAAGAGATATCATAAGCAAAATGATAAATTTAAGACTTTAATAACAGTAATTGTATAATATCAATAAAAAAGACGATATATAATCCACTATAAATAATCAATAATACTTCTTTCTATCTATGGGTCCATCACGCTTCTTTGTAAATCTGATTTTAAAAGATTTTTGACCAAATACTCTTCAGTTATTTATCTAAGTATTAAACACATCTTCATAGAAGATCGTTGCTGCTCGAAAGACTTATGCATTGAAGGATGCTTGAAAGACTTACTCCAACATTTTCTGTTTAACACTTAAACAAACACTTCAAAGAGGTTCAGCACAATCCAGTTTCGTTTCCTACCTCTGGATGTACTCTTTCAACAAAAGTTTTATAAAGAATAAACTTATGGACTCATAAATAAATAGAGTATTACTAACTATTTATAGCTTCATATATATCTATGTGAAGTTTAGTTACTCATACCTTCTGCTAACTGTTTCTGAATTGGTTTGATGAAAGAAAATTTTGAACTAGGAATGAAAAGAAAGACAATAGATAGAGAATATAGATTTTTATTGCTGAAAACTCATATGATTTTTGGATGCTTACAATGAGGAGAGACTCCTCCTTTTATAGTTGGAAAAAGCAAAGTTTGGGAAACAAGATAATATTCCCTATCTTTTACATACTTGGCTAAGATTTAAAGTAGATAAAGTAAAGCTAAAGTTACAATAATTTTTGCTGCTTTTCTAAAGCTTCACATGGGTCTGAACCCCCATGCCTTGAATAATTCGTGTTCAGACAAGGTATGCTTCATCTTCATTATAGTTGAGTAGGTCTCCACAATTATTACATTTGTGACCAGTTTCTACCTCCATTAAGTGATGTAAATATTCATAGGCTTCTTTGCTAAGATCCAAATTGCTGACAAGTATATTCTCAGCATATTCTCTTAATTTCCATAATTGACAATTAACTTGATTAATTCTTGCAATGCTGTAGATCAATAATTTGTCATCATTAGATTCATATACCCAAACATTAGTTTGTGTAAGGGTATCCCTTAATTCAGTGTACATTACTCTAAATCCCAATGCCCTTTTTTCTGGAATAGCTTTTATCTGTTCCTCTTTGTTAAATGGTTTTATTTCTGGTTCTGAAAGAATAGCTTTGCTAGTTACTCCGAGTTTTACAATATGTTCTGCCCTTAAAAATTCTTCATCAATAAATTCTGGAATGGCTGAGTAAATCCTGACATAGATCTTTTCAGCTTTGGTAATTCCAAAATATGTTTTCACTGCTGCCTTGATAGAATTAGGTAATAATGATATTTCCTTCATATCCTTGCTAGGGTAGATGCACTGAATAAGTCCTTGGTCAAACAGTCCCCTGACTGTTCTTGGTTCTGCTCCTGGAAAAATAATTGCTTTATTGATTTTTTGATGGCTAATTGTCCTTAGCCATTCTCCTTCTTTTGTCCTCTTGTTTAGATACTCCACATACTTCAAGAATGTCTCTAGTTTCTTCATAACTTTCTCCTTTTCTGATAGTTCCTTTGTTACGACTGCTGGTTTCTTCGCAGCTTCTAAAAAAGTTTCTTTAGATGGTTCAATAGTTTTGCTAATGGCTTTGGAAGATGAACTTCCAATAATTGATACATTAGATACTTCTTCCTTAATAGGAAGTTCTACAGATAAATTCTTCACTGGAGAGGATTGTGATCCTCCTTTGTACATTTCCTCAAGAGAATTAAACCTTGACTTGTAAAAGGCTAGTTCACTGTTAATTTGTACAATCTGCGCCATGCAAGTATTCACATGGTTGAATAGATTTGAATAGTTGATATTCATTTGACCCATGGCCAAGTTAATTTCTTCTACTTTCTTAAGTATGTCTTCCATGTCTTGATAAATAATCTGTAATAACATTGTCAGTACCCTTAATATGAATAATTTCAAAATCATAATGACTAAGTTCTACTTGCCATCTAATTAACCTTTTATTTGCAATAGTTGGATCAATTTCTTTAGTTAACCAATATTTAACTTGTGTATTATCTGTTCTAATTTTGAATTTTGTAGTAACAATAAATAATTCAAATTTTTTAATAGCAAACTTTACAGCTAATAATTCTTTTTCATTTATATGATAATTAGTTTGAGTTTGAGTAAAACTGCCACTAGTATACTGTGCAATCCTTTCCTCATCCTCATTTGGATAAATATATTTAAGTACTGCTCCCCATGCTGTTTCACATGCATCGGTTTCTATAATCCAATCACATTCTTTTTTGGGTAATTCTAATTCTGGTAAATCTTTACAAAGGTCTTTAATTTTTTGTACTTCTTCTTCTTCATCTTTAGACCATGGTGTCCATCTAGTTTTTCCTTTTAATCTTTTTTGTAATGGGATTAAATGTTTTGCTAAGTTAGGTACATATTTCCTAGTCTGATTTACAATTCCTAAAAAGCTTTGTAATTGTGTTTTATCTTTTATATGATTGTCAAATTCTTGTATTTTTGTACCAATATGTTTTTGGAGTTTTATTCCTTCTTGGCTTATTATAGATCCCAAAAATTCTACCTTTTCTTTAGCTATCTCCATTTTTGTAGCTGATAATATAATTCCATTATTCCTTACAATATCTATAAAAATATTTAGATGTTTTAAGTGGTCTTGTCTGGTTTCAGAGTAAATAAGAACATCATCAATATATACTGTAATAAAATGATAGTAATCTTTAAATATTTTATCCATATACCTTTGGAATTCTCCTGGACTATTTTTAAATCCAAAAGGTAATACATTCCATTCATAAAATCCTTGTGGTACCGTAAAAGCTGTTAAATGTCTAGATTCTTCAGTTAACATAATATGATAAAATCCTGATTTGAGATCAAATTTAGAGAAATATTTCTTTCCTCTAATTTGATTAAATAATACCTGTTGGTTTGGTATTGGATATTTTAATTCTTTTGTATAAGTGTTTAACCTTTTATAATTAATTACCATTCTAGATTTTCCTCTTTTTTGTTCTGAATGTTTTATTACAATGAAGGCTGGACTACTATATTTACTATTAGATTCTCTAATAAATTTCTTTTCTAGCATTTCTTTTATGTGCATTTCAAATTCAGGTAATTCTTTTGGTGTATGTTTAATTGGTTTTACACTAATAATCTTAGTATCATCTTCTAGTATAATTTCTGCCATAGGCTTATTTATGTGCCATTTTTCCAAAGGATTATCTCCTGATAATTTTAATAATTTTTCTGTAATATTTTTTATTACAATTTGATCAAAATGTTCTTGTACTAGATTTATTCTATTTTTGTTAGGCATAAATTGTGTCGTTTGTGTTAATTTTTGTCTATCCTCACCACGCTGAGCTGCTATATGAGGCATTTTTTCTCTACAGTAAGGATCATTAATTCTTATTGCAATTGCTATATGGTGGCAAGGCGTAGATAAAAGTATAACTTTTTCATCAATAGTTATTGGATAATATTGTTTTATGAAGTTATTTCCTAATAATATATCCCCTGGCATATCATCAAATTGATATACATAAGGTATTTGTAATTCATATTTTCCTATTTGTATTTTAACATTCCTTGCTACTTTAGTTATTAGGTTTGTGCTTCCATCAAATCCTGCAAGTATTACTCTTTCTTCATTATCTTTTTTATTACTCCACATTTCTGGGGGTAATACATTTTCTTTAAATAAACAGGATGATGCTCCTGTATCAAACAATGCATGATAATTTCTACTAAGATATCCATTGTAATTTATTTTGATTAGTATATAAATATGTTCTCTTCCTCCTTATATTTTATTCATAATAACCTTGGTATAACTAAATTTTCATTTTGTATTGTTAATAGCATTCTATCATCTTTTATGTAATATGGTTTTACTTGCTCTAAGAAGTCTGTTCCTAATAGTAATTCCGTATTTATCTTTCCTGTATGTTCTACGTACATGTTTATGATTATTTCATTTCTTTTATTTATTCTTATTGGTAATTCTACATAAGTATCCATGGGATGAATATTTCCATAATAATCTTGTATTTGAATTGAATTATTCGTTACTTTAAGTTCTAAGTCTCCTATTATGTTTTCTTTTATATGAGATACAGTTGCTCCAGTATCTATTAATACTTTCTGCTCTTTCCATTCTCCCTTTATTCTAATTTCTATCATAACTTCAAATTGTTTTGTCTCATTTCTTTTAGATAGATTCATTCTTGGTATTTTTCTATGTATTTTTGTCATTATTTGTTTTTCTGAATCATTCCTATTTTCTATTTCAGGTAATGATTTTGTACTAGTATTTCTTCTTAGGCTAATTGATCTTCTTCCGAATTCTATTTGTGGTTTATCCATATTTACTAATCTTTTAACTTGATTGAAATCTATTTCTATATCTTCTGGTATTGTCATTCTTGGATTTTCTTTAGCTGGTTTGTATTCCAATAAATTCTGAAATATGGGTTCTATTATATGTGTTCTTGTAGCATTCTTAATTTTTACTTCATGTTTACTAGTAAAAGCATATATTGTTCTAATAGTTAAACTTATAGTTTTACTTCCTAGTTCCATATCTATCCCTCTTAACCTGTAATATAATGTTAAGGCTTTATTTTTATTTTGTTCTCCCATACTTATGCTGAAATTTGGTCTTATTGTAAATTTTACTTTTTGGTACATTAAGTTTCCTGTTACAATTCCTATTAGAGCATCTTGTACTGAACTTACAATTCTATCATCCATAATATAGAATTCTATAGGTGTATCTATTCCTTCTCTAAAATAGGCTTTTGCTATAATTTGTACAGCTCCTAAATATATGTTCTTTATTTTTCCTTTTAGTTCAGGATTCAATAGGTTTATTTCTTGTCTTATAATTTCTTCATTTATTATTGGTATTAATGTATTTCCTGTAGTATCTCTTATGTCTATAGGGTGACTATGGTTTATTGCTACATATGCTATTTCTTTGTTTTTCTGCCAAAATGGTAAATTAAATATTTCTTTTGGTTCTACATCTAATTTTGATTTTAAGATCTTCTCATACATTTTAGGATTAAATATTAATCTTTCATTTAGTTGTTATTCATTTTCTTCTAATTGATATTCATATTCTTTAGATGTACCTTCTTCACTAATTTGTCTAATCATATTTATATATAAATATTCTTCTTCACTAGATTCATTAGATTCACTTTCTTCTGAAGATTCTAATTCCATTATTGTATTTATTACTTCATGTTCTTCTAATTCATAAATTTCTTCATCTTCAGGAATTTCTTCCCATTCTTCTTCTTGTTCAATAGGTAATAAGTTATAATTTTCTTTTTCTATTAATGAGATATACATCATATTTTTCTTTTTATCTTTCTTAGGACATTCTGGAGATATATGTCCTATTTCTCCACATGAATAGCATTTACATTTTCTAGGATTTTTAGGGTATGTTTTAGTTTTGTTTTGTTTTTGCCTTAAATATCTCTTGTATGGTACTCTATACCTTTTAAATGTTTTATTATATGGTTTTTTATATTTATTAAATTTATTAAATTTATTTCTAAATTTATCTTTTCTATAGTATTTCTTTTTCTTATATTTTCTTTCTAGATGACATCCCCATTGTGTTGGTTTATATTGTAATTTATCACAGCATAATGATTTTTTACTTGCTTTATGGAATTTTATCATATTATTTGCTTCCATACATTTTTCTTGTTGTCTCATTTCTATAAATTGTATTCTTGCTCCTAAACTATTATTACTTAATGGTATTTCTAATTTTTCCCAGTCCTTAAATAATTCTAAATTCCATGGGTTTGGTAATTTAAAGAATATTTGGTTCATAATTTCCATACCATATGTTTCTTGATTATATTCTGCTTTTTCAAAATATTCTCTAAATTCACATGCAAATTGTTTAAAGTAACACATATCACATATTGATAGATTTTCTAACAAATATCTATGTCTTAGTTTTGAACTAATTTTGGTATCTCTGTCTATTACTAATGTGTATTCTCTTTTTAATGCATCTTCATATCTGCTTAAAATAGTTCCTATTTCATCTTGGTCATTTCCTCTAACTTGTCCTATATAAGTTTCTGTTAAATTTCCCCACCATCTTGCAGTGGTTCCTATAAATGTATTTTCTAACATTAATTGTAATTGCTTTCCTGTTAATTCTTTGGTATAGGCCATCATAGCCATATATTTCATCCATAATTCTAATTCATGATCTACATCTTGCACACATCCTAAATCTATCCATCTTCCTTCTGAACTAATTTGTGTTTCCATACTTCTCCATGGTGTATATTCTATAGGATAATTTTTACTTGGCTTGGTGTAATATTTTTGTTGTGGTATAAAATTATTTGTTTTGAAATTTGTGTTTTGTCTTTGATTCATATAGATTTCTGGTGTATTTTGTGGATTAGTATTACTTGTATTTTCTTTTTTAACTTGGTTAGTTCCTGGTTGTTGTATATATTCTGATAGATTTTGTCCTGCTGGTATTAAAGCTCTTTGTTGTTCATTCATATTAATTTCTTCTATTTTAAGATTTTTAAATTTTTCTATATAATCTTCTTCTGTTATGTAATCTTCTTCACCTTCTTTTTTAGGATTTTCCATAAATTTTTCTATTTGTTCAGTAATCATATTTATTCCTAATCTATTGATAGCTTTAAATTCTTTGTCAGTTATTATTCTTTTAGGTTTTCTTTTTTCCATTTCATCATATATTTTTGTTATATTTTGGTTTATGATTCCAATATTTTGTTGTATATTATCTATTCTTTTATGTAAATCATTTTTCCCTTTTTCTTCTTCTTTAATTGTTCTTATCATATTTATTTGTTTTATAATAGTTTTTTGCTCTATAATTTCTATTGGGTTTTCATATACTCCTACCATATTTCCTATTTTATTTATTTTATCAGTTATTTGCTTAATTTGGTTTTCTAAGGTTATTAATTGTTTTGATAGGTTATTTACATATTGCTTTACTTCTAATATTTGTGTTGGTATATTTTTGTTTATATCCTTATAATCATTAGTTATTTCTATCATTTGTCTTATTTCTAATGGTAAATTATTGATAATTTCTTGAACTTGTTCTGGGTTTTTTGCTTGTTCTAAATTTTGTTCTGTAGTTTTATCTAAACTTATTCCTAATTTATTTAATAAATTTGTCCAGTTTAATTGTTTATGTTCTCCAAATCCTCCTTCTCCTAATAATATAAATGGTATAAATTTTCCATATGTTTCAGTTATTAATGGCCAATGACTATTATTTGGTAAATCTTTAGATTTATAATTATATACTCTAGGTTCGATTATTGGTAGTATTTTAGACATTTTTCTATATATATTTTTAAGTATAACTACTGGCTCTGATACCACTGTGAGTTGGATCGTGAAAGTGAAATTTTTATTTTGCGGAATTATAATCTTTGTCTTACTCTTCTTAAAAATCTTTCTTCAAATTCATCCCTATATCTATTATCTTCTTGTCTTATCAAGTTTTCTTCTTTTAATCTTAAATATTCATTATGTTGTAAAACTAGCCTTTTAATTTCTTTATATTTTTCTATAGCAATAGGATCAGTATTTAAGTTTCTTCCTAATCTTTCTAATTCTAAATATTCTCTATGTAAGCTTCTAATTAAATTTTTTCTTTTTTCGTGAAGTATATGAGGATCATAAACAGTCATAATATTTTTTAATTATGAAATAAGTAATAAAAATTTTAAAGTAATTAAATTTTTAGAATTTATTATGTGTTAAATTTAATAAGATAATATGTGAAATAAGATATTAGTTATATTTTTAGCTAAAAGGGTAAAATGGGTATAATTTATGTTAGCAAGTTGTTAGTAGCTATTTGTTAGTAAGTCTAGATTTATTCAAAAAATTAAGCCACTTTTAATTATTGTTTCCCATACTAATTTCTAATCAACATATCTTTTGTCGGCAGCATCCTACGACATGTGGATTTGTCGTTTTATTTGGTAACAGTAATACTACCTCTTTTGCTGTCACTTCAAGAAAAGTGACATTGTCCAATCTCCTTCATCTAGAAGATACCTTCAAGTTCACATTTCTACGTGGCGAGTTGAAAGATTAACACGTGTCCCCAAAATGAAAAAGTACATTTTTTTTGGATAAGATGAATTTTGCTACGTAAGATGTTAATGGAGAGTTGAATACTCCGCTTCCACGTTTTTATTTCAAAAATATTTTATTTATGTTAAGAAGACAGACCCAGAATACATAAACTAGAGAGTTCGTTCTTGTTCTGTGTTCTTCATTCAAGGAACAATGTAGGCTATGTAACAGTGAAATGGTAGACAAGACATTGCGTTTTTACATGACCTTAATTTTGTTTGTTAAAAACAGTGTTCTAAAAAACGTATAGTATGATGAAACAACAAGGTTGAGTATCAAGTTTAAGCGCATTTAAGCGCGAAAAAGCGCAACAATACTCGAGCAAAGCGCGAAGTGTGACGAAGCGGCGAGACCAAGCTTTAAGCCTAAGTGCACCCTAAATGTAAGTGTAAACGAGTTTTTTAGAACACTGGGTAAAAGTTGTTGTTTATATTCTGCAGCCTTTTTTTTTTTTGTTTATAAACTAATGATCCCAGAAGTAGGCTCATCTCGATCACGAGCACACACCTCACCCCGACCACTCCCAAAAACATCAATTGATATACTCCATCCCCGAGTAGCCTCACCATCCTCAAACATATTACACCCCAAGGAGTAAACCTCGCTTAAGATAAGTACAACATGATTGGGGATATGGATGCTGCTCGGGGGTCTACCTACTCACTGGCCGGGGACGTCTCAATTCAACGCGTGGAACATTCAATCTCCTAATCCTGGTAGAACTCATCTTCCACCGAATCTTATCTCTTCTCAGGAACTCACAATCTTATCCCGGATAAATAGGAAGATGATTTCCCTTAGCATTAGTGCCTAAATTCAAGCATCCTAATCCTACCAGGATTTGACTGCACACCTCTATAAGTACTTATCCCTTAATCACAACGAAGGTATACAATTATTATTTCAGTTCATAGACTCTTGCATAAATATTCTCTCTCTCTCTCTCTCTCTCTCTCTCTCTCTCTCTCTCTCTCTCCCCTCAAGCATCGAGGTCACATCTCATTGCCTTTGTTTCAGGTATTCAGAGATTCAGCTCGTGCCAATTTGCTGCTCAAGTTCAGAATATTTCAGTTGTGATTTTTTAGCATAATCATTGGCACTGTTTGCGAGAATCATTATTATAAGCCATGGTTAACCGAGGAGGGAGTTATGACTTGCTGCTCAAATTCTTGTTACCATTTTCAAAAATATTACGTGCAATTTACCACGCAAAAAGTTGTTGACCTATGATTAATTTAACCTTGTTGTTTTGATCATAACAAACAAGAATATATTGTGTTATTAACAAGTGTGCTTCAATTGTTTCATGTAATGATAAATATTCAAAGCACTCAATGTTCAAATCGTCTCTCAAAGATATAAATCAAAACTATGTGATCAAGTACATGAGACGCAAAGAAGATCAAGAAAGAATCGAAGATATTCAAGATCAAGATTCAAGTAGGAAAGCATAACATGAAGATCAAGAATTCAAGCATATAAGATTAGAGTTCAAGTTCAAGAGTTGATTTAATCTATGTAAAGGTATAACACTCTCAATCTTTAGCGATATAACACTCTCAATCTTTAGCGATAAAATCCAACGAGCTCGAAAATAATTTTTATGCATCAAGAAACTTACTTGAAAATTCGTCACTTGCATAAAATATTTTTATCTAAGTCAATATTGCTTTTCAGAGGTTATTTGATCTTAAATCATGATTATATTATGTTAAACCACTTTGAAAAATAAGTTAGAAACCTAAAAATCGTGCATTTTCTTTCAAAAGTCAATTTTCAGTCAATCAAAAGTCAACTTTCGGTCAATAATGCAAGAGAAAAGACTTATTTATAGGTGAAAAACAAACTCTCAGCAACTTTCGGTTCAACCAAAAGTCAACTTTTGGTCAACCGAAAATGGTCAACCGAAAGTCCAACGGTTGAAAATGTGTAACTGCTATATGCATATTTCGGTCGACTGAAACTCCAGAATTGGACAACCGAAAGTTTCTGAGAGCTTGTTTTTCACCTATAAATAAGTCTTTTCTCTTGCATTCTTTTTTAACAATTAAGAGGAGATTTTAGAAAAGCTTTCTTCTGAAAAATTCATCATTCTCACTTGATTTATATTTATCTATCTTTATTAGAATACTTTGATTGATCCAACTTTGTTTTATCAAAATTCATCAAAATTTTTGAAAGAAAGTTTTTGTGAAGATTATTGGTTTTACATTGTTTAAATTTCCTCAACATCTTCACATTATATAATGGAATTGAAGTGTAAGTTTCTCTTTATTCTAAACTTGTTTTAATCTTTTAAAAGAGAGAAACTCCAATTAAGGAACTTTGATTATTTGTACTACATTTTTAATTATCATTTGATTCATCAAAGTTCCATTGCCAAATATCCAGAAATTGTAGCCAAATATCCAGAAATTGTAGACCAAGTAAGTTTAATTTCGAGGACGAAATTATTTTAAGGGGGTAAGGTTGTAGCGACCGAGAAAGTTTTATAACAATAAAAGTTAAATTTATTTAAATTGTTGCTACGACTCCACCCGATGAAAACGTGTTCGCCTAGCCAATTAAATTGTTTTAAGATTTCAAGAAAGAAATTTAAATCCGTTTAAATCTTTAAGTCCGATTTGCGATTTTAAATTTGTCCGAAATTATTATTTCATTTTAAATCCAATATCACGTTTTCTTTATTTTGTCACTATTGTTTGAACCCCAATCAATACAAATTACGTTGCACCCAGCCAAATACATCCCTTCAAATTCCAAACCGATCAATTCTTGTCATTAAATAGCAGGTTTATTCATCATCATTGCACACAGGAGTTACAACCTGTTTCAGCTTCCCAGAATTTGCTTAAAAATTTCCTTCTTCACCCACATTCTTCCTTACCTCACGAGCACTTGCAAAAATTTGGTAAGCATTTTTCTTTGCCTCAGCCATTAGCCTCCCAGTTACTTCATCAACGGCATGAGCCAAACAAAAGCCATCATTCACAAACATTATACCCTCAATCACTCTGCAATTCAGAATGGAAGCCTGCACTACCACTGTCACGGCCCCGACCTCCAGTCACCAACTGCAAACCCACAACAACAAAATTTCACACACTGAAACACACCACACGCAGTCCACAAATGAAAAATGCAATACCAGAATCCAACTCGTCACCACGATCCTAAATGGCAACCCCGCCTGCACCGTCAATCATCACTGCCCATCTCCCAAACCTCCAAATCCACACCAATCAATACCAAAGCCACCACCACAAAAGGTCCACCGCCACTGCCACTTCTAAATCCCAGTCGAATTCAAACCCAAGATTCAGCTCCCATCCAAAATCGTGGCTACCCATTCAAAAATGGAACCAAAATCACGCCAGAAACCAAGAAAGAAAGCCCAAGCACTTACCTCAACAACCGGCACGTTCGACCGGAGTTTCTCCGGAAATCCCTCAAAATCCAAGCCGCGGTCAACTCGATTTCTGTCCCTAAATCGCCCACAACTAACCCCAAAAATACTCCTCTCAACCAACCACAAACAACCCGGTCGACACCACACGGGGACGGCGATATCGCCGGCTGCCGGCGATTGGAATTTCAGAGAGGGGGCTTCGCCCCTCCCTTTCGTCTCTGGGTCTCTCTTTGTTGTTAAGAGAGAGAGAGAGAAATGAAAATTTTATATAATGTTTTGATTTTTTTTTGCGAAATCTCCCTTAAGTCCCAATTTTCCAAAACTTAGTGATTTCAGTCCCTTTGATTTAAAGGCATTTCAAATCTTCAGCCCTAAGTTTTAAGAAGTTATTATTAAGCCCTAAACTTTTTAAAATTTAATTATGTTAAATTCTCAAATTAGCCCCAATCTTTTATTTTATTTTAAATACTCAATTTTCCAAAATTTCTAATTCAAATTTATTTATTTTGGCTAGACGACGCGAATGGACGATTAGAGACTTGAAGTTTTTCCCGCTCGATATATATACTCGTTAAGCTTTGAGGTAGACTCATACTCAATAATTTATTTAGCTATGATTTGCATGTGAATTTGGAATTTTGTAAATCATATATGATGTTATGTTCATGTGATTAACCATGAGAGGTAAGACGGACAAATGCTCTCCCGAAAATGGTGTATAAAGAAGAAATGTTATATGCGCTATAATTTCCATGCATAATTGCATATTGAATTAAGACAAGACAAGGCTACTTTTCGCACTTATGTGAATATGCGATATGTTATGATGTTATAAGAAAAATATGTTAGCATGATTACATGTTTATGTGCAATTTATGGATTAAGTGAATTATTCGGTTATGAGTTTATTGAGTATTTCTTAGAAATACTCACCCCGTTATTAACAATTTTTGCAGACTTCGGAAGCGGTGGCGAGTGATGGACTCAAGTGGCAAAGAAATAATTAAATGTTATTTTAAATATTAAAATTTCCGTTTATTTTAAGTCGAACTTTTTTTTGTGCCGACTATGGAGGATTTGAAATTTTATTTCTATGAATGTTTGGAATAATTTTATGCAAAATTTAATATTTAAATTTATTTTCGATAAATGAATATTCTTTTTGAAATTGAGTTTGAGACGATGAAGTGGCGTTTCGAGTATTTAGAACTCGGGGCGTTACACCTAAGGATAAGTGTTCCTTGTTGTAAGTCACTTAAGGGTAGGTGCTCCTTGTTGTAAATCACTTAAGGGTAAGTGGCCCTTGTTGTAAGTCACTTAAGGATTTGGTACTCCTTGTTGTAAGTTACCAATATAGTGGATTTGGCCTTGCTCGTTACAGAGAGCTCGGTAACGGAGGACGTAGGTCACGTTGGTTGATTGAACCTCCTTAAATCGCGTTTGCATTCTCTTATCACTTTTGCTTACTTACATTGCACTTACCCTATTCTATCAATTTATATTGTACAAAACTATATCTAAGTGTTATACTTGCTTTATCAATTAAGTTTACACATTTATAACACACTATATTGATAGTTAAGTTACTTGCAATATTAAGTATTCATACGTGTACCTATTGGTTTTTAAGTTTGAAATTATTTATCGAAAAAATTTTATAAACCAATTCACCCCCGTCTTGGTTAGTTACTCTTGGGCTAACAAAAGTGGTTAACCGAGGAGGGAGTAATGGCTTACCAAATGAAGCTACTAAAAATTGTATTTCGAAACATTCGGTTATGTGCTAACTTTAAAATTTCAATGACTATCCGTTGATTGAACTTAAAAATGGATTCCATAATCTAGAAGCTCATTTCGAGAACTTGTTCATATATATATCATATACATGATAAGTGTATTTTATACACTTATTTCTATCCTAAAAGTAGGATTTTATATGTTTGTTTTAGAATATTCGCTATTTATTTTGTGTTATTTGTTTACATTTCAGAAATAATCCCAAAGTCGAGAAAACAAATGAATTGAAGCTAAAATTGAGCAATTGGATGTAAAAGGGGTCAAAGTGAGCAATTCAAGAATTGATGCAGTCAATCAAATAGCTAATTTGAAGAAAAAATCGAATTTGGAAGAAATCAGAAGTTCAGGGGTTAAATTACAACAATCAGAAGTTGGAGGACTTGCTGTGCAATTAAAAGACAGGGACCAAGTTGCAGAATTTAAAAGATAAAAATTGCAGCCGGAATTACAACCGTGCGGCCGCACGGTTGAACAAGGCGTGCGGTCGCACGGTCAAAAAATTCGGCGACTGAAGTTTACCTGCAAAGTCATGCGACCGCGTGTTTTTGAACCGTGCGGCCGCACGGTAGTCCCCGACTGGGCCGCAGCTGGGCTTTTTACACGAAATTCAGCAATTTTCTCCTCCATTAACCTAATTCTCGGAAAAATCTATAAATACCAGACCTAAGGCACGAAATAAGGGTTCCCAACTTGCTAAATTCATGCCAAAACGCTGTCGAAGTGCCGAGGGATCCAAACCACGTCAAGATCAAGATTGAAGATACAATTGTAAGGAGATGAATTTGGTTACATCTTTTCATATCTCTTGTTATTTATTTTCTATTATGTTTCTAGGCTAGGTTAATTGTGTTGGAATTGTGATGAAGTTTTGATTTCTTAATTCCATATTTTAATCTATTATTTAATTTATGCAATTCATGATTTTGAGCAATTGATTTATACTTTTTTAATCATGCAATTACTTGATCACTAGTTGTATGATTTTAGGTAATGATTTCTTAAGTTCGAAAGATTGAAATTTCATTAGACTTGTGTCAATTGCCACAAAGTCCGATAGGGGATAGAAATATACCCCTATACTTTGTGTTATCTGCTATAGTATTCACAAAACTTGTAATGCTTTTCTATACATTTAGATTCGTCATAGAAATATAGTCGGATTGTGTATAGAAATAGGTGTTGATTCTTGTCCGAAAGGGAGTCTTGACAATATTAGGAATATGGATTTTCAAAACCCGTGAATTGTATTTAAATAATTGGTTAAGATATGGATGATAGAGTCAAAATGGATTCATAATTCTAACGCATTTATTTTCATTCATTTAAAATCAAATTTGTCAATTTTTTAGTTTAATCTTCATTTTAATTTTCAAAATCAAAATTTTCAAACTCAAACAATTTCTAGTTCCGGTTAAGGTAGTAGTCTAAAAATACGATTTAAAACAATCTCTGTGGGAACGATATTCGGACTTAAAATCCACTTTATTACTTGCGCGACCCGTGCACTTGCGGAGCGTCGTCAATACATTCAACAGAAGTTGGAAGTGATCAAACGAGTCACTTGAAAAAAGGCATTTAAACATGTTTTCATATATTTTCATTTTTCTTCCTTTAATTTTCATAAGAAATAAATGAATTTGAAAAATAGTTTATTACATGATCACGAACAATTAGGGATGTCATAATTTTTCCAGACGTTACACTTTTATTGCAATTGTCACTTGAAATAAATTTATGATTGGTCTATGAATCTTGGATTGAAATTGAATTAGTAGTGTGATGTGCACAAGATATGTTACGATTAATTATTAGATAAGCACACTTTAGGAACATCAGATAAGTTAAACTTCTTTTGGTAGCATTATTTGGAATCATACTTTTGAATTGATTATACAATTTTTCACTCATTAGTAATTTGCAAGTTATCTAACATTGTTGATCTATAATTCCATGTTACTTGATTGTACTAGTAGATAATTTTGCTCGTCCAAAAACTTGTTCGCTCAAAATAGTGTACCGCAAGCGCACGGGTTGCGTACAAGTAATA
The DNA here is from genome assembly GCA_963555705.1 of Ligustrum vulgare. Lineage (NCBI taxonomy): Eukaryota > Viridiplantae > Streptophyta > Magnoliopsida > Lamiales > Oleaceae > Ligustrum > Ligustrum vulgare. The sequence goes on from OY743171.1 coordinate 53,138,983, forward strand.
AAGTGGACTTTTTGAGTCCGGATTGTCGATCCCACGAGGAATGTATACTCAATTACACTTTAGTTAATTTAATCTTAACAAATAAAACACACAATTAAAGATGGATTTTGGAAAATAACTAAAAATCTACTAAAGATGGAAATATAAAAAACACTTGAAAATCTTTGAGGAAAACGTGATTGGGATTCGTGGTTTCATTTAACCATCGCATAATTAATTTCTCAACATACAAATTAACAAATTACTCATTTACAATGTTAAACCCGAATTTTTAAGTTTAGCTAATTACCTCTCTCGGGTGAAATTAATCATAATCAATTAATTTAACCTACTATATCTTTATGTCGATTAAAGACCAATCAATTGCATTAACTCTTTGTGAAAATAGCTCAAATGATCACCTAGGTTTTAAGGTATATCTCTATCCTTAACCAGAACCTAGAGCATTTGTTATTTGGTCTAAAATGCACGATATTTCTCGATTATCATACAGTTCACAAAACATATATTTGGTGATCAGTCAAACACATGGAATAATCTCAATAACAAACACACATGAAATAAGCATTTAGGGAATCTCCAAATCACCTCTAAAATGGAGTTTCACACCATTTTGCAGTTGATTTCTTGCTCCAACCGGACTGCAATTGGAACGCCATTTTGTAGATTGTGAACAGGGGGACGCCATATATGGCATCCCACTGTTCATATTCCGTGCCTTTTGAAGTTTTTTTTATTCCAGTTTTGTCCTTCTTTTTTCAAGACCAAATTTGTTTCTTCCATTCATGTCCATTGCTCATTTTTTTGTTATTATTTTGTTTGGTTAAAATTTATTTATATTTTTTGTTGTTTGTTATTATTTTTATTGTGTGAAATTTGCAGTTTTGGGTTGGATATGAGTTATATAATGTTTATTTGGTGTAAAATTTAAAGTTTTAGGTTGGAGATGAGTTATAAAGATAGAGTAAGAGAAACTGTATTTTAGTGTAAAGCTGACTGCATTTTAGAGTTCCTGGTTGGAGATGACTTTAATCATCAAATAGCAAATATTAAAACTAATCCAAGTTAGGTTAAATTACTACCATAAATCACAACACAATAAATTAGCCCATGTTATATAAATGATACAAATGAGAATATTTATAACAATACATTGCAAGTTTGACAAAATAATGGAGAAAATACAAAGTTATAAATAAAACCCTTTTTGAAGCTTGGCTAAGATTTCCCCAAATATTTCACCACTTTAGATGTATTCTCCTTACTCTTGATTTGTTCCCCAAGATTTATCAAATAGTTGAAAAGAGAATAAAATGAAAATTAAAAGAAAAAGAAAAAGAAACGAAAAAGAAAAAAGAAAAGAAGAAGAAGAATCGGACCAGCAGAAGCAAGAAGACAGGAAGAAGACCCAGCTGCTGTCTAATATATGATTTTTATGCCAAAGTTAAGAGAAATTGCACCCTTGGTCCTTGGAGGTTTGAAACTTGAGCAAAATAGTCCCAAACACTAGTTTTTCTCTTAATTGATGTTTCCGAGCACAAAAATATGTGGAAAAGTGATAAAAACAGATTTTAAAATGTTTTCAAGTCCCTCAACTTTTATTTTGCATCCCAAGTCCTCAACTTTTGACACTTGTGCACTTTGGTCCCCAACTTCATGTTTTTGTATGCGATTGATCCATTTCCACTCAAATTCATAAATTAAGCAATCATTTTGCTTTCTCTTGTGGTTTTATCCTTGAATTTGAGTAGTAGACCTTGGTCCTCAACTTTTTGGGATGGTGCAATTGAGTCCTCAAACTTTTGATTTCTTTCAATTTGGTCCTTGAACGTAAATTTGCTCCTCTTCACGCTCAATTGCTCTCCAATATTGTCCATTTTCTTTTCAATTGAGGTTGTACCTAATTGTACAAGATAAACACAATTTATAAGTAGAAATTCGCTCAATTTATCAATTAAATTATCGATTTAAAAGCAAAATAAGTATGTAAAACACACTTATCAATTTCCTCAAAGTTTATTAATGAATTAAAGTTGATCCCTAATATTATGAAAACTCATAATTAATAACCCAGAAGTTATAAAATTTGATGTGTCTAAATTTGTAATTATAAAATTTGATATGTCTAAATTTGTAATTGTGACTTATAATTTGTGTCAAATGTTACTTCGTGTGACTTTGTGCGACTTGTGACAAGTACGAGATGTGAGCAATGTGAACAATAATTGTGATTGTGACTAGTTTATTAGGTAATTATGATCAAAATATTTACTAATTATGACTTTGTTCAATTTATGATGAGTATTGAATGTGATCGTTTGATTTGTGTCAATCGTGACTTCGTGTCACCATTCTAGTCACAAATGTGACTAGTTTATTAAGTAATTGTGACCAAAAAATTGACTAACTATGACTTAGTGCTGCTTGTGATGACTACGAAATGTGACCGTTTGGTTATGATCAACCGTGACTTGGTGTGATCATCATAGTCACAAACGCGACCAATTATATGGGTAATAGTGACCAACTGTGACTTTGTGTCAATTGGACGTGACACGTTGAATTAATTTATATGTTACAAAATTTGTGTCATTTATGACTTTGTGCGACTTGTGACGATTATTGGATGTGACATAGTTAATTAAATAATCGATCACAAAATTTAATTTGCGACTAAATTTGTAATTTTTACCAAATTGTGACTTTATGTGATCGAATTGTGACTTGCGAGTTGGTGGGGGTGGAATGGGGATGGGGGTGAAGTAAAAGTTGCGTCTAAATTTATAATTGTGATCGAACTATGACTTTGTGTGACCAATTATGACTGGGGATGGAGTAGGGTACGGTGGGAAAACATTGAGAGAGAGAGAGAGAGAGAGAGAGAGAGAGAGAGAGAGAGAGAGAGAGAGAGAAATCATTTTTGTGTGACCAAATAGTGACCTTGTGCGACTGAACTGTGACTTTGTGTAACAAACTGTGACCTTGTGCTACCAAACTATGACGTTGTGCTAACGAACTATGACCTTGTGTGACCAAATGGCCAACTGTGACTTTGTGTGACCAACTGTAACTTTGCTAGCGGGATGGGGTAGGTGAGGTGGGGTGGGTGAAATTTGCGATCAAATTGTAATTTTGACTGAAATGTAACTTTGTGTGACCAACGGTCCAACGGTGACTTTGCAAGTGGGGGCGGGTGGAAGCGGTGTGGAATTTGCGACAAATTTGCAATTGTGACCGAACTGTGAATACGTGTAACCAATTGTGACTTTTGCTTATTAGATGGATGGGGTAAAGTGGGGTGGGGTGGGTGACAGTGAAATTCGTAATTAAAATTGACTTTGTGTGATCAAGTGTGACTTCGTGGGGCGGGGCGGCGAAAATGTTACTAAATTATTTAATTTGCCTTTTTACATTTATAGTTTAGTTTTATTTTGTTCGAGGATGAACAATAGTTCTAGTTTGGGAGTGTTGATAAGTGTATTTTATACACTTATTTCTATTCTAAAAGTAGGATTTTATTTGTTTGTTTAAGAATATTTGCTATTTATTTAGTTAATATTGTTTGTATTTCAGAAATAATCCAAAGTCGAGAAAACAAAGGAAATGAAGAAAAAACAAGTCATTTGGATAATAAAAGAGCTAAAGTGTGAAAAACAAGAGTTGATGAAGTAAATCAAAAGGGTCAATTGGAAGAAAAGTCAAAGAAAGAACGAAATTGGAAGAAATTAGGAGTTCAAGGACTAAAGTATACAAATCAAAAAAAGGACCAAATTGCAAATATTCAATAGTTGATTCGGATCAAGATAAGATACTTGAGGACTTTTAGGAGTCAATTGGATGCAATTAGAAGGCAAAAAGGAATGAAATATGGTAAGAATATTACCATAAATTCATTTCAATCAAACAAGGTCTTCGGGCAGATTTTTAGTCAGACTTTGAAACCTAATTTCGGGGCAATAAAAGTTCGAATTGGGAAAATCCTATTTCAGGAAGAATTGTAGCCCTTTACGTTATCTTTCTAAAGGAATTTGAAGAACCTCAATCGGATAAGTGAAATGAAAGATATGATCAAAATACTAAATACTGTGCAATAAAAGGATGATGACCAAATTGCTAAAATTTAAATAAGAAAATTGTTGCTGCCGATATAACCGTGCGGCCGCATGGTTGAAAAAGCGTACGGTCGCACGGCCAAAAAAATCAGTGACTGAAGGTTGGCTTTTCGAGGCTGCGATCGCGCACTTTTGAACCGTGTGGTCGCACGGTAGTCCCGACTGGGCCGCAACTGGGTTTTTTTCGCGGAATTCAGCAGTTTTTTCCTCCATTAACCTAATTCTCGGGAAAATCTATAAATAACAGACCTAAGGCACGAAATTAGGGGTTCTCAACTGTGATATTTCATGCCAAAACGCTGTTGAATTGCGAGGGGATCCATATGAGGCCAAATTCAAGATTGAAGAACAAGGATGAAGGAGATGAATAGGGTGACATCTTTTCATACTTCTTGTGATTTATTTTCGATCATGTATTTAGGCTAGGTTTTCATTGTTAGAATTGTGATGAAGCTTTAATTTATTGATTCCATGTTTTGACGGTACATTTATATTATGCAATTTATGAGATTGATGTAATTAATTACGTTTTTATTCTCATCTATGATTGTGGACGCATAATTATTGATGATTGTGATAGAGTTCTATGTTCGAAAGAGTAGGAATCTATTAGACCTTGATTAATTGCCGTGAAGTCCGATAGGGGATAGAAATATACCCTTATGCTTCGTGTTATCCTTAAAAGTGTTCATAATTCGTTAATACTTTTCTACATGTTTGGATTGGTCATAGAAATATAGGCTCGTCTCTTGTAGGAAAATGTGTTTATGCATCGCTCGAAAGGGGACATAAATAAATATAGGAACACGAATTTTCAATACTCATACCTTGTTATTAAATGTTTAAGTCAAATACATGGTTGATATGATTAATGTGGATTCATAATCCTAACATATTCAATACATCGTTTTCATAAATCAAATTTTTTTATTTTCTTTAGTTTAATTTTTAATTTGTTTTTCAAAATCAAGATTTCCAAATCCTAAATCTTCTTGTTCCGGTTAAGGTAGTATTCTAAAAATACGATTTAAACAATCCCTGTGGGAATGATATTCGGACTTAAAATTCACTTTATTACTTGCGCGACCCGTGTACTTGCGGAGAGTTTTCATATATGTGTGACCTCACTGCCAGGAACGAAATTAGGATTTCAATTTTGCAGGGACGAAAAATACGGGGGTGGAGGGGGGCCTCAATTTTATTTTTTATTTTTTAAAAAAAATCAAGAGGATTGAAAACAACAATTTTGAGTACCAAAATAGGCAAGTTAGATTGATTGACCAAAAAGACAAAATCAATTTGTTGATACAAAAATAATATGACCATCTATGCATCTAACGCTATACAAATTGGAAATAAACATGAATATTAGATGGATATAAAAAAAGATAAAAAACAAATTGCCTATCTATATAACAAATGGCAGAGTCGTAGAGATGACTTGAACATCTTAAATTTGTCTCTTCTTGTTATCATTTCTTTAAACTCGTAAATAAAAGAATCTATAATAAAAGTCTCAATAATTTCATTCTCAATATACACAAGTATGGTACTGGACAAAAAATATACCAAAAATTATCTTCCATTCTATTTCGTAGCCTCGTCTTAATGACACTCATAGCTGAAAATGCACGTTCTAGAAGAGTTAAGACAAGATGAATCAATCTATTAAGAATATTATAACTCATTGATTTTTTTGTCAATGCCAAAAGTTGGCATATATCGAGAAGTGTTATCAAACTTTTTAAATTGAAAGTTACTCTGAACTTCAATTTGATTGAGCTCCAATTAATCTTTCAAATACAACTTCTCTTGATCTGTAAAATCAGCGGGATAAAATTTATCTGCAAGCTTACAAATATTCTGAACATCAAATACCTTGTAGCCATCTCTACGATCTAATGATGAGCTAAGAATAAGCAATTACATCAGATCTTCCTGAAATCTATTTCTTCCTCAAATTAGCACAAACTTCAATAAATATATCTACAGGAAACACTTCTAAAATCTAATCTGTGAAATCAGAAACTGATGTTGGGAAATCAACTCTTAAAAGAATGAAGTCAGTCTTAGATGAAATCTCAATTGGTGTTGATCAAGTTGTGCATTTTTGTGGAACTATTCCACTTGACGAATCCGCAGCTATTATATTAATGGAATTATGTTGGGGGGAAATTACTCAACCCTTGTTATGAAATGCCAAAACCGGCCCTGTTCAAGTGAAGCTAATGAGAAGAGTGGCAAAATAGAAATGAATCTGACCATCTCTTGTTTTGAAATTGAGATCACTTAACTAGGGCGTATTTGACTAAATTTGAATGGGCGGTTGAACTAGTCGGAGATGCAGAGACGGTCCGACGGAGTCTAGTGGAGAGGAGGTAGTTTCGGACCTTCGGTGTTGGCGTGTCATTGAGGCTAGGGATTGATTCGATTGATTTTGTTGGTTTGAAATTTGAATTGTATAATAATTCGTTTTGCAACTTTGTGGTTAATGTTTATAGGATATTTATTGGGCTAAGGCTATAAGGCTAGGGTAAATTACACAAAATCATACATTTAAATTGAAAATTTTTAAAATCAGATAATTATAAATTATTTTATAAAATCAGGTATTAGTTATATTAGACCCAAATCCAAACCTAATTACTAAACTTCTATCTTTCTCTGCACCGCACCCCTAACTTCTCTCTCTCTCTCTCTCCCCACTCTTTGACTCTCGCTCCGTTCGATGAAACTACCACCGGCGTAAAACTACCTCCATCACGACCGAATCGTCAAGAAGAACACCCAACCAAATTTTGGGAAGATTCCGGCGACCGTAGTAGAAGTTCTGATCAAAAATTCAAAAATCTCAACCGGACCTGCAAACTGAAATCCCGATCAGTAGAGAACTCCGATCACGAAACGGTTGCACCATTGTATTCACGATGAAGAGGAGCATCTTCCTGTGCTTTAAGCGTTTTCTGGTAGGCGGCGGAAATGGCAGCGATGGTGGTGAAATGTTAAGCTAATTTATGTATCTTACATCTTATAGTAATCGTTAAGCACTAATTTAGAGGGGACCAAAATGTTAAGCCATCTGTGCACTGAACCTTATCACCGAGATGGTAATTATAATTATCGAAGTTGTGGTTGTGACTTGGCTTCCTAAGTTTTTCTTTGTTGTTCTGTTGTTGTGGTGGTGGAGGACCGGTGGTGGAGGGAGAGGTGGTGGTGATATTGAGATTGTAATTATAATTATAATTGTAATTAGTTACAAATTGAAATAAAGTTACAATTACAATTAATTACAAATTGAAATAAAATTACAATTGTATTTTCAATGGTGGTTCGACGACAGCAGTTGTGGCGGTGGCTGATTAAAAATTAGTTGGTGATCGGCTGTAGATGTGGTCAGTGGTGGTGGTGGTGAGTTACAATTGTAGTTAAAATTACAATTGTAACTAATTAAAAATTGTAATTAATTACAAATTGAAATAGTTACAATTGTAATTAATTACAAAATTGAAATAAGGTGGTGGTGGTGACTGGTTACAAGTGGTGATCGATGGTGGTGGTGGTGATGGTTGCAATTAATTACAATTTTAATTAAAATTACAATTATAACAATTACCATTTGAAATAAAGTTACAATTGTAATTAATTACAAAATTGAAATAATGCGGTGGCGATGACTGGTTACAAATTAGGTAGTAATTAATTACAATTTTAATTAAAATTACAATTGTAACTAATTACAAATTGAAATAAAGTTATAATTGTAATTAATTACAAAACTGAAATAAAGTGGCGGCGACGGCGGCAGTGACTAGTTACAAATTAGGTGGTGGTAAGTAATTACAATTTGAAATAAAGTTACAATTGTAATTAATTACAAAATTGAAATAAAATTACAATTTTAATTAATTACAAACCCTGATTTTTGATTATAAAAAGAATACCTGATTTTGAAAATTATTTTGATATTTTTGTAATTAGTTACAAATCACCTGATTTCAAAAAATTTCATACTTAAATGTATGTAATTGTGTACTTAACCCATAAGGCTATAAGGCTAATGTTATTGGACTTTAGGGTTTAACTTGGACTCTGGGGTTCAATTCAACAGAGAATATTAGCCCCATCACCACCCCATGTATCATAATTTTGAATTAAACCTCCAGAAATATTTTTTTTTTGATTATAACCTTTTTCATAAAAACAATTTTGATATTTACAATCTATTGAGTATAAATAAATCATTAACTAATATATGAGGATATCAAGCAAGAACGTTCCTGAAATCACTCAAAGCATTAATGGAGAACGAATTCAAAATTCAAATCAAGATTCACTGATTCACAGTTGCACATCATCTATAGTACACCGCAGAATTAATCAAACATAGCCAATATTCATCAATTCAAAGTGATTTCTCGTACAAATTTCAAGTGGTAAATATGATGATGAAACTCCTCTGTCATTGTTATCAGAAATCAGATAATAAACTGCTTGATTTCATCTCCAAAGCTTGAAACATGGGACAATGAAACCAAACATTAGTGTGTTCGAAATACCAACCGGTTCTGAATTACCAGGTTCAAACTCTGAAATGAGACCATTTCATATGCAAGTCAATTCACGGTGGTTCAATGGGGGAGAACTTGAGGAGTTCAGAGAAGACACTGAAGAGATGAGAGAAGAAAGAGAAGGTGTGTGCACGATTTGACGCGAAAAGCAAAAATATGGCACTCAAGTTTTCGATGAAATGCCACTCGTCTGCTTCTTCTTCCCCAGAAGAGCCAAGTAAGTGACGCTAACACCAACTGCAGATTTTCTATCAGTAACAGAACGAGGTTGAATCCACCATTACCTTATGACTACTTGGGAAATTGCATACAGAGAGTGAAAGCAACCACCACAGAGAATGATTAGATTTAATTCTTCGAAAAATTAAAATAATGAATTAAAAGCAAGGGGGGTTTTGAATTTTTGAATGTGAAATCAAATTGTAAATAAACAAGTGCGGAATTAAATTGATGAAAATATCAAATTAAATAAATATCTAACCCAAGGTATAATCTCAGCATTGATTCACAGAATTGATCATGGATGCAAAAATAAAATCCTTAACTCATTCTCTAAATTGGTTATGGTCATTGATACGATCTAACAACCTATCTCTCCTTACTTTATTGATAATTAAGAGACGCTCGTTGATTATTTCTCTAATCAATAAACAACCCTAGATACGATCGTAGGATTTAATTTACCAATAGCATTAGTTTCTAGAGAGACGACCAATTCTAACCAACAAATTCACACGCGTGATTTATTTAAGTTAGGTTATATATCTTCATAACATGAGTCAAAAATCAGTCTATAATCTACTATATTATTTGCCACTTGTATTAGAAAATCTAAACAATTACGGATTTAGATTTCTAATTGACTAAGTACCATTTTGACAATTAAAACAACGTGCACTTTGTGTTAATCAATCAAAATAACAACTTCAATTCACAAGCAAAAGACATATAAATAGAGAACAATTAAATTTAATTAGATCTCACAATTCTTGACGAATCAAAACTTCGAATAACCTTGAACTGGAATAATAATTTAGCTACTCATAAACATTGTTAATCAAAAATCTAAAAGAAAGAAAAATAAAAATCAAACTCTTGGTAGAAAATAACGTGTAGCCGCTTCCTCAATTGCCAAGTACTGCGTTGTAATTCTTCTTTCTCCTTGCCGCACAGGTTCTTCTCCTCTCTTTTCAGCAATTCCTCCTCATTTTTATTGTAATCCCTCTTTCCTTAAATATCTGTCAGCTCCCTTTTTTCCTTAATTAAATATGGCCCTTAATGCTCTTTCCAAGTCTCGGATGGTCCCTAGCTGCTGGGCTTTTTCTTTCTTCCAATTTAACATATTCTTTTAAAGGCTATTCACATAATTACACTACTTTTAGGGATCAAATTGAAATTTACTTGAATTTTATAAAAATTGAAAATTACTTATAATAAAATCATAAAAACTGAAAAATACTTCATAATCACGTGAAGTATCACAATCTGATACTTTTGATACTTCTCAAATATGTTAGTATCACAGTATGATACCTATGATACTTTTCAATTTTTTTTTATTAACAATGAAGTATTTTTCAATTTTTTTTATTTGGGTAGTAAAAATCAGTTTTATTATCTAAAGTAAGTAATCTATACAATTATCCCTTCTTTTAATCCACTCTTACGTCAAAGTTGTTCCACTTTTTGGCCCAAGTCTCCTCCAATTGAATTGTGTTGGTTGGCCTTCAAAAATCCTCCTAATTAGTCTCCAAATTTCTCTAATTGGCTGCCTAAAAAATGTCCAACCCATTAATTTTGTAAGGCTGCTGTCTTTCTGAAATGGTAAGGCGTGCCCACACCTTATGCAAAGTCCTGATCTGATTGTGTACTTTTAAGTTCCAAATTTCTTCTTCTCAATTTGTGATATTTGAGTCTAATTGTCTCAATTCCCCACCTAATTCACAAAACATAAAATATGATTAATATCCAAAATTTAAGCATTTAAAGTCATTGAATTAAGAAGAAGAATCAGTAATAAAACAACAATTATGCACCCTATCAGAACAGCCAAGGATGGATGGCTTGGCGGTTGCATCAGACCGTGATCAACCATATCGACAAGATGGCGCTTGAGTGGGTCAATTCCTTTATGCAAATGCACTTCATATATATCAGCTCGAGCAAGACTTTGATACTTGAAGCATAATGATTGGGAGTTCACCAAGGTTTGATATGTTGGAGAACGAATTTAGACTGTAAAGCATTGGCAATTCACAGTGGATATTTAATCAAATTTGATGGGAAAGTATCATTATATCCAGGAATTGAAGATGCAATAAGCATGGACTTGGAGATCTGCCTTCAACCACATTTCATGAAAGCTGTTGAATCTGATAAAGAGTTTATGGACACATTTTGCTTCCAAATTCTCTGTTTTCGTAGCTCTGCTAGAAGTGGTATTAGATTGATAGAGTTCAATTTTCTTTTCCTTAAAACAATTGGATTTCAAAGTCAAAAAATAATTGAAGCAGCCTTACCACTGTATGTTTTGCCCGCCAATTGATTCATCGAGCATTTGAGTGTTTATTTGTGTGTTCTACCGTGAATGCATGTCATTACAAAAAATTTGAACTGCTTGCTCTGATGCTGTTTAGAACTGTTCATTAGAACAAGAAGTATTTGAGTGTTTATGTGTTTCTTATTATCGAAAGGTATAATCAAACAATAGAATTATTCTCCTTTTTGAATGAACCAGTTTTTTCATTTACTCCCGATGGAGGAAAAAAGGATCTTGTAAAAAGGTAATTGAACAGAGGAAAGATTAGGTGGTGCTGTTTTGTTTCCTCTTGCCATTGCTTATGCTAGCTTCTTGAATTCTTGGATATACATAGATAACGTATGAGGACCATAAAGTGTTAATGCAGCCTCTTTTAGATTCATATTTAGTACAAACATCTTGACAACATTAGAATGTTAAGATGTTTCTTATTACCTCGTTAAAATAGTAATGTTTTGATGAAAGATGGATGTTGATGTTTTACCGGTAGTAATACACGCGGATTAAGTTATAACATCGATGAATTAGTAAACCCCAACATGTATCAGTCTAGAAACGAGGTGATCATGAACCACTTCTCTTGGTTATGGCATTTGATTTGATCAACATTTTTTAGAGGCAGAATCTGTTGAGAAATTTCTTTTCTCAAATAAATATGCTATAATGAAGTTGACACAAAACTTGAAACAAAGAATCAAGAAGAAATGAAAATATTGCAAATTGACTTGAATCGCAAAGAATGATGTCCTAAAAGCGAAATTTGCGCCCTCTCGAAATGAGAATGCTAAAGGGTCTCCAAACAAATTGCTTTAGCGAATTTCAAGCCTCAAACCAAGTATCAAATAATACAATTGATAAACTTGGAGAAATATGAACAAGAAGAGCAAATTTAAAGATTCTAAGTATAAAATTCAAGAATTTTGAATGATAATCACTATTGAAAGTATATTGATCAAAAGGTTGTTCAAAATCATGAATTCTATACCTATTTATAGAATTCTATCATCCCAAATCGTTGTTCATGCAACTCTTCACGAAAGAGTGTCAAAAATAGTTGAAAAGGTGCATGCGAATTTCTGAAAAAATTCTCCAACGGTCAAATTTTTTTAGGCCACGCGATCGCGCGATAGGAGGCTCTCGCGATCGCGCGATGCCTCGAAAAAACATGCAGTGACCATTTGGTCCGTCCAGTTGTATTTGGTCCGATTTTTGCACTTTTTGGACTTTATTTATATATTTGAACAACATTTTCATAATAGAATCCACCACAAAATTATATCAAATATCTTCACCGATTCACGAACTTAGGTGATAGTGAAGACGTCAAATATATCCAGGAACTTATGTGATACTGAAGACGTCAAATTCATCCAGGACTTTCACTCCTCCCTCCCTCCCTCCCTCCCTCTCTATGCATTTCGATACATAGACTATCTCTTTACGTACACTTACACAGGTGCATATTAATTTGCAAAGAGAAGTGCAATGGAGAGTGGAGCATTTGCATCCATTTCTTTTAGTTCTAAGGCACCGAAGTGTCATCTTTCCCTTCCATAATCCATATCCGATAATTTGGAATTGTGGATATGCATGTTTACCATAAGATTACCACATGCAGTTATTATTATTATTTTTTCCTGTGTGTAACTGACATTTAATATAAGATTTTTTTATTCCTTAATTAGATTTGATATCCCTTGTTTATTTCTTTTTTGGTTGAAAGGCATTTTTACAATTTTTATTTATGAGAGTTCTATTTTTCATTATCCATTATATTAGGTTTCATGAGAAGGTATCAGTCCAAATTTCCTTTAACTTATGTTATTGAACCTTAGAATTATTTGTCAATTGAAAAAGAAATTAGAGGGAAGAATACATAATTAAGGTTTTTAAAATACACATTTTCAAAATAAAGAAACTTAAGGTTTTATTTCAAAAATCAGGTCATAATTAATTATACATTTTATTGTTTATGTTCACAAGTCACAACTTTTTAGGTCACAGCTTATTATTGTTACAAGTCACGATTTTTTAGGTCACAAGTCACAAATCAGGTAATAAGTTTATGGTCACAGTCACAATTTTTTAGGTCACAATTTATTTTTCGGTCACAAATTTCGAATTTCGTTGGTCACGATTTTTTTTGGTCGCAAATCTTGAGTCAATTGGTCACAACTTAACAAATTATGAATCACAATTTCTTTATTAGTCACAAATCACAAATTTCATTGGTCACAATTTTTTCTCGAATACAAATCAAGAATTTTTAAGGACACAATTTTCACAAATCACTAGTTTTCTTGGTCATAGATTATAAATTTTAAAGGTCACAATTTATAACATTATTTGGTTGACTCATTTTTTTGTCACAAATCATGAATTTAGTTGATCACAATCTATTTCTCGATCACAAACCACAAATTTTATAGGTCACAACAATTAATTAGTCACAACATACTATTTACCAGTCACAAATTATGTATTTATTAGTCACACAACCATAAACACGACTGCTATGAAGACAATAACCACCACCACCACCACCTCCGACACCCACCACAACCACTGTCGACCTTCGCTAATACCACTGCCATCGCCATCGGAGACACAGTCGTCACCACAGCCACACAACCACCTGCACCACCATCACCTACCACAACAACCTCACCAATTCATCACTACCTCCACAATCACTTCACCACCACCGCACACACTGCAGTCACATCGCTAATTCATAACCACCTTCACAGACCTTACTAGAACCACCACTACACTCATTGCACAACATCGCACAGCCACACACATCGCTGCACCGAATGTGCACACAGTTAACTCACGTCAAAGGTCACCTCACCACCATCGCCACCTATACCACCAGCGCCATTACACTCACCACACACCACTGTCGGTGACGGAGAAGCACAAGAAGCCTCAGATCCAGATTCAAACCCCCATCCCCTAATCCATCACGGTCATGGCCACATCACCACCCCACCCACCTTTACAATAAACCACCACCAGCAAGTACCACACCTCCTCGCATATTCAGCTGTTGTCGAACAGAAAATCACTACGAGTAGGCTGCTTCTGCACAACAAAAGAATGAGGTTCTAGATCTGCTGATGCGAACCCCTTCGGTGCGTTGACCGAAAATTCCCACAACAATTTTAATACCAACCCAAGAAAGCTAAAGTGGTAAATAATTGGATAAACACCTTAACCCAAGTTTAATTCTAACCCAAAATTCAAGGATTAACAAACCCTAGCCCAATGGGGGTCACTTAAACAAATTCCAAGGTGGGGGAAATAAACAACAACACAAGAATAACAATACTCAAGCAAAGTTGATTAAATTCCAAGAAGATAACAAGATTAAAGAGGTTTAACCTTACCTCAAGAAGGGGGTCTTCAAGACCTAGCTCTCAAGAGCAATTTTCTTAACATCCAAAGTTATCCTTTACAAATGAAGAGAAATGTGAATATAATGTACAAAATGGGAAAAATGTGCAATTTCGGTATTTACAAGAAAAACCTCGTTTTTGTGGAAATTGCAAGAAAATCCCGTTTTTTTGAAAAATGAGGTGTTTCGATCGACCGAATTGGTCGACCGAAATTATTTCGGTCGATCTCTGGGTCGACCGAAACTGGACTTTCGGTCGACCGCCACTCATCCGAAAATGACTGAGGCTGGATCAAAATTCCTCTGCAGAGTTTCGGTCGACCGGAATGATTTTCGGTCAACCGAAATTGGCTGATTCCAATTTCTTCTTCTTTTTGGCTCTAACTTGATTCTCGACTTGCTTTTCTTGATTTATTCACATTGTTTAGCCTCGAATCTTGAACCTCTTCAACTTCGGATCTCGTCATGGGTCCCACGGGAACGTACATCGAGGTTTGACTTTCTCGATTCTCATCATCCCCTCCCTCTTGAAAATGATTCGACCTCGAATCTTGCTTGAATGCACTGTCGTGAAACTCCTTAAACTTTGATCTTGCAACATTGTGTACCACAGGTTCATGCAATGAAGTTGGACTTTCGCGATTCTCATCATCTGCGCTGCTCCCTTAGTTACGTGCTCCTACAATGCAGGGTGCTTTCGGGACGACCAGCTATTGACGGAGAAACGGGTTTCGTCGCAAACGTCGTCGTCGTCGAAGAAGTGATTTGAAGGTGTGAAACTGTGAATATAGAGAGTAAAATAAAGAGAGGTACGTGTTTAGGGTAGTTATTATAATAACTATATTAATTAATAAGAATTAAGGCTTGATTGGTGTATAAAAAACTTTTAAACCTGATTTTTGAAATGTGAATTTTAAATGTACGTGTGGGTGTAATTTCCACAAGAAATAAAAGAAAAGAACTTCCAATAAAAGAAATTGATAGGAGTGATGGATAAGTGGAAAATGTTAAGTGGTCGTCACCCGCCCTACTTTAGCTCTGTCTCTGCTTAGCAATCAAAAGCTTTAACCCATCTCTCGAGCAAATCCTAATTCTCGATATTTATTTTTTTTGCCCCCATGGCACATCTTCCAATGGTAAAGGGAAAGGTCGGTAATGCTCAGCGCAACAGTGTGCAGGGTTCGAATCCTGAAATATTGGATTTGTGCCTTGTCGTCAGCGGATTTTACCCAAACTTTGAGCTTACCATCAAGTCCTCCACCCGGCTCTGAGAGGCATAACCTGCGATTAACCTCCTCAACCTGGCAGGGTCGATTGGGGCCCTCAAGGTGTGGGTTACACCATTTTTTTCTTCCTAGTTCTCGATTTTTTATACTTTTTGTTTTTTTGTTTGGGCCTTTTCTCTAAGGTGTGAACTGTGAACGGAGGTAGACCAGCAACTGCGGACGATTATTTTGCTATGTATTTTTTGTTGTTTTGTTAAATGTTTTTTGTTTTATGCAATTGGTGCTAGGTTCTCTAATTTTTTATTATTGATTTGAGACGATGACTTCATATGTTTATAGATACATAAAACTGAAAGAAAGATACTTTCTTTAAGCTTAACTCACTGCAGGAGTTTTGGAAAAAATAATTTTCAGCTTTTGTCGGGATAACATCTTTTACGGCAGGGATTCCATTGATTTTCGATGTATGTGTATTTTATCTTATTTTCAAGAATCTTTGAGTTGATTCTTCCACCGTATATTATGAAGTTTAATTACAGTAATATACATGTTTGTTGAAAATGCCTCGAAGAGAATTTTACCTTTTTGTTATCTCAGCTCAATGTTAAGGCTTTGGTTTGAAATTCACGTGTCAAAGACCTTGATTTTTAATGCAATGTATATACATTATTGTGGTACCAACTAATTCTTGTATTGGGCACCCTTATGCAAGATATGCTTTTTTTGCACTCTTTGATTTGCAGTAAGTCTTCTTTGTAATTTATAAATAATAACTGAAAGACTTTTAAGGATGACATTGCAAGATATGTTGAAGCATAATAATTTTGTGTTTCCTTCCAAGTCTGCAAAGTTCTAAAAGAAAGTGATATATGATAAAAGTTTATATATCATTTCATAGACACTTCATTTATGTGTTTAAATCTGATTTACCTCATTTGCAGCGTGTCTTGATTTCTTCATGTTATGGTACCGCATATTATTACTTGAGTTGCTTGACAATTTTCTTCATTATTTACAGTTAGTGAGCCAAAAAAAAAAAAAATCTTGAAAGATATTCGAAAACGGTCACATCCTCTGTCAACTTGAAATGTTCAGTCTTCTAATTTTCACCTGGAGACATAGGTGAAAGGTGTTTTAGTTGATATCTAGAATTGTATCAAGTTTCAAATGACAATAATGGGATGATCTCACTATCAGTGCCATGGATTACAGAAATAAAGGTTTATAGCAACTAGATTGTGATTTTGTTGAGAAATTTAGGATTGAAAGAACCTGTAAATTTGTGATTATAAGCAAAAATTGAATATGACCACAAAGTCTCTGACGAAATTTCGCATTTAAAATTTTTGAAATTTAGTCTATACTCCAGTTCAGTTTGCTTGTGCTTCCAGCATTTGCTTTAGAAGATTAGAAACTATGCAATATTATTCTAACTCTGATGTTTTACCAAACCTTGTTCTACAGGAGGAAATGAGAGCTCCACAAAGTAATGTGACCAGGATTTTTGCGGCTAGGATTCCACCATCTGTGTTTGAAGCGGAGAACACATGCCAATCACCTCATTGTTAAGAAGTGGTAAATCTCTGTCCTTCTCGATCCCATTAAATGCATATTAGATTTCTATTATATCCTCGGAACAATCAGTTTCATTTCTTTTTTAGCGATTTGTCATTTAGTTACTCTTTTGCTTTCTGATACATTATCAGGAGGGAAGCAAGTTGCAAATTGTAAGTGTACGAATCGCATAAGTAATATAGTGAACAATGAGTCTAAGTATCGTACTCACGAGGATTGAGACAACTTTTGATGAGGACCCCCTGGTATATCGATCAAGAATTCCCACAACTATTAAAAATCTTTCCAAGAAAGCAAAAAAAGGTAAATAAAGCGATAAAACACGCTAACCCAAGTTTAAACCTAACCCAAAATTCAAAGGTTAACAAACATAGCCCAATGGGTATCAACTAAACAAATTTTAAGGTGGCGGAAATCAACAACAATACAAGAATAAACAATACTCAAGGAAAGTTGATTAATTTCCAAAGATAATACAAGATCTAAGGAGACTTTTACCTTACCTCAAAGGGAGTCTCTCAAGACCAATCCATATGAACGTTCAAGTTAAACTAGGGCTTGAGGAAAGAAAGTGTATTTAATGTACAAAAATTGGGTAAAAGATGTAAATTTGGAATTTGCAAGAAAAACTCCGTTTTTCTTAAACAAAGTGTTTCGGTCGACCGACAAGGTCGACCGAACCATTTTCGATCGATCAAATGGTCGACCGAAATGACAGTTTCGGTCGACCAATCCTCAGCCTATGTAGCGACCAAGAATTTTTCACGCGATTAAATAATTATTTTAAAACTTCGAAAACCGTGTCGCTGCGATCTCGCTCATTTCTAAGTTAACTTCACGACGTGTTCGTCTAGTAAAGTCGCGAAATCTCGAGTTAATTCAATTTTAAATTAAATTCCTAATTTCCAAATTTTATTACTTTATTTATTTATTTAAATTATTATTCTCAAAATCATTTTTAAATTCCAAATTCCGTCAATCTCATTTTATCAGTTTCGTCCTTCCGACCCAGTTCAATTTGCGTACGATTTTTTCCCGAATTGCATGCATTGATTGTTAAGAGTTTCACACCACCAACCCCCATCCATCACATCAATCCAATACTACACCATACCTATCAAACTCTCTTATACACTACACAATTCAACCCATTTCAGCATCATCTCACCAACCCAAACTCCCAACTCCATCCATTGCAGCCATTTTCAGCAACCCAGCCACCGCCCCCACTGCCCTTTCACTCCACCAGCAGACCACCACTACAACCCAACCACAACCACAACCAACTCCATTATTCATCACCACCACCACTCGACCACCAAATGCAGCAGACACCTCCACCTCCAGCCACCAATCACCACCTAGCCGCTACCTCCATGCCATTCACGCAGCCATTGCAGCATCAGCACCACAACCAAACCAATACACAACGACAACACAAATGAACCAACCACCAAATCGAATCACCATCACCACCGGCCCACTGCCAAGACCCCAAATCATCACCACCGCCACCTCCAACTCTCCTCCACCAACACCACCTCAACCTGCACAAACCAAGAACCGCTCCAACACCCACCATCGTGGTCGGGCAGCCACCATTACCAAACCACCCATTCCAAACCGCCACTTTCGACGGCCAACCCACTTCCAAACTCATAATCAACCCCAAAATCAAACCAAAAACAAAAGAAATAGCTTTCCCCAACCACTTACCTCGACCATCGGATGCTATGACCAGATTTGCCACCGGAAAATCACCTCCTTGAACTCGATTTCGCATTCACAGCAACACCAAACTTCGCCCTTTTTTACTACCATCTATCCCTCTTGGTCACCGCCACGCGACGGCGGTGATACCGCCGTGGTATCGCCGGCGTTTAACGTCGGCAGAACGGCTCCCACCGGATTTTTTCCTCAACCCCTCGTCGCACCTCGCTCTTCCCTCTCCCTCTTCTCTGATTTTGACGAAATGGAGAGGAGAGAGTGATTTGTTAATATTTCAATTTTTCGAAAATTGCACTTTGGTCCCTAAGTTTGAAAATGATTTACATCAGTCCCTATAGTTTTAAAACTTATCATTTCAGCTCCTTAAGTCTTAAATGATTTTAATCAGCCACTCCATTTTTAAAATCTATTATTTCAGCCCTATAGTTTAATATTCGTTTTGAGTTTCAATTCAACTTTTGAAAAGTATTCATTTTAGTCCCTCAACTTTCAAAGTATTCATTTTAGTCCCTCAACTTTCAAATTATTCATTTTAGTTCCTCAACTTTTAAAGTATTCATTTTAGTACCTCAACTTTCAAATCATCAATTTCAGTCCCCAAATTGTAATTTATCATTTTTAAACTATAAACTTCTAACGACTAATTTAATTTATTTCCTAATTGGCTAGACGAGGCGTACAGAGAATTAAAGAATTGAAGTCGTTTCCCGCTCAACTTTGCACCCGTCAAGTTTAAGGTAGACTCCCCCCTATTAATTGATTTAAATTATGATTGCATGTGAATGTGTATGTTATGTGACTTATGTGAAAGTCGTTTTTATGAAAAGAGACGAGAATGTATTTCTTCGAAAATATTTATGTTGAAATGAGAATATATTTCTTATGAAATATTTAGGTGGCGTTCTGTTTGTATTTTATTTTGTATTTTCATTTTCGAAAATGTTTTGTGTTTTGTGTTTTCATTTTTGTTTTCAAATTTGCTGAAAACGCGTTGGGTTTGTCATTTCTGAAAACTGTTTTTGAAAATGAAAAGCTGGAAAACACGTTCTATTTGAAATTTTGCAGAACACTATTTAAACTATTTTTAATTAATTTGCTTGCAGAATACTACTAACTCCAACTCAAATTTCCTTTCATAATACACTAAAAATATGGTTACATGCAACACACTAATGTAAACATTAAGAGTCTATATTAACATAGCTTGGTCAGGTTCGGGACTTGAGAAAGCTTTACTTCTATTAAAATCCAGAAAATGCAAGTTCTTTCAAAACCACCAGAGTCCATTTATCATTGCATTTTTTGAAATATAACAAGAATTCTCATTTAATTTTTTTTTGTAATGTTGATATTGAATTCAATAAAACTTTATTTAAACTAAGTTCCAAGTTAGGATAATTCTCAAAAAAATAATAAAAAAATAAAAAATTTATATTAAGCTTAGTTCTAAATTAAGATAATTCTTAAAAAAAAAAAAAGGCGTTTTCCGCGTTTTGGACATTTTTTGTCGAAATACACACAAAACGTCCAAAACGATGTTTCGAGCGTTTTCCGTTTTGTGTACAAATTTTTTTTTTTTGTTTTCCAAAATGCGTTTTCGAAAATGGTAAAGAGAACGCGTTTTTAGCGTTTTCGAAAATAAAAACAGAAAACGACATCAAAACAGCAAAGAGAACAGGGGCTTATGTTGTTATGCTTGTCATAACTTATGTGCTTTTATGCAGGAGAAAAGAAAGAAGAGAATATCTTGCAAGATAAATGATGATGTTATGCATAACTTATGTGCCTTATGTGCACCAGAAGAAAGAACAACCCATACCCTATGATTTTAAAGAGCCTATGATTTTCAAAGAGAAGCCATGTGCTTTAATGCAGGAGAAGAGCAACCCACGCCCTATGATTTCTAAAGAGCCTATGATTTTTCAAGAAGAAGCCATGTGCTTTAAAGTATGAGAAGAACGAGAAGAGCAACACACACCCTATGATTTCTAAAGAGCCTGCATTTATGTGTTCAATTATATTGTAGATTAATTAATTGACGATGAGTCTACTGAGTATTTCTATGAAATGTTCATGTCTATTTTAAACAACATTTGCAAATTTCGGATAGGTGGCAAGTGATGGATGATTGTGGCAATAATAGTTAAATGGTTGAAAGTCTTATTTTAATGATTTCCGTATTTCCAAATATTGGATAATTTTGAGAATTTCAGTTATTTGAGAAATTATGACATTGAAAATTGTTTTATAATATTAATGGCTCGATTTATTATTTCGAATTGTTTCATAAATGTTTTCAATTTTATCGACCATTACAGTTTATTTAATTTTGTCAAAAATGAATTTCAGATATTTCTTCCGTTAAAATGTTATTTTAAAGTTTAGACTAGAAGATGACGTGGTGAACCGGGTATTTGGAACACGGGACGCTACAGCCTAACATGACTGAGGCTAGCTCCAAAATTCTCTGCAGACTTTCGGTCGATCGAAATTAGCTGAGTCCAATTTCTTCTTATTTTTGGCTCCAACTTGATTCTTGGCTTCTTTTTTGACTTATTCACATTGTTTAGCCTCGAATCTTGAACCTCCTTGGTATCGAATCTCTTCATGGGTCCCACAGGAACGCGCATCGAGGTTTGACTTTCTCGTTTCTCATCATCCCCTCTCTCTTAAAAAGGATTCGACCTCGAATCTTTCTTGAATGCTCTGTCGTGAGACTCCTTGAACTTTGATCTTGCAACATTGTGGGTCACATGTTCGTGCAATGAAGTTGGACCTTCCCAATTCTCATCATTTCCTCCATTTCGAAAGAGATTCGACTACGAGTCGACACCTACAATAAAAGTCGAAAATTCAGACACAATAAATGTATTTGAAATTTCAGACCCACCTTGCAAAATCAATTTGTAGGTGTTGTAAAGAGCTCGATATGAGCCAACATCGCAGAGTAGCAATTTAGATTTTATTCGATCGAGAACCCGTTATTTTCTCCAAGGAACAACATCCAACCACTCGGGTCAAATACAACTCCCATTCGATCTTGGTTCGGATTGGAAGTACATTTTTCAACATGCGCTCCAAATTGAAGCTCACACTGCTCTCTTAGGGGGTTCAACCAAATTTGCCTTTTTTATGTCCACCTAAACTAACAGTTCCATTAATAAACACATGGATCAAGCTCAAAGGAGTTAGTAGGCCAGAGTCATAAGCAACATCAAGTGGAGAAAATTTGCTAATAGGATGAGCAATTAAATTGCAAGCAAATTTAACAACCACAAAATTAGCACCAACATCGTGCAAATGCACAACTTCCCAAAAGAAAATATTAGCTATGTTGATGATCTTGTTGGTTTCATGAAATGCAATCAAATGTGACATTTTAATACTCCTACCAACAATCACGAAAATAACATCATTTTCTTTCTTTGTTCCAAGTAAGCCCACTCTAAAATTCATCGAATTAGTAATCCAAGGTTTACTCATGATGGGCAAATATGTATGAAATTCTTGGAGCCAAAACTTGAGTTTAGCAATTTTGCAAGTTCGGAATTTACTACAAGTGTAAACATGTTCAATGCCAATCTTCAAATTAGGCCAATAAATTTGATCACATAATACCCCTATGACCCCGTTGATTTTAAATCGTCCCATCAAACAATCATCACGAGCCTCTCCCACTAGCAATTCGTTCATGGCACATTTAAAAAGAAACAATCCAATTTTCCAAAACAATTATCATGCCCATAGAATCCATCAAGATATTGCTCACAACATGATTCATAAATATTTAACAAATTCGAATTATTAACATGCATGCCCTTAACACGTTCAATACAAAATGAGGCAGCATATAGAAATGTTAGAAGGGAAATCATTTTATCATCAAGATATCCTAATAAATTTCTCCCATGGACTCCCCTAACTGGCAATTCCTTTATAGGGTAAATAGACACATCAGGCATATTTTCACAAAATAAGAATTCATCATACCCATGAAATTTACTATATGCAACATTTTCACTAGTAAAAAATACACTTGTCAAATCCACATCAACATTATACAACCCTCTAATATATTCAAAACATAATAACCTTGCATTCAAAGAATTGTTAGGAGCATACCTCCTAGATGTTGCATTGGTTATTTCATTTCTTTATCTCGGTTGCATTTGTTGTTGTAGGAAAATGTTTCCTTGAATTTCTTCCACAAGACATGGCTTTGAAGTTTCTTGTTGTCTTGATAAGTTGGCCTCACGATTTCCTACAACAAAGAAATAGCCAAACTAGGGAGGGAAGTGTTAGAGTATTCAAGAGTAAAGAACATTTTGGTGGGATCTCTACTCTCAATTTTCTTGATGGAACTTATCACTTCCTCGCCTTTTTCTGAGGTAGGAACCTCAACTCTCGGTACTTCTCTTACCTCTCCTTTTTCTGGAGTCGTGGCTCCAACCCTCATTGTATCTCCTTTTTCTAGGGACCTAGTCCCAACTCTCGTACTCTCTTTTTTCCTCTCATTTTTGTTTTCTTCAATTTTCTCAATCGAATTTTTTTCCTACCCTCCATTTCTTTTTCTTCTTCCTCAAATTCCTTATTAAGCTTCATTTGGTCTTTGCATACTTCTTTCGGGCTCAAAGATAGGATCACAATCCTTTTTCCATTCATTTTGAAGCTATACCGGGTCTTCCTCTTATCATGTGTCACACTCATATCACTTTGCCAAGGTCTCCCCAAAATTATGTGTGTAGTGTGCATGGGAACTACATCACATATCACTTGGTCACTATAGGTTTCAATGTTGAAAGTAAGACGAACTTTTTCACTCACTCTCACTTCCCCATAATCACCCAACCCTTAAAATACATAAGGATTAGGATGCCTCATAACCGGTAACCCCAATTTCTCAACTCTACTAGCACTCACCAAATTAGTGTCAATCTCCCTATCTATCATGAGACTACATGTTTTATCACTCACTAGGCACCTAGTGTAAAAATTATCCCCCCCCCCCGCATGTTCCTCCATCTCATTAGTATGAGCCAAAGATTGTGGTGACATAACATTAATCTCCTTCACTACTTCTCCACTTTTACTCATCCCATGGAGTGATGAATTTTGCATTCTCACACTATCAATATTTTAATCCACCCCATTTCTCCTATCATCTAACCAGTCTCTTCTTTTCCTATTCATACTCCCATTTTGTTTACCATCCCCTTCATTATCCCAAAACATCTCTTCTAATTTTCCTATTTAAACTCCCATTTTGTTTTCTAACTCCATCCATATACACAATGTCCCCAAAATTATCCCTCATCCTTCTTCTACTACGCATCATTTTTTCACCTCCCCTAGTTGATGTACAGTCTCCTCTTGTTCCTAAATTTTCATCCCACCCTCAATCTTCTCCATTTGTCTAGTCATGGTGGTTGAAAGATTTTGTAACAAATACTTCAAATCTTGAGTTTGAGCATTGAAAATTTGCTCACTTTGAGTATTGAAATTGGACATGATGTGCAAGTGTGAAAGTGTTTTCATAAGAATATTTTCTCTCATGTTTCACTCAAATTTTGGCTTTTACCCTCTATTGAGCTCATCACTCTTATCTTTTTCCACTAAAAATCTCATTTCTCAAGTTCTCCAAGGAAGGTAATCAACTAAACTACAAAGTATAATTCTTGTGGAGTCAAAAAAATCACAAATAAGGAACAAGAAATTTATATCAAGTAGACACAATAGCAAGTGGAATTTGTGTACTTGCTATACTCAAAAGGAACAAGTGATATGTAGGATAAGATTTTAGGAATACAACTTTAACAATGGGAATGAATAAAAACAAGTAATTGGCAAGGCACTTGATGTAGAGCAAATAAGCACAAAGTATAATTTTCAATGAAGCAATTTATCAAATTCCTTGTACTCAATCTTTAAGTGGCCTTGAACGGGTATAATGTGGATATATGAAAACTGTTAACAACACAAATGTGACAAGAAATGAATGATCAACAATTACCCAATGTATGGAGCAAGTGATATATGGAATAAAATGTTGATAACACAATCTCAATAATGAGGAATGAACAACCACAAATATTTAGTAAGGTATGGAAGTTGAACACATAGGACTTAATAGTGTAGTATTGATTGAGGCATTTTGTCAAACACTTTGTATGCACACTTTTGGATAGTGCAGAATTGTAATGTATGACTAATGAGAATACCCTACAAACTCAACAATTAATATACTCAATATGTAGGAATCAAGAAATTCACATGGACATATAATTTTTTCATTTTTTTTTATTTTTTGTAATTTTCATTTTTTTTATTAACAACAACAACAAATGTAAATGATAGATTTATCAAATTAGAGCCAAGCTCTGATACCAAATGATGAGGACCCCCTTGGTATATCGACCAAGAACTTTCACAACTATTCGAAATATTCCCAAAAAAGCTAAAGTGGTAAATAAAACGATAAAACACCTCATCCCAAGTTTAAATCTAACCCAAAATTCAAATGTTAACAAACTTAGCCCAATGGGTATCAACTAAACAAGTTTCAAGGTGGTAAAAATCAATAACAACACAACAATAAACAATATTTAAGTAAAGTTGATTAACTTCCAAAGATAATACAATATCAAAGGAGGTTTAAACCTTACCTCAAAGATAGTCTCTCAAGATCAATCCATATGAACATTCAAGTTAAACTAGGGCTTGAGGAATGAAAGTGTATTTAATGTACAAAAATTGGGTAAAAGATTTAAATTCAGAATTTGCAAGAAAATCCTCATTTTTCTGAAACAGGGTGTTTTGATCAACCGACACAGTCAACCGAACAATTTTCAGTCGATCAAATGGTCGAACGAAATGACAGTTTCGGTCGATCAATCCTCAACCAAACCTGACTGAGGCTAGTTCAGTCAACCGGAACGATTTTCGGTCGACTGAAATTGGCTGAGTCCAACTTCTTATTTTTAGCTCCAACTTGATTCTTGACTTCAACTTGATTTTTGACTTCTTTTCTTGACTTATTCATATTGTTTAGTCTCGAATCTTGAACCTCCTTGGCATCGGATCTCATCATGGGTCTCACGGGCACGCCCATCGAGGTTTGACTTTATCGGTTCTCATCAATTTATTATTTTAGATTAAAATCCTTAACTGGAATTAAAAAAAATCATTTTGAGTTTGAAAATTTAATTAAACTAACAACTAAAAAGTGAATTATAGCAAAGTATAAAATTTATAAAAAAAAAATACATACTAGAGTTGAGAATCCACTTTACTTCATACATGCAATGATTGAAACTTTTAACTACAATTTAAGGGATTTTGAATATCAATATTCCTATTTTGTTTAAAATCGTCTTTTGAACGGTGAATTAAATCTTAATTCTATATGTGATTCAACTAAATTTCTATGAAGAATACGAACATATAGAAAAGCATTAACGTTTTATGAACACTTTGGAAGATAATATAAAGCATATGCGTATATTTTCTATCCCCTATTGGACTTTATGACAATTAAAGCGTGTCTAATGAATTTTTAATATTTCAAACTTAAGAATTTATCACAACATTCATACAATAATTAGCTAGAAAATTGTGGAAATATGAAACTCGAAAATAATTGCTCAAACCCATAAAATTTTGTTAATTAAACAATGAATCAAAACATGAAATATTAAAAGTAAAGCTTCATCACAATTCTAACATAAAACCCCTAGCCTAGATACATGATAAAAGATTAATCACAATATAAATAAATGAAGTTCATCGCCCGGTTGATCATGCTGTAGAAAATTCTTCAATCTTGGATCATATGACAATTGGTCCCTTGGATGTTTGACAGCATTTTGGTATTGTAAAATATGATTTTAAACTAATTGGGAACCCCAAAAATGTGCAAGAGATCTGATATATATAGGCATGGATGAAACCTAGGCGAAAAATAAATAAATCCTGTTGAAAATCGAGTGAAAAAGCCCAGACTCGGTCGAGTTGGATAAGTGCCCGACCGCGCTGTTATGTAATTTTGGTTATGCCTATTTCATGTGTGCTCGTGTGACCGTGTGTGTTTCCATGGCACGATTGCGCGGTTTTTATGTCAACGTGTAATTATCATCTTTCAAACAGTGTAAGTTGGTCCTCGTTCTTTTATTATACCTCAAGTCCTTCATCTTCTGATGAGATTAATTTGGCCCCTAAACTTCTGATTTTTTCCAATGAACTTCTTTTTTACTTGATTTCTTCAATTAGACTCTCGAACTTGTTCCTTATTCCAATTTCGCTCAACTTTGCACCTTGATTGACTTCATCAACTTCTCTTGTTGCATATTTTAGCTCCGTTTATCCTCCATGTACTCTTTATTTGCTTCAATTGCTTCTTCTTTTTTTCCCTTGATTTTGGGATTTTTTTGAAATGTATAAACAAGTAATAATTTAGCCAATAGCTTTTATTCTAAATCAACAACAATATATCCTATTTTTAGTATGTAAATAAGTGTATAAAATACACGAGGCAACTGTTCTTAAGCATAAAGAAGATTTAAGAAAATGGGAAAGTAAGCTGATATTAACAGAAGGCTTGCAGACCTAACTGTGATAAAGGAAGTGAGTTTCTGACCTATCTCCATATTCTGGGAATTTAAAAAAATGTGTATCAATATCATTTTCTAATTTGCTTGCAGAAAGGCGAGTCTTTGAAAAATGATCTAGAGATGGAGAAAGAAATTGGTCAGTCTGACAGACGAGCTGAGAGGCAGATAAGATCTTGTATGTTGCAATTCATTCTCTTTCTTTTATGTTTGTGGGAAATAATTAAGTGCTATTTGGATTTTCTCTTTCATTGACATTGTTTTAGATTTTTTGATTTATACACTTATTATATATCTTGAACTGAAGAAGTGATTAGGTTTTTAATTTTTATTGATTGTAGTTGAGTTTCGTTTTACGTTTGGTTCTTTTATTTGATCTCTGGGAAAGTGGAATCTAGGATTAATTTTAAGAACTTTATTCATTTGATGTTACGTTTTCCCAATTGGAATTGATGTTTGAAATGTGTGAAGTCATGCATTCATCATCTACATGTTAACTTGAAGAGATATTTTTATTGAAGAAGTTCACATTTTTTCAATTTTCAGATATTAAAATGCGTTTAATTAAGAAGTGAGGAATGTCAATATATAGTTAGTAGTTGCTATCTATATATTTAGATTAGCTCGATATATATATTGTACACGCGCTCACATTGTGCTTGCACAGAATATATATATATATATATATATATATATATATATATATATATATATAAGTGTTTGTAATATAATGGGGTTAAGTTTTTGTTGACTTGAATGGAGGTAGATATGGCCAAAAGAATAACTCTATTTTCACAATGTCACTCTAATGTGAGGGGATTGTTATCCACATTGTGGATGACATTGTAAGTATAGCATTGTTGATGGCCAGAATTGCAACTGCTGAATTTGAAGAGAGAACATCATTTCATTGCTGCAGAAATGTCAATCTGGTGAGGCATTAATTAGTAGAATATATAAATCTAAGCTCAAAACAAAAATGACTCCATTAATTTTGTTTTGTTAGAGCAAAACACAATTGTTTGAATTTCATTTTCTCTTTGAATTGATTCACGTTTATAAATTGGCAAGTCTTTAGCTACGATTCAATTTTCTACTCCAAAAGAAACTCTATCGCACATTTGTATAATTGTTTTTTTTTTTTTTTTGAAATGGTTATTTAATTACCTTTTGGCATTGCAGAATAATTCATTGATTTGGACTCGAAAGGAAAAATTGAAATGAAGAAAGCTTTTAATCAAATTGTTCGAAACATTTAAGTTTAATTATATTCACCAAGATTTGTTTTCGAAAAGCATGTGAAACACTGATTAGTTGTTTGAACTAGGGGTTGTAAACGGTTTGGAATTTGGATGGTTTTTGATAAATTTTCAAACCAAACTATTTAATTTCCTAAACTAAATCAACCAAATCAAACCATTTTTTTACTGTTTGGTGTGGGTTCAAACCACGGTTTGCAAACGAAATTAAACTAATATATTTAGATCAAATTGAAATAAATATTGGAATAGAATTTTTGAGTTAAGACATCAAAATTAATTCTAAAATGGGATCCATTTTTCTAAACTGTAAAATATGTCTATACATAAATCTTTAGTAAATGAAGAAATGAGAACCAAATGAACCTAAAAGGTATTTGCAGAGATGGAGAGCTGCAAACTCAACATGTCTACTAAACTAATTATGTAAAAGCCACTCAAAGCTTTATTTACATTTTCCAAGAAAATAAACATTTATCAAAGATTATATATACCTCTTCTAAATAGAAAAGAAAAAGATATGTTTCCATCTCTAAGAATAAAAGATTGATTACTAGATCCATTAAGTTCAATTGGTTAGATATTTATCTTCGAGTATTATAATCATTTCTTTCCTAGACAAATACTCATAGAAGGATACAGAAAGTTTGAATATAAACCACTAAACAACAGGAATCCAAATTTGTGTCTGTGTAGAAATATGATAAAAGTAATCACTATTTTTCTTCTTAGAGGAGAACAAAAGTAATTTTATATAAATCTGTAATTTTGTGGGCCGGACTTATGGAGGTATACTGATGGAACAAGTCTTGAGAATTTTTTTAAGCCAAATTCTGTAAAAAAATAAATAAAATTTAACTGTGAAATAAATTTATAATTTTGTCATTAAATATTCATTGTAATTTTTTTTTTTTTTAAATTGCGGCTTGACGGTTTGAAATGGGTTTTGAAAAGTGAAACATAAACCAAACTATTTGTAAGTGGTTCGGTTTGAATCAAAATCAAAACGTTGACGGGTCCGCGTGGAATCAAACCAACGATTTCAAAATTGCGGTTTCAATTCGGTTTAATGGTTTGGCGGTTTAGATTTACAGCCCTAGTCTTAACAAGTGTCTCGGATTGATTTCTCATTTTTGGAATGAATTACTATTATTATATTTTTATTCGTTCCACTATTTTCATCTTTGGTTTTGTTAAAGCTGTGTTTGGTGTAGGTAGTTTTTTGGATAATTTGGAAAATTTTAGACTTTGGGAAGAATGTGTGATTGAATATTGATTGAAAAGTGTGAAAAGTTATGAATCTCATAGAAATATATGACCGAAAAATAATTTAGGAAAATATTGAAAAAATGGTAAGAGACCAAACAAACACTAAGTTGTGTAACATTTCGTTATTGGAATTGATTCCGATCAAGATTTATCTGTCTTTCTTCTTGCAGCAAAAGAGAGGTGAATAAGAAAGTTCTTAAAGTCCCTTCATGACGCAGAGAAGATGGAAAAGTGGATCGAATATCGTTTCGATGGACGACGGTTCTAAATATCGTTCTAGAAGACGCAAAGAGCAAAGCAATTGAAGGGAAAATCAGACAATAATATTCGATTTTTTTTTCCTTCAAAAGATGCTAAAAGTCTTAATATAGGCATTACAAAGATCTATAAAAACGGAAAATATCAAAAACATCCGAAAATAGTGCAAAATTAAGATGGAAAATACTAAAAATATTAATTTGACTGCTTAAACGAAGGAATTTGGTTAAAATTAGGAGATCTAGGGCTTTGTCCTGAGTCCAATTTTTCGGGCTGTTTCCAATCAACCTACCAAATCTCAGTCAATTTCGAGATCGTCGCAACAAATGACCAAAATACCCTTAATCGCGGATTGGAAACATCAAATGTCCCGTCCTACATCACTTCAATAGAACAAAATGTGATTTTCTTTTCGTTTACTCTCTTATGGACGAACCTTTGAGCAAGTTGAATGTTTGGTCCTTAAAATAGAATCTCATTGTCTCAAGCTCTTCAATGATACACTAAATCAAATTCATATTGTTGCACCTTCGCCACCAATTACATTTTCCACCATATTCATTCGTTCTAAAATCTCTTCCCCTAATTTACATTTCTTATCATGTTGACTACCTCATAATTCATTTTTATAATGTAAAACAATCTCGAAACGGATTCATGCTACATAAGAAGGAATATCTTCAATGTCAAGAGACATATAGTATGTAATTTTACCTTGTCGATCAGCCTAAATTTGCAACACATAAGAAAACCAACAGATTGTGAAACTCGATTAGAAAAATTACTCACTAAAACGAACCGAAGATGTTTTTCAATCGATAAATGAAGAGAAAGACGAAATTGAATCAGTTCCGCCATGGGTGACATTGCAATGTTATCCATCTTAAATTTGAATCTCTTTTTGTATGGAAGAGACATTAAATTCAGCTTAATGTTTGCTTCTTTTTAAAATTTTAATGACAAGAAATGAATTTGAGCCTAATGTTAGAAGGTAGTATATTTAATTATTATATACATAATATACAGTATATTGAATATATATATATATTCAATATACTGTATATTATGTATATAATAATTAAATATACTACCTTCTAACATTAGGCTCATATATATATATATATATATATATATATATATACACTATTTGTTTGGTAGTAATTTGTGAATTCTTTTATTGTAATAGGGTAAATTTAAATACGAATTTTTCTCCTTAATTTCAAGAATACCCTGAAATAATTGGGCCTACACTTGATAAATGTTTTCCAAGTGCTTCTATTCTTTAAGGTACCTCATGCAACATTTGAAGAAAAATATGTTTGACAAATCAAATATAAGGATCCTTTGTCCTGGTTTGGTTTAGCCAAAAATCCAAGTCAAATTTTATAATTAATTTAACAACATATTTTATGAGATTCACAATTTTTATCAAATTTAATCTAAATCACACATTTTATCAATTTTAGCAAAATGTACTAAATTCTAATATTTAGCAAACTAAACTAGGGCTTGGTTAGAATCCAATCTTCACTTAGGCTATCTCCAATTCATAGTACTAAATTGGTGCAACTTTCACCCAACACCAAATAAAAAAATATTACCTTTATTTTCTTATTTTTAATTCTCGTCTATGCGTTATGACATAGGGTAATCCATAATCATGATGACAAATAACATTATTGTTTTTTTTTTAAGTTAAATCTTGTCACACATAATTTTCAAGTTATTTTGGACAGTATATTTTTTATTTACCGTATATCACATAAAAAAATTTAAACATATAAAGTGGGCCCAAACAAGTGACGTCTTCTTGAGTGCTGGCTCTCTTTTCATCCTCTCATAAATAATTATTTTTCGTGTAACCAATAAGAGAGGATATATTCTTTCTGGACCATTGAAGTTGCACAAAAAGAGGTCTTTGGTTTTCAAAGAACAAAGAAAAGTTGCTTTTGACGAAGAAAAAGTCCCTTAACTTTCGTGGATGGCTAAGGAAATCATGAAATTATGGAAGCAAAGACTAACATTAGTCAAGATATTGCATGATTCATACCCTCTATATTTTATTTTTACTTGGATTATTTATTTGAATTTATATTATATTTATCGCCACTGTTGTGCAACCCAACCAAGCAATGTAAGTGAAAAAGACACAAGGACGATTGCAAAGTTCTCTACCCTTTCATGGCATAGTTAGGTTATTTTGGAATTGAGTTAGAGAACATTCTCTGTAAAATTTATCATCACATCTACCGTCAATCAAACAGAAGAAAGTCCACGAGAATTTAACAGCAAGTTAATACAAGAAGTGTCCAATAATATATATTTAATATTTATCGAGAAAATCCGATTTCTCATATTAAATCATAAAAATTATATCGTTCAAACAAGATTTTTTACAACTTATAATTATGTTTTTGTATTGAAGTTAATTTATATATTTCTAATAATCTAATCTCTAACTAAATCCACTAAATTAATTAATGATGACAAGTTTTTCAAAGCATGGTATTTGTTATACACCGATCTGAGGTGGAAAACAGTCAAACAGTCAACGGCAAATAGTTATCCAGAAATTGACGAAACGGTGGTATTCTGAATCACGAGATGAAATGTCAAAGGCCGAAGTGATTTGCGGACCGAGGTGATCTATGCCGGCGAGGTAAATTCGTGAGACCGAGGTGATTTGTGGACCGAGGTGATCTATGCCGGCGAGGTGAATTCGTGAGACCGAGGTGATCTATGCCGGCGAGGTGAATTCGTGAGACCGAGGTGATTTGTGGATCGAGGTGAATTATACGAGCCAACCTCAACGGTGGAAGACAAAGACGATGTGGGAGTAGGTAGTAGTGTCAAATCAGCCGTATTTTGTGTCAGTAATCATCATTATTTGTAATATGTCAGAATAATCATTTGATGTATGCTTGTCAGAAGGGTCAATCACCCTTTCAGTCACCCCCAGCAGAAGTGATATGTTGTAATGATTATGTTTGAACTCCTCAACTACTATAAATAGGAGGAGTAAATGCTCATTAAAGGGTAAGAAATATAGAAAAAGCTCTCAAAACTCTTGTTATTTTATTTCGTTAAATCGACTTGGCAACCAGATCGGTATCGAACTGGACGTGAATTTGTGTGACTTTGATCTCAGTTTGCTTTCGATCTGTTACCTTTATTCTTTATCATAATATCTCAGACTTTATTACAACGACGATTATTCAATTCAAGAACTGTGTACTTAGACAAATTTATCAAAAAACATATTATCCACCTATCAATTCGAAAGTTCATACTATTTTTATTTGTTGACAAAAATAGACGTCAACAAATTGGCGCTAGAAGGAGGGCCCGTATCCTTGTTGATGAGAATCCAGGGAGTCAATCGAGTCAAAGTCAAACATGTCAACCCTTTATCAGAATACCGGTGGGGCCCATGACAAGATCCAAGGCTAAAGAAGTCCAAGAGTTGATGGCGGGACTCATTTTCAAGCTCCGAAATCAAGTCCACATGGAAGAGAGCAAGATCGAGGTCAATTGCATATGTTTGGAAGATCAGGACATGTCGGTCGACCGAAAGTCCATCCGGTCGACCGAAACTCTGCAGGGTTTTTTAGACATAGCTTCAGGCAGGATCGGCTGACCATTGTACGACCGAAACTGCCCATTCGGTCGACCAGATGTTCGATCGAAATATTTTCGGTCGACCGAAAGTCCCCAAAACAGAATAGCGGGGTTTTTTGTGCAATTATGCAAACTTTCTTTTCTTTCACTTTTTGTATATATTTGGGAGTCCTTCCAAACCCTAGATAGTTTTAGCACATTTGAAGATCACTCCTTGAGAGTTTGAGAGGTAAAAATCCTTTCTTTATCTTGTAACATTTTCTTGGAATTTATTTCAACTTATATATTGAGAGTTTGTTCTTGTGTATTTGTTGATATTTATTCCACAAGTCTTGGTATTTGTCTTAATCTCTCCATTGGGCTAGGGTTAACTTTCCTTAGAATTTTGGTTTGGTTAAACTTGGGTCAAGATTTCTCATTTATTACCTATTTTAGCTTTCTTGGGTTGATACATTATTGTTGTGGGAATTTTTGGTTTAATCACCAAAGGGGTTCGCATTGGTTTGGTTAAACTTGGGTCAAGATTTCTCATTTATTACCTATTTTAGCTTTCTTGGGTTGATACATTATTGTTGTGGGAATTTTTGGTTTAATCACCAAAGGGGTTCGCATCATTTGGTATCAGAGCTTGGCTCTAAAATTGGTATTCCTATCTTTACATTTATTGTGTTGTTCTTGATAGTCAAAAAAAAAAAAAAAAAACCAAAATTACAAAAAAAAAAATTTGGGGAAAATTAGTGCCCATGAAAATTTCATGATTTCTACATATTGGGCATTGTTGTTATCATCAATTTGAAAGTTATTGGGGATACATTTGAACAAACACTTGAAAATTCCAAACTATTCAAAGCTTGCATCCTAAGTGTTTGATAAAATGTTTCAAAGAGTGTCTTCATATTGAAACCTACCATTCAACTACCAAACACATTCCTAATTGAATTCCTTGTGTCTTACATCAAGTTATTGTGACTATACCCTTGAAAATCTTATTGGTCTAGTTCAATTCCTTACTTCCTTGTATAATAGCAAGCAACTAAATTCTACTTACTATTGTGTCAATCCTTCATTTGCTTCCTTTGTTGTTTGTGGAATTTGTGCTACACAAGAATTAAATTCTCAATTTAGTTGAATTACGTTCCTTGAAAAGTTTGAGTAAGAAAGTGAAGAGTGGTAAAAGGCAAGAGTGGTGAGCTCATTAGAGGGAAAAAGCCTAATTGAGTGAAACACGAGCGAACATAATTTGTGAGGACATTTGCACACTTACACTCCATGGCTCATGCACATACTTCGAGTGGACAAGATTCTAATGCACAAACTCAAGAGTTGAGGGATATGATACAAGCTCTCACAGTTACTATGGCGGATATGGGGGAAGGTTGGAAGGTAGATTAGCAAGGTTGGAGACTAGGAGGGAAGTTCCACCTCCAAGGGATGATAATGTTAGGAGGGGTGATAGGAGAAGGCCTAGAGATGAGTATGAATATGATGATGTTGATGATGATGAATTGGAGAGTGAAGGGGGTAGCGACCAAAATTGGAACATGGGTAGGAATAGAGGAGGTAGGAATGTGAGGGGAGTAGGACGAGGTCATGGGAGGAACCCTAGGGGTAGGGATGGAATGGATGGTAATCTTGGTAGTATTAAGATGAAAATTCCTTCTTTCCATGGGAAGAGTGATCCGGATGCCTATTTAGAATGGGAGAGGAAGATAGAATTGATTTTTGAATGTCATAGGTACTCCGAGGATAAAAAGGTTAAGTTAGCGGTAGTGGAGTTTACCGACTATGCCTTAGCTTGGTGGGATAATTTATTACTCACTAGGAGAAGGAATTTCGAGGGTAGTATGGATACTTGGGATGAATTGAAGAGCCTTATGAGAAAAAGATTTGTACCAAGTCACTACTATAGGGGACTCTATCAAAGACTACAAACCCTTACTCAAGGAACAAAGGGTGTTGAAGATTATTATAAGGAGTTGGAAAAAGCTTTGATGAGGGCCGACATAGAGGAGGATAGAGAAGCCACAATGGCTCGATTTATGAGTGGGTTGAATAGGAGATCGCCAATGTGGTTGAATTACACCATTATGTTGAGATGGAGGAGTTGGTACACATGGCTATTAAAGTGGAGGCTCAATTGAAGAAGAATGAGCACTTTAAAAGAAAGGGGCAAGAAAAATTCTTGGGAGGTCCTAGCTCCAATTGGAAGTCTAAGTGGGGGAGTGAAAAGGTTGATAAGGTACCACTTAAGGACAATATTGAAACCTCCAAGGGAAAAGAAGTTAGCTTCGTCAAGGATAAATCAAAGGTTGTTCCTACCACTTCTAGGAGTCGGGATATAGAATGCTTCAAGTGTAGAGGACGGGGACATTATGCTCGAGAGTGCCCTAACAATAGGGTGATGATTATCAAAAATGGGGAGTGGTACTCGGAAGATGAAGAGGACGAAGAGGGGGTGCCATGTAGGGGAGATAGTGATGACGAGGAAGAAGAGGTGGAGGGAATTGTTAGTCCACCCAAGTCTTTAGTCACCATTAGGTCTCTCAACACCCAAGCCAAGGTGGATGATGCGGCTAAGCAAAGGGAGAATATCTTCCATACTAGGTGTCTTGTGAAGGACAAAGCGTGTAGTCTCATCATTGATGGGGGGAGTTGCACCAATGTAGTTAGCACTAGTATGGTTGAAAGGTTGGGATTACCTTTAATGCCACATCCTAGTCCTTATAAGTTACATTGGTTGAGTGATTATGGTGAGTTGAGAGTAAGCAAGCAAGTATTACTTATTTTCAACATAGGGACATATGAGGATCAATTACTTTGTGATGTGGTGCCCATGCAAGCTACACATATATTATTGGGGAGGCCATGGCAATATGACAGGAGGGTATTGCATGATGGTAGGAAAAATCGGTATAGTTTCCAAATGAATGGAAAACCCGTGACACTCCAACCTTTGAGTCCGGAAGAAGTTTACAAGGACCAATTGAAACTCAAGAAGGAGGAGGAGGAGGAAAAAGAAAGAAAAAAAAAAGATGGAGTTGAGTGAGGGGCAAAACGAAAGTGAAAAAAAAAGGGAAAAAAGTAGTGAAAAAAAAAAGAGGGGATGCAAGAAAAAAGAAAGAGAGCAAAAGATATTGAGAAAAAAATGAATTTTTATGCGAGTAGAGGTGATGTAGAAAGAGCTTTAAAAGAAAATCATTCAATTCTTTTGTTGGTCTATAAGGAGTCCCTCCTTACACTTGATGACCCTCACACTTCCCTCCCCACTTTAGCTACTTCTTTGTTGTAGGAGTTCGAGAATGTCTTTCCGGAGGAGATGCCTAGTGGGCTTCCACCCATTAGAGGCATCGAGCATCAAATTGATTTCATCCCCGGAGCTGTCATTCCAAATAGACCGGCATACCGAAGCAATCCGGAGGAGACCAAGGAACTCCAAAAACAAGTTGAGGAGTTGATGAGTAAAGGATATGTTCGTGAGAGCATGAGTCCTTGTGCCGTTCCCGTACTACTAGTGCCCAAGAAGGATGGAACCTTTAGAATGTGCGTCGATTGCCGAGCCATTAACAACATAACGGTAAAGTATCGACACCCCATTCCTAGGTTAGATGATATGCTAGATGAGTTGCATGGTTCGTGCATTTTTAGTAAAATCGACTTGAGAAGTGGATACCATCAAATTAGGATGAGGGAAGGAGATGAATGGAAAACCGCTTTTAAAACTAAATATGGTTTATATGAGTGGTTGGTTATGCCCTTCGGTCTCACTAATGCACCGAGCACTTTTATGAGATTAATGAACCATATTTTGCGTGCATTCATTGGGAAATTTGTGGTAGTTTACTTCGATGATATTTTGATTTATAGCAAAAATTTGAATGAGCATATTGAACACTTGAGGAGTGTACTTGTGGTTTTGAAAGGAGAACAATTGTATGCTAACCTCAACAAGTGTAATTTTTGCATGGAGAGTGTGATCTTCCTTGGATTTGTAGTTAGTACTAAGGGAATAGAGGTCGATGAGGAGAAGATCAAAGCCATTAAGGAATGGCCCACTCCCACAAGTGTCACCGAGGTAAGAAGCTTCCATGGGTTAGCTTGTTTTTACCGTCGGTTTGTCAAAGATTTTAGCACACTAGCTTCACCACTTACCGAGGTTGTTAAAAAACATGTTGGGTTTAAATGAGGGAGGCGCAAGAAAAGGCCTTTAATGAAATAAAGAACAAATTGTGCACCGCCCTGGTTTTGTCCTTGCCTAATTTTGATAAAACTTTTGAGATTGAATGTGATGCTTCAGGCACAGGTATTGGAGCAGTTTTGATGCAGGAGAAAAGGCCGATTGCCTACTTTAGCGAGAAGCTCAGTGGAGCCGCCCTGAACTACCCCACCTATGACAAGGAGCTCTATGCGTTGGTGAGATCGTTAGAGACAAGGCACCACTATTTGTGGCCTAGAGAGTTCGTCATCCACACCGACCATGAGTCATTGAAGCACTTGAAGGGGCAAGGGAAGTTGAGCAAGAGGCATGCCAAATGGGAAGAGTACGTGGAAACTTTTCCCTATGTCATCAAATACAAACAAGGTAAGGAGAATGTGGTAGCCGACGCCCTTTCTCGAAGGTATGCTCTTATTACTACCTTGAGTGCTAAATTGTTGGGTTTTGAGAGCATTAAGGACTTGTATGCGCATGATGCGGATTTTGCTAGTATATTTATATCATGTGAGAGGGTTGGATTTGGTAAGTATTATAGGCATGAGGGGTTTTTGTTTCGAGAAGGTAAACTTTGTGTGCCAAATTGCTCATTGAGGGAGTTGATGGTAAGGGAGGCCCATGGCGGGGGATTAATGGGTCACTTTGGGGTAAGGAGAACCTTGGAAATCTTACAAGAACATTTCTTTTGGCCTAAAATGAGTAGAGATGTTGGGAGAATTTGTTCGATGTGCATAACCTGTAGAAAAGCCAAGTCCAAGGTAGAACCGCATGGATTATATACACCCCTACATGTCCCTAGTGAACCTTGGACGGAAATTTCTATGGACTTCATTTTAGGATTGCCGAGGTCAAAGAAAGGTAGTGATTCCATCTTCGTGGTTGTAGATAGGTTTAGTAAAATGGCGCACTTCCTTGCTTGTCATAAAACCGATGATGCCATTCATATAGCCGACCTATTCTTTAGGGAGATAGTGCGACTCCATGGGGTTCCTAGGAGAATTGTGTCGGATAGGGACGTTAAATTCCTTAGCCACTTTTGGAAGGTCTTGTGGGGGAAATTGGGAACTAAACTTTTGTTTTCAACAACTTGTCATCCCCAAACCGATGGCCAAACTGAGGTGGTTAATAGAACTTTAACACAACTTCTTCGTACTGTCCTTAAGGGCAACCTAAAGAATTGGGAAGAGTGTTTACCTTTTGTTGAATTTGCATATAATCGAAGTGTTCATTCTACTACTTCTTTTTCTCCATTCGAGATTGTTTATGTTTTTACCCTCTAACTCCTTTGGATTTGATTTCGTTACCTATTGATGAACGAGGTAGTTTAGATGGGAAAAGAAAGGCAGAGTTGGTAAAATCTCTCCACGAGAAAGTCAAGCTCCAAATCGAGAAGAAGAGTGAACAATATGCCTCCAGTGCTAACAAAGGTAGAAAACGAATGACATTTGAGGTCGGTGATTGGGTATGGTTGCATTTGAGGAAGGAGCGGTTCCCGACTCAAAGAAAATCAAAATTACAGTCACGTGGTGATGGCCCCTTCCAAATCCTTGAGAAAATCAATGACAATGCCTACAAGCTTGACCTTCCTGGTGAGTATAATGTATCGGCTTCTTTTAACGTCTCTGACTTATCCCCTTTTGATGCAGGTGAAGATTCGAGGTCGAATCCTTTTCAAGAGGGAGGGGAAGATGAGAATCCAGGGAGTCAATCGAGTCAAAGTCAAACAGGTCAACCCTCTATCAGAATACCGGTGGGGCCCATGACAAGATCCAAGGCTAAAGAAGTCCAAGAGTTGATGGCGGGACTCATTTTCAAGCTCCGAAATCAAGTCCACATGGAAGAGAGCAAGATCGAGGTCAATTGCATATGTTTGGAAGATCAGGACATGTCGGTCGACCGAAAGTTCATCCGGTCGACCGAAACTCTGCAGGGTTTTTTAGACATAGCTTCAGGCAGGATCGGCTGACCATTTGTACGACCGAAACTGCCCATTCGGTCGACCAGATGTTCGATCGAAATATTTTCGGTCGATCGAAAGTCCCCAGAACAGAATAGCGGGGTTTTTTGTGCAATTATGCAAACTTTCTTTTCTTTCACTTTTTGTATATATTTGGGAGTCCTTCCAAACCCTAGATAGTTTTAGCACATTTGAAGATCACTCCTTGAGAGTTTGGGAGGTAAAAATTCGTTCTTTATCTTGTAACATTTTCTTGAAATTTATTTCAACTTATATATTGAGGGTTTGTTCTTGTGTATTTGTTGATATTTATTCCACAAGTCTTGGTATTTGTCTTAATCTCTCCATTGGGCTAGGGTTAACTTTCCTTAGAATTTTGGTTTGGTTAAACTTGGGTCAAGATTTCTCATTTATTACCTATTTTAGCTTTCTTGGGTTGATACATTATTGTTGTGGGAATTTTTGGTTTAATCACCAAAGGGGTTCGCATCACTTGTATTCAGCAATCACATATTTGCTCTTGCATCATAATGAGTAACAGGCAAAGTTCAGGGAGTCACCGGGCACATCGTGGTGAGGATTCGCAAGGGAATTCCCGTATGTCCAGGAGGTCTGCCATTTCGCGACCCCCAGTGGAGGCCAACATGGGAATGATCCTAGATCGGCTTGATAGGATGCAAAGAGAAATGGAAGAGATGAGGAGAAATCAAGATCGGGGTCGTCACCAAGAGGAGCATGAAGTGCAATCACAACTACAGAGGACCAATGGACGCTCACATTTTGAGGAACAACAAACTGGACGCTCTGACAACACGAGGAGTGTTGTAGGCGAAAGCACACCTTATGTACAGAGTCAAAAGTCACTAAGTTGGGTGGAACCAAATCAAGCGAGAGGGGATGAAAAAGGAGAGGAGAGTAAGGCTGTACGGACTAAAGGACATGGGGACAGGTCTCCGATGAAGAAAGTGAACCCAGAAAACCAGCCGACTGGCAGCTCGACTCTTCACTTGGGTCAGCCACCGACTTTTCCGTCAGGAAAACCAGATCAAACTGAAGTTGAACAATTGAAGAAAAGGCTGTCTGATTTGGAGGCAAAACAAGAAGGGTTGGGATCAACAGACCCATCTACCAAGAGGACATCACCTTTCACAGAGATTATATTGTCACAACCCCTGCCAAGCAAAATGAAGATGCCTCATCTCGCCGGGTACAATGGGGAGACTGACCCGGTTTCCCATCTGGATCAGTACATGTCATGGATGGAGCTTCAAGGGGCAAGCGACGCAATAATGTGTAGGGATTTTCCTTTAACTCTCGGGGATCAAGCTCAACGGTGGTTCCGCAATATATCTCAACACTCCATATCAAGTTGGTCTCAATTAAGTAGCCAGTTCTTGAAGCAATTCATGGGATTGAAAATTTCGACCACCCCGAAGGAGAGCTTGGTGACCATTAGGCAGGAGAAGGAGGAATCACTAAAGAGTTATTTGAGCCGCTTTAATAGGCAGATCATGGGGATGGAAAGAATATCAGATGACGCGCTTCTCATGGCTGTTCTGTCAGGCCTACAAACGCAGACTCGTTTCTGGTGGTCGGTGCATGAGGATGGACCTCGCACGTACCAGGAGTTTCTTAACAGGGCGGAGAAGTTTATTAATGCCGAGGAGGCTTCAAGTTCCAAAGAAGGTCATCATAATCCAGCTACAGTGTCAGGCAAGAAAGAAAGCAAGGATGATAAGAAAGAATTTAAAAGGAATGCTTTTGGAAAAAAGAGAGACTACAAACCAGCTGATAGGTTCCGTCCGTACAATCCCGAACAAAGAAGTGAACTCACCCCGTTGAATGCATCAACTGAGGTGATCTTCATGAACGAGAAAGACAAGGGAATTATCCCGCCGGCCAGGCCAATAAAGCAGAGCCCAAGTAACCTGGACTCATCCAGATATTGCAAATACCACAGGTCAGTGGGACACACCACGGATGAATGCCGAAATTTAAGATTCGAAATTGACAGGTTAATAAAGAGGGGGAGCTTACAAGAATAAGCTGCCGAACCACGGGATTCTGGAAGGCAATTCAAACAACAGGAGAAGTACGCCGTCCATCAGGGGATAGAGCCCCATGGCAAAGATCGGCCTGATGAAATCCGTACAATTGTGAGCGGAAATCAAGTGCAGATCGGGTCGAAGAGGAAGAGACTAGAGTTCGCTCGAGAAGCCCGAAATAGCTACCAGATATGCAGTCAAGCAATCGCGCCGGACGATTCAGAATCTTTCACTTTCTCGGAAGAAGACGCCGAGGGGTACTCCAACCGCATTCAGATGCTTTGATGATCACAATGCCGGTGAGCGGTATAAAGATCCACAGAACTCTGGTGGATGACGGTAGTGCTGTAAATGTGTTGTACTGGAAGACCTTTGAAAAAATTCGAATCGATCCCCGTAACTTACGGCCGAGGAGAACAAGGATTCAAGGTTTCACGGGTGATTACATCTGTCCAAAAGGTGAAATATCTTTACTAGTAGAACTGGGGACAAGATCTTTCCAGAGGCGCGTGATTGTCGATTTTGTAGTAGTGGACGTCATGACAAACTATAATGCCATATTGGGGAGACTGATCCTCCACGAACTCAAGGCAGCAGGTTCGATTTATCACTATTGTCTGAAATTCCCTACACAACATGGGGTGGCTACCATAAGAGGAGATCAAAGGGTTGCGCGGGAGTGCAATTTGGGGTTCGCTTCCAACAATGTCCAGATGGAAGAAGAAGAGAGTCCCATCGTGGGACCAAGTGGAGAAGACGAGCCAATAACAGAACTGCAAACACTAGATCCAAGAGGTACACAGGATAGGGGTCAGTCAGGTCCTGTGGAAGAGTTGGATACTGTTAAAGTTAACGATGCAAAACCTGATGTCGAATTCAGAGTGGGACGTGGGTTAGTGGAGCCCATCAGGACCGACCTCATCAATTTTTTGAAAAATAATTCGGATGTGTTTGCATGGACTCACTCGGACATGGAAGGGATTGATCCTAAGCATGCATGCCACCACCTTCAAGTGAATCCTGATTTCAGACCTAAGGTACAAAAAAGGAGGTCACTTAACCCTGAACGGTATGAAGCGCTGACAAGGGAGGTGATGAAATTGCTTAGCAACGGATTTATCCGGGAATCTTTCTATCCTGTGTGGGTAGCTAACCCAGTGCTGGTAAAGAAAAGCAATGGAACATGGAGGCTGTGCATCGACTTCTCTGACCTAAACAAAGCATGCCCCAAGGATAGTTTCCCCCTCCCCAGGATAGACCAAATGGTGGACGCTACGGCCGGACATCAGCTGCTCAGCTTCATGGACGCTTACTCGGGATATAACCAAATACCGATGAATGAAGGGGATGAGGAGCATACCTCGTTTATAACTGATCGAGGACTCTATTGTTACAAGATGATGTCATTTGGTTTAAAGAACGCTGGAGCAACGTATCAACGTTTGGTGAATGAAATGTTCAAAGACCTCATCGGGAAGACAATGGAGCTATATGTGGATGACATGCTCGTAAAAAGTATCCAAGCTGAAGACCACATTCATCACCTTGATGAAATGTTTCGAATACTGCGAACTTACAGAATGAAGCTGAATCCCAAGAAATGTTCCTTCGGGGTAGGATCAGGGAAATTTTTGGGCTACCTGGTAAACCAAAGGGGTATCGAAGTTAACCCTGATAAAATACAGGCTCTGATGCAGATGAGGGAACCAAGGAAAGTTAAAGAGGTGCAAAGTTTGACGGGAAGGATAGCAGCTTTGAGTCGTTTCGTATCAAGATCTACGGATAAATGCAGGCCATTCTTTGATGTTATCAGAAAAAACAAGGATTTTGAGTGGACGAAAGAATTCCAGACGGCTTTTGAAGAATCGAAGAAGCAATTGGCGTCCCCACCTGTCCTTTCCAAACTAATGTCGGGAGAAATGCTCTCTATATACTTGGCCATTTCAGAACTAGCAATGAGTGCAGTCCTTGTGAGAACCGAGCAGGGAGTTCAACGACCAGTCTACTATGTCAGCCAGGCCCTACACGACGCCGAACTTCGATATTCTGAAATGGAAAAACTAGCCTACGCTTTGATAATGTCGACTGGAAA
Source organism: Ligustrum vulgare (assembly GCA_963555705.1). Taxonomy (NCBI): domain Eukaryota; kingdom Viridiplantae; phylum Streptophyta; class Magnoliopsida; order Lamiales; family Oleaceae; genus Ligustrum; species Ligustrum vulgare. Next base: position 53,183,442 of record OY743171.1, read on the forward strand.
ATTAAGGCCTTACTTTTTGGAGCATCAGGTTGAAGTGTTGACGAATTACCCCCTGAGGCAGATGCTACAAAAACCCGAGATGTCTGGGCGGTTATTAAAGTGGGCTGTAGAGTTGGGACAGTTCGACCTTGTTTACAAAGCGAGAACCGCCATCAAAGGGCAAGCCTTAGCTGATTTCATGGTGGAGCTCACACCAGCTCACTTAAGTTGTTGTGCGGAGGTGGATGCGACCTGGCGCTTATACGTCGATGGTTCATCAGCAGGAAACTGGGCAGGGGCTGGGGTCGTCCTAATCAGTCCTGATAATCAATTCTTCTGCAGCTCCTATCGTTTTGATTTCGAGGCGACCAACAATGACGTTGACTATGAGGCTCTGATTATAGGAATGGACATGGCTCAAGCGATGGGTGTTGATAGCCTTATCCTGCACAGCGATTCGCAGCTAATAATCAACCAAATCCAGGGAACGTATGAAGCCAGGGGTGAAAAGATGAAGACCTACAGAGCAAGGGTTTTGGAAGAGTTGAAGAAGTTCAGGCATGCAGAGTTTATCCAGATCCCTCGATCCAAAAATAGTCAAGTTGATGCCTTAGCCCGCTTAGCGACAAGCGAAGGAACGTCTGAATTGGAAAACATATCAATCGAGACCTTGTCGCAATCCGCCTTAAAACCGTCGTCTTCAACCGTCCTGCAAACCTCTCTGAAGAGGACATGGAAGGATGAAATTATCCAATACTTGCGAGAAGGGACGACGCCACCCGATCAAGTGAAAGCCAGGAGTTTGAGGATCAGATCTACGAGGTATACTATAATTGGGGATGACTTGTACAAGCGAGGATTCTCCTTGCCACTGTTGAAATGTTTAGACAATGAAGAGGCTGAATATGTGATGAAAGAAATCCATGAGGGCATTTGCGGGAACCATACCGGGGGACAAGCGATGGCGTTCAAAATTATCAGGTAGGGGTATTTTTGGCCTACCTTGAAGAAGGACGCGATTGAGTTTGTAAAGACATGCGATAAATGTCAAAGGTTCGCCCCAATTATGAGGAACCCTCCAGAAGAGCTGACTTCAGTGATGAGTCCATGGCCATTCTCTAAATGGGGAGTAGACCTGATCGGGCCATTACCAACGGCAAAAGGGGGAAACAAGTTTACTATAGTTGCAGTGGATTATTTTACAAAATGGGCAGAAGCTGAACCGTTGGTCAAAATTACGGAGCAGAAAACTACAGACTTTATATGGAAGTCAATCATTTGTAGGTTCGGAATCCCACAATCCATTGTGACGGACAATGGGAAACAGTTCGATAACGAAAGGTTTAAATCCTTTTGTGAAGGGCTGGGCATCAGGAAACATTTCTCTACTCCGAACCATCCTCAGTCCAACGGGCAAGTCGAAGCGGTGAACAGAATTATCAAGTATAATCTTAAAACCAGACTCGAAAGCCTGAAAGGAACGTGGGCGGAAGAACTAGCAGGAGTATTGTGGTCCTACCGGACCACCCACAGGACATCAACAAGAGAGACCCCGTTCACTTTGGCCTTTGGGACAGAAGCTGTAATCCCGATCGAGGTGGGTATGCCATCGTTTCGAGTCGCTCACTTCAATGATAAAGATAACAATAATGCCCTCACTGATGAATTGGACCTTACGGAGGAGAAGCGATTATAAGCACAGGTCAGGAATGCAGTATACAAGCAGAGGAGTGCGAGGTATTACAATGCTAGGGTGAGGCCGAGGAAGTTCCAAATGGGGGATCTGGTGTTAAGAAAGATGACCACGACGCGAGAGCCACTAGGACCGAACTGGGGAGGTCCGTATCGAATCAAGAAGGCCGTGAGCAATGGGTCTTACGAACTAGAATCACTTGATGGAATTCAACTTCAACACCCTTGGAACGCAGAACACTTAAAGAAATATTTCCAGTAGAACAGGATGTGAAATGGAATGTGAATATTTTATCTTTGATGTCGATAGAAATGTAATCGAATGAATGAAGAGTTTAATGTTTCTAAATATGCAAATCTGAATTGATTTTTTCAAAACAAAGACCTTAGTTGATGAACCGTAAGTATCTGTAAGGCAGGATATCATCAACGTCACAAGGCAATCCGTCTTAAAGGGGAGGAAGACCTCCGTGAGAGGCAAGACAAAGACCTTAGTTGATGAACCGTAAGTACCTGTAAGGCAGGATATCATCAACGTCACAAGGTAATCCGTCTTAAAGGCGAGGAAGACCTCCGTGAGAGGCAAGACAAAGACCTTAGTTGATGAACCGTAAGTACCTGTAAGGCAGGATATCATCAACGTCAGAAGGAAATCCGTCTTAAAGGTGAGGAAGACCTCCGTGAGAGGCAAGACAAAGACCTTAGTTGATGAACCGTAAGTACATGTAAGGCAGGATATCATCAACGTCACAAGGCAATCCGTCTTAAAGGCGAGGAAGACCTCCGTGAGAGGCAAGACAAAGACCTTAGTTGATGAGCCGTAAGTACCTGTAAGGCAGGATATCATCAACATGACAAAGCGATCCATGAAGAAGAAGTAGTTCCCCCCGAGAAACCGAGGTGACGAATGAACGACCTCCATTCCACGAACGAGGTGTTTTGGTGAATAAAAACCGATGTGGTAATTGACCGACCTCCATTCCACAAACGAGGTGTTTTGGTGAATAAAAACCGAGGTGGTAATTGACTGACCTCCATTCCACAAACGAGGTGTTTTGGTGAATAAAAATCGAGGTGGTAATTGACCGACCTCCATTCCACAAACGAGGTGTTTTTGGGGAGAATTTAACGAGCTGAATATTTACCAACTTATAATTCACCTCTGCATGTTATTTGGAGTGAATTGACGTTTGAAAATTGCTTAAGTGTTCACTTCGTTTATAATTCACCTCTGCATGTTATTTGGAGTGAATTGACGTTTGAAAATTGCTTAAGTGTTCACTTCGTTTATAATTCACCTCTGCATGTTATTTGGAGTGAATTGACGTTTGAAAATTGCTTAAGTGTTCACTTCGTTTATAATTCACCTCTGCATGTTATTTGGAGTGAATTGACGTTTGAAAATTTCTTAAGTGTTCACTTCGTTTATAATTCACCTCTGCATGTTATTTGGAGTGAATTGACGTTTGAAAATTGCTTAAGTGTTCACTTCTTTTATAATTCACCTCTGCATGTTATTTGGAGTGAATTGACGTTTGAAAATTGCTTGAGTGTTCACTTCGTTTATAATTCACCTCTGCATGTTATTTGGAGTGAATTGACGTTTGAAAATTTCTTAAGTGCTCACTTCGTTTATAATTCACCTCTGCATGTTATTTGGAGTGAATTGACGTTTGAAAATTGCTTAAGTGTTCACTTCATTTATAATTCACCTCTGCATGTTATTTGGAGTGAATTGACGTTTGAAAATTGCTTGAGTGTTCACTTCGTTTATAATTCACCTCTGTATGTTATTTGGAGTGAATTGACGTTTGAAAATTGCTTGAGTGTTCACTTCGTTTATAATTCACCTCTGCATGTTATTTGGAGTGAATTGACGTTTGAAAATTGCTTGAGTGTTCACTTCGTTTATAATTCACCTCTGCATGTTATTTGGAGTGAATTGACGTTTGAAAATTGCTTAAGTCTTCACTTCGTTTATAATTCACTTCTGCATGTTATTTGGAGTGAATTGACGTTTGAAAATTGCTTGAGTGTTCACTTCGTTTATAATTCACCTCTGCATGTTATTTGGAGTGAATTGACGTTTGAAAATTGCTCAAGTGTTCACTTCGTTTATAATTCACCTCTGCATGTAATAAGACTTGGACACAATAAATATCTTCTTCATTGAAAATCGCAAGAATACAAAAGCTGCAAATATAAAATTCATGCTAATCCAGCACGTTGATGGCCTCGTCAACTTCCGGAGGTTGGAGCTCTGGCGCAGGAGAGAAAAGATCCACTTCTTCGTCATCAACCTCGGTTGGCATTAACTCAAGATATTTCTTGTAAATCAGATCGAGCTTCTCCTTGAGAAATCTGATGTCAACCTCAGGTCGCTTCTGTTCCAGGTCTTCCACTATCTCCTTGAAGGTGAGATAGTAGGTCTCATCAACGTCGTGCTCGTACTCCGTGGAGTCTTTGAACTTTTTTACGGCCTCCTTGTAAGCGAGCTGAGCTGTTGCCTCCAATTCAGATTTTTCTTTTTTTAGGTCCGCCTCGATGCAGTTAGTAGCCTCTAACTCCTTCAGGAGCCCCTCCTTTGACCTTTTTAGCTCGGACACCTCCTCCTTCAAGTCTTTTAACTCCTCCTTCAGAGGAATCACCTCCTCCTTCAATAGTTGGAGTTCCTCGTTGGCTCCTTTCAACCTTTCCACCTCAGCCAAAGCATTCTTCAGTTTATCCTCGGCCTCGTTCCTTGCCTTCACCTCGTTTTCAAACATCCCTCTGGCCTCGGTGGCTAGTTTCTTGAACCGGTTGGTGTCACTAGCCACCTCGGACAGCCTAGATTGAGTCCGGGTGAGATAATTCATAGCTTGGCCGAGGTGCGCCATGCCGGTAGCCACCAGGTCGTCAACTGGCATATCCTCGCAATATTTTTCATGCCGAGGTGTCCAAGTTTTGGCCGGGACGTCCATCGCCACCTTGGTCCAATCTGGGAGCCTCATCAATCCAACTGGGGTCAAGTGGGCAGCAGAAACAAAGTCCCGGTAAATCTTGGGTCGACTCCCCTTCAGCGAGTTCACCAAGTCAGCTCGAACTCTGTTGATGCCAAGGTAGGAACCTTCAGCGGCATGAGTTCCTCGTGAAGATTCTGCCTCGTTGAAAGTTGGAGGAGGAGGAGGAGGGATGACAGTGTCAGGTCTACCCTTTGAGATTTCAGCCCGCTTATGTTTCTTCTGAGGAGATGGAGGAGGAACCTGACCCTCCTTACGAGGCGGTGAGCCCTTGGCCGCCCTTTTTTGGGCAGCTCGTTTGCGTGCTTCAGCTTTGGCATGGGCCTCTTTCTTTGCCTTCATGGACTCCATCCCTTTTCTGCTTTTTCGAGCTGAAAATCAAACACAAGAATTTATACAAGTATCCAGTTCGTAAATAACATAGGATATAAATCTGCCGGGTGGATGCTCACATTTCCGAAGTGGAGGGTAATAGTGTGACGGATCAATATGAGTGAGTCCCGCTTCAAATAAATGCTCCTCACTCAATAACTCTTTTACCGACCTATCTGGTTCCGGTATGTCTTTTAAATTCACTATTCTTTCAATTGTTCCCTCGTCCAACTCCGGTTCCTTCACCTCTGCAAAAAACGGAGTGATTAATATTAGACCTTTTAAGTTCTAAATTATCTCAAAATGTAACTTACTGATCTTTTCCCTATAACGAATGGATACGATGTGGCTTATGTCCTCGCTTCGGTAGGGACTCATCCAATTCCCTCCAACAAAGAACCATTTCTCCTTCCACCAACGAACTTAATAAGGAAGGTCTACCAGAAGTTTTTTCCCTTCAAAGATCGACCTCTGCATCACATAAAACCACCCCGTCCGTTTCCCATCAGCCCGGAATTGGTAGGCATAATGGAATTCGTCGATGGTGGGGTCGCCATATCCCATTAGATTGAAAAGGGATATGAGGCCCAAGATATGTCTCCACCCGTTAGGATAGATCTGAGTCGGTGCGACCCCCCAAGCGCGGAGGAAGTCGGTAATTATGAAGGGAAGGGGAAAGCGTAGACCGGCCTCTAGGATCTGATAGTTTGCGGCCACGCAGCCGCGAGGTGGCTGGTCGGCTCTTTCAAAACTCTCAGGGAGGAAGAAATGCACATAGCCCGCGATTCGATATTTGTTTTTCCACATGGCTAGTTCATTTTCGATGGCACTAGAACGGAAGTGTTTACAAGCGAAGTCCGAACTGTAGCTGGTACAAGGATCAGGTCGGGTGAAATTGGCGCAAGAAGGGTGTCGGAACGAACTGGGTGAGACGGTTCGGGAAGCGGGGACTATTGTTAACGGAAGAGGCTGAGCGGTTTCTCCTTCCTCCACATCGTCTCTAAATAAGCACTGAGTTTCCAAGCTCTCGTTCCACGACACGGAAGGTTCCCCAGTACTACCTACACCAACCGACCTCACGCCACTTTCGCTAGAACTCAGGTCTCCACTCATTTTTCCTTATATATATATATATATATATATATATATATGTATATATATAATAAAAGCGAAGAAATGTTGATGAAAGATAAACGGGCCTCACCTCGGATTTAAAAACGAACAGAAACGGAGAACGGAATATAAAGCGACCTTGCAGGAATTTGAAGAGAATCAAGAAAAAATCGTGGGAGAAGGTGGCAAATGAACCTTTATATAGGAAAGGAGGAGAGAGGATTGGGCGACTGTAATTATGACAAGACGCGTTGTCATAATGATGGCGGCTACGCGTGATCCGAAGCCTGACACACCAATCAGATATTGACGCGTGGCAGGGTTTACACAATTAACGGAACGAACGCCGATATTAAAATTTTCAATAAGGGATTGAATTTCTAGATCCGCCCTCATAATTTCGAACCGATCTAGAAGGGAAATTTGTTATATACCGATCTGAGGTGGAAAACAGTCAAACAGTCAACGGCAAATAGTTATCCAGAAATTGACGATACGGTGGTATTCTGAATCACGAGATGAAATGTCAAAGGCCGAAGTGATTTGCGGACCGAGGTGATCTATGCCGGCGAGGTGAATTCATGAGACCGAGGTGATTTGTGGACCGAGGTGATCTATGCCGGCGAGGTGAATTCGTGAGACCGAGGTGATTTGTGGACCGAGGTGAATTATACGAGCCGACCTCAACGGTGGAAGACGAAGACGATGTGGGAGTGGGTAGTAGTGTCAAATCAGCCGTATTTTGTGTCAGTAATCATCATTATTTGTAATATGTCAGAATAATCATTTGATGTATGCTTGTTAGAAGGGTCAATCACCCTTTCAGTCACCCCCTGCAGAAGTGATATGTTGTAATGATTATGTTTGAACTCCTCATCTACTATAAATAGGAGGAGTAAATGCTCATTAAAGGGTAAGAAATATAGAAAAAGCTCTCAAAACTCGTGTTATTTTATTTCGTTAAATCGACTTGGCAACCAGATCGGTATCGAACTGGACGTGAATTTGTGTGACTTTGATCTCAGTTCGCTTTCGATCTGTTACCTTTATTCTTTATCATAATATCTCAGACTTTATTACAACGACGATTATTCAATTCAAGAACTGTGTACTTAGACAAATTTATCAAAAAACATATTATCCACCTATCAATTCGAAAGTTCATACTATTTTTATTTGTTGACAAAAATAGACGTCAACAGTATTGATTCAATTATTTTAGTTTTTAAAAATAAGGGAATGGTCCATTGTAGGTTGACTTGGTGACATATATCTGCAAAATAAGCATAGGCAAAGTTATTTAGGTTAATGTGGACTCTCCATATTAAGAAAAAAATAATCATACAATCTTTGAAAAGAAATTACCCAACTGTAATCCACTGTGTTATGGAAGTGGGATAAAAATAATAAATTCTTATTTATTTCTTCTTCAGCGTAGGTCAATAATGGTTTGTTCGAGATTGTGGATATTGCAATACTATACAATAATAATTAAGCTTCTGCGTGATAAAGTTTTTTGTATATAAAGAATGTGATATTTTCGATGTAAAATATATGGTTAAAAAATTATTTGCAAAAATATGTGTAGTTAAAAAGTGATTTGAGGAAAATGAATTATTTATAAACTTGTTTATATACTATTTACCGAAGGGAGTATAAATTGTATAATAAAGAAAGAAAAAAAAAATTTATAATTTTCTTTGTGCAATTTATCTAGTACAAATTTATCTTTTGGTACATCCGTGACTGATTGAATATATAAAAGATAGTAGTATTAAAGCAAAATCAGAATTTTATCAATAATAAAACTCAACTAGATTTATGGTAAATTATAAAGCTCTGAGATATTTTTCTTGCCTTGAAGAGTGAACACCATGTGACAAACACTGCATACTTCTCATAAAATATCTGATTAATGTTGATATAATAGCCAAACAAATTGAGATTTGGTCATTTAGATAAGATTTTGTTGGTACATGTCAATCAACTTTTGAAAACCTAATTTTGTGTGCATATGAATCTTGTTCTTGTTAAAACTTTCAGAAATTTGTGTGAAATAGTGAATATTCTTGAGAAGGGTGCACAACTTATGTGGTGTTATAAGAAAGTACATTTCATCCGTACAATGTACGAAAGTTATTATCCGCAATATTGATTTTAATAAGTATTCGTAAAATTTTAGTTCTTATACATAATCAACACATATAAATGTATAAAAAAGAATTTTCTATTACAATAATTATTAAAATTTAAAAAATAATATAATAATTAAAATTATTAAAAAATTCTTCGAATATTTACGTCAACTTTTATATTTAAATAATAAATTATTATTAATTTCAATAATTTTTATGAATTATTAATAATCTCATTGAAAATGTAAATTTAGTAGTTTTTTAATGGCATATCACATTTGATGTAATATTGTGTGCACGAATATTGATGCATGTGAAAAGTATTAGCATATTTCTCATAACTTCTACATTTACCTCGTGTATTTAACGTACTTTTTAATTTTCATTCAAAAACATCAATCACAATAATTAAAAAATAAATAGTCAAAATATTTGAATTTAACCAATAAAACTTTATTTGCAAAACTAAGTAATCAAAATAATAATTTTGAAAATCTCATGATTATCATGATACGACAACATAGTAAAGTTGGATATTACGAAATTATACTGAAAATTATATCCTATAATCTTTAAAAATTATTAAAAGTAAGAATGATTAAAAAATATTAATCATTCTATTAATATTATTAACTAAAAAAATATCAACCTATTAATTCTTCAATATTAACCTTCGTTCAATAAATTTTTTTTATAAATTATTTATAAGCAGCACATTTTTTCAACCCATTTTATAACCACATTTTCAAAACTATTTTTCAACCACATATTTTACCTCGAAACAAAAATATAGTTGCTGAACAAAGGCTTAATTTATTAAAATATTTAATAATATATAATATATATTTTAGAAAATATGATTTGTAATATTAAAGATAACAAATTATTTGACTATTAATAATTAAAATACAATTTAATTATTGATGACTAAACATAGGATTTATAATATTAAAAACAACAAATCAATAATTAAATAATAATTTTAATACTGATAATTAAAAATATTGATTGAACTCATTCAATATTAATGTTAATAATAAAAATAATAATTATAACCAAAATATACAAATAACAATAACATCATATTAATTATTTGTTATTATACAGAAACATAAAGAATTTCTAAGAATTAGATTCTGCCAAACAATCCTACTTTTATATATAGTAGAGATTTCCACCATTGCGATGAACTGAAACTGTTATCCGCAATATATATATATATAAGGATTCATAAAATTTAATGATTATACATAATCAACACAAATACAAAAGATACAAAAATAATTTTTTATTACAACAATTATTAAAATTTAAAAACAACGTAAATAATCCAAATTATCGAAAACTTTATTGAATGAAAAATGCAAATTCTGTAGTTTTTTAATTGTATATCATGTTAGATATAATATTATGAGTACAAATATTAATGCTTGTTCAAGATATAAATATATTTATTATAATTTCTGCATTTGCCTTACATATTAACTTTTTCTCAATTTTTGTTCATAAATCACAATAAACTATAAATATGTGTTTAATCTTAACTTGTCAAATATATGACAATTGAACAATATTGAAGATCAAGGCAATAAATGCATTCATGTGTATCCATATTTTACATTCACGTGAATCCACTTTGCATTCACACTAATCCACTATTCTTCCTTTATATATAGTATAGATGTATTAAAGTTTTTATTCCAATACACAAACTAGTATTCGATAATCACATTACCTTGATTAGAACACATACCTATAAATTTAAATATGACAATTAATAATCGAATATTTTGTCAAGTAATTTATCTTATATATTTTAAGGACTTTTTGTTAAGCTAAAGTGGATTGAATTAGTTCTTGATCAGGCAACCAAGCACACAAGGATAAAGCCAAACATTTTGGGTTGAGGGTCCTCGTATTGAAAAAAAAAAGTTAAAACAAAATAACAATGATACATATATTGGTAAGGACGTGGTATCAAGTTGCATGGATATTCTACGGAGTAGCAGATTCCCTGAAGGTTTCAATGATACATACATTGTTTTAATTCCCAAAAAGTCATGTCCAGAAACCATGAAAGATATCCATCCTATATTGTAACGATTCGGTCCCCACTTAAAGGCTGGTCTACGTACTGTCCGCTTTGGGAGAGTCTAAGCCCGTCTTGTCCCTCACAGATTTATGGACTTGTCTCCCAAGATTTGGATCCAAGACCTCCCACTTTAAGAGAGACTTAAGTTCAAACCTGGTACCAATTTAAGAATTAAAAGATATGATAGGAGAAGTAAAAAAATATAGATAAAGAAATTTTAAAAGAATCCCAAAGAAAATCGGGAGAATTAATTAATCAAGATAAAATTGAAATAATCATAGAAAAAATAGATAAGTTAAATGAGAAGATAAGGAAAAATGATGATGAAAGAGTAATAATGTAATATCAATAGAAGAAAGAATAAAAAAATTAGAAATGAAAATAGATGATATGTATGACAGATTATTCAAGGTGCAAAAAATCCAAACTACTAAACCAAGAGTATAAAATGTCAATAAGTGAATATATTGAAGATCTGAAGATATTAATAAAATCATTAATAAGTTAGTACCAGGTTTGAACTTAAACCTCTCTTAAAGTAGAAGGTCTTGGGTTCAAATCCTGGGGGACGCGTCCAGAAATCCCTGAGGGGCAAGATGAGTTTAGGTTCTCCCAAAGCGGACAGTACGTAGTTTCTAACGGCCGGGACCAGCCCTTAAGTGGGGATCGGGTCATTACATATATCCTTGAGTAACGTCATCTACAAGATTGTTGCTAAAGTGCTTTTGAACAGGCTGAAATCAATTCTTCCAAGAATAATATCGGATAGTCAAAGTGCTTTTGTCCCAAGCCATCTTATATCGGATAATATTGTGGTTGCGTTTGAAGCTATGCACTACGTCAAGCGGAAAACTCAAGGAAAAGAAGGAGTCGTTGCTCTTAAAGTCGATATAAGCAAAGCTTATGATAGAATCGAGTGGGGTTTCTTGAATAAAGTTTTGACTAGAATGGGGTTTTCTCAGCAATGGATTGAGCTTATCACATTGTGCGTCTCGACGGTGAAGTATCGCATTTTGCATAATGGGAGCGAGTTTGGACCTATTATTCCAGAAAGAGGTCTAAGGAAAGGGTGTCCTTTGTCTCCTTATTTGTTTATCTTATGTGCAGAAGTGCTCTCGAATGCCTTGAAACATGCTATTGGAAGGGGTCAAATTCATGGATGTAAGGTGGCTAGAGGAGCACCTATTATTTCTCACTTATTTTTTGCAAATGATAGCCTCTTCTTTTTTAAGGCAAATATGCAGGAAATTCTGGTGATTCGTGATCTCCTAAAGAGTTACGAGGATGAGTCGCGACAAGCTATAAATCTGCATAAATCATCTGTCTTTTTTAGTTCAAATGTGCTAGCTGAGAAGAGACAAACTATATGCTCTATTCTGGATATTGGGGTGGCCACTGGACATGAACGTTATTTGGGTCTCCCTTCTCTAGTGGGCAGAAGGAAGAAAGAGATTATTAGTTTTATAAAGGACCGAATTAGCTACCATTTGAAAGGTTGGAAAGAAAAGCTTCTATCTCGGGTTGGTAAAGAAATTCTCCTTAAAATAGTGGCCCAAACTATTCCAAATTATGCCATGAGCATGTTCTTACTGCCTCTTGACATGTGCGATGAGATTGAACGGCAAATGAACTCCTTTTGGTGGGGAAACCACAAAGGATCCACGCGAGGTATTTCGTGGTTGAGATGGGACAGACTTTGCTTCCCCAAAACAAGAGGAGGATTAGGCTTTAGAAGGCTGCATGACATGAACTTGGCTCTGCTCGGTAAACAAGGATGGAAATTGATAAATGAACCACATTCCTTAGTAACAAGAGTATTTAAAGCTTGATATTTCCCCAGATCATCTTTCTTTGAAGCTAAGATGGGTCACAATCCAAGCTACATTTGGAGGAGTATTATGGCTAAGCAACATCTCTTAAAAAGGGGTACCGCCATCGTATTGGTACAGTTCTCAACACAAAAGGTTGGCATGATCCATGGCTTATGGATGTGGAAAATGGTTATGTCTCTTCTCTTGCCCCCTCCAAATAGCAGTACTATTACTGTAAATCAATTGATGAGGATGGATATACCAGCTTGGGATGTTGATATTATAAACGACTTGTTCAATGACAGGGATAAATATCTTATACTAGAAACTCCAGTCACTTTTTGCCAAGTGGAGGATCGAATGTTGTGGTTATTAGATGCAAAAGGTTCCTACGCAGTTCGCAGCGGGTATTATTTAGCAAGGGACACTAGTATTAACTCACAGATACCGCCAGAAGACAAACTGTTTAAGATGATTTGGGGACTGAAGGTTCCTCTAAAGGTAAAGACCTTTTTATGGAGGGCAATTTCGGACGTTCTTCCTACCGCGGACATGCTTCGTCCAAGGAAAGTTGACATCCCTCCAAACTGTCTAGTTTGTGTCGATCACCACGAATCCATATTTCACATTATGGTGACTTGTGAACATGCCAAACTGGTTTGGAGGGCTTCAACTATTGGTTACCATCGTGGAAATACCAATAGATTAAAGGATTGGATTCTTGAGCTTTTTGAGGTGGTTCACCTAATGAGAGGGACAGTGCTGCTATGGTGTGTTGGGCTTTATGGCATAATAGGAACCAGGTAATCTGGAATGCAATCTCAATAATAGCTCCGAGGGTGGTATCTTTTGCTTCCTCTATGCTGCACTAATGGACTAAAGCCCAGTGTAGAAAAGTACAGACAACCTCTTGGATGACTACAGATTTCCAGGCTGTAAATAAGTGGCAGAAACCAGCAAGGGGCTTGATGAAGATCAATGTGGATGCATCTTTATTCAAGGATCAAAGGAAAATTGGTGTTGGGATGGTGTTAAGGGATGACTCTGGATCATTTTGTCGTGCAAAGATTGAAAAGCAAGGGGAATTCGAGGCAAAAATTTCTGAAGCTATAGGGATACATGAGGCGTTGAGTTGGGCAAAAGACTTACAAGTGAACGCATGTATGATTGAAATGGATTCATTACTGGTTTTTGATTCATTGCAAAAACTTGGTTCAGATATCTCTCAATTCGGGCTGATTATTAAGGGCTGGGAGAAAATTATGATAGAGATGCATGGAATAGCTCTCTCATGGGTTAGACGACCAGTGAACCAAACTGCACATGCGCTTGCACGAGCAGTTGGCTCTTTGACTGGTTCAATTGAATATGTTTTGTTTCCTCCCCTTTCATTTTTTGATGTACTCAATTTGGATATTATGAATTAATAAACTCTCTTTTTTTTAAAAAAACAAAAAAAAAAATGATGAAATTTTTTATTACTTTATTACAAGCTTTTGTTACGAGTCTCCTATTTTGCTAACAGATTATATTAACTTATTCAAAAATATTTTAAATTGGACCTAAAAATTAAATAAAAAAAAAATTATACAAAGGAAAATGGGGGTCCAGGACCCCATGGCTCCATACCCTTGTCCAACCCTCAAAAAGTCTGTATGAATGGAAATTATAAGAGAAGCTTTGTCTTCGGTGGCTCGTTTGGAAACATTGTTGTAGGTGCTGAATGTTGCACTTTTATGTATTCTAGTAGGTAGATTGACAATGACATTTATATCTAATTCTATATTTATATTTATACTATATATAAATGGTGAATAGTGAATTGGTGTGAATGCAAAATTTGGATAGATGTAAATGCATTTATTGCCTTGTGTTTGTGTGTACTATACTAAACAATGATTAATATTTTTTTAATAATTTTTAATTTTAATAATTGTGCAAAGATTACATGATATAATAATTTCTTGATCTTCAATGTTGTTCAATTATCGTATATTTGATGAGTTAAGATTAAACACATATTTATAGTTTATCGTGATTTTTGAACGAAAATTAAGAAAATGTTAAATAAGTGAGACAAATGCAGAAATTATAATAAATATATTTATATCTTGAACAAACATCAATATTTGTAATCATAATATTACATCTAACATGATATACAATTAAAAAACTACAGAATTTGTATTTATCATTCAATGAAGTTTACAATAATTTAGATTATTTATTTTATTTTTAAATTTTAATAATTGTTGTAATAAAAAATTATTTTTGTATCTTTTGTATTTGTATTGTTATGTATAATCATTAAATTTTATGAATGTTTATCTATATTGCGGATAGCAATTTCAGTTCATCGTATTAGTGAAAATCTATATCTATATCTATACTATATATAAACGTATGATAGTTTAGCAAAATTTAATTCTTAAATTCTTTATGTTTTAGTATTATAGTAAATAATTAATATGATGTTATTGTTATTTGTATATTTTGGTTATAATTATTATTATTTTTATTATTAACGTTAATATTGAATGGGTTTAATCAATATTTTTAATTATCAGTATTAAAATTATTATTTAATTATTGATTTTTTATTTATTTGTTGTTGAAAAATAATTTTGATATTCCATTAAAAAACTACTAAATTTACATTTTCAACGAAGTTATTAATAATTCATAAAAATTATTGAAATCAATAATAATTTATTATTTAAATATATAAATTGAAGTATACTATTCAAAGATTTTTTTAATAATTTGAATTACTTATGTTATTTTTTAAATTCTAATAATTACGTAATAGAGAATTCTTTTTTATACATTTATATATGTTGATTATGTATAACATTATAATCACTAAAATTTTACGATTACTTATTAAAATTGATATTATGGATAATAACTAACGTGCACCACACACGAATGAAATACTATTAGTTAGAAAAAGAAATACAAAATATATTGAAACACTCTAAAAGACTAGACTTGTTTTATGCTTCTAACTAATGTTGTAAATTGATAAATTTTGTCAAACTATGGTATGTTCACGTTGATATATGTGAGTGAGTCTCCAAGCGATTTGACACCACTAACTCAAACACGCGTAAGGGAGAGATTATTCTCTTCTTATGGGTTTGAATCAAATTATTCAAATCCCCTCGTAAGTGGAATATTTGACCAAGGTGACATGATCTCAAGACACGTGATTACTGTAGATGACAATAATAATATAATAAAGTAAAAAGAAAGAGAATGAATGGCCCTTCCAAGTTCCAAACTATACATCCCTATTGAGTATACTCAAAAACAGTAGCGTGCCCCATGAGTAGCGGGTAAAGCAAAAGGAGTTGGAATTAAAAGATCGAATATTTAAATATTGACTCTTGAAAGGTAGTATTTAAATATCGAAAGGTAAAATGTCTACATGGAAGCAGATTTATTGTGGTTCATGTCACCCCTCCGAGGGTCTCATTCTCACAACATAAATGTGGATTCATGGGGGAGAATCGTTACTAGAATATTTACTTCAAGTGTACATATGATATATTAAATAAGTATATTTTATACACTTATTTATATGTCAAAATTAAAATAATATATTGTCGTTTTAGAATTTAAATTCCCTAATTGCTTGTTATGTGTTTATATCTCAGAAAATATCTCAAAAACATGTGAAGGAAGCAATTGATAGAAATAATGTGCAACTGGATAACATTTAAAGCTAAATTGGACAAATTGAAAGTTGGTGAAATCAACCGAAAAATACTTGAGGAGCAAAGTGAAGAAATTAAGAAATCAAGGGCTTAATTGAAGTTGAAAAAGAAATGGAAGAAATCAAGAAATTCAGGGATTAAATTTTTGTAATCTAAAGTTGAAGGACCTGGAGTGCAATTCCAAGAACCTATTTAAACATATTTGAAAGTTGAAAATCTCGCAGGTAAAGTTGAACTATGCGACCACACCCTATCATGCAAGTGGCCGCGCAACCTAGAAGCAAAAAAAACATAGTGAAAATAATTGGTCTACGCTACCACCAAACTTATAACTACGTGGCTACGCTGGCAAATACGGCCAACAGACTATTTTGGCCCATGAGCGATTTTTTCTATTTTCTTGCCTTTTATAACTAGGTCTTTTATCAACCTATATAAGGACTTGTTAAGCACAAAAACGAAAACCTTGACAAGACCTTTGCACATACTTTCAAAAACATAATTCATCGTTTTATCATACAAATCTTGAAAAGAAAATAAAGCAAAGGCGTGGGAATTGAAGATTATCAACGGGGATCGAATTTTTGGTGCAAAATTTCTTTTCTTTTGTTGATTTGATAAACTCTACATGCATAGTAATTCTTATTTCTGCGTTTTTATTTCTTTATTGATGAATAATTAATCTTTTAGTTGGGACAAACGATGTTGCTTAGTTTTACGCTTTTAATTCTATAATTCAAGTTTTGCGCTTGCGTTGTATGTATGTATTGATTTTATTTTATGTTTAATGCATGAATGAATTCGCGACTAATTCATTGATTTAATGTGTTGTTTTCATAATCCGAGTAGTGACTTAACAATCTAGATCGTAGAATATAACTTGGTAAATGAATGAACAATAAAGATATAAGTTTGTTTTTTAATGCGATTACTATATGAATTATTGTGTTCCAACCACTTAGTTAAGAAATAACCCATGACCTTTTGTAAATATACATAGTTGACTTAATTAAGTGGATTTGATTTAAATTCGAGAAGGGATTTTCATATGCATCCATAAATTCGATCGAGCATATTAATAGGAATAAAACTTGAATATTTGAATTAAAAGTATTGATTATGGTGAAATCGTGAGTCCCGGCACTTTCAAACATCAATTTAGGAAATTCAAATTTGTACTCTTTTATTTTGCTTTTTAGTTAGGATATTTTAGTATAGATGGTTCATCACAATTTGACCGTTCAAATAAGTCGAAAACTAACATAATTTCGATAATTAGTTTCAATCTTCGTGGGAACAATAACTAAGACTCAAAATGTCAAATTTATTACTCTATTGTAATATTGTACACTTTTAATACAAATCTACATTAAAAGCGAATCAAGTGGAAGATCGCTCTCCCAAATTAGTCGGACGAAGTTTTGACGAATAAGGGGGAAAGAAAATTGGTAGTGTGATGAACCAAGGTGCTGAAAAGGTGGGTTTGATTCCATATTCCAGCAAAAAAGGAAAGAAAACTGGATGAGCACAAGCAGCATTGGGAGCCTAAAACAGGACCCCATATTTGGATGGGCCCAGAATTGAATGCATCAGTTTGATTGGTTATGGATCTGATAAGATCATTTCATTCAACCCATAATCCTACAGAACCCATAAAAGACTGAAGCTGGTCCCAGCCCAGGCACACACCGACAGACAGACAACAGGTTTCTGACAGACGTAGTTATCCATTTGAAGAGGAAAAAAAATGGCAAAGCAACCAGAAAGTTAGCAGCAAAAAAAGTACAGCTATCTATTTAATAACTGATCTTTGACTCTCTAGGGAAATTCTCACCTACATCTCCCAAACATTATTCTTTGTTGCAATTAGGTACCAAATTTGTCTTTTTATTGCACATAAGGACAAATTGATGGAAATCGTTTCACTTTCCATCATATAATTCTTTAACCAAGAAAGAATAAGGATGACAACTGGAAGAATTCAGGATATGGATGTCATTCTCTATCCTCGTCCCCTCCCCATCTCGACTTAAACGGTGACGGGACTGGAAATTTTGATCATTATTGATTTTTTTGAGTTATATTTTTTTAATTGAAATTGTTATCGAAGACAGAGTAGGGTAGTATTAGGCTATTGATCACCATCCCCGTCCTGCCTTATTCCTAGATCGGGACACTTTCTCATCCCCACCACTTCAAAGTCATTACAGGAGATTTTTCGCCCAAATTGGGTCGAGTCTCCATCGAATTTGAGGACTCCTCATCCTGTTGTTATCCTTGTATAAGAAGGACAAACACTGCTTTTAAGTGACTATTTGACAGAGATGAACAATCTTTGTTTATTTGTCCTTATGTTTATTAGAAAAAATAGATTGGGGAGCTAAATGAGATTAAAAAAAAAAAATGAATAGGAACCTAGGCGAGACAAATAATAAAGTTTTAGGACTGCGGTTGAGAATTTCCAGCTCTCACTATGACACTATGTGCTCGGTAAACTTGCAATTTTGATTTATAAATTAATTTAGTCTTCGTTTGACAAACAAGTTTTTAAACATATTTTTTTTACACAATTCCCCAAATCACTTTTTAATTACACACATTTTCTATCTTCATTTTTCAACAATATATTTTATCTAGAAAACATAAAAAACATTTTTTTAAATAAAAAACTTTTAACAATAAATCACATAATTTTTTAAACCACTTTTTAAGCATACAAATTTTTTTCTCTCAAATTTTCAATCACTATTTTTTAACTTAAAATTATAAATAAACTAACTTATAAATCAAATAGTATTATCAAATGGAATTGATTCTTTCAAGTTTCAACAATTCGGGTGGTAAGATGCAACGAAACTGCACAGTTAAGTTTTAGATTTTTCTTTCTTTAATATTTTATGACTTGTGATTATCAATCAAACAGTTAGGGAGTTCGTGCAGATTTGAACCAGATTGAATTGCTTGAAGATTTATAAGAGGAGATTAAGCCTCGAGACCCATTGTTTGGATTTATAACTTTTCGAAGTGAAAAATACATAAACAAGGTATTTAAAAATGTAAATTTTAAAAATAAGATCAAATTTGTACAATTTCAAAAATCAGGTTGTAATTGAGATAATTAATGAAATTAAATAATTAAAAATATTTTATTAATTGCATATATTAAGATCAATATATTGTATAATTTCAGGTAACAAAATAAAATCTTTCATATCACAAATTATTTGTAATCACAAATCAAGATTATGTCACAATTATTTAGGACTACAAAGTCACAACCACAATAATCTCAAAGTCACGGGCTGTGAAATTATGTTACAAAATGTCAAATATCTTAATCCCGACTTATTTTTAGGTTACAAGTTATCAAATTATTATTAGGTCATGACAACATAATTTTTTGTTACGAATTTTTAAGATCACGGGTTACAAGTCACAGATTTTTAAGCCATAGACTTGTATCACCACCACAAACAACCACCTCCTCACCATGCCGCCACCACCCCACCACCATCACCACTATCTGCCCTACCAATATCACCACCAACCTCTCACATGCATCGCCAAAGCTGTCATAACTACTACCAAAAAAGTTCATCACCACCACTAACCACACACATACCATTGCCACCCCCACACCGTACACACACCACCGCTAACCTACTGCAAACAAAATTCACCACACTGAACACAATGCACACACACCACCACTAACCTATTGCACACAAAAATTGCCAACACCAACATACAAACACCGTCACCATTGTCGTCACTACATTCGAATCAACTCCACAACTATAGCACCATCATGGACCACCACAAATTGACAGACCGGGAGTGTGCGTTGCTGTGTATCCGCTCCAGTGCACAACTCTGTTTTTTTTTTTTTTGCTGCGTGCGAGACACCTCTTCAGGCGGTGGTTAATGAAGTGTCTGTACCATCATTAGGGAGAGAGTAGAGGTGGGTTCGCCTCGTTGCCACGTGAGAGAAGAGGAGGTTTCTCCGATTTGGGGTGGGGCACGGTGGTGAAATTGGGGGTTGGGGCTGTGGATAGAGCCTGGAGGCATTGAGATTTAGAAATGGTGGGGGGGGGGGGGGAGTTTGAAATTATAATTAGGGTTTAGGATAGTTTAATTTAATCTAATAACTATTAAATTTATATTATTTTATTAAACTTAAAATTTATATGACTTGATTTATGAAGTTATTTAAGTTTGATCTTATTTATGAATTACGATATTTAGAAGTAGGGGTATGTGTAATTTCTACTTTTTTTAACTCGACGTAACATGTCTCAAGATAGGTCTATATTGATCAACATTGTCAAATTCGGCCCATTGAGTCAACCGTGAAACCAGTAAGTCGGAAAAAAAAAAATTCGGCCCGGATGACCCCTAAACCTATTTTAGTCAAACCCGATAAAAAACCCGGATTGACCCAGAAACCTGGCCAGAGTTTGACCTGATTTTTTGTTTTTACTTTTTTTATTTTCTAGTTTTACAATGTTTTAAAATTATTTTAATTCATGGGTCGAATCTAGGTTGATCCTCTTACCCATTACTTAGTAGTCACAAGATTGGATCGATGGTCACATAGAGTCTAAAAACTTTGATATTAACGATCGATCATTTACACCTATAAAATTGTGAAAATGTAATCACAGCTCGAATATGGTGCCCACAATGAACACTGTAATCCTTACCCACAATATGTATGAGATTGATATGTGACACAAAAACATTATTTTTACCACATATCAAATCCATACACATGATGTATAAGGATTATGGTACCCATCGTGACAAAAAAAAAAGTGCACATTTAAATTTAAGGGGATTGAAATGTCAACCAGAGAGTGAGAGATATAATCATGTTGAGTATGAACTCGTTGTCTAACACTAGGCCCCTGTTTGGTATTGATAAAAATAAGATTTTTAGTAGATTTTGATAAAAATTGATGAGATGTATGGTTAAAAGGGTATGGACCCCATAAAAAAGTGGTTAAGATTAAATGTTGTTTTTAAATTTGAGTAAAATCTAAAAAATTAGTGTCACCAAAGAGGGATCCTCAAGGCGTGTGGGGTTTTTTTTTTTTAAATACCAAAAGGGGCTAGGTCTCTAGATGTACTTTGCCGTGTATAGCCTTGAGTTAACACGAATTCATTTTTTTGAAAAGTAAAAAAATGGTAGTCGGGAATATTGATCGATCGAAATTGTTGATTTTTTTTTTTTATAAAAAAATGAACAAATGAGATAAGATATCGCCTCTGTTTGGTAAAATTTGTTTATAGATTTTGTTTATAAAAGGCTACGTGGCAACGTCTTATTGGATAATGCTTTTGAAAAGTCAATAATTTTGGTTGGTCAAAGATTCACGTCAACTATTTTTTATTTTAAAAAAAAAAAAAACTGAAATGTTAACAAGTTACTATTTATAAACAATATTTACTGATTGTTCTACTTATTAATGGGGAGAGAGAAGATATTTTGGTATTTTTGAGGTAAAGTATGTATTTAAAAATTGAAAAGAAAAAATGTGTATAATTAAAAAGTAATTTGAAAAATTATATAATTTAAATTGAAGTTTAAACTTCAAATTAATGAAATCGCCGAACATTGACTTATAAATAATCATTTATAAACAGTTTATTAAAAAGAGTCTTATGAATTTGACTATTGGTATGTATTTGCTTTCTTGGCAGCATTTTGAGCTTCAAGGGTAATATACATGTATAATCACATTAATTGAATGTAACAACTAACAACTACCTCGAATCAAGAAGACAAACTCATTTACTTCCATTCTACGTTTGTTAATCCCAAATTTCAAAAATAAAAAGAAATAAAGAATTTTTTGTTTGGCACTAAAAAGTAAAAACAACAAAATGAAAATTCAAAAAATCTCCAAAAGTCCCGACTTTATGCAACTCCGTAACCATTTTTATAGATAGTGTGGCTTTCATGCATATATCCGTCTGCGCAATTCAGTATCATAATTGAAATTTACATCATTTTAATGAATCACTGAAAAATATTTCAATTTTTTTGTTTGTTTTTAATGAAAAACCCGTTCATCATCACAAGTATCATATTATGATATTTTCAAATTTTTAATATTATAATTTGAAACTCTATCAATTTTTTATGATACTTTGGATGGAACCTTAATATCACACATTAATACTTTACAAAATTTTTATGATACTTTTATTATATTCGATTAGATATTTCATCAAACACATTGTCAAATTTGTGAAAATTTCATAGTGACTTTTTGAACAACACAACGAGTCTCGTCAAGAAAAAGGGAGATGGTAGGACGGTGGTGATTCAATATTGTAAGTTTTTGAAAAGGAAAAAAAATTAGTAAAATTCAATTAAAAGAATAATGTAAGTAAAATTCTAGCGAGCGATAAAATGTAGTATGTAGTTCTATTATCACAAAAAGGAACAATATTACACATTTACACCCACTTCTTCTTTATGTAGGGTCACAAGATTGTATTTTCCTTTACCAGTATAAGTAATTTCATTGCGTCTCCTTTCAATTTTAGTTCGTCAGCTGCCCACCACTTTGGCTTGGCATTTTTCTGGCATTCGGTGTTGAAACGTAACGTACGGTTGGTTCATTAATTAGGTTTGTTGAGAAATAATAATTTAATTTAATTGAGAATTGGATTTTTGTTTCTTGGTCATCTAAATCTTTTGACACCAAATAAAAACGTATTTGAAAAGTGAAGTGTCTTATAACTTGTATGTCCTTCCAATAAATTTTAGCCTCTGTTTGTTTAAAGTTTTTATTTAAAAACATGATTTTTTATGTTTTTTAGGTAAAATATGTGGTTGAAAAATGAAGAAAGAAAATATGTGTAATTAAAAAATAATTTGAAAAAATATGTTTAAAAATATGTTTCCCAAACGGAGGGTTAACTAAAAAACGTTATGTGCATTCTTAATTATTGTCATGAAGTGTTTAACATATACGTAAATATAAAGTTCGGTGATAATTACTCAACAATCCACTCACTTCATTCCATGCTTGAAAGGTTCAGAGACAGAGGGATAAATGGAGCAATATGCCAATTTCGATTTAATTAGGTTAATAGGAAGATAAAAGTACGATAATTGGTTGTATAATTTTCTAATGACTCTCATCGTGTCCAATACCGATACTAATCATAATTCTCCATTAACCTCCAGAATAGTAGTATTCACAAATCTCTTATGACATATTTAGCTCCGGGTTGGTTCAGCTGAAAAGATGAGTTAAAATTTATGTAAATAATTAATTTTAATCACAAATTCACAATTTCCCACTTCATATCATCAAAATTATCAAAATTTACTAAAAATGTTATTTTTACCTTAAATAGGGTCATTTGAATTTTATTTTCAACACCCCAACCCCACCCCATCCTTTCAAATATCAATGTAATGAGGAAACTTCCACGCAACGTTTAATCAAAATTTTGATACCTTAAATTAGGGGAGGACCCAAGATTATGGTTCATTGGGGGCGACACGGAATTACGTAAAAAATAATTTCAAATAAGATAACGATAATATTCTAAATGTAATATATTTTACAATTGTTCCCCACGACTTCTCATACTTTAAAAACGCTATAAAAGTATCGTTATCAATTTCATTAAATACATCTTTTTCAACATACACAACTAAACTATCATTCATCCATTGATTTCCAATTCGATTACGCAGTTGGTCTTCACAATATTCGTAGTAGAAAATATCATTTCAAGAGTAGCAGTAGCAACCAGAATAGTTAATCCTAAAGTCAAAAGCAAGTAAACTAATGGTAACGCCTTTTTTTTTTTTTTTTGTCACAACCAACTTCAGTGCAAGTTTACTAATTCCCCTTCGGTTCGGGCCCTCAGGGTGTGAGCTACACCTTTTTACTAATTCCCCGCAATTCTTTGAACTCCTTTCTAGAGCGCATATCAACAATATAGTTTTGAAGCCGATCATCAAGTGCTACAAACTATACTTTTGAAAAATCTTCAGGATAATGCTTAACAAGACCAAATAATTTCTCTGTCAAAAGTAGAGAATAAATCATTGGGGCATAAACATGCTAAACAAAGAAGTAACTCCATACTTACCTCAGAAA
The DNA here is from genome assembly GCA_963555705.1 of Ligustrum vulgare. Lineage (NCBI taxonomy): Eukaryota > Viridiplantae > Streptophyta > Magnoliopsida > Lamiales > Oleaceae > Ligustrum > Ligustrum vulgare. The sequence continues at coordinate 53,207,483 of OY743171.1, forward strand.
AACGATCATTCAACTCCTGAAGTTTAAATGACAAAATAGAATAAATCCACACGAAAACAATGAAAATTTGTCATTTCTTCGTTATTATGTTGTGAGCGACCTGGACATATAAATACACTGTCCATACCATGAACATAAATATTATACTTTCGACAAAAGAAACGACTTCATCCAAAAAAGAATTCTACTCATTTTTCTCTCATCTCTTGGAGTCTTTGTTTTTATGCTATCACTAAACCCATGATATTTGCAATATCCTTTTTTTTTCTTTGTAATGCCTCAGAATATTCATTGTATAGATTCCTTAGATGGTCCTCCTCATAAAATGTAGATTAAACGCAAACTCAATTATTGCATTGAGTCCAATAAATCATTAGTCTCTCACCTTTGTTAACTTGTTGATTCATCAACATAAATCATTTCAATGACATCAATTATAGGGAAGAACATCAAAATCAAACTAATCAAAGTACGATAATGCAATCCCCAACGTGTATCACTACAACGTGCAATAGTACTTTGTTGATTAAGACCCCGTCCACTTGAAATCTCTCCATTGCTGAGTACTTTATAAAGTATTGCTTCTTGTTTCAAAGAATATTAAGTTATTCACCACTTTAGAAACCAAATTAAAAAGCGACGGGACTTTCTATTGCTTCTTTACCACAACAACGAGAGTCAATTGAAGTTGATAGGCAAAATAAAGAACATAAAAGACACTTGAGTTCACTTTCAAAATAAGTACTTTGAGACCATTGAACTCACCTTACATTTTACTAGCTCTATCATAGCCCTGAACTTGAAATCTAGATATCCTCAAATCATATCTAGAAAATAATTTATCTATAGCCGCCTTAAGTGATAGAGTTGTAATACTAGAAACATGTCCAATTCCAATAAAACGTTCAACCACATATCCGTCTCATTCACATAATGTAATATAATAGACATTTGCTCATTCACTAAGATATATTGAGATTCATCAACTAGAATTGAAAATGATGTACCAGCAATATCCTTGATGATATCATCAATTGTTTCAATAGCTACAACACTTACAACATCCTTCTAAATTTTTGACACGTTAGTTTGTGATTTTTTGGAGCATTTACCAAAGTGACAACTTTAATCTCTTCATCATGGTCGGCTAGAAACTACAATTGCTCGAGAAAGTTACCTTGATTATTTGATCTCGATGATTAACATTCTAATCCATTATTAGAGTTCTTAATCCAGGATCCGTTGTGCAAATGTAACATCTATAAGGTCAATACTTGCTTTCTTTACCTCAATATTTTTCTTGAAAATCAGTTTCATCAATATTTTTTTTCTTTCCTTCATCAATTTCATCAATAGTTGTCAATGCGTGATTTCTTTTCCTCAACATTGTTTCCAATGGATTTTTGAGACATTCGTTTGTAACATCTCAACTTTCTTCCTACAAAAGACAAATCAAACAAAGCTAGCATAAAGAATCAAATTAAATAAGTAAGATACAATTTCATGACTTGAGTTGAGATGAAAAGTGAAAACCCCCTTCATCTCATATAATATTGCCTACTGACTACAGTACACAACATATTCACAGACCACAATCGTTCTACAATTTACAAAAAAAGAGGCTTGCTGCTCTCGCATAAAGCTTGAATATTGAAATAGAATTCTTCAATGGCAATCATTTGTAGAAAATAAAGCTAGCATATTGAAATAGAAAATATATCTAAATTAACAATTTAGAAAATAGAATTATTCAATTTTCAATCTTCAGTGCTTCACAGACAGAATCACAATCATATAAACAAAGGCAGAACTCATCTCTATAACTGCTTCATATATTTCACAATATATGAAACGTGCATGGTCAAGGGCGGAGCCAGCCCACATGAATGGGCTAGGCCATCAATGAAATGAGTTGGACTATCTTCAAAGAATTTTTTTTTTTTTTTTTTTTTAATTTATAAAGATTTTTCAGTTTTTTTTTTTAAAATGGGGTGGGTCATGGCCCAGGCAGCCCACCCCCTAGCTCCGCCCTTGTGCATGGTCCATTGGTCTCCTTATGTCTTTTAAAATAAATTGTGGTTGCAAGTTTAGAGTATAATATAAGGAAGATGAAGTGAGATTTGTATGTGCACTACTCTTATGATTATCGTGATGAGATTCACGTGATCACATGCAACGGCGCGGCAGTTTGTGGCTCCACATGACTATAATTATTTCTTTAACACAAAATAATAATAATAATAATTATTATATACTTATCGATAATAAAAGTATTATATGATTAATTTTGTTCTTTAAAATCTTATTCACAAAATAAATAAAATTAAACAAATCTCGTATAAATTTGAAGAAAACACAGTTGAGATTAATAAAAGAAGAGAAAGGTTGGAGAGCGATTTTAGCCTAGTGTAAATTGTGGAGAGTCGAATAATGCTAATTATATTCAATTTTTTTTTTTTTTTTTAATCAATAAATTTTTTAAGCTTCAACCACAAAATGATTTATATTTATTCTCACGATCTCTTGTCTTGTGGTCCTTGAGTATTTTCAGTTCTCTTTATCTTTTGAAAAAGTGTTTAATTACTTTGGAAATAATTGGCGCTTGAAAGTATTTTTGAATAGGCTTTTACCATTGGATGATCTTATCCTAACATCTTCCAAACAAATGCTTACCCTCATTACTCCCAAGTAATTGGTCCACACATTACTCACTTTATCATGCCCACAAAAGTAATTTTAGAGGACAAGAAATTTGCTACTACTTGCAATAAATAATAATAATCATAATCATAATTGCAAAACCCATGTTTTCATTATTCATGTATACTTGTATATATTATTCTTCAAATGGAAATAATTTAATTGTTATTTTCTTATATGATGGCCAATTACTTATTTACAAGATTTTAAAAAAGATTTTCAACGTTTGTTAAGCACACTTAATTATCCTTGGCCTTTTTATTCAAGATTACTAGCATCGATGCCTTATCTTTCAAGATTATTAGCATCAACTCTACTCAGCATTACGTTACTAAATTTTAAACGCAATATTGATAATTCCGTTACTACTTACTACTTTAAGGATTCTATAAGGATAACATTCTCGAAGTCCATTTTATATTTGTAAGGATAAAATATCTTCATAAATTATAACACTTCTCATGAGAATTTATTTGACCGTCTAGATCTCAATGCACAAGATTTCTCCTTGATTTTGAAGAAGATGAGGAATATTATAGGTTGAGAATTTACCTATATTACTCCATTAGCACGTGATTCTAGATATTTCATTTCAAGTTGTTATTTTAATAATCTCTTAGAAAAATAAAAACTCATAAACTTTACAGTTTTGTTTCGACTAGAAGGGCATTATTCCTCATATAAATATATCATTCAAGAATTTTAGGAAAACAATTATGTAGAATAATTAATGATTTAACATCAATAATTCACGTGACAACGCTAGTTTCCTTGTCTGTGGTGCTAAATATCATTAGTAATATATAACTTATGTTTAGTCAAATATGTTAATAATGTGGAAAAAGTAATCATATGTTTAGTCAAATATGTTAATAATGTGGAAAAATTAATCATGTGTTTAGTCAAATATGTAAATAATGTGGAAAAATTAATCACGGTAAGGAAGGTTTTCATTTATATATATAGCTGTCCTCTCTCTCCACATAAAATCTACAATTATAAACTGATTTATTTATGATTTTGATGTAAAATATGTGGTTGAAAATTGGATAGAGAAAATATGTATTGTTAAAAAATGATTTGAAAAATTGTATGATTTATAAATCGATTTATAAACCATTTAACAAACACTTGCACCTACGATTGGAAATCACACGCTCACGACTGGAAACTATAAAAAGTTGAAGAGAATAACCGATAACGTTATCAAAAATTATTTACGCTGACATTTCATAAGAATGCTTGAAATCTGTTTGGCAAAGTTGTTTAAAAACAAAATTTTTACCATATAATTTCAAATCACTTTTTAATTACGCATATTTTTTCTATTCATTTTTTAACAACATATTTTACCTCGAAATCATAAAAAATATATTTTTAAACAAAATTTTTTTTAACAAACAGAGTGGAAGTTACTGAAATTGTTCACAAGAATGGTTGAACAAAGGAGTATTCTTTTACGGTCGGATCCCATCTCAAAAAAAGTGGTGTAATGGTATTTATCCAATTCATATATATCCCTTTATTATTATAAAACAAAAATCCATGGGACCCTCAAAAGTTGTCCAAAAGTTTCGGTTCCTCCCATAAACCAAGTGGCAGTTTGCTTACCATCCAACCGATATCAGTCTCTTTGTGAGTCTCTCACAATTCACCCCCACTCCACCCCTCCCTGTGTGAACTTTGTGAACTCAATATATAGAGGCTATAGCCGTTCTTCCTGTCCTCATCCTCATCTCTTTCCAAGAAAGCAAGAAACTGTGGCGCGCATTCTGTACTCTTAACGTACAGAGATATACATAAATAAATATAAATATATATAGAGAGAGAGGAAGGAGGAGAAAGTGTGATGGTTCTTATGGATAGCCGTAGCCATGTCTCCTCTTTCTCTAGCTTTAACTCCTATATCCGGGCACTCTCGGATACTCCGAACCGGCTGGCTCGCAGGGCTTGCTCGGTCTCGACTTCTCTTGAAGAAACGAGTCGGGTCCGAGCCAGGTCCGGAACCGAGATGAAAAGAAGCCTCCGGTGGTATGACTTAGTGGGCTTCGGTATCGGTGGAATGGTCGGCGCCGGAGTGTTTGTCACCACTGGCCACGCCAGTCGAGACATTGCCGGTCCTTCTGTCATACTCTCTTACGCCATTGCTGGCCTTTGCGCTCTTCTCTCTGCCTTCTGCTACACAGAATTTGCAGTGGACCTCCCCGTCGCCGGCGGAGCGTTTAGCTACATACGTGTAACTTTTGGTCCGTTACATTTTCATTTACAACTAGTTCAAATCTCAATTACTAATCATAACCTTTTCCTCTTCCTCATCTTAAATAAATATATATATGCCATTGCAGGAGAATTCCTGGCCTTCTTAACTGGTGCGAATCTGATAATAGACTACGTACTATCAAATGCGGCGGCGGCCAGAGGATTCACAGCCTATTTAGGTACCGCCCTGGGAATATCAAATGCCCATTTAAGGTTCACCATCCATGGCCTACCAAAAGGGTACAATGAAATTGACATTGTTGCAGTGGCCGTGGTCCTACTACTCACTCTCGTAATCTGCTACAGGTATACACACATTGTAAATTTCGGCTGCCAGTATTTGTTTATAAACAAATAACTTTTTATTTTACGGTAAAATATAGGGTTAAAAAGTGATTTGGAAAAAAAAAAGAAATCTAATTTGAGGAAATGCAAAGAAAATACTTGTTCATAAGTTTTTTTTAAGCCACATTAATTTCATTTTTTTTTCTGGGTTTTTGCAGTACAAGAGAGAGCTCATGGTTAAACATGGTTTTAACTGTTCTGCACATATTGTTCATAGTTTTCATAATAGTTGTTGGGTTCTGGAGAGGTGAGTGGAAGAATTTCACTCAGCCCGAAAACCCGAAAAATCCTGGCGGATTTTTTCCTTTCGGTGCTTCTGGTGTGTTCAATGGTGCTGCTGTGGTGTATTTGAGCTATATTGGTTACGACGCCGTTTCCACCATGGCGGAAGAGGTCAAAAATCCGGTTAAGGATATCCCTGTTGGAGTTTCCGGCTCGGTTATCATAGTCACTCTTCTTTACTGCTTAATGGCTGCTTCAATGTCCTCCCTTCTCCCTTATGACATGGTATTTATTCTTTTCGAATCAATCAGTTTTTGAATGGCAAGAATAATTACAAAACCAGGATACAATATTTAATCAATTAGGTAAAACTCCTGCAGTGCAGTGCAGATTTTCAAGAAAGTAGTGAAGATAATAATGTCATAATTATCAATAAATTGGACTTGTTGTCTTTTATGCCGAGTGTATGTGAATATCTAACGGTGGTTCAATATATATTTATGACAGATCGATCCAAAATCGCCGTTTTCAGGGGCGTTCAAGGTGGGATCCTCAGGGTGGAGGTGGGTGTCGAATGTGATCGGAGTGGGGGCCAGTTTTGGTATTTTGACGTCGCTTTTGGTGGCGATGTTGGGGCAGGCACGCTACATGTGTGTAATCGGACGGTCCTGCGTGCTTCCTTCATGGTTTGCGAGGGTCCATCCTAAGACTTCTACACCTGTTAATGCCTCCGTCTTCCTTGGTATGTTGTCCCACTTAATAAAGCTTGCCTTCTTTTGTTATGCCCATGGACCTTGCTTGTATTTACTTGTCAAGAATTCCTAATCTAATTGGAGATCGGTAGAGTTAAGAGGGAGTGTACAATGTACTCATTAGTCCACCGACTGATGTGGACCCGATCGCGTCAAGAATATAAATAAAGTCGTTTTGTCTTGAATGGAAGCCATTCATAAAATTGGCCCCTACATGAGCTAATTGAGGGTTGTGCATTGTTCTAATATTTTAACCAACCGATGCAGACCGACCCGACCGGTGCGTCAAGAATTAGTATAAGGTCGTATTGTCTTGAATGAAAGTCATTCTTACACTGGCTCCTTTGTGTAGAGTTAAGAAACATGGTGTACAATGTACTTTTATAATCCCACGAATCGATGTGGAACTCTAGGATGTTGAGGATTAATCTAATACATTATACATATGACATGGTTGGTAACTCGAATGGTCCCATTAAGAAACGTTGCGCCTAGTTATGTATGAATAGGTTATGGTTTATCTTTACATTTTGATTCTCATTCTACTAATTCTTATCTTGTGGGACCAATTTTTTGTGCAAGGACATGTTTAAATTCCTTGGAGGTTGAAATATCGGAGTTAGAATTTGACTACTTTTGGTTGGGACCATTCTAGTGTTTTCCATCAATCTGACTTTTTTTCTAATTCTGATAAGTCTATGCGACTTGCCAGTGGGCTATAACAATCAAGTTGTACTGAGAATAGTGTTCATAATTCATCATATTGGTCACTGTAGGATGTGAAGTGATTTCATGGGAGAATATGCCAAATAAGCACGTGTTTGGTAAATGGTAAATCGTTTATATACCACTCATTTTCTCTCTTCAATTTTTAACCATACATTTTATCGCAAAATCATAAATTAACCGGTTTATAAACCGCTACACTATTATCAAACGAATGCTAACTCTAGAATATTTTCCTAAGTTTATTTAGACCCTATTTGGTGGCTCCATATGTACTTATAAATGATTTATTATCGATTTTGTGGTAAAATACGTGGTTTGAAAAATGTGCGTGGTTAAAAAGTAGTACGATAAATTGTAAAATTTATAAATTGATTCCTGAACAGAGGCTTAGTAAAATTCATAGCATGGATCCATATTCTCTGAGCTTGTCTTTCATTGTTTAGGAGTCGAGTGACGTGACGTAGGGAAGACTGCTTATGAGAAAAATCTTTTTGGAAGGAATAGCACTGTTTGGTAACTTGCTTATAAACAAAAAATGTTTCTCAAAATCACTTTTTGACGACATTTTTTTTTCAAACCACATGTTTTACCTCGAAAATAGCAAATTCTCTGTTTGAAAACAATTTTATTTATTTATTTTTTTTATTTTTTTTACAAAACAGAGGCTAAGGATGAAATTTGCTATGTTAAATTTTATTATCATTGGAAGTTAGTGGAGGAAACTAGTGCTTTAGCATTTTTTATTTTGATAGGACCTCACCTAATAAAAAAGAAAATACAGTAAGAGATGATGTCAATAATCAGCTGATCAATAAAGTTTATCATTGACTTTTGCAAAAGGGAAAGATCATATGATTCTTCACAAATTGGTAGAGCTAAGAATGACTCAGTATATATAGTATCACTGGGACAATGGTGGAAATGCTGTTCATTCATTGATGCTCCAAACTTACTTTTAAAGATTTTGTGATCAAGATTTTGTCCACTAGATAATTGTTCCTATCATCAAGTTCCTTTTGTGGTTGTCACCATCCCCTTTTTATCAATGTATTTTTTTCATGGATGCAAGTTATTCGATCTTTCTTACGTTTTTCTCTTTCTAGTTGACTCGGTAATATATACTCATGCTTGGGGAGTTCTCTTCAGGAATCTTCACAGCAGCTATTGCCCTTTTTACTGATCTAAACATCCTACTGAATCTCGTATCCATTGGGACGCTATTTGTCTTCTACATGGTTGCAAATGCGGTGATATATAGGCGTTATGTTACTGTGGGAACGACAAATCCGGGGCCAACCATTTCGTTCCTGTCCTGTATTACACTCACATCAATCATGTTTACCCTCCTCTGGCGTTTCGGGCCATCAGGTAAGCCCAGCGCCTACCTGCTAGGGGCTTGTGTCGCTGTGGCGGTCGGAGTTCTACAATTATTCCACTTCATGGTCCCACAAGCTCGAAAGCCTGAATTTTGGGGGGTCCCTTTGATGCCATGGATTCCTTCCATATCCATCTTCCTTAACATATTCTTGTTGGGGGCTCTTGATAGAGCATCCTATGTCCGATTCGGATTCTTTTCTGGCCTCTCGGTGATCGTTTATGTTCTATACAGTGTCCACTCGAGCTTCGATGCAGAGGAAGTTGGAACTCTGAGTCAAAAAACAGGGGAAAGTATTAAGGAATCTGTTGAAAGTGAAGACAATACTCTTAAAGTGTAAAAAACTTTCAAACTCCTTTTTTGTCCAATAAATTTACAGCTTGATGCACACAAATAGGGGTCAAAAAAAGAAGAAGACTGCATTTTTTTGCAGTTGCAAGTTGTATAGTTTGATCCTCAGTAGAGATCTTGGTTAAAGATCCCCTGTATATATTTAGTAATGTCATCCATCAATGTTTTGCAACTTTTAACTTAATGAAAGCACCATAATTGAAGAATTTTCCTGAATTTGGAATGTCCATTCAACAGAATTAAGTTGAATAGAATAGTACCATAAATAATAATATTTCAATTTTTTAATATTGCTCACTATTGTATTATCTGTATTATAGAACAAGACACTATTATTTTATTTTCAGTGTCCAAGAATCTTTCATTTACTTTAGTCGTTCAACTCTAGGTTCTAAAATTCATAATGGGTAGCGAGGTGGGAAATTGCGCGGTGAGGCGTGAAAGGTGTACATCGCATATATACATCGCATATACGCGAGTGTAGACTTGCCACACATTGCTTAGGTTTCGCTGGGAACTCGACCCAACAGCCAGATAAAGGTCTAGTACTGGAAGTGTTGAACCAGATGGACATGGTGGAATTGTTGGAAGAATAAGAAGTCAGATTTTTTAGGGCAGGCAAGAAAGAAAATTTTGCAATGGGCATCCAACCGACTTGCTAAACCCTAAGTGAAAATTGAAGATTCCATTACATGTCTTTGAGGCAATGGGATAATATAAACTGCCCAACATTCCAATTCCAATTCCATCTGAAGAATCCATAAAACCGTGATTCGCGGGATGGAAAGGAAGAAAGAACTACAGGTTGTCATCATCATTACAATTGGTTTCACAAGAAAAAAATTCTGCTATTTTTTTTTTTTTAAACCTTATCTTAATCTTAATATTAATATTCTTAATATAAAAGGAGAATAGCCGTCACCAAAATACATACATAGTTTCCCGCAAAAAAAAGACTTTCTAAATTTGGAAATATTTTGATAAAAAATTGTATATTAAATATTTTAGCAATTACTATTATTTTACATGTGTCATTAATTGCATTGACATTTGTGTTATACTATTAATAACATTAAAATGTTATTTTTTTCTATTTTATTATTATTCTTTTAATAATTATTGTATTATTTTGAAATTGAAAATATGTAATATGAGTGTCAAATTAAAGATCACTGTGAGAAGTTTAATGCAAGTTAACAAGTGAGAGCAAATTGTAAATATATTATCCACAAAATCATATTAAAATTTAAAGGTAAAGTTTTATTTTTTATTTTTTATTTTTTTTCAATATCTAATTCATTTTAAATTATATCATTTAGGTCCTATAATATTATCTATAATTAGTTAACTAAATTCATTTTAATCATAAATGATTAATTTTTGTTCTGATTTTTTCTCTTCAAATTAAAATAAATAACATCTATACGAATTTTTAAGGCGAATCCAATTTAATTGGGTTAATTTTACAAATTTAAGATTTCTTTAATTCATTTATAATTTTCACATTATTTTTATTTATTTACTGATTTTTTTCATTTTTATTATAAATTTAAATAACTAAAATATGCAAAAATATATTTACAGATTTTAACAAGTTCATATAAAATAATGATTATTTTTTTTAGAAAAACACTTGAAATTAATAATTAATGCTTGAAAAATAAATTATACCAAAAAAGTCTATCATACACCTCATTTTGGGAAGAATATGATGAAGAACAATATATGAAAAGAAAAGCGTTGATCGTAAGGAGAATATGTAAGTTGAGTTTTGCACATATATTGTATAAGCCCATTTTGTAGTTTAAAAGTTTTTTTCAAAAAGAAAATTTCATTTATTGAACGTTAATTCCAGAAATGAAGTTGATATATTCATAGTACAATCTCTAAAACACTTAATTCATGGTCTGTTTTTTCGTAAAGAGATAAAACAATTCAAGGGTTTACAATTTTATTAAAATATTAAAAAGTAATTATATGCAGTAAAAATGGTGAAACTTTATTACTTAATTTTATTAACATATATAGACAAAAAGACTCACTATATATAATTTATTTATATTTTCATTAATAATTTTTTATTGACATATAATTAAATATGCATTTAATTATGTTCAATTAAATGCATCGCATGTAAAGATTAAAAATTATTAATCATGTGAATGATTTCTTGAGTTGAATTTCACGTTCATACACTACAAATCTTGAGGTTGATTTTCACTTTCGTGCATCGTCAATATTGTTTAATTTGTTACATTTATTTATATATAGGACCGCATATGTTTAATTTGTTACAATTACTTTATTTTATGTAAATTATGATATTTTGAGGGTTATTATTTTTATTCACGTTAGTCAAAAATATTTGGACAAATTTTTTTATTTATTCTATACAACATATATTTGAAAAATTGCATTATTTAATTTAAATTTGAGCAATTATTTAAATATATTTTGTCAATAACAACTTTCGTGTATCACACGGGTGTGAGCAACTACAAACTGTACAAACAATGTATTATTTAAAGAAGTTTTTCAAAATTGATGAGAATTGTAATTTATTTCTATTTTGAGTATTCGTTGAAAGTCTGTATGATTAATCAAAACAAATTATTTGTTCAATTTTTTTTACAATTATATAATGAAGCACCTACTTTTGGAGTTGAGATGTTTGTAGATGGAAATGTTTAATTTTAAGAATTTCTTGCTCGACATAGATAAATTAAGGATAAAGAATATCACATTGCAATTCGAAATGCATTAATTGATCATTTTTGGGATATATACACTAATTCCAAGAATTAGTATACAAGATTTAATTGTTTTCTGTTTGTATTGTGCGAATATTTTCATGTTATATGTAACGTTTTTATGCAAAATGGTTCATCTTGTTAATTGTGACATTAAGATTAATGTATTGTTTTTAATAAACATAATATTTTCGATAATTATTTTAAGTTATCAATTTATAAAATTTAAGTAGATAAGTAAATACTTTTCGAATTAACTTATTTGTTGAGAATTGAAAATAATAAAAGAATATAAAATTTACTATTCATTTGATGTAAAATTGAGAGTTTTGAGTTGGAGATGGCTTTGTTGGATAGTGCAAAATTGCATCATTTAGTGAAAATTTACTCTAAAAAGAAATAAATGGGTTGGAGATGTTCTAATGGTTCTACAATTACCAGATTATTTTATTATTATTATTTTTTATTATTTATTTTTATTTATTTTTTTGATTTTATGGATTTTCAGTTCCAATTCCTCCCCTCTACATATTATTGTTCATTTGATTATTAAGTTCATTGACGTGATTGCATCCAAACAAGTAACTGATTTGTCATTTTCCCTATTTCTTTAAATTATAGCCTCTGTTCGGCAATAGCGGTTTGAACAACAAATTAAACTGCACAATTTCTCAAATAACTTTTTAATCGTATACATTTTCTTTATCTAATTTTTAATCACACATTTTACCTAGAAAACACAAATAATCAAGTATAATCAATTTAATGGACCGTCGAATGCACCCTTAGAATCATTCACCTCTTGCATCTGATGCGTGTGCAACTTATAATGAATTGTTACTTATAGTTTCTCGATTATTTTTCTTATTTTACAGATTTTTGTATTCTTTGACAAATTTGTAAGTTGTTCATTTTCTGAAATGAAGTGATTTTTTGCACTTTAGTTTGAAATTAGATGTCTTATATCCTTCTAATGGGGTGAATAGATGTTTATCGCGGAATTATAAACTAATTAACAAGTAATAAAAACTAGGTGGATAATCAACCAATCAAGCAAAAGAATAATCAATTCAAAGCAATAAATAACAAAGAATTGGTAACAAAGGAAAACCCTTTGAAGAATTATTCACAAGGATAAAAAAAATCTGGACAAACGTGCATGTAAAATTCTCTTGAAATGATTTAACTTACCAAAAATTTGTTCTGACACTATTAAATCTTAGTTGACCTTGGGCCCCAACTCATAAATCATCGAAGACCTTCATCAATTGTGCTTCCCGCACCTCTTGCAACTCTGCACTCTTTTCTCCCCTGTAGATGGTCAAAACAAACCTCATTCTTTTTTAACTGAAGCTTCAACGACCTCTCCCCAACTCCAGAATTATGAAGGCTTATTCGCAGGGACGGAGCCAGGATTTTGAACGAGTATGGGCCAAATTTTACAATTGGTGGGGGGGAGAGGCCCCCGGGAATTTTTTTAAACAAAAATGATTGAAATAACAATTTTGAATACTAAATCAAATATAAGGATGGTCATAAATAATGATACATAAAAAAAAATGAGTTATTCAAATTTAACATCATAATTCATAAATGACGATTTTGTACACTTCTGTTTTCCTCATCAAATTTAAAGATCAAGAGAAAACATTCAATCAATAAATCAACACCACAAATCGAACTAGAAATCAAATTCAAAACGATTCACTACTATTCTAAGAAAGAGATAGCTCAATATAAATTATCCATTAAGTCAAGTTACATGATACACAGAGAAAAATGAACGTATGAAAAGATTACTAAACTTGTAAAATAGTTCAACTTAAATTTTAACATTTTTCATTCTATATTAGCTAATGACTCACAAAGACAAACGAATGAAAATTAATACAGCTAATCTGTAACTATGAAATCTAATTCTTGTATTCTTTTTATGTTAACTATGAGAAACAACTATCTGTTAAATTTTTCGGTGAAATGCTGAAAAAGAAACATCCTCCATCCGAATTGAAGAGGCGGAAATCAACTTGTTCTTTCCGATATCAAATAATTACAAGTAAAAAATTGAAAGAAAAAGATATATAGTCACTAGTTCTCTCTTTAACACCAATTCCCTACTCTCAAGTTAATCAAAGAAAAAAATCCAAAAAATATCAATGGGGGCGTGGACCCCATTCGTCCTGAATTGCCTCCGTCACTGCTTATTGGTAAATGATTTTGGGTTTGATGTTTTATGATAAAATAATCTTGCATTACAAATCAAAAAGTTGTATGATTGATCTTAAATAATCAAAGAATGGATCAAGAGATTGGTGGGATGTTATCTATATCAAATAATGATCAATTGTACAGAAAAACAAAATAGGGCTTATATATTTATAATATGAAGTATTTGAGATAGTTTAAGATTAAAAGAAGTCCAAAAAATCGAGAAAAATCATATGTCCAGATTTTACGACCTTCAGTATTTTCGTCATATATTTCTCTCCGTATATCTGATGGAGGAAATTCAAAGTGCGTTGAAAATATAACTATAAGGGTTATAATTCTTGTGGAAATAATATTTTTCCAATTCAAATGTTTGTTATGCGAAAAACAGGTCTCAACCTCTAACTGAAAATCTAGAACATAATTCATTTGAGACTCTGATTCTTCTTTGACTTCTAATTGCATTCCAAATCTTCTTGAATACTACTTTGATCTTGGCCAAAATATTTTAACTAACTTAACTATTACACTTTTAATCTAATTTTAACTTTATAAAAGAGTCATTTTGTTCACGAGATTATCAATTACATCAAAACTTAACAAAAACAATCTAAATTTTTGTAATTGTCATCTAGCTCTCCTCTTATATGTCTAAAGTTGGGTTCATTTTTCCAATAAATATAGTTTTGGTGTATGTTTTTTATGAGCTTTCAGTCGATGACTCCAGTTGACCATAGGACATCGGGTCTTAAAGATCATAATAGGCTTAGTTATTCGAGTTAAATGGGCTCCGAAGAAAAGTATAAGATGTATCTCACTTTTTCTTGTGACAAGTAAATAAATTGTTTTTTAAGTACAATAATTTTTTTCTTTTAAGGGAATATGCTAGAGCTTAAGTCAACTAATTTGAAGGTCATTCCATATTCAAAATCAATTCATCGCACCAATGACATCATTCCAAATCTCACTCACGCGATCAAAACTCACATACAAGAGTTTAATGCATATAGTGCAGAAGGTACATGAAATAACCTACATCAATTACCCAAACAAGCTCTAAACAAAGTTAAAGGAAACTATATTCATTATTCATAAATTTTACTAATATTTGATCACAAATAACATGTCTAATAATATCACTTTGATTTTTTTTCAATAAAATAAATGCAAAATCCATAATAATAAATAAACATGAAAAATTATAAATGCATGCATGTATGAATAAATATAATTAACAACGTAGATGTATGTACCCAATCTCCTTACTAAGGTACACACAGGCTCTTACTTTTAAGAGCAACACGATCGGCATCACGATTTAATACATCATTCTAATCATAAAGTTCAATCTTTTTTACCCAAATATTTTTAAAAGAAGATGTAACCTTAGTCAAATAAGTTATCAATTCAATCAAATGACTGACTTAATTAGTTAGACCTTTAACCTGAGAAGTGATGTCATAATTATTGCTCCTAGCAAATAGCTTTCGACATCTAGATCTAATGTAGCCAGAATCACCACAATTGTGACACATGAGAACGAATCTAGGGGAAATCTAGATTTCATATTTTAACCCCTAAGTTGTGGAACTATATTTTGCTGATGAAATTTGTCTAGTAATTTTTTTTTTTTTGGTTCATCCGTTTCTAATGTCTTAGACTTTACAAATGCAGTGACAAAAATAGTTGTGGTTAGTGTTTGTGTACTAGATTCCTTAAAAACTAGATCTCCTCTATTTCTTGAAGATTTATAAACCCTTAGGATATTATCAAGTTTCGTAGATTTGCTAGAGAAACTATGTAGTTGTGCTTTGGTCTTCTCATGCTCATCATCTAAAGTCTTATTCTTTTCTACAAGAGACACGTTCTCAACTTTCAATTTTTCAAATTTTCCAATTGATTCCTAAAATTTAAAAACAAGAGTATGTTTCTCTACCTGGACACCATTTAACTTCTTAAGAATGAAATGATTAATTTTTTCATCTGAAGGACCTCCTTATGTAACTTACTATAAGTCTCTTCTCAATATGGTTCAACACTAGATTCATCCTTAGTAGAGTTACTTTGATCTGGATCCTTATCTCTCTCATTGTCACGCTTCACTCTCGAGATAAAAGTCATGTAGTTCAAACTTTCCTCATATGTGGTTTATAGAATATCCCAAATTTCTTTAGCAGTCTCACACATAGACACTGTGGCGCACTAATTTATATAAATTTTTCACTTTCTATACTAATATTAAAAAATCAAGTAGGTGTTCAAGATTATTACGATTAGGACAGCAAAAGGAAAATTATTAAGAAAGCTATAAGAGTTATAAAGTTAAAATTTATAGTCATGGCATAAAAGTTGAAACATTGAATTTCAAAAATTGTAAAACTGCAATCGCTACTGTATATATCCATACACGTGTTGATATACATCCAATGATGATAGTTAATTAAAGTTTGTCAAAACTTAAGGGGCCGTTCACTTTGTATTTCGATTTTGAATTTTGAGTTTTGGATTTTGTTTTGAATTTTGGTTGTTTGTTTTGGGATTGCTGAAAATATGTTCTCTTTGTGATTTAGGAAAACTGTTTTCAAAAATAGAAAACTGAAAAATGCGTTTACTTTTTAATTTTTTGATATATTTATTTTGTGATATTTTATATGTAAAAAATGGTTGATTTGTTGAATTACATTAATTTTAATGTTAATAAATCAGTTAATTCTCTATGTCAATAAATTCATCATTAATATTGTTTTAGCTAAACAAAAATTTAACCTCATACCAATAAAATCTTAACATAGATCTATATATAATGACAAAATAATATAAGAACTTTAAGTGAAGAAAGTGTCTCACATTTACAATAATAATAATAATAATAATAATAATAATAATAATAATAATAATAATAATAATAAATAAAAAATTATAAAAAAAATCTTAACATGGATCTATATAATATCAAAATAATATAAGAACTTCAAATGAAAGTGTCTTACTTTTACAAAAAAAAAAAAAAATTACAAGAAAAAAAACTTAACATTGATCTATATATATAATAAAAAAATAATATAAAAACTTCAAGTGAAAGAAGTGTCTCACTTTTACAAAAAAGTAAAAATAAAAATAATTTACAAAAAAAAAAAAAATCTTAACATGGATCTATATATAATGACAAAATAACATAAGAACTTCAAGTGAAAGAAGTGTCTCACATTTAAAAAAATAATAATAATAATAATAATAAAAAAAAAATCTTAACATGAATCTATATATAATGACAAAATAATATAAGAACTTCAAGTGAAGGAAGTATCTCACATTTCCAAAAATAAATAAATAAATAAATAAATTCAAAACGCGCGTTTTGATCGTTTTGGGCTTTTTAACACAAAAAATCCAAAACGCAATAAAATCGTTTTGAGTTTCCTTTATATTTTTTATTTTTTATTTTTTTTTTGTTTTGGAAAACGCGTTTCTGAAAATGGGCGAAATGAACGCATTTTCGATATTTCCAAAAATCGAAAACTCAAAACAATAAAGAGAACGGAGCATAAATCTTTAAAGATGGTGATACACCAAAATGGATATATCGATACTTAGAGGTAAACGTTGTCTAAATCTAAGACTTTAAAGTTAAAAATATTTCAAAAAGGAATTTATGTTGATTAATTAACTATATAAAGGAAGATCTGATAGAAGATAATTGGGCATAAATACAATTTGGGAAGGTACAAAGTAACATTGACTGAAAACTATACAGTTCATGATTGAATATTAGTTCCTGAGAATTGGCAACAAGAACCGTTTTATACAAATAATGTCATTTCAAATCAAAGTATTGATATATAATAGTAAAAATAAAGATTTCCAAAAGATATATATTTTTATACCATTTTGTACCTGACCATTTTACAAAAAGATAAGTCAAGATGTTACAAACTAGTCAAAATATCTCGAGGCCTTTACATCATACAAAAGTGTTTAAACTTAATAAAATTAGTAAAGTCATGGCCTTCATAATACAAGAACTCAAAAGTATCAGCATGGTAGTATGACGTATGAATACGCTTAAATTTATATTGGTAGAGGGTTAGATATTTCGGTGGGTAACTCCGAATCTTTGTCTCAACAATGTTCATATATTTTGAGCCATCGGATGATTTTTTCCATCTCACTGAAGCTGCTTCAAATACTTGACATTCCAACATCTACAATTTGAAAACATGAAGAAAAAAAAAATGAATACAAAGTATTCAACTAGTAACAATTTTCTTTTCAAGACATGACTTTTAGTAGGGCTCATAATACAAATCAACTAATATCCTGTACGCACAATATAACAAGCAGAGAATAAATAACCCTAAATTCAAATGTAATATTACACGAGCTAAAGCAGAGAGTGAAAACCCTAAAGATCTATTAACAAGCGTAACACATTATGGCAAGAATATCAAGACAAACGTCATAGGCGAGATAACAAGCAAGATAGAGTATGATAGTAAAAAAAATCTTTTATGCAATATCTAAATAAATCATGTATTAAAGCATAAAGCACGAAGTAACATTTAAGATCATATAAACCAGAATCAAGTGTTACTTACAATCACCGAGACCGGAAAATAACAAAAGAATAAAAAATTAGAATTATGTTTTACTGAAAACTGCTTAAATGTATCGATCTATGATATCAATACATGTGACTGCACCTGTAATAGATTTTGATCTTGGCTAAATCTTTTGTTTATACAAATGATGCAGAATCATTACAGGTATCATTGAGAACTTATCAGGGTCATGCTATTGCATTAACAAATCCTGATTTATAATCAAAATCGTAATGACAAAGTATACCTTTAAAAATTGGAAAATTGAAAATCTTTTGGAAGAAGTTTTAACTGATTGTTATGATTTTGGTGCGTCTCCTTTAGTTGAAAGTGACCTCTATTGATAGGAAAAGATGGTGGGCGATCCAATCATTATCTAGAATAAAATATGAATTCCCAGATCATCATTTCCTACCTCTAGCTTGGAGGAATCATTGAGCTTCAAGCAGGAGGTGTCAACCTACATGTGATCGCTCACTCCAAGTAGAATAGATGGCAGATGATGATTGGTCACATATGTGGCTAATCAGAAGCCGCATATTTTCGAAACGTGCTTAAACCCTAACTTAACCATCTGCATGTATCGATACATGAAAAACGTATACTGATACATTGCTTTGATTTTTCTTTAAATTGATTTTTCTAAAAATGGAAAAATGCAGATTTTTACAGACTCTCGTTTAAATTCTTTAAGACAGAGAACCATAAATATTGCATGAATGCTTTGTTATTCTAGTTGCACTCATCCCTTTCATTTTTAGTCAAATTTACTATATTAATGGGAGTAATAAAATCTTCAACAGTAATGGAAGGTTCTAACCACTATGCCAAATCTGTCTACTTATTAATTTCAAAAATGTTCTCACTGACCTTCTAGTAAGGATAATTACTACCATCAAAATAAGACAGAACATATAAAGATTAACTCGCATAGGTTAACTTAGGATCAATGATCGAAATTAGGCTCTGATATATATTGAAAAATATGTGTCGATCAAATTACACCTAGAGAGGTGAATAGGTGTTTATCGAGGAATTATAAATTAATTAATTAGTAATTAAATCTAGATGAATAATCAATCAAGCAAGCAAAATAATAATCAATCCAAATAAATAAATAAATAAATACATAAAGTAAATAACACCAAGAATTAGTAAAGAAGGAAAAACGCCTTGAAGAACTCATCACAAGGATAAAAATCTCAAACGTGTCATTGAAATCCAATAGAAAATATTGACTTATAAAAATTGGTTCGGACACTATTTTATGAATCATCAAAGACCATTTTCGATTGTGCTCACGCACAATCTAGCAACTATAGACTTTTTCTCTTCGTGTGGATTGCCAAGAACGAATCTCGCTCTTCTTCACTGGAACTCTAGCGACATCTCCTCAACTCCAGAATTCAGAAGGTTTATTGGTAAAATATTTTGGGTTTGGTATTTTATGATAAAACAATCTTGAATACAATTCAAAAAGTTGTGTGATTGATCTTGAATAATCAAATAACGGATCAAGAGATTAGTAGAATGTTATATCTATCAAACATAAAGATCAACCACAAAGTAAAATAAAATAGGGCTTGGGTATTTATAACTTGAAGTGTTCGAGATACTTTAAGATTATAAGAAAAATCGTGAAATAGCATGTTCAGATTTTAAGACCTTCAGTATTTTTGTCATACCCACATACTTGCAACTACAACATTTTGACTCTAGTTTTAACTTTATAAACGAGTCATTTTGTTCACGAGATTGCCAATCACATTAAAACTTCACAAAAAACATCTAAATTTTTGTAGTTGACATCAAGCTCTCCTATTATACTTGTCTAAAGTTGGGTTCATTTTTCCAACACAGTTTCTGTGTATATTTTATTAAGAGGGAGGACCCATGACGACTTAGTGATTATATGTAAATAGCTTAATTCGATGGTCGACTTTTGATTTATAAATGGATATTGTTGTTTTCTGATAAAATATGTGGTTGAAAAGTTATTTTAAAAAAAATGCAAGTTATTAAAAGTGATTTTGAAAATTATGCTATTTATAAATTGATTTATATTTGACTTAATGAACAGACTTTTTACGTCGTCAGGAACCGATTATGTATTGACACTTTTATAGGAACTAGTATTTTTGGGCACGCAACTTGATCGTTATTGAATTTTTTGAGTTTTTAACATAGTATATTGAGTTTAAAAAAAATATTGGGCAGTCTACGCGTTGCGCGGAATTTGACCAATATTGAATGTTTTGAGTTGTAGTTAAAAAAAAAAAAAAAAAAATTGGGCAGCTCGAGCAGCTAACTTCTCGAAATTGGAAGAAAATTGGAACAGTAAACTCTCCCTTATATGTACGGGTAGATACAAATCATAAGTATTCGTATTTTATTCAGTTCACTACTATACTCGTTGTTTTGCTCAACTACAAAAATACCAAAATGACAAATAATAATAATAATAATAATAATAATAATAATAATAATAATAATAATAATAATAATGACAAAAATTTTACAATAATAATTATTAATAATAATAAGGACAAAGATTTTATGGGTCATTGTGGGTTTCCATCTATGACAAAATTTTTACAATAATAATAATAATAATCAGGACAAAGATTTTATGGGTCATTGTGGGTTTCCATCCCAAATTTCTCCAACGTAATTGAATACTTTTTGTCTGTTGTGTAGTCAATCCAGAATCAGCTTATTTGGATTAGTGGGTGAGTCCCTCCATTTTATTATGTTGGATTTATGGGTCCCTTCCCCTATCATATTTAGTCAGTCACATCACTTGGATAATTTATAGATTAATTTCTAATTAATCAATAATTAACTTATCTCTAAACTCGCATAGGATTCTAATCACTTGTTTAAAGAATCACTTTTTGTTTTGTATTAATTATTCTTAATGAATCTATAAGGTACAATTAAGGATCATAATTTTTAACATTTGGTATTTGTGTATATCGACAAATAATTTAAAAAGTGACTCGCTAATATCACCGTGACAAATATTTCGTGCCGTCTTTAGTTAAACTAGTGATACACGTTGTACTGATCGTGTAATAATGTTTTAATTTTTAATATTTTTAAAATTTGTGATTATTAGTTGTTAATAATTACACTGTCAAAGTAAGAATTATAATAAATATAAAATAACATGCTATATTATATTATATTATTATATATTATAATGAATAATATTAATTTTTTGTTAACATTCATAGAAATATAAATGCAATTTGGTAAAAGTTTAGATATGACAGTACTAATAGTAACTTAAATTTGGTGTATTCCTTTTGACAATTGACCGTTGATTATTGATTAACATGTAATATGAAATCTTATGAATTTGGTGAGGTATTAATTGGGATCTCCAATGCTGCATTCACAAATAATAAAATTATTATTGATTGATAATTTTATTGTGAAAGAACTATCAGTTGATTATGTAATATTGTTCATTTATTGTAATAGTAGCTCCCTGAAACAATATTCTTTGTGTATGTCTTCTTTTTGACGTTGTTTGTTTCAATTCTGGAATGATTCTATGAATTAGCATCACTTCTGATGAGCTATCATTTGCCTCTTCAATAAGCATTTCTTCGGAAAGTGAAATCAGATCTTCATCAAGAGTGCACTCTTGTCCATTATCAATTACCAAAAGAAAAATTACAAAACTCAGATAAAATATATAGTGCTCTTATACTTTTTTGTAAGTTTGAGTAACACATTTTCACATTAATACATTCCACCTAATAAAATCAATCGAATTCTTTAAATTATAGATAGAAACATCCAAATGATTGAGCTGATAAAATCAAAGATTAGATCTTTATATCGCTTCTCGTCACATCCAAACGTAATCCACAAAAGGAGGAATTAACCATAAAATGATTAATAAAAGCCAAACCAATTACCTAAGCTTGAAAAAATTTGCACAATCCAAGAGATCTAGAGAAGTTCTCTAAGGCTGTGTTTGATACAACCTTATTTTTCAGGAAAATGTCAAATTATGGAAAATATTTTTCACCTTTTGCATTTATTGGGTGTTTGGTTGGAAAATTTTGCATTGTAAAATATTTTCTTAGGTACAACCATTTAAAGCACAATTACCTCATTTGCCTTGAAAATATTTTCTTACCTATTTGTTGAGAAAATATTTTCCAGCTAAGGTGGAAAATTCTTTTGCGTCACGTTTGATCATTTTTATTATTGTTAATTGACTTATTTTTTTTCAGAAATTAACATTATTATTATCAAGTACAAATGAGTGAAAAATTAAAAAAAAAATTATTAAAATAGTTAAATTTTGATTATTTGTCATAAAAAATAATATCAATCAAACAACAAAATTAGGACAATCTCCCACTTTTTCACCTGGAAAATTAATCTAATCAAACACTTCCAATTAACATTTTTCAGGAAAATAATTTCCAGCCAAATCAATTCCTAGAAAATATTTTCCTACCATCTATTTTCCATCTTTTCTATCAAACGCACCCTTAGCGATTGTGGAATTTGGGTGGAAAGAAAATGAATTACAGAGAATTGAATTCCTGGGAATTAGAAGTTTAATGTGTTTGATTGGTTTAATTTTATAGGTGGAAAAAGTAGGGATTTTTTCAACTTTTGTTGTTTGATTGACATTATTTTTCATGGAAAATAAAATAATTTTTTGCTATTTTAATAAAAAAAAATTACTTTTTAAATATATTTGTATTTGATGATGATAATGTTATTTTTTGGAAAGAAAATAAGTCAATTAACAACAACAAAATTGATTAAACGTGTCGAAAATAATTTTCTATCTAACATGAAAATAAAAATCCACCAAAACCCAAAGAAAATATTTTCCACCAAAACAAGGAAAAGGGGCGCGTGGGTGGGGTCCGTGGAAAGTATTTTCCACGAAAAATTCTCGCAATCAAACGGAGTAAAGTAGAAAAGCTGGAAAATTTTTCCTTTTCCACGAAAAATTAGCCCATGTTCTCTTTGCTGTTTTGATGTCGTTTTCTGTTTTTATTTTCGAAAACGTTAAAAACGCGTTCTCTTTACCATTTTCGAAAACGCATTTTGGAAAAAAAAAAAAAAATTTGTACACAAAACGGAAAATGCTCGAAACATCGTTTTGGGCGTTTTGTGTGTATTTCGACAAAAAATGTCCAAAACGCGGAAAACGCGTTTTGGGAATTTTTTTTTTTTTTATAGAATTATCTTAACTTAGAACTAAGCTTAATATAAAGTTTTTATTTTTTTTATTTTTTTATTATTTTTTTTTTAGAATTATCCTAACTTGGAACTAAGCCTAAATAAAGATTTTTTTTTTTTTTTTTTTTTTTTTTTTTTTGAGAATTATCCTAACTTGGAACTTAGTTTAAATAAAGTTTTATTGAATTCAATATCAACATTACAAAAAAAAATTAAATGAGGATTCTTGTTGTTATATTTCAAAAAATACAATGATAAATGGACTCTGGTGGTTTTGAAAGAACTTGCATTTTCTGAATTTTAATAGAAGTAGAGCTTTCTCAAGTCTCGAACCTGACCAAGCTGTGTTAATATAGACTCTTAATGCTCACATTAGTGTGTTGCATGTAACCATATTTTTAGTGTATTGTGAAAGGAAATTTGAGTTGGAGTTAGTAGTATTCTGCAAGCAAATTAATTAAAAATAGTTTAAATAGTGTTTTGCAAAATTTCAAACAGAACGTATTTTCCAGCTTTTCATTTTCAAAAACAGTTTTCAGAAATGACAAACCAAACGCGTTTTCAGCAAATTTGAAAACAAAAATGAAAACACAAAACACAAAACATTTTTGAAAATGAAAATACAAAATAAAATACAAACAGAACGCCACCTAAATGTTTGATATTTGTTCATTTTCACTTCTTGGAAGACTACAATATGTAGATCTCAGTGGGGCAAATCCAATTAGGAATTCTTCATTTTCAATAGAAATTAAAAAAAAAAAAAAGATAAAAGAAAAAATTAACGTAAAGGCAAAAGAAAAATAATGAAAGCATTGCATTACATACCTACATGAAGAGATATTTCTCAAAAAAAAAAAATGTGAATATAGAAATATTTGTGTCTCTATGCATGAAGTGAAAATACTGAAATGAGAATACGAGTGGGTTAATGAACACCCGTAGGCAAATCTCCTCCATCATCTGTAACAATTAGAGTTGGAGTGGAGGAAATTTATTGACCACGCTACTTCAAAAGCGTAGTTCATGGAGGATCTGATTTCCCATCACTATTCCTCCCTTGCCGAAGAAGTGATCTCGCGTCATTGAAATGCATTTTTGAACAATTAATTAGAGTTGGGGTGGAGATGATTTCAAAATTGTGACCGCACCACTTGAAATTCGGTGATGATGGTAGATCTTGTTTTCCACCGTCGCCGGAGCAATGATCACGCCTCATCAAAAAGGTTTTTGAGTGAATGGGTGTATATATCGCGTGACTGCTTGTATACAAAAATGAATGAATATTTTTATTTTTTATTTTATTTAAGTGGGTAAATTTAAAATAATAAAATAACTAAATATTTAAAAAATGGACATTAATTAACATTAAGGGCGAATAAGAGATCTTACGAGATTTATGTGTAAGGATTTTAATCAATCGTGTGGGCTTATATGTGAATTATTGTGTATTGAATAAAAGACTATCAATTTTGGTTAAGCCCATTTAAAGTGATCAAATAAGGATTTTATATATATATCGGGTTTTAATACATCTAATTAAAGGTATGAGCTTTTATGTGTAGATATCAGGCCATCACCTAATTCATGATGGGCCGGATTAGGTTAATTGGAAATTCAGTATATAAAGTCGGTTATGGTCCCTGAATCCTATGTACTGTTCATCTTGTCTGACATCCCATCATCAGAGAGAAAATAAGGACTACGTATTGATTTAGAAGATCCAAACACCGTAATGGTTCATCGTGAATCACGTTTGATTAAGGTACGCTTCCGCTCCAGTTATTTAATTCTTGATAATTCAGCATGATGATTTTGGATCCTGGATAAATAATTATCTATGTGATAAATATTCTAACAAGTGGTATCAGAGTCAATCATCAAGTTGGATTATCAGATCTGTGTTTAATAGTATAATTTGGATTAAAACGTGGACCAGTCAAGAATTTCTGTTTAATTTGATATTGGATTTACTGAAAATTGGAATTACAATCCATTCAATCGTTCTCTCTCCCGTATGGTTCAGATCTATTAAGAATCTTGAGATATATATATATATATATATATATATATTTTAGCTATATTTTATACACTGAATTTTAATGGTTGAATCTTGAAAATGTATATACATATGGTATAAGCTTCCTCCATTTAATTTCTGTGCGTATACGGATGTATGCCATATGGGTTTTGAATTTGGGATTAAGATTCGGTTTTGAAAATTGGATTTGTGTTGAGTTTGGTTGTTGAAATATTGAATCTGGTCATGGGTTATGGAATCTGGTTTTGGAGTAAGTTCGGACTCAAGATTTGTGGATTAAGTGTGGCCGGCGATCCAGTCTTCGCCGGCACTGGCGACGGGTGCCGCGCAAGGAGCAGTCGGGCGATACAGGCGTTGCGAGCGGCGGATTTAGCAGCGTCGCAGACCGTGGCTTACAGCGTCGCGCGCAGCGACGCTGTGGTCTGGGCTGCAGTGCCGGCGATGGCGCTGCAGGCGGTGGTGGCTGGCGCCGCGTTTGGGGGCGGCGTAGGCGCGACGGATAGGGTTCAAACCCAGCTGCTGTAATCGATTTTAAGGCAGGGGCTTGTCTTGGAAATTAGAAGTATGGAAGGGCCTCTTTTGCAATTTTGTATAATTATGTTTAATTGCTCCTCCGGTCCTCTACTTTTTTATAGATTAAATGTTTAATCCTGATGTTATAAGATTATTTAAGTTGGCCCTTAAAGTTCTGAAATTTATAAATTGAGCCCCTAAAGTTATAATTTAGTTAAGTCAGGACCTTCAAGTTATGGAATTTTATGATTCAGTCCCTGAAGTTTGAAAATTTTCCAATCCAGCCCCTAATGTTTGAGAATTTTCAAAAATGGTCCCTAAAGCTTGAAAATTCTCTAATTTGGTCCCTTAAAGTTTGAAAATTTTCATTTTCAGTCCCTTAAGGTTTGAAAATTTTCTAATACAGCACCTAAAGTTCTGAAATTCTTTAATTTGGTCCCTAAATTTTGAAAATGTTCTAATTCAGTCACTAAAGTTTGGAAATTTTCAAAATTGGTCCTTAAAGTTTGAATTTTTTTTTTAAATTAAGTCCCTAAAGTTTGGGAATTTTCTAAATTGGCTCCTAAAGTTTGAAAATTTTCAAAATCAACCTTTAAAGATTGAAAATTTCCTATTTTGGCCCTCTAAAGTTTGCTTTTCTTTCAAATTGGGACCTAAAGTTTGGAATTTCTTTAAATTGGCCAATAAGGTTTTGAAAAAATTGTAATTTAAGCCCTTCAAGCTTAAAATTTCACATAATTGGCCACCTAAGGTTTAAGAATATTGCAATTAAACTCTCTCAACTTAAGGATTGCTTTATTCTAAAGTTTTGAATTCTATAATTCAAATCCTAAAGTCAAATATAGATGCAAATCAATGGATTTCAGTTTCAAATCTTGGTACGTCGGAAACTTTTGAGAGATATAATATTTGAAAGTAAGTTAGTTAAAGCAACATGTTGCCAAAGCAACCTCTCTTGTGGATATTAATTAACTTTGAATATTAGAAGGTATTTGTGTGTGTTATTCATTGCGGATATTGATCGGCCCAAAGGAAGGTCAATATTTGGCTCGAATTTCACATGCACCTGTGGTGATAAACACATGGCAATTATTTGGTTTAACGTGTGACCAATAAATCGGTCGAAAGAAAGGTTTATTGGTTAACATGTCTTATTGCCAGTGTTTGATCACTGCACTAAGGGAAAATTAGGTGTTTGTATGTTATCTCATGCGGATATTGATCGGCCCAAAGGAAGGTCAATATTTGGTCCGAATTTCACATGAACTTGTGGTGATAAATACGTGACGGTTATTTGGTTTTACGTGTGATCAACAAATCGGTCCAAAGAAAGGTTTGTTGGTTGACATGTCTTACTGTCAGTGTTTGATCACTACACCAAGAGTACCACTTACAAGTCAATATTTCTGTCCAAAGACTAAATATTGATGTTGTGCTAGGTATCTTGTGATGGGCCCTACCATTATTTGAAAGTATGATTTGCATAATAAGGCACTTATGTGAGCTATTTTGTTTGAGTGTTCTCTATCGGTTTCAAATTCTGCTAGTAGTATATCTACAAACTCAAATTTAATCCCTATATTTATGGAACAAACTTCAAGTATCAAAACAACAACATTAACTTTTCGTTGGCTGCATGGATCTAGACCGTGTACTAAGGATTGAGCAACCTGCTCCTCTTACGGATGAAAGTTCATCTAATCAAATGAGGAACTTTGAGAAGTGAGATTGCTTAAATTACGTGAGTCACATGATCATTAAGTGCGGCATTCCAGAAGCCTTTAGTGGCATAGTATCTGAGGAGGTATATGATGCCAATGAATTCCTTGCCGAAATTAAGAAACGTTTTGTGAAAAACGATAAGGCTGAAACAAGCACGCTTATGCAAAGCTTGATTTCAATAAAGTGTAAAGGCAATGGGAAAATAAGGGAGTACATCATGTAGATGTCTCACAATGCTTCAAAACTTAAGGAACTAAAACTCGACTTGTCTAATGACTTGCTCGTGCATTTGGTATTGATATGGCTTCCTGCACAATATAGTTAATTTAAGGTTAGTTATAACTGTCAAAGTAGAAATAGACTCTCAATGAGATCATTTCATAGTGTGCAAGCTTCTTGCACAATTCAGTCAATTTAAGGTCAGTTGTAACTATCAAAGGGAGAAATGAACTCTAAATGAGCTCATTCTATTTTGTATGTAAGAGGAAGAAAAGTTGAAGCATGACAGAACTGAAAGTGTTCACTTGACAAACACCTCTAAAGATAAGGGCAAGAAAACAAATAAAGAAAATAAAGTCGTTTAAGGGCTATTTAATTTTATAATCCCACACTTAAGTCAATTTTTGAAATGGGAACTGCAACATTTTTTGAGGATGTTGAGTTTGGGGGGAGAAATAAGGTAAGAGATATTGTCTTTAAGGAAGAAGTTGAGGAAGGATCGGTTTCGATTCCTACTATTGCTTGTGACAATGTGCAAGTTTCTATACATGTCATTGATCAAAAAGCATATTCGGAACCTCAACTAGACAATGTTGAAGAACTCCCATCCAAAATAAGGTAAATTTCAGAAATACAAACTCAACAACCTCAATAACTAAAGTCATTAAGGAGATCCATGAGAGAAAGAGAAAAATACTATTCCGGATAATTTAAATAGTATTTTTCTAAGAGTATAAGAAAATAATGGAATGGTGGAAGATGGTCCAATCAATTCCATCAGGCCATGCAGGTTTCTAACTCTCAAAAGTGGATTGATGCCATAAATAAGGAGATTAAGCATATGCAAGACAATAAAGTTTGGGATCTTGTCCCATTATCAGAAGGTACGAAGCCCATTGGTCTTAAATAGATTTTTAAATCAAGAGGGATTCGATAGGTAATGTGGAAAGATATAAAGTTCGTCTTGTATCTAAATGCTTTACATGGAATGATGTCATTGATTATAAAGAGACTTTCCCTTTGGTTTCTACGAAAGACTCTTTCAGGAAAGTTAGGTTGTTGCACATTTTGACATCGAGTTACATCAAATGGATACTAAGGTAGCGTTTCTCAATTGTGACATTGATGGGACGATCTATATGGTGCAATCAGTAAACTTTGTGTCAGTAGACCCAAAGGAAATGGTTTGCAAATTAAAGAAATCCATTGTGTACTCAAGCCAGCTTCCCGTTAAGGGTAATACAAATTTCATCAAGCAATTATCTCATTTGGTTTTGAGATTAATGTTGTTGATGATTGTATGTATTACAAGTTCAGTGGGAGTAAGTGTATTTTCCTGATTTTGTATATTGATAACATATTGCTTGCCACTAATGATATAGGCATGTCACATAAAATTATGAGATTTTTGTCAAGGAATTTTGAGATTAAAAATCTTGGTGACGTCTCTTTTGTATTAGGAATTCAGATACACCGGAATTGTTCTCGGGGTATTCTTGAATTGTCACAAAAGGGCTATATCGATAAAGTACTTAAGAGGTTTGACATGCAAGACAGTAAATCAGGGAACACCCTTATCGCTAAGGGAGACAAATTTAGTCTCGACTAATGCCCGAAAAGTTATCTTGAAGTTAAAGAAATGCAGATGATCCCATATAGTTAAGCTATAGAAAATCTGATGTATGCTCAAATTTGTATGCGTTCGGATATTGCATACGTTATTGGGATACTAAGGAGATATTTAAGTAACCCTGGGATGGATCATTTGGAAAGCAGCCAAACATGGGTTATAAGGTATTTAAAGAGAACAAAAGATTACATGCTCACATACAGAAAATCAGATCAGTTGGAGATCATATGGTATTATGATTCCGATTTTTACTAGATGCCAAGAAAGTAAAAGATCCACATAAGGCTACATTTATCTGCTGGTTGGAGGAGCTATTTCCGGATGGAGTGCTTAACAGATACTTTAGCTTCTTTCACTTGGCAGCACAATTGTAGCAATTTTGGGGGCATCTAATTATGGAATATAGCTGCGAAATTTTGTCACTGGGCTGCATATTCTGTATGGTATAGAAAGACCACTAAAGTTATATTGTGACAATAACTCAGCAGATTTATATTCCAGTAACAACAGGAGCTCAACTAAGTCAAAATACATTGACATAAGTTCCTGGTTGTGAAGGATACAGTTCAGAGTGGACACGTGTCTATAAGAGCACATTGGGACAAACTCCATAATTGCGGATCCACTTACTAAAGTATTACAACCCAAGATCTTTCATGAGTACATTACTCATATGGGTGTTGTATTTCTTAAGGATATTCGGTTTCAGTGGGAGTTTGTATTTTGGGTGCATTAGACACATTTATTGTCCTTTCGGATACAATTTAAAGTTACAGTTATTTACAGCTGTAAGGTTTCAGGTTTATTATCTCTGAACTTGTTTAAAGATGATCTCACTAAAGTTGGACCAGTTGGAAATAGGCATGTTGAAGATCACATTACATGTAATTTCCATGCTACACATCCATACTTGATACATGTCATTCAGTTATGTCGATATACGTGACCATTGAAGGTTTAGTTACGATTAATGTAGCGAAAGCCGCTTTGATCCTATGTTGATATAATTGATGGACCGGATTGTTTGGGGATGCATTCAGTAATGATAGCAAAATTCAGAGTACTCATAAGGTTATGATTGATACACAATTGTAAGGTTACACATATAGCCCAAGTGGGAGATTGTAAGGATTTTAATCAATCGTGTGGGCTTATATGTGAATTATTGTATATTGAATAAAAGGCTATCAATTTTGGTTAAGCCCATTTAAAGTGATCTAATAAGGATTTTATATATATCGGGCTTTAATGCATCTAATTAAAGGTATGGGCTTTTATGTGTAGATACCAGGCCATCACCTAATTCATGATGTGTCGGATTAGGTTAATTGGCAATTCAGTATATAAATTCGGTTATGGTCCCTGAATCCTATGTACTATTCATCTTGTCTGACATCCCATCATCAGAGAGAAAATAAGGACTACGTATTGATTTAGAAGATCCAAACACTGTAATCGTTCATCGTGAATCACGTTTGATTAAGGTACGCTTCCGCTTCAGTTATTTAATTCTTGATAATTCAGCATGATGATTTTGGATCCTGGATAAATAATTATCTATGTGATAAATATTCTAACATTATGAGCATAATATGGTTCAAAATTATTTCTTTCTTTAAATTATATCAACAGGGACACCGGTCTGGCAATCTATAGTGGCAACATACTTGTCAACCCATAAATCGTCGTTCTTATTGCTCCCGTTTCTTGTAGTGCATTTACAATGTCTACAATACGTTAAATACTTCACATTCTTATTTCGTTGGTACGTTTGATTTGTACAATGTTGGGCTTAATTATAAGATATTCAAATATACTATTTTAAAGCATAATAATAAAAATCCATGGTATAATGCTAACTAAGTGGAGTTGCTACTGGAGGATCAATTATTCAATTATTTTTAGTCAAAGGAAAAAGTGATAAAAAAAAAAAAAAAAAGGAGGAATCTACAAATCAATTTTGACGTATATCTTTGCCTACTTTATTTTCTTTTTATTTCCCTTTGACCGTCTTTAGAGTAGGCGAGAACAAAAACCTCGGTTGGACATAGACATTTGAGGTGGGTTTAATCTTTCTTAGATCCATTCGCATTTCTGGAAGATTAGGTGAAGTCGTGTTTATGTTTCACGCCTATGAATTCAAATAATGCTATATAACACTACCGATATTAAAACACCAAACTTATATAACAACACGTGATATGTCCAATTAAATGAATGTCATAACATCACATTTAATTGCACTTATTACATGTCGCATAGGGTAGTGTTCTAGTAACTTAGCAGCTTCATCCTCTTTTCTCCGTAATTTTCTTGGTGAATATTTGTAAAGATGAAGGTTTCCGACATCAACCCCTCTTAATTAATGGTATTTGATTTCTATGATTTCTGGAGTGTGTTCTCATCTCGAGTGAGAACTGTTGTAATCTCAACTTTTACCTCGTGATTTGAGGTTGTACTACTGGATTCGAGCTAATTCTTAACGAATGCTTGGCGGAAAACTAAAATGTCACAGAATCTAGATCGAAAATCCTTATGTTCTTTAAATGTTATGAGTTATTTTTTATGTTCTTGATGCTGGTTGAATTGTATAGTAAGACCAATTACTCATTTTATATCGTAACAACTTATAAATTTTCTAAACAAAAATTGCAGATATAAAATGAGATCCCAAATCTTGCTGTCTCCCCACTAAGACCACCTAGTGGTTGAAAATATGTTCATTCCGAGATTGATGATGTTCCAAATCTATGTTTTTCAAGAACTTTTTATTATGTCATTGAAATTGTTTTTTGTATGCAACTTTTGTCACCCACTAATAAATTATTTCTGTAGATTAAAAATTTAAAGGTGAGCACTAGAGGAATAGGAAGAATTAGGAGAGACCTAATTTATATAATGATGTAAACAAACAAACAAACAAACAAGTTGTAAAGATTCACGTAGATAAGATCATATTCAACTAGCTCACGAATAGATAGGGTAGATGAAATATGGAGAAGAAGTAAGGTTCCGTTCTATTTACTGTTTTGAGCCCGTTTTGAGTTTTCGATTTTTGGAAATATCGAAAACGCGTTCACTTTATCCATTTTTATAAACGAGTTTTTCAAAACACCAAAAAAATTACAAAAGAAATTCAAAACGAGCTTATTACGTTTTGAATATTTTGTGTTAAAAAATCCAAAACAACCAAAATGCGCGTTTTAAATTTTTTTTTGGTAAATGTGAAACACTTCCTTCACTTGAAGTTCTTATATTATTTTGCCATTATATATAGATCCATGTTAATATTTTTTATTTTTTTTGTAATTTTTTTATTATTATTATTATTTTTAAATGTGAGACACTTCTTTCACTTGAAATTCTTATGTTATTTTGTCATTATATATAGATCCATGTTAAGAATTTTTTTTTTTATAAATTATTATTATTATTATTTTGTAAAAGTGAGAGATACTTCATTCACTTGAAATTCTTATGTTATTTTGTCATTATATATAGATTATGTTAAGATTTTTTTTTTTTTTTTTTTGTAAAATGGAGACACTTCATTCACTTGAAGTTCTTATATTATTTTGTCATTATATATAGATTCATTTTAAGATTTTTATTTTATTTTATTTATTTATTTATTTATTATTTTATTTTTTTGTAAAAGTGAGACATTTCATTCACCTGAAGTTTTTATATTATTTTGCCATTATATAGATCCATGTTAAAAAAAAAAAAAATCATTTTTTTTGTAATTTTTTATTTATTTATTTATTATTATTATTATTATTATTATAAACGCGAGACACTTTCTTCACTTGAAGTTTTTATATTATTTTGTCATTATATATAGATTCATGTTAAGATTTTGTTGGTATGTGGTTAAATTTTTGTTTAGCTGAAACAATATTAATGATGAATTTATTGACATAGAGAACTAACTGATTTATTAACATTAAAAGTAATGATATTCAACAAATCAATCATTTTTTACATATAAAATATTACAAAATAAATATATCAAAAAATTACAAAGTAAACACATTTTTCAGTTTTCTATTTTTGAAAACAGTTTTTCAAAATTACAAAGAGAACATGTTTTCAGCAATCTCAAAACAAACAATCAAAATCCAAAATT
Source organism: Ligustrum vulgare (assembly GCA_963555705.1). Classification (NCBI taxonomy): domain Eukaryota; kingdom Viridiplantae; phylum Streptophyta; class Magnoliopsida; order Lamiales; family Oleaceae; genus Ligustrum; species Ligustrum vulgare. Next base: position 53,241,246 of record OY743171.1, read on the forward strand.
CAAAACTCAAAATCCAAAATCGAAACACAAAGAGAACGGCCCCTAAATATCTGACAATTTAGTCGATTTTGAAATTAAAATCAAGAATTCATGAAAATGCTTGGTTAATACAAATTTAATATCTTAATACAAGTTTATCTTTAACAAAGAAAAAATATATTTAAAAATTAATTTTGGGCTAGGTTTGATTCGCAAGATTTTCCGAGGAAAATGAAAATTTTTCATCAATTTCCATATTTTGGCCGTGTATAATTGCCAACATTTTTCAAGGTAAAATTTTTCTAATTTCGTAGCACGTGACTGATTTGCTTGATTTATGCGGAAAATATTTTTTTAGTTTAGGTGGTAAATTTTTTTCCTGGAAAGTGTTTGGTATGTGCAACTTGCTTTATTAATATTTTTATCTCGTTTGATCGTTTTTGTTATTGTTAATTAACTTTTTTTTTTTACCAGAAATTAACATTACTATTATCAAATACAAACGTGTGAAAAATTTCTTTTTTAAAAAAAATGATTAAATAACCAAATTTTACTTTATTTATCACGAAAAATAATATCAATCAAATAACAAAACTTAAAAAAATTTCACTTTTTTTATCTAAAAAATGAATTCAATCAAACACTTTCAATTGATATTTTTCAAGAAAATAATTTTTAGGCAATTTAATTCCCTGAAAATTTATTTTATTTCCACATATTTTTCATCTTTTTAATCAAATAGATCCTTAGTAAAAAATGAAAATGTATTTGTACAAATATCTATACATACAAAGATATCTATACGTGTAGCATGACTATAGTAAGAAAGTCTCTCTCAATGCTACTTGCCAGTAACATTTGGGCAAACCACTTAGTATGGTACACGTCCTCAGGGCACATCTTTCAGCGGTGAAAGAGAGGATGGTTTAAAGACTAGCCTCGTTTGGTCAGGGGTTCGAATCCGGCCCTTACCAAGTTAAAAAGTAAGTTCGCACCCTACACTCTGGGAGGCATAACATACGATTTACATCTTTCACCAAGGTTCAGGACAAGGCATGTGGGGACCCTAAGATTGGGGTTCAACCTTTACTTAGTGCGGTACACTGTACGTTTCACTATGAATCAGTAATTAATCACAGACAAAGCAATTCTATTTGCAGGATCAAAGAAAAGAAAAAAAAAAGTATAGAAGCAACTTTATCATTTGTCCGGTCACTTTCTTTCTATTATTAGACTTAGAGGTTATTTTTTGTAATAATTCCAAAAGCAACTTTATCAAAACCAAACAAATTGTCATAACATAGTGGTGTTGCAATCGAACTATCGATTTCAATTAATGCCGACGGCCTTACAGGTGACCAAAGTTTATTACTTATCTGGTTGAAAAAATAAAATATAAAAAATTTAGCATATTTAATTACATAATGAATATTCTCTATATATCCTTTCAAGTACAAATAAGATTTATTTAAAAGCATATCATGCAATAAGTTCATTAAACGAAAGATTTTTAAATTGGAACCCATGATTAATAATGAATCATAGGCTTGAGTCACGAGACATTTTGATGTGAACCCCCTTGGTATATGGATCGAAAATTCTTACAATAATTTAATACAAAATTCAAGAAAGCTAAAGTGGTAAATAAAGCGATAAATACCTTAACTCAAGTTTAAATATAATCCAAAATTCAAGGATTAACAAACCCTAACATAATGGGTATCAACCAAACAAATTCCAGGGTGGCGGAAAATAAACAACAACACAAGAATAATAATACTCAAAAAAAGTTGATTAACTTTGAAGAAAATACAAGATCAAAGAGGTTTAACCTTACCTCAAGAAAGAGGGTCTTCAAGACCTAGCTCTCAAGAGCAATTTTCATGAACTAACAAGTTATCTTTACAAATGAAAAGAAAAGAGTATATAATGTACAAAATTGGGCAAAAGGTGCAAATTTCGAAAATTGCAACAAAACCCCGTTTTTGTGAAACGGGGTGTTTCGGTCGACCAACACGGTCGACCGAACCATTTTCGGTCAACCAACCCTCAGCCGAACGCGACTGAGGCTGCCTTCAAAAATCCTCTGCAGAGTTTCGGTCGACTGGAATGACTTTTGGTCGACCGAAATTGGCTGAGTCCAATTTCTTCTTCTTTTTGGCTCCAACTTGATTCTTGGCTTGCTTTTCTTGACTTTAATTACTTGTTTAGCCTCGAATCTTGAACATCTTCGACGTCGGATCTCGTTATGGGTCCCACGGGCACGCGCATCGAGGTTTGACTTTCTCGGTTCTCATCATTCTCTCCCTCTTGAAAAGGATTCGACCTCGAATCTTGCTTGAATGCACTGTCGTGAAACTCCTTGAACTTTGATCTTGCAACATTGTGGATCACAGGTTCGTCCAATGAAGTTGGACCTTCGTGATTCTCATCATCTCCTCCATCTTGAAAGATATTCGACCACGAATCGACACCTACAATAAAGAAAATAGAAAATTCAGATACAATAAATGTAACTGAAATTTCATACTCACCGTGCAAAATCAATTTGTAGGCGTTGCCAAGAACTTGAGAGGTGCCAACATCGCAGGGTAGCATTTTGGATTTTATTCGATCTGGAACCCGTTCTCCCATTGAAAAGAACCATATCCAACCACTCCGATCAAATACGAATCACCTCCTACCATTGTTGGTGTTCGAATTGTAGTGCTCATCCTCCCTCTCAATTTGAGACCTGTTCCACTCATGAGGTGACTTAACCTCTTCTTCACTTTTCTTCCCACCCAAGTTACCTCTTTCATAATTAAACAAACACATCAAGTTCAAAAGAGCTAACGAGTTAAATTCATGAAGAATTTCAAAAGGAGAAAATGCAGTAGTAGAATGAACACTTTGATTATAAGCAAATCCAACACAAAATTGACATTGCTTCCCACTCTTTAGGCCAATCATAAGGTTAGTACAAAGGAATTGTGTTAAAACTTTATTAACCATCTTGGTTTGGAACGTGGTTTGGTAAGAAGAAATTGTTAAAACTAGAAATTTGGTTCTAAACCTCCCCCACAAATCCCCCAAAATGTGATTAATAAAATGTGCAATTATACTCAACAACATTCCCCTATGGATAACATGTAAATGCACTACCTCCTTAAAGAGAAGAATTGTTACTTGGTAGCATCACTGGATTCATGAAATATAGCAAAATGTAGTATTCTAATAATCCTACCAACATTCACAAAATTAGCTTCATTCCCTTTCTTGGACCTAAGTAAACCCAATATAAAATTCATAGCATTAGTAATCCAAGGTTTACACATGATGGGCAAATATATATGGAATTCTTGAGGCAAAAACTTGAGTTTAGCCATTTTGCAAGTTCGGCATTTACTACAAGTGTAAACATGTCCAACACCAATCTTCGAATTAGGCTCATAAAACTGTTCACATAATACCCCTAAAATCCCGTTGATTTTAAATCGCCCCATCAAATGACCATCGTGTGCCTCTCCCATTAGCAATTCGCATATGGCACTTTTAAAAACAAACAAACTAATTTCCCAAGACAAATAATCATAATGTTCATAGAATCTAGCAAAATCTCGCGTACCACATGATTCATATAAGTTAAACAATTTTGGGTTTTTAACATTCATGCTCTTGACATGTTCAAGACAAGATGAGTTGGTTAAGGAGGTTAGAAGGAAAATAATTTTCAAACCAAAATGTTTGGTTAGATCTCCCTTATAGATTTCCCAACTAGCAATTCTCCTATAAGACAAGTAGGCACATTGAGCTTGTTTTCACAAAATAGGAAGTCATGCTTGTTTTCGCAAAACAGGAAGCCACCATGCACATGAAGGTTATCAAGTATAACATTTTCACACTCCAACAAGATATTTGCTAAGCTTCCATCGATGTCATACAATCCTCTAATATATTCAAAACATAATAACCTTGCATTTAAAGAATTGTTAGAAACATACCTCCTTGATGTGACATCGGTTATTTCATTTTGTTTACCTCGGTTGTACTTGTTGTTGTAGGAAAATGTTTCCAAGAATTTCTTCCATAAGGCATGCTTTTGGAGTTCTTTGTTGCTTTGATAAGTTGGCCTCACAATTTCCTGCAACAAAGACATAACCAAACTAGGGAGGGAAGTCTTAGAGTATTCAAGAGTAAAGAACATTTTGGAGTGATCTTTGCTCTCAATTTTCTTGGTGGCACTCTTCACACCCTCTCCTTTTTCTGAGGTAGGAGCCTCAACTCTCGACTTTTCTCTTACCTCTCATTTTTATGGAGTCGTGGCTCCAACTCTCTTACTTTCATTTTTGTTTTCTTTCTTCTTCTCTTCTTCTTCATTTTCTTTTTCTCATTTTCTTCCTCAAATTCCTTCTTGAGCTTCATTCGGTATTTGCATACTTCTTCCGAGCTCAAAGATAGGATCACAACTTTTTTCCCATCCATTTGGAAGCTACACCGGTTCCTCTTCTTATCACGATTCACATTTCGCTCACATTGCCGAGGTCTCCCCAAAATTAGGTGAGTAGTGTGTATGTGAACCACATCACATAATATTTGATCACTATAAGTACCAATGTGAAAAGTAAGAAGAACTTGTTCACTTACCCTCACCTCCCCATATTCATTCAACATTTGCAATATATAAGGACTAGGATGTTTCATAACCGGTAACCCCAATTTCTCCACCCTACTAGCACTCACCAAATTAGTGCAAATCTCCCCATCTATCATGAGACTACATGGTTTATCACTCACTAGGTACTTAGTGTAGAAATTATATTCTCCATGTGTTTCCCTCTCATTATCATGGGCCAAAGATGTTGGTGGACTAGCAATTCTCTCCAACTCTCCCCTCTCATTATCATGGTCCAAAAATTTTGGTAGCCTAGCACTCATCTCCTTCACTACTTCTCTACTTCCACTACCGTCCCTCCTATGGAATGATGAAGCCTTCATTTGCTCAATATTAACCTTCTCATCCATCCCATCTCCACTCCTATCTACTCATTCTCTTCGTCTTCTACCCATTCTCCAATCTTCTTCCACTTCTCCACTTCTACCCATTCCATGGAGTGATGAATTTTGCATTCTCGGACTATCAATATTTTCATCAACTCCATTTCTCCTACATTCTAACCACTCTCTTCTTTTCCTATTTAAACTCCCATTTTGTTCATCACCCCCATCATTTCTCAAAACATCCCCACATTCACCCCTAACTTCTTTTCTATTCAAACTCCCATCTTGTTTTCTACTTCCATCCATATACACAATGTTCCCAAATTTATCCCTCAACCTTCTCCTACCATCCCATTTTTCTTCACCACTACTAGTTGATATACTCTCCCCTCTTGTTCCTAAATTCTCCAACTCACCCCCACTTTTCTCCATTTGTCTAGCAATGGTGGTTGAAAGATTTTGTAACAAGTACTTCAAATCTTGAATTTGAGCATTGGAATTTGACATGGTGTGCAAGTGTGAAAGTGTTCTCACAAGAATAATTTTCACTCGTGTTTCACTCAATTTAGACTTTTACCCTCTAATGAGCTCACAACTCTTACCTTTTTCCACTCAAAATTTTCTTTCTCAAGTTCTCCAAGGAAGGTAATCAACTAAACCACAAAGTATAATTCTTGTGGAGTCAAAGAAATCACAAACAAGGAAGAAGGAATTTAGAACAAGTAGACACAATAGCAAGTGGAATTTGTGTGCTTGCTATACTCAAAAGGAACAATTAATATGTAGGATAAGATGTTAGGAATACAATTTTAGCAAGGGAATTGAATAACTACAATTATTAGACAAGGCATAGATGTAAAACAATAAGCAAAGAGTGTAAATTTTCAATGAGGCAATTTATCAAACAACTTGTACTCAATCTTTGAATGACCTTGAATGTGGATAATGTGGATATATGAAAACCCCCAACAACACAATTGTGGCAAGGAATGAATGATCAACAATTACCTAATGTATGGAGCAAGTGATATATGAGATACAATGTTGATAACACAATCTCAATGATGGAATTGGATAGTCTCAAGTAATTAACAATATATGGGCATTGAACAATAAAGCACTAATGGAGTATTTTTCTTTGGGACAATTGATCAAACACTTTGAATACACAATTTGAAAAGTGTAGGTTTTGTAGTGAATGAATATGGAATTCCCCCAACAAACTTACAATCAATATACCCAATACATGGAATCAACAATACACATGGGCATATAAATTTTCTCCAATTTTTCTCAATTTTTGGATTTTTTTTTTTTTAACAACAATAAGGTAAAGATAGGTTTACCAAATTAGAGCCAAACTCTGATACCAAATAATGTGAACCCCTTCGGTATATGGACCGAAAATTCTCACAACAATTTAATACAAAATCCAAGAAAGCTAAAGTGGTAAATAAAGCGATAAACACCTTAACCCAAGTTTAAATCTAACCCAAAATTTAAGGATTAACAAACCCTAACCCAGTGGGTATCAACCAAACAAATTTCAAGGTGACGGAAAATAAACAACAACAGAAGAATAATAATACTCAAGCAAATTTGATTAACTTCCAAAAAAATACAAGATCAAAGAGGATTAACCTTACCTCAAGAAGGGGGTCTTCAAGACCTAGCTCTCAATAGCAATTTTCATGAACTGCCAAGTTATCTTTACAAATGGAAAGAAAAGAGTATGCAAAATGTGCAAATTTCGAAAATTGCAACAAAATCCCGTTTTTTGTGAAAAGTGCAACAAAAATCTCGTTTTTGTGAAACGGGGTGTTTCAGTCGACCGACACGGTCGACCAAACCATTTTCGGTCGATCACATGGTCGAACGAAATGGGACTTTCGGTCGACCAACCCTCAACCGAACGCGACTGAGGCTGCCTTCAAAAAATCCTCTGCAGAGTTTCGGTCGACCGGAATGACTTTCGGTCGACCGAAATTGGTTGAGTCCAATTTCTTCTTCTTTTTGGCTCCAAATTGATTCTCGACTTGCTTTTCTTGACTTTAATTACTTGTTTAGCCTCGAATCTTGAACCTCTTCGACGTCGGATCTCGTCATGGGTCCCATAGATACACGCATCGAGATTTGACTTTCTCGATTCTCATCACATTTTTTTATTTTATTTTGGGGCACTAGACCTTACATAGAAGGAAAAGGCCTTTCTTGATTTTATTTTAAAGGATTGGTTTCGTGAGTATGTTTTGTTATTATCAAGTTTCTAAAAAGCATAATATGCGATGAGGCGGCGCATCCTGTCCAAGCAAGCGAATGCGCGTCGATGCACGACCAATGCGGGAAAATGCACGATGCGTGAAAGGTGCCTATTGAGTATATACGAGCCTAGATGCGCATTTTAAAACATATTTCATGACTTTGATGACGGTGGAATATAATAATTTCATGTCAGCAAGAAATACGGTAAATATCAATTATATAGTCAAAAAATGAGTAAGGTAAGAGGTGAGTTACAAAGTATGACCTGGACTCCACGTCAGTTTTTTTTGTATTAGTCTTAATTGATTTGGTCATTCAAGAATTGATCCCTCTTTTATGAGCCCTTCTTCCTATATTTATAGGAAAAGAGGGGATGACCCTATTTATTACAACGCATTCCTGACTTCTAACTGTGAACTCCAAGGGTTCTTATAATATTGAAATTATGCGACTTTTCCTAACTCAATTAAATAGTTGTTAGAATAATTGTTAAAATAACTATCTTGTAACTGTCATGTCTGGGCAAATCACGTCGTGCATCCAAGTCATGATTAGATGAAACGTCATAACAGGTTTTAATGGATTCAAAATTGATTTTTCATATATAATAAATCAACCGATTCATAACATTACTTTTTAATGTAAAACGTGGTTTGATTTCGTATTCATATTTAATTTTTCAAAAACACACATGTATGCTTCAATTTAATTATTACTCAAAAACAAAAACACACATGTATGCTTCAATTTAATTATTACTCAAAAAAAAAAACAAATGAGGACTTTAAAATTTTCAAATAAAAGTGACAAGAATATCACTTTTCACATTTTCATTTTCACAATGCCATGAATTCATAATTGAATTGATCCGAAACATGTATATTAACTCAATCCAATTCACACAAGTCTTAATTTTAATATATACTAAAACTAACTCAAAATAATTAATCTAAAGATGAAATTTCATATGTGCTAAAAAAAAAAACCTCAATAATATCAAAATAAAAGAAATACGAATTGATTGAATAACAAATCAGAAAACATACAAACCTGTACAATTTGGTTGATTCTTCTTTTAGGTCAGGAACGTAAATTTTACGGTGTGTTATGGATGAAGTAAGAGTATTTGTATTTTAATCAGTTTTTGTCATAATTTTTCAAAATCACCCCAAATATTTGTGTAAGTACCCTCATTTAGAAATTTTATGTTTTAGACCCAACAATATAACTTGTTTTAGTAGAGACCGTGTTCTTACAAAGAATTTTGAGTTCATCAAATGTCGTGTGACTAATGATTTTTTATTTTTTTTTAATTACGAGGGGAACACAGGGAGGGGAGGGATAATAGGAGAGGGATAGTAGGATTCGATCCCGTGATCGGGTGTGTGCGCACTCTGGCTTCTAACCAATATAAGCCAACTAACGATTATAATGATATAAACATATTATTACGAGAAGAAGAAGAAAAATTATTTTTTCACCAAAAAACACTGGATCATGATCAACTTTGTAAGCTAACTTGAGTATTGAGTATTTACTTAGAACCGGATTTTTTGCAATGGGTAGTAGATAAAGATTCTGTTTTAGTTTATCCATTTCACTTATTATAATTATATATACTAGAACTTACGGAGCCTACTCATGTATAACATGATTCTATGAGTTATCCTAAGTTTTTTTTTTTGTCTTTTCTGAATGATAAGGAGAGAAAATAATTGGATCAAAAGAAAATGTCATTTTGGAGTTTTATCGACAATTTGCTTGTGTAATGACAAACTATTTCGTTCGAATCAATTGTCCTTTTTGTTGTTCCAAATGAGATTAAGCGGAATACATTTACCACTTGCATTGAGATTTGAGATTATGGGTGTTGTAGGCCAAATAGTATAAGAATTCCTTGCAATGAGAAGAATTCGGAATACACTTAGCACTTCTATCAAGATTATGGGTCTTGTAGATAATACTAGTGTCGACTCGTACGAGAATTGTTTTAAAGTTGATTTTCTTAGCATGATTTGTCAAATAAATCCATACTCCTAATTCATTTCATAGGTGAAGTTTCAGTTTTTATATGCTATCATACATCAAAGTAGACCAATTTGACATGTGCACAATGGATATCTAATTTATCAAGTGCAATTACATAAAGTTACTCAATTTTTCTACTGAACCTAAATCACATACATCTTAACAGGCACAACATGGAAACAACGTAATCATTCATGATATGGAATTATTAAAAGGTGAATTGACATACTTGAATCTAATGCTCATTTATCATGTCAGATGGAGATGGAGCTACAATTAGTGATACATAGGCTAACTGGGCATAATTTCATAGCCCCTGAACTAGTAAAATATGCATTCCATAAATCCATGTCAATATTCACGTTAGTTTGCAGGAACAGAAACTATAGGATTTCGGGCAGGGAAAATGAATTTTGGAAATTAGCCAGACCAGAGTTCTGTGTACGTGCTCCTGACTAACCAGTAGACTGGTCAAATTGAGAATGTCTTATTTGACGTATCAACTTCCAACTAATGATTATAATGATATAAACATATTATTACGAGAAGAAGAAAAAAATTATTTTTTCACCACATGTAATGACAAACTATTTCGTTCGAATCGAATATCTTTTTTGTTGTTCCAAATGAGATTAAGCGGAATACATTTACCACTTGCATTGAGATTTGAGATTATGGGTGTTGTAGGCCAAATGGTATAAGAATTCCTTGCAATGAGATGAATTTAGAATAAACTTAGCACTTCTATTGAGATTATGGGTCTTGTAGATAATACTAGTGTCGACTCGTACTTCGTACGAGAATTGTTTTAAAGTTGATTTTCTTAGCGTGATTTGTCAAATAAATTCATACTCCTAATTCATTTCATAGGTGAAGTTTCAGTTTTTATATGCTATCATATAGCAAAGTAGACCAATTTGACATGTGCACAATGAATATCTAATTTACCAAGTGCAATTACATAAGGTTACTCAATTTCTCTACTGAACCTAAATAACATACATCTCAGGCACAACATGGAAACAACGTAATCATTCATCATATGGAATTATTAAAACGTGAATTGATATACTTGAATCTAATGCTCATTCATCGTGTCAGATGGAGATGGAGCTACAATTAGAAATACATAGGCCAACTGGGCATAATTTCATAGCCCCTGAACTAGCAAAATATGCATTCCATAAATCCATGTCAATATTCACGTTAGTTTGCCGGAACAGACACTATAGGATTTCGGGCAGGGAAAATGAATTTTGAAAATTAGCCAGACCAGAGTTCTGTGCATGTGCTCCTGACTAACCAATAGACTGGTTAGATTGAGAATATCTTATTTGATGTATCAACTTCAACTTCTATGTTAGAGAATTGTTTTAAATATCGATGAGGATTACCTTGGCTGATCTTTTGAGGGTGTACTGCTCCCAAATGCTGATTTGTTGACCCTCTCTCTTTATCCCTTGCTTGACTGACCAATATAAACGAGATATTAATACATATAAAAGAGCCAAGTGAGAAAATAAGGAAGTTTTTCATAATAGACAAAATAGATAAAACGATAAGGTCGATCCCTATTATAAGACATGTTCTTTTCCGCAAGCAACTTAGAGGTTGTTGCATGAGGAGCCAGCAAAAAGTCTATCAGCTAATAACCAATAAGATTGAAACTTACCAATTATATGAATAAAGAAAATCTATCTATTATATATATATATATATATATATATATAAGTTGTTGAGTTGCATTTTTTTTTCCCGCCTAAATAATCCTTTAGAAATAATGAAGCATCATTTTCATTGAATGCACTGCCTTGGAAACATGACTCGACTTTTATGATAGTCAAATACATATTTAAAGTTTTGTGTATTCTTTTATTATTTTTTTTAAATATTTAATGGAATTTTTAATTAAAAATCATGACAACAAATATCATAAGGAACAAGATGTTTAAGATTGGTGTTAAACTATTTAGAAAGAAAGATTAAGATATTAATTGACAATCCGATGAAATTAAAATGTGTTGTGATTATTATAAAATGTGGTTGTCATATAACATTCCGAATTACATCTTGTTTATATTATTATTTTTTTTAATCTTATTTGAATTTTTATTTGTAAACTGAGATGATTTATTAAAAGAAAAAATTATTGGGGCAATTTAATTAATTTTACAATTTTTAATAATCATATCACATATTAAATTGTAATAAAAGTCTATTATTTCTATTAATTTCTACTATGGTGAGAATCATAGGGGGCTCGCCAAAGAAAATTTCATCGTTCGAGCCAAAATAATTTTGAAGTACATTTTGTGGAGTATCGAGGAAATTAAGGGCTATTTTGGAAGAAGATTCAATGCTCAAATAAGTAATTAAAGTCAAGAAAACAAGTCAAAAATCAAGTTGAAGCCAAAAATATGAAGAAATTGGACTCAGCCAAGACCGAAACTCTGAAAAGATTTTAGGGTGCAACCTCAGTCGCGTTTGACTGAGGATTAATTGACCGAAAGGGACATTTCGGTCGACCATATGATCGACCGAAACACCCTGTTTCAAAAAAAGGGGTTTTCTTGCAATTTTCGGAATTGCTCTTTTGGTCCATATTTTGTACAATAAATATACATTTCATTTCAAACCCTAGAATAAACTTTAGATGTTCATGAGATTGGTCTTGAAGTAGGGATGGTAACGGGGCGTGTCAGGGTCGGGTCGGCGTGCTCCACACCCCGCCCCGTCTCGGATAATTTGCCTCGTATCCGCCTCATGCCCCGTTTAAAGGCAGGGCGGGGCGGGTCAACAACTCACCCCATTTAGTGAACCATTTATATTAGCGGGACGGGGCGAATTTCATAGAACTAAACTATTTTGAATTAAAACCAAACCACGAGATCCACACACACACAAAAAGAGTCCATACTTAGTGAAAAAATTAGTTGTTGCCATTATACACAGTATCAATAAAATTTCTTGAAGAAAGTAATTAGCCATCTTTATTACAGTTTTTCTTGCTGCAACTAACAATATTGGATTTGAGAGATACATAATAAATTACGCTACACTAGAGAACACTGTCTTTAGGAGATTGACTTATTTTCTTTGATCTTTCTTGTCTGTCTTATGCTTCCATAATTCATTTTTATATTCAAAATCATTCCATTGAATGAAAAATTTTGTCTTGTAATTCACTAAAAATGGAGGAAATGTAGAATAAAATAAAGACTGAAAATAAAAATAGTGAAGGATCCGCTGATTTCCACACGGCATTGATTTGTTAGTTAGTCAAGCATACCTCATTTTTTTAACCTAGAGATCGGGTCGGGGCGGGGGAGGGCAGGGGAAAATCATCCCCGCCCCGTATAGATCGGGGCAGAGCTTTTTTTGCCCCATATCCGCCCCACGGATCCATTTATGATGGGCGGGGCTCCGTGGCTCACGATTTTCACAGTTCGTTTTACCATCCCTATCTTGAAGAGTCTTTTGGGTGAAAGTAAACCCTTGTTACTCTTGTAATTTTTTTGAAATTTCTTCAACTAAATCTAGAGTATTATTATTCTTGTGTTTGTTGTTGATTTTTGCCACCTTGAAATTTGTTTAGTAGATACTCATTGGGCTTGGTTCTTTAATCAATGAATTTTGGGTTAGATTTAAACTTGAGTTTAGGTTTATTTTACCATTCTAGCTTTCTTGAATTTGGTATTAAATTGTTGTGAGAATTATTGGTCCAAACACCAAAGGGGTTCACATCATTTGGTATCAGAACTTGACTCTAATTTGGTAAACCTATCATTTACATTTCTTGTTGTTGTTCTTGTTATTATTAAAAAAAAAAAAAAAGGAAAATTGGGGAAAATTCTATGTTTTTGAGCTATTTGTTGATCCCTACATATTAGGTTGAGTTTGTTGGGTGGATTCCATTAGTCATACACTCGCATTTCTATGTGTTCAAAAGTGTGTCTACCAAGTATTTGATAAAATGTCCCAATGAAATCTTATAATATTTGTGCTTATATGTCAACATCTACTCATTGTTAAATACTTGGGTTACTATCCTTTAATTGCTATCCTTGAATCATTAAGTATTTATTGTCATCTTGAGTTGTTGGGATTCTTCAATCTACCCACATTCAATACATTCAAGGTTATTTGGAGTTACTCACAAAGTCTTTGATTAATTGTCCCAAAGAAAACTCTATTAACATAAGCTATATTTCCCTACATCAAACTTTTCCATTGATAATTACTTGAATTGTACCAATCCATTGTTGATCATATACTCTTAAATTCTTGTCCTACCAATCAAGTGTCATCCCATGTAATTATAGCAAGCAAAGAAAATCCACTTGCTATTGTGTCTACTTTGCTTCTAAATTCCTTCTTCCTTATTTGTAATTTCTTTGACTCCACAAGAATTATATTTTTTGGTTTAGTTGATTACCTTCCTTGGAGAACTTGAGAAAGGAGATTTTGAGTGAAAAAAGGTAAGAGTGGCGAACTCATTAGGGGGTAAAAGCCTAAATTGAGTAAAACACGAGTGAAAAATATTGTTGTGAGAACACTTTCACACTTGCACACCATATCAAATTTCAATACTCAAACTTAAGATTTGAAGGAATTGTTGCAAATTTTTTCAGTCACCATGACTAGGAAAATGGAGGAGATTGAGGGAGGGTTGGAAATATTAGCAACAAAAGGGGAGAATACATCAACTAGCAATGGAGGAGAGGGAAGGGATAATAGAAGAATGAGGAATAAATGTGGAGATGTTTTGGTTGATGATGGGAGAATGAAAAGGAAGAATAGAAAAGAAGTTAGGGGTAAATGTGGGGATGTTTTGAGAAATAATGGGGATCGTGAACAAAATGGGAGTATGAATAGGAAAAGAAGATAGTGGTTGGATGATGAGAGAAATGGAGTTGATGAAAATTTTGATAGTGTGAGAATGCAAAATTCATTATTTCATGGGATGAGTAAAAGTGGAGAAGTAGAGTTGGAGATGAATGCTAGGCCACCAACATCTTTGACCCATGATAATGAGAGGGAGAAGCATGGAGAAAATATTTTCTACACTAGATGCCTTATGGGGGATAGGGCATGTAGTCTCATTATAAATGAGGAGAGTGACACAAATTTTGTGAGTGCTAGTAGAGTAAAAAAGTTGGGGCTACCGGTTATGAAGCATCCTAGTCCTTATATATTGCAAAGGTTGAATGACTATGAGGAGGTGAGGGTAAGTGAACAAGTTCTTCTTACTTTTCACATTGGCACTTATAGTGATCAGATATTAAGTGATGTGGTTCCCATGCACACTACTCACATAATTTTGGAGAAACCTTGGCAATGTGATAAGGAAGTGAAACATCATACCAAAAGGAACCGGTATAGCTTTCAGGTGAATGGGAAAAAGGGGGTGCTCCTACCTTTGAGTGTGGAAGAAGTGCACAAAGATTAAATGAAACTCAAGAATGAGTTTGAAGAAGATAAGAAAGTTGAGAAGAAGGAGGGGAGCTAAAAATTGAAATAGTTGATCAAATTCCAATTTTTCATGAGGAAGGTAAAAAGTTGGGAAGCGAAGAGGTGCATGAATTGGAGAATGAAATTGTTGTTGAAGGGATTAATGGAGGTAAAGTGAAGAGCCTCATGGACCGTGGTGCGGGAAGAGGAGTTGGAGGTGATGAATCACAAGTATGAGGATCCATGTCTCATACTTTTTGAAACTAACATTCCCCACCCTATTTTGTTTAATTTTATTTTGCAGGTTGATGGCACTTGGTACTTTGGGCCATGTCACTTATGCTCAAAAGAGTTCATGGTTCAACCCCTCCATATCGCCAAAGCTACATGATACTATTGGTTGATCATGTGTCAAGAGGCCATAATTTTCCTTTTGATCCAGGAGGTGCAATGAAATATCTAGAAAAACCAATGATTCAGGACGAACATCCTGAAGGAGGGTCTGATGAGAATCATATGGGGCTCGTCAAAGAAAACTTCATCGTTCGAGCTAAAATAATTTTGAATTACATTTTGTGGAGCACCAAGGCAATTAAGGGCTATTTTGGGAGACGATTCAAGGCTCAAACAAGTAATTAAATTCAAGAAAACAAGCCAAGAATCAAGTTGGAGCCAAAATTAAGAAGAAATTGGACTCAACCAATTTTGGTCGACCGAAAGTGAACCGGTCGATCGAAACTCAGCAGAGATTTTGGGGTGCAGCCTCAGTTGTGTTCGGCTGAGGATTGATCGACCGAAAGGGACATTTCGGTCGACCATATGATAGAATGAAAAAATTTTGATCGACCGGTTCAGTCAACCGAAACACCCTGTTTAAGAAAAACGGGGTTTTTCTTGCAATTTTTGGAATTGCTCTTTTGGTCCATATTTTGTACAATAAATATACATTTCATTTCAAACCCTAGGATTAAATTTGGATGTTCATGATATTGGTCTTGAAGACTCCTTTGGGTGAAGGTAAACTCTTGTTACTCTTGTAATCTTCTTAGAATTTCTTCAACTAAATCTACAGTATTATTATTCTTGTATTTGTTGTTGATTTTCGTTACCTTGAAATTTATTTATTCGATACCCATTGGGATTGGTTCTTTAATCAATGAATTTTGGGTTAAATTTAAACTTGTGTTTATGTTTATTTTATCATTTTAGCTTTCTTGGGAGAGAGTAAAACGGTAGGAGGAGAAGAGAAGAGTCTCGATGTTATAGATGATGAGGTGATGATGATTCATCATGAGTACAAGGATCCATACCTTGTACTTGAAAAAACTAATGATCCCCACCCCCATTTTATTTAAAACTTTCTTGCAGGTTGGACACGATTGGGGGCTTGATCCACATCATTTGTGCCCAATGAATTGTTTGATTCAAGTCATTTACATAATCAACTCGAAGGGCTCATATTGGTTTATCATGAGGCATAGAAGCAAGGCCTTTCCTTTTGATCCAACAGGTGCAATGAAGCATCATGAACAAATCTATGATTCGGGACGAATCATCCTGAAGAAGGAGGGTATGATGAGAATCATAGGAGGCTCGACAAGGAAAATCAATCATTCAAGCCAAACAATTTTTGAAGTGCATGTTTGTGGAGCTCTAGGTCAACTATGGGCCATTTGGAAGAAGATTTAAGGCTTAAACAAGAGATCAAGCCAAGAAAAGAAGCCTAGAATCAAATTGGGAGTAAAGACATGAAGATTGAATCAAGTTCGGGATTCAATTAAAGTTTTGAGAAAGATAAAGTCCGAATTTAAGGTTCACTATTTTTTGAAGAATTGTATACCATTTCTTCTAGTTTCCAAATCATTTTGAATCACCTCAATCGGATATCGAGATCAAAAGTTATGACCCAAATACTGAAAAAGACGCTTGCAGTCAACTTTGGTTGACAATTTTCTGTCAACCGAAATGGAGTTCGGCGGACCATTTTGGTCGACCAAAAGTTACCGAAACATTCAAAAACACCGGTTTTCTACCTTTTTTTTCGTATTTTCTTTATTTTCTTTCATATTTGTACTATTAATACTCATTTTTTCTCAAAAACCCTACTAGTTTATGATGTATGAACATTGAAATCTCTATGGTGAGTAAATTAGAGGTAAGAATTTCTCTTCAAATCTTGTTACCTCTTGAGGTATTATTCTCGACTTCATGTGGATTTTATGAATCTTTTGTTGTTGAAAGAAATCTATGAACTTGTTTATTTCTCTCCATTGGGTTAAGGTTTATTCTTTAGAATTTTGGTTAGATTAAACTTGAGTTTAGATTTATTTTACCATTTTAACTTTCTTGGGTTTGATATTAAACTGTTGTGGGTTTATTGTTCCATTTTAGAATTCCTTACAATGAGATGAAATCGATAGGGTCATATATCCAACATTTAGACATCTAAAAATGATTTTTAAAGGAGATAATTGTACAGATTAGTTACTTTTGAGTTTTGATAGCAAAACTAATTTTTACTACCCAATTTTTTTTTTTTGAAAAAATACTTTACTGTTACTAAAAAAAAATTGAAAAGTATCATAAGTATTATACTGCGATACCAACATATTTGAGAAGAATTATAAGTATCAAATTATGATACTTCACGTGATTATAAAGTATTTTTCAGTTTTTACCATTTCATTATAAGTCATTTTCAAATTTTATAAAATTTAAATAAATTTCAATTTGATCCCTAAAAGTCGGGTATTTATGTGGACAACCCTTTTTAAAGTCAAATAACTCGTTTTGTTAATTTAAGCCCTTATTTGAGGCCCATTATTTTAGAAAAAAGAATTTGTAATAGTTATTGTCAAAGAATATGTGGTTAAAGAGTATGAATTTTTTTTTTTTTTTAACATATAAAGTTATTTTATTAGAGAATGTGTGATTGAAAATGATTTTTTTTTAAAAAAAATAAATTAAACACCACAAATAATGACCAAAATGTACAAAGTACATAAACTCCGGTAGAAGTTTTGAACCATATAAATCGATTGATTTACATTGTGACTAATCTTATTTTTAAGTACATTTCAAGTGAGACATGGTTCATTTGACATAGTTTACTTCGAAACTGCTTTTGGAGGAGGCAAGGGTGGAGCCAGGAATTATAAGCCTAGGCATTTTAATCAAAATCGAACCTCTCGAATCGAAATTGATTCGAAATCGAAGGTTCTGGTCTGGTTCCAAAAAATATATAATAGGAACTGAAATCGAAAATCTATTGGGTTCGAGTAGGTTCTTGGTTCTTGAAACAGAACCATGGGTACCCGAATATAACCAATTTTTATATAATTTTTTATTTTTTACAATTTATACATTAAGCAAAAAAAAAAAAATACATAACTTAAAAATCTAATTTAGATAGTAAATTTTCTAAAACTCTAGACTAACATTAAAAAATCGAGACTTGCTCGCTCCTACTTTTTTACCTCTCTTCTCACATTAAAATGATGCATTTCATGGGTTAATTTAATAATATTTACAATTTGAGTTTTCTATGAATCAAAAGTTCAAGATCGGGTTGTAATTTAAGTTGACGAATTAAAGTTTTCATTTTTTATAATTCAAACTTTTATTTTCTTGCATTGTTTACAAACCTAAGTATTTTTTTAATTTTTTTTTTATAATGCGTTACAGTTAAATTTGATATATTCATAATTTGAACTGTAGTATACTTTTTTGTTATCTTGAGTTCATTTTTCTCTATTTAAAATATAATTAGTCTCCACTATTGAATCAAGTAATTGGGTTTCTTAGTTTAATATTCCCCCTTGTACAAATATTGTCGATCAGTAATGTGTTGGTATACGTATCGAAAGGACTTATATAAAATATTTATTTAATGTGTATATAAAAAAAATATTATGGGTAGAACTGAACCTGAATCTGAACCAAAGGTTCGGATTTGAATTTGGTTCCAATAATTACAAGGACCTAAATGGTTCCAATTTTGAAATACCCGAAATATAATGGGTGGTCCGGGTATTGAAATACCCAGACCGATCCACTTGACGCCCAAACCTTTATGAGAGGCAAAAAAACTTTGGGTAATTATATTAACACCATATTTTTTTGTTAAGTATACCTCAATTTAATTGCAATGATAATCCTTAATTTTTATTAGTTTTTGCACTTATGCCTCTTAACTTTTTTGTCTTATTTTTATCCTCGATTTCTATTGGCTAGCACAGTTTATCACAATGTTCTAAAAGGTGAGAAAATGCGCCGCCTAGGCATGATGAGTCGACCAAACATGTCGCACAAGTTAATGCGCAAATAAATGCGTTTTTTACTCCAAAACGGGTAAAAAAAGGTCCAAACTAGTAAAAAATCGATTCAGGCTAAAAAAAAACCAGTAACAAACTGGGCCAAATAGGTTAATAATAATAAAAAAAACCGATTCAAACTAAAAAACTAGTAAAAAGGGGGGGTCCGAACCGATAAAAAACCAATTCAGACCCATTAAAAACTGATCAAAAAATTATTTTTTATTTTTAAAATTAAATTAATTAATTAACTGGAAAAAAATACATGGTCAACACTCCAAAAATAGGTGCCAGCCTTTGGGATTTGAAAGGAACACATGCGAGTATATATAGGCATGTTGAGTTAACATTCAAGAGTTTCTATCCGATGTAGGAGTGGTGCAACTTTTCATTTACTTTTTTTATTTTAATTTATAGTTTGATAAAAAGACACAAGGGTTGCTAGCTCAATTGGAAGTAGCACCTTTAACCAGCCAAATGACCCAGGTTCGAGTTCCAAGTTGGTGTTTTATATTTTGACTTTTTGTTATATTATTTCATATTTGTATTGCTTTTCCTTTTCCTTTTTCTTTTTCTTTTTTTTTTTAACGTTCTTCTATTTTGAAAATTATATTTTCTTTACATTATCTTTTATTTATTCAAATCTCCAAATGCATAAAATAATCTAATTAGTAATTCTGAAATTTAATAGTTTTTATGTGAAAGAAATCTAATTTTTATTCTAAGAAAATCTATTTAATGTCTTTAAATAATCAAAATAATATTAATAATAAGAAACGCATTATGATGCATATTCTTCGCATTGGTACACCTAAACCTGTAATTCTTGATTCTCGACCTCCCTGCCTTGCAACGCATTACGCATTTTAGAACATTAGTTCATGCTAATGATGGCTAAAGAATTTTTTAAGAGTAAAAATTTTTTCTTATTTACCTCTATTATATTTAGATAAGCAAGATAAACAAATAATTACAAGAATTCAAAAAATATATTTTCAATGTAATTGAATATTTGAAATAAAATTGTCAATAGTAATAAGATATAATGATTAATTAATGATTAAAAATAAGAATATATAAAAAAAAAAAAAGAGAATAGTTGTCAAAATAAGAAAAACAATAGAGACATTTAGCAATAATGTGGTGTGAATATAATTTTCCAAAAACAAAAGTAAATGTGGAAGCAAAATTCATATATATAACAAAAAAGTCTTAATGTAACATTACCTATTACAATTGTTCCAAGATTGATAAGTTACTGATTAAAAATTGTAAAGTGTAAGTATATAATAACAAAAAACCATAAACATAAATTGAAAAAACGATGTATTTAATCCTAAAACTGTTACCACAATTTACATGTAACACATCTCAATTTATAGCACTTAATGGAGCCAATTAGCAAAATATAACCAATCCTTTTGTCCAGTTAACTGTTAAGCATTAACCAATTAGCAATATATCTAATAAGTCGAACTCATGCAAATATGCAATCTCCAACTCATCTACATTAAAGTTGAAATTAAATTCTCAATTTTACAGTAAATTTGAATCACTGTTACACTATTCCAACTTCTCTACTTCAACCTAACAACACTAAATTTTAATGAGAAAATCCACAAATACATTAATAAGTTTCTAATTACTTTTAAATATTTTAGTTTTTAAGCATACACTAATAAAAAAGTGAATCGGTTTGGGACTTCTCAGTTCTCAGTTAAACATTCGGATTATTTCACAGAATCACATAATTAATTATTCAAATTAACAAATAACAATTCAAATATCAATCATAATCATAGTAGAAACTTCTCGTGCCCGAGCGGAGGAGCAGCAGTGTAACGTCATTTTGCCGATGTGGTGGAGATGATCTCAATACTCACTCCAAAAAATAAATTTTAATGAGAAGAATCCACAAATACATTAATAAGTTTCTAATTACTTTTAAATATTTTAGGTGGCCTTCTGTTTGTATTTTATTTTCTATTTTTATTTTAGAAAAGGTTTTCTATTTTGTATTTTCATTTCCTGTTTTTAAATTTGCTGAAAACTCGTTCTGTTTGTCATTTCTGAAAACTGTTTCTAAAAATGAAAAATTTGAAAACGCGTTCTGTTTGAAATTTTGCAGAATACTACTTTGACTATTTGTAATTAATTTGCTTCTGGGTTAAATTATTTATAAAAAAAAAAGGTTGTCTTTTGAAGATTTACTTTCTATTATAAGAAAAAATTAGTTTATCTAATTTTTATTGGACTGATTTAAATGACTAGAAAAATATTATAAAAATAGATAAAATCATTAATGATCAAGTCCCAAAAATATTATAATAAATTAGTTTATCTAGTTATTATTGCCACATTCATGTTCAAGTCACGTGTTACATGAATCAATATAACCAAAATAATCACACAAAGAGTTTGGCTCAACAAAATGAATGCAAGTGGTCCTAAACCAAAATAATAAGGGAAAATTATGCCCAGTCATGCTTTTATATTTAATATTTTTAAAACCAGCTGTTTAGAAAAAATTATGGGAATCCGGTATGATTAAAATCTTAAAAAAGCAACAGGGCATAGGAATGCCTGCTCCAAGTGCCCCCGTCTCTCCGCAGCGCGAAATGCGTTTAATCTCATACTTAATCACAATGTCCTCTTTTTCACGCCATTATTGCTACATATGTTAAATAATCTCAACCCCTCATTTCTCGTCATCTTTTTGACAAATTTTCCAAATCGGACATTGTGTTGTAACGAAGGACGACTTGATAAGGGCGGCGTTGAAGGACGACACAGCGGTGGTGGACATATTTTTGCATCTTCGAAAGTCTTCTTCATCAGAACCTCTTCAAAACGTCCTTGCTCAATTCCTTTGCAATTAATTGTAAAGTGTAATTGTAAGCGAGTTCCTACAAGGGAGGGATGTTCTCAGTCGCAAAAAGCATTACATGGGGTATTCTTTTTCATCGTCATCTAGATCACATTTTGCGCGTAAAGGTTTGTGAACAACTTTGATTGATAAACCTTCCTATGTTCCCAGACTGAGCTGCATCAATTATAAAGCTGTCTTCTTCCCAGATTCGACTAATCTCACTGATTCTTCTGAATTGTGATAATTTTGAGCAATATCAAACAGATATTCATCATTGCCAGCTCTTTGTTCAGCTTCTTTATCTTCAAGAATCTCTCTAGCATACTCGCATATAAAACTTCCAGATGGAATAAAAGTTGAGCCCCTCACACCCCCATCGTCTCGATTCTGTCTCGAAGATTTAGAGCTGAATTTTGATCCAATGTTAGCTGACTTTGTTATAGCAAGAAAGAGGATATTTGCAATAAGGACCACACTCGTAGACGAGGTTTCACCTAGACTATAGCTCCATTATGGTTGAATGGGATTTCACAACCACTTTTTACCGTACATATGCTTTTTTCGAGTTAGAGCATCTCCTTGTACGATTGCAATCATGAGGGGGAATAGGTAAAACCAATTAGAATACATCATTTTGGTTAAGTAATTCATTAATTACAATTGTAATTAATTATGAAATTGAAATAAAGTTATAATTGTAATTGATTACAAAAAGTAATTAAGTTATAATTGCAGTTATAATTAAAGTGAATGTAACTGATTCAATTAATTCAAGCAAAAATTGTTTTCATGTTTTACAAATTCTTTAGTTACAATTGTAATTGATTAGAAAATTGAAATAAAGTTACAATTGTAATTAATTACAATTTGTAACTAATTCAATTAATGTTAAAAGAAAAATGAAATTTCGAATGACATATAATATATAATTAAGTTACAATTGTAATACAATTGTAATTAATTATAATTTGTGACTAATTCAATTAATTTTAGTAATTAAACCAGACATATTTTACAAATTCATTAATTTCAATTATAATTAATTGTAAAATTAAAATTATGTTACAATAATAATTAATTATTTATCATTGTAATTAATTACAATTGAATTTGATTAACAATTGGAATCAATATGCCACTTGACACGGAGTTAGCTAATCGAAGTCAAACATTTAATTATTACAACTTTTATCCTTTCAATTTTGAATCCACCACTGTGATTGAGGTCGAATCTGAGTATGGAAATAAGGGAAAGAGTAAACCTAAAATTGGGCTCTCTTCCGTAACATGAAAACTTCACATCATTGCATTGATTTTTCTAAGCCAGTAGACAGATGCCTAGGTGTAGGATAGAATTTTACCTGATTTTAATAATATATTTTGTATTGTTAAAATATCTTTTAAAATACATGATATTTTAAAATAAGTCCTGTAATATTGTGTATTGTGTACTTAACCCTAATAATAACACAAAGAGTCCATGTTCAAGGCCTTTTTTGAAATATTACCCTAAATGTAGATAGTACTAATCCAACTTCATTTAAAAAAAAATACCAAAATGCGTTTTCCGCGTTTTGAATATTTTTGGTTAAAATACACTCAAAACGTCCAAAACGAGGTTTTTGTCGTTTTGCGTTTTGTATGCAATTTTTTTGTCCAAAATACGTTTTCAAAAATGGTAAAGAGAACGCGTTTTTAGTATTTTCGAAAATAAAAACTTGAAAACTACCTCAAAACAACAAAGAGAACAGAGTCTTAATTTTTAAGCATACACTAATAATAATAAAAAATCAGTTTGGGACTTCTCAATTCTCACTTAAACGTTCGGATTATTTCACAGAATCACATATTCAATTTTTCAAATTAACAAATAACAATTCAAATATCAATCATAATCATAGTAGCAACTTCTCACTTCATAGTGCTTTGCAGATTTTTGAGAAAAGAAGTGTATAAATAAATCAAATAGCAATTAGAAACTTACTTACAGGAATGTCGATGCTCGGTAATTGGTGGTCGGTAGAGGCAGGTTGAGGCAGCAGGTAGCTAGGGGACGGTTTACTTTTAGGTTAAAAAATGGGAATTCCAACTGGGTAGTAAGATATGGAATGTATGAATCGAGAAGGAAACAAAATGAAATAATGAAAAAGGGTTGATTTTTGTTTTGGGCCAATAAATTAAAATTAAAAAGGGAAGAATATACATATTAGACTGTTACAAAATCACAATTCAATTATAAGGAATAAGGTTTAAACTTCATCAAATCAGATATAGATTATATAAATTAGAAGCACCCACCCCACCCCACCCCATCTCATCTCATCTTATCTCATCTCAAAACTCCATAATCAATGCTCATCACCATCACCAACACCATCAATATCACCAACACACAATCACCATCGTCATGACCATCACTATCACCTTCACCATAAAATCCAGGCTCCGGTGCACCACCACCAATAAGTGTCACTTCAGAATCACAATGGATATATACACATAGAGAAATGGTGTTACACCATTTTTACATTTCAAATATAACTCTCCAATTTTGAAGATTTTCTATGACCTACAACTGCCTGTGACCTCTTTGATATTTGACTTGTTGAAATTGATATGTGACATATGGAATACGACTTGTAACCTTTGTTACTTGTGACCTATAACATGTGAATTGTGATATGCGATCATAAAGTGCGACATGTGACCATATGTGTGAATTGTGTCATGTGACCGTGTGATATGTGACATGTGAATTGTTACTCATAACATGTGACATGTGACCCAATGCATGAATTATGACCTATAACCTAAGACTTGTGATTAGATGAATTGTAACATGTGACCTAATTAACGTGACTTATGATAAATGAAGTGTGACCGTGACTTGAACATGTAGCTGTAACTTGTATATGTGACCCCAGCGACTACCAACAAACAAGATTAGATGAATTGTGACATGTAACCTACAATAAATGAAGTGTGACATGTGACTTGTATATGTGACCCATGAGCACGTGCACACAGCCAACACCACAACCACATCTCATCACCGCCTCACATGAACCACTACCACCATTGCACAACCACAAACCACCACCGACATCTCACTACCACATTGTTGAATAACCACAAACCATCAAACCCACCACCACTACACAACCACAAACCACTATTGACATCTCACCACCACATCGTTGCATAACCCCAAACCACCAAACCCATCCCCACTACACAACCACAGACCACCACTAACATCTCACCACCACATCATTTCCCAACCACAAACCAATGAACCCACCAACACTATACAACAACAACCATCATCTCACCACCAAACCACACTACACGACCACAAACCATCGCAACACACAACTATAGATTCATTGAAACCACGTTTGATTCCGCCACAAACTGGAGGGGATTGGAGTTTTCCGAGCGGAGTTAGCCACACTTGTCGCTGATTTTGCCATTGCTGAAAGTTAGGAGTTGATTGAGAGAGATGAATTAGGAGTTGAGCTGTTGATTGTAGAGGTGGCAATGGGCCGAGCAGAGCCGGCTCGGCCCATGGCTCGCAGTGCTTGGCTCGTCAAACGATGAGCCGAGCAACGAGCTCGAGCCTGGCCGAGCTCGGCTTGGCCCACGAGCCGCGAGCTCGTGGGCCGAGCCGAGCTCGGCTTGTTTAGCTCATTTTTTAAAAATAATTTAATAAACCTCTCTTACCGTTTTTTTAAAAAAAAAAAACAAACCCCTCTTATCTTACCGTCTTAAGTTTATTTAGTCGACAATCTTCGATAGCTAAAATATTTGAAATCTTGAATACTAATAAGTATAATATTAATAAGTAATAAGTAATAAGTTATGTATTAAATAAATTATTAATAACTTAATAAGTAAAAAAAACAATGTTTTTTTTTAGTTTTCAACGTGAAAAAACGACGTTTAAAATTTTTTATTATTATTTTTTTTACACGAGCCGGCTAGCGGCTCGGCTCGCCGGCTCGTTGAACCACGAGCCGAGCCAAACTCGACTCGTGGTTCAACTACATTGTTTAGCTCGTCTACGAGCTCGTCCGTTTGACGAGCCGAGCCGACGAGCAGCTCGGCCCGTTTGCCACCTCTAGCTGATTGAGAGAAAAAAGATTGGAACGTAAACTTATTTAGTTCGGGGTGATTGGGGGTAGGTAGGGGTGAGGTTATTAGATTATAATATCATTAATTAATATTTTAAAAGGAAATTAGGATCTGATTGTTGTATTAAAACTTACAAACTTGTTGTATTAACCAGCTAGGCTATAATTTCTACATTAAAAAAGGTGTTGCAAGTTGGGCTAGACTATACATTAAATACAACAATTTAAGGGCTATTCACATAATTACACTACTTTTAGGGATCAAATTGAAATTTACTTAAATTTTATAAAAATTGAAAATTACTTATAATAAAATCATAAAATCTGAAAAATACTTCATAATCACGTGAAGTATCACAATCTGATACTTTTGATACTTCTCAAATATGTTAGTATCACAGTATGATACCTATGATACTTTTCAATTTTTTTTAGTAACAATGAAGTATTTTTCAAAATTTTTTATTTGAGTAGTAAAAATCAGTTTTATTATCTAAAGTAAGTAATCTATACAATTATCCCACAATTTAATTAATCTAAATGCTATATTTATTGGACATGGACTTGGGCAGTACTGGCTATAGCGAACCAACTTCATCTAAAAAATTCTTCTAATTGGTGAAAACATATTAAAAATAAATATTAAACAAATCAAAAACAACTTTTGCATCTTAAAAGCACGTGGCTTCTCAAAAGCCATCATAAACAGACCCATACTCTTGTATTGTCAAGTAAGCCGTAAGTTATAATGCATGAGGAAAATTTATAGTTGAGGTCCTCAATCTATTTTAAATATAATAAAGAAACCATTTAAAAAGTCAATTTTATTGAAAACATCCCCTTATATTTCGATTACAATAAGTAACATTCTTCAGTTCTTACATCGAATTGCCATGCTAGGCAGGGTGGAGAAACTTAATGATTGTAGGGTTAATGAGGAGAAGGAGACACGATAAAGGAGATTGAGAAGGAGTAGTAGCTCGATAGAGGAAGCGAAAAACAAACGACAACTTAGGAGAAGACAGGGACGGCTAAGAGCCGTCAAATTTAGGTGTGGACATGGTTTAATTTGATTTTGATTCTAAGAGAATGGAATTGAACCATGAACCGGTGATTTTTTAATAATAGAACCATTTGATTTTTCAAATAAAAAGAACTGAATCGAAAACAAACTAGTTGGTTTTGGTTTGGTTTTGTTCTAGTTCCATTACCTAATTTTTTTAAATGACAAATATAATTAAAATCTATCATCACATTCATAAGTTAGTAATATATATGTAAATTTTAAAAACTAAACATCAATGCCGTCAATGGTAACTAAGGAGCGCAATGATGGATGTGTTGTGGAAGTGCAAATAAAACAGTATGAATGCGTGTCTACAATTGAAAAGAAAAGAAAAGACTTAAAATTAGAATTTAGATTTAGGAGATTTAAAATCTTTGTCTAATAGGAAATAAGGTAAAATGTATGGTAAATAACATTTTTGTCCATTTCACATATATAATTTCAGATTTGAATTTTTCGATGAGAAGAATATCCACTAATTTGTAATATATATATATATATATATAATTGAGTGGTTCTTCGTTCTTGTTTTGGAATGAGAATCGAATTCTTGATTCTAAGAACCAAATTATTATTTTTTATGTAAAACCAAACAAAATCGCTTTATTTCGTTTGATCTGATTTGATTTGATTTGATTATTTTGTCAACCCCTAGTCAAATTGACTACTAGTAGTAGATTATCAAAGTACTAAAGAAATTATTGAACGTTTTTTTGTTTCAATTTTAAGCATGGGCGAATCTATGTTAGGCCCGTACTGAGCTTAAGCCCAGTCATTATTGGGGCATGCAACATAAAAATAAAAAAATAGGGAAAAGTACATAGCTACAACACTAGAAGTTCACTTTTTAAACCTAAAAAACTTATTATTATTTTTAAAAAAAAAAAGAAATCAAGTGTGTTTATAATAATTAACTAGTTAATCACCCGTGCGATGCACGGGAAGAAACGTTTTGATAAAGATAATTCAATATGAAATTAGATAAATCCTTTTCATAAAATAAATAAATTTCGCAAATAAGAGATAATATCATCATTTATTGATTTCATATGACTAGAAATTTTGGAATACTTCTTTGTACACAACATTGTTTGTTGATTTTGTTGTTCTTCCTTTCTTATCACAAATCAATATCTTTAATCTGGAACGATTTGTCACCCTAGAAATCGCAACATAAAGTTATCCATGTGTAAGCACCAGCCGTTTAAGAAGAAGTTCCACAAGCAAGAATGATTGTCCCTGACTCTTATTGATAGTCATGGCATATGACACCATCAATAGAAATTGTCCTCTTTGAAATCTAATAAGTATCCTAAAATCAGAAGGGTTCAACGATAACATTGGAATAAAGAACTTGTGTCTTGCATTGATGCCAGAAAAAATTTGACCTTCTAGAACATGGTCGCCAAGTTTTGTAACTATCAACCTTGTTCCATTACTCAATCCCTGTGTATGATCAATATTTCTTAGAAAGAACTTGTGTCCTCACTTATCTGTTGCAAAGGTCCACCACGTGGCGCAATAGTGATATCCATGTGTCCAGGTAGTGTGTCAAAATCCACCGACAATCAATTCGGCAATTTCATCGACAATAGAAAAATCATATTGGCCATCATTGGTCGCCCACCGACCATTAAGTATAAGTCTTAAATTTGAAGTGTTTCCTCAATCATCTTTTCTCAAACCAACCTAAATTGCCTTAACAATTTGTTGTATTTGTCTAGCATATCCTTCGAATCAGAAACTATTAAATCATGCAACATAGAATCGCATGATTCACTCCTACCCGGGGACATTAAAAGACATAAATAAAATTTTAGAATATCACAACAAAATTATCCGTAAACAATATTAATATAAAAGCAATAAATACATAATACGTACCTCACAATCCTTTTTCTGCTTTCAACCTCATTCACATTATCAATAATGTAAAGCGAGCAAATTGCAGAGCTGAACCGTCATTAGGCAATAGACTCTCAATCTTATGGCAATTTTGATCGTGTAATCTGAAGAGGGGAGGCCATCTACCATCATTTAGTTCATTATCTATTCTCCCATAAAAGTGAATGAAAACATCATATTATATGTCCGAATGTTCTCAATGGAATTTTTAATCATGTCTCCCTGTCATATAACAAATCTTTCAAAATTAGAAGATGATCTTCCATTAGAGAAATATTCATTTTCTCTTGTATACAACAAAGTAGGGGTGAACAAATAAACCGCAAAATCGAATTAAACTGCAACAAATGGTTTGGTTTGTAAAAATTCCAAATCACCTTAAACAATTTGGTTTATGTTTCAATTGTAAAAATCGCGATTTCAAACAGTCAACCCGCCAAATTTTAAAAAATAAAAATAAAGACAAATGTTCAATTTTTTTTTTTTAAAAAAAAAGCAATATACTTTTTATTATCAACAAATCAAAATTGAGGAGACAAAGATTAATTTGTTCAAATCCACAATCATTTGGAAATAATTTTTCCTCCTACAATTCATTATCATCATCCAAGATATTTTCTTAAAATAAAATTTTTAATATAAGAGCTAGCGATAGTTTACTTCTATATAATTAGTTTGTTTGTCAACATAGATTGATTCACAACAAAGCACTCAATTAGAAACTTAATACTATTTTTGAGCTAGTTTCAACTCGAAATTTTAGATGAATATGTGTCTTTGAGCTCGCTTTGAAATATACTAATTTATTCATCGACAATCTGTGGTTTCAAACCGCACCAAATCGCAAAAAATAGTTTGACTTTATTTTGTTTAAAAATGAAATGGTTTAGTTTGGCTTGAAAAAATTCCAAACCGTTTGAAATGGTTTGGTTTGAAATATTATTAAAAATCGTGTTCACCCCACAACAAAATGAGAATTTCGAATTACGATATGTTTTATAATGCTTATTCACTCTCTCCTCGCACAAAAAAATTTGCTTTGCAAAATAAATATTTAAATGTACGATCTCCAATGTCCATGTACTCAGAACAATCAAACAATAGATGAAAAAGTTAATAATATAGATCATACTATAAAAGATAAGATTTATTGTTTTGACCATTGACAATGAAAAACAACACGTATAAGAAACGAATTCGATAATCATAAAAAAAGAAAAAAACTAAAATTGTGATTGACAAAGATGCATCAAATTCATGGTATTATAAGTTTTTGCAATTTTTATACAACGTAATTGTTTTTTGATGAAAATTATATTATAATATTGATCATCTCAATTATCAGTTAAGTAAATTGGGAGACAATTTACTTATTGTTGTAAAAATTTAAGAATCATAAATATTGAATTAAAAGTATGATTATTTAAAAAAAAATTAATACAAATTGATTAAATATTCGATATAAATATAAATGAAAATTCGATATTAGATTTGTATGACAGAACGAAATTATTCATCCATAAGATTGATACCAATAAAATATCACAATTATTAAAAAAAATTATTTACGTATTAAATGTAACTTTCTATAAAAATACTAATTAAGTTAATAGAACGCAATACAAAGGAGTTCAAATTTTTAGATGTACTAAATAACTAAAAAATTAAGATTATTTATAAAAAAAATTTATACAATAAGATTTATTTAGTATTAGATGCGTGATACAACTTCGATACAATTTTGAACTGAAAATTTTGCATTGAATTTGTATGACTGCACACAAATACTTATTTGCAAAATTCAAAATATTAAAAGATAATTTTTTTTTTATTATGAAAATAGAGGTTTAAACACAAATAATCAAATATAAATAAGTAAAAAAAAAAAAAAAACTCCATAAAAATATTTAAGTGGAAGTAGTAGTGTGAACACAATAAAAGTTGAATTTTGATCTTTGGAGTGTGAAAGCAATAAAAGTTGAGTATGAAAATAAATGAAATATATAATATATAATATTGTATAAAAGAAATCACAAAAAGTTGTGTCAAATTGGCGGAAGGAGTCGATATTAGATTTGTATGACAGAACGAAAATATTCATCCATAAAATTGATATCAATAAAATATCACAATTATTGAAAAAAATTATTTACGTATTAAATGTAACTTTCTATAAAAATACTAATTAAGTTAATAGAACGCAATACAAATGAGCTCAAATTTTTAGATGTACTAAATAACTAAAAAAATAAGATTATTTATAAAAAAGTTTTATACAATAAGATTTATTTAGTATTAGATGCGTGATACAACTTCGATATAATTTTGAACTGAAAATTTTGCATTGAATTTGTATGACTGGACACAAATACTTATTTTCAAAATTCAAAACATTAAAAGATAAAAAAAAATAATGAAAAGAGAGGTTTAAACACAAATAATCAAATATAAATAAGTAAAAAAAAAAATCTCCATAAAAATATTTAAGTGGAAGTCGCAGTGTGAACACAATAAATGTTGAGTTTTGATTTTTGAAGTGTGAAAGCAATAAAAGTTGAGTGTGAAAATAAATGAAATATATAATATATAATATTGTATTAAAAAAAATTACAAAAAGTTGTGTCAAATTAGCGGGAAATTCTCCTCCTTTAATATTAAGTAAGATAAATAATTATAATATAAAAATAATTTATATTTTTAATTAAAATTAATATAATTTTCAATATAAAACCCAAACAACAAGTCAACAACCGACCAACCAATAACCCACCATGTCCATTCCACCCCACCTCACCCCAAAAAGTCACAGCCAGTCACACAAAGTCACATTTAAGTTACAATTACAAATTTAATCTCAAATTTAATCTCACTTCATCAGCAAAGTCACAGTTAATCACACAAAGTCACATTTCAGTCACAATTACAAATTTAATAGTAAATTTCACCGTCACCCCTCCCCTCCCCTCCCCTCCCCTAGATGTTATGTTAACTCTTTAAAACCAACAAATTTATTTAAAAAATAAATAAATTCATGTGTTACATAATAATTAATAAATATAATATTATATATAAAAAAAATTGTATTTATATAAAAAATTAAAACTAATATAATATTAAATAAAAAATATCAAATAACACCCAATCACATTTTGTTCGTACCACCACTATTCCCACCTTCCACCCAACTCGAGCAACCGACCCACCCCACCAAATCACAATTGGTCACAAAAAGTTACAGTTCGATCACAAATTATAAATTTAGTCACAAATTTCACCACATCCCACCTACCCACCCATCTGACAAAGTCACAGTTGGTCACACGAAGTCACAGTTCGATCACAATTACAAATTTAGTCGCAAAATTCATCACATCCCACTCCCCACCAGCAAAGTCACAGTTGGTCACACAAAGTCACAATTCGATTACAATTACACATTTAGTTACAAAATTCACCCTACACCACCACCGCCCCACCCATCAACAAAGTCACAATTGGTCACACAAAGTTATAGTTCGATCATGCAATGTTGCAGTTCGACCATACAAAGTTACAGTTCGGTCACACAAAGTCATAATTCGCTCAAACAAAATCCCAATTGATATAACTGTACGTCACATCACGTCCTGGTCTGATGGTCACTCAAAGTTACAGTTAGTTACAATCTCTAATATAATTGGTCACAACTTACTCACTTTCTTGGTCACAATTAGTCAATATTTTTTTGTCACAATTACCTAATAATTGGTCACATTCCATACTCGTCACAAGTTGCACAAAGTCACATTTAATCGACATTTGGTCATAATTACCAAATAATTGGTCACAATCACTATTTAAAGTCACAATTAGTCAAAATTTTGATCACAATTACCTAATAATTGGTCACGTGCTATTCAAGTCACCCACCCAATCCCACCCCACCCCACCAACCCCAACCCCAACCCCAACCCCAACCCCACTGCCCAAACCCCTTCCAAGTTTCAAAATTAGTCCCTTTCCCTACAACACCACCTTCAAGCCATTGCCGCCGGCAACCCTACCACCATCACCATCACCTTCAGAACCACCACAACTACCACCATAACCACAACGACAACATGTTTTCACTTAACACAAACCAATAGATCGAAAAAGGAGAGGAGCAGATCAACCTCATCCTGCCTAGTTAAATAAATGGAAGTTTTTCTATTGATTTTCAATAATAATGTACAGCAAAGGAAGAGAAATATATAGGCACTGTTCTATAGATACAAGCTATACAAAGAGAGGAATCAAAATAGTTGGCATCAACAAAATTCAGTTTAGATGAAGGATCCAGAAGCTCAAATGCTCTCCACGTTTGTAGCACATAAAGGCAGTAGTAGGAGTGCATCTCCAGTTTTGGTAAGTCAGCTGAGTATAAGTTGTTACTTCACATAACACATTTTTCGATGTTACTAATTCTTATTTATTAAGATAGTCCTTCATGTTTTCCAAACGTTTCAATATAATCATCTTTAATACTTTTAACTCTCCCTCTCAAGGTGGATATCATCGAATTCACACCTACCTTGTCCCTGACAAAGATGAACCTTGACACTGCAAGTGACTTTGTCAAGAGATCAGTTCTTTGGTTTGACGAAGGCATATATTCAATTTGTAGCTCATTGTTTAATACTTTGTCTCGCACGAAGTGTACATCCAGTTCTATGTGCTTCTTTCTTGCATGAAACACTGGATTCAAAGCAAGGGCTTTAGCACTTAGATTATCACAGAACACTGGTTTGTAGTATATTGAGTTCCTTTAGAAGTGATTGAATCCAGCTGATTTCTGCTGTAACCTGAGCTAGGTCACAATATTCGGCTTTAGTAGTTGATCTAGCTACTACATTTTGTTTCTTTAAGCTCCAAGCTACTAGATTTTACCCAAAATAGACACAATAATCGGCCACTGAGCGTCTATCATCTGGGCAAGATGCCTTTTCAGCATCACAGTAGCTAGTGATGTTGAGATCTTCACTATTCTGTATTGTTATACCGTATTGTGTGGTTCCATTTACATATCTACAAATCTATTCATCATTTTCCAGTGTAAATCAGTTGGTTGTTGCAGGAATTGACTTAGTCGATTTATGCTAAAACTCAAGTCAGGCCTTGTATGAGCAAGGTACTGCATTGCACCCACAAGACTTCTGTATAGAGTAGGATTATCCAGCTTGTTTCCTTGATATTTAGAGACTAACTTCCCTACAATCATCGGTGTAGTGATAGCTTTGAGTGAGTCAAACCCAAATCTCTTCAATATATCCAAGGCATACTTGTTCTGATTTATAAACAAGCCAACATCATTTTTGAGTACCTCCACTCCAAGGAATCTTTTCAACTATCCCATATCTTTAAGGGAAAACTTGTTGTTGATTTTGTTAATAAACAGTTGTAGTTGTTCACCATCATTCCCTATGATAATAATGTCATCTACATATACTAGAATGTAGATGATGTAATGTTGATCCTGTCTAAAAAACAAGGAATTATCAGCCTTTGATTGAATAAATTTCCAGTCAAGTAGAGTTGCTTTGAGTTGATCATGCCATGCCTGTGGGGCTTGTTTCAAACCATAAATCGCTTTCTGTAATTTACATACAAAACCATGTTTAGTCCTGTCCTCAAAACCTTCAGGTCGCTACATCAGCACATTTTCTTCTAGCTTGCCACTAAGAAAGGCATTATTCCCGTCTACCTGTCTGATTTCCCAACATATGTGTACTACAATGGTTAAAATGATTTTGAGAGTTGAAACCTTGATAACAGGGCTGAAAGTCTCTGAAAAATCCACTCCATGTGTTTGTAGAAAGCCTTTAGCAACCAGCCTTGCCTAATGTCTTTGTTACTTCACCATCCTCATTATATTTGATTTTAAACACCCATTTGCATCCTATCACTTTAACAGTTGAGCTTGGATTCATTAAAACCCAAGTGTTGTTTCTCTGTAGTGCTTCAAATTCATCATTCATGGCTTGTCTCCAACATTTGATACTCAATGCTTCTCTGACACTTCTATGTTCAGATAGCTCGATAGACAGAACTTTAGGTTTGAAAATCCCATTTTTGCCTCTGGTAATCATAGAGTGACCTGCATTTCTAATCTCAACTTCACCAGTAGGATTGTCAATGTAAACTTCATTATTTTCATCAGATTCATCCAACCTCTGTTCATCCAGACTTTGAGTATTATCCATTGTGTTTATTTGTTGTGGACTGCTACTAGAATGTACTGGTTGCAGAGGACTTGCTAAATTAGTTCTATCAACATTCTGGAATGGTGAAGGAATAGAATCAACTGTTTCTGGAATGTTATTGACAACTGGTTCAACATGAATATGAAAAGTAGGGAGTTGATTTATTTAGGGAAATGAGGAATGGACAATTTCAGGATTAGTGGAATCAGTATGTTTATTGAAAATAAAAGGGAAATCTTCTTCATTGAAAATGACATGTCTAGAGACAAATATTCTACTAGTAGGGCTTAGGCATTTTTATCCCTTGTGAGATCCACTAAATCCTAAGTTTACACACCTTTGAGAATGAAATGAGAGTTTGTGTTGGTTGTAAGGTCTAAGGTAGGGATAATAGGCACACCCGAAGACTCTCAGCTAGGGTTGGGCGTGGGTTGGGTTGGGTCGATTTGGACCCCAACCCGAACCCAAACCGATGCCATCGGTTTGGACAAAATGCAAACCAACCAACCCGATTAAGGGTTAATAACCCAAACCGACCCAAACCAACATTGATCGATTTTGGTCGTTTTGGTTTGTGGTTTGGGCCTCCATTTCGGGCTTTATTTTGAAATAATGAATTTTAGTTAATTTTTCGGCCCAATTGTATTATTTGTTGTCATATTTAATTTTTTTACCCAATTTTTTGATCCAATTGTATTAGAATCCACAAATTTCATAAACTAATTCACAAAATTACAAATAAAATATACAATCCATTCAATGCAAAACTAAAATCTGGAGGCCGCCATTCAATGTAAAATAATAACATAAGCAATTCACTGTAACATAAGTCATTCCTTTAACATAATCTGCTGACTTTTGGGTCTTTGTTTTTTTACTTTATAGTTTTTTTTTTTAAAATATTAACGGGTTGGTTTGGGTCGGTTTTGTTCGATTTTTCTACTTGAACCCAAACCAAATCGAGCTAAAATTATATTTTTCAACCCACAGACCAACCCAATTACCTGAAAACCCAACCCAAACCGATCGGTTTAGGTTGGGTTGGTCGGGTTCATCGGTTTGGTTCGATTTTTGCCCAGCCCTACTCTCAGCTGATCATAATCAACTTGGGTTTGAAAAAGAACTTGAAATGGTGATTTGAGGTTAAGTACTGGAGTTGGTAACCTATTTATCAAGTGATTTGCTCCATGGAAGGCTTCTACCCAATAATGTAAAGGTAATTTGGCATGAGCAAGTAAGGATAGACCTGTCTCTATAATGTGTTTGTGTTTGTGCTCTGCCCTTCCATTATGGACCGAAGTGTAGGGCAGGAATACCTGAGTTCAATTCCATTTTCCTTAGCAAAATTTTCAAACACTCTATATTCTCCCCCAAAGTCACTTTGAAGTGTTTTGATCTTTCTTTCAAATTTATTTTCTACTAATCTTTTGGATTGTAATAATATTTGGAGTGATTCAGACTTAGATTTCATGGGATATATCCAAGAGTGTCTGCTGAAATCGTCTAGAAATAGTATGTAATATCTGAATCCTAAAGTGGATCTCACAGGAGAGGGTCCCCAGAGGTCAGTATGAATAAGATCTAATGAGTTTGAGGCATGTGAACTTGAAAGTTTAAAAGGCAACTTGTGAGATTTGCCTAGTTGACAAGCTTCAGAAAATAAGGATGTGTTATTGAATTTCAAATTCTTGATATAATTTTTCAGTGTATGACTCAGAATTTGAAAGGAATGATGGCCTAACCTCCTACACATAACTCTATGCTAGTGTCTGATTTTGACTTATTACAATGAGACTGTGAACAGAAGACAGGAAAGTGTAAATTTTTGGTATTAGATGGAAGTTGAGCAGTAGACTTGAATGGCTTGTTTGAGATATTGAGTTGATAAAGACCATATTTAAGCAGTCCTTGAACCAACACCTTCTTAGTTAGCAAGTCCTTAACAACACAACAAATAGGATAAAATTCAATTAGGACTCCATTATCTCGTGTAAACTTTGAGACACTCAGCAAATTCCTTTTAATTTTAGGAACAAATAGGATATTATCTACCTTCAAGTTTTTGTTACCATAAACATTAAAATATTTCTTACCAACTTCAGATATTGAGAGAAGGCTACCATTGCCAACTTGAACCTGCTCCTTTCCATTGTATGCCTTAGCTTCATCTAGATTTCTTCTGTCATATGTCACGTGATTACTTTCTCCTGAATGTGTTGAATCTTCCAGAATACTTGTTGTTGCATGGTATGCTGAATAATTCTGGACACTTGAGGTATTATTTCCTTCATCAGACCTTTTGACTGTGAAGCTTTCATCAAAAACCTTAAAGCACCACCCAGCTTGGTCATTACGAAGTCCACATATCTAATAAGGTACATTAAATTCAGTTTGCCTACCTCCTCTTCCTCTACTCTTATTCCTTCCTCTTGTTCCACTGAACCTAGGGGTTGAGTTACCCCTGAATCCTCTGCCACTACTAAAATTTGTTTGGTTCCTTCCTTGATCGAAATTAATAGAGCTCACTCCAAATCTTATCTGATTAAGATGATCCAGCCTACTTTCATAAGTAAGTAAGACTGATGTTAACTCATGCGAGCTGATTTTTGACCTGCTGTTTAGTTGAACCACAATAGGGGTGTATTCCTCATCTAACCCAGCCAAAACTTGTGATATCCAGTTTGCTTCATTAATTGCTTTTCCGGCAATTTCAAGGTTATAATCCAATCTCTTAATAGTCGAGAGATATTGATCCATGGAGAGGGATCCTTTTCTAGTCCTCTATGATTCAGAGGTAAGAAAAGTGAGCTTCGACTTGTTCATTACACCAAACATTTGTTGAACTGCTGACCACAACTTTGCAGAAGTATCACTGCTCATGACACGCATAGTAATTTTTGGTGTCATGGTTGCATATAGCTATCCAAGTAGTAATTGATCTGTAGTAATCCACTTAGTATATTCTGGATTCACCATTGTTTCAATAGTTGTACCTTCTGTAGTAGTAACTTGAGTCTACTGCATCTTTTCTGGGCAGAAAACTTTTTCTAGTAGAAAACCCTCTAAATTGTTATCCTCGATGACAGACATTATCATATTTTTCCGCAGAAGATAGTTGTCGATATCCAACTTGACAGAGACATTTTAAGTGAGATTGAACTAGGTATTAGTAACTTGACTCTGGGAAATTGCGTTAGGTAGGACTGAGCTACTGGTAGTGTTTTGATTTGAGGAGGGAGTAGACATGGTGGCTCTGATACCATGTTAAATAAATGGAAGTTTTTCTATTGATTTTCAATAATAATGTACAGCAAAGGAAGAGAAATATATAGGCACTGATCTATAGATACAAGCTATACAAAGAGAGGAATCAAAATAGTTGGCATTAACAAAATTCAGTTTAGATGAAGGATCCAGAAGCTCAAATGCTCTCCACGTCTGTAGCGCATAAAGGCAGTAGCAGGAATTAGAGATGGCAATGGGTCGGGTATGTGTCAGGTTTTCCAAACCCATAGCCTACCCACTTGAGATTTACAACATCCATACCCTACCCATTTAAAAATGGCGGGTCGGGGATGGGTCAAGGGCGGGTTCGCTTCTATACCCATTTGAAATCCATTACTTATTTTTTTTTTTTTTAACATTTACCTTCATACCCAACCCACAAACTCATTTAGTCGGGTAATCCCTGCCTGTTTATGTTAAGTCTCCAACGGGTATCGAGTCCATGGGTATTACTATTATCCCTAGCTGGAATGCATCTCCAGTTTTGGTAAATCAACTGAGTATAAGTTGCTACTTCACATAACACGTTTTTCAATGTTGCTACTTTTAACTCGCCTTTCTTCCGTAGGCGGTGCCACCTAAACCATTGCAACTGCAACCACAAACACCGATACACAAATCAAAAACCGCTGCAACAACCACCGCACACAAATCCCACTGAACTATAAACTAAGCACCACTACTCCACTACCTCACCACCACCACTGCAACAACAAACCTCAGCTAGCACCGCACATTTATCCAACCAGTGACACCCTACCACCCACCGCTCCACCATGACCAAACACAACCACATAGGAACCAAAATCAAATCATTCTGAATTTTAAGAACCACAGTGAAGCTCGCTACTAGCTATCGTATCCTACTCCCAATACACCACAGTGAAGTCCAGATTGTCAGACCGCCGCAACAAACAACAGTACACATAACAACCAACAAGTCTAGATCTGGTGAGCTTGAGATCGTCGGAAGTCCAGAATGCTGCAAAAACATCGTAACCAATGACGGCTTCCAGCGGCGCCGCTACTTTGCCGGATTGCTGGGTGGAACGAAGGTGTTAGGCGTAGGATTGCTGGGTTGAAACTGAACGAGTGGTAGAGTGTTACGGGGTTTTTTTTTTACTGGGTTTGGGATAATTTAGTTTTAATGACAAAATATTTATTAATAAATGTTAACATGTAATTAGGACCTGATTTTTACAAACTTAAAACTTGTCATCTTTATTGTTACAAGAGGAAATTACACGACACACCCAATTTATTAAAAGTATCCCATTTTTACATTTAAATTGTTTCTATTCCACAAATACTGAAATAAATCTGCAGCAACTATATGGAGTTTCGTAGTTGAGTACCAGTTAGAATTTCTCCATTAGTAATAACCAATAAGCAGTCCCAACCATTAGCTAATAGTCTTGCCTTGGACAACCATATCACTTGCATTATCTTTTAACCTAAATGTGAATTTCCTTACCTAAGCTCTTTAGTCATGCTATAAGAACACATGTACGATTGTTCCTAAAACCAGAAAACAAAACATAAGGGGGAAACATTTTATAAGAATCGACACATGGTTTTTTATATCTTGCTTTATTAGGAAGAAGAAAAGGAAATTAGAACAACATTTTTAAGGATATTAGAGATAGGGGGAGGGGGAGGGGGGATACCATTCATGTGCAAGTAGATTCAATATTAGAAATAAATTATACCCCCATGAACTCAATATTGATTTGTTAACCGCTAGAATGGGGATATACTTTTTGAAAGATGACCTCAATGTCTGAAGATATAAAACTTAAGGATAAATGGTAAATAAACAGAAAATTGCAAAATTAATGGCAGTAGAATAAGTTGTCAAAAAATTGATACCTCAGTGCCCTCAGACCCTTAGTGATCTTGTGTTTGTTTAAACTCTGTTAGGTCAGATTTTATGGTTCCTCGGCCATCTAAAAATTGGCTGGGATTTGAATTTTCGAATTCCCATTATTGTTGCCATGTAATGTGAATGGGATTAGCTGTAAGAATTCCAGTTACAAAATAATTCGGGGAAGTTTCAAATACAATACTTTTATGTTTTTGGTATTATGTAGTATATTATATAATTAATTTACTTTGTAGTATATATTGAAATATGTTATCTATCTTAGGCATATATGATTTTTTTCCTTGTTACCAAGTGATCTTTAAAAATAGGGTGGCATGTTTATCCAAAAAATATATGAGGAATTTAGGTCCACAACCACCTCATATACATGTTTTCTAATTTTTACCACACATAATATTATATTTGGATTAATGACACATCCATTGAACTATTTATGATATATATCACCGAATAAAAAATCCTTCATAATTCGAATATATCCGAAACGATCAAGATCCCTGATTTTTCTCTTAATCTTGGAGATAACCTTCATCATGCATATCAATTGCAAATTCACATAAAAGAAATCCCAATCTCGGAGCTTTATTTTCACTAGTTTAGATTTTCCTAAATTGAGATTCTGTCCCAATCCTCATGCCGCGCCATATAACACACACCAAAATTGGATTGATGCTTAACCACGAAACTGAAGCCTGGAATATAACACACACCAAAATTGATACTGATAAAACCCATCAATTGGTGAACAATTTGTGCAAATGTCATCCTAAATTAAAGGAGAAAAATATGCCTAAAAAATAAAAAAATAAAATTCAATGCATCAGTTACACTTACCAATCCGCACGTAACTGACGTTCCTAAGTAAAATGAGATTTGATAACGTGATTTAGGGAAATGAGAGAGAATCATTATCATCTGCAAATTGGAATTATTAATTTTAGTTAAACCAATATGCACTTATGCTCCATTTTATTAAAAAAAAAATGCACTGATGCTTGAGAAAGAGCGTAATCTGGACAGCATCATAACCATTGCATCTTGATCATCTGCAGCGACCTGTGTCCTGGGATAAATACACCATTTTTAACTCTGATTGTGGAAGGTCTGCAACTGATATTTTCATCGAGTTTCTGTTACGGATTCGGTGAATCTCGATAAAATAGTTCTTCTGGTTTGTCTTCAAATTCTCATTTGAAGTAATCTATATTGTCTGAAATTCAGGATATAATCTGCATGGATATTCATATTGTGTTGGTTACAATTCAATTCCAAGTATAAAACTTATTTTACTGTAATAATACATTATCTTCGTTCTAACTTCCTGCCATACTAGGTATCAATTTATTATTATCACTGAAAAAGGAATGACCATCAGTATAATTAATCATATGTAACAATGCTCAGTAATATTGATGAGGGATCTCATTATACTGGATTCAGGTTGGCATTAAACTAACCTATACAGATTTTGTGATACTCACATCAACTAATCTAAACATTATGAACTCGGTATTAGATTTAGTTCTGGGATGATATATACTAATTACAAGCAGTCCATTGTTAGTTCAGATGTGTTATTGATACTCATAATTAGTTATTTATGCCGAGTACGGATAGTTATATCGGGCAATAAACAATATTACTCAGTAGCTCTGCTACTGTATCAACACAAGTTTCTGAAGATTAGTAATATGATAAAAATCTAGATTATTGGTTGCACTCAGTGGATTAATTCCTGTCTGTTCCTGTGA
Source organism: Ligustrum vulgare (assembly GCA_963555705.1). Taxonomy (NCBI): domain Eukaryota; kingdom Viridiplantae; phylum Streptophyta; class Magnoliopsida; order Lamiales; family Oleaceae; genus Ligustrum; species Ligustrum vulgare. The sequence goes on from OY743171.1 coordinate 53,283,374, forward strand.
CCTTATTACTTCATAATAATTCTTTAGTAGCATATAACTTATAATATTCAAATTGGATGTATTAGAATTATAAGGATTACTACTCTCTGTATGTGTTTCTATAAGTAATCCTTATGTCGAGGGTTTTGTTTTAATATTTTTATTAGGATATGTCATCTTTAGTGGTGTTTTTATACTATGGAGGTATTTGGGAATAATTTAATAGATACATCGATTATTCGGTGCGTGGTGCTATTGTACCATTGGAAAGCTCGTATAATCATTTCGAAAGTATCATAGCTAGGCTATTGGATAAGGATGCATCAAACCATCGATTCAAGATGCATTATCAGGTATTTGATCAAGGACCTCGCATCCTAATTTGTGATGATAATTCGCTGGAGTTTTATTTGGTCTTGAAGAATGGAGAGAATGACAAGAGCACCTACCCAATTTGCGTTGACGTGGATGCTCTATCAACAATTCCAGAAAATCTGGAAATTTCAGATGTACCAAGTGACAGGATGTTAACAAATTTCACAATAACAGGACCTATTACCAACACTTCATCAGTAATTCTACCTGGTTCACCACATGATTTTGGAGACTCGAGTTTAAGGGTGACAGCGAATATTCCTACCTTGCAAGAAATGGGTTTAGAGTTGTCTGAACATTTAAACCTCATAGGACATGGTGATGTCTATGAAAATGTTGATGTAGTAACAAATCCTACCATTGAAGAGTTCAAGAAAGGGAGAATATTCAAGAACAAAGAATTGGTTGTCACAAGCATGTCATTGTTTGCAATAACTAACTGATTCCAATACAAGGTATCAAAATCAGACTCTAAATTTTATTGGTTACAGTGTTTCGAAAAGGGGTGCAGCTGGAAATTCAAATCATCGAGAACATGCTCGGCTGGTTATTTCAAAATAAGACAAATGATTAATGTACATACGTGTGGAATGGCATCAGTATTGGATGACCACAGGCAGGCAACTAGTTATGTTATTGTTGTTTGCATCAAACACAAATTTCTTTCGTCGAGGAGAATTTATACATCGGGTGACATAATGGAGGACATGCAACATTCATATGGTGTTAATGAAAGCTACGACAAAGTATGGCGAGCACGTGAGCGTGCGATAAAGATGATTAGAGGGAACCCAGCAGAGTCGTATGGAAACCTGCCAGCCTACTTACATAGAATAACAATTGCCAACCCAGGTACCTATACTAGGATTGAAGCTGATGAGGAGGGGCGATTTTTGTATAGTTTTGTAGCAATGGGAGCATCGATTGCTGGGTGGAAACACTGCAAACCAGTAATTGTGGCGGACGGCACATTCCTAACGAGTAGTTACAGAGGAACCATATTCACTGCAAGTACTCAAGATGCCAATAAAAACATATTCATCCTTGCTTTTGGTGTGAGAGATTCTGAGAATAATAACTCCTGGGAGTGGTTCTTGTTAAGAGTTAGAGAAGCATATGGCGAAAGAGATGATTTGTGCATCGTTTCTGATCGTCATGGAAGTATAGCTCACTCAGTTGAGAAGGTGTTCCCCAATGCTCTCCACGGAGCATGCACATACCACTTACTTCAGAATTTAAAGAAAGAGATTGGAAGGAAGGGAACAGGAACGAGAGTCCATTTTAATGCTGCGTCGAGGGCATACTCCAGAAACGAATTTGAGATTCACATGAGACAATTGGATGGGATTGACAAGGGCATCAGAGGATACTTGGTGAGGCTACTTATCTATTCCATTTATTATTTTATTTCATATAAAGATCATCTAAAGATATTCTAATGACCATTGATAAATGTAGGAAGGTGTCGGTTTAGAAAAGTGGTCAAGAGCGTACATGACAAAGGATAGGTACTCTGTCATGACTTCCAATATTGCAGAGTTGCTTAACTCGACGATTAAGCACTCGAAGAAGTACCCAATTGAAGCATTGAACGAGTCTCTGAGATGTACAATACAAAAGTGGTTTTCTCAAAACCTAAGTGATGCTAAGTCAACCTTCACAAAGCTTGCAACCCGTCCTGATATTATGTTGAAAGATAGAATAAATAAGTCAATTCAATTACGGGTTTGTTAAACGCCAGTTGATAAATTTATTTGATTGCAAGTAGCATATGTACTCCACAAGCTCCATTTAATTTCGATACTGCTTTAACGTTACTATTACTCGTATTTTATTTCAGGTGCATCCTTCAACCGACACGATATACCAAGTCAATGATGAGTCATCGGGATATGTTGTAGACATGGACCTAAAAACGTGTTCATGTCATCGATTTCAACTCGACCACATGCCATGTCAACATGCCATCGTTGTGATAGCTAAGAGAAACTATTCCTTATTGGACTATTGTTCGAATTTTTTCACAAAAGAAGAATAAATGGAGACATATCAAGTTCTAATATATGCGCTTGGTAACAAAGAAGAGTGGGAAATACCAAATGAAATCATGGAGATGAAGAGGCCCTGGTAGACCAAGAGATAATAGATTCAAATCATTCCTTGAGTACAAAAATAAAGCAAGATGTGGAAAATGTGGAGGCACTGGTCACAACAGTAGGACTTGCCGTTCTTCGGACAACGCTGCTAATCCATTGAGAAAGAAAAGAAAGAGGGAATCTAGATTTACAAAAAAGGTACTTATTGCTACACAGTGGTCATACAATTATGAATTAGTGAATTGATTTCTAATGTAACAAATATGTTTTAGATGCAACAGGTGACCGAGGAGAATGGAGTTTAGACCATCGAGGTAAAGAAGGAGAATTAATTAATGGAGGACAATTATAGGTTCTTATTTTAAATAAAAGTCATTAGTTTGTAATTAAACCTAGTTATTAATAATTAGGTTATGAATTGTTTTTATTGTAATGTGTTAATATCCAGAATTATATTTTGAATCTGGGGTTAACAAATAATATATTACATTTCAAAGATATGATATTGTGTTTTGCATTGAAATTGAGACCTGCACAAATATGATATTTTTAGTAGATGAGCACAAAAGTTTACAGGAAATCTAGTTTCATTTCTTAATTAGCATGTAACAGATTTTTACTGTACTTAATTACACAAACGATGTTTCATATTTTCCTGACATTGTATCAAGGTCAAAAGCGCAAGGGCAAGTCTAATTGAAATATATGAGTCCCAAGTTTCTACCTCAATATCTTACATATTATAAACAAACTCAGGTGTGAATTTAGGTGTTATTTTGACCATAATCATGATGTTCATTAAAAAGAGATGAACTACCTATTAACATTTGAATCAATGACCCGTTACTTGTACCACATGGAATGCAAAGTTAGAGTATAGGTCACGTGTAAAAATTGAATATCGAACACTACTTCGATCGCCAATTCTATATCAATAAGCCAAGATCAAAAGGGCTTATAATTGCTAAAGACAGATGTTTCTTAAAGGCTAAATCTGCACCCTTTTATCTTCAATTATGGATTATTTTGGTTGAATTGGTCGCTAATCTAGTGATCTGAAGTAATGTATCTTAAGACATGATCATCGGTAAAAATTTATATGTGAGGAATGAAACTGTGATTCTGATGTTTAATTTTTCCTGTACAATGATTACATATGTCTAAAGCTAAATGAATATTCTTGTAAGGACAATTCAATTTTAGAGAGAGCTAATAAAAAAATAAAAAATAAATTGGCATGTTCATTTCTATACTCACTGGCTATCATATTAATGCGAGGGAAAAATGTATTATAAGAGCAATTCAATTGGAACCGTCGGTAAATGTTGTTTACTCGAATTAATATATACATTAAGGCTAAAATACAATTGGTGCAAAATTTATGAGAACAAAATATTACTCCAATAATGATATTTTTTTTCAGGCTATAATACCAGTGTTACATTCTTGTAGAGATGATAGAAATGATTAGTACATTTCCCTAAATATTATCAATCAATATGAGATGCAACCATTACATGTGGAAAAAAATTAAGAACTAGATGTGAAAACATCTCCAAATAAATACTTCATAAATAAAACCTCCAACAAAGCACAAAATAGAGTTTTCATTTTGTAATTGTTTCTTGTCAAGAATTACTTGCTATGTTGTCAAAATCACTGAACCAGGACTATTGACACAAATTATATTCGGCTACTCCAGCATGTATTTGTGTAGTTGAGTAGCGATGTTTGCACGAGCAGTAGCTGTATCAAATATGTTTGGCATTTAACTAATCTTCCCTTCAATTAGGTATTCACCATACTTAATAACGTATATCCCGTAATCTCCACTACACAAATAATATGAAAAAAAATGTCAGAAGATTATGGTGGATACCAAAATGTTGAAAATCAACCAAGAGATGAAGAAGTCACAGTACATATTCTACTAACGCATTCTGTTGTTGGGGGCAATGTTCAATAAGTCTACATTGTAGTTCAGCATCAGGGAAAGTGCGAGAAACCATAGACCTTACAAGTATTGGTAGAGCGATGCACATGGGGTGGATGGCTGAATAAACAAGTTGTTTCTTTATAATTCTGGTGTATGAGTTGTAAACGTCCAACCTCCAATTATGCATGTCAAAATGTTCAAGGATCCAATGACCAGGAGATTGTATCCACATTGGAATTAGAACGTGATCAATGTGGTCCCATGGAACGTTAAATTGAATCTTCCTACCCATAGTATATGTGAATAGAGATTCATGCTTGTGCAATACTTGTGGGGTGATGGCAAGATCACTGCGAATTCCTCGAATTTTACCGTCGAAGTTGCAATCTGTTGTTGTGGCTCTGAAATCAGGTCTATTTCTCAACTTCAAAAGCATCCTCATGTAATAGAATGCAACATCAATATGCTGATGAAGGAGAAAAATTTTGTGATGTTCAGCATGAATATAAATTTATACGTGATATGCACTATGTTAATCCGAGTTAGCAACTTTGTATGTATACAAAGGCATTACCGAGTCATGAAGCGGTCGTGCTACCTCATACAAGTCATGCCACCACATATCCGAGTCAACCGTAATTGGGCCCAGTTTAGTTTCATCTCGGATTACATGTACATCTGTGTCGAATTTCATGGTCCTGTGGTGTGTTTCAAAAAAGGGGTATATATTTTTTTAATACTGTATAGTGTGATAGAAAAGATGTGGTTAAATGATTACAAATTTAATTAATAGTGCATTATTACCCGGGATTTTGCTTCAGGCATTGCTGATAGAATTTGTTGAACCTCTGAATGTCTACTTTCGATGGTGAATCCATGCATGTCTTGTAGACAAATTTGTAAGCACTTTCTTGATTATGTATGTTGAAACTTTTCTGCCCACTGTCTTCATATAAATTAATGGGTATTGGAGATATCTGGTTCAAAACACATATATAAATGAGTCCCTTCAAGTTACTAAACAAGATAAAAAAATTGCTCGGAACACCGTAAATGTAATTACCTTCTTAACAATGGCATTGTTTGTCCTAGCTTTTTTGTTTAGATTGTTTTCCCTACCAGAACTCGTTACTTCAGGTGTCTTGGTATTGAATTTCATATGAGGAAATGGACGTGCTTGTGATGTGGCGCTTGCCAGTTTGAATTGAATCAGGATTCACCTTCTCCATCATCCCTTTGCTTCCATTATCCATCTTCCCTTTGCTTGAAAGTTGAGTGCACAAGTGCGGGGGAGGTTGTTAATCGAATGAAATTATCCATACTTATGCATATATTGAATTTAAATGCCCTTGCACTCATTCACCATCTAAAATAAAACTTATGATATGCATACCACTTGTTCTACTATATTATCCATCTCCTTAATATGCTCACTCGTCAGCACAAGCCCGTTGTCTAGTAAAATGCAATCGTCATTTGATTCAAATTCTTTGCCGAGGCTAAACGTAGGTGATCCATGATCTGGATGGTATTTGTCATCAATTTTCGAATCAAATTTCTCATTCCTGTACCATGATGTGCTTCCAACAGAAATCTGATGAGGCATCCAAAAAAATAAAAATAAAAAAATTTAAATCCATCAATGTAGCTATTCAGTATTGATAATGATTTTGTAATAATGATCCAGAAAGTAGCTAACTTTTTCATATGTTTTGCTGTGTACCTTGTTGCATGATGTTGATTTTCCACTGCTCAGTGTCCTTGCATTTGCATTTTGTGAGGAGTTTTCATGACTGTATCTTGCCTTCAACACATCCGGTGTGAGGTACTGCATTGTTATAACGAATCAGGCATGAGGTGTAACAGTGGAAATATATTTTCAGTAAGAGTAGTTAATTTTAGATTATATTAGGTGAGTTGGAAAATAAAAAAAACCTTCTCACTCTTATTGTTGTTCAAGGAAACACCCGCATTTGCGTGATCACTCGTTTTATTAAGCGGAAATTGTGTTTCTGATTTTTTTTGGTAGATGGATTTACTGTAGGCAGCTTGTGTTGATCCATTGTTCAAGATGCTTATGTTCCGTGAATGTATTAGTCCTACATCCACATTAGGCACCTACATAGAAAAATATTTTAATGTGCATTTAGCATGAGGTAAATTTATATTTTTCGAAATCTATTGGGAGGTTCAATGTGCCCTACCTTTGATGGATAATCATGCAGATGTTGATATTGATTTACAATCTATTGGGTGGTTCAATATTGACCTTTTCCCTGATTTTTTAAATTTACAATCATCTTATAAAAAATAAAAAACTGATATCAAGTATAATTCATGCCTACTATACCAGTTTCATATTCTTATTTAATATAGTATTGAATCTGAATGAGAACACCATACCTGTGTATTGAAAGCACTCATATGTGATTTGGTTCTGGAACTTTCAGCCTGAAACTAATGCATTAATGACATGTCCTTTAACCAACAAAGAGCCCCGCTAATTTCGGTATGAACGTATTTGGTGAGTTGTTCGAGTTCCATCCTGACCATGAAATTCTCCTCTGCTAACTTTGAGTGCTCACGCATCAGTTGTTGAAGACGTTTTGTATATTTTGCGTTGATTCTTGGTTTTGCCTAAAAATATCAGTGACAAGTTTCGTGGAGGTGCAACATTATAGCCAGCAATATTAAAAAGTCATATTCATGTTCAAATTTTTCATAACCAAAATGTTATACCGTGTTATATTGCATATGACCCTAGTTCTCTTGATGTGCAAAACCTGTTTGATTTATGTCAGCGGCGCTACCTGGTGCAACCACTTTATCATTGGTCTGCATCTCAGCATCATGAGGAAAGCTATGTAATGTGCCTTTATCAGCACCATCTTGACCCATTGGTTTTCTGAGATGGTTTGGGTGCAAGTCATTTCCTGTTATAACCTCTTTCAAAATTCAGATTCCATAACCAAATAAAATTCATTTTCAAATTTTTTTATCCAATGTACTCAGTTCAAATAATAGTAGTTATAATTTAGTATCACACAAGATTAGAAAAGGGTAATCTTTCCTGAATGACATAAGGCTCAGGTGCAAAATGAACATGCTTTATTCCACTGCAACTTAGGCTGTCACATGCCAACTGAGGGCATGGGGATGGCGACAATGTTATGAAGTTAATACTTGCACCAGATCTTAATATGGAATATCTGATCTCTCTCTGGGAAAATGCTCTCTCATGACTTCATAGTTCTCTTCCTCCACAAATACACAGTCTTCGTCGCTTAATTCCACGTCTTGGAGTATCTCTTTTCCCTTGTATGATGACTTTTCTATATCTGCTGGAATATGATGGCCTTTATCTGCTACTACTGCAATTTCTGGTTCTGATTCATTGAGTGGATCTTCATATTTGGCATTGGAATCCGTGTCCTTCCTGTCGATTCGAAGAGAGTTTGATTCTGGAGGCATTTCATGGGTTGTTTTTGTTCCTGTTTCAGATACTGCACAACATTAAATGATTAAGTAGTAATCAATCAATCAAAATTCTGTTTTTAAAAATAGCGGTTTAAGAAGTAAGCATAAGAAATATGGTACATCTCTTTTACATCTCTTGTGACCTCAAGTGTTAATCATATGTTATATATTAATGAAAAATGATAGTGTAAATATGCCTGATGTTTAAGAATAGTGCTATGTGAGTATTCTAAACAATGCATTGAATTTGTTTTGTTGATGTGAAATTGTTTCTGACCAAAAAGTGATTTGGGACATAATTTGATGAAATCAGTATAAGGAAACTATCCCTCAGATGGAATGAAAATCTGGAAGAAGTTGCTGTAACTGTAGAGTGCATACTTGAATTAAACACTACTAGAACTCGGTGGAGTGGAAAACTTGTGATTGAAAGATCGATTTGGTGAATCGATGCTAAAGTAAAACATTATTCTGTGATTGAGATAGAATGCATTATTATGTTATAAATTTTGTTGCATCAAATAAGAGAATTGATATGTTGTTTACGCATTATGAAAGTTTTAGTTATTCAATTAACTCACCTTTATTATTAGTTTTAGAGGGACGATACCCTGGTGGTGTGACAAAATCGTTGTCGTCTATGTTAATGGTTCGTCCTGAATATGACTTATTAGATCAAACCGATGGATTTAATTTTTGCTTCAACTCCATGTAAAGGGGATCTAGCGCTTCTGCTACTTGAGGCACTATCTTGACCACCCGAACCTGTCATGAAAATGAATAAGACACAGGATTCTGTAGATCTTTAAAGGAATAAACCCAAAAGTGTCATCCCTAAAAATAAAAAATATTTTTTGAATTCCAAGTATATTAACTTACATCGGGTCAACCGAACACATCAGTTGGTAGGTAAAGCGAGGGTACATTGTCTTCAACTTCGGACGTCCAATTGAGGATTATGGGCCACCTACTAGATACTTTAGAGCAAATTTTGCTTTCCAGTATTGGGAGGATCTCATAAATCCATGTTTGGAAGGCGATGACGAACCCATTGAGCCTATAACTCATTGAAGGCCTTCCCTCACCCTCGGTCGTAACATGTTTGTTCCTCAATGCTGACTTCAAGGACGAAATAGTGAGTTGGTAAATGTCTTTCCCCCATGGATAAATTTTCATGTCCGTTGAGTCCACTAGGACAAGTATCCTTTCATCAATAAATCTCTCGTATGCTGTGTTAAACATTAGTTATGTAACAAGAAAAAGTATACCAATTATAAAAATATCACGATTGTTGTAATTTAGCATGGAAGTGAACACGTTGAAAACCTCTTCATTCGTAATATGGGGTAGATTACTAAAATATTTTGACCTCAATCTGGAAAATTTCGATTCATATCTACCAATCTCTGCATCCCCTGAGCAACGAAGACCAGTAACTAGGTAAAATTCCTCTATTCCAAATTTAACATTATCCTTACCAATACGAAACCAAATCTCTTGATCGTTTGGCTGATTAACCTCCCTCAATAGTATTTGGTGTATCAACTAGCGGTTGACAGTAACCTCATGCATATCAAGAAATCGACCAAAACATGTTTTCCTAAACATCTTCATTTGCTCATCCGTGAGTCTCTGATTCAAAGTTGCAACAATCAGATCCGACGGCTTGACGTTTATCTTACCTTGAAACCAGTCATTGGCATTGACCTTCAGCTCCCATTCCTGGATGTAGTTGTAAACAATTGAAATTAGATAGTGTTAATGTTGTCAATGTCATAATTCACAGGAACATGTAAATAAACATCATTGCATACTGGATGAAAAACCTATGGCAGATTATTGAAAAGATTGAGGGTCATGTAATAAAGCATCATAGGGTCATCCATTATTTTCACCTATGTCTCTGCTAAAGTCATCATGATTGGTTTCCATATTTAAATATTTAAATCTTAATCTATGCGTGTACAAGATGCTTAAAAAATGGAGTCGATGAACCAAACATCAGGAATAGATGTTTAGCCATCAAAGGTATAACCAATTGTGAACCAAAAAAAGATAAGCTGCTGTTGATTAAAATATGTGTCCCATCTGAAACTGTATTTAGTTGAAAATCCCACGATAGTGTGATAACGTGATTGCATTGCTTGATTTTCACAAGTGAGTGACCATGTTGATGCTATACTATGAATGAATATGCAAGTGTCATTTTGTAGACACGAAAAAGCAGATGACCAATTGCTTATTCTTCAATAGTAAATCAGAGTAATAATTATATATGGTCCTGAGAGTAGAAGATGAGTGCCCAATTTGTCGCATGTTGTATGTGAAAGATGAAAGCATCGCAGTTCATTATGCGTTTAGAAAGGCCACATGAGTGGAAGAAGAAGAAGATTATCAAAGCATTGTTTATGTGTTGAGCCCGTTGGAGTTAAATTAGGCTGAAGTGGGACTATGACTTTGGCATCGTCTTGTCCCTGCTAAAATCTGGATTTTATGGACTAAACAGAATTAAAAAGTTTTAAGGGTGTAGCCAAGATTGTCAGAAATTTAATAATAACTGGATGCCTCCGATTTATTGAATCAGACTAACTCTTAAAGGGAAGGACAAGTAACTTTAACATAGCTGTGTGCACTGAGTTTCAAAGAATGAATCCCTACAGGAGATCAACTCACCTAAGTTGATAGTGGACAATGTTGAAGTTGGGGTACTTAAATAACAGGCTAGGGTATTCCCAGTTGGCTAGCTAGTTGTGGATTTTAAATTCTGGAATTTAGGTCTCTCACCATCCCCATACCCCCATCTATGATTTTTGACACCCTTATTTTAATTATATGGTTTTTACCACTTTCAAATAAACAGTTTTTGTAGCATTTTGAATGGCCGCATATGAAGCAATGGTATCAATAGCAAGTAGCAACCATTACTCTTTACACAGCTTATGCACCAGCACTGCCAATATTTTTTTAGATTGACTTTGGCTCAAAAATATTTCAATCCTGGCCTTTCAATTTGGGGCGGTAAAGAGTCATTATCGGTTGGATTGCAATCCTTTGGGTGGTCACAAATTCAGTTCTCTTCTCCTTGCTAGTAGCTTACCCCATACATAATGAAACTCTCAATTATACTCCCGTTGCTGTTAGTGGTCTTCTCATTCATACGATTTCATGAATGATTTTTTTGTGCCTTAGAAGTTATAACCACGAATATTTTTTATGAAATTTAGTGTTAGTGGTCTTCTCATTCTTACGGTTTAATGAATGATTTTTTTGTGCCTTAAAAGTTATAACCATGAATGATTTTTTATGAAATTTAGCCACTGCATCAATTAACTGTTGAATATTTGTTATGCTTTATAACCAGTTGAATGTTTCATAAAGTAGCAATATTGTCTTGATGATTAAATATATAGAGTGATTGAGATACATGCATATCTCTATTACTTATATTTTCTAGCATCAATTCACTATTGAGATGGAAATGAGATTAAGATGAGACCTTTGTCTCCCTAACCATTGGGATGTAGAGCACCCTAAGCCTCACACTATTTTGGATCCTAAGTTCCTAACGGTCAGTCCATTCTGGAATATTGACTTGAACAATAGGTAGTTACTGATAAAAGTGAAAAGCTAGTAACCAAAATAATCAGATTTTGTAGCATTTTGAATGGCCGCATATGAAGCGATGGTATTAATAGCAAGTAGCAACCATTGGTCTTTACATAGCTTATGCACCAACACTGCCAATATTTTTTAGAGTGACTTTGGCTCGAAAATATTTCAATGCTGGGCCTTTCAATTTGGGGCGGTACAGAGTCATTATCGGTTGGATTGCAGTCCTATGGGTCGTCACAAATTCAGTTCTCTTCTCCTTGCTGGTATCTTACCCCATACATAATGAAACTCTCAATTATACTCTCGTTGTTGTTAGTGGTCTTCTCATTCTTACGATTTCATCTTGGATCCTTAGTGCATTAATTTCAGGATTTTTGTATTTTATTTTATGAACAATAAAGCATATATTTTTGTGCCTTATAAGTTATAACCATGAGTGATTTTTTTATGAAACTTAGCTACTGTAGCAATTAACTATTGAATATTTTTTATGCTTTATAACCAGTTGAATATTTCATGAAGTAGCAACACTGTCTTGATGATTAAATATATAGAGGGATTGAGATACATGCATATCTCTGTTACTTATATTTTCTAGCATGAATTCACCTTTGAGCTGGATATGAGATTAAGATGAGACCTTTGTCTCCCTAACCATTTACATCAGTACTGCCATCAAGAAGATGAATCAGCCATTCAGAGAGAAAGGACACCGGTAAAATGTGTTCCACTGTGTCATTGGATCAGGAGATTGAAGTACTAACAATGATTATGAGTCAGAGGGAGTGATGTAAAAATACTACAGATGAGGCAGAGAGTATTTGGCTATCATTGGGATGTAGAGCACACTGAGCCTCACCCTATTTTGGATCCTAAGTTCCTAACAGTCAGTCCATTCTGGAGTATTGACTTGAACAACAGGTAGTTACTGATAAAAGTGAAAAGTTAGTAACCAAAACATAAGGCATGAAATAGGTTGCTGGTGTGCTTCTACTTATCTTTTACAGAAAGGGGCACGAGTTAGGACATTGATCTTTAGATATTTAAAGTTGGAAAAATGACAACAATGATAAAGATAAAGGGGATGATGAAAAACGAGCACATGAACTTGAGAGTTTGAAAAGGTAGGTAAACTATGATGGATAAAAAGAAAGGAAAGGAAAAGAAATGGGATCCGAGAATGAAATGTTCTTTTCATTTTGAGTTCTCAGAAGATTTCCTCATATACACATAGTTGTTACTCCTTTTCTCCTAAAATTATGAACATGAGCGAGTGTCTCCATTTGGCAAAGTACCTGTATTCAGCAACTCTGAATTTTCGAGAATTCAACCAAAATTCAGGACAGAATACAACCAAAATTCAGGACAGAACCAAGTATTCAGCAACTCTGAATTTTCAATTTTTTTAATTTTGTGTGTGTGTGTGTGTGTGTGTGTGTGTGTGTGTGTGTGTGTGTATAGAAGCAAAAACATCCATATTGAACATTGATACTGCTAGCAATATATATAAAATTGTATATTGAATTATATATTTGAAACATCCCAATTCAAATTTGATACTGCTAGCACTATATTCAATAATAGCTGATGCTCCATTTCATCAAAACTCAATTTACAGTTTGCATATTGTCTAAGAAGTAAAACTATTACACATTTACATGAATATGAAGGAAAAAAAATTTAGAAATCCATTCATGGAGTTGCATACCTTGCTTTGTAGTGGGACGAGTTTAGAAATCTTCTTCCTACGGTGTGTCCTGACATGTTTACAATGATTCCTTAGCATATTTAAATCGGAACTTTTTCTCTTAACTTTTGGTCCGTTCCCGGATGATTTCTTCATCGATCAGTGCTTTAACGTGAAATCAAACGCAACGGCAGAATTAAAATCAGCATAAGAGTGTATAAATGCGAACTTCTGCAGTGAGTGTTTGCTAATTATTGACACAAGTAGAAATGGATTCCAAACATGATATAAATATCAATGTTTAAAATTTAAATGGAACAATATTCAGCTACAATCATCCCGATGTTGATTATAACAAACCTTCGAGTGGAATCCTTCTGGTGGCTGGAAATTATCGATATTGATTACGAGTAAATAAAAAAATATCAGTCTCCAATAAAGCATCAATTGGTGAAGAAAAATCAATAATTTTCTTCAGCTGCATAGGTTGATGCTGAAACACGAACCCATGAAATGCTTCAATGCATTTTTTCAAATTGTTAATATGGAGTGCAAGTTTGTTGCTGATGTGAAGAATCTTCATTACACTGAAGAAGGGAGATCAGGGACAGTTACAAACGATATTTCCAATTTTTAGTTAAATTTTGAATTTAATTACAGTTGTTTAGGTGATATTTTTGAAATATTAATTTATACATGTGATATTAATCAATATGTAATATTCGTGATGATTTATAATTGTAAATGTGTTTTTGGGTGCTATTATGCCTAAATTCCACCTTTCCATAGGTGTTCGGCCCATATTTATCATCCGCTCGGCCCAAACCAGTCCACAAAAACCAGCAGCCTAGTCTATTTTCACCATACATCCGAAGGAGGCCAGTGGCCCAGGACTTCGAATACGATTCTTAGAGCAAACCCTCTTCCACCGCAACCGAAGCTAAGCAGCGCCGCTCCTCCTCGCCCAACGCCTGCTGGTTGCTCTTCTTCCAAATCCAACCCAGTGTCCCAGTCAGTCCTTGAATCCTTCATTCCTCATTTCTCGACTCAATCTCGCACAGGTTAGGGTTCTTGCCTTTTTGGACAAAATTGAGATTTTCTAATTGTAATCTTCTCTGAATTTCAGTGGTTGGTTGAGGAAATTAATTGATTGATATTTTCTATTTTTTTCTTCTTCCTTTCCAATTTCAATAAATTATTAATGCATATCATATTTCCAATTGCAGCCTGACTCTGTGACTCACTGACTGACTCACTCTCTCCCAGACCAGTGCCGGTGCGACTAGTACTGCGGTCTAGACGAGTCTGCAACTGCAAGGCCAAGGACGGATCAGCGGCGCCAGCTGCTAGGTTAGTGCAACTGTGCAACACTGTCTGCAATTGAATTTTAATTTCATATTGATTTTGAGAATGTGATTTTGAGATTGTGATTAGATTATAGATAATATGATTTGGCTTGGTCTATTTTAGATTATTGTGATTGTGATTTTGATATTAAAATTTAGATTATCTGATTTTCAGAATGTTATTTGATTTTAGGAATATGGTGTAGGTTATAAATTTATATTATATGGCATTATGTGATTTGGATTTTTTATTTTAATTTCATGGTGGTTACAGGATAGTGAAAAACTGGAAATGTGATTTTGAATTTGAATTTGAGAATGTGAATTGTAATGTTAGATAATATTATTTTGGGTTGGTCAATTTTAGATTACGTGATTTAGATATTAAATTATCTAATTTTGAGAATGTGATGTAGATTCTATTACCTTTTTTTTTTTTTACAGTTGGAAAAAATTTGGGCCGCACCCCCTTTCAACCCCCGCACTAACACTCCTCTCCATGTTTAGCTCGGTCCAATAAGAAATCTTGGATCAGCCCCCTGGTTTTAAGCATTTCTAACTACATTCCTTTTGTTAACCCTCCGTTCTTTAACATAATTATTACAATTTATAAATCAATTTATTAACCGCAAACATTCACTCTCTACTCTTACCCCACATTTTACCTAAGAATATAAACAAACCAATTTATAATTGCTACAGTGTTACCGAACAAAGCCTTATTGTTGAAATTATTGACATGACATGGAAATTTAGTCGTTACATTATTGGAACGACCAAATGAGCATCTCGCGGGATGAATGCGTTACGTAGATGCAATATACATTGAATCGATTTTGTATTGCAGTACAGAAACACTTCATCTTTTGTCAAATGCTAAACACCTAAGGTGCTAACTCTGCAAGAAGACCGCGTTTGGGCTTGTGTGAATGCAATCAAGGCGAGCATTGCAAGACATGGTTCAAAAATGTGCAAGACAAAAAGCAATCATGCAAGCAAAGGCTTCCCATGCACAAATTATTCACTTTGGATATCAATCAGACACTTTGACTTCGAACATGCTCATCAATTTGTATTCGAAATGCAGCCTCATTGATTATTCCCGCAAAGTGTTCGATGAAATGCATGAAAAAAGTCTGGTTTCTTGGAACACCATGATTGGTTCTTATACCCATAATGGAAATGAGGAAGAGGCCCTGAATCTTTTTGTGAGAATGCGGAGAGAAGGGCCTGAGTTCAGTGAATTCGCTCTTTCTAGTGTTCTGTGTGCTTGTGCTGCCAAGGTTTTAGTGTTTGAGAGCAAACAAATGCATGCTTTTGCTGTAAAAGCGTCAATGGAGTCGAATGCTTTCGTGGGCACTGCTTTGCTTGATGTTTATGCCAAGTGCAATTTGATCAGTGATGCTTTACAGCTCTTCGAATCTATGTCAGAAAAGAGTGATGTCACTTGGAGTTCAATGATGGCAGGGTTTGTGCAGAATGAACTTCACGAGGAGGCTTTAGTTTTGTTTCAAAGGGCACAAAAGACTAACTTGGAAAGTAATAAGTTCATTATTTCCTCGGTGCTTTGTGCTTGTGCTGCCTTAGCTGCTTTAATAGAAGGAAAACAAGTGCATGTTGTAGTGTGTAGAAGTGGTTTAGGTGCAAATATTTATGTCGCTTCTTCTCTCATAGATGTGTATGCTAAGTGTGGAAGCATTAAAGAGTCTTATGTTGTGTTTTCAAATGCAGAGGAGATGAACGTTGTTTTATGGAATACCATGATTTTGGGTTTTGCCCGACATGCCAGACCTTTAGAGGCTATGATATTATTTGAGAAAATGCAGCAGACGGGCTTAACCCCAAATGAAGTAACATATGTCTCTGTGTTATTTGCATGTGGTCATATGGGGTTGGTGAAGAAGGGAAGAAAATATTTTGACATGATGAAGAAAGAACATAATTTGTCACCCAATATCTTTCACTACTCATGTATGGTTGATATTCTTGGAAGAACAGGCCTAATCAAAGAAGCTAAGGATTTGATTAACAAAATGCCATTTGATGCTACTGCTTCCATTTGGGGATCCCTTTTGGCCTCATGCAGGGTCTATGGGAATGTTGAGTTGGCTGAGTTATCTGCCAAAATGCTGTTTCAGATTGAACCTAATAATGCAGGAAATCATGTATTGCTTTCCAACATATACGCAGCAAACGGAAGGTGGGAGGATGTTGCATCTGTGAGGAAGCTTATTAAAGACGGCGAAATCAAGAAGGAAAGAGGAAAGAGTTGGATTGAAATCAAAGACAAAGTTCATTGTTTCATGGTCGGTGAGCGATGTCATCAAAGGATTGCAGAGGTTTATTCAAGGTTGGATAAATTGTTGGAAGAGATGGAGAGTTTAGGATACAAGGGTGACATTGAACATGACCTGCATGATGTTGAGGAGAATTACAAAAAGGAACTTTTGAAGCACCATAGTGAGAAGCTAGCTTTGACTTTTGGGCTCATGTGCTTACCTTCTAGTGCACCTATAAGAATTATGAAAAACCTCAGGATATGTGGAGATTGCCATGCTTTTATGAAGGTTGCTTCAATTGTAACGAGAAGGGAAATCATTGTTAGGGATAACAATAGGTTTCACCATTTTAGTGAAGGGCATTGTTCATGTGGAGAGTTTTGGTAATATGAAACATGGTTCCTAATTATGTACTTCGTCTCATCTGTAGGAGGGTTGGTTCTACAATTTTTGAGCAAAATGATAAATAGTTAATAATTTTATGCAAAATGATTTTGGAAGAAATACAGTTGATTAGATAGAATTCCTGGATTATTTTTGAATGTTGTTAAATTAAGATTTTCTTGTTCATGAAGAGAAACTTTTCGTGTTGGGCCTTTGAAGAAAAGTGTATGGTTTGCACGCGATGGGGGTGTGATGTTAATATATATAACAAATCTATCTCTAAGGTCATGTTTGATAGCATCCATTTGCTTAGGAAGTAGGAATTCATTTACTACTTTCATCCTTTTTTTGGTGTTTAATAGCTTAATTTTGACTTGGAATTGATTTTTCTACTTTTGTTGGAAGTTGTGCAGTTCCTTGTAGGCAAATGAATTCTTAGCTAATAGGTGATATATGGTTTCCACCTTTACATTGCAAACCATAAACGCCTCGTTTGATCATTTTTGTTGTTGTTAATTGGCTTTATTTTTTCCCAGAAATTAACATTAGTATTACAAGTACAAATATGTGAAAAAATAAAAAATAAAAAATATATATATATATATATATATATATATATTTTTATTAATGTTCGAGTACATCCCTTTAGTGTACGAGATCGTTAACAAGTAATAATTGTGAGAGAATTGTTCCCACGAGGAATAAGTTTTAGTCTTAATTATCAATCTACTTTCGATTCAATTAATTGAAACAATTGAAAAGATTATTTTGTTTGTCTATTATAAAAATTGCAATGAATAAATAATAAATAAATAAAATGTGTTAGGGAGTAAATATGAATGGGGAGCATGTATTTGAATCCGAATTCACTTGTTACCATCTATCTTAATTCAAAATTTTGTAGTTTAAATCATTCATACGTTGCTTGACAATTGATAATTCACATGCAATTAATTTTCTTTTCCAAGACAAATTAAATCTATCCTAAACATGAAACGAATCTATTCCTAGTCCGAATACGAATGTTTAGAACTCATTAAATTACACAATTATTCATTAGATAGCACATATCATAGTGTTATTCCTAACATCTAGTGTTCATGTGTTGATCATGCAATGTTACAACTTATTGTGACTTTTTCAAGATTACAACAATCAGCGATATATTTAATTGGTGGTCGATCAATCAAATCAATCAAATAATAACAATAAAGTATGCAAGATCAATCAAGATAATACAAGAAATTCCTAAACTACTAGTTCTTGAATTAAAATAAATAAATAACAAGTTTAATCTTCATCCAATAAATAAAAGAGATTAGCCTAGCATATTAATTGATGAATAATTAATAAAAGAATTAATAGACATCATCGATTGAAAGCACACAATAAACTCTCGTCACAGTTCCTCAATCTCCAAGTGCCGATCACCTTTGCAATGAAAGTCTCCGCTGCCTTATCTCCAATCAGCCCAGCATCCTTTTTGCCTCTATCTCCCATTGCCAACCAGCTCTCAAGATGTATATATTCTATCTTTTTCCCCCAAAGTATTCCCAGTTGGCACCTCAATTTATGTATATAACTAGCCCTTAGGTCTCTTCCCAGCCGAGCACAATGAATACAAGTATATCTCTCCAGTTGGCTACTTCCAATGTATATACTCACCCAACCGGCCGACCACTCTTCAAAGTTGCCCCCCTTTTCCTCTCCAATTTATATCTCTATATATATGCTCCCAGAAGTCGGATGCTTCTTGTTAATTAGGGATCCTCGAATATAAACGCACTAATTTTGGTCTTAGGGTGTAATCATGGTCCAAGCCCATTATTAGGATTTACAAAATTAGGAGAATGATAATGGATAAGTGGCGCCCAGATTCCTTCCATTGTGAATGTTATATTCTTTTTCTTTTTCTTTTATCTGCAGATTGGTCCTCCATCTTGCCCCTTTTGTACCATTTTAGTCAATTTTCTCCGTTTAGTATCCAAATGTATTCAAAATTGAGTTTTTCTTAAAACAAACAAAATTAACACATAATTTAGCAATATCACATATTAAAACACTTATAATTGTCCAAATATAAGATCAAGATAAGTACGAAAAACGTATTTATCAATTAAAATAGTTAAATTTTGCTTTATTTGTCATAAAAATAATGTCAATCGAACAAAAAAAGTTACAAAAAAACTTAGAAAATTCCCTACTTTTCCATTTAGAAAATTAAACAAATTAAATAGATTAAACTTCCAATTCTCAGGAATTCAATTAACTGAAATTCGTTTTCTTTCTACCCAAATTCCACCATCACTATCAAACGGATCCTTAAGAATATAAACTTTTAGGTGAATTGATTATTCAGTACGGTACTATTGCAAGTACAAGTTTTGGGTTGGAGACTTGAAAACAAGCAGTGAATGATGAATAAATTAAAAAATGCAGTTATGTTACAAGATTTTGTATTAGGTAATTTTTTACAACTCAGTGTGTATAATGTGAAGTTTGTCTGCAACCTTTTGTCGCTGATTACGTAATTCCTATATAAACTATTTTGATATATTTATATTTATTTGGCGTGGCTTTCAATTAGCACCATATATGACATGGCTTGTTTGTTCTTATCTATCAACGTGAAAAATGGTTACTTTTCCGGAGAACAATTGCTGGCAAGTGTTATGCACCATAAGTTTGAAATATATCCCTAAAAGTTTGAAAGCTTTTTCTTTATCTTGGTTTGAGGCAGTAAGTCTTAGATGTTATGATGTCCTTGAGATGTTGATAGAAACATGCTCTCGAGAATTTATGATGTTATGATGTCCTTGAGATGTTGATAGAAACATGCTCTCGAGAATTTATGATTAAGCAGTTCCATAAGACATCTAATATGCAGAACACGCATTTTGTGCTAGAGTTAATGGAGACTTTTGAATGTTATCGTGACGGTGATGGAAATGGCTAGTTGTAATGATGTGTAGTGATGGTGGTTTTAAATTGCGAGCAATTTACATTTTTAATTTTGATGAGAAATTTTTTTAGTAATGCTCATGTCAATACTATCAGCCACCGGGAAGGGAATCAGAGGGAGGGGGAGGGGAAGAGCTATAATTATCACTAGTTGAAATCTCGTGCTTTTTGTAATACTGATCTTAGGCTGGATATTTCTCTTTCTTCTTTATTGTTTTCGTTTGAATAAAGCTATAAATATCACTGGTTGAAATCTCGTTCTTTTTGTAATACTGATTTTAGGCTTGATATTTCTCATTCTTTATTGTTTTCGTTTGAATAAAAAGTACGGCTTTCAACTTGTCTTTATTATGTATCTATCTATTTTTCTGGCATGTCTTGGCTGCCCCTCTATGTTGGGAAGATTCCTGGGTATTTTACTGAACAATGGCTTGTTATGTTTCATTAGAATTCTTTTAACACACCGTATTCAAGTTGACCGGTCAATATCCAAATATATTTGTCTTCCCTAGATACATTTTTATGTATAAATTATAGCCAGAAGTCTCAGGGATATTGACAATCCCGAAAACCTTTCTGTTACAAATTCCGGCGCTGGTGCATCTTTTTCTGCTCCCTGGAATTAAGAGATGTTTAAAGAACCTAGACTTCTTGTCATGGTGTCATGCCTCGTTTTCTTATTCAACACATGCCTAGCGTTGTGTACTTTTTGCAAGGAAAGATTTGAATGAGAAAATTTGGCTCAAGTGAGTGCCTCTGCTGAAAAAATATATTGGAAATGAATCTAAAGAGACTTTGACATTTCACCAACTATAATAAGATTGAAAGAGAGCCCAACACAAGAGTTTTGACCGTTGAATGTGGTCGACCGTTAGGCTTGTTTTTACACATATTCAATAGTCTTAACTAATAAAGAAAGAGCAATCCACTTCGCTAGTGAAACTGATTGGTAAGTACTTGAAGATCTAAAGATGTCACTGCTTTTTCACTTGAATTCTCTACTGCAGCACAGTGGGACTTTGTTATATTCTAGGCTAGGGACTCAGTTGCATGTATTTTGGCTAAACACATATTTCTCTATTTATACAAGATTTGAAATACCAAACCTAAGAGGCCAAGACTAAAGAAAATTTACTTATCTATGAGGTAGGTTTACTTGAGTTGGTCAGTCTCCCAGTTAAGGTAGTAAAATCTATACGATACGAAATAGGACTTAAAAAGTACCCGTAAAAGATTTGGATGGTAAAACAATGTCCACCCCTTAAAAAATGGATAATTGAAGATATTAAGGCATAAGAAATTGCAAAACATGCGTATCGAGAAATATAACACATCAATATTTACCATCATATACTATAAGCACATGATGTTTTCTCAGTTCGTAATATTTATTCCTGCTTCTTTATATACTTATAATATATATAATATAATATAATATAATTTCTAAATTCTTATTCTTCTCCACACACCATGTTTTATCAGTTAGTAATATTTGTTTTCCATTTTTACATCTTTATTGTCGTGTAAATTTCCTCTCATTTTGTATGTTTGCATTGTGACATTGTCACCATAAATTACATAATTCAGATAGGCATGTTTTTTTTTTTTTTTTTTTTTTTCTGGTTCAGATTTTTCACAATTTGCCACCAGAAGAGTGATACACTGAGGGTTGGTAGATTATACCAGTTTTGATTTATGAGGAAGTTCTATATAATACAATACTTTCATAATTTATATGCTTGACAAAGGAAATGTTTTCAGTTATTGCATTGAATTATATTTTTCAATTTTTTACTATATTACCCTAATGCGTGACTTTTTTCCCCATAAAAATTAATGGGAGGGAAGCTGTAGGAAAATTTGGTTTAGATTGCTAAGTTTATTCAGCTAGGATTCCACGTTTCAGAATTTCTGTTCCAATTCTCAATTGATGACATTTCTTGTAAATTTTCTGTTGTCTTTAAGTGTTTCCCGATCATATGCAATGTCACTTGCGGCTATACCATAGACCTACATAGAAAAAATGATGTGAATATGGTTATCAAACATAATTGCATACGCAATCAGAATATTATTCGCTTTAAGTTTGTGAAAGAGCCTGTTATGATGGAAGGCCATACGTATATCTTACAAGCAAATATTGTAGAATCCTTTATCTGACATTTGAGGATTGTATTCAATTTGTGTTTTCTTTCTTTAAGAAAGTGTAATTAAAAATTTAATCAGGTTCATGAACTCTTGCCAGGTTGTGTTGATTCATATTTATAGCTCAGTTACATAATTCACTATGGCTGAAGGTCAAGAAAATGATAAGAACGTTGATATATGGAAAATAAAGAGAACGATCAAGGCTCTTGAAGCTTCTAGAGGAAATGGTACCAGCATGATCTCCCTGATCATACCCCCAGGGGATCAAATATCTCGGGCCACTAAAATGCTTGCCGAAGAGTATGGAACTGCTTCAAATATTAAGAGCAGGGTGAATCGTCAATCTGTGTTAGGTGCAATCACATCTGCCCAGCAGAGGCTTAAACTTTATAGCAAAGTTCCCCCAAATGGATTAGTGCTCTACACTGGAACTATACTGACTGAAGACGGAAAGGAGAAGAAGGTCACCTTCGACCTCGTGCCTTTTAAGCCCATAAATGTTTCTTTGTATCTTTGCGACAATAAGTTCCACACTGAACCCCTTGGTCAACTCCTGGAATCTGATGAAAAGTTCGGGTTTATTATCATGGATGGAAATGGCACTCTTTTTGGGACATTAAGTGGTAACACTCGAGAAGTGCTTCACAAATTTACAGTTGATCTTCCAAAGAAACATGGCAGAGGAGGACAATCAGCTCTTAGGTTTGCTCGTCTGCGAATGGAAAAGCGCCACAACTATGTAAGAAAGACAGCAGAGCTTGCTACTCA
Source organism: Ligustrum vulgare (assembly GCA_963555705.1). Taxonomy (NCBI): domain Eukaryota; kingdom Viridiplantae; phylum Streptophyta; class Magnoliopsida; order Lamiales; family Oleaceae; genus Ligustrum; species Ligustrum vulgare. The sequence continues at coordinate 53,306,422 of OY743171.1, forward strand.
GTTTTTTATCAACCCTGCAACGAGCCAACCAAATGTATCAGGATTAATACTTGCTGGATCAGCTGATTTCAAGACCGAGCTTAGCCAATCTGACATGTTTGACCCTCGCCTCCAAGCCAAGATACTCAACGTGGTTGATGTATCATATGGAGGAGAAAATGGTTTCAATCAGGCCATTGAATTATCTGCTGAAATTCTTTCCAATGTGAAGTTCATTCAAGAAAAGCGCTTGATTGGGAAGTTCTTTGAAGAAATCAGTCAAGATACTGGAAAATATGTTTTTGGTGTGGATGACACGATAAAAGCTTTGGAGATGGGAGCCGTTGAAACATTGATTGTATGGGAAAATTTGGATATAAATCGTTATATGCTCAAAAACAGTACAACCAACGAGATTGTCGTTAAACACTTAAACAAGGATCAGGAGCGTGACCAGAGCAACTTCAAGGACTCAGAGTCATCTTCTGATTTGGAGGTTCAAGATACGCAGTCATTGCTGGAGTGGTTTGCGACCGAGTACAAAAACTTTGGCTGTACACTTGAGTTTGTCACCAACAAGTCTCAAGAGGGATCCCAGTTCTGCCGAGGATTTGGTGGCATTGGGGGAATTCTTCGCTACCAGGTTGACATTCGATCTTTTGATGAGCCATCTGACGATGAAAGATTGTACGAGGATTCAGATTAGTCTGTTTTTTCTTTTAGTGTGGTACACTGTGGTCTGATAAATGAAGTTTAAAATGGCCCGAGTATGAATTCAGATTATCTTTTTTTTTTTCTTTTTTTTTCTTTTTTTTGTCCCCTTATATTTAAACACACTGCATCTTCCAGAAGAAATGCAATTATTTTTAAACATGTTCATGTGTAGTGCATATATAGAAATTTCATTGCATGAAGTGAGGTCTACTCAACAGGTCTCTGCTATTTGTGAAAAATAAGTACGCGGCAGGCATTTGATAGAACATGAATCGAGATCGTACTTGAGATTTAGAGAGCAAAAATCTTTGTTTTTCATTGTCCATTAACAGGCGTTTTGAGCCTAGTATAGTGTACAGAAAATAAGCTAAGATTGTACATTAATGGTATCATCTTCCTCGTGAGCTGCCATTTGACATAGTACTGGACACACGGGAGGAGGAGAAGAAAAGTCAGAGGCAGCAGAAGAATACGACGTCGAATCAGAAGTAGGCAATTTCGAGGAACAAGAAGCAATTTCAATGAGCAAATCTACAAAAGCACCAACTATAAACCCATGATTCATCTCTCCGTTCATCCTCAAATACCATTCCAACAATTTCTCTAAGCATTCCCAGTCCTTCAATCCATGAGTCTCCACCATTTCTTGCATGGATCCTTTGAAATCCAAGTAAGGATCTTCTGATTCCATGGCCAAGACAACACTTTCTTTGAATGGCAAAACCTCTTTACTCGTAGTTTTGGCCTCGTCTAAGATAGAACTTGTGTCTCCTGCAGGCTTGAACAGCAGCCTGCTGCTTTCTGATCTCGCCCCGCGAATAATCATCTCCACCGATTGATCCCCTCCACCTGAATTCTCCTCGGACTCTGTCGAAAAGCTAGCAGACTCCGAGGAATTCGTGAACCAAGACTCTGCTGTTTCTACCCCATTAGAGGGATCCAAAAAAGCCGAGTTAACCGTCTTGAAAATGTCGTCGTCCCTGGCTCGAAAAGAAAGAGTCTTTGGTTGCTTGCATGAGGGCCATTCCCACGTCGGCTTATCTGCTTCTTTGTTCTTGAATATGGAAGGAATCAGCTTCATTTTGCTTGAACAGCTATGAGAGAGTTGGGTGAGTTTCTTTGGATATTTCAAGCTTTGAGGTCCCTTTAGGTTGTGGTATTAATGGTGATCAGATGGAATAGTAGGGGTGGGGGTGGGAGTGGTTGTGCGGTGGGGTGGGGTAGAAGGTGGAAAAGAAATGGGGCTGGTAGGACATATCATGTCTGTATTAAATGAAAATAAATGCAAGCTCAAAACAAATGGAAGCAGCAGTGCTTTTTTTTTTTTTCCTTTTTTATTTCTTTTATATATAAATAAAGTTTAATGTGGTCAAACTGCTTAATGCAACCTCCATTGTTTATAAGTATCCAATAATCTACATTTTTTCCCCTTATAATTATAATTCATGTCTGAATTATTATATAATATTGCACAAACTCCACTGAAGATTTGTATGTTTTATAGTCTACTACAATAATTATCTCCTCAGGGTTCTTAGAAACTAGACATGTGACTTTGGTTAGAATAAAAGATATACAACCCCTATTTGTTGGATATTAAAATCACATTTCTAGTAAATTTTAATAAAATTGATAAGATATGTTATTGGAAAATTGTTGGTCCCATAAAATATATGATTACGATTGATTGTTAACTTTGATTTAAATTAAAATCTAGATTTTAATTGATACCAAATAGAGGCATAAACTGTTTAACGTAGTCAGGTCCCTATTGATTGGTTGTTTGATGGTTCCGGTGGGTCCCATCTGACAGCCAATCAATAGGACCAAACACTTTGTCAAATGAGTATTAAGTAGACACCTTAAAATTTTCTTATCTTGAAAAGTCTACCAATAGTTTTTAACGATAACTAAAAGACCATTTTCATTTATGACAAAGGGGAACATTGAAGTTATATATATTCAAGCTTCCTAAAATGTATGAGCATTTATCTTTTTAGCAAAATATAAATCTTGCCAAGTAGAAACAAATATGTATTTTCAATTGTTAAAAGTTTTTTTTTTTTTTTTTTTTTTATAAACAAAGGATGTGATGTTATCGAGATAAATATAAGAAGTGATTTGAGGAAATATGTGTAATGTGTTGTTAAAAAATAGTTTTAAAAAATGTGTTTTTTATTAACATACTTATAAACAGTTTATCAGAGATATTTACTTAACAAATTATTAAAGTTACACTCGCTCGACGGCAGTGGGAAGAGAATTGGATTTATAATTTTGATTTATTTAAGTTTTCTAGGTAAGATATGTGGTTAAAAACTGGAGAGAGAAAATATGTGTGATTAAAAAGTTGTTTGAAAAATTGTGTAAATTAATTTGGACAATCATTGCAATTTTAAAGTGCCAACCGAACTGACCCTAAATTATCCTGATAATCAATACGAGGAAATCAAAGTAATTTATGACATATTTGGTACAATAATTTGATTAATGATATAAAAATAAATATAATCTATTCCTGTGAAATCTTATTATAGACCCCATATATCCCTGACAAAATCTCTTTGAAATTGGCAATAATGATTTGAATGAATGCATCAATTTTTGATACATCCATGACCAGTCTAATGAAAATGAACATGCATGGTATAAATCACAATCACCATAAAAGGGGGGAAAAAGTCTCTCGATCGATTGTATCAGGCCTTAGATGTAAACATTTTTGACCATCTGATTTATTACTGTGGCACAGTAATATGTTCAGGACAAGTTGGTACACCAGAAGCAGATGATTGTATCTCTATTGGTGCAAAATTCAAACCTAGGCACTAAAAAAAACAAATATCATGTGGGATATTAATGCAAGCATGCTTGCCCTTGCCAAACTATTTAAGAGGTATGAATGTTTGATAAAGCTGAGGTGACATCTCTTTACTATAATCTTTGATGTATTTTGTCACGCTCATGATTTGTTTGTTGCAACAATTTGTCGATAGCAGGAAAAGAATATGGTGCCCTATAAGGGTACTAGAAGAGTTCTCGTTGATTGCATAGTCCGATCTGAATGAATGAATTCACCAATTTCTTCTAAGCAATAAATATGACTTGCATTAGGTCGGTCCTTACACATTAGCGCTAAAATTCCATGGTAAATATTCCGAAATGAATTACGTTTAGAGGATGAGGAACATACTCTAACACGTCCAATTTTTATTTTATTTTTTATTTTTTTAAAATGAAAAAAGAAGCAAGAGTGGAGGATAAAGCGAAGAACAAGAAAACTAAGAACAAATTTCTACTAAATTATTTTTGTTTGTCAAAACATACTTTATTAGTTTATTATCTAATGGTACATGATTTGCTGGCAGTAATTGAATTGTCTGTTAACTGAATAGTTCACATATACTAATCAAGTTGACTATCAAGAAATCAACCATTTTTTATTGCGTGCTTTGTAGTTTGTATCATGATATCATATTGTTACCATAAATAACCAAATATTGGGTATTTGAGTATATCTTATGCAAGTATAAATGAATGGCTACATATACAAATAATTAAATGTTCAGTGATTCGAAATTGAAGAGAGTTTTGACATTTTGTTTATATCATAGAAATAACCCGTTTATAATTTTTGCGTGACAATTAAATTATTAATGTCTTTAAGAAAATAAGTACGTGTCTCGATGTATAAGCCTATGTTTGGTAAAAAAAAATTAATAAACAAAGAATTTATTATGTTCGAAGTAAAATATGTGGTTGAAAAATAGTTTGAAAAATGTGTGGTTAAAAAATAATTGAGGAAATTATGAATAAGTTAACATGTTGAGGCTAAATCTTTTTGGTATTGTAGTGTTAGATTGAAAATGAAACAATTTGATTAAGAAAGATTGATATGCAACATCATATTTAAGAAAATAAATACATGTCACAAAGTTTAAATCTTTTTTATGCACTAATCGTGCACTTATGAGACCGAATGTAATTAAGAAAAAATGATGGACGAATACTTGATTAATTTATAGTGAAAATAATTATATAAGCCTCAATGTTAAAATCTTTTTTTTTTTTTTTTTTTGAACAATAAGAAAAGACTGACATGCAATATTATTTTAAGAAGTGAATAATTAATTTGTGATTTGCAAAATGTACACCTTTCAAGCTCCAAAATTTTTATCTTTTGTGTCCGACATTAATTAGATTGAACATGAGTACATGACAAAACATTAATATTAATATAATGTGTGAAATGTTTTTTTTTTTTTTTTTTTTTTTTTTTTTTATCGTAATGCAATGTTTGTTGATACTATGTGCTATGTTCTAATAGTACAAATTAAGTGCAAACTATCTATCATACATATGTAATCACAATAATAGTCAAGGACACCCTACCTACTATTGAAATAATTGAGTTGGAGCAACGTGTGTGTTTATTTATTTTATTTTATTTTTTTTTTCACTTGTAGACAAAAAACATGTGCCGCTACATAAGACTAAGCATATGTCAATACAGCTAAAAAATAATTACGTATTTCATGAGATCAACAACACATTCCTTCAATTTTTTTTTAGTAGAATGTACTAAAAATAATTTTTATCTAAATTATAGCTATATTTAGCCCTTGTTTGAGCCCCATTATTTCCATTTATAAATTGAGTTTTGAAAAATTAATGGTTAAAAAGTGGTTTGAAAAGTAAAAAGTTGTGGGCTCGACTTTTTTGGATGGTTGAAATTGATTACTGTAGAAAAAAGTGGTAAATTTTGATGAGAAATAATGGAGCTCAAACAAGGGCTAATAAACATCTAACCATTTTGGTTAGACAATCAATTTTATGTGGTTAATAAGCACAAAATTAGTTGAAGGAGTTATGTCTATTGCTAAAATTGTTGAAACCTCATTTATGTCTATTGTAGGAAGTAATGTGAAGCCTCCGTTTGGTAACAATGTTTGATTTATAAACTTGTTTATTTATGATTTTGAGATAAAAAGTAATGGTTGAAAATTGGAGAGAGAAAATGTGTGTGGTTAAAAAATGATTTGGAAAATTGTGTTGTTTATAAACATGTTTATAAACAAACAAAAAAGTAGTTACTATTCTCAAAATAAAGGGTGAAGAGAAAGGTCCCCCCAAAATGACTTTTGAGTCCATATAAAAGACACAACATTAATCAAAAGTACCTTCTTTCACATCGTTCTTTTAAGTAATGATTAAAATTTATAAATTAATTTATAAACAATACAAATTCTCAAACTATTTTTTAATCAAATATATTTTCTCTCTCCAATTTTTAACCACATTTCCCAGAAAATATCAAAATAAACAAAGATAAATAATGGCTTAGGCTGTTTGTTTATAATAATATTTATATTTATACAATTTTTATTATAATAATAGTAATATATATACTTATGGTATTTTAAGGTCCTGTATGGTTCTCTTTAAATTCATTTTCAACCATACATATTTATGGTAATAAAATTTTGGGGATTCATCTTAAAATGTCAATTTTGTTAAGAGGAATAGTCTAAATCCTTATAAATTGCTCTATGTTTTGGGGTTCATCTTAAAATGTCAACCTTATTAAAAGGAGTAGTCCAAACTCTTATAAATTGGTCTATGTTTTCATCTTTTTATTTTATGTGAGATTTTATCCCTTAACATGTCCCCTCAAGATAGTGACTCGTTTGAACAAACCAATCTTGAAATTCGTGTGCTTATTTTTTGAGTCTTAACCAGATCGAATTGCTCATTGGAGCTTAATGAGCTCTAATACCAGTTAAGATTTGAGGTTCCATCTTAAAATGTCAACCTTGTTATTAGGAATAGCTCAGATCCTTATAAATTGTTCTATATTTTCATCATTATTCAATGTTGGATTTTATCCCTTAATGTGCCAATTTATGAGGATTTGTGCTATTCCTCTTAACAATGTTGACATTTTAAGGTGGAACCCCAAATCTTAACTAGTATCAGAGTCCATTAAGTTTCAACGAGTAATTCGATCTGATTAAGACTCAAAAAATGAGCACACGAATTTCAAAATTGGTCTGTTCAAACGAGCCACTATCTTGAGGAGTATGTTAAGGGATAAAATCCCACATCAAATAAAAAGATGAAAACATAGATCAATTTATAAGAGTTTGGACTACTCCTCTTAATAAGGTTGACCTTTTAAGATGGACCCCAAAATCTTTACATGATATTAGAGCTCATTAAGTTCTAACGAGCAATTCAATCTGATTAAGACTCAAAAAATGAGCACACGAATTTTAAAATTGGTTTGCTCATATGAGCCACCATCTTGAGGGGGCATGTTAAGGGATAAAAATCCTCATCGAATAATGATGAAAATATAGACCAATTTATAAGAGTTTAAACTACTCCTCTTAATAAAGTTGATATTTTAAGATGAACCCCCCAAATGTTTACATATGACAGTGTTTAAAAAATTGAAAATTGGTTCGAATCGTAAAAGGCAACGGGTCAATGGTCAAAAGGTCCGACCTGGTCGAAATGTTTTCAATTAAAACATAAAAAATTATTCCAAGAATCACAAAAAAATCTAAAAAAAAGTTAATTTACAAATAAACTAATGTTTACTCATTTAGAAAATAAAATTATACACAAAAGTAGTTTAAAACAATTAAAGAAAAGCAAAAAATGCAAAAAAAATTTCGAAAACGGGGTTTAAAGCCGATTCTCGGTTTTTCTGGCTAAACCGGTTGAAAACTGGACTTTTTATGGCCGATTTTGGAGGTGGACCGAACTGGTTTACCGACCGTTTCCCGATTTTCCCAATCAAACCGGCTGATTCGGTCCGATTTTCTAAACATTGACTTATGAGATCAATTACTTTACACACTTTTCAATAACTTTCCAACCATACATTCATTTTTTATTTTATTTTTCAATTTCTTCTACATCAAACATGCTCAAATCAAATTTATAAAGATTCACCTACCAACAATTTATGTGAAGGATTTTTTCCCTTAGACAGAGATTATCATTTCTTGCTATCTATATCTATATACTATATAAAAGTAAGTAAGTCTGGCCCAAATTCCCGCCGAGTTTTCCCGCCTAAAGATCAACTCCATGAAAAAAAAAATTAATTATTTTTATCTGCTGGGTACAAAATCCCGCCTAAAAGTATTTTATCAAATGAAAAAATTGATAGATTAATAGATATAGTACTTTTATATTCAGAGAAGATCCCGCCCCAAATCTATAGATAGTCAATTTCTGTGATAAGGTGGTCCCCATAGCCCTAAGCCAGCCAAAAAGTAATCAATTTTTCTAATATTAAAAAAAAACTTATCTGATAAATTTCATTTCTCAATGCGCAATTCAAATATTAACACAATCCTAAACCAGTCAATTCTTTTATTTTTTTTGAACATGTAAATTAGCCAATTCTTGTGAACATATTTTTTGAACATTCTCTCTCTAATCTCCACCGTGTTTTGGAGATTTCCAGTTACGGTTCATCCCCAGCAACTAAAACGCGTTTTACAGATTTCCAGTTACTGTTCATCACCAGCTACATTTGGCATCTTGGAGACTGATTTCTGTGCTTTTCTGGCATTTGGGTACTGGACTTTGTTCCCACGGCCTACATCTATGATTTCTTTAGGTTTTATCCACTTTGGAGCTTATTCTTGAAGAGGCAGGTTCGGAGATACTGTTCTTACGAGTTTTCTGTTCGTTCTTCTTCTTTGCTGGTTCTTCGACTTTGGGATTCTTTTGGGTCTTTTGGCGTTCCTCGCATCAGGTCTGGCCCTGCCTCCCCCAGAGTTGGGTGTTGTTTCTTTTGGTCTGCGTCTACTCGGTTACTGGATATTGTTCTTGCTGCCATTTTGGTACTCTTGCTCCTGCCTTCAATACCCGCTGGTTACCTACTTCGTGTTCACGTCCCTCACCTAGCTGGAAACAGAGTTTTGGTCTTCCCTCTGTGTTCTAGCTTGGTTCATCTGCCTATGTTAATTGGCTCACTATAACTGGCCTGGTCGGCCTTATTTTCTTCACTGGCCTTGTCGGCCTTATTTGGTTTGTGGCTTTTGCTTTGTTGCTGGTGGTTTCTAGAGCTTGGTTGGAGGAGCAGGATTCTTGGGTTAAGGAGCTCTGTGTTTCTTATTATTTCACCTGCAATGGTGAGGAAGAAAAGCAAATAGCTGTTCACCCCCTTACAGTTCCTTCTTTAATTCATTTTCCATCGAGTGATTTTGTTACTTCTTTAATTCATTCAGTGTTTCTTGACAATTTGTTTTGCTGAATATCACTTGCCTGAGAAATTGAAGCCTTTAATAGCTATCCCTCATTTCATGAAGTATATGTTATTTCTTTGTAATTTTTGGAGAAGGGTGTTTAGTTCACTATAGCAATATATTGTTTGTAAAATCGTTCCTTGATATGCAATTGTAAATGATGGGTTGTTTTCTATCATGCACATAAATAAATTTAGGTGATTTATTTACTTTGCAGGTTTGGATGTTGGCATTATGTGCCAATCGCAACTCTGATTTAGTGCCTTTTTTGGTTAAATATGATGAAAGAATCTACCAGGTATCATGGAGATATATCAGAAATTTTGAACTTGGATAAGATTTGTAAACTGCCTGAAGATACTTTTATGTAGGGCCATCAGAACTTTACTTCTACTTCTCATTGAATAGCCAAGCCAGCTTAAGTACATAGAATGGCCAAATTTTCGAAGCACGGTTAGTATCTTTTATTGTGGTGTATAATATGATTATTCCATTGTTCTCCACTTCTAAAATTAGTTTCACCCGATTTGTTTTGCTCAAGTCTCTATGAGTTCTTCGATTATGAAACAATTTATTATTAATTTCCCTGCTATGCATGTGATAAATGACAAATGACAGAATTGACTGTCATTTAGGTAAGTGAAGTGATGGTAGCTGAAAAATACTCATTATTTATTGAGTTTCAGGTTAAAAGTGAATTCCAAAAGGTATATGAAAAGGGGATCCACAAATCAAAGTGAGTCTTTAACCAAGTTTTGTATTTTGATTAAAAGTTGATTTCTATATTTATATAAAAACTTTAGGTTTATTCTCATTTTAGGTACTGGGAACCAACATATGAAGACTTCCTAAGTTTAGTTACTCAAGTTCCAGTTGTAGTTGCTTATGTGTATAGAAGGTTGTAACCAGTATCAAATCTTTTTTAGGTTATTATTATGAATTATTTCAATTTTTTTAGTAAAGTTTATTATGAATCGGTACAACAGTTGATATTTCTTTGATATGACCTGTTTGTGACCGCTTTGGAACGTTATTCAGGTAAATAGAATTGGTTGATCTCTTTGAGGCTGGAAGGCCTCCCAAAACAAACAAGGCTGCCATTTTGGTTAATGCCATTCGCATAGTGGATCATTTACGAGATGAAGTCAGGAGTGCAGGAGCACCATCTAGAAGAAAAATTGGTCACGGAATGCTTGCAGAGAGAGCGCTAGAGCCTATATTGCCTCTGATTATTGGGGAAAGAAAGCTTAAAGCTTCGAGATCCTTTTCAAGTTTCACTGCTTATGTTTTTGCACCAAAAAATAAAAAAATAAAAAAATAAAAAAAATACATTGTCAATCATTCTGTGACCTATAATAAAGGTTGAATCTTTTTTAATATTTAGAGTCTGATTCTTTAATCTGGGTAGCTCGATGTTCATGTACTTGGACATGATTCCCTTTTCCTTTGCATTGGTTCTGTCATGTGTAATATCTCTGCCGATGTTGTCGCTATATGCCTGGTTCAACAACTTTCACGATCTCTAATTCTTTCCATGGCAGGTAGGGGGAATTACTTTACCACTTATGAAGCAAGCACTTCTGCAAGCAAGAGAAGGTCGAAAGCATATTCTTGGTAAGTTGATGATCACGCATTAAATATTTTCTATGTAGCATTGTATTTTGTTTCTCTAGAGAATTTAATAGATGCATTAAATAGCTTCTATGTGAGATCTTGCTGATTTAATTGGTTCATTGAAATGTTGCTATTTCTACTTCTGTTTGTTGATCTATTTATTACTTTAGCTTACAGAGGCTGCCAAGATGATATGTCAGTGGTGAGAATGCCTATTGCAACTAACTTGAGGAGGAAGGGAAATCTAACAAAAACAAAGAAGACAAAAAAAATTCAAATGTTGTGTTTTTTTAGCAAAATAATAAATAAAAAAATTCATAAATCTGCAGGGTCTTTTTGCTGTTTAGCTCCCCCTGCGATGTATTATCATGTGGTCAGGCAGCAACTTTCGTAAGATTTTCTTGACCTTCGTTTCATTTTCTTACCTATTTTATGTTAGTATAAATAATGTAACATCCTTAGCTTTTCTGCTTCAATTGATTTCTTCTGATATGGTGTTGGTGGTCATCAATTTGTCGCCAAAAAATATTGGTCTTGTGCATTCGTCGGTGTCGAAGGGTTATTTTCTTTGCTTTTTCCAACCAATTTGTGTACGCCGTGATTTGCAATCTCAGCCCTTACGTTTTTGTAGATTTTGTAGCACGTGATCACCACCAAAATGACTCATTATCTGCCTTGGCATATGAAAATATTGAGCTTGAGCTCTCTTTTCGAAGGTTAGATTATTCCCGCTTAGCATGTATGAGAGCAGAGCAGTTCTTTAAGAAGCACGTTTTAGTTGTTTTGGCTAATTTTAGTTCAATCCATGTTATATTTTTCTGCCTCTGTTTTTGAACATGAAGAATCGTTGGTGAATTTTAATGATTTGGAAAACCTAGGAGGATATTATAACTTACTTGAAATTATAAACCTTTTAGTTTTTGATACAATGTTGATTATTTAATAATTTAATAGTGAAATAATTAACCATTTCATTCAATACTTTTAAATTTTCAGTATTTTTATAGTGAAGCTCTTCAGATTCTTATATACTCTTGGAACTAAATGAAACCATGCCTCATTTTTGCCCTTGACTCTTGTCTGAATTAAGATATATCTTCATTTTAATGAACCTAAGTTTTTATGTTATCAGCACATATTTTCACAAGCATTGAGTAAAAATAGGTTGGTTCACTTTATCCAAAATTCTGTTAAATGGTCACTGGATACCCTGTAGATATGATTTACTTTGTAGATTTATATCTTTGTTTGATTGTCAACTTTTATAGAAAATGATTATATAAAAGATGAATAACTTTTATTCCACAACCCGGCTATTCTATTCTACCCCTTCTAATTTAGTTCTGCATCATCCAAATAATTAACGTGCATCCTTCCAACAAATCACAATTCAAAGGATTAAAAATGGGTAAAATCAAATAAACCGGAGGCAATGCCCATCTGGTAGTTAACTACTAACACAGCTTTGGCTATTTACTAAACTAGACACCAACTAATCTGTGAAACTTCGATATGTCAAAGAAATGTCCTATTTATAAACCCTATTTATGTTAAAGAAATTTCCTGAATGCAGTTGTTCACCTGTAATGATTTACATTATCTATATATTATTATATAAAAGTAGGAAAGCTGGGGAAAAAAATCCCGCTTAAATTTTCATCCAGATTCCCGCTCAGATCAACATCTTTCCCAACAATGTAGGTCATAGCCAAAAAAATCTGATGGTACTCATTACTGTGGTTTGCTTGGACATGGAAGTGAAGTTGGTCACTGGATCCCCAAAAAAGTAGGTGGTCTCATTAAGGGGTTACGTGTGTCATTTGTTTCATGTGGGCCTTGGCATACAGCTTTGATGATTGACCACATCTGTGCATGGTTATTTTTTCTTTAACATTCTCCCTTTTCACTTTTATATCATATATTTTTAAAAGTCTGCATGCAATTTCTTTCATTGTCCTTTTCCTGTGATTTCAATGTAAAATGAAGAGCTGGATATTGCAATTGGTAATATATTTCTTTGTTTGTTGTTTTTTTTTTTTTTTTTTTAATTTTCCTTTCCAGTAAAATAAAAACAAAAATGAACTGGTCAGGTGTTAAACATGCTTTGCTATTGGGTGGAAGATCCAAATTCTGAAGCATTTTAGTTGCATCTCTCAAGAGTCTATGATTACCTGTGGCTCGCTGAAGATGACATGAAAATGTAGGTTAGAATTCTAAAACTCTAGAATCATTTAGCATAGAATTGGTTAATTCTTCTCCTACTGTTTTAGGTAAAATTTTACAGGTTATCATTATTTTGGCTACTTGGACATCTTTATTTCCAGATCATAATTAATTTTTGCCCCAAGTCATTAATTTTTGAAAATCTTTGGCTTTCTATTGAACGTGCTCTCAGATGAGTCAAGTACACAACAAAGCCTATTACAAAGAATCGAGAAGAATCTGCCACTCGATTTTGGTAGGATCCAAAGCAACTATGGCATCTTTTATAGCAACAAAACGAAGATGATACCAATTGCCATTTATAATTTAGTTGGGGGTAGTAGCAATTTTGGTGAATTCGATTCAAGTAATGCTGATGGTATTTTTTGATATAATTGCAAAAATTATTTAAGGATTGGTGGGTTTTGATATTCTTTGAATTCAACATTAATTTGTTTACATTTAGCTTACTTATTGGATTTTTATGTTATCATGTACACAATTATAGTTAAACAAAGATAACTAATGGACCTATTCAAGATCAAATTCCTTAAGACAAAATTGTCTCTTTTTTATGCATTGTTACCACTAGGTTCCATGCATTGCAGATGATATTGATTGAACAAATATATTATTTTGTCGCTTTTAAAATCTCGATAGTTCTTTAAATTTTAATATTGTGAATATTGATTTTAATAAGAACTTAATTTATTTTTGTTAGTTTTATCTTAATTCTTATTAGTCAATAATTTTTTTTTTAGATCACTTCCATGAGTTGAATTGCCGTGCATCGCACGGGTAAGAACTAGTATCTATTAGTATTAACTACTTCTGATATGATATCATTTGTAGAAAGTCTGTTATCTAACATCCACTTTTTACAAGATTATTTAAACTAATATTGGTATGAACTATGAACCTAGACACTCTTTGGAGGACCCTCATTGGGTAAGGATCTACTGGGAAAATTAAATTAAATTGAACGTAGCGAAAATACAAAAATAAATTTGAGTAAAAATGAAAAATAATGAAGAAATGTTATTCGACAATTATGGGAGAAGAGACTTTGTTAATTGAAAGCTCATTCCAACCTCACAACTTCTCGCTACACAAAATTAGAATAAGACATTGTTGATACCCTTTTTCTAACCTTTTCTCTCTAAAATTAATATTTTTGGTGACAAGTTAAACCTTCTTTCTCTGGTGCATATTATGTTCTTAAATCAATGCAATTAACAGTATCTATAATACAAACCCTCCAAGAAAAAGGTTTGTTTCACTCAATCTAGATTTTATTTCCTTAATTTCTTCATCCAGTGGCGGAAACCAACATTTATTCCTTAATTCAAGAAGTTTAGACATGTTTTATTAAAATATATATTTAACGTTTAGAATAGATGAAAAAAATTCTTTTTTTTTTTTTTTTTTTTTTTTGGGTATAAAAAAATATTGTCTATTCCTTTTTTACAGGGTTGAACATTTCTGTTGCATCCTTGAGATTATCATATTTATTATATATTCGGTGATTTTTAAAGAGAAAAAATGTGTATATGAACTGTCTCTGTCTCCCATCTACCATCACTTGTGATTTGTGGAAATCGTCACAATGCTATACTGACCTTCCATCACTATAATCATCTCTTATTTACGTACGAAGGGCCCGTTCGGTGCTCCTTTTTTTTTATTTTAAATTTTATCATTTTAATCACATATTTATTTGGAATTCTCCACTTTTCACACTTCTCATTCACTTTTCAATCATATAACCTCTCCAAACTCTAAAATTCCTTAAAATTTGGAAAATAAATAAATAAATAAATAAATGAGGCTCTAACTCTAAAAAACAATAAGATTATTGTCCTTTTCGGTCGGAATTATGATCAAACTAATAAGAAATTTGATAAAAATTGATAAAATGTGTTTTTAAAAAGTTGTAGATTCCATAAATTTTTTTGTTGAAATTAATTATTGACCTTCATCTCAATTAAAATCAGAATTTTAATCGTAATCAAACTGTGGCTATGAAACATTACCACCATTCATATTTTTTTAGAGCAGCACTTGTTGTACCGCAGGGGCGGTACCGCCTGGGGTACCGCCCCTCACATACATGAGGGTGGGACCCCTTTTTTGGGCCCCACCACCTTTTTTTTTCTCTCTGGTCGGTACCCCCTGCAGTACAGCAGGGGGTACAACCAGTATTATTCATTTTTTTATAGGTTTGATGCATGATGCATACATATCACTATCAAGATAATATATATTTCCATCACCAAGGGACCTGCAGGCTGCATGCTCCGGAAAAGTCGTGCTATTTCGTGCACGCTTCGTGGATATAATATTGAGAATAAAATAATTAAATAAATATATTCATTTTATTATTGTCCAGAATCACTTCTGCATCAAATTCTAGCTTCTTAGCTAAACATGCTCGAACAATTAGACTTTCACAGAAATTTCACAATAATTTAGAAAAAGGGATACTGAGACAATCCTGCATAACCTGGACGGGCCAAATAATATGGCTAAAGATGGAAACAAGGTTGAATACCCGGTAGTTACCATCTTATTAGTATACTATCAAAAATCGACTCGATAAGCACCCGATTCATTAAATTAATTATCGTAACCTTACACTTATGTCATCCTCATTATCGATATCACTATTATAAAAAGGACGATCGTTATAATCATTCTCGTCCAATGCATCATCATCGTCAGAAATATCGGAAATAGCATTAAGAGTCTTGTGCGAATTCCAGTCGGGAGGGAAAGTCTTCTGAAGGGCTTCTGTTATCCCGCCACCTGTCCTTTCAATCTTGCGCAAGCACTTCGACCAATGAACTGCAGTCCCCATGTCAACCGTTAACTCACATTCCACCATCTCTTCACATATGCGCACGATTCCTGTGTAAATATAATCTTCGGCAACAGTTGCTCGGGACAACAATGAGGTAATCAAGCAATGGTATACTGCTTTGTCCGGCTTTAGTCGAGCTAGCTTCATCTCTTCAAAGCATTTCAAAGCCTTCTCGGGAAGAGACGCTCTGGCCCACCCGTGAATAAGCGTTGTATAGGTTTTCAGATTAGGCTTCACTCCAAATGCTTCCATCTCTTGAACTGTTTTCATAGCTCTCTGCAAACAAAATATCAGTTTTAACATACAAATGCAAATACTGATTCAAGCCAACCTTCACAGTATGGGCATGTTTTCATAAGATTAAGATGGACTCAACATTAGTAGTCTAGTTGACCGTATTAAAGAAGAAAAGGAAAAAAGTACTTAGAATTTTGCTACTTATACACCCACACTTACACTTTCCTTTACACCTATGTAAGGTGTCAGAATCATGTGCCGTGAGATAAAGATGTTGACATCACACTTACCTCATATGGTGTAAGTGTGGGTGTAAGTGTAGCATTCGTTAAATACTTATTGTTCCATTTAATCCCATTCTGCATACCCTAGGGCCCAGGTAATGTAAAAGTCAAAATAAATAAAAACCAGTGATGTACGGAAATTTTAAACATATTCATCTGAAATATGATTTATCAGCATTGGAAGTGTATAACACCAAAATGTTGCAATGTCCTTACCAGCATATCCCCAGCTTTACAACAAGCATTTATGAAAGATGTGTAAGTATGGATGTCTGGTTGAACCCCTTCTTGTCTCATTTGTTGCATCAAGTCTGCGGCCTCCCAAACGTCACCTCTACGAGCCCATCTGCACGGAAAGAAAGAACCAATATAATGCTAGAAATGTCATGAAGTCTCTGCACTGGTTGGCAGTGGGTATAAGTGTCTTTGCAAAAGCAAAGAAAGTGAAAAGGAGGAGCAGGTTTGGCTAAGCTTAAAGAGTTCACTTAATAAGTAAATGAGTTAGTTGTACAATGAATGATTCTTTTATTAATAAATATAAACATTGGAAATAACTTAATTATTTTGGGAGCAATTTATTTTGACTCAGGAAAAAGTACCTATATAAATATGTTTGTAAATAAAAAGTTCTCTCTTATTTTTAAGCTTAGTCAAACATGCACGCACAAGCACGTAGATTGTAATATAGACAAATCCATACCCATCAATCAATATGTTGTATACAAAAGTGTTTCGAGGAATATTTTGAGCATTCATCTCTTTTGTCACTGCTAAAGCACTTTGCATCCTTCCGGATTTACAGCATGCCTTGAGTAATGCCTCATAGGTATAAACATCAAGTTCGAGCCCATCACTTTTAATTTTCGAAAAATACTCAAATGCTTTTCCAGTATCACCCAGTGACGCATAACCATGCATAATTGTTGTATATGTGTGCTCATCGGGACTAATGCCTGCGAGCAACATCTCATCCAAAATCTCCACAGCCTTCTCCATCTGTAAGTAAAGAAGACTAATCAAACGACTGAACAGAATGAACATTTCAATATAAAAATCGTTGAACAGTTAAATTTTTGCCATCAGACCTGTAAATCCAATACAATTGACCAGGCCTGAGAGCAAACAAGTATACAGCAAAATTAAACTCAAAAAGAACTATCATAGAGAAAATATCAAAAACCAGAAAATTATCTTTACTTCAGGGCAGGGAGAAAAACACAAGTTGAAATCTTATGATCCTCAGCAACACCAAGTGTCAGTTTAAATCAGTGTAATGTCATATTAAAATCTATATAGGACTTCGCCAAGTTACATCAATTAATAAGTTTGCTCTCATAACAGCCAGAGAAAGAAGTACTCATGTAAAGAGGCATTCAAGGATTCAGGCAAGCTCAGCATTAAGTAAGCCATATTTCGTACCCAATTTTCTACTACTAAGTATGCATGCCTGGCTGTTATGAAGACCATGTTTCATACAAGTGACTGCAGTGAATCATGTATACTTTACCTAAGCTATTGGTTCCCCGCACCGCATGCATCGGACACATTAATACACGTATCTCGTGTGCACCATGGTACGAACTTTTATATATATATATATATTATTTTAAGTTTTCACTCATGAAGAACACAACCCCAACATTCCTTGGTGTGACACGGTGAGAATGTTTATCTCCCCATTGACACAGCAGGTCGGCAACAGTTAGGCGTTTGGCCTATTTTACCAAGAGTGCTTCAACGATATGATCATAATACAGGTCCCTATCATCCTAACCATAAGCATCGTGTTCCAGTTGTTCAATCTTGTCAATCGATAAATGAGAGGTAGGCTACCTTGAGGCGAGAAACCTCAGGAGCTAAACCTGAGATCCGTGAAAATTGGTACAAGAGTGGAACAACTTGAATTCGATATGGATTTTATGAGGAGATAAATGGCATTGTATCCTAGTGGAGAAAAAATTTGGGTCGTGGATTGTGTCAGCAAGCATATAAAATATGAAGAAGAAAGCTATGTGAAAGATGGGTGTGCTAGGCAGGCGCTACACGATTGTTCCGATGACTTTTTAAGGTGTTTCGTGGAGCACGCTTTCAAGGCCTAGTGAGAAAGATTGGGTATTTATTACATTATGTGCTGAAGGCGCTGCCATTTGAAGGCCATCCACTAAACCGATGCTTTGGGGGAAGATAGTGAAGGTTGGTGTCGAAAATGGTATGTACAAGTTACTGGGGGCAAATGTGTGAGGGAGCACTGTGTGGATGCTTGTCTACGAGGGGATGGTACTGTTGTATATCCTTGCAATTTGAAGACCGTGTGTTGATCACTTACGAGAGCATAAGCAGATTCAAATGAGAAGAATGTCACGCAGTGAGAATGCTTATCTTCCCATTTGATATGGCAGATCGACAACAACTAGGCATTTGGCCTATTTTACCAAGAAGTGCTTTAATGATATGATCATATTTCGAGTATTTCCCTACCATTCTATCCATAAGCGTGCGTGTATGCTAGTTATTCGGGCTTACTAGCCAACAAATGAGACGTAGGCTACCTTGAGGCGAGAAACCTCAAGAGCTAAACCCGTGACTCGTGAAATTTGGGCAACTCTTGCATGACTAAAACAAGTGCGAGGAACGACTCTTGGTGTGTCCTATATTTTTCGCCTAGATGCCTAGTAAAGAACCAGCCGGTGGTTTCGTATTTCATTTAGTCTAACATGCAATAGACACGCCCCCACACATCAAGGACATGAAAAGCCCCAATAAATCTCAAAATTGGGTTAAGATTTAATTATTAAATATTAGAAAAAACAGCCAATGTAATTATGTAAGAAAACCATATGAACTTCATTTATTATTTTTAATCCATTGGGACTAACAATACAAAGTACAATGCAAAGTTATCTTAATAGAACATAGTAACTAAAATTCAAAAGATTTACCCACGAAATTCAAAATCAAAGATAAAAAACGAGCGTCAACTTAATTGAAAATAAAAAAGTACAAAGAAAAATAAACAATATATAAAATGTATAATTCTAAGTATTTCAATTGACATATCTCCCAAGTGTATATGATCTTTTTTTTTTTTAAAAAAAAAAAAGGCATATGGTCATGAAGTGACATGTGCCTACGTCCATATTCATGCTTCATCTTTTGACAGCTATTGATACCGAAAAAGGGCACGAATATGAACATCTAATCAACTTTTAGCAAAACCCAAACCTTGTACTACATGTTAAGTATGTACCTGACGCTTTTCAACAAGGCCAAGAATCAGAGCATTAAACGTGTGCACAGTTGGAATACATCCACTCCTCCTCATCATATTAAACATATTGAGTGCTTTTCTTGTTTCTCCAGCTTTTGCAAAAGCATGAATAATGGGCATAAATGTCCTTGTAGTAGGTCGGTGCCTCTCCTTCCTCATTTCCTCAACAGTACGAATAGCACGGTCAACATTACCCATACTGCAAAATGCCCTTATGATGTTATTGTAAAGCACGACATCTGGCTTGAGACCATCTCTTATTACATCTTCAAAAATTGAGAAAGCATTAGCAAAATCTTTCAATTGTATAAATCCCGTGATCAACATGGAATATGTCTTCATGTTATGCTTTATGCCCGATAGTTTCATTATGTCACAGACTTCCAAAGCTTTGGAAACTTTTCCCGCCTGCAACAGTGGAAAATACGATTAACAGTGTTTGAGCGCCAGGATACAACTTCAGTAACACTAAAAACAATAGTTGAAACATAGTCATTCAAATTTTCAGAAGGTTTAGTTCACAAATGGCAGGACCAAGTTTGTCAGGATTATATTTTTGAATAGATATGGTGGAGGAGTCTCGCGGATCATAAGATTTTATTAAATATTAATTATTTAAAATATCAAACGTAGACAAATGTCAAATAACTCAATAACAAATTAACAACTATAACTAAAGAAAATCAAATAATAAAATCAAGCTTGCAACTACTTTATAAAGGTTCACAATTGAATTTTGAAAGTCAAATAAAACTAAACAGACATAAAAACTTCATTAAATGAATAACCAAATTCCAAAATCAAAGTATACATCTATTATTAAAATTTAATTGAAAATATTTTTTATATGACAAACTTATGAACACCAATCCACCTTGGATATCCATAAAAATTGCACATAATCATATAATAACAGAATTATGAATCTTGAGAAGAAACTCTGCTTCTACGACTGATTCCCAACAAGCTAATTGGAAATTCAAGCAGAAATGCGAAAAAAGAAGAATGCGTATAAATTAAGCCCCATGAAATAAAAGTAAATGAAATGTGTGGTTAAAAAGTTGTAAATCCATAATATGTGGTTGAAATTAATTGTCGACTTTGACTTAAATTAAAATCATTACCAAACAGGGTATAAAAATCAAAATAAATTGAGCTCTCTTAAAAATGATCGAAGAAAATAAAGAAAGAAAAGAGTTCCAAAAAAATATCATGAACGAATGAATGCCACAATAAATTTCTACAAGAGGCAATGGAGAATGAAAGAAATCTCATGTGAATGATTCTAATTTTTTTTGCCATTTTGTTATTGCTGCCTTTTCTATTTAGTTTGATTTTTTTTAATTCAAAGTGTGCATTTGGTATTGTTTAAAAAGGGTTTTTGGAATGAATAGTGATTTTTAGGAGAATGCACGGCTGAGATTTGGTTGAAAAGTAAAATATTGTAAGCTTGACTTTTAATGAATGATTGAGATTGAGTATTATAGAAAAAAGAGAATTTTTTAAAGAGAACCAAACAAGGGCAAAATGAAAATAACTCGAGTGTCCAACAATCCAGCTTACTTAGTTGATTGAAAATAAAATTGAAAAGTCCATAATGATAAAGAAATGGAAGATTGTTATGATCATTAGAATTGAGCAATGATATCATATACTTTCCAAATTTTAGATCCTATAACAAGATCAGATCATTTTAAAATTTTGAGATCGTAAAATCTTATTATCGTAAGATCAAAATTGGGAGTTTAACCATGGGTAGGACAACACATAAAGAAAAGTACATAGTTTTCTTGAAAGTTATTATGGAACATACATTTTATTCACAGACCCTCAAGCAGGAGGGGGCGCACGCATAACAGAAGAGACAAACACATAAATCACAGAAGATAATTTGGATTTAAAATGGGCAAAAGGATAACTTGGAACACATAAGATTAGGAAGAGATATACAAAGAAACCATTCAAAAATAGTAAGAAAAGTTGAACAACATTATAAATGAAGAGCTTACAGAAATTGCTATACAGGAGGAAGGAAAGAAAGCACACAGAATGGAGAATGTTGTCTAAAGAGATCTATATAAGATCTAACTGGTTAAGCTTTTGACATCTTAAGAGGTTGAAGATGATTACATATATCAATAGTGAACAATAGAATCTTAAATAACGAAAGTCAAAAACACGAGACAAACACGAGCTCATTTAACCTTCTGCTTTTTATAATTCCACAAACAACAATGTCAAAGCGCAATGAGTTTAAACCCAGGACCCAGTTTCTTCACACTACTATCACATTTATTTAAAGTTCAAGGTGCTCTATCACTGAATAAGATGTGGCCAAAAACTTTCCAGACCAAACTAGAATGTAGGTGACACATTTACTTTTGCCTATGATCCCTTGTTGCAGTGTCTGTGCAAGTGCAACAGACTTTTTTTTTTTTTTAATCTAAATAAAATCTAACTTCAGAAAAGTGCAGAGAAAGCAAAAGAAGAAGATGGTGCAATATCAGATCCCACGAATAAAAGTTGATAAGTTTAGGCAAGAAAATAAGTTGCAATTACCTTGGTGTAAAGATTGATGAGACATCCATAGGTGATCACAGAAGGTGTGAAACCGCACTCCTACAGCCACAATCACACGTCACATGGTGGGATTAGTGTATGTAGTAGCAAATACCAGCAATTTGATCATTTCCAACAAGTTTTAGCACTTCATCACAGATCAATTGGCCTTTGCATGCTCATATTTTCTACTTGAAAAGAACACTACCGTCTACTGATGAGTAAAATTAAATTTATGGATAGTTCAGCTCGTTATTAGTTTAAGTTTTTACGACATTGATCATTACGCATGCTAATACTTGAGTTCTCATATAGGACATTTAATCTTAAGAAGACTTTTCAATTGTATTATATGAATGTCAAATATCCCAAAATCAAGAACACGTATTGAGCTTTTCCAAATTATCCTCACCAATCCATTCAAGAACCACCACCCCTGATGATATGATTCGGACCAGGCATCGGAGGACGAAGTCGAGCCATCGGCAATATGACAATGATCTACGTGCAAAACGGAGCAAGTTCTATGTTGGGGTCAAGCCGAGAAGAGGGACGGATCAAGCCGAGCCGAATTATCGAAGTAATTGGTGCAGAAAATGCATTACGGCCGTAATTGAAATCCTTCACGGCCGTAACTCATTTAATCACGGCCGTAAGAGCTATTATCACGGCCGTAATCAACTATCGAGGGAAAAGGCAGAAAGTCTGAAAGTTACGGCCGTAACTATTGAAGCAGTTTTGGACCCGAGTGGACTTTACGGCCGTAACGTTATTCTCCACGGTCGTAAATGAGGAGCGGGCCAGATTTTGCGGAATTTTATAATTATTTTATTTCCTTTCTGGTTTTTATGTTATTTTCCTATTTTAGAATTTTAGTCTAATTAGAATTCTATTTTGAGTAAATTAGCAACTAGGTTATTTTGCTTATATATATTCTTTTCCATGATTGTAAAAAAAAAGTTTAGTTTGAGTTTTGAGATTAATAAAGTTGAGAGAGAGTTCTCCAATTAAAAGGTTGAGGAGTCCTTTTGTGTTCTTCGAGAACAAATCCAACTTATCAAATATTGTGAAATATTTGTGGCGTTGAACTTATCAAATATTCGCGAGAATATTGTGGCGTTTCCAATTTAGAATCTTATCAAGGAAATTGACAAGTCCTTGTGGTGTTTCGAAAACCTTGGATCTCGATTCCGCATTGTCAATTTCTTGCGTCGTGAATCTTGGGTCAAGGTCCTATCGTCAATTTTATCTTTCCAGTATTTTAATTCTTGTTTATTTATTCGTGTTTTTGTTATTTTCGTGTCAGATCTGATCTAAATCTATCCTAGGGTTTTAAATTTCGTTATTCCGTGTTTTCGACGAGATTCACTGACTGGGATCTCATCACCTGACAAAGATGGAGTCAAAATGAAATTGATGAATCAAATACTATAATAAATTTCTGTGTGTTACACATACGCAGTGAATTCAGGATAATGAGTCCATTCTTGTAAGAGGTAGCAAGTTAAGGGAATGAATCCTCACACTACGTATCATAAGCATATACCTTCAGTCTATTAAAAACAACGAGACATTTTTCTTCATTTCCTGTCATGGTATAACCATCCATCATGGTGTGATATATGTCAATTCGAGCATCTATACCCTCCTCTTCCATCTCTCTGACCAATGCTTCAGCACGGTCCATGTTACATCCTTGACTGCAGTATTTGGCATAATAAGAGACAATAGTGCCATAATAAAGATAATTGTGATGCATTAAAAATCGAACTGCAAAGATAATACCAACTAACAACAAGGTAAGACCTATTATCAATAAATTTGTTCACAGTTGCATAATATACTATTTCATTAAAATATTAATAATAATAAAAAGCTGGCATGGCAATACATAATTCACTACATTTGCAGCATCTCCAACATGTGACCAGTACTCTGTACACTGTTACAAAATCTTCAGATTTCTTTAACCAAATCCTTCGATTCACCCGTTCCTCTCTCTTTTCCTTTACTCGGCTACTTCAATGAGATTCAACGATATTGGATATCAATAATCTCTAACATGACATTGTTAAGTCCGTTTATTATATTGAAAAGAATATAATGTATACAATGTTGTGCTCCCTGAATGCTATATCCATGTCAAAATGCAAAAAATCTATAAATCGTGGAAAAAGCTACAGGAACCTATTCTTAGGCAGCTGTTTTGGCTATCTGGGAACTGTTAGCCGGAAAATAATATTTAATATAAATGAATGAATAAATCCAGTTCCTACGCATGGAATGAGGGAAGTAGAGGTGAATCAAATATTTATACAAGGAACTGTATAAGAGCTTCATTCCCACCTTAAAAATAGAATCTGAAATGAAGCGAGCATATGCAGCACGTGGAAGATTCAATAATTCATTGCACTTACAGATCATCAATCAATTAAAACCATTTGCATGAAGATACCAGCAATACATAATTTCAAGATCAATGGTAAAATAGGTGGGATATAGGAAAAAGTGCCCGCACCACACATGCAAAAGAAAGAGAGAGTGAGAGAGAGGAAGATATAGAAAGGAATGACAAGATTATCATCTGCAGCAGGGAAAGCTCTTAAATAATTTTACAGTAGTCAAAGGTATAAAATAAAACAAAAACTTTAATTAGCAGAAATTAAGTTCAACTTACCAATTAGCATAAATTATGTTCCCATATATAATTGCATTTAAGGTTGAAAGTTTCTCTTTGGCCTTCTTAAACCAATGCTCTGCAGCTCTTCCAGAAATAGCAAAAGGAAACATTAGATAGAAGACAAGTCCAGAATGTAATGAGGAAAACCTTATCAATATCAATTGAGGCTAGTAATTCATTGGAGAACCACGAAGTAAAAAATGATGAAAACTTTAGAGAACGAACAAAATAAGGACTGGAAATTGGTATAAGATATTTTTGTTTCTTTAACTAATTTAAACCTTCACACCCCCTCCAAATATCAGGAGAAAAAAATTAGAACACATCATTGCCTTGACAAGTTTCCAACACTTTCTTCCTCAGACGAATATGACATTTGTGGATGGTTGTTCATTCGAGATCCTCTTTATATATTTAGAACTACTGGATCAAGTGCTCTGGCTTTTAGCCTATAAAATTACATAGCTGATGAAAATAGAGATCACGTTAGCCCAATCACAGGCACCGATGAAGGGAGAGCATAAGGAACTGTCAGAAGGACAAGGAGAAGAACCCCTAACGAGAATTAGGCTTGATGAGTGTGCTCTAGGACAAGGGATAAGAAGCATTGATCTCTGGGCACAGGCAATGATCTACATAAGTAGATGAAAACCAGCATCTATATAGATGGTAAAGTAATATTGTTAATAATGAAAAATTCTAACAAGGAAACAGTAGAGAACAATATAAAGCAAACAAATTAATAAGATGGCTTATCGTTCCTAGTGCTTTATATAATGAGTATACTTGTGCCAGTTTAATGTGCTCAGTAGAGCAACATAATGGAGAAAATAGCAGAGATAGAGAAAGAGAAAGAGGCAACCACTCCTACTAGAAGTACACCAAATGCCTCTCCACTACTGCCTCCCTGCTAGTATTGATTTCATTTTCTTTCCACACACGTTTGTGATATAAAATCTATGGACCACCCAAATTTTATTCTAATTATAGAGCCAAAGAATTTGACGATTATCCAGAAAAACTTCGCCAAATAACCTAAACAAAAAAATAATTGGTTGAGAATGGTATGTATTTTTGACAAGCAGATGCAATCAACCTTTATAAAAATTGGAAAAATATGCATTTGAATGTAATATGCATCGATGCAGATTTCTACTTACTCAATATTGCCAGTTTTAGCAAATCCTCTCACAAGAATACTGTATGTCACCAAACTCATTTCGATTCCTTCCTCCTCCATCTTTCTTACACATGACAATGCTTCTTCCATGTCTCTTCCTACTGCATATGCATGAACAAGGCTGCAGCAGTGCAAAGTGGATTTATTATGAGATATCACTTTATATATTAAATTCAGAATCAGATCAAAGTATGTGCAACTAGAGCAACAACAGTAAGATACGATGTTCCCTTAGCAATTGAGAAAGGTAGAAAGTAATCGAAATTCCCAAATGGCTAGAAGTGCATTGGAGAGCGACAGGTACAGTATAACAATTTTTACTTTGTAAATACATGTAAATTAGGCTCTATTCCCCGGGCCCGCATCTTCTCAAAAGTTTCACGTGCTCGATGCATGTCACCTCGTCTTGCATAATAATTCACCAACAATCCAAACTCTTTTCTGGAAGGCTACAGAGAATACAAATCGTTAACAGTAATATGATGCACAAAACAAGTTTTCAAACTGATGTTCTTATTTGGTAGAGTGATAAGTCAGATACAAGTTATGTAAATTCATTTCTGTGTCTTTCATGCTTAAATTGATATTCTGGTTATGTTCTGTTTTTTTTTTTTTTTTTTTTTTTTAAAACTAACATGAGCCATATACATTTGAAAGAGTTGAAAATGTGTTACTGCCACGTGAATTCATTTGTCTAACAAGCTAATGCACAGTTGTGACAAAACTAATTCTCACTTCAAGTGGAACATGAAAGTCTGCATAAGATAATAAGCCTCTTGAATGCAAGTTCAAAACTTATGTCCAGTCTCTTTTCAACACTACAGAAACCGAAATTTATTACTATTAAGAATCAAGTCTATGGTTTGCGTTCTTGGAAGCACTTGTTCTTTTGTTCCCACAAGATCATTCCTAATTTTATTTCACATCCTGAGATACCTTCATAAATAATATTTATTACTATACTGACCCAAAAAGAATTGCCAGGAATATCTCATCATATTTCAACTTCTATAATGCATTCTTTAGTAGAAACAAAATGAAATGCAGAAAGAAAATTTTCGACTTCATAGTGACACAGCTGAACTCCACTTAAATGCAGTTGAATCAACCATCCATACGACAATAGTCTACTTAAGAGTTAAGAGAACTTGACATCAGTCAAAAGCAAACAAACTAGAGCATTCATATAATTATGTAAGTACCTTTTTAATCCTCTCAAACATTCGCACAACAGCCTGCCAATTCTCCGGATGAGTCTCCAAGACCTTCCGGAACTCCCTTCTTGACCCTTCTCTCTCTTCATGCCACTTAGATCTGTACTCATCCCCATCCCCCTCCGTGCCTTCAACCCACCTGACCCTCCCCTCAGTTTTTTCCTTCATTCGCCTCCCGTTGTCCAACTTCACACTCAATACCCTCCCATGAAACTCAACCCCATCGAACTCTATAGCCTTCGTTGCAGCCTTCTCTGCCATGGGCCCACTATATATCACAAACCCAAATCCCACGTTTCTCTCAATATCATCATGGCCTTTTATCAAAATCACATTCTTTATAGGTCCAAACTGCCTGAAAAACTCCGCCACCTCATTTTTCTTTATCCATAGTGGTAAATTCCCAACAAAGATTTTGCCTCTCTCCCTAAACTCCATTTCCTTTTCATCTTCCTCTGTAACACAATTTTCTGTACTTTCCAAAGTACCACCACCCTTTTCACTTTCCATTGTTTCATTTAACAAGAGTGGCGGGGGCGGAGGTGGAGGTGGAGGTGGAGGTGGAGGGGAGAGTTTGCTGGATAACCACAGCTTATTACTAAGAGTATCTGATGGCGGAACGGTCGTGGTATTTTGAGAATTAATGAGGTTTTTAAGAGGGTTTTTAGAAGCTTGGGAGGTTTGTGAAATTGAGGTTCTCAGAGGCTTTTGAGTTATTGGGCGGCGGAGGCTGGTGGAGGGGTTTTGAGGGGAATCTTGCGAGGATTTTACGGAAAGAAGAATTGAGGAAGTAGAGGAGGTGGGATGGTGCTTTCCGGGAAGAATGAAGGCATAAACGGGTGGTGGCGTTTGAGAATAGTGTGCGGTGGAAGACAGAGACGCGATGATATCCATTGTAAAATGAAAAACTGGTTAAGCTACGTCGAATAGTATGATATGATATATTTGATGATAATAATAATAATAGATTTTGAAGTCGAATACTACGTGAAGTAAATGATTTATACAATTTTTTAATTACAAATATTTTTCAATCACAAATTTATCTCAAAAAATATCAAATGATGTCATGTATACCCGTGTTCTAATATTACTTCTGTCAAATATCATTAGAGTATGTTTCTCTTGCCCATCACAATTAGGAGCGATGTGGGCTGCACGCAAGATCATTCATGTCGTAACGGGCAACGGAACATAAGTGAATGTCATTACTTTTTTTATAGATAAAATTCAATTCAGTTGGACGTTTCAATCCCAGACCTGAAATAGCTCATCACATTTGAGCTACTACTAGTGTAAAAATTGGTGGGATTTGGGTGTCACCTTTAAATTATATACTCTCTAGTCTCTACTGTGTGTAACTGTGTATTTAGACTTTGAACTTTGAAGTGTGCAATAAGGGTAGGACACATTTTGGTGAGACCATTTTACATACTTCATTATTTGTGTATCACTTAGCCCATGTTTGATGCCAATTTTAAAGAAAGACTGATTTTTTGGAAAATATATAATTAAAAAATAATAAAATTTGAGTTCGTGTGTTGAATATTTTATTATGCAAATAAATGGTTAAAAATGAATATGGTAAATAAAGAAGTTTTGGAGTCAAACCGGGCTTGGTTTGAAATTTATTTTGTTTTGATACTTTAAACATGTTCGAAAACACTACAGTTATTTTTTTTTATTAATAATATTTTATAGTTTTTTTACTTTCTAGTGGATTCTAGTATTTCTCACTCGTTTGAACAACATCCTTTTGAACCTTTTTTTTCTTTCTAGGATTAGAAAATAACAAGAAAAAAAAAGATTGTTAAGCTTGCATGTGCAGTATTAAGCCCTTGTTTGGGTTCCCTTTAAAATTTTTATTTTTTCCTACAGTACTCAATCTCAATAATTCATTAAAAGTTAAATTCATAATATTTGATTTTTCAACTAAAATCACAAACATCTATTTTCCTAAAAATTACTATTCATTTCAAAAAAAAATTAAAAGCAATATCAAACACACACTGAATATCATGCCAGTAGCTATATAGCAGCTTCTGCGACACACCTTACTTCACCTCTTTTTAACCGCACTAAGGCTCTTGTGATAACATAAGTGAGGGTTCAATAGAAGAAGGCATGAATGTACGAAAGAAGTGAGGATAGGGGACAGAGGTGCACTTGATGGGAAAACCTGGCAATGGTGTGTGGTGGGAGAATGTAGATTGAGGATGTAAAGAGCAGATTAACATATAAATTATGATGGTAGCAACAACATGAAAGACCATTTCTCATAGTGATTAAGCTAGTTATGATCTTGTAAATTTGTACTAGTTGTTGTGACGCGTCACCCATCAACATTATTCTCCTCATAAACAGATTATTCCAAAAATAAATAGACAATAGTTAGGAGAGGTGAGTCAACGACGAGCAAAAGGTTATTAGACACCTCATGAAAGCCCAAGGGAAAGGATCTCATCCAACCATTCACTCATTTAGTTCCGGCCCTTCCCAAAACCTCGTAGACACGTCTCATCATTTGTGGAGGATCCCTAGGGTGTTCGAAAATTAATGTTCACCCCTCTCTGTCTCGTTAATAAAGATCAAATTGATCACTTTCAAGTCTCCTTGTATTCATTGATGTTTGGTTCTCATTCAAATCACTCCAGGAATATTGGGTAAAATAGGTGGAATTTTCTATTCTTGATTGGTTCAATGACCCCAGCCGTCTATCATAATAGTACATTAATGTCAGTTTAAGGCAAAAGAAGACTCAACAATGTGGTAGAGATGGCAATGAACCAAGTACCCGCTCAACCCTTAGCCATACTATTCAATTTAATTTTGGAGTAGATTGAGTTAAAATCGTACACAAACAATGATGAGAATCGGGAAAGTCAAACCTCGATGCACGTGCCCGTGGGACCCATGACGAGCCCCGAAGTTGAAGAGGTTCAAGATTCGAGGCTAAACAATGTGAATAAATCAAGAAAAGAAGCCAAGAATCAAGTTGGAGCCAAAAATGAGAAGTTTGGAGTTTCAGCCAATTTCGGTCGACCAAACTTTCTTCCGGTCGACCGATCTTCTGCAGAGGAATTTTGATTCAGCCTCAGTCGCTTTCGGCTGAGTGGCGGTCGACCGAATGTCCTATTTCGGTCGACCCAGTGATCGACCGAAATAATTTCGGTCGACCAGTTCGGTCGACCGAAACACTCCGTTTTACAAAAACGGGATTTTTCTTGTAAATACCGAAATTGCACATTTTGCCCAATTTTGTACTTATATACACATTTCTTGTTCATTTATAAACAACTTGGTAATGTTCAATGTGAAGCTTTTGAGAGAGTTCCTCTTGTGGGTGAGGTAAATCCCATTTCTTGATCTTGTATCTATTAGAAAATTAATCAACTTTATCTTGAGTATTATTATTCTTGTGTTTATTGTTTATTTCCGCCACCTTGGAATTTGTTTATTTCTTTCCATTGGGTTAGGGTTTGTTAATCCTTGAATTTTGGGTTAAATTTAAACTTGGGTTAAAGTGTTTATCCTTTATTTTATCACTTTAGCTTTCTTGGGTTGGTATTAAAATTGTTGTGGAAATTTTCGGTCAACACACCGAAGGGGTTCGCATCATTTGGTATCAGAGCTTGGCTCTAAAATTGGTAATCATATCTTTACTTTCTTGTTGTTGTTCTTGTCATTGTGGAAAAAAAAATCCGAAAATTGGAAAAAGAAAATTGGGAAAATTTATATGCCCATGTGTATTTGTTGATTCTATGTATTGGGTATATTGATTGTTGAACTTATTGGAGAATTCCATTAGTCATACACTTGCATTCCTATGTGTTCAAAAGTGTGCCACCAAGTGTTTGATAAATTGTTCCAAAGAAAAATACTTCATTCATGCTTTGTTGTTCAATGCCCATATATTGCTAATTACTTGGGGCTATCCAATTCCCATCATTGAGATTGTGTTATCAACATTTTATTCCATATATTACTTGCTTCATCCATTGGGTAATTGTTGATCATTCACTTCTTGGCACAATTGTGTTGTTGGGGGTTTTTCATATATCCACATTATCCACATTCAAGGTCATTCAAAGATTGAGTGCAAGTTGTTTGATTTTGCCTCATTGAAAATTTACACTCTTTGTGCTTATTGTTCTACATTTATGCCTTGTCTATTATTTGTGGTTTGTCAATCTCATTGCTAAATTGTGTTCCTAACATCCTATCCCACATAAATATTGTTCCTTTTGAGTTTAGCAAGCACATAAATTCTACTTGCTATTTGTATCTACTTGTTATAAATTCCTTCTTCCTTATTGGTGATTTCTTTAACTCCACAAGAATTATACTTTGTGGTTTAGTTGATTACCTTCCTTGGAGAACTTGAGAAAGGAGATTTTGAGTGGAAAAATGCAAGAGTGGTGAGCTCATTAGAGGGTAAAAGCCTAAATTGAGTGAAACACGAGTGGAAAAAAAAATATTCTTGTGAGAACACTTGCACACCATGTTAAATTTCAATGCTCAAATTCAAGATTTGAAGTACTTGTTACAAAATCTTTCAACTACCATGGCTAAACAAATGGAGAAAAGTGGGGGTGAGTTGGAAAATTTAGGAACAAGAGGGGAGAGTACATCAACTAGTAGTGGTGAAGAAAAATGGGATGGTAGGAGAAGGTTGAGGGATAAATGTGGGAACATTGCGTATAGGGATGGAAGTAGAAAACAAAGTGGGAGTTTGAATAGAAAAGAAGTTAGGGGTGAATGTGGGGATGTTTTGAGAAATAATGGGGATGGTGAACAAAATGGGAGTTTGAATAGGAAAAGAAGAGATGGGTTAGAAGGTAGGAGAAATGGAGTTGATGAAAATATTGATAGTGCGAGAATGCAAAATTCATCACTCCATGGAATGGGTAGAAGACGAAGAGAATGGGTAGATAGGAGTGGAGGTGGGATGGATGAGAAGGTTGATATTGAGCAAATGAAGACTTCATCATTCCATAGGAGGGAAGGTAGTGGAAGTAGAGAAGTAGTGAAGGAGATAAATGCTAGGCCACCAACATCTTTTGTCCATGATAATGAGAAGGAGAAGGATGGAGAAAATATTTTCTACACTAGATGTCTTGTGGGGGATAGGGCATGTAGTCTCATTATATATGGGGAGAGTGACATGAATTTGGTGATTGTTAGTAGTGTGGAGAAATTGGGGTTACCGGTTATGAAGCATCCTAGTCCTTACATATTGCAAAGGTTGAATGGATATGGGGAGGTGAGAGTAAGTGAACAAGTTCTTCTTACTTTTCACATTGGTACTTATAGTGATCAAATATCATGTGATGTGGTTCCCTTACACACTACTCACATAATTTTGGGGAGACCTTGGCAATGTGAGCGAAATGTGAATCTTGATAGGAGGAGGAACCGGTGTAGCTTCAAAATGAATGAAAAAAAGGTTGTGATCCTATCTTTGAGCTGGGAAGAAGTATGCAAAGACCAAATGAAGCTCAAGAAGGAATTCTTGGAAGAAAAGGAGAAGGAGAAGGAAAAAGAAGAGAAAGAAGGGGAGGATAGGAAAACAAAAGAACCTTCAATTGATAAAATTTAAGAAAATAAAAATGAGAGCAAGAGAGTTGGGGTCACGTCCCTAGAAAAAGAAGAGGCAATGAGAGTTGGAGCCACGACTCCAAAAAAAGGAGAGACGAGAGAAGCACCGAGAGTTGAGGTTACTACCTCAGAAAAAAGTGACGGAGTGATGAGTGCCACAAAGAAAATTGAGAGAAAAGATCACCCCCAAAATGTTATTTACTCTTAAATATTCTAACAATGTTCTCCCTAGTTTGGTTATTTCTTTTTTGCAGGAAATTGTGAAGCCAACTTATCAAAACAACAAAGAACTCGAAAAGCATGCCTTATGGAAGAAATTCTTGGAAACATTTTCCTACCACGACAAGTAAAACCGAGGTAAACAAAATGAAATAACCGACGTCACATCAAGGAGGTATGCTCCTAACAATTCTTTAAATGCAAGGTTATTATGTTTTGAATACATTAGAGGATTGTATGACATCGATGGAAGCTTAGCAAATATTTTGTTGAAGTGTGAAAATGTTATACTTGATAGCCTTCATGTGCATGGTGGCTTCCTGTTTTGCGAAAACAAGCATGACTTCCTATTTTGTGAAAACAAGCTCAATGTGCCTACTTGTCTTATAGGGGAATTGCTAGTTTGGGAAGTCTATAAGGGAGATCTAACCAATTATTTTGGCTTGGAAATGATTTTTCTCCTAACCTCCTTAACCAACTCATCTTGTCTTGAACGTGTCAAGAGCATGCATGCTAAAAACCCAAAATTGTTTAACTTCTATGAATCATGTGGTAGGCGAGATTTTGCTAGATTCTATGAACATTATGATTATTTGTCTTGGGAAATTAGTTTGTTTGTTTTTAAATGTGCCATGCGCGAATTTCTAATGGGTGGGGCACATGTTGGTTGTTTGATTGGACACTTTGAAACCAAGGGGGCCTGGAAATATTTTGTGATCGCTTTTATTGGCCTCATTGGAAAATTGGTGATAAACATGTTTGCACTTGTGGTAAAGGCCGATCGTTCAAAGTGGCTAAATCTAAGTTTTTACCTCAAGTTTTATACACATATTTTCACGTTCCCAGTAAACCTTGGATTAATCATTCTATGGAGTTTGTGTTGGGTTTACTCAGACTAAAGAAAAGAAATGATGCTAATTTTGTGGATGTTGATAGGGGTATTAAACTTTCACATTTTACTACATGTCATGAAACCCGCATTGCTATCAACATGATGAATCTTTTCTTTGGAGGAGTGGTGCATTTGCATAAAAATGATGCTCAATTTGTGGTTGATAAATTTGCTTGCAATGGAAGTGTTCACCCTGTTAACAAATTTTCTCCACTTGATGTTGCTTATGGCCCTAGCCTACTAACCCTTTTGAGCTTGACGTACTTATTTATTGATGGAAATGTTAGTATAGGTGGGCATAACAAAGCAAATCTGGTTAAGCCCCTTCGCAGGAGGCTCGTGCCTCTATCAGAGGGGATTGACATTATAGCAACCCAGAATTTTTATGCAATAAATAATTATTTTAATATTTAGAAAATTGTGTCGCTACTATTTCATTTATTATTTTGAAGTTAACGCCGCGACGGATTCGTCTAGCCAAGTCAAGAAATATCGAATTTGTTCGATTTTAAATTAAAATCCGAATTTCTAAAATTATATTATTTTAATTATTTATTTAAAGTATTATTTTCAAAATCATTTTTCAGTCCAAAATATATCAGTTTTAAATACTTTTCTTGATCGAAGTTAGTCCAATATTTATCAAAATTGTATCATGAACCCACATATTTTTCTTCTTTACACCAAAACAATAATTCTTTATACAATTCCATCATCCAACCCATACTCCACCAATTCAATCCACTATATCACCTATATCATTATCATCAATCACTCGTATGCATCACCTTTTCCACTAAATCAACCATCATTATGTTTCAAAACATAATGATGATACATACATGTTCTATTTTTTTTTCACACCTAATTCCCCACTTTTTCTCTCCTATAATTCCTAATTAATACCACCACAATGGCTACCCAAGCTTCACGCACCCAAACTCCAGCTCAAGTCCACCACTGTCAAGCCACCAAAACAAAGTTCTCAATTCAACATTTAAACTGCAAACACCCAAACCACCCCATTGAAATTCACTGCCAAGATGCCATCATCCAACACTCAATTCAAATCGAATCCAATCCTCTACAAGCTACAAAACTGAAATCATGCAACAATCCAAGATTTCACCAAAACCTAACCACCTCAACCGCGACCTCGCACACTGCCACAGCCAGAAATCATCATCAATACCAACCACCTGCCACAGGTTAAACCACCATTATCTTCAAGATTGATCATCCGCAATTCACCAAACAATGCCACTGCAGTCTTCATAAACACCACAGCCATAGACGGCCAAACCACCTCAATCACCGGAAAATCGCCCAAAACCAAAATCAAAACCAAAACAAGAATTAAGTGAAACCATTACCTTGCCTCAGTCACCGGGTCGTTCGACCGAAGTTCCACCAGAAAAACGCAAACCAAATCAGGACCCCAGCAACTCTGGTTCTTCGCAGCCAAACCACAACGCCCAGCCTCGATTTCATTTCTGTTTCGCACCCATTTCTTGTACCTAAACCACACAAAAAACTTAGTCTATAACGCCCCGTCGCTCACCGCCACCTTACTCCGGTGTTACGCCGGCGAAATCGCCATCGGAGGATGGAACCATCGTCGACAGCCCTCGTCCTCTTCTCGCCCTTTCCTCTCTGTCTCTTCTCTGAATCTCGAAACGAATGAGAGAGAGAAGTAAAGAATTGATATTATAATTTTCATTTTCAGAATTTGCAAATTAGCCCCAAGTTTGAAAAGTGATCATTTCAGTCCCTATATTTTTAAAAAGGTTTTATTCAGTCCTTTTAGCTTCAAACTTATCATTTCAGTCCCTGCTGATTTACTTTTAAGCTCAACTATCAAAAGTATTCATTTTAATCCCTCAACTTTCAAAATATCTATTTTAGTCCCTGAACTTTCAAAAGTATTCATTTTAGTCCCTCAACTTTCAAAACATCAATTTTAGTCCTCAAATTATAATTTATCATTTTGAACTATATATTCGATAGACTAAAATGACTTATTGGCTAAGACGAAGCGTACGGAGAATTTAAAGAAATTGAAGTCATTCCCGCTCAACTTTGCACTCGTCGGATTTGAGGTAGACTCGCACTTATTAATTGATTTAAATTATGATTTCATATAAATGTCATGTGACTTGTGAAAGTCAATTTTTAAGAAAAGCAAGTATGTTTTTATGAAAGGTAAATATACCTTATGTTGTTATGAAAAGTAAGTATGTTTTTATGAAAAGAAAATATACTTTATGTTTTTACGAAAAGTAAGTATACCCTATGCTTCACGAAAATGTTTTTTTGGATCATTGCTATGAAATCAATCTACCAAGATTGTTATGGGTCCCATATGATAAGTTATGATATGTTAAGGGGACCGGAGTTTTAGTAGCGCTACACATAAGAATTCTTGCCACGAAGTTCGGTAACATTCTTGTGTCTCCTATGTTTATGAGGATTTGCCACGAAGTTCGGTAAAATTCCTGTGTTTCCATATGTTTATGAGGATTTACCACCTAAGTTCGGTAAAATTCCTGTCGCATATGTTTATGAGGATTTCGATCCTATCTTATGTTATGATGCAATTGATCCCTATGAATTTCAAAAATTATGCTTGGTATACTTACTACATAAGAATTCTTGCCACCTAAGTTCGGTAAAATTCTAGGATTTCGATCTTATCCTATGTTATGATGAAAACTTACTGTTATTATGATTTTACTGCATAAAGAATTCTTGCCACCTAAGTTCGGTAAAGTTCTTGTGTCTCCTTATGTTTATGAGGATTTCAATCCTATCTTATGTTATGCTTTCAAAAGAAATTATGCTTGGCATAATTAAAATGTTTTTATAAGTATATGGTTTTCAAAGAGCTATTTTCAAAGAGCCTATGATTTGCAAAATATGTCCCGTGCTGTAATGCACAATATGAGATTTATCAAGAGCCGTTTTATAAAGAAGCTCTATCAATGCCCGTTTTATAAAGTGCCGGGATTTATATGTTTAATCATCTTATAAATTAAATTAATTTGCGATGAGTCTACTGAGTATTTCCCCCATGAAATACTCACCCTACTTTTTAACAGTTTTGCAGATTTCGGAGACGGTGGCGAGCGATGAATGATGGTGGCAATAATCGTTAAACGGTTGAAAGTTTGACGTTAATGATTTCCGTATTTTTCCAAACAATCGAATAATTTAGAGAAGTTCATTTATTTGAGAAATTATGACATTGTCAATTTCTTTACAAAATTAATGGTTCGATTTACTATTTCAAATGGTTTCATAAATGTTTCAATTTTATCGGCCATTACAGTTTATTTAATGTTGCCAAAAATGGATTTCAATTATTTCTTCCGCAAAAATATTATTCGAAAAATTTAGACAGAAAATGACGTAGTGAATCGGGTATACGGAACTCGGGGCGCTACAGACATACAATGTACTTCCCATGCCAACCATGGTAGGAGGCGATTCGTATTTGATCCGGGTGGTTGGAAATGGTTCTCTTCAAGGGGAGAACGGGTTCCCGATCAAATAAAATCCAAAATGCTACCCTGCGATATTGGCACCTCTCAAGTTCTTCGCAACGCCTACAAATTGATTTTACACGGTGAGTATGAAATTTCAGTTACATTTATTGTGTCTGAATTTTCTATTTTTATTGTAGGTGACGATTCGTGGTCGAATCTCTTTCGAGGTGGAGGAGATGATGAGAATCACGAGGGTCCAACTTCATTGCACGAACCTGTGATCAACAATGTTGCAAGATCAAAGTTCAAGGAGTTTCACGACAATGCATTCAAGCAAGATTCGAGGTCGAATCCTTTTCAAGAGGGAGGAGATGATGAGAATCGGGAAAGTCAGACCTCGATGCACGTGCCCGTGGGACCCATGACGAGATCCGAAGTTGAAGAGGTTCAAGATTCGAGGCTAAACAATGTGAATAAATCAAGAAAAGAAGCCAAGAATCAAGTTGGAGCCAAAAATGAGAAGTTTGGAGTTTCAGCCAATTTCGGTCGACCGAACTTTCTTCCGGTCGACCGATCTTCTGCAAAGGAATTTTGATCCAGCCTCAATCGCTTTCGGCTGAGTGGCGGTCGACCGAAGGTCCTATTTCAGTCGACCCAGTGATCGACCGAAATAATTTCGGTCGACCAGTTCGGTCGACCGAAACACTCCGTTTTACAAAAACGGGGTTTTTCTTGTAAATACCGAAATTGCACATTTTGCCCAATTTTGACTTATATACACATTTCTTGTTCATTTGTAAACAACTTGGTGATGTTCAATGTGAAGCTCTTGAGAGAGTTCCTCTTGTGGGTGAGGTAAATCCCATTTCTTGATCTTGTATCTCTTAGGAAATTAATCAACTTTATCTTGAGTATTATTATTCTTGTGTTGTTGTTTATTTCCGCCACCTTGGAATTTGTTTATTTCTTTCCATTGGGCTAGGGTTTGTTAATCCTTGAATTTTGGGTTAGATTTAAACTTGGGTTAAGGTGTTTATCCTTTATTTTACCACTTTAGCTTTCTTGGGTTGGTATTAAAATTGTTATGGGAATTTTCGGTCAACACACCGAAGGGGTTCGCATCAAACAACTTGTTACGTATACATCTTTTAAAAAAAAAAATCAAAACAATATTAAGAAAATAATAAGATTTGATTATATAACGAAATTAAAACTAAAGATCAATCAATCAACTACTTGAAATTTCAGCATACTTATTTTTTATATGAAAATGAACGTCATGTCAATCATTGACGCACATTAAACGCTTTCAAAATGTATTATTTGAACGGGTTCCTAACTTCGGGCATAGTTCATTTATCTGCACTGAAAGCAGATTTCGAAACTACCATACTAACTAGAGGTGTTGGTAGATCTTTTGTAACGTCAGAAACAATTGGATATCTCTATTCGTTCGCCAAAATTCAAGTAAACCAAACTGTAAAGAATCAACAGGTTCATGTTCCTAAGCAATTTTTGTTTTAAATATTTATTTAATTCTTCAAGTATTGCCATGGGACCGATAGTCTAGATTCAAATGTTTGATGAAAGAATTGAGACATACTTGAAGAAAAACCTTGTGTGTCCCTAATTTCTTCTCATAGATCAACTAGTTTTATTTTGTCTTCTCTAAGTACAGCAGAAGAGGTAGGTGCGGAGGGTGCCCAACTAACATTAGCACCCCATCGGCATATAATTCATATATGTCAACTAACGTGCTTTCTAAATTTTTACAAGTGATAGATGAATCAAATTTAACGCATTACATATTTTAAAAATAATATGTTTAGTACCTTTTAATTTGTAATGAGGCTCCAATAAGCATGTTAAAGAAAATAACATACACTTTTTCCATGCCAAATATTGTGCACAATATTTTCATATTGTTTTGTACTGTGGAATCCTTCAAATGTATGGCTTGTTGAAATCATTTTGAAGCGATCCCAACACTTTCCAATTTTTTACCATTCGCTTCTCTATTTGCATCAGGAATATTAGGCACTTCTTCGACAACATCTACATCCTCTTCAATGTCTTCCAATTCAATTGGATGACTACCTCCTCCCACATCCAAATCTTCTGAAATGGAAACTTCGTTGAAATCGACAAATTCATCGTGAAAGCAAGATTCCGATATTATAAGTGATTGTCCGTCGAACAATTTCTCGACAAATTGACGAGTGTCAATTTGTATATATATATATATATATATATATATATATATATATATATATATATATATATATATGTATATGTTAAAACATGAAAAAAGGAATAAAGATGAAATATTACTGTAGAATGAAATACACATGCACATAGTTCGATTTGGGTGGTTTATGCCATATTTTCAACTCAAACCATTTCACGCGGTTTTATATTTTCTCCAAACCAAACAAAACTAAACCATATTATTTTCTAACAAAATAAAATCAAACCATTATTTGTGGTTTGACTTGATTTAATCTGCGTCTTATCTATCGATATTTTTTAAGTTAATGTAATTTTAAATAAGAACTATGTACAAATAAGAAGATTACCAAGTAAGGAATGTTCATCCTCAATGTAAGTCCTAAGTTCAGTGCTATGATAAATGGAAGTAAAAACATGTTGTTAAAAGAATGCTAAATGAGCATTGATGGCATTCACAACCTTCAAAATAATCTACTACTGAAATAAGTGATAACATGACTAAAAAATATACTAAACTGCAATTAAAAAAATTGTAACATAATTTTTCATTCTAAAACTCATCGTAATCCAACATTTCTAAACTTTATATATGCAGCACTTGATTTAAAAAAAAAAATTAATTCTTATTTTTTTCTTTACTTTATAATTTAATAAAATTAATTTG
The DNA here is from genome assembly GCA_963555705.1 of Ligustrum vulgare. Taxonomy (NCBI): domain Eukaryota; kingdom Viridiplantae; phylum Streptophyta; class Magnoliopsida; order Lamiales; family Oleaceae; genus Ligustrum; species Ligustrum vulgare. The sequence continues at coordinate 53,346,567 of OY743171.1, forward strand.
TAACTTAAAAAATTAAAAGCGGTTAGATTAGGTTTTTTGCAGTTTTTTAAAAATAAAAACTTAAACCAAATAATTTTTAAATGGTTTTGGTTCGATTTGAGGAAAACAAAATCATGGGTTCATGTGGTCTCAAAGTAACAGTTTCAAATCAATGAATTAGGTTTGATTTGCAATTCCTCAGTTTTTTTTGCACCCCTATGAAGGAATATAGATGAAATATGTAATTTTAGTTTATAACTAGTATCACATCCGTGTGTTGTAGGAAGAACAATATGAATGATTTTACTGTAAAAATCATTTCAAAATAGAAAAAAAGTTTGAACACACAATTTGCTTTGATTAAGAATTAAAACTGTCAACAAAGGACAAAGCGGAAATGAATTAGAATTCTCATAAATTTTGGAAAACCACTTTAAATACTGGGCCCCTGTTTGTAATAGTATATTTTGGAAAATGTGTAGTTGAAAATAAGGAATCTTTTTGAATTTATGCGTAAATTATTTTATTGATACGATGTATGGTTGAAAATGAGTTTTTGAAAAAAAAAAAACTAAATTGTTTGTACATTTTATGGTTATCCACACCTGTGTGATGTCCGAAAGTTTTTATAGGCAAAATATATTTTAAACAATTGCTCAAACTTAAATTAAATAATGCAATTTTTGTCTAAAATAAATAAATGTTTTTTTGTTCAAATACTTTAGACTATAAATAATAACCCTCAAAATATTATAATTTATATAAAATAAAGTAATTTCAAAAAATTAAATATACGAGGTCTTATATTTAAATGAATGTAACAAATTAAACAATATTGACGGTGTACGAAAGTGAAAATCAACACAAGAGACCCTTTGCATATATATTTTTTTTTTAATATTCAAATGCGATGCATTTAATTGAATATAATTAAATGCACATTTAATTATATGTCATTAAAATTAATAAAAAAATTAATAAAAATCAAAATAAAATATATATAATGAACCTTTTGTCTATGCCCTTATTTGATGTTGTTTAAAAAGAGTTTATTTAAAATGAATAATTATTTTTATGAGAATGTATAATTAAAATGTAGTGAATCTATTTTGAGCTTATGTCTAATATTATTTTATTGATAAATGTGTGGTTGAAAAGAAGAAAGAAAAAAATTTGTTAAAAATTTAAAGGATAGGAAACACGGGCTATATATGTTAATAAAATTTTTAAAAAAAGTTTTACCATTTTTTACGAAACGTAATTATTATTTTAATATTTTAATAAAATTGTGGACCAATGAATTGTTTTACCATTTTTACGAGGAAACAGGCCATGAATTAAGTGTTTTAGCGAGTGTATCAAAAACACGCCAACTTGATTTTTGAATTTAACGTTCAATAAATAAAATTTTCTTTTTTGAAATGTTCTTAACTATAATATTAGCCTCATACAATACATGTGGAAGACTCAACTTACATATTCTCCTTAGAATCAACGTTTTTCTTTTTATATATTGTTTTTCATCGTATTCTTTCTAAAAAGATATGTAAGATAGATTTTTTTGGTATATTTTGAATTTTTAAGCATCAATTATTAATTTCAAGTATTTTTTCTAAAAAAATTAATCATTAATTTTAGTAAATATTGTTACATGAATTTGCGTTTATTTATTCATATTGACAATTTCTTTATTCATATTATACATTAATATTTAAATAAAAATTGATAACATACCAATTGTTTAATAAAAATTATATGAACTATTTGTTAAAATTCGTAATATATATTCTGCATAATATATTTAGTTAAGTTTATAATAAAAAAATAGACAATGAACATAATCAGTAAATAATAAAAATAACGTCAAAATGATGAATAAATTGATCAAAATCTTAAGTTGTAAAAATTAACATAACTTAGAGTATGTTTGATTCTAGTTAAAATGAGGTTTTTTAAAAACGAATACTGATTTTTAGGAGAATTGATGGTTGAAATTTGTTTGAAAAAGTCAAATATTGTGTACTTGACTTTTAATGGATTGTTGAGATTGGGTACTGTAGAAAAATGAGAAAATTTTATTGAAAATCAAACAAGGGCTTAATTTAATTTACTTCGAAAATTCATATGTTTATTATTTGTTTTAATTTGATAAGAAAAACTCGAACTGAAATTGATCATCTATGACCAAATTGAATTTAGTTAACAAATTTTTGATAGTATTATAGGACTTAAATGATGAGATATTGAAGAAAAGTAAAAAATATAAAATAAAACTTTTACATTTGATATTTGAGACAATTTTATGGACAATATGTTTACTATTTGCTCTCATTGTTAGCTTGAATTAAATTTCTCATTGAGATTTTTGATTTGACATCTATATTACATATTTTTCGATTTCAAAATAATACAACAATTATAAAAAATAATAATTATCATAAAAAAATAGTTATATATTAAAAAATAACATATTGATAGATAGCGTGAATGTTAATGCCATTAATGGCACAAGTACCATAATATTTGCGAAAATATTGAATACAACATTTTTTTTCTTTCAAAAACTTCCAGATTTAGAAAGTTATTTTAACGGGAAACTATGTGCAAATATTAGTGACGACTATTCTACTTTAATATATATATATATATAAAGATGTAAAGATGAAATATGTAGTAATTGAGAATTGAATTGAAATATGCAAATTGAGAAATGGAATGAAATTTAGATTGAATTATAATATAATAGAAGAGAATAGATGTTGTAGAATTGGTTGTGAAATGAAATTAAATATGTTGGTATTTATAGATGAAAAATTGAAAAGAAAATCTAGTGACCATTGAAGACCCCAACAATCACTATGAAATAGGTATGTCGCCGAGCCGAACATCAAGGCTCGAGCTTTTTAGGACCGAGCTTTTTTTGGCTCGAGTTGAGCCGAGCCAAAGCTCGGCCAAAAAATTGAGGCTCGGCTCGAGCTTCATCGAGCCGGGCCGGCCCTTTTTTTTTTTTTTTTTTTTTTTACGGCGAATGAATATGTATTGTATTTGTAATTACTTAAATGAATTATACACAATAAATGTAGTTAAAATATCAAACATAAGATAAGATTTAATAAAAATGTAAACGTAAATTTCGCAAAGTCTATCTATACTAAAATTAAATTACTAGTTGTTTTATATATATTCAATAAAGGTTACAAGTTACAACTCTCCTCCTTTTTCCGGGCTTGGGACCGGCTATGATCAACATAGGCGGAGTTAAAAATTGTACACGAATAAAAAATTTCGTGTACAATTTTTTTTAAAATATAATAATTTAAATTATACAAAATGATTTTTAAAAACTTACAATTTCTTCTATCTTAAATATTGCTCCAAGTCCTCGGCCATGATGCTATCAACTTTATCTTGAAGTCGTAAATCTGCACATTCCCAATCCTTCAAGCATACAAGAGCTTCTAATATGTCTTCCTTCAGTCTTGATCGTTCGTCTGACAAAATCCTACCACTTAAACTAAATACAGCCTCCGATGCCACGATGGACACTGGAGGTGTTAGTAAATCACGTGCAATTTTTGCTACAACTGGATATTGCCTTTCATTACACCTCCACCAAGTTAAAACATCAAAATTCTCTAATTCATGTGGTGTTAAAACACTGTGAACGTCCACACACATGTACCTAGCTAATTCAAATGGAATTTCAACGTTTGTACCACCTATCGATCTAGATGTGTTTCCACTGGAACTAATTGAGGGAACACTTGCATTTGTGTTAATAAAGTCCCATAAAGAATTAGAATGCATTGAAGTACTTTGTGAAACATTAGTTTGGGAACTAGAACTACATTGATCTTTTTTTGCAGTATAATAATTGTACATTTCACATAATAAAGATTCCACATTAACATGTGATAATTCTATATTTAAATTTTGTGAAATTCAATTTATAATAGCCTTAGTGCCCATTAAATTTAATCGAGGATCCATCACCGATGCTAAAACAAATAAAGAAGGTAATTCTTCTCAATATTTGCAAAATTTTAACGCCATGGAACTAACTACAACATTAAAAATTGGCAAATTTCTATATTGATTGAATGTTTGTGTAATATGAAAAAAGTGTTGTAAAACAAGTGAAGATGTTGGGTAGTAAACACCACTGCATGCATTTGTGGCATCATAAAAGGTTTTTAAAAATCTTTTTACATAGAATGCAATTTCCCATTCCCACTCTTCTAAATTATTGTCAGATCCATACGTATGTCTACCATTATAATACATTGAAATAATTTTATCATAATTTTCACATGAGTGTAACATAAGGTATGTAGAGTTCCATCTATGTGATACATCTGTAGCAAATGAATGTTCTTCTAAACTATACTCCGCACACACACTATTAAATGCTTGTTTTCTTGATGGTGATACATTTATGAAATTTATTGCTTGTCTAATTTTATCTAAGGATTTTTCAATATGTTTTAAACCACTTTTAACAATTAAGTTGATAATGTGACAAACACAACGTTGGTGAAAAAATAAACTATCAAATGCAGGGTTAAAATCAGAAATAAATTTATCAATAACAACCTTATTAACGCTAGCATTATCAAAAGTAAAACTACGAATCATATCTTGCATACTGAATTCTTGTATAATCCCTTTTAAAACTAAATGTATGTTAGCGGCATTATGAGGATATTCTACTAATCTAAATGCAATAATTTTTTTGTGTAAAATCCAAAGATTATCAATGTAATGAGCTGGGACAGCAATATAACCTTTTTTATTACCACCAGTCCATAAATCAGATGTAAATGAAATAACAATCTCATATGTTTTTAAGGCTTTAATGGTAATTTCTTTCCTTTTGTTATATAATTTTACGGTGTCTGCACGAAGTGTATTTCTACAGTAAGGAGTATACCTGGGTTGAAGATAATTCTGCAAAAGTCGGGTGAAGTGAACAGAGTCAATTAAGGAAAGGGGCATTTCAGCGGCCGCCACATATGCAGCCATACCTTCGCGAAATCTTTCTTGCGAATACACAAATGTTGAAAGAGTAGTAGTACCAGAAGGTCCAGAACCACCAAAAACAAGCTGGGACTGTGTTGGGTCACCAACCGGTTTCGCTTTGCACGCCCTTGCTATGTGCCGATTCAAATGTGACGTGCTTGATCCGAGCTTCCAGCTCATTTCCTTACCACAGTAATTGCAGCACGCTTTCCATATATCAACTCCATGTTCAACACCAACTTTTTTCCTTGTCATATGTTGCCAGCAATCCGATGACTCTTTTTTAGCTCGTTTGATTTCAACAATTTCCTCCTCTTGAATATCATCCAAGTCAATGGGAGCATTTTCGGAGACATCGATATGAGAGGGAGTACTAGAACTACCCCTGAATTGGTTAACTTCATCGCTGTTAAACTCCATACTTTACAAATACAATACTGATGTGTAGAATGTAGTTAGTTTCAAATTTGAAAGTTGAAACTTGAAACCGAGAGAAATATTATCACAATAATTGAAGAAAATAGAGAAATAGAGAATTGAATAGAAATTATAGCAAACAAATGACTATTATGACGAAATGAAAAAACTTGTAAGTGAATTGTGAATTAACAAATAAAATGCGACCTATTTATAGAAAAAAAAACGTGGGAAAACAAAAAAAAAATTCAAATTTCAAATTTTCAAAAAAAAATCTGCTTATTTCAAATCAGATCAAAAATCAGATAAAAAATGTATCAACCCGTGTTGCAGGCAGCAGCAGAAGACACGGGCCATTCTGGCTCGTGTCTTCGGGCCAATTTGGCCCGCCACACGAGCCGGCCCGTGTGGCTCGACGGGCCACACGGGCCGGCCCCGGCTCGAGCCCAGTGAGTATTTTTGGGCTCGGCTCGAGCTTCGGCTCGATCCTACAAGTCTCGAGCCGAGCTTAGCCAGAGCTTTTAACGAGCCAAGCCCGAGCTACCCGAGCCGACGAGCCGTTTTGACACACCTACTATGAAATGTTCACAACACTTTCATTTAAAGCATGTTTGGTAAATGAAAAATTCAATTTTTTTAATTACACATTTTCATGTGACTCACCACTTTTCACACTTTTCAACCACATATTCTTCAAAGAAATGAAAATTCATTTAATTTTTTTTTTACACCAATCAGGTTATCAGTGACAGGTTGGCACAACTCGTTTACACGAACGACTCGTGGCTTGCCAACTCATTTACGAGTGGCTAGTGTAAAATGAGTGTACGAGCGATTAGTGTAAAATGAGCCCAACTTGACTCATTTTTTTTTTAATCTGACCTTGCTCGAACTCGTCTTTAGATCGAAACCATCCATTTTATAAAATACTCCTACAATTTTTGACAGTTGACGAACTAGTTGTACCCATTTTTTATATAATTTATTCATAAACACTCAAATTATTTTTATTCACGTGTCAAATAAGTTAACCTATTATTTACAACTCATTTTTATTTATTTATAATTTAAATTAATTATAAACAGTTCCTAACACATGCTTACCTGCTTTTAGAAAATCTTTCTCGTAAATAATGGAAGAGAATCACAATATCACATTTATTCTTACACTTCATAAAATTGTCTAGCAACAATAAGTCATCTTTATATGATTTTTAGAAATTTTTGTGGTTTTTATTTTTTATATGAACGTATAGTTTTAAAATGTTTAATACAATATCACATTTATTCTTACACTTCATAAAATTGTCTAGCAACAATAAGTCATCTTTATGTAATTTTTAAAAGTTTTTGTGATTTTTTTTTTTTTTTTATGAACGTATAGTTTAAAAATGTTTAAAAAATAAAAAACTGTGGATTTGATTAAGGCTCTATTCTTTTAAAAATTAAATTGTCATTTATTTCACTACAAGACAAAAAAGACACAAAATTTAATTTACACAATTTCTCATACAACTTTTTAACCATCCACATTTTCTCTCTTCAATTTTTAACCACACATCTTACATTAGAAAACACAAATAAATGCAACACAATTTAAATTTTTTACTTTTATCTACATGACCTAAGAATGAATGGTTAAAATTTAGTTTAAAAAGTTAGGTGAAAAAAATAACATCACCAAGGCTCTCAATCAAATTTTAGACTCAAGAACTCTATAGTTCCCTTCGTAAATCCTTCTTCTCTTCTAAATGGACATAGTTGTAAATCTGTCGAGCGAAATCATGTAATGTAAGCCTTTCATAAATTCAACTTGCTAGTAGTATTCATCCGCATATAATCTCATAGATCTAACTGTTGGGATTTTTTGGTCCCAATCAAACCTCGGGGCAATGATAATAAATAGTGTCGGATTTTAAGCTTCGTAGGCCATCGGCCCATGATCGAAGTATTGTCCAATCTCCACAATTAGGCAGCCCACGCGCTAAGAGATCTATTACCCACGTCGAGGTTTTAATTGGGTCACGACCCTATTGCTCGATGGGTAGGCTTCGGAGACGACCCATTTTAATTAGGGCTTCCATAATTAAACCCTAAACCTATTTTTACCCGACCCTCCCCATTTGGCTCGATAGATCACACTTGACATTTCTCACTCTCTCGGTGCGGCTACTCCCTCCCTCTCTTCTCTGTGAAAAAACGGCACCTTCCCTTATTCTCTTTGTGAGAAACCGACTCCCTCCATCGTGGTGATCACCACCGTGTGCTCTCTGTGCGCCTCTAGTTCGGTCCTTGTTGTGGACCGTGTTCGGTGTTCGGCCCTTGCTGTGAACTGTGATCGTGTTCTTGCTGCCTCCTTGTTCGGTTCTTGCTGTTGTGACCGAGGGTTGCCTGTGCTTGGTTCTTACAGTTTGGGTCTTATTGTGGTTGCTCTGTGCAGCCTTGTTGCGGTGTAAACCGCAACCTGTGTGGCTCGCTGCTCTCTCCTTCGTGGTTGTTGGCTCGTGCTCCTGTGCTTGATTCTTGCGGTTTGGGCCTTATTGTTGGGTCTCTTTGTGCAGCCTTGTGTTCGGTTCCTTTGTGGTTCCTCTGTGCAGCCTGATTTCGTTTGGTTGGGGGTGTGTTTGGCAGTGGGTCTCTTGGCCGGTTTGGGGGTTGTCTTGGAGTGTTCTCTGACGGGTAGTGGTGTTACCATTGTGAGAATTGTGCTGAAATTTGAGCCCTTTGATTTCACCCGCAGTCCTCTAATTTGCTGAAAAAGGGATTTATCATTACTTGCAATTATATTGTTTATGTATTGATTCAATTACATTGCTAATTATATAGTTTATCTTCCGCTGTATTATTGATTAATCTCGATTACTTTATGTTTTGCGAGGTTGGATTATTCAACACTAACGTGTAAAAAATCATCTCCAGAACCACATGAATCAACCAAAGCAATCAAGACCTTATTCGCGCATGTAGTATGCATTAGCACGAAATAAAATGAAATCCATCACGAGAAAATGCAGATTGAAATTGATACATCCTGACATAACAATTCAAATGAATACCCCAAAAGTTTTGTTCACGTTGCATTGATCTTTATGACATGAATAAAAAGAGTCTAAAAGCTAAAATAGTAAGAACTACCATACATTGATGAAACTGGGGTAAAAAACTGTATCGCTCTTGTAAAAGCATGAATGCATACCAAACAAACTCAGTACCTCCTTTCAAAACCACCAGCACCACCTCGACCGTAAGCAGGGGCAGTAGGCAGTGCCTGTGGTTCAATGGTCTGCTTAATAACTCCAGGAAGGTCAGCCATGCCAAGGGCAGTAAGCATGTCATGAGTCTCTGCGTCAACTTCGATGACATCAGTCTTAATGGCAGACTCATCAGGCACAAAGTCCATGCGCCTCTCACGTTCCTCCTCCTGCAGCTTGAGTGAGATGCCACGAACCGGACCCTTCTGGATCCGCTTCATCAGGTGGGTAGAGAAGCCAGCAATCTTGTTTCTCAGACGCTTGGAAGGAATAATGGCAACTTCCTCTAAGACCTTTTTGTTTGTATGGAAATCCAAAGTCATTTTAGAATAATATCTCTCAATCACCTGTCGGGAGGACTTCTTCACTGTCTTAGTGCGCACACGACCCATCTCAGCAACAGTACCTTAGTAATTGATTTTGATATACACATGTTTAGTCATAGAGATTTAATTTAAATTGTTAACAATTCAATTAAAAAAACAAAGTAAACACTTTCGGGCAATGCAATGATATATAATTATAAAGTGTTAAAATTACTTGGAACATGACAGATTTTTGAGTTTCAACTCTCCATCCAATGGCACACAAAAAGGAAAATGATAGTTCCAATTTAACAATAAAGTAAACAATCATCCCTTAATATCACTAAGAAAACAAATAAATTGTTCTTCATGTGTGTGTGTATTTGCCTGGATTTAATTTCCAACATTTCCAGGACAGAAAAATGAAGCCCACATTACAGAAAACTCTACATTACAAAAGAATGTCTGTAGACACAAAAAATATATATATATTTGGATTGGATCAATTTAATTTTGTTTTTAATCCAATTAAGTCTATTAAACAAAGTCCACTAAAACAGACATAAAAGAAGCCCATGGATGAGGCCCATCCTGCTTTTCAAAACCCTAACCATTTTATTTATTTATTTAAATAAATGAAGTGGTTACAAAATTGAAAATTCTCTATATAAATAGGACCATTGGTCCATGAAAAAAAGGAGGAAAAAAAGAAAAGAAAAGAAAAACAAGAAGAAAGAATTGCAGGTGGAGAATACAAAAATTCTCTCAAGCTTCAAGCCAAGTCCAAATCCAAGAAGATCAAAGTCATCTTCAAATCAATTCCAAGAAGACCAAAGCCCTCTTCAATCAAAGCAAGTCCAATCCGAAGTCCAAAATCTCAAGTTCAAATCCAAGTCTCAAGTTTCAAGCGCAAAACAAGCAAACTCAACGAATCAAGATTTCCAACAAATTCAGATTTTCAGGAATCAAGCCACGTGGCCCCTTGTCTTCAAACACGCAGATCGTTAATCAGAGAATTTTGCAATTTTGCATTTACAAGAGTTGTTCACCTGTATTTTCTCAAATTAAATTTGTAACAATTTCAATATTTTTAATAATACTTCGAAATTCGTTGTACAATGTCATATACCAGTTTCAGACTTTTTAAGTAATGTATATGTATATATGTTCCCCCAGTCCTTTTCTAAAGTAATTGATCCTAAGATTCGTATTTTTCCTGTAGGAATCAGGAAAACATGAAAGCATTGTTACAAATACAAATTTTCTGTTCAGGTTCTATTAATGTAGGACCATCCATATTAATACCCAAACAACAATTTTTGCATCAAATAAACGTTTTAATATGTGCAAACCAAAAGTCGCTAGACAAGTTAGTCACGAGAAAGAGCAAAGAATCAGCACAACAAAAAGCATAGCAATCAAAAGACGTGAAGTAAATCCACATAAAATCAAGGTAACAATAGAAACAACAGAACAATCTCAATTTCGATTTTTTTTTTTTTTTTTTTTTTTTTAACTTTCGGAAATTCAAATGCACAAAAAAAAAAAAAAAAAAAAAAAAAACGCGCACACACACACACACACACACACACAACTAAAATAAACTGTAACACTTACTTTTCCAGCAACTAAACATAGAGTAGTCCATACATTCTCCACAGATAAACAAAAACACGTTCCATTAATAAATAAAACAGACGGAAGAATACGTTACGATACAAATATGTGTGTGTGTGTGTGTGTGTGAACGTACATCATTAGCAAAAAACCTATATACACAAAACAAATTGGAATTTCTGCAGATGTAATACATATAATTAAAGTTGATATCTAATTAAGCTAAAAGCCCATGTACGTACACACAATCACACGTATATACAGTCACCGTTCATTGAAACTGAATGGATCTAAATGAATAAATAGAGCAACAATGGGATTGAAATTTAACTGAATCATTAACAGAAATTATAGAGAATTTACTTGGAAAACAGCCAAGCGAAGTGCTCGGGTCGCTGCACAAAATCCAACGGTTTTCTAGAGGGTTTGAAAGAGGTATTAAGACAGAAGAATTGGGGATAATTTAGGGTTTTAGTATTTAGGTCTTATTTGGGCCTTTGGGCTTGTGTAAGATAAGCTGAGTTTGCTTCTATTGAGCTTCAAATGATTGGGCCTCCTTTTGAAAGTGCATGGCAAAACTTCTTGCAGTCTCTACCAACTTCTGTACCAGGGGGTTAATTTCAATGTTGCTAAAATCTTTTGCAAATTGAGAAGATTGCGGATTCTTAATGAACTATTTAATGGATGTAAAATAAATGCACACTTTAATGGGAAGTGAACGGTTCTTAAGATCTTTAGAAGCTACCCCTCTCTACCTATAAAAGTGCAACTATAACTCATTAGTTAAACACGTCCAGTTATAGAGAGGTAAAGAGAGAGAGAATAGTTTCTTGTTTTCTTTATTTTTTTAATTGCAAATTTCATCTTCATAATTAATTAATGGATCAAGGTATGTTATTCAATTGCTTTAATAGATGATGTGAACATCACAAAATTCTAAAAATCTTGGCATTAGGGTGTATGTAGATTATTGCTTTATATGATTCATTTTGGTATAATTACATCATTTACATCCTTTTTAACTAAATGTTCAACAATATCATCCTTAAAATTTTTTACCCCACACACACATGTTCTCCGTCAAATCTTGTATTTTACCTTGTCTTCTTCACTCACAAGAGTTGAAATTGTCTTAGTATTCAGCATGTTTGTTAAAATGTCACTTTTATCTCCTTATAATTTCTCCGTTTTCAAAGTGCATGTAAGTCATCGTCTTAATTATTTTGCATGCAAATGTGTAATTTCGTTAGAATAAAATTATGCACCAAATTTTCTCTTACACCAAGCTCCCAAGAATTACCCACCACCTATATTCTCCCCCCCCCCCCCCCCCCCAAAAAAAAGTAATGCTATTTAATCCTAAAAAAATAATGCTATTCAGTCCTAGTAGTGCAAAGCACGAGTCCATGTAGCACTCGAATGTATTGAATTGGTAAAAGAATCGAAACCATTAGAACCAAATCAAAATTCAGCCAAATGATTGATACGATTCTTTTTCAGTTCTAAGTATTTTTTCAACTGGTTTTGATTATCGTTCTTAAAATTTGAACCGATCGATTATAGATTAGAACCAAAATCGAGAATAAGATTCATTACAACAATTTCGAATTATTTTTATCTTCGAGGGTTTTTTAAAAATATTTCCCACTAATCCAAATAATAAGTAATTCTTTTCATCTTTTCACTAAATTTAACTAAATTTTTTCCCAATATTACAAATAGAACCAAATGGTTATTATATTATGAAAGAACTATTGATTTTCGGTTTGGAAATCAGAATCAAACCACGCTTATGCTTACTAGGGTGCACTACCTACAATTTGTTAAAAAAAATTATATATTTTAATTAATTATGCATAATTCTATAAATTTTACCATATGTGACAGTTAAATTGAGATGTGTCTAGTCTATGTGATATTAATGTTTAAAGAATAAATGATCGAACATAAAACTCATCTCCAATGAATCACGTCTACAACTAAAAAAATATGCCATTTGTGATTATTTTCTTAAAATAATACTAAATGAAAAAACAACAATATTTCAGAGGAAATTTTTATTTTTATTTTTATTATTACTTTTTTACTGGAAAGTTAGGAAGACCAGATTTTTTGTGTATAATATACACTTGATAATGTTGCACAAATTTTTAGTACACTACACAATTGCAATGGAGAGGCCCTTAATACCAGTACAACAACTAAATAATAGGGTAAATTACACTAAATCATACTTTTAGATTTAAAATTTTTGAAATCAGGTATGTGTAAACTATTTAATAAAACCAGTCGTTAATTTATTGCCCCAAACAGAACACTAACTTATTATCCATCTTTGCTTGTCATTCTTATTTTTTCGAGCAAAGTCAAGTAATAGATTTCACAACACAAATAGCACTAAATTCCAATAATCAAAAGCCTTCGTTGAAGATTTAATTGCCAGCGGTCGAGAAGCTCGAGTGGATCGATGTATCCGAGTCAACTCGGAAGAAGTCATGTGTGGAGGAGAAAGCAATTGATGAGAAGAAGTTTTATATACTTCTGAAGAGGAGAAAGTAATTGTTGAGAAGATATTTTATATGCTTTTGAAGAGGAGAAAGTAATTGCTGAGAAGAAATTTTTATATGCTGCATCCATCTCCTAGAACATCAACACCAAGAGATTCTTAGCCAAAGCTTCTGCCACTTCTTCCGGTGACTTCTCCCCGTATTCGAGTTCTTCTTCTTGAAGTCATCGTCATATTCTTAATCTGTGATGCAACTGAAACTAGTCCTTAGGTCAATAAATTCGTGTTAATTTGATCTTTTCTTCAAGCAGTAAAAACGAAAAAAGCTTGCTTCTATTTTCATTGTTTCTCACTTCACGTTTACATCAAAGTTTAGATTTATTTCAAATTAAAAAAAAAAAAAAAATCACAGCTTTTTCACAAGAAAAAAAGGATAAAATGTTTTGATACTGCAACAAGAAACATGAACTGTTCGTTCATGATTCAAGTTTGTGTTCCTTTTCAATTTTTATACGAGTGGAGGAGAATAAATGCACTAAAAAACTGGGAAAAACCAATTACTGTGTTAGTATCAGCATATATGCTCATTAAACTAATTACAAATTGAAATAAAATTTTAATTGTAATTAATTACAAAACTAAAATAAAGTTACAATTGTATTTCCGATGGTGATCCGACGACGACAATTGTGGCGGTAACTAATTACAATTACATTAATGTAATTAATTACAAATTACGAATTAAACTAATGATTTACTAATTCATAAGTTACAATTGTAATTAATTACAAAATTGAAATAAGTTACAATTGTATTTTCGACGGTAGTTGTGGTGGTGACCGATTACAAATTAGGTGGTGGTCGGTGGTGGTGGTAATTAATTGCAATTGTAGTTAAAATTACACTTGTAACTAATTACAACTTGAAATAAAGTTACAATTGTGATTAATAACAGTACATGATTCTGATTAAAAAAATATGACTTGTGAAAATTATTTTGATACTTGTGTAATTAGTTACAAATCACACGATTACAAAAATTTTCAAGCCTAAATGTGTGTAATTGTGATCTTAACCCTTAAAATTTTTATAATCAGGTTATTAGAAACTATTTTATTAAATCAGGTAATTATAAATCAAAAGTTTGGGAAAAACTTTCGAAACACTCGAGAGAAATTGAAGCAATGATTTTCTACTTCAAGGTTCGACCTAAAGTCGGAGACTTCACGATATTTATGGGACTTGACAAGTACATGAATTGAGAGCTCATCAAATATGGTTTCCCGATGGTTTTAGACTTGTTTTAGTCGAGCTTCATTGATCTCCTCTCTCTTCCACCGAGTTTGTGTCAATTTCTTGGTTTGGCTTCTGCTTTCGGTCTTAGCCCTTTTTGGACGGTGCTTCTCTACCTCTAGCCTCACACGATTTTCTTCTTCTACAGCCTGGTTTGGACGGTATATATATAAACAATCTATGAAGGGAAAGAAAATCTTTTGTGAGGTAGTTCTAGAACTGCAGGACTTACGGTGGTTGAATATTAGTAGTGATGGCTAGTGGTGGTGGTGGTGATTGGTTAAAATTGTAATTAAAATTTCAATTGTAACTAATTACAAATTGACATAAATTTATAATTGTAATTAATTACAAAATTAAAATAAAATTACAATTTTATTTTCAACAGTGGTTGTAGTGGTGGCTAATTACAAATTACACTAATGTAACTAATTACAAATTACACTAATGTTTTACTAATTCATAAGTTACAATTGCAATTAATTACAAAATTGAAATAAAGTTACAATTGTAATTAATTATAAACTGATAACAAAATTTAATTAAGTTATAATTGCAGTTGTAATTAAGGTGAGTGTAACTAATTAAATCTTGTAAATAATTCAATTAATTTCAAAAAAAAGATCTATCATATTTTACAATTTTATTAGTTACAATTGTAATTAATCGAAACATTGAAAGAAAATTACAATTGTAATTAATTACAGTTGTAGTTAAAATTACAATTGTAACTAATTACAAATTTGAAATAAAGTTACAATTGTATTTTCGACGGTGGTTATTGGTGGTAGTTGGTGGTGATTGTTTTAGGTGGTGGTGGTGGTTATAATTGTATTTAATAGCAAAATTAAATTAAAATTACAGTTGTAATTAATTTAAATTGTAACTGATGACCAAATGTAATTAAGTTGTAATTAAGATGAATGTAACTAATTCAATTATTTTTAACAAGAAAATATGTCATGTTTTATGAATTGCAACTTAATTGCAATTAATTAGTTAGTTACATTTGTAATTGATCACAAAATTGAAATTAAGGTACAATTGTAATTAATTACAGACAGTCAATATGATTTGCCTACAAAATTTGATTAATTGCAGTTGTAGTTAAAATTACAATTGTAACTAATTACAAATTTGAAATAAAGTTACAATTTTATTTTCGATAGTGGTTATCGGTGATAGTTAGTGGTGATTGTTTTAGGTGGGGGTGGTGGTGACAATTGTATTTAATAGCAAAATTGAAATAAAATTACAATTGTAATTAATTCTAAATTGTAACTAATAACCAAATGTAATTAAGTTGTAATTAACTAATTCAATTATTTTTAACAAGAAAATATGTCATGTTTTATGAATTGCAACTTAATTGTAAATAATTAGTTAGTTACATTTGTAATTGATCACAAATTTGAAATTAAGTTACAATTGTAATTAATTACAAACAGTCAATATGATTTGCCTGATTACCTGATTTTGGTAATATGTTTTACATTCTTAAAATAACTTTCAGAATGCCTGATATTAAAAATTAAGCCTCTTCAAGATTTGTATTTGTGTACTTAACCCTAAATAATACTAGTATATTATTATGTTTTTTCCTAAAAAATGCATGTCATTGCCTTCACTGCCTAACTTGCACATAGAAAGCCTGGACCAGGATTAGGCTCTCATGATGTGATCAACCGTTAATGCAATTTTTTTTAAAAACTGTTTTCAATAAAATTCTTTAAAAAGGTGCCAAAGAAATTGTGCTTTATCAGTTCAGCCAGTCGTAATGGGTGTTTCACGACATTTTAGTTTTACTCTCCATTTTCTAAAACTCATTTTCCTTAAACTTATTTTCAATTAATGCTTCACAAAATCTACAACTTTTAACATGTTCAACATTTTTTTTCCTTTTTATCAAAATCTATTAAATAGTTGATTTTTAGCCAAACCAAACAGGAGCTCTATTTCTAAAGAACTAATCTAGACTCGTACAACAAGCAAGCTAGGCGGATGCATCCCAATTGTTTTTGAGACTTGTTATGATATGAACGCAAGAATAGCAACCAAAAATAAAGAACTTACAAATTTTACATGGGAAACCTTAGAACATGGTTAAAACCTCATGAGCAGAGGAAGAAGGAACTCACTATATGAAAATATGATAATACAAGAGACTGTTTTCTGATGACTCGTATTTATAACAATTTCGAAATCCTAAACTACACACGGGCCGAAAATAAGACAGGTCCATACCCGTACCCTCGTAAGGATTAGTGGTGGACTACGAGATCGGGCCTCTTGGTCCCATCCCTCCGATACCACAACATACCCTTATTTTTCCCATTATTTGGTTTCACAACAAAGGTCGTACCACGAACTTTTCAGGCCGAACCAAACGGAATTCAGATTATCGTTTCTCTAACAATATCCACATGACACAAATTTCAGTACAAAGAAATAATTCTTCAACCTTCAAATTATAATTCTGCACCCCTTCCACAAAACTCTAAGGGCAAATTTAGCAACAAATATCAATCAAGTCTAAGTAATGCTCAAACTTAAAAATATGGAGGGACTTGGTCATCATATAAGTAGGATTATCTTGGGTCTCAACTTTGCTCACAACAATATCACTACGAGCATTAACATCACACACAAAATGATACCGCACATCAATGTGCTTTATCTTCTCATGAAACATCTGATCTTTTGTAAGAAAATAGTGCTCTAACTATCACAAAAGATTATGGTAATCTACAATTCTTCACTAAATTCACCAAATAATCCTTTCAACTAAATAGCTTCCTTAAAAGCCTGTATAATAGCCACATATTCTACTTCAATAGTAGACAATGCAACTGTAAGCTGTAAAGTAGCTTTCCAACCGATAGCACAACCACCAATAGTAAATACATACCATGTAAGAGATATTTGTTTGTCAAGATATCCAGCAAAATAAGAATCAACATATCCAATAACTCTATCTGAAGTTTTTCCAAAACGTAACATACATTATTAGAGCTAGTAGGTATCTGTAAATCCACCGAATTGCTTTCCAATGTTCTTTTTTGGGATTAGCCATGTATCTACTGACTGCATATGATAAATCTGGTTATGAAGTATGAACAAACCATAGCATACATGAGTGATCCAACTGCACTGGAATATGGAACTTGTGACATAAAATCAACCTCATCGCCTGATTGTGGAGACAAAGAATATGATAATCTGAAATGACCAGCCAATGGAGTACTAGTAGGTTTGGCGTTCTGCATATTGAACATGCATATAACTTTCTCAATGTATCCTTTCTGACTCAAGTACAATTTATCTGCTTTTGTATCTCTTATAATCTCCATTCCAAGTATTTTCTTTGCGACTTCTGGGTTTTAATCTCAAATTCCTTACTAAGCTGGGCTTTGACATTTCTTATCTCTCACTTATCATTAGTTACTATCAACATATAGGAGTATATATACAAATGAACCATTATCATTCTTCTTAAAATATAACAATTGTCATAACAACTTCTTTTGATATCACGAGTAATCATAAAAGAGTCAAAATTTACAAACCATTTAAAACGATTTGAAATTTTCCTAAACCAAACAAAATCATTTTTTGCAGTTTGCAATCGCAGTTTTCCAATAAATAAATTAGTAGATTCCAAATAAGCTCAAAGATACATATTTGTCTAAAATTTCAATTTAAAATGTGCACTCTATGTTTTGTAATGATCATGTTTTGTTGTATTATTGCAAAATTAAAGATGTGAATTGTAGTGTAAGAAATTGAATCTGGTGCTCATTGTTCAAAATGGGATTTGAAATTTAGAAACCATTTGGGACCTTAGATAATTGGGAATTTGAGTTGGGTAATTTAGTAATTGGTTTATTGGATAACAACATTTGGTGGGTTTGGAATTAAAAATGTACGAGAATAAAGAATCGTGATGCACTTTTTAAAAATGGACGTCTTGGGGGGTTGGCAGTTTGAAACCGTGATTTTGATAATTGAAATATAAACCAAAATGTTTTTAACCCAAACTATTTTACATTTAAAAGAGAACAAAGTCAAATCATTTGTTGCCCCATCTATCCTCTTGAGGACATGTTTGGTTTCAAATCCTGCATGGTTCGATTTGACGATTTATTTGTTCAGGCTTAGTTTTCCTTTCTGATGAGCAGCATCTCTTTTATTTATATTCTTTCTACAATTTATAGCAATCAGATTTGCTATGTCCTTTTTTTCATGTAGTAATTGTTAGAGATGGCAATGGGACGGGTACCCCACGCCTCGCGAGAAGAATATCGAAACCATACCTGCGCCCATTACCTGTTAAATCAAAACGAGGCAGGTATCAAAATGGGGCATCCTATACCAGCCTCGAACCCTTTTTTTTTTTTTTAAACATGGTTTTCTTCAAGTTCCTAACTTTTTTTCTCACTCAAAAGAAATAAAAGTCAATAGAATCAAACACCCAATTCACCATAAAATCAAAGATGTTATCATAAACAAGAGATTATATTTTGAAAGATTGATGTTTGCATTTGTTGAATTAATTTTTTTTAATGTAAATTGCGGCGGGGCGGGTCAACCAAAATTCGCCCCGCCCCAAACCCGTTTCGGGTATTTGATATCAAACCCAAACCCGCCTCGTCGACCCGCGGGGCAGTTTCTTTTTGCTCCATTAGGGTTGGGGCCCCATCGAGTTCCGATCGAAACGAGTTTTTTTGTCATCCCTACAAACCAGGTGCCCCTCTCACATGTGTGGGATATGTCTCATAATTAATGGCCTCACCCCCATGAAAAGGGTGACATCCAGTATGGTAGAATGAAATGAGTAGAATAGCAGGACTCAGAAAGAAATCATTAGTTGATTACTATCTAGGGAAATATAGAGCATTATGGGAAAGAGAAGAGAAGAGAAAAGCAAAGATGCGCTAAATTTCTCTCTCTATGGTAAATGTTGTTCTAAAGTACTATTTCTATGGTCTCGTTCGGCGGCTTATTAAATGACAATTAAAACTAAACAATTTCTCAAATTATTCTTTAATCCACACATTTTCTCTTCAAGTTTTAACTAGATATTTTACCTAGAAAACACAACAAATTCTTCTCTTGCCTATTTAAATAGGTGTCGAACTGAGGCTATATGTGTTAGAAAATTTATCACAGATAATTATTTATCTATGATCCAAAATAAATCATCATGCTGAATTATCAAGAATTAAATAACTTAAGCGGAAGCGTACCTTAATCAAACGTGATTCACGATGAACGATTCGGTTGGTTGGATCTTCTAAATCGATACGTAGTCCGTGTTTCTCTCTGATGATGGGATGTCAGACAAGATGAACAGTACGTAGGATTCAGGGACCATAACCGACTTTATATACTGAATTGCCAATTAACCTAATCCGGCCCATCATGAATTAGGTAATGGCCTGGTATCTACACATAAAAGTCCATACATTAATTAGATGCATTAAAGCCCGATATATCAAATCCTTATTAGATCACTTTAATTGGGCTTAACCAAATTTGATAGCCTTTTATTCAATACACAATAATTCACATATAAGCCCACACGATTGATTAAAATCCTTACAATCTCCCACTTGGGCTATATGTGTAACCTTACAATTGTGTATCAATCATAACCTTATAAGTACTCAGAATTTTGCTATCATTATTGAATGCATCCCCAAACAATCCGGTCCATCAATTATATCAACATAGGATCAAAGCGGCTTTCGCTACATTAATCGTAACTAAACCTTCAATGGTCACGTATATCGACATAACTGAATGACATGGATCAAGTATGGATGTGTAGCATGGAAATTACATGTAATGTGATCTTTAACATGCCTATTTCCAACTGGTCCAACTTTAGTGAGATCATCCTCAACCGAGTTCAGAGATAATAAACCTGAAACCTTACAGCTGTAAATAACTTTAACTTTAAACTGTATCCAAAAGGACAGTAAATGTGTTTAATACACCCAAAATACAAACTCCCACTGAAACCGAATATCCTTAAGAAATACAACACCCATATGAGTATTGTGCTCATGAAAGACCTTGGGTTGTAATACTTTAGTAAGCGGATCAGCAATTATGGAGTTTGTCCCAATGTGCTCTTATTGACACATGTCCACTCTGAACTGTATCCTTCACAACCAGGAACTTATGTCAATGTATTTTGACTCAGTGGAGCTCCTGTTGTTACTGGAATATAAATCTGCTGAGTTGTTGTCACAATATAACTTTAGTGGTCTTTCTATACCATACAGAATACGCAGCCCAGTGACAAAATTTCGCAGCTATATTCCATAATTAGATGCCCCCAAAATTGCTACAACTGTGCTGCCAAGTGAAAGAAGCTAAAGTGTCTGTTAAGCACTCCATCCGGAAATAGCTCCTCCAACCAGCAGATAAATGTAGCCTTATGTGGATCTTTTACTTTCTTGGCATCTAGTAAAAATCGGAATCATAATACCATATGATCTCCAACTGATCCGATTTTCTGTATGTGAGTATGTAATCTTTTGTTCTCTTTAAATACCTTATAACCCATGTTTGGCTGCTTTCCAAATGATCCATCCCAGGGTTACTTAAATATCTCCTTAGTATCCCAATAATGTATGCAATATCCGAACGCATACAAATTTGAGCATACATCAGATTTTCTATAGCTTAACTATATGAGATCCTCTGTATTTCTTTAACTTCAATATAACTTTTCGGGCATTAGTTGAGACTAAATTTGTCTCCCTTAGCGATAGGGCAGTCCCCTGATTTACTGTCTTGCATGCCAAATCTCTTAAGTACTTTATCGATATAGCCCTTTTGTGACAATTCAAGAATACCCCGAGAACAATCCCGGTGTATCTGAATTCCTAATATAAAAGAGACGTTACCAAGATTTTTAATCTCAAAATTCCTTGACAAAAAATCTCATAATTTTATGTGACATACCTATATCATTAGTGGCAAGCAATAATCAACATATAAAACCAGCAAAATATACTTACTCCCACTGAACTTGTAATACATACAATCATCAACAACATCAATCTCAAGACCAAATGAGATAATTACTTGATGAAATTTGTATTACCCTTAACGAGAAGCTGGCTTGAGCACATAAAATGGATTTCTTTAATTTGCAAATCATTAGCTTTGGGTCTACTGACACAAAGTTTTCTGATTGCACCAAATAGATCGTCCCATCAATGTCTCCATTGAGAAACGCCACCTTAGTATCCATTTGATGTAACTCGAGGTCAAAATGTGCAACAACCTAACTTTCCTGAAAGAGTCTTTCGTAGAAACCAAAGGGAAAGTCTCTTTATAATCAATGCCATCATTCTGTGTAAAGCCCTTAGATACAAGACGAACTTTATATCTTTCCACATTACCTTTCGAATCCTTCTTGGTTTAAAAATCCATTTAAGACCAATGGGCTTCGTACCTTATGGTAATGGGACAAGATCTCAAACTTTATTGTCTTGCATATGCATATGCTTATACTTCTTATTTATGGTATCAATCTACTTTTGAGAGTTAGAACCCTGCATGGCCTGATGGAATTGATTGGACCATCTTCCACCATTCCATTATTTTCCTTATGTTCTTGGAAAAATACTATTTAAATTATCCGGAATATCATTTTTTCCCTTTCTCTCGTGGATCTCCTTAATGGCTTTAGTTGTTGAGTTTGTACTTCTGAAATTTACCTTATTTTGGATGGGAGGTTCTTCAACATTGTCTAATTGAGGTTCCGAATATGCTTCTTGATCAATGACATGTATAGAAACTTGCACATTATCAAAAGCAATAGTAGGAATCAAAACCGATCATTCCTCAACTTCTTCCTTAAAGACAATATCTTTAACCTTATTTCTCCCCCCAAACTCAACATCCTCAAAAAATGTTGCAGTTCCCATTTCAAAAATTGACTTAAGTGTGTGATTATAAAATTAATAGCCCCTTAACGACTTTATTTTCTTTATTTGTTTTCTTGCCCTTATCTTTAGAGGTGTTTGCCAAGTGAACACTTTCAGTTCTGTCCTGCTTCAACTTTTCTTCCTCTTGCACACAAAATAGAATGAGCTCATTTAGAGTTCATTTCTCCTTTTGATAGTTACAACTGACCTTAAATTGACTGAATTGTGCAAGAAGCTTGCACACTATGAAATGGGCTCATTGAGAGTTCATTTCTATTTTGACAGTTATAACTAACCTTAAATTAACTGTATTGTGCAGGAAGCGATATCAATACAAAATGCACGAGCAAGTCATTAGACAAGTCGAGTTTTAGTTCCTTAAGTTTTGAAGCAGTGTGAGACATCTACATGATGTACTCCCTTATTTTCCCATTGCCTTTATACTTTATTGAAATCAAGCTTTGCATAAGCGTACTTGTTTCAGCCTTATCGTTTTTCGCAAAACGTTTCTTAATTTTGGCAAGGAATTCATTGGCATCGTTTACCTCCTTAGATACTATGCCACTAAAGGCTTCCAGAATGCCGCACTTAATGATCGTGAGACTCACGTAATTTAAGCAATCCCACTTCTCAAAGTTCCTCATTTGATTAGATGAACTTTCATCCGTAAGAGGAGCAGGTTGCTCAATTCTTAGTACACGGTCTAGATCGATGCAGCCAACGAAAAGTTAATGTTCTTGTTTTGATCCTTGAAGTTTGTTCCATAAATACAGGGATTATATTTGAGCTTGTAGATATACTACTAGCAGAATTTGAAACTGAATAGAGGACACTTAAATAAAATAGCTCACATAAGTACCTTATTATGCAAATCATACTTTCAAATAATGGTAGGGTCCATCACAAGATACCTAGCACAACATCAATATTTAGTCTTTGGATAGAAATATTGACTTGTAAGTGGTACTCTTGGTGTAGTGATCAAACACTGACAGTAAGACATGTCAACCAATAAACCTTTCTTTGGACCGATTTATTGATCACACGTTAAACCAAATAACCGTCACCTGTTTATCACCACAGGTTCATGTGAAATTCGAGCCAAATATTGACCTTCCTTTGGGCCGATCAATATCCGCATGAAATAACACACAAACACCTAATTTTCCCTTAGTGTAGTGATCAAACACTGGCAATAAGACATGTTATAATTGCCACGTGTTTATCACCACAGGTGCATGTGAAATTCGAGCCAAATATTGACCTTCCTTTGGGCCGATCAATATCCGCAATGAATAACACACACAAATACCTTCTAATATTCAAAGTTAATTAATATCCACAAGAGAGGTTGTTTTGGCAACATGTTGCTTCAACTAACTTACTTTCGAATACTATATCTCTTAAAAGATTACGATGTACCAAGATTTGAAACTGAAATTCATTGATTTGCATCTATATTTGACTTTAGGATTTGAATTATAGAATTCAAAACTTTAGAATAAAGCAATTGTTAAGTTGAGAGAGTCAATTGCAATATTCTTAAACTTTAGGTGGCCAATTATGTAAAATTTTAAGCTTTAAGGGCTTAAATTACAATTTTCTCAAAACTTTATTGGCCAATTTAAAGAAATTCCAAATTTTAGGTCCCAATTTAAAAGAAAAACAAACTTTAGAGGGACAAAATAGGAAATTTTCAATCTTTAAAGGTTGATTTTGAAAATTTTCAAATTTTAGGAGCCAATTTAGAAAATTCCCAAACTTTAGGGACTTAAATTTTTAAAAAAAATTCAAACTTTATGGACCAATTTTGAAAATTTCCAAACTTTAGTGACTGAATTAGAAAATTTTCAAAATTTAGGGACCAAATTAAAGAATTTCAGAACTTTAGGTGCTGTATTAGAAAATTTTCAAACTTTAGGGACTGAATTAAGAAAATATTCAAACTTCAGGGGCTGAAATATAAAATCAAGAACTTTTATAACCCCAACTTTAATGATTTATAACTTTTGGGGCTTAATTATAAATTTCAGAACTTTAAGGGCCAACTTAAATGGTTTTATAACTATAGGGTTTAAACTTTAATTCAAAACAAACATGGAGGACTTGAGGTGCAATTAACCATAATTTACAGAAATTGCAAAGGAGTCATCGTAATCTTCAAATTTCCAACACAAGTCCTTGCTTCAAAATCGCAACAGCTAGGGCTTAAAACCCTAGCCGCCGCCTCAGCCCGTCCGGAAAGAGCAGCCGCCTCAGTCCAGCGGCCCTCCTTCGCGCCTAACGGCGCTGCTCACCTCAGTCGCGCAGCCCATCCCGGACGCTGCGACCTGCAGCGTCCACCGTGATGCAGCGCCTGTGAGGCGCTGCTCGCTTGTACCGCCGGTGCAGCACCCATCGCTGGCGGTTCACCATTGCCGGCGACTACTTAATCTCAAAACCGTTCAAAATCTCAACAACCAAAATCAGATTTAATCCAATACCAAATCTGAAAATTCACATAATATACATACAAGAACGATTTTAACCGAACAAAACCAACCCCAACTTCGGCTGTGGCTCCTTCGGCCACCCTCATACATCCTAAAATCCAAAATCGAACAACATTTTTCATCACAAACCAGATCAAAATCTTAATCAATATACATACAGGAAACCGATTTACAGTGAACATACCCAACTCGAGTTCATCCTCCATACACAAAAAAATCGACCAAGCATATACATAGCACTGAAAAGATCGATTTGTTGAAACCCAAAAACATATATCCAAATTCACAACCAAAAACCCATAATCCTTCAACGGCAGTATACAAATTTGCAGATTTTCTCAATCCACAGTTAATATGCACGCATATATACGGCATAAAAGTTTTTTTTTTTTAATTGTTATTCTCATATGCACGTATGAGTGATCTGATAATTCAACACGATGTTTGGCTCTGATACCACTTGTTAGAAAATTTATCACAGATAATTATTTATCTATGATCCAAAATAAATCATCATGCTGAATTATCAAGAATTAAATAACTTAAGCGGAAGCGTACCTTAATCAAACGTGATTCACGATGAACGATTCGGTTGGTTGGATCTTCTAAATCGATACGTAGTCCGTGTTTCTCTCTGATGATGGGATGTCAGACAAGATGAACAGTACGTAGGATTCAGGGACCATAACCGACTTTATATACTGAATTGCCAATTAACCTAATCCGGCCCATCATGAATTAGGTAATGGCCTGGTATCTACACATAAAAGTCCATACATTAATTAGATGCATTAAAGCCCGATATATCAAATCCTTATTAGATCACTTTAATTGGGTTTAACCAAATTTGATAGCCTTTTATTCAATACACAATAATTCACATATAAGCCCACACGATTGATTAAAATCCTTACAATATGTACATATATATTCTTTTGTAAGGCAATACAACTTTTTTCTTGTTGCAGGGAGATAAAGAGTATCCAAGACAAACTCCCACGACAAAGGAGAGAGGTGTGGTGTTTACAAAAGGTTAATTACAGGGTTGGGATGGAGACAGTTTCCACACATTGAAAATTTTGCAGTGTTTCTTTAATAACGAGAAAGGGAAATGCCATTTTTACAGATGATTTTATATAATAAATGAGTTTACAGATGAGGATGTGACATGTATGTGACTGTTGATTTTGAAATTGATATGGAGTTAAAAAAAAAAAAAAAAAAAATTCTCAAATATCTATCTGTCAACCTATATGTAAATCTCTTTGTATATGTAGCATAACGCCTCTATTTGGTAAATTGTTTATATATAGTTGTTTATAAATATTGTTTATAAATAGCAACGTAATGACGTTTTATTGATCCATTTTTAAAAAAGAAAAAAATGATGAGAAAGATTCTTTTACTAGTCGAAATTGTAGATTTTTCAAAAAATTGTCTAATAAGATAATACGTGACCGTTACAAAGAAAAAGGTGGAAATGGCTGTATTAAAGGTCATCACACTACCCACACACAGCTTTTTTCTTTCCATTCCAAGTAATTTTATCATGAAAGTAAGGGAAGTCTTGGAGCTCAAACTCACATCAATCACCATATAATTAGAACCAATCAATCTATCTCTCTATCTGCCTCTCAGGTACCGTTCGGCAGTCAATAATTATAACAAAGACAAAATCGACAAAAAAAAATTTAATTTACACAATTTCTCATACTACTTTTTAATTATTTACATTTATTTTCTAAAGTTTTTAACCTCATATCTTACCAAAAAAATATAAATAAATCAATCAAATAATTTAGATTCCATTTATTTTCCATAAAAAGTCAACCGAACAAAGATAAAAAAAAACTTGGATCCCTCAATCATCAGATTTGCATTATTGTAGATTTTTATACCAATCATGCCATAGAAATAAATAACTTGACATAAAATTTTACACCTTTTATAAACATGACAACAATCTATTTATTTATCCATCACATAAACTTCAAAATCATCGATCCACAAAAATTCGATCACACTTTCAATTCAAGTTTCATTTTCCTTTTTATTTTTTATTTTTTGATCAAAGAATTTTCCCTTTTTTATACATGCAGGATTGTGGGACTGATGAAAAGAATAATGCCCCAAGATGTTAAGATTTTTGAATTCATTTTAAAAGGTCAACCTTATTAAGAGAAGTAACTCAAACTCTTATAAATTGATCAATATTTTCATCTTTATTCAATGTGAAATTTTATCCCTTAATATGTCCCCTCAATGGCTCGTTAAAGTAGACCAATTTTGAAATTCGTATGCTCATTTTTTTGAGTCTTAATCGGATCAAATTGCTAGCTTAATGGGCTCTAATACCATATTAAGATTTAAAGGGAAAATTGCACTGTGTATCCAAATTTCAAACCATAATTGAAAAATACTATTTTGAGCAAAAAAAAAAAAAGAAAAATATTGATTCTTTGTTGTGCATTGACAAATGAAACCTACCAACAAGGATGTCATGACTGCACTGGGGAAGGATGTTATGATTGTCAATGTTGGACACGGAGCTCTCATTGATGAGAAGGAATTGGTAGAATTCTTGGTGCAAGGTGAAATTGGAGGTGCTGGACTTGATGTCTTCGAGAATGAACCGAATGTACCGGGACAGCTATTTGAATTGGATAATGTTGTGGTGTCTCCTTAGGGGCGAAACCAGAATATATAAACGTAGTGAGCTAGGGAAAATATGGGGGTGGAAAATTTTTTTCCAAGCCAAAAAAAATAAAAAGGTAATTCAGGCTTCAAATTCGTAAATATAACAAAATAATTTTACTTAAATGTCAAATATCTAAAAGCTAAAACAGCACCACAAATGTACAGTACAAAATATCTTGAGATGTTACTTGTGATGCATCCTCCTAGCCACCACACGATAAAACTTATTAACGATGACATCTGTATCAATTCCAAGAGCAATTTGGAGTTTTTTCTGGAACATTTGGAATATTTCATGATCCAACATCATATTTCTTATTAAAGTAATGAAAAATA
The DNA here is from genome assembly GCA_963555705.1 of Ligustrum vulgare. Taxonomy (NCBI): domain Eukaryota; kingdom Viridiplantae; phylum Streptophyta; class Magnoliopsida; order Lamiales; family Oleaceae; genus Ligustrum; species Ligustrum vulgare. The sequence goes on from OY743171.1 coordinate 53,374,425, forward strand.
TTTCTTTTTAGTATACTAATCAATCTGTAAGAATATGTATTGTATAAAATTCAATCAACAAATTATCGTCACAAAAACTAAGTGTTAAAATAAATAAATAAAATTAACTATCACAAAAAACTAAGTAAGTCTTTAATAATAAAATTACCAGTCTACCAAAAAAAATCTAGATAAACAAACTCTTTTATAACACATAAATTAACTACCACAAAAATCTCTAATTATAGATAAACCATAAATAACTTAAATAAATTAATCAACATATTCAACACTTAAAACAATTAATAAGCAATATTAAATTTGAAATGGGCGCCCAAAATTAATTAGGTTTGTAGTGGGCTTTGCTTGGATAATTGATCAACTGAAATTGGTACCCAAATTTAACTTCAAAAATTTCAAAATTCTTTAGTTGGCTTGAGCGAACCCCAGCCCAAGGCTGGTTCCGCCCCCGTGTCTCCTCATTGTGCTGTTGTAACTTCGGAATCATTTGCCATCCTTCAAGAGCTCGTCATGAAAAACTTGGAAGCTTTCTTTTCAAATAAACCTTTGCTGGCTCAAATCGAGTGAAGAAGTCACTTGATTGTGTGAAGAAGTTAGTGTTGAAACAGTGGCAATCAGTCTTGGCAAGTGATGCAGCAGATGAGGAACAGAATAGTGCATATGATGTGTTTGATTTTATCTCTAGACAAAGTATCATAACAATTGTGTAAAGTATCAATGTGTAATACCAAAATTTCGCCTTAAATATCATAAGGATTTGAAAAAAGTTTCAGGTTATGATACCAAAAATTTGAAAGTATCACAGTATGATATTTGAGAAAAAACAGTGTTTTTCCAACAACAAAAAAATTTAAAGTATTTTTCATTGATTATTAAAAATAAAGTAATTTTCAATTATGATATCAAAAGTTGGGTATTTTTACAAACTCGTACATCTTAAAATATCAACATTAAGAAGAATAGTCCAAACATTTATAAATTAGTTAATATTTTCATCTTTATTCGATGTGAGAGTTTATCCCTTAATACAAGATAGGACGATGCTTGGTCAAAAAGACTAAAAGAGAGAAAACAATAAAGGTAAGAGAATGTTTTTAATGAATTTTTGGATACGTTTTCAAAGATTTGTTTTGAATTGGGTTTGGGATACCGTTTCCAATTTCCCATGCAAATCCATCATAAAATCAATATATTCATCCCGTGAGTTCCAACTTTTCAAAAATGCGAATGTCATGCCCTAAAGGAATTTTATTTTTTACTGTCGCATTTAATTTTTGAAATTAAAGGAATTTTATTTTTTAAACAACGTAACATTTTTAACTAGACATCATGTGAATATGTATATGTTTTTAGTTAGGTGAATCTGTTAAAAATTTCGAAACATGGGTTGTTTCTTGTTTGAGATGAAAGATTGGGAACACAGTGTCCATACTTGAAGCCTTGTTTGACAGTCATTAATATTAAACTCTTTTTTTCCCAAACTCGTTTTTAACTACATATTTTCACAATAAATATTATGCATGTAAAGCACCAAACATTTTCCAAAATATAAAAATAAAAATAAAAACTCAGTTATTAGAGGAATTTTCTGTAAAATTAAAGTAAAAATTAGGAAAGAACATATTCTTTAAGTACTCATTAGGACAGAAAATTTAGGGTTAATTAGGCTTAATCATACTTTTATATTTTAAATTATCCACATAAGGTGTTTACTAAATATTTTCCAAAATCAGGTAAATGAAATAAACCCTAAATCCACACATGCGCACTCCCACTCATGGCTGCAGAAGACTGGTTCGTCTGAAGAAAGAAAACAAAACGCATGTGTCTGTGGCATCATTCAGTCTCTTTGGAAGGGAAACTACTCAGAATTCTAGATGGAAAAACCTTCTGTGTAATTGTAGGGCTGTTCACAAGGCTAGAACCAAACGGATTTAGCCTTCGAATTGACTGTCCTCGAAAATGAAGTGGCGAGCGAGCAACTGGAAGAATATGTCGAGTGCTTCCAAACAGCTGCCTTGCTGTTAAGTTCCCAGGAAGATTAACATTTAGTGATGAAAGAAGTTGCAGCAACTTGGTTGATCCAGTCGAAAGAACAAAATAGTCTGCCATAGGAATCTTTCGATGGTGGTCCGACCGCGGCACCTGTGGCGCAGTGGTTGATTTTCTCCTTTGTTGGGATTTTTTGGTCCCAATCAAACCTTGGGGGTAATGATAATAAACAGTGTCGGATTTTAAGCTTCGTAGGCCCTCGGCCCATGATCGAAGTATTGCCCAATCTCCACAATTAGGCAGCCCACGCGCTAAGAGATTTACTACCCACGTCGAGGTTTTAATTGGGTCTCGACCCTGTTGCTCGATGGGTAGGCTTCAAGACGACCCATTTTAATTAGGGCTTCCCTAATTAAACCCTAAACCTAGATCTACCCACACCCTCCCATTTGGCTCAATAGATCACTCTCACGACACTCCCTCTCCACTCTCTTGGTGCCACTACTCTCTCTCTCTTCTTTGTGAAGAACCCGACCCTTTCTCTTCTTCCTCTCTCGGTGATTGGAAGTGTGCCATAGTGGTTGTGACTGTGTTCTTGCTACTGTTGTGTTGTGGTTCCTTTGTGGTTCATTTCGGCAGTCCGGTTCTTGGTTGTGGGAGGCAGTGTTCGGTCCTTGTCTTGGCCGAGCCTTATTGTGTTTACCTTGTGGCGGTCGAGCCTTGTGTGGCTCCTCTTGTGACCGAGTCTTGGCGTGACCGAACCTGCTGTGTTCGGTCCTTGCTTGCGCGCCACCTGCTCCGTTTGGTTCTTGCTTGTGGGTCATCTCTTCTGCCCTTTGCTGTGGACCGTGCTTTGGTTGGGTCTCCTTTGTGCAGCCTTGGTTCGTTGGTGTGGGTTGGGTGTGTTGGCAGTGGGTTTGACCAGTTTGGGGGGTTGTCTTTGGAGTGTTCTCTAGTCGGTAGTGTTGGTGTTACCATTGTGGGGATTTGGCTGACTTTGAGCCCTCAATTTCATCCTCTGCAGTCGGCTAAGTCATTGAAAAAGGGAGTTATCATTACTTGCAATTATATTGTTTATGTATTGATTCAATTACGTTGCTAATCATATTATTTACTTCCGCTGTATTATTGATTAATCTCGATTACTTTGTGTCTTGCGAGGTTGGATTATTCAACATCCTTTATTCTCTCAATTTTTTCTCATGTACTTTTTTTTTATTGGTTTTGCTGCCCTGAACGTAGTCTCTCAGCTTCAAAACAAAAGTGTTGGTGCAACAAGGAAATGCACAAATTCCAAACTAAAAGTTCTCTAAATAAGCACAGTTTGAATGTGATAAAATGGAATTTAGAGAGCTTGGCTGAATTCAACTATGGGTTTTCGTCAAACGGCTTATCAACCATCACTTATAGATGGTGGGGAAACACAAATAAATATTGCAGCAGTTGTGACCGTGGAAAAAATGGTAACGAAGACGCCAACAGATCAACAATCAATACTGTCTTTTTACAGGCCAACATATTTTACAGATTACACTAATGTAATTAATTACAAATTACAGATTACACTAATATTTTACAAATTCATTAGTTACAATTGTAATTAATTATAAAATGTAATTCACTACATAAGTTTCAATTGTAATTAAGATGAATGTAACTAGGTAAAATTTGCAATCATTTCAATTAATTTTAGCAATAAAATATTTCATGTTTTACAAATTCATATGTTACAGTTGTAATTAATTGTAAACTATAATTCATTATAGAATGTAACTAAGTTGCAATTGTAATTAATTACAAACCGTAATTCATTATAAAATGTCAATAATTACAATTTGTAACTAATTCAATTAATTTTAAAAGATAAATGAAAAATTCGAGTGACTTGTAATATATAATTAAATTACAATAATAACAAATTAGTTACATTTTGTAATTAATTACAAAATTGAAATAAAGTTACTATTATAACTTAATTTCATTTTACCTTTAAAATTAATTGATTTAGTTATAAATTGTAGTTAATTACAAATTTAACTAATGAATGTGTAAAATCATGAAATGTTTAGTTGCTGAAAACTGAATTAGTTACAAATTGTAATTAATTACAATTGCAACTTAATTATATATTTCAAGTCACTTGAAATTTCATTTTTCTTTTAAAATTAATTGAATTAGTTATAAACTGTAATTAATTACAATTACAACTTAACTGCATTATGTAATGAATTAAGTTGTAATTAATTATAATTATAATTTAATTTTAATTTTACAATTAATTACAATTGTAACTAATTAATTACTATTGCAACTTAAACGTCACTCGAAATTTTGTTTTTCTTCTAAAATTAATTGAATTAGTTACAAAAATATCAAAAGTAATTATCAAAATCAAGTTTTGCAATTAATTACAATTGTTACTTTATTTCAATTTTTTAATTAATTACAATTGTAACTAATGAATTGAACATAAGTTCGTCCCTTTAGCATATTGACACATGCTCGCTTCTGTATCGACATATTGTTAAACCAAAGCAACGATCTACTCTCAATTCTACACAATTTCCTTTTGTTCATCTCAAGATAAATACATTTGAAAGTAAACTATGGTATCAACTTAAGCCCAAATCAACATCTTTTCATTCATATCACTCAAACACGCATAATAACAAGCATCTTGCATGCACTTAATTGAAAGCAAAAATATATTTTTGAAACATTAAACAAGTCAAAATAACAAAGAAAAAAAGCTTGGGGAGGACGCCGCCAAAAACTTTTGGTGCTGATCTGTTGATGTACAAGTTATGACGCCCTTTGAGTGTTGAATTGTATGTTATTTGGTTGAGAAATTGATGCCGACAAAGCTAATCGACATGAAAGATCTGCAATGCCCGTTGCTTGTGTTTATGATATATGAAATATTTATTGAAAACATAATTTGCAGCAGGAGTGAAATTAACTAAGCATATGGCTCGATCGTTGATAGTAGCTCGTCACGTTGGGGAGAGGATCCTGAGGTGTTGGGGGGGGTGGCGGAACTTGCTAGGCTATAGAGGAAGCAAAGGACAAGATACAAAAGCTTCTGGAAGAATACGAAAGTGGGGGTGTCGTTAATGAAGCTTGCCAATGTATTCGAGATCTAAGTATGCCTTTCTTTCGATGAAGACAACTCATCTTCTAGATACCGGTTCCTAGAATCCTCATCCCATCTTCTTGCAAGACCAGTTTCGAAATCCCAAGGGTGGGACCATGATTGTGGATATGACGATGTGATTATTGAAGATAATATTTCCATCGTCGATCAATTTCCATCCCTAATTTGTGTTCAGCTAGCAAAGGATAAGAAAGAGTTCAATATACACTTCAATTCATCAGTTTCAGCAAGGCATGGAGAAAACGGTTCAATCATGGCCGAACCTAATTTTAATAATATGTTTGTTATGGTTAAAATATTTTTTAAAATATCTTATATTTAAAATTAAGACCCTTAAAAGTTTGTATTTGTGTACTTAACCCGAAAATTTATGTTACCCGTGGACGGGAAACCCGTCCAAGACACAACAGGTGGGCCCCACCCGTGTGGGCCCCTATTGTGTGTGTGACGGGTTTGCACGTCCACGGGAAACAGAAATTCACTCCTCATTAGGAATAATAACAATAAAAAAAGAACCTGCTACACTGGAGTTTCACATTTTTTTTACAGATGGACACGTGTCATTTTTTTATTGGTTATTGGCATAAAAGGAATTTTAAAAAAAAAAATCACACAGAGCAGCACCTGTGAAGCTGTCTGTACAAGTTCACCTTGTTGCGCCAAGGATCACAAATCCAACCACACCAAGTAGAGCAAACAAAATAATTATATCACAACCACAATGTGAATATAACCCAACAAATCACACAATCAACACACTCACACATACTATTAAATAAAAATATGAACACCGATTTATTTTACGTGGAAAAACCCTCCAATGCGAAGGGAAAAAACCACGGGACCGTAGTCCACCCCAAATCTTCCACTATAACTTCAAAGTGGGTACACCAAGTGTTCTTCCCTAATCAAATAGGGGCTGACAAATAGAGAATTACAAAATCACCTCAAAAATACAAATAACCCATCACTAAAACAAGTGAAAAACCAAAGATAAAAGCTAGAAGAAATCATCCAAAATAGGAACTGAAATCTGTCACGAATAACCAGCTGTAGGAACCTCCAAATGACGATCCAACCGTCCAAAATGTAGGTCTATACGTCTACAACCACCCTGCAAAATTTCAGCCCGATCGGAGAAGAGATGACCGCAAGATGAAGTGGATTTCTAGGCTGTTGTTTTCAAATCCGAGAAAAACAGCTTTGTCCCTTCTCTCTCTATTCTTTTCCAACTCTCTCTTTTTCTTTTCTTTTTTTTGTATATAGTTTTGAGGCTTGCCCTAGTCTTTTTACTTAAAACCTAAAGTGTGAGAATAACACTTCTCATCCCCAAACTTTGTAACAAAGGTTAAGTAAGTCATTTTCATCTATATGAGCTCAAATAGATAAAATACATGGGCCATCCTCATAGGAGGGAAACCCAACAAATCTCCCCCTCCTGACTATGAGGAGAGGGTCTCCATACCGACAACTCTACAACAAGCTTCAAGCTTCTCTTTTGGAAGAGTTTTAGTCATCATGTCTGAACCATTATCATCAGTATGGATCTTTGTCAATTCTAACAACTTGGAATTTAACACATCACGAATCCAGTGATATCTAACATCAATATGTTTTGATCTAGCATGAAAGGTAGAGTTCTTACTGAGATGGATGGCACTTTGATTGTCACAATGCAATAAATACCTTTCCTGCTTCATTCCAAGCTCTTGTGAAAATTTCTTCATCCACAACAACTCCTTACAAGCTTCAGTTGCAGCAATAAACTCTGCTTCTGTCGTACAAAGAGCAACGCATTTTTGTAGTCTTGATTGCCATGAAATAGCTCCCCCTCCAAAAGTAATCAAGTTCCCAAAAGTAGACTTTCTATTATCTACATCTCCGGCCATATCAGCATCTGTATATCCAGTCAATACATGTTTCTCACTTCCAAAGCAAATACACAATTTGTAGGTGCCACGAAGATCCCTGAGGATCCACTTCACTGCATCCCAATGTTCTCTACCTGGATTTGAGAGAAATCTACTAGCAACACCAACAACATGAGCTATGTCAGGTCTGGTACATACCATTGCATACATTAAACTTTCCACGGCTGAAGCATATGGAACATTCTTCATATCATATTTTTCTTCTTCAGTAGAGGGACTTTGCTTTGAGCTCAATTTGAAATGACAGGAAAGTGGAGAGCTAACTGCTTTAGCTTTGTCCATGTTGAATTTTTCAAGCACCTTCAGAATATATCTTTCCTGTGATAACCACAACTTCTTGGCTTTCCTGTCTCGAACAATGTTTATGCCAAGGATTTTCTTTGCTGGCCCCAAGTCTTTCATTGCAAAGGACTTGCTCAATTTCTTCTTTAACCTGTCAATTTTAGATACATCATGGCCAACAATTAACATATCATCAATATAAAGTAACAGGATAAGAAAATCATTATCAACAAATCTTTTAATGAAAACACAATGGTCAGAAGTTGTTTTCCTGTAGTTATGCTTCTCCATGAATGATTCAAACTTCTTATACCATTGCATCGGTGCTTGCTTCAACCCATATAGACTTTTCTTCAATTTACAAACCAGGTCTTCCTTTCCTTTCACTTGAAAACCCTCAGGCTGCACCATATAAATATCTTCTTCAAGATCACCGTGAAGAAAAGCTATTTTTACATCCATCTGCTCAATCTCTAAATCCATGCTAGAAGCCAAACCAAGTATCAATCTAATGGATGACATCTTTACCACTGGAGAGAAGATTTCATTGAAATCAACACATTCTTTCTGACTGAACCCTTTTACAATCAGTCGAGCTTTGTACCTTGGTTGTGAGCTATTTTCTTCGGTCTTCAACCTGTACACCCATTTTTTTTCAATGCCCTCTTGCCTTTAGGCAATTTCACCAACTCATAAGTGTGGTTAGCATGTAGTGACCCCATTTCATCTTGCATAGCTTCCAACCACTCTTCTTTCTGCTCATGAACAATGGCTTCTTGATAGCATGCTGGTTCTCCCCCATCAGTAAGAGTTATAAATTCTGTGGTAGGATATTTCTTTGAGGGTTGACGGGTTCTACTTAATCTTCTCAAAGAAATCTCATCTGCTGTTTCTACAAACTCAGTACCTGACTGATCATCCTGCTCAATTACCTCCTCAGTGTCATTAGGGGGAATATGGTCATTACCATCATTTTCATCATTCTGAGCATCTTGAACATCATCTCCATTTTGACTAGAATCTATAGATGGAGGAATAGGATCCAAGTCAACCAGATCATCATTGCTTGTTTCTGGTTTTTCCACGACTTTCTCAATATCTTCAATGGTGTGGTCTTCCATAAACACAACATCTCAGCTTCTAACCAGCTTTCTTGAAATAGGATCATAAAGTCTGTAACCAAGATCATCTAGACCATAACCCAAGAAGATGCACTATTTTATTTTTTAGTCAAGCTTTGTTCTCTCGTCTTTGGGAATATGCACAAAAGCTTTACATCCAAAAACCTTCAAGTGATTGTATGAAATATCTTTCTCATTCCATATTCTTTCTGGCACCTCAAGTTGTAAAGGAATAGATGGAGAAATATTTATAACATGCACCGCTGTAGCTAATGCTTCACCCCAAAAGGACCTTGGCAACTTGGCATGTGACAACATACATCTTATCCTCTCTACAATGGTTCTATTCATTCTTTCTACCAAACCGTTGTATTGAGGAGTTTTAGGAGGAGTTCTTTGATGTCGAATACCCTGACTTCTGCAGTACTCGTCAAATGGCCCTAAATATTCACCACCATTGTCCGTGCGAATACACTTTAATGACATTCCAGTTTCCCTTTCAACACTGGCCTGAAACTGTTTAAAGACATCCAACACTTGATCTTTCGTTTTTAAGGTATAAGCTCATACCTTCCTTGAATGATCATCAATGAATGTGACAAAGTACAAGGCACCACCAAGTGTTCTAGTTTTCATAGGACCACAAACATCTGAGTGCACCAACTCCAAAGCATTTGGCTTCCTTGAAGGAGGATTAGTCTTAAAAGCAACCCTGTTCTGCTTTCCAGCAAGACAATCTGCACAAGATTTTAAGCAAGTACCTCTCATACCAGAAAGAAATCCTTTCCTACAAAGAAAGTCCATACCTTTTTGTCTCATGTGACAAAGTCTCTTATGCCACAGTTCTGTAGATGAATCATCTAATACTACGTTAATCAGACCATTAGTAACCTTTGCCTGCATTATATAGAGAGTAGAAGACTTTGATCCTCTGGCCACAACCATTGACCCCTTTTTGAGTTTCCAAACACCATCACTGAAGATGTTACAATAACCATCATCATCAAGTCTTCCAGCAGAAATCAAAATTAGTCTGATATCAGGAACATGCCTCCATTCTTTAAGTATCAACCTGCTACCATTATTAGTCTCCAGACACACATTTCCAATACCAATGACTTTAGATGAACCATCATTTCCCATCTTTACCACTCCAAATTCACCTGCAGTGCAAGAGGAGAAGAAATCCCTTCTGGAAGTAGCATGAATGGAGGCACCACTATCAATAACCCAATTGAATTCTTGGCAAGCAATATTGACTTCATCTACACCACAAACAATAAGCAAATCTTCAGTAGTAGCTGCCATTGTCTCCTTATCAACATCTTTCTTGTTACCTTTCTTTTGTTCAGAAGCTTGATCTCTCTTCCATTTACGACAATGCTTCTTCATATGGCCTTTGTTGCCACAATAATAGCAATCAAAATCTTTCTTTTGCTGAGATTTGCCTCTGGACTTGTCACGATTCTTAGGACCTCTGCTTTGGCTTCTCCCCCTATTTTCCATGACAAGGGCTTCTGACTGAGAATATGAAGAACCAGATGTCTTCCTTCTTGTCTCTTCATTTAACAAACCACCTTTTACCAGGCTCATAGACACCACTCCTTCAGGGGCTGAGTTGGTCACTGAAACTCTGAAAGTTTCCCAACTATCTGACAAAGAACCCAAAAGCCACAAAGCCTGCACTTCATCATCAAAAGAAATTTTGATAGTAGCCAACTGATTTATAATTCCTTGCATCTCATTCAAATGATCAGTAATAGGAGACCCGTCTTTATACTTCAAATTCATAAGTTTTTTAATCAAAAACAATTTGTTTCCTCTAGTTTTTCTAGCATACAGCTCCTCCAATTTTTTCTAAAGTGTGTGTTCATTATTTTCATCAGCTATATGATTGTGGACATTATCATCTACCCATTGCCTTATGTAGCCACATACTTGTCTATTTAACAATTTCCACTCCCCATCACTTTTATCACTTGACTTCCCTTCATTGCCTAAAATGGGAGTATGAAAATTTTTGCAATAAAGTAGGATCTCCATTTTTCCTTTCCACATATGATAATTGCTTCCATTTAAACTAATCATTCTACTAGTGTTCACTTCCATGGTTATACACAAACAATCTAATAACCACAAGCTCTGATACCACTGTTGCGCCAAGGATCACAAATCCAACCACACTAAGTAGAGCAAACAAAATAATTATATCACAACCACAATGTGAATATAACACAACCAATCACACAATCAACACACTCACACATACTATTAAATAAAAATATGAACACCGATTTATTTTACGTGGAAAAACCCTCCAATGCGAAGGGAAAAAATCACGGGACTATAGTCCACCCAAAATCTTCCACTATAACTTCAAAGTGGGTACACTAAGTGTTCTTCCCTAATCAAATAGGGGCTGACAAATAGAGCATTACAAAATCACCTCAAAAATACAAATAACCCATCACTAAAACAAGTGAAAAACCAAAGATAAAAGCTGGAAGAAATCACCCAAAACAGGAACTGAAATCTGTCACGAATAACCAGCTGTAGGAACCTCCAAATGACGATCCAACCGTCCAAAATGTAGTTCTATACGTCTACAACCACCCTGCAAAATTTCAGCCCGATCGGAGAAGAGATGACCGCAAGATGAAGTGGATTTCTAGGCTGCTGTTTTCAAATCCGAGAAAAACAGCTTTGTCCCTTCTCTTTCTATTCTTTTCCAACTCTCTCCTTTTCTTTTCTTTTTTTTGTATATAGTTTTGAGGTTTGCCCTACTCTTTTTACTTAAAACCTAAAGTGTGAGAATAACACTTTTCATCCCCAAACTTTGTAACAAAGGTTAAGTAAGTCATTTTCATCTATATGAGCCCAAATAAATAAAATACATGGGTCATGCTCATAGGAGGGAAACCCAACACACCTGAACAAACAACTCCAAAAAAAAGAGTAAAAATCTTCAACGTTGTACTATCTAATCCTACCTAGTATTGTGAATCAAACACATCCTAACAGGATGGATTCCTCCCCTTCATATTATTATAGCATTCAAAAGAATATGTGCCTAAAATGCATACATAGAGATAGAGTAGAACCAGTAATTTGCATTTCCTGCAAGAAAAGAATACTAAGGCTAGCAAACAGAAAAGCAGAATTATTGGCATCTTTGGCCCTCTTTTTTGGGCTGTACTGTACACTGCAAATGCTTTCTGTCCAAATAATCACCACCTAAAAAACGTGCCTTAGCAAGTCGTAAGAACTTTGAACCTATTTATACTTTCTCCATCAAGAAAACAAGCAATCTGTGAATAAGCTTCTCTATAATGCAGCACATTACAATATGCAATGCATGCGGTCAAGCACTAAACCACCCAAACAGGCAAAGGCAAAGGAAATAACATCATGTACAAGACAGTGGCCCCATAGTCGAGTCCTGTAAACCCCACGACATATATCAGCATCGGGTAGATTGTCTACCGTTTGGAGCCATTCAAGGTTTTACCCTCGAAAAATTCACCAAGCATATGTTCGAGATCCTCTGGATTGTATCTGATATACTTCTGCGGATTCTTACCATTCTCAACCAAAGGCCTGAAATATATGTCAAAAATCCAAATTCATTTCACCAGAATATACATTAGCTTCATTTAGGATTCTTTTCAAGAGCAACTTACCTGAAAATATATTGGGGAAATTACAGCATTGGTTCCCAACCTATTGACCTAGTAGCAAGTTGGTTTCCCAACTTTCATTTATATTTTCCAAGATTAAAAGAGCCGAAGGCTTCAAACTCAACCTAATAATCTATTTCCAAAGAATGGAATTATTATTATAGGATCAAGAATGTCATGAATCACTTCCAAATTCCAATGACAAAAACTGTCCAAATCATTTTAAGGTTGTGTAGCCGTCACATGTCTAACTTTATAAAAATAAGTTTTGTTTCCCAACTTGAGCTAGTGGCAGTGTCTAGAAATTTAAAGTGGTGTATGAATCTATGAGGGACACACAGACATATTAACATGAGTTGGACAGTACCTATCGCTGGAGATTGATTGTACATATATAATGAAAAGGTTTTGAGTCCACCAACTAGCATCTTGGGCAATAGAATGAGGATCAACCATATAATTTTCCCATAAATACATATAAGAATAAAGATAACATCAAAAAGTATTATGAATTTTTTTTTTTACCAATAATGAGAGAATGTACCCGAAGCGTTTAATGAAAGATCGGTAAGCTGGAAGCAAGATTTCAGCAACTGCAAGCCTCAGGGATTCTCTTAATTCAGTGTCAGGAACTGTCCATTGAGATTGTCTTTGATGGAGTTCCTCAAATTGCATATTAAATGTCTTCAATCTAGTAATAATGAAATTCAACAAATTCAGTCAAATCACATTTTAAGTCAATAACTTTACGAGTGAAGATTGTTCTCCAAGAAATTTCAACTCAACACACCTGTCTTTGATAATTGCTCTTGAAACTCCGCTACTATTTCCTCCATCCATGCTAGCAACATTGCCGCCTCCAGAAGATGTCAGGCCTTGAACGGAAAGGCACTGCAGAATCTGCAGAATGAAATGCAAAATAATTTTATGCATAATTTTATAAAAGGTACAGGAGGTTTATACAACAGGCAGTGTTTCATTCTTCACTATTTTCGAATAAAGGGAGGAAAATAAAATTCCCGGTCTAGCAGAGAGCAACAGATAGGGTAAAAACTCTATTGGTAATTGAGATTGCATGTGGCTTCTTGATACAGATTACTGCTCCAGTTATGATATTTCAACTTCAGCACAAACTTAAATATTACATTTTCATGAGCTATTTCCTTCTAAACTCAGTACATTACAAACTATCTATTTTTTTCTTACAAGGAAACTAGTTGCAAACACTGTAATCACTAATTACATCAAGGTATAAAAGGAAATATAAATGTCGAAGCGCATATCTGCATTAAGATGGGAAAAGCAGAGGAATGTTCTAATTCCGTTCCAGGATGAAACTATTATACTGGACCCCCAAATTTGGGTAGTGATTCTAGTGTGCTTAATGTGTGCGCCAGCGTTAAATGCATAACATGCTAAGCTGGTGAACGGAAGTCTGCTTTCTTCAGCGATATATATGGTTAAATACACATTAAGAGTATGTTGAGCTAATCTTAGAAAGAAGTTAAAAGTTGCTTTTTTATTTACCAACATGTTGTGAGATGTTACTTTTTTCTTATTTATTTTAAAAAATAAATAAATAAAAAATGATCCTCCCTCTCAAAATAACTTATTTTCAACTTTGCCTAATAAAATAAATTATCTATTTAAAAGATAATTTAAAACTTATTTACTTATTAGGGAACTTTTTAATCTTAGCCAAAAACATGCTCCAAGTCCTGAGTAAGTGAATTCATAGCATCATCACCTAAATATCCCATTAATACAATGCCAAAAAAAAAATACTAACTAACATCTATTAGAAATCATTTCAGGATGTATGATCTTCAGAGGAGTTGCAGGAGCATCAATAGATCGTGAATTCTTAGTTAACCATGCGCTTAGCTTAATATGGGGATAATAAAGCACACTACCTTTGCCCAAGCAATCCTCTTATATTGATTTGCATGTTGCTGTACAACTCTCCGATGTCTTTGCACCCAATCATCGCCTAACAAATCTTTGGCTTCAGACCTAAAAGCAACACATAAATTTGACGAAGGCCAAAAATTGACTTGATGTTTCAAAAATCCTTAAAAAATGTTATGACCTGCGGACAGATCTGACCATATAATGAATGTTATTCATCAGAAACAAATGGGTCAGCGAAAGATCCTTATATTGCTTAGATTTTCCATCCAAATTGGTCTGAAGAGCCTGCATTATACGCATTGTAACAGCAGTTAGCTGAGAATTTGAGTCATCTCCATTTTCGAATTCGCGGAAAAGTTGCTTCAATGTTGATTGATAGCTGGATCACAAAACAAAGAAGAAGACATTTTCAGTTGTAGTACACATATATAGATACACACACAAATGTAGATAGACATACAATCAGGATAATAATATCACACAAATCAAAATCATTCAAAGCAGAAAATTTTAGATAGCTATTACAGTATATTATATTATTTATCTGGACCAAAAGATTTTGATAAAATGGTGGAACATTCAGATTGACAGACATCATGTAACATGTAATATGTAGAATGCAATAAAAATAATTATTGAAGTGTTTATTTTGATCCTTGTATCTAAGCCTCTGTTTGGAAAAAAAAATTGTTTATAAACAAAAAATGTGATATTTTCGAGGTAAAATATGTAGTTAAAAAGTGATTTGGGGAAATGTGTGTGGTTAAAAAGTGGTTTGGGGAAATGTGTTAACAAGTTTACCAAACGAAGGCTAAGATTCTAAACAAGAAGATGCATAGGGACAGTGCCAAATCCCCCTTCAAAGTTAGGATATGAGATTCTAATTATTTAGACAAACAAAGGTGAACTTTTGATTTTGTATAACAATTAGGGGTACAAGGCAAAATTATCAAAGTAAACAAAAGATCTAAGAACCCAGACATCAAAATCTCTACAGGTTTTCTATTCCAGTTAACATTAACATACGATACACTAATCTAGTGTCCTCGGATTTTAATAAAGATAGTGCTGAGTAACACGTTTTCTATAAAACCGAAAAATCTTTAAAAGAAAAAAAAATGATTCTCACTAATTTATTTTGAAAGTTTCTTTAACTTTTGACAGAAGGGAAGAAAAAAAAACAAGTCCAAAATGTTCAGGAAATCCCCTTTCAGGGATTGGATTCAATCGTCCAGCAGCAGGGGACCTGCACTCATAACTAATTTATTTAACTAGGTTTAGGATGATGGAAGAAATAAATTATAACTCAAATAGACCTATTCTCCTTTAACCAGTTCTGTTGCTGAAACTGGTATTTACAGTTAACAAATAAACCTGTTCTTCAATATATAAAAGCAGAATAACAAGAGAAGAAGATTCTTAATTCTATATGAACAAAATACATAAATGAAAAATATCTAGTTCCTATGCTTATTTTGTCCAATCCAATATATATTAGAAACATATCGTCGATCATAGTTTCCACTTTCTTTTTCGTTCATATATGTTGATAAGTAATAGAATTGCAATCATACATGAGAAAAATGTAAGAATTCAAACAATAGAAGTACAACTATATATATTTGCAACCTGAAATTTAAATCAATGAACACTCACCAAGAGAAAGTAGTTATACATAACTGTTAATTGTTATGTTGATTTGCAGTAAGCTACAGATTACAACTTCGGAAAACGATTATGTAAGGCAAGGTACTTTCAAATTGACTTTCTAATGTAGTTCCAAATTAATATTTAAAAGGCAGGGTTTTAGAGTTAGTTGACATACTCAAACAGGAATTTCACGTAGTTAATCACATAGCTTGTCAAAGGATGAACTGTTCCATCTGCAACGGAAGTTTTAGTCGCATCTTTTTCAACTGCTTCTTCGAAGTCTCCAAAAGTTTCTTGCGCTGTCTGCGCAAGCCTCTTTGTCAAACCCAATGCCGACTCTCTGATATCATTACAAGGTTTACCTCTAAAAATTGATAATATCTGCAAATTTCAGCTTCACAGTTTCAATAAGCATTTCTTCGACCCGTGTGGTAATGTTATCAAAGCATAAAAACATCTAAAGCATAATGCATTTTCAGATTGACAATGAACTATATAAAGAGAGTATAATAAATAATTGATATATATATATATATAGGCACAGGAGCAATTTGGAAGAGAACAATATGAAGAGATATTTTCTTTAAAAGCAAGCTAAACACTTCTACATATGTTTTGATTAGTTTTTAAGTGAAATTTAGAGCTAATAAAAGATTTTCCACTCTCATAGTTCTCGTCATACATGAGCTCGAAAGAAAATGTCCCATACCTCTGAGTGAATTTCTCGCATTATTTCATACATATCGAGAAGCACAAATAACTTTTCAGGGGATCTTTTGCTTCTGGCAATTGCATCTCCAAAACTAAGTAGCACTGCCACACTCCCTGCAGTAACTTCAGCAAAACATTGATCCATGAGGGAATCGAAGCCTTCAAAAATTTGATCACAAACTTTACGTTCTCCCGCAAAAAGCAACTTGACCTGTTAGAAAATAATTAGATTCTCAAAAAACTATGTCGTTCATTTCTGCGTGAGCATTACAGAGAGAACATACAGCAATCCGCATAAAATGGATCCAATTCCCAATCTTAGCTTCCAAAACTTCCCATTGCATCTTCTGAACATCATCTTTGCTAAGCTTTTCTACTCCCAATTTGCGAAGGCTTTCTTCTAAAACTGGAGAACGAGCTTCCCTAAACGAAAGAACAAAAAAAAAGGATTACATGAGATGACTACATTTTAATAAGTTACAGATGGTTCTAATTTGGTTTCTTAGAACATGTTAATTACTCGTCCTTTGATCTATCAGTTTGAGATCATTGCAAAATAAAAGGTGTCGAAATCCCTTAATTGGTGTCAAAATCCCTCAATTATTGTAAATTATTTTTTTCCTTTTTTACATTAGACTAGATTTTAGGTAACTGATTTTGTTTCCATTTATATGTCTAAGTTGTAACTATATATATATTTCATCTTTTACTCAATAATATATACAAGAAAATATTTCTCAATATGGTATCAGAGCCAGGTTTCATCAACCTTGGCAAATAATTTCTCACGACAATTAGAGGCAGTCAAGCCCTAAAGTCGGAAAAATCAGATGGAGACAGGAAGCGAACATTCTTAACTACAACTTATTGTTGAAAAACTCGATGGGAAAAATTATCGTGAATGGGCACAATCAATCAAGCTCGTAATTGATGGTAAAGGAAAGCTGGGCTATCTCACCGGTGACACGAAGAAGCCGACCACCACTGATATCACAACCCTAAATAAATGGCAGTCGGAAAATTCATTAGTCACAGCGTGGCTAATAAATTCGATGAAAAATTCGATTGGAAGAACTTATCTGTTTCTTCCAACAGCAAAGGAGGTGTGGGATGCCGTACGAGAAACGTACTCAGATTCTGAGAATTCATCACAAATTTTCGAGATCAAGAAACTCTTGGAAGAATTGCAAGTTGCAACAAATCTACCAATTAAAATGTACTGTGATAATAAGGCAGCGATTAACATCTCTCTCAATCCAGTACAACATGATCGAACTAAACATGTTGAGGTAGACAGGCACTTCATCAAAGAAAAAATAGAGAGTGGAGTTATTTGCATGATATATGTTCCTACGAAGGAGCAAACTGCAGACATCTTTACAAAATGACTTCCTCGAGAAATGTTCGAAGACCTTATGTGCAAGTTGGACATGATTAACATCTATGATCCAACTTGAGGGGGAGTGTCGAAATCCCTTAATTGGTGTCAAAATCCCTCAATTATTGTAAATTATTTTTTTCCTTTTTTACATTAGACTAGATTTTAGGTAACTGATTTTGTTTCCATTTATATGTCTAAGTTGTAACTATATATATATTTCATCTTTTACTCAATAATATATACAAGAAAATATTTCTCAATAAAAGGAGATATGAGAATCCACTGAAATACGGAAGCCTAACAACATGACCGAGTCATCTTCTCATACTTCCAGAACACCTTCAATTGTTAAATTGATAACCAAATGCCCTCGTACAGAAAAATGTTAAAAGTGGTTCATCACCAATCATATCAGAGGACAAGAAACTAAACCTATTGTCTTTCAGTTCTATCTTCTGACATGCTCAGGACTAAAAGAATAGTTTATGTATCCAAATCTGGTACTCACCTGTATATTATCAGTAGCTGCTGCTGATTACCAGCCTCAACCATCTGTAGTGCTAAATCATGCAACAAAGGCAGAATCCGGGGTGGAATAAGAGTTGGTGTTGTGTATTCAGAATTTTCTTCACTATTTTGATGATCAGAGTGACTGTGGGACGATCGTATCTTTCCACTGGAATCAGCATGATCTCCTGGTGATCCAGATGATGGTCGCATAGAATTGGGAAGGCACTCAAAAAGCCGATCAGGTTCAACAGGTTTGCTGCATGGGAAGGAATTTAGTTTAACATGCAAACAACTAACACTAAATAAAGGTTGGAGTATCATGCATCTTGGTTCATATGCAATATGAGAATTTCACATACGATAAATGAGTATAAATAACAAGCATCCTGCATAAAGTAGTAATAAGTCTAAAAAGTAAAAGAAAAGTTAACGAAGTTTAATTTCGAAATAAATATGAAACTAGACAATGCAAAATTTCCTAGACAATATACCATGGCTAGTGTGAGCATACAAGGCCTAAGAATTTGTAAGGTGATTGTATGGTTGTATGGTTTTCATTATATCCTTTGCATGATCTACCACTTTGTTACTTAGGAAAACAATTTGATACTTTGAGTACATAAATAATGTAAGGTTTGTTGCCTGCCTATGGAACTGAGACACAAAATATGTTTAAAATAAGGTATGATACTATTCAATATTCTAAAACGACACTGGCGATCTCCCGCGCAAGCGCAATTTTTAACTTTTTTTTTTTTTTTTCAAATGTTGAGTGCGTGTGTTTGGTAAACATATTTTTTTACACAATTCCTCAAATCACTTTTTAACCACATATATTTTTTCTCTCCATTTTTCAACCACACATTTTACCTAAAAAACATATAAAAATATATTTTTAAACAAAAAAATTTTAACAAACAGAAACTAAATTTTTTTTTTTAATTTTTATTTTCCAACTATTTTGTTTTTAGCATCCATTTGGCAAAATAATATTTTTTTGTTTATAAACAACACAATTTTTCAAATCACTTTTTAACCACACACATTTTTTCTCTTCAATTTTCAACCATTACTTTTTACATACAAAAAAATATTGCAAATAATTTAAAAAAATACATCAAAAGTCGAAATCGAAGAGATTATTTTTAATTTTATCAAACATATAATAAGTAATTAACCGTTTTTTAACATTTTTGGTTTATAAACTTATTTATTTATGATTTTGAGGTAAAAAATAATGGTTGAAAATTGGAGAGAAAAATGTGTGTGGTTAAAAAGTGATTTGAAAAATTGTGTTGTTTATAAACAAAAAAATATTATTTTACCAAATGGATGCTAAAAACAAAATAGTTGGAAAATAAAAATTAAAAAAAAAATTTAAGTTTCTGTTTGTTAAAAGTTTTTTGTTTAAAAATATATTTTTTTTATGTTTTTTTAGGTAAAATGTGTGGTTGAAAAATGGAAAGAAAAAATATATGTGGTTAAAAAGTGATTTGAGGAATTGTGTAGGAAAAAATATGTTTACCAAACACACCACTTAACATTTGAAAAAAAATTAAATAAATAATACAAAAAAGTTGAGAACTGCGCTTGGAGCACAGGAGAACACCAGTGTCTAAAACGAATACAAAGAAAGCAATATATAAAGTGTAAAACCCTAGAATGCTTAAAAAAACCTAGACATAAAACCCTAACAACGTAAAAACATGGAACTGCCAATGATAAAAAACCTAAATTAAAAATATATCTAACGCCTCTTGTCAAACTCGCAATGTAAATGACTCTTGTGTATGACTTCATGCGTCTGCTAAAACTAAATCGATGGAATAATGTAAGATTTGCATTCTTACATAACGAGTTGCAAAAAAATGAATGCAAATTTACAAATTGGATCTGTAAATACAATGAAATGGCAAATGAATCTGATTTGTTGGGTTGTTGTGGAAATGATTCTTTGAAAAACAGATTTTTGAAGATGTGTGGTTAAAGAGTAAGGAAGAGTTATGGAGAAACGTGAAAATTGATTTTTTGGGAGAATGTGTATTTGAAAATGAGTGGGGAGGGGGGGGGGGGGGGAGAGTGATTTTCAAATATTTCAAAGAAGGGCTTAATGTCATGTATGGGTCAATATCGGTAAAAAAATTGTGGCACAATGTACTACCTTCACGCAGAAAAACTTCAAGCTGGGTTACCTATATTTAGTATTAGACATAGTCAAGCTGGGTTACCTACCACCATATGTGCATGAAAAATGTCTAGTTTAAAATAATGGTACAGCGACAAGATAATAAGTTCTTGAACAAAGAAAGTAAAATATACCTGTATGATGACAAAATCTGCTTAAATTCTTCTTCCAGCTTGGAAATAGCCTTGGCAAGTAAATTATTTGTATGGTTGAGCACTCCATCGCTACTCTTGAAGCTTTTGTTGTCACTAAAAAATCGAATGTTGTTTCTTAGTTGGTCCATTGCTTGAAGATAGCTTTCTAGGTCCTCATGTGGCCCTTTAAGTATTTTAGCTTCAGCCTGCAGAAAACAAGTAAAACAAAGATATCAGCAGTTATAAACAAGAAAATCGCATCTGGGAGCCCCTGGAACAGTGGCAGTGGGTGGGGAACACTTCACCCCTAATCCAAACAATGAGATTTTCATAATAATAGGGGATTGATTCAGATTAACTTAAAACAGTAAACACGCATTCTACCTTACCTCTGTTGGTAACAGATAAGTTATCAAATCCTATCGCATTATCCCAAAAACCAGCTAGTTATTTCTTCCAGTCAACTCACCCTTAATGATGCTACTATTGTATATACAATCATCAATCCTTCACATTTTATATCAACTGGCATTCTATAGAGAGAGATTATAAATTGAGGACGACTTCTGCAATCACTAAAACTTTGTCATTTTATCACAAGATAATCCTGCATGTATCGTTTATAGATATCATGTCCTTGATGCTTTTTTCCAAACTCAAAGGCTTTCAATACCCGTCAGTATGTTTCCATACATATTAGGATTCATAAAACTTTTAACTTTCTTTCCATCCAATAGAACTTCAACTGTAGTAAGTCATTGGCCTTCCTTATATTCAATCTCTGATTCTGATAATATGAAATTGATCATTGGCAGAGACTAGAAGTGTCTCCCTGAGTCGAAAGAAGTGTCATAACTGACCAGGCCTAGCCCAGAAAACAGTGAACTCTTGGGAGTCGCAAACGTTTATTTTAAAGGCACAACAGGATCTTGTCATAGGAATAGAACATTCACATCATTTATGTTGTATCTTTACACTATTAATATACACTAAAATACTTAAAGATATTCAAGTATCATATGAGAAATTTCACATTCAAAAGAGATTATCAACTATTTGTTATTAAAAATAGTACATACACCTGAAGAAAATTACAATGAAATCTTGCGTTGACACATTATACATTAACTTTATGTCTGAATAATTGAGTACAAAATTATGATAATTCTTCAAAATTTTATCGGGCAGTATATCAAATTATTATTTAAATTTTATGTTTAATGACACACACACACACACACACACACACACACACACATGTTTAGAATTAATAAGTCAAATTAGTCAAATTGTGTGATTTAATAAGTCAAATTAGTTAATATTCATAGCTACTTATGGTATTATTTAAGAACTCAATGTTTTATGGACTTCTTTTAATTTTCTTCAACACGGAAAGGAGAAGACACATATGCAAGTAGAGGACAACACTGATAATTAAATACAAAGATGATTTCCTTAAAGATCCTACTTGCAGTTTGATATATGAGACTTCTATTTGTTTCCACTTTTAGCCTCTGTTTGACAACTATTGATATATTTATAAACAAATGTTTTCTGACCAAAATGACAGGCTGCAGTCGTCAACATTTGTCATATTTAACAAAAGGCAATTTTTTTCCTGAAATTTCCGAGTTCACCCTCGCGTTTAAGGACTCTATAGGTTAGGGTTTTGAAGGATTAGAGTAATTCAGGAATTCCACAATATCTTGAAAGACAGTGTGATGGATATAGCTGCTTTTCCAGACAGCAGACACTTCTCAGATTTCAAATATTGCGAAATTTCAAAATTGTTTATAAACAGAGTTTGCATTCGCTGGAGGTTTAGACATAAACTACAGTTTTGTTGATTACTAATTTTAGAAGTTATTTATGCTGCTGCTTTTATCTATTTATTGTTGTTTTGAAAGCAAGAATTTTCATTTAGTTAATTTGATTTCTTATGGATCTTTAAGATGGTGTATGGTATACTACGAGCATATTTTTGTATATTTATTACATTCATTAAATTATTTCATTGGTAACGCCTCATCTCAAACAAATACCTCGGTACCTGATTGAACCTTTTTAAACATTGATTTTGATAATAATATGAGGAAATGACTTGTGCATATGATCTTAATGAGTTGAATTGAATAAATAATATAAATGCAAAGGAAACACCAAGTGAAAAATCTCAATGGGACTTTATCAAATATACTATTGCTCTTATATTCACTTTGAAAATAGAAGATTCTTAAATCAACCAACATATTTGTGCGTGTACGTATACAAGTCACTTAACATCTTGACATCATGGGAACAAAAGATTTCATCTGATGATTGCCCAACTTATAAAAATAAAAAAATAAAAAGCACCAAAGAAAGAACCAAGAAAAAATAGCATATCATAAAAGCTAACCTGAACTGAAATATCAAATTGAGACAATATGACTTCTGCGGCCTTCAATGTTTTATCGATGTTCTCATGAGCTTTCTGAATAGCATGTGTTTTAATCTATAAAAAGAAAATCTGAGTAAAAATCACAAAATGCTGAGAAGAGGCAATGCAAGTAAAGATCATAAGTTCAAATCTCATAATTTGTTAGTGAAGCAAAAGGATCAAAATTAATATCAAATATGATTCAGAAGTAGTGTTGAATGAAAACTATGAAAATTATGAGGGGGAAAAAGAAAAACTCAAAAATTGAAGCATTTAAATACACATTTAATTAAAATCACTCCACATTTAACCAATGGATTATACTTTATCAAAGGAAAACAGAGGCCAAGTGGTTTTCTGCCTGGGAGGATTGATTTTCAGTGAACTTATATTTTCTTGTGCATTTCCTATTTTTCTTTTGGTTTTGAGATATGAACAAAAGGAAAGTCAGAGCACTAAAACAGCCTAAAAATGAATATCTATACAGTGTTTTGGCTTAATGATGTTAGTGACGCAGAAGCGTACAATTTGTTAACAAATAATTAGGAACCAGAACAGAAAGGGGTGCATATAAGAGAAAATTTGAGGACAAGGAAATCAAATTGTATTCATATAATCTGGTTAACTATTACATTAAATTAGGTCTGGCCTTGGGGCAAGGCAACTAAGGAAACCGCCTTGGGCCTCCAATTCCAAATTTCCAAGGGGCTTTCAATTTTTTATTTTTTTATTTTTTGTTTTTGCCCAAAACTCTCCCTAACCTACTCTCAAAGGCAAAGCTGAAGGCCTAAAGTACAGACTGCCGGTGACAGGAAGGAAAACCAGAAGGGGAAAAGATGAAAGCAGAAAACCGTTCCAAATATGTGACTGTGAGTAAGCTCCACATCACAGACAGCATTTGAATTTCTTGACTCTGACGGTAATTATTTCAAATTATTTATTTTAATTATTGATGTTACGGTTTGAATTGAATTGGAGTATGCTTCAGATCTATCAATGTTGGTGTTGGTTTATTCAATTATTGTTCCAATTTGGCAGTTGCAGGATATGACCGATCTGGTTTGCAATATGAGAAAGAAAATCTTCAGTGTGTTCAAGCAACTAGAAATATCTGTGCCTGGGGTTGCATTAATGTAGTTGCTTTTGTGGTGCATGCAGTTCTTGTTGTCTCCTGTTTCATTATCTATGACATCTTCAATTTATGCGTGGTGATTTGTGTTGCATTCGCAGTACTACAAGTTTTATTATTGGCTTCTGAAGTAACAAATCAGTGTTTTTGAATTAAGTTTTTTACTTCCAGTTAACTCTTTGGCATATGCATTTGTCATTGTTAATTTTACCTGCACTTCAAATATGGAGAGCATTTGCCTCATTAAAACTGAGTGTCAATTGGATTTGCAGCCTGCCATTGCAATTGCAATCAAGGAGCAACTTTACGAGGTTAGAATTCAATCGTGAATTCGTAATAGCTTTTGTTGTTCTTATTCTCCTACCATTTTACCCGTTTGCAATCCAATAATCTCCATTTACAACTTTTCTCTTCTAATGTTTAGATAGCTGTATGTGTGACTTCTGCTAAGAAAAGCAGAATAAGCAAAAAAGGATGACAAGTGGGTGAATTTTTCTATGCCAGGTATTTTATTATCTCTGCAACAAAAAACATAGTCTTCTTTTATATATATATATATATTTTTTAAACATTTAAGTATTACTATGTTTACAAAATAGTTAGTTGCCTTAGGCCACTATATTCTCAGGGCTGGCACCGCATTGAATAAGCCCCTCTATTTATAAAGTAAATAAACTAAGAAGTTTAAAAGGAAACAAACTTCTAACTTATCTAATCTAATTGGAATTAAACTCTATTTTTAAACATCCTATCTAAATTATATGTCCATCTTTAATTGTATCTTGACAATTAGTGAATAAAACTTAAGAAAAGTACAAAAAGCCTATCAAGAAATCTGAATTTGGGTATATTGCTTTTTTTAAGCTCTTTCTTTGAAGGTTCCTCAGTTTTCTCAATAACCATATAGGAAATTGAACAGAGAATACTATAAATATAGACATAAAATCAAGTTGAAAACGGTGAATCACCCTCTGAACAGCATGACTCATAATCTGCAAATGGAAAAATATAATGCCAAAAGATATGTATTGAATGTGAGCCCCAAAATTTAAAGGTTTTAAACTTGGAGGGCCACTTTGGCAACCGGTGAAACTTGGAGGACCTCAAGCGCAATTCTGTATTAAAGCCTCTTAATCTGGACCGCAAGTTATGATCTAACGGTTGGATTTGACCTTTGGAGTTTATATTTATTGTATTGTTTTGGTGCAGTGATTTCTTTGAGATTAGGGGCTGTTTCGTTGGTTTCTTCAGAAGAAACTTGTGCACGATTTGTGGTGTGAATTCTTGTAATCTTGAACTCTCATTGGACGGTTTTGGCTAGTGAAAGTGGAACGGGCTTGATCCTAAGCCCCTAGATGCAAGCAATTTTCCGAACTGGGTCACCAAGAGGTTGTCTCATTCTTTGTTTTTTTCCTTTTGATTCTTGAATGTTTATGTATGTTATCCGCACTTAATCACTCAATTAGGCACAAAAATCCCAACACTATGGACTGCCCATATTGAAATCCAAGTTTGCAAAAATACAGTAAACAAGACTTGATGAACTGCAAGGATTCAAATCATAAACGTTTGCTCAGTCTCGGATTGGATCGGCTTTCCTTTCTTAACCAGGCTTAAGGAAAGTATCAAGAATGGCTGTTATTTGATCAGAGACAACAAATAGGTAATCTTCTTTCCTATGAAACTCACATATTTTCTTATAATATCCAAGGTGAAATTAAGAAAAAGTAAAGTTCTTTTACACCAAACCCAAGTCTCAACTCAAAAACGCCTTCTTCCTATCTCTGCCTCTCTGGTAATATAGCATTAAGTCGCCATCATACTGACAAAAAGTAGTAACAGAAATCAGATCAAGAACCAGAACTTGAGGGTTTCTTTCTTTATTCAGTATCTTTTGATGATTTTCATTGATTATGACATAGCAATCAGAAAATTGAACTGGGCATAACACAAATCTAATATAAGCGCATGTTTTGGAAAAATTACTTGGGTGGGGCGCATGGCGGTTTCAAGTGCGGAGAGTCGGTGGTCAAAGGAGCCCAAAATGGATACCATTTTATCAGTGATTGATTCGCTCTTCTGCAGTGACCCCCTCATCTTTGTTGCTCTTTCACTCAGCATATCCACTCCACCACCACCACCACCTCCTGTTGCTACTGTTCTGGCTGGAACTCCCATCTCTCTCTAAAATCTCTACTGAAATCAATCTGTGTTTGAATTCAAATAGGACTCGCTCGTGAGAGAAGATGACAAGGAACAGAGTCAAAAGAAGAGAATTGCAAGGAAAAGTAGTGTATTTTATTAGAAGAAATTTTATTTATTTAATAAAATTGAATATATGTTCACACAATATTTTTGATTGTCGTTGTACCATATATATCAAAACATAAAAAAATAATTAAAATTGTTTATTAGAGAAAGAAAAAGAAAATGATGAGGTGGGTGGGTGGCGGCCTGGAGCAGTTGATAGTGGATTTGGACAGACTTGACTTGACACCTTTGCTTCGCGGGAGTGTCCCCATAGGCACTGGATTCGGGGGGATTTTATTGTTTTAGCCATACAAAACATGTAATTTTGTACAATGATCATCTTTTGTAAATTGTCTAAATTACCTTTAATGAAGTTGATTATTTACTTTGCAAGATATGTCCCTGAATTTAGCTTGGTTGATTTAATTCAATACTTCTTATTATATTCATATTTTTTAATCTTTTAAGTTCTTCTAAAAATGTTTTATATTGTAATAATTTTTCAAAAGATTTGGGATGATCTTTTTTAGTTATATATCATAATGTTATTCCTTCTGAAACTTCTTCTTCTATATCTTCGTATTCTTCTATAATTTTATGAACTGTATTTATATTCTTTGCTGTTTCAACAGAATTAAATTATATTCTATTTAGGATAGCATAATCAATATTTTAGTATATTTCTTTTAGTTAAGATTGTCCAACTGAATGTATATTTTTAGATTTTTTAACAATAGCTAATAAAAATGAAATTTCTTTATCATTTAAATATAGTTTATGATCATAGTTATTAGATGTTGATGTTTGTGTAGTATTCATAGATTATTGGGTTGGTAAATTATTATACAAAATTTTCTGGTATAAATTCATTCTTTGATCTAGTAAAATACAATAATCTGCAATATATTGTTCGTATTTTTCTAAAAGTTTATTATATTCTTTAGAAGATATGTTTTCATTTTTCATTTGATGTTTAATATCTTCCATTTTATCTTTTAATTTTTCTAAAAGATTATCTAATCTTCTATTGTATATCCTGGCATTTAGGTTGGACTGTGTTTGTTAGTATTTTATTTTCTAAATCTATTTTAAGTTGTAATGTATCAGAATAATCTATAATGTATTGATCATGGTTTTCTAAAAGTATATAATATTGTTCAGATGATTCGTCTATATCTATTAATTGAGATATAATGTTATCTATTTTTTCCATTATCATATCTAACAAATTGTCTAATCCTTCAATTGTATATTCGGACATTATAAACACAAAGATAAATAATTTATAAAGTTTCAAGTAATTTTTCAAACTCTATCAGTGTCTGAGAGTTGATAATATCTATGTCAGCCATAATATCTATGCTCGGTTCAAATGGTATATTATATTTCGAAATACTTTTCTTTCTCTTTTCTAATTTATCAATTATATCTTGAATATCATGTATTATTATAGATCTTACAGTACCTCTAGCAAAGTTTTCTATTAAATTTTCCTTAAAACTTTTTAATACCTCTTGTGATGCATAGAGTTGCTCTTGGTACCCTATTTTACCAATTTCATTTTCATATTCAATACCTTTTTTACTTTTGATATTCTTTTTAACTTTATATGGACATCTCTTAGATCTAGGTTTTTTCATATAATTGCTTTCATTCATGATATTAAGATTTTCAAAAACTGGTAAAGAAAAATTCATCTCTTCCATCACTGTCATAATCTATTACAGGATCATAATCATTATCACTACTAAAACACATATCCTAAATATAATTCATTATTTATTTTAGTATTATCACTATCAAGCCAAAAATAAATAATCGATTTTGTAATTTCTAATCCTAATATTCTTTTTAATGTTGGAAAGATAGCTAACAAACATGGCATATAGACAAGATATAACTTTTTATTTCATTATTTGGTCTAGTAAACTGTTTATGCATGAATAAAAGTTCAATTATGCTATGATATTCATCATTATAAGGACTTTTTGATAATTAAATTTAACAATTCTGAATTCTGTCATGTTAAAAGCTCTTCTTCCTCCTAATTTCGTAAAGATAGATATATTAATAATACTAATTTCTTTTCCTGTTCTCAGTACCTTTGTATTTTCTTTCTATTGTTAGTGACCTTCAGGCTTATATGTTCCTGCTCCACACCCTTCAACGGTCTCCTGCCTTCACGGGTTATTAGCTAAACCTGTATGCCTTCACTGTATAACCTTTTTAGATGGAAAATATTTTAGGACGGAGTGTAGGGAGTTTTCTTAATAATATATCTTCTTCCTGGAAATAGGATTTAGAAGACAAGAATTTAGAAACTCCTCATAATATGATAAGTAAATTGAAATTTTATTGATAATATGAAGATTGACAAAGACTTGGTATGAAAATTTTTCAAAGACAGAAGATTTGTTGGCTTTCTCACAAATTGAGTGCTCCAGAGAGTTCTGTCTTTCAACTAGCCCGGAGGCCTCTATTTATAATACTACATTGGACACAATTACATCACTACTTACATCATCGGTTTAACAATTTCACAGCTAAGGACACACATGTCCCTTTATTATTTATTACATCACATGACTCTTACATTATAGGGACACTTATCCTTCTATTTTTTGGTCTTGACATGGCCCCTACATTGTTCTGCATTGTTGAATTAAAGTAAATCTATTAAACAGCTTCCACTTGTCCATCAATTCTGTTGGCATGTAAAGCAGTTCCTTCAAGTGACTTCCACTTGTCCATCAATTCCTTTGGCATATGGGGCGGTTCCTGGCTATGCACGCCTCTTGTAAAGTGGCAAAGCTTCCGTGGGTTTGATGAGTGTCAAATTTATTAATGTATTCTTGCAAGATTGTTGACTTTTCTTTTCCTCAATTAGTGAGTAGGGTCCATCCATTGTACTGGCATATGCATTTGAATTTTTTCTCATACAGGTTTTTGGCAATGTTGTAGAGAACTTTAATTCCCAACACCCTTCGGGATCTAAACCATGATCTTGTAATGTTTGGTACCGGCTTGGTATTTTTTCCAACTTCAATTTGAAAATTTCGAGCAACATACCCAATCGTGATAATATGCTCGGCAGGATAATATATCCTTCCATCAATTTCAAGACCGATCGAATAAAATTTTAAATATATGGGTCTTCCTTGAGCAAATTTTGAGATTTCTCCTTTTAGTAAATCATCAAATTCTTCGATTTCTTTCAGATCTTTTCCTGGTTAGATAAGATCCAAGAATCCATAATCTGCTGCCATTTTTGTCATGACGGGATCTCCTCCCTGAGTAACGATCAATCGTGGGTATACATGGTCTCCAGACGAAACGTAATAGCAATCACATTCTTGAAGTTCATATATAACTTCAACAGTAGTTTTATATTCGTTTTCTTTTGGTAAAAAAGGGAAATCATCTTCCTCTTCAGCACGAATTCTGACTACCCTTGTATGTTCATCTTTGGCATTGATTGTGATTTTTTGAGGACTGGCTTCATTTATAACAACTTTTTTGGGACTTGGTTCATCTCTTTTAATTGTTGGTCCACCACTGCTTCCAGAAGATGTACCTGTTTGTATTTTTGATATAACCTGTTTGGTATCGGCCTGTTTGGTAATCAACGATTCAAACTGAGATTCAATCTCAATTATGTTATCGCTCAATTCTTTAGTATAATTTTGATGAAATGTTGAGATTTCCATCAATTGCTTGAAACTTCCTTGGAGAGTTTCTGCAAGTTGTTCAATTCCAAGTTTTATATCTTCAGCTTCCTCCATGAGGAAGTTCATTCGTTTTTTGGCGTCTATCAGGGATTTTTTGATATTATCCATCTGCAAATTCAATATTCCTGCTTAAAAAGTCCGCAAGATAATTATTAACACCTTTAATATGAACTATATCAAAATTATAAAATGTCAAATAGGCTTGCCATCTATGAAGCCTTCTATATTGAGGTTCTGGTGGTAATTTATTTTTTACTAAACCTGCAACTTGAGAATTATCAGTTTCAACAATGAATTTCTTAGATAATAAAAACAATGAAAACTTCTTTATTCCTCTGATGATTGCTAACAGTTCTTTCTCATGAGTAGTATAATTTATTTCTACTTGATTAAACGTTCCACTTGAGTATCTACAAATTTCATTAAGATCTGTTTTTAATATTGTTGCCCAATACTTATCTGAGGCATCAGTATTAACTATCAGATTATCTCTTTCATCTGGTAATCTTAATTTTGGCAAATTTTTACATTCTTCTTTTAGTGATTTGACAATTTCTATGTGTTCATCACTCCATCCTTTGGTATTTGTTTTCCTGAGTAAAATTTGAATTTTATGTCTCTTTTTTGATAGATTTTCAATAAATCTTTCTGCATAATTTAAACATCCTAAAATTTTTTGTATTTGTTCTTTTGATTCTAATTTGTCTGGAAAACTTTCTATCTTCTTAGATATATGTGTTTGTAATTTTATCCCTCTTCTATCTATTGATAATTCAAGAAAATCAATTTCTTGTTTTCTATTATAGCTTTATTTTTTGAAAGAACAATTCCTTCTTTTTTGCATTCATTTATAAATTTAATTAAATGGTTTCTATATTCTTCTCTATTATTAGAACATATTAATATATCATCGACATAGACAATTAAGAATTTATTAAATTTTCTAAATATGTTATCCATTGTTCTTTGATATATTTGTGGTGCATTTTTTAAACCAAATGGCATAACCATCCATTCATACTTACTTTGGAGTGTACTAAATGCTGTATATTGAATATTGTCTTCTTCCATTTTTACCTGTCAAAATCCTCATTTGCAATAAAATTTAGAATAATATTGTTTTCCTTTTACAAGATTTATTAGT
Source organism: Ligustrum vulgare (assembly GCA_963555705.1). Classification (NCBI taxonomy): domain Eukaryota; kingdom Viridiplantae; phylum Streptophyta; class Magnoliopsida; order Lamiales; family Oleaceae; genus Ligustrum; species Ligustrum vulgare. The sequence continues at coordinate 53,405,734 of OY743171.1, forward strand.
ACCTCTTTATTTGGTAAAAAATATCCATCAAATTTAGTATACTTGTTTAATTCTTTATAATTTATCACAATTCTAACTTTTCCTCTTTTTTGTTCAGAATGTTTCATGACCATAAAAGCTGGACTACTATGGGGTCCATTACTAGGTCTGATTAATTTTTGGTTAAGTAATTCTTTTATCTGAGTTTTAAATTCTTGTGTATCTTGTATGGTATACATCATCGGTCTAACTCTTATAATAACATTTTCTGTTAATTCTATTCTAGCTTTTGGATGACGTGGTTTCCAAAATGATAATGGATTTTCTCCACAAATTATTTCTAGTTGATCAATGATTTTTTCCATATTTGTTTGTATGTTCGTTTTTAAGACTTTTTTTTTATACATTATTCTTTTATTTTTTATTTCACTTTGTGTAATTGGTTTTTTCTCCCATTTGTCACCACGCTGTGTTGGCTGAACTCTGTAAGGTCTAGATTCTCTTGATATTTTTAGTAAATGTGCACAAGGTATTTGTAACATTATCATGTAATTATTTTGTTTATAATATTGAATTTGTTGTATAAAGTCATTTCCTAGTAACATATCACATTCTAATTTGTTATAATTATATATTTTATTTACAACTATTTGTTTACTCTTAAGTATTATATCAATTTTTTCAACACTATTAATTATATGAGTACTTTTTTCTGTTACTCCTGTAATTTTTATCTTTCCATTAGTATTCCATGATTTTATTAAGAAACTTTTGAATATTGTTATATCACTTCCCGTGTCAATTAATGCACATGTTGTTATATTTGTTTCAACAATTGTAACTTGTATATAAACGGCTAATGGAAAACTTATTTGGTTATTCATTTATTCAGCTTTTCTGTATAGTACAGTTTGACCATTATGAGTTATATATAATTCTTCACGTTTTATACTATAATCTTCTAGTCCATCTAGAAAGCTCATTCCTAATAATACATGAGGATTTATCATACTACTATTTATATGACATGGTACTAGGAGATTTATTCCTCCTATTTTTATTGGTACTTTTACTTCAAGTTCAGTTATATGTACTTGTCCATCAAAATTTATATATTTATATGAATTAGTTCTATGAGATATTAGTCATTTATTTATATTTGAAGCTATATGACATTCACTAACTCCTGTGTTAATTAATATATTTGATCATTTTATATGCTCTATTCCATTAAAATATTCACTTTCTATTTTCATATTTCCAGCATTTCTATTAAGTTTTATTTCTTTTGTATTACTAGTTTCTCCTAATTGTTTTCTATTAGGTAAACTTGTTGATCTCCTAATTAATCTGTCATCTTCAAATGTTATGTTATTATTAGGGTATTCTTCTTCTCGTAACTCAATGATTTCTGGTTTATTTTTTGTTATAGTAAGTTCATAGTTTCTTAGAACTAAACTTATTTGTTTATCTGGTTCTACAGCTTTACCAAAATCTTTACATTCTTTATGAATTTCAATATATGGTTTTTTAGAATAAATGTTTCCATAATTAGAATTAGTAAATGTGTATAATGTCATGTATTCTATAGTCATAATTTTATCTCCTTGTTCCATTATATCAGCTTTATGTAATTTGAAATGTAGTCCTAAAACTTCATTAAAATTTCTATCTTTTAATGATATACAATATTTTGGGTAACATATAAATATTAGTTTCTTATATGTTAGATTTCCTTCTACTGTTCCTAAATGACTGTCTTTTAAATTTATAATTCTTCCATCATGTAAACTTATAGTCAAAGGTGAATCTAATCCTTCTCTAAACAGGGATTTAAACATTATTTGGATACCTGCTAAGTAAACATATTGAATTTTTTCACTTTGTTTTCTATTGATCTTTGTTAATAATTCTGCAACTGTATTTTTTGTTAAAAGATTTTGTGTGTTCCTTGAGTGGTTCTAACATCTATTGCCCTTTCAATTTTATGATATTCATTTATTGCTACTTTTTCTCTTTTCCATATTATGTCTAATATTTTTCATTTTCCTATTTTCAAATCTAAAGATAATTTTTGTATCTTCCTGAACTTATTATTATCAAAAGTTACATTTAATCAATAACCTTCTATTCCTTCATATTCTTGTTTATCTATGTTATTATTTGCTTCTATTTCTTATATTTCTTTATTCTGATTCTGATTCATTACTTTCTGAATCTGTTTAACTTATATAGACTAGGAATGGCAATGGGTCGGGTTCGGGGCGGGTCGGGGCCGACCCGCCCCGAACCCAATATGGGCGAACCCCGCGACTGCTCGCGGGGCGGGGCGGGTCGAGTCATGGCGGGTCACGAGTCAGGGCGGGTCGAGGTCCCGCCTCGCCAAATGACCCGAATTATTATTATTATTATTTTTAATTGGTAATAAAATTTTAGGTGAAAAACTTAGAAGTCGAACTAGTTAGAGTTTTTAAGTTTGAACTTTAAACATAATATGTATATTTGAAGGTGAAAAAAATCAATAAACAACATAATGGTATAGTGGTTATATATTCTCATACCCTTAAATTTCACCAAGGTTCAATTCTTCTAAACCTCATTAAATTTACTTTTAGTTTCTCATTCCCACAAAAAAAATAATAAATAAATAAATATTCTCGGGTCACGGGTCGAGGCGGGTCCGCCCCGAACCCGCTGTGAGGGTAATTTTCGGGGCGGGTCGTTTCGGGTCGTTCGGATTTTTTTGACATCCCTAATATAGACTTCTTGATCATAGTATTCTTCAATATCTGATATTTCACTTAGTTCACTTTCTATTTCTAGATATTCTTTTTGTAATATTTTAACTTTCTTTTTGTTACAATCAGGGCTTATATGTCCCATTTCTCCAATATTCCAACATTTACATTGACTTTTGTCTTTCTTATAAGTTTTGTTTTTCTGTCTTTTATTTGGATTATATCTTCTTTTGTAATATCTTCTCTTAGGTTTTATATATTCTTTCCTGAAGTTTCTGAATTTTTTAAACTTTCTATTTTTATATTTTCTTTTATTATTTTTTTTCTTCTTTCAGGGTTACATCCTCATTGGGTAGGTTTTTCCATATCTTCACAACATATTCTGGTTAATTTTCCTGATTTCTTTAATAATTGTCTTTGTTGACATATATATGTTAATCTTTCAAATATGAATTTTATTCTTGATCCTAATGTTCTAGGTGTTCCAGGGTTATCTCTAATAAATTTTTCAAATTCTATCTTAAAGTATATTCCTCATGAACCTGGTAATTTATTGTAATACATATCTCTATATACTTCTTGATTTTAATTACTATAGAATTGGACATAATAGTATTCTTTAAACTCACAAGTATATTCTTTGATTTTACACATATCACATATTGTTAAATTTATTAATCTTACTCTTGCATTATATTTTTCTCTTATTGATTCTGCTTCAGAATTACTTATCCAATTTTCTCTTAAAAATTCATTCGCAATATAATCTACTAACTTTTCTATTCCCTTTCTATCTGATTTTATTTGTTCCGTCTGTACATTTCTTCTTATTAATGCTTTTGTATCACTACTTATTCCTTCCCACCAATTTCTAACATGTCCTTCAAAATATACTACTAAAAAAATTATCATTCTATCAGTACTTTCCCATGTACCATCTTTATTGTATAAAAAGAATAGTATCATTGAATCTGCCCAAGTTAATAAGACTTTTTTAGTATCTATTTTACAATCCAAATCTAATTTTGTTCCTCCATGATTAATATGTTTATCATAATTATTATTTAGTTCAAACCTATATTTATATTTATTCCCTCTAGGTGGTTGTCTATCTCTGATTTTATCATAATATTGCCGGTGTGGTTTACTATATAAGGGTGCATAACTTGCATCTGGATCTGGTAATTCTTGTTTAGAAGTTCCTATAGGAGTAGGTTAGGTGCTCCTCCAGTATTCATTAAAACTTGGTATTCATTAAAAACTTTTATTCTTAAATGGTCAAAATTTTTTATAAGCAAATCTAATTTTTCATTCATTTTTGTCTTGTTCTTCTTCAATTTTTTCTTCAGCTTTTAATTTTCCTAAAGTTTTTTCTATAGATTTTTATAATTCTAATTCTTCCTCCAGTATTTTTGGTAATATGTTTCTCCTAAATTCATCATCCATACTTCCTGCTTCTATTATAATTTTTTCTTGTTCGAAATTCTTATTTCCTATTCTAAGTATTTCTTTTTCTATGAGTTTTTTTTATCTATTTTTTTATCTTTGATTTTATTATTTTCTTTGAATTCTCTAATTTCTAGTTTTAGTATATTTATATCATTTCTTACTTTTTTTAATTCATTTTTTTACTTCTTAAACATCACTTATTAATGATTTTATTAATATTTTTAAATCTTCAATATATTCGCTTATTAACATTTTATACTCTTGGTTTTTGAGTTTTTTGTACCTTAAATAATCTGTCATACATATCATCTATTTTTATTTCTATCTTTTTGATTTTTTCTTCTATTAATTTGATTTTTTCGTTTTCATTCTTTCTTATTTTTTCATTTAATTTATCTATTTTTTCTATAATTATTCCAATTTTATCTTAATTAATTAATTCTCCTGACTTTCTTTGGAATTCTTTTAAGATTTCTTCATCTATATTTTTAACTTCTCTTATCATTTATTTTAATTCTTTGAATTGTATTGTTATTTTATTTTGAATATTTTGTAATTTTTCTTTGATATTCATATCCTATATATTTAATTGTTGTAATTCTTCAATGACTAGTTTATCTTGTAAATTTATGTTTTTATATGTTTGCCATAAAAATGCACTTATCCAATTTAATTGCATATTAAGAAATTCATCGGATTCTCCCCATGAGCTTAATGGTTGAAACATAGTTGTATTAGCTCCTTTTATTTGGTAAGATTATACTGGTAGATTAATATTTTCTATTATTTGTTTTTCAAATTTTATTTCTGGAAATTCTGTCATTAAATTTTTCCTTTGATATGCTCAACTTCTAATCTTAATTCCGTATCATATTTTACTTCTTTACATATCATTATATTATATTCGCAAAATTCTTCAATTGATCTTAACATCGTTTTTCTTTGTAGTGCTCTATAACTTTTTATGTAATATTTTATTTCTCCAGTTATATCATATTTTTCCATATTGATTTTTTCTTTGTTATTTATGATCATAAGTATATTGGGTAATTGTTTTAGAATTGTATTAAAATATTTTATTTTACTTTCCAATGATTTTAGTCTTAGAAATCATTTTCTTTTTATATTTCTTTCTTCTATCATTTGGTCTAATAGATTTCCTCTTTGTTCTATTATTGAATCTAATTTATCATTTGTTTTCATAAGGGTTCTCCTCTATGATAATCCATTTCTATAATCTTTATATAATTCTTCTAGTATGTCTTTGTGGATTAAATCTAATATTTCGCTTATGATAAAATCTTATTTTATTATATAGAAATTTATTAGATAATAAATATATTTTCTTATATCTTCGTCTAAACCTTTTAAAGTTCTCAAGATTTCTATTTTATAATTATCGGGTAGTATTAATGTATGCATAATCATAAATCTTGATGTATATATTATATATTTATTTTTAATTTGTATTATATAATATTTATCTTTTAGATCTGTCATATGACTCTGATACCATGTGAGGGGGTGCTACTATGAGCGAACAAAAATCAAATAAAATCATATAAATTAATTAAAAGTATATAAAGGGAAAATTTTAAGGACTAAGTTGTAACTTTTCTAAATTCCAAGAGACTTAGTTGAAATATGATATTTAAGGATATTTGTGGTAGTTTATAGTGTTTAAAGCTATTTTGATGAATTGGTAAAATTTTTGATCATTTTTCTAAATGACCATTTTCACGTGACCATTTTCATGGTATGCCACTTGGATTCCGGTTGCCGATCAATTTTTTCCGTTTCAGTTTTCCTTTCTGTTATTTCACAACATTTCAATGGTCAACTTTGTTGAAATAAAAAAGGACAGCTTTTTATTGGATAGTAGAATTTCTCTATTTGTTTTCTCATTTTCAATTTTGTGTCTATGTGAGTGAGAGTTACCTTCCTTTCTTTCTTGCTTTTCAAAAGAAAAGAAAAAGATTGACAAAGGTAAAAGACATTTACAAAAGTTAACTTACGCAAAACATTCGTATCTTTTTTCTTACGAAATTTATCCTTACTTTTGATTTTTTGATAATTTTACCATTACCTTCACCCTTTTTTTTTAAATAAACGTTGCTCTTGTACCAAAATTTGTTAGTTGAACAATAAATCATCATTTCTTTTAAATGGATGGGCAAAAAAATCTTTTCCTATTATTTAATTTAAATTTAAACTTATATATAAAATAAAAAAGAGAAAAAGTAAAATAGAAAACAAAATGAAAATTGATAATCATTCATCAACTTCTTCCCTTCCCCCTTCACTCAATCACTCCTACCCAATCAGGCAACCACCACCCCCAAACTCAATCCATCAAACCAAAACCCACAGCCACCAAGTTTTCCTTTTTATTGACCATTATTTTTTGAAATACCTTATCGTAGAGCCTTTTGAACACAAGGCGTGGCCAGTGGTTTGACCATGTAAAACAATTTACATTCACATCAAGCATAAAGCAGCGGGAGTAGAGAATAGAGTGACTGATGCCACCAGTCGAAGCCCCTACCTCCTGACTATTTTTTCAATTTTGTTTTGCCATCCTATAGATCTACCGTAACCAAGACTTCAAAAATATTTGGTAGGTGCTGTAACAAAACTCGAATTTACAAAACATCTTGGCCTCGAGTAATAACTTGGTAGGAGATATTCTGGCTAATTTCCAAGATGGCCTGATTATGCTAAATCGCAAGTATACGATATCGCTTCCAAATAATAAAATAGACTTTTTGAGTCCGAGATATCGTCTCACGAAAATTATAATTAAGTACCGAATTTTTGTTAGTTACAATCTTATTTGAACTAAAATAGAAAACTAAACTAAAAAATAAAAGCAAAAGCAAAAGAAGAGATTAAACATTTGGATTTTCTAAATTGATTTACGTAAGTGTTGAGACATCCGATTTCACATTAGTCAATAATTTTAATTCCATTTATCTAGTTTTATTCATATTTATGTGCTAGATCGAATTCACTTTATGCATATGAAATTCCTCTCTCGAATTTAAATCAAGTCTATCTAATTCAGTCAACCGTGTATCTAGACAGCAGGTCATAATAATTAGGTGCATGAAACACAATAATTCATGTAGTGATCGCAATAATAATAATAAACGTATATTTCTATCGTTTATCAATTTTATTTCTAAATCTAGATTGTTAGCTCACCTCGCGAATTAAGAAAACAACAAATTAAATCAATGAATTAATTGCGAATTAATTCATGCATTAGACACAAAATAAAATCAACACATGTAACGAAAGCGCAAGATTAGAATTATAGAATGAAAAGCGTAAAACTAAGCTACGTAGAAAATCCCAATTATGAAAATTAGTCATTCATCAATATAGAAAAAAAAAGTGAAAATCTAAACTACAAATGTAGAATTTATCAAATTAACAAAGAAAATGAAATCTTGAACCAAGTATTTCGCTTTCCATTGATAATTTTCAATTCCCAAGTTTTTACCTTCAATTTCCTCCCAAGAATTTTATGTTAAGAACATGGGGTTATGATTTTTTTAAGTTGTGCAAATGTTTGACAAAGGTTCCAAATTCGTGTCCAAGAGGTTGCTTTTATAGTTGGAGAGAACCCTAGTAGAATAAGTTAGAAATTATGTCAAAAACGCATATGGGTCAAAACCTCCACTGGGCCGAGAAAATTGCAAGGCATTTTTCTCACCCGCGCAGAAGAAAACTTGGTGGCCGCTAGGGGTGGGCATTAACCGTCAAAACTCTCCAAAACCGACCAAACTCGTTTGGTTTGGGTCGATTTTTCATGAAAATTGGGTTGGGCTCGGATTTTTTTTAAAAAAATTTTAGTCGGATTGCGGATTGGGTGAAAAACCCGACCCAACACAAATAAAAAATCTTTTATTTTTTTATATTAATGAAACTTAACTTATTTAAATATTGATCGAACATATTTTAATTTTATTAGAAAGTGTTCAATTTATTGTATTTGATGTTATTGTAGTGTACATAATTGATTTGAGTTAAAGATTGATTCATAAGTTTTTTTTTTCTGTTTCAAGATTTTTTATTAATTGGGCCAAAGCCCAACCCGACCGAAATTTGGTTGGGTTGGGTTCGGGTTGTGCAAAAAACCAACCCAACCCACGCGCCACCTCTAGTAGCCGCCTGGCTGGGCAGGCATATCAACAGTGGTTTTGCTCGATTCGTCTGTAATCGTGTGGCTACTCATTTGTGTAGGTGTGGCCGCACAATGTAAACTTTCCAGCGCAATTTTCAACTTTGAATTCCGTTTAAGTCCCTGATCTTAAATTTTCGTTGAGTCCTTCATCTTATAATTGCGACAATTTAGTCCCTGAACTCTAGAATCACTTCAGTTCTTCTTCCAACTTCAATTCATCTTCAATTGAGCCTTCTAACTTTGATTTCTAGCGCTTTGCTCTTCTTAGCTTTCTTGGTTGACATCATCTACTTTCATTTTACCCAATTTAGCTCCAATTATCATTCAAAAGCCCATATTTTCCATTAATTGTCTCATTCATGTGATTTTGGGATAATTTCTGAAATATAAACAAATAACAAACAATTAAGTAGAATTTATTCAAAAACGATAATATAATATTCTAATTTAGACATATACATTTATCACTACCATTCACTTTTTGTGCTAGACCTCTGTTCAAACTAATGTTTTCAGACTCGACTCGGTCATCGATCTAACCGAAAGACTGGGTCAAGGGTCGGAGGGTCAACTGGAGTCGACTCGGTGTAATACCCAGCCCAAAAAAAGCTTAAAAGATTTGATAAGTACTACTAATACCAACAAGGTACACTTCTTTTCCGAAAGTTCATCGTTAGAAACTTCATAGTTAAGCGTGCTTGGCTTAGAGCAATTCTATGATGGATGACCCCTATGAAGTTTTCTCAGGGAGCGTGCGAGTAAGGACAAAGCATGCTGAAAAGATTTATCTTGGTACAGTGAGGATAGTACGTCGTCATCTAACGGTCGGGACAGTCCGTTAAATGGGACCCAGGTTGTGACAAATGGTATAAGAGCCAACCGCCAGCCAAAAATCAGGAATTAAGCTCTATGCGGGACAAAGTGCTACGTCATAGGGCGGGAGCCACCTCTTGAACCCGTAGGAGCCACCTCTAAAACCTCAGCGCCTGGTAACAGATCATCAGATAGTTTAAACGCGATGAGGACGTCACGAGTCTAACGAGGGGTGATTGTAACACCAAGCCCAAAAAAAGCTTAATAGATTTGATAGGTATTACTCATACCAACAAGATGCACCTTGTTTTTAGGAAGTCTATCGTTCAAAACTCCACAGTTAAGCGTGCTTGGCTTGGAGCAATTCTATGATGGGTGACCCACAGGGAAGTTTTCTCTAGGAGCATGCCAGTGAGGACAAAGTATACTGAGAAAACTCATTTTGGTACAGTGGGGACAGTTCGTCATCATCTAATAGTCGGGACAACTCATTAAGTGGGACCCGGGTCGTGACACTCTGGGTCGGCTGGGCATTAATTTATATTAAAAGAATATTAAAAAAATTTAAAAATATATAAAACCCAGGTCGTTGATCAGGTTTGATCCGATTGTGTTTTAAATGTGACCCGGCCTGATTCTTGGACCGGGTCGCGAGTTTCTGGGTCGGGTTTGAAAAACATTGATGATAACTGTGAAGAAAAAGTTTCATGTCATAATGAGAGGTGAGAATTTTGAAATCTCGTAAAGGTTAATAAAGAAGACAATTTCAAGTGGAGCTGCATGTTAGAGCCGCATACGAAAGTCTTCTACTATTACCAAAGTTTGTGAAGTAGCCAAATCAGAATCTGTGGCTAAGGACAAGAAGGTTGTAGAACATAGTTCAAATGTGTCAAAATGAAATGTGATATTTAGTGAATCTTTAAATACGGAGGAAGTGCCAAGTATTTTGTGATTTAGAGAATTTTGGCTAAATGTGGAGATTATTGAGTGTAGGGACGTTTGCACAAATACTCAACTTTTGGTATCATAATTGAAACTTAATTCATTTTAAATATCATTGAAAAATTCTTCATTTTTTTTAAAAACACAGTTTTTATCATAAGTGTCATATTATGATGCTTTAAAAGTATCTTATGATAAACATAATACTTTCAGAATTTTGATATTATAACATGAAACTTTTCCAAAATTTTATGATACTTAAGGCTAAATTTTAGTATCACACCATGATACTTTACATAATATTTATGATACTGTCTCAAATATAAAATCAAATACTTTTCATGCACTATTCACTACATTTGCAGGCACAACCCACAACTACCATCATTATTTAATTCATTTCCAATCATAACAGAGATTTGAGGAGGGAGGTGTTTCCTTTGATTCGAAAGAAAAAAGGAATTTGTTGACGATAGAGGAAAACATAGCGCCACCACTTCAGAAATGGCGAGTCTACTTAGCTCCGCCTATATTGATTCATTGTTCCACCTCGAACCTACAAGTCAGGGCAAGCTCGGGGAAGAAGAAATTGTTACACTGTGCTCTGAGGCAATTAACGCAGGACGTGATACAAGCGCCACTGCTCACTGCACTGGAATGGGCCTTGCTGCATCTGGTAATGGCCTACAATTTCATTTTGGAGGGTGCCAAAATCCTTACTGTTTTGGAGTCGGGGAAGAAGGTGGAGAAATTGACATATTTTTCAATTTTTTATTAAGAAAGTGATTTGTGCAATTTATCCTAAGGCAAAGACGATTGAAGAAAGAAAATTGAAGAGAAAGAAAAATGTTTACTTGTTAGAATTGATGTCATTGTTAGAATTGATGTCAAAGCTCAATTAGTCAAGCCGTTTTTTAGTTGGATCATATTTGAGTCTTCAAGTGGGTCGAGATTAATTAATATGATTACTTAATCCAAGCATGCCTTGTTAAGTGTCTAGGGTTAGGATTACTGGTCAATTAATTAATATAATTACTTAATCCAAGCATGCCTTGTTAAGTCTAGGGTTAGGATTACTGGTCAACCTATAAATACTAATCTTAAGTTTGAAGAAAGACTGCGAAAAGAATTAGTTGATTCATGTGCGACTTTTATTGTATTGCTAGCACAATAAATAAAAAGCACGAATCTCTAAGGCTACGTTCTTTTTGACGTTTTTCAATCATTTTTCTTTTTTCAAAAACGCGAAAAACGAGTTCTCTTACGCCGTTTTCGAGAAAAAAAATTCGAAAATATTTTCCAAATTTTGTAAAGGAAATGGAAAACGCGGAATTCACGTTTTCCGCGTTTTCCATTCATTTGAACTAAAAAAAGGAAAACGCGCGTTTTCCCGTTTTCGTTTTTTTTAAAAAAAAAAAAAAAAATCTTAAAAAACTTGAAATTAGTCAAAATTTGTCATTTTAATCCTCAAATTTTGTAATTTATTTCGAAAATACCCTAATTTATTTGCAATTTAGGTCCTTCAACTTTAGATTTTATTGCACATTAGTCCGCAAATTTTACTTTTATTTCAATTTAGTCCTTCCCGTATTTGCTTTATAGGTCATTGTCTTCAAACTTATATAACTTTTGATCTACAACTTCGAATTGCACTCCCTTTTTTGCATCGAACTCCAAATTCAACAATCTTTCTTATGATGCATCATGTGTTCAATTATTAAACATTTCTTTTTTACTTTTGTATTGTAGAAAATTAGGGCCTCATTGATGAACGTATGAATTTTTGAACTTTTTTGATATAACCAAATATGGCATCTCTATTTCATTTATATTGTGTATATCATATATGTATGAATGTTGAATGTGTGTGTGTGTCTATATATATATAATCACATGTAATATAATTACAAGTGCACAAAGTGTGTGTTTGGTATTATTTTAAAAGAAATTTTTCAGGTGAATAGTAATAGTTAGGGGAATAGATGATTGAAATTTAGTTGAAAATTAAAATATTGTGGACCTCACTGAGAATCAAACAAGGGCAAAATAGTTTTCTGAAAAAAAAAAATTCAAACAGAACGTGTTTTCCAGCATTTCATTTTTTAGAACAGTTTTCAGAAATAACAAATCAAACGCGCTTTCAGCAATTTTGAAAACATTCAGAGAAAACGAAAATCAGAAAATATTTTCGAAAATGAAAACAGAAAACTGAAACATAAAGAGAACGCAGCCTAATATTTAATATTCCCTAAATCCGTATCGAATCATTCATTGTTGTGGAGTTCCAGATTCATTCTATCTATGTGGATTACTGTTAGAGTCTGAATAGTTGGATAGATGTGGTGACAGACATTGTACCCCCTGTTCAAATATCAGATCCATGATGTATCATCAAAATGTATAGTTCTTATCACAAAATTTATCTGAGTGAAAGATTGATCTAGACTTTTTGTTTTTAACCGTTTAATTTCTTTTGCATGTTTGATTTGAAATTTTGCAGTGGCATCAAAGCCTATCTTTTTATTTGTTAGAATTTGATAATTTTTTGTGATAAATCAATAGTTGATTGTTATTATTTCTTGTTTCTACCTTTTGAAAAATTTATTTTACTTGTTCCAAATCTGATTTGAAAAAAGAAAATAATTTTGGTTGAATAACTGATCGAAAACGAGATGGATGAAGTCGACATCAACTGTTGTCGTCGGAGGTAGCGATGCTGCAACACGACTGTAGAGCCACTGCCTCACCGGAAACAAATTTGGACATCGTTGTTAGGACAAGCAGTGCCAGTTGTAATTGACAGCAACTTGCGACATTGCTGCAGGTGCCAAGCCTCGACACTGCTTCAACAACGATGTGCTACATTGTGCAACACACCATCTGTTCTGGGTCCAACATCGCCAAGTTGAGGGAGAAAGATCTAAGGTTTGGGGTGAGTTTGTGGGTGCGGGGCTCCATGTGCAATTTGTGAAATCGCAAGCCCACCTATAATAATGTTTAAGAAAATGGGGCTCCATGTGCAATTTGTGAAATCGCAAGCCCACCTATAATAATGTTTAAGAAAATGGTCAAGTTGCAATTTTTTAAGTAAGGGCCTATTATGCAATTATTGAAATTGGAGGGACATGTGTATAATTTTTAAAAATTTGGTCAGATTGTAATTATTTAAAAATGGGTTTTGGATGCAATTTTGAAGAAAGTTTAAAATTTGATTTTAAAGGGTTGGACCAATTTTTCAATTTTGACTATAATTTAATCATGAACCATTTAAAATTATGTTCTAAAATTCATAACTTTTAGATTAATGTTTTGATTTTAACTAAATTTATAACTTTGGCCCTTAATAGAATTTTACTTTGTTTAGGAGCATTATCCTAAATTAAAATGTTAATTCAATTTATCCCAATATTGGAATTAATAGACTTGAGCCTAACATGATATTTAATAAAAAAAAATTTAATTAAAATGGATTTAGCCCTTGTTTGGTTTTCATTAAAATTTTCTCATTTTTCTATAGTACTCAATCTCAACTATCCATTAAAAGTCAAGCTCACAATGTTTGACTTTTCAATCAAATTTTAAGCACCAATTCTCCTAATAATCACTATTCATTAAAAAAAACTAATTTTAACTAGTTACAAACACACTCTTAATAATTTGATTAATTAATTATTAAATTCGAATTTTATTTTAGTTCAGGATTATTGTTCTAAATTAAAATTTTAATTCAGTTTATCCTAAATTTTTGAAATTAGAGTCGGACTCTAATTTAGCCTCTGTTTGGTAAAAAAAAAAATTGTTTATAAACAAAACTGTGATGTTTTCGAGTAAAATATGTGATAAAAAGATGATTATGGGAAATGTATTTTTTTAAAACTTATTTATAAACAGTTTACTGAACGAAGGCTTTATTTTACTAAAATTTGATTTTAGTTAAATAAACCGCCAGTAAAGTAATTGATTGATTTTATTAAATAATTACTAAATTGAGTTTTATTTTGTTTTGGAGTTTTATCTTAAATTAAGATGTAAATTCAATTTTCCCAAAATCGAAATTGGAGTTGAACTCTAATATGATATTTAATTAAACTACGATTTTATTTAATTAGACTGACTAATTAAAGTTAATTAATTAATTCGATCTCTTATCTAAATTAGTTTAGACGACTTTAATTGCTATAAACTTGAAATACGTTCATATAATAATAATAATAATAATAATAATAATAATAATAATAATAATAATAATAATAATAATAATAATAATGCATTTATGTGATGAATTTATATTTAATGGTTGATTATGAACACGATCCATGTGATTGGTTAAATGTATGATCAATTTATTATTGTTTATTTTTTATTGGGCCTATGAGCCTGATATTATTTAATTGAGTTTGCGTGCCTTTTATTTAATTCATTTGAGCATGCAAGCTCTATTCATAAATATGGTTCCACATGTCAATTTATTTTGGGCCTGCATGCCAAATAGTATATGATAAGGTTGCAACTGGGGCCATAAGAAAACAATTAGCATAAAATACAGATTGCACCAAAAGATTGAGAATATAGCATTTTGCATTCGATGATCAAATGCAATGTCCCATAGGAATTGACCAACTAATCTTCTTCATAACTCGAGAAGACTGGACAGATAAGTTCACAATCATCCACAATAATATATATATATATAACCGATTAAGTAAGCTAGAATATGCTCTTGCATTGGTTAAAGCACATATCGACCATTGGGACGCCCTCGCTACTCGGGACATATTGACTACCAAGGATCGATACCGACTCTATGTAAATCATTTAAGATCATTTATATTCCTTTGAGTTGCAGATCCCTAATTACTGATACTGTATTATTAATCAATGATGATGACCCTATATTTACATAGAAGCTAAGTCAAATGTTGACTAAAAGAGATAGCATGAAGTCATGGAATCTGAAATGAACTCCATGTATGAAAAAGTTTTGAAACTTATTTGATCTGCATGAAGGGGTAAGACTCATAGATTGTAAATAAATTTACAAGAAGAAGATCGACACGAATGGTAATGTTCTTAATCACAAGATCAGACTAGTGGCAAAGGCTTATAAGCAAGACCAATGAGTTGAAATTGATGAAACCTTCACACCAATCGGGATGTTTGAATCAATTTAGATTTTACTTGTGGTAACGACATACTGTGACTACAAGATTTGAAAATGGATGTAAAAAATGCATTCCATGAATGAGAGTCTTAATAATGATGTGTATATGACACAATCCGAGGATTTTGAATCCAAATATAGTATGTGTTAATGGTTGAAATAAAAGTATTCCAAGTCAGCAAAAAAAAAAAAAAAAAAAAACTAGGTGAGTGTTAGTTATGTAATACAAAATTGTATGTGAAAGAGGTGGATCTAAGGTCGTACGAATGATCTGGACTTCACGTTTGATTTCTTGTATATTGGCTTAGAATTGCCATTTGCCAAAGTTGGGATCCTTTTTTAAGCTACCCTCTCTTATATCTATAGGGAAAAAGGAAGTGAGTTGACTTATTACAATATCTGACAAATTAACAAGTACTCCTAGCTGAACTTCTTGAGTTCTTACAAAGTATAAAGTAGTTGACTTTTAACTAGTTCAACTGTCCTAATGTCAGAATAACTGCAGGAGGAGTGGTGGATGGGTCAACTACCAGGTCGTGCATGTGGTGAGCTCCAGGTCTTGCACTTGGTTGTCCTCCAGGTCGTACACTTGGTGATCTCCAGGTTGTGCGTATAATGATCCTAGGTCGTGAGTGTCATACCCTCCAAGTCGTACACTTGGTGTCCTCCAAGTCTTGCACTCGATGACCTCTAGGTCGTGCGCTTGGTGATCTCCAAGTTGTGCATAAATGGTCTTCTACCCAGGCCATGCACTATATTTAGGTAAGCTATGAGGGGTTTGCTACCCAGGTCTTGCGCCATATTCAGGTCGTGCATGATTGGTCTACTACTAGGTCATGCGCTATATTAAGGTTATGCATGATTGGTCTGCTACCTAGGTCATGCATCATCGTTCATGTCATGTCAGACCATATATCATCACCCATGTTCCACGTTAGATCATCCATTAACGATTGCCCCCAGAAGTTGATCTGGAACTTTTTATTGATCTGCTTCTATCACTGTACCTATCGCCCTATCTTCTCTTGTGAGAAAATCTCGGAAGGTCTTGGGTCCCTGAACTTTGGTTCTTGCTAAAGACCTGATATTATTGCCATCAAGAGTGCGTCATCCGATACCTTATCTATATCCATTATTTACCAATTGAACCGATCCAGGTAGTTCTACAGTGACTTTGTTCTTCCTTGTTTGATCGTGACAAGCTACTCTTTAGGGGTTGGTTTTAGTTTTTGCTGCCATGAAATTGTAAAGGAATTGAGAGGAAAAATCTTCCCAGCTTTTTGTAGAATGATCTGATAGAGTGCGTAATCATTTTTGAGCTCTATCTCCAAGAGTCAGAAAGAAGGTCCTACATATGATGACATCGCTCATCCCTTTTAAATAAAGTATATCGATCTAAGTGTGCTACTGGATCTGTGGTTTCATCATAGATGGGAACCTGCGGCGTCTTGGTCTTACTTGGCAAGGCCTCTTTGGTAATTTCCTTTAAGAAAGGTGAAGTCCTAGTTGGAGTGTTGTTATTATTGGGCCATTGTCCCTTCTGCTTACTTTCAAGGTTATTCATTCATTTTTTCATTGAATCCAACTCATCAAGGTCTTATATCTCGACCTCTAAGGCCTGGATCGTTGAGGTGGATAGTTTTTGCGCCCGTAACTGCGTTTCAAAATGTTTCTCCTCCGATCTTAGTTGGCCCCTAATAAAGGCTTATTTCAGATCATTCTACATGATATGATTTGATTCTGCATGACCTCGGGTTGGTCTCGACATTCCTCCCTTCCAGGATGGAGCTGATGGACCTAGACCCAACCCGCTGAAGACACTATGTGTTTTCTTGGGTTACTTTCTCCATGGAGACGAGGGTTTACTTTCTCATGTGGAACGTTCAGACCCACCGTATGCATAGCTGAGTCTTCAGACTACTTATGGTTTGTCCTCTGGGAAGTGACAAGATGACTCCACCTCCTCATTAAGGCGGGGCGTGGACGTGTTTGAGGAGGCTGCTACTACGTCCTTCCCACTACCTATGTCAGTTCAAGTAGTTGTCACATGATCTCTCCCATTTGAGGATTTGGTCTAGGTCTCCAGGTCACCCTCCTTCATTGGATGACCTAGATGTGTCTCAACATCATTCCATTTGTTCCCATGATTGCTTCCAGAATCGTGGCGATCCATGTCATCTGAAGATCGTTAAGAACAATGTTGTTTGAGTGAACTAGTTGAATGAACTTCTATTTTATCACAAGTGGCCCTCTTTATAGCGTCTATTGATGACAGTTGAAATAAGAGTATTCCAAGTCAGCAAGAAAAATAGGTAAATGTCAGTAATGTATCACAAAATTAGAATATTTAAAGTTGGGATCCTTTTGTGAGCTACCCTCCTTTTTATTTATAGGGAAAAGGGGTGAATTGGCTTATTACAATATCTGACTAATTAACAAGTACTCCTAACTGAACTTCTTGAGTTCTTATAAAAGACAAAACAATTGATTTTTAACTAGTTCAACCGTCCTAATGTTATAATAATTGTAGGAGGAGTGGGGGTTGGGTCAACTACCAAGTCGTCTATTTGATTGACCTCCATATTGTGCACTTGGTGACCTCCAGGTCGTGCACTTGGTTGTCCTTCAGGTCGTGTACTTGGTGAGGTCATGTGAGTGGTGGCCTCCACGTCGTACATGTGGTGACCTCCAGGTGGTGGACTTGGTGATCTCCAGGTTGTGCATAAGGGGTGTGCTACCCAGTACATGCGCTATATTCAGGCTGTGTATGAAGGGTCTGCTACCCAAGTCACGCGCCATATTCAGATCGTGCATGGATGGTCTGCTACCAGATCATACGCTATATTCAGGTCATGCATGATATGTCTGCTACTTAGGTCATGCATCATCGTTTGTATCATATGTCATACCATACGTCATTACCTGTGCTCCACGTCAGATTGTGCATCAACCTTATGTAAGCTATAAATATCTTATTATGGATTAAAGCAAACCCCACGGAGCAAGTACTTTCATTTTGATGAGATAATCAAAATGTTTTATTTTATTGAAGAAGAACGATATGAGTATGCAAAATGTTAGAGTGTTTAATATTTATGATACTATATAGTATATATAGATGCCATATTATTGATAACAATTAATTCTCTAACCATAATAAGTGAAAGTGCAATTAGTTAAAACTTCTCCATGATAGATTTGAGAAATACGACCGTTATTTTGGGAACCAAGATCTACCGAGATAGATCTAAAAGGTTATTTTGATTTTCTTAATCCATGTACATAGATATGAGACTAACGAGGTTAGTATAAAAGAACCCAATACAGGATTTGATCCCAAGAGTCATGAGATTAATCTCTCAAAAATGGTGTTTGGAAGACAGGTCTTTCTTATAATTTCGCCGAATCTCTTAACACCAATTTTCCTAATTCAAAATCATCCTCAACACTTATACTTAGCAGCAAAAATGACAATCATCATTGAAGAGCCAGACCCCACCAATCCCACCCCCAAAACAAAACCAAAAGCCAAGCCCAAGATGGATACCTCGCGATCACTGCCTGCCACCACTAAATCCAATACCAAAACCACAACCACCATAACAAACTCTTTACACTTTGGTTCTACTTCACTCCTTTTGTCTCCCTTATTGTCTTTTTCATTTTTTTTTTCAATTTTTCTCTCTTTCCCCACAAGACCTGATAGAGCGCGTAATTGTTACTTAATTTGTAATATTTCCTCTTACCCTATTGATTTTAAATGGTTAAATTGTGGATATTAATCATATTTTTATATTTTGTGGATTAGATGATGAAGTTGGATCAAATTGGACTCACTGTTACTAATTGAGAAGAAATTTTGGAATTCAAAAGTCTAGTCGATGATTTTTGGGCAAAGGGAGCACTTTAATTTGGGCAAAAAGCAGTAACCAATTGGGAGACTTGGCAATTTTTTCAAAAATGGACTAAAAGCTTTTGGAAGAAAATAAGCCCAACAAGTTACTTCTTGAACTTTTGTATTTTGGACCAAATTTGAGGGCATAACACCCAATTAAAAAGAGGCCAGTAGCCACTTGAAAAGGATTGACGGCGGCAATGGCACTTCTAATTTTGGAATAGAGAATTGCCCGCAACAGGGAGAGAATTGGAGGTGGAGGCAGCCACGTTTTTCATCATCTTCAATTTAGAGTTTGATTTTTATTATTTTTTTTAATTTTTATTTTTCAAATGTTAATAAATAGCTAAATTTATTATTCCAATTCGAGAATAATCAAAGTGTTGATTCCTCAAGAATTATGAGATATAATTAGTTTTATTTATTTTTATTTATTTTCTATTTATATATATTTTGTTTGCATTGAAGTTGTTATTTTGATTAATTAATACAAAGTACATGTTATTTTAATTGTCAAAGTGATATTTAGTCAATTATGAATCTAAATCTGTAATTGTTTAGACTTTCTAATACAAGTGTCAAATAACACAGTTGACTTTAGATATAATTTTGACTCGTGTTTTGAAGATATATAATCTAACTTAAATGAATTACACGTGTGAATTTGTTGATTAGAATTGGTCGTCTTTCTAAAGATTAATGTTATTGGTAAATTAAATCTTAAGATCATATTTATGGTTGTTTATTGATTAGGGAAATAATCAACGGGCGTCTTTTAATTATCAAGACAGTAAAGAGCGATAGGTTGTTAGATTTTATCAACAACCATAACCAATTTAGATAAGAGTAAAAGATTTTATTTTTGAATCCGTGATCAATTCTATGAATCAATTCTAAGATTACACCTTCAGCTGGATATTTATTTAATTTGACATTTTCATCACTTTAATTCCGTAATTGTTTATTTACAATTTGATTTCACATTCGAAACTCAAAACCCCCTTTTTTTATTTACTATTTTAATTTTCTTGAAGAATTAAATTTAACAAATTCCTGTGAATTCGACATTGCTCACCACTATTACAATTTATTTTTTTAAGAGCAAGAAGTTATTATTTGTTGGATTCTACACCCATCAAGACCCAAATATTTGGTTCCTTAATCGGCACCCACTTCTTCACTTTTAACATGGCGTTCTCGTGACCTCAAAATCACATATACCTATAACCGAAAGATTAATAGAAATGGAGAATTTATATGTGCAGAGTGAAACTAAGAAACATCCACAAAATGATGCACCAACATTGTTTACAATACCGTTTCATTTTTCAAATCTTCGGAACATATATTACCTCCTCATGCAAAAATTTCCGATGATAAAGAAATCTGTGGGTCGCCGTGATGTGGTCGGAGATGAAGTTCAAACCGTCAATTTGTCGGACGTCGAAGTGCGGTAAAAAATGGAGTTCAAACCGCCAATGGGACGACCGGTAACCTGAAGCAAGGAACAAGAACTCGTGTCAAATGCCCTAAGATGTCCAATGTCGAATGAAAACTTAACCTATGCTTGGTGATGATTAAGAGCTTGTTTGGTCTTACACTAAATTTTCGATATTTATTTCAAATTCATTTTTAATCACGCATTTCTATAAGATCCATCACTTTTCACACTTTTCAATCACTTTTCAACTACATATTCTCCCAAAAATCTTCAAAAAACTACTTACACCAACAGGCTCTAAAATTAGATTTTAGTAGTTTTTGATAAATGTTGATGAAACGTATGATTGAAAAGTGATTGGTCCCATAAAATATATGGTTGAGAATGAATGTGACTTTAACTTAAATTAAAATCAATATTTAATTGGTACCATAGGGTGGGGTTTAAATTACCGAGTGTTGTAGGTTTGTTACTCATTGGTGGGTCGTTAGATTGAGGCCAGATGTGGAGGAGAGTACGAAATAACAGTCTTCACGGGCAGAGGAGATAATAGATGAAAATAATGAATTGTATAGACCAATTTCAGAATTGCATAACTTAGTATCGTTGGAAATTACAAATGGCCAATATATCGTGGAATCTGACATTCTCACAATTTATCTCGTGAAATATCGGTTGTTAGTAGGATTTGTTAGTACATGTAGCATTTCTCCAACTCGACATACCATCAAAAATAGCTCTGAAAAGTTTTAACACTGGAGTAGGGTTGACATCTGTTTGGTAAAAGTTTTTTGTTTGTAAATAAAGAATTTGTTATTTTCGAGTCGAAATATGTTGTTGAAAAATTGTTTGAAAAAAGTATATGACTAAAAAGTAATTTTGAAAAATGTGTTGTTTATAAACTTGAGACTAAAATTCGAGCTTACCGAAGATTTCATTGATATCCTCCTGACAAACGAAGCACTCAAACATCTTCATATGCCCTGTTGTGCAGAAATGAACACAAAAATAAAAATAGTAATAATAAGATCGACGTAAAGGAATTGAAGATTTGAAGTGCTTCGACAATGTACCTACATTCAATCATTTCAATGTATGATACGAGTCAATCGACTAACTTTGAGTATAATGTTACTGATGATACTAAAAATCGCATCTGAAATATTCCGAACTTGAGCAATAAACTAGCATGAACTGGATCTCCGAATATCTGCAATAAAGGCGAGAAGGTAGTCCTCGTCGCCCCTCCGATGCTTAAATCAGTAAAGAGGAAGGAGAAAATTTATGCAAGAGACTATAGACTGGAAAAATAATTATTGTGTACCTGGATGGTGATTAAGAGGCGTGTATTTATAGAGACAAAAAGTTGAGTTCTAGTAGGATTATGGTGTTTGATTTTAAGTATAACTTCTACTAGATGTCATCCTATTTTTTAGGGATAACGTTGTTAGATGTTGGATTAGGACACAATTCCTGCTGTCTCTAGGAGAAGGATATTTAACGTTAAAGGTGGAGTATCCCGACCGTATGCAAGGGGTATCCCCGAGCACACTCTTCCCCGAGCATAATGAGCGTAGATGGGGGTGTTATTATGGTCGGGGTGTTATCCTCCTCGGGGTTATGTGTTGATAAAGAAACGACTTTTACATGGTCGGGGTATGAACACTACGGGCATGTGCTCGTGTTCGATGTAGGCGTACTTTTATGCTCATCACTGGCCCCCGCGCATCCACACTCATGATTGTGGAGGCGTGGATACGCATTAAGGGAGATCAGATGGTTGAGGTTGACGTGGCTTTATGTGATGGGTTGGAAATGGACACGTCGATCGGACAAAGTGTGACGTTGGCAGGCCACGTGGGCCCTGGATGTGTGACATGTGGCGTCGTTTGGCTGTTCAAATCATGCGCCCTTTGGTATTCACGTGGTTTTTCCTATATAAATAGGGCCCCTCCTCATTTTCACGCTTGCAACAAGTCTTGAGAGAGTAAATCTCGTGGTCAAGCTCGGGCTTTTGTTGGTTTTTCATTAACTCGTCGGTTGAGCTAAGAGCTTCGAGCCTTTAAGTAGTGTTAATTTTCAGTTATTATATAGGAAATGTCTAGTGGCGATAGTAGCTCGACTAGTAGTAATAGCACGAGCTCATCGAGCGGCTCGAGTAGGGAGCAAAATAGGCCTGAGGACTTGGGAAATACCCTAATTCCCATGGTGGATCCAATGGACATTAAGCCTCGGGCCCAGGCGGAAGATGAGACCCCTCTTACCTATCCCGACCTTAGGTGCCTATATAAAGAGCATAAGATCATTGAGGTTGAGAGGGAGTTTGGGTTGATGCCTAGGTGCGATGTGAGGGCCCCGACCACTAAGGATAGGGTGGTGACTGCTCACGAGGGAGAGTTCTTGGTATATAGGGATGCCTTGAAGGCTGGGCTGAGGTGGCCACTGCATCCATTTTTCATTGAGTTTCTTATCAAGCATTCTATGTACCCGGGGCAACTAGTGCCAAATGGGTGGAGAATGCTCGTATACTTTTTCATTGCTTGTAGGTTCCTTTCCATTATACCCCGGTTAGACCTATGTAGGATGGTGTCGAACTTAAACAGCTCCCCCACTTTTCTTGCATTGCTTACCTATCTAGTCGGGGTAGATTTAAAACGCCTAGGATGCCGAGCTCCCTCAGGGGTTGGAAAGGGAGATATTTTTACATCATTCCTTAGGAACCCGGGCATCCCTTTTGGTCAGGGTGGGTTGTCCCAGGACACTGCTAAGTTCAACGAGGGTCAGGCCTATTTTGAGGCATTAGAGCAGGATAGGCAATTGCTGGAGGGATTAGAGCCTATAGTTACTAACTTGGATGACTTGCTCGGGGATGAAGTCCTCGATCTTGCTGGAGTGGTGAATTTCAAGGGTAGGAGCCTGGCTACCTTACTCTCTCTTTTCTATTTTTCAACTGCTCGAGCTAATAACTTCGTTTTATTTTTACATAAGATGTTATGACTTTCGATCCATCATCGCTCAAGAACTTTATCCATGGGAAGGCTGGGGGAACTGGTGGTCGGCCCCCGATTAAGAAGACGAAGAAGAGGGCCCGACCTCAGGTCACGAGCGGACCTGGAGAGGGGTCAAACATGTTGTAGAGACGAGGATTACGAGGTTACTCCTCCCCCTCCTAGTGTACCCCTGTCCGATAAATCTCCAGTGCCTGACTTCATTGATCTCGAGGATGATCCAATCCGGGCAGCATCGCATGCACCTGATGTTGTGTCTAAGTACCAGAACGAGGTCAACTCAGGCGAGGGCATTAAGCATCTCGAGGCTTATTTCATGGAGGTAAATTTTACTTGTTAAGTTTGTCAATCTTTTAATCCTGAGCTAACTGAACTTACTTGTGTAGGCACTTAACATTACCTGAAGGCTTGCCCTAAGGGCTATTGACGAAGAGGACAAAGTCCAGGGCCTTGGCTGATCCATTGCCCGGCGCGAAATAAGAGTTAGTGAGCTCAAGGATGAGCAAAAAAAGATGAAGCGTGGGCATGAAGCCTTGAGGACTCAGCTCGAGGAAGCTAAAGACGAGGCTGAGAAGTTGAGGCTCGAACTTGAGCGAACTCAAAAAGACCTCGTGGAGAAGTTGTCTGCTGCTGAGACTGCTCGGGCACTGGCAGTTGAAAACTTCAAGAAGTCTTCCGAATTCAGCCTCCTCCAAGGTGAGTACGCATCGGGCTCGTACAATTATGCATTCAAGCAAGCCTGAGCAATAATCCGAGCCAAAGGTGCTGAAGTGAGAGCTGAGGATCTTAGGGCCGATCCTGATCTCACGGAAGGATTGGTCTTGTCAGAGTCCGAGGATGGCCCTGATGATGACGATGGTTCGAGGGACGGGCTAGAAGCCGAGGATGAAAATGCTCCGAATTAAATCTATGTATCCCAACCCTGAACATTTTCGTATGAAATTTTTTTGAGTTTAATGAAGAGTTTCTTCCGAAAAATAAGTGTTCTACTTCTTCTTCTTCTTCTTTTTTAGTGATCACTTAATGAGTATGAGCTCGATAAACTTTAACTATAATGAACATGTATTAAATTCGATCCCGGCTAACGTTATGAACATATATTATGATCGAACATAGTTCATGTATGAACCCCTGTCAATGTTAACTCAAATGAGAAGTTTCTTAACCCCCAAACTTGGTTAATGTTCGAACATGGTTTTCCCCCTAACATAATTAACCCGAACATAGTTGTGAGACGAAAGAGTTAATGTTGTTATGTCCCCGAGTAGTAATGATCCCCGAACTAGGATAATATAAATGATCATGTACCAATGCCAATGTACGAGTAGTAATTAGCCTTAAGTATCGCTAATGTATGAGCTTGGGCCTCGAACAGTGGCAATACATAACAGGGATTATCCTGAACAAGATTAATTTAAATGATCATGTATTAACCTCGAACATGGTTAATGTAATTGAGCAACATATTAACCCCTATCATGTTTAATGGAAGCTGTTTGCCCCAAGCATTAGTGATCCCCGATAAGTACAGGTTGTAGCTATGATGAAAGAGTTATTGATGATGCTCGGGGAAAGTTTTCGAGGGATGGTTCGGGGTAAGCCCTTGAGGTGTTTCCACGTGTGCAAGGCTTTGAGTGCTTCCTCGTGGGGAAGGCTTTGAGCGCTTCCTCGTGGGGAAGGATTTTGAGTGCTTGCTCGTGGGCAAGGCTTTAAGTGTTTTCTCGTGGGGAATGCTTTAAGTGTTTCCTCGGGAAGGCTTTTGTAGCGACTGATAAATTTTAAATAATGTAAAAAAAAAAAATCATTTTTTTTCGAAAATCGTGTCGCTAAGATTTAACCCCGAATTTTTTACTTTTAAATGTGAAGCATGTTCGTCTAGCCAATGTAAAATAAATTTAAATTTATTCCAAATCGAGTCCAAATCTCAAATATTTTAAAGTCTCAAAGTTATTATTATTTATTTATCCAAATTGTAACAATTTTTAGTCCAAACTATTCATGTCGAAATTTTATTATTTTAGGTTCAAAAATTATGTAGTCCAAATCTTGATTATTTAAGTCCAACTCTATTGAGTCCAATTAAGAATATTCTTGTAGCCCAAAATCCCAAACCCATTTAAACCTAGAAATTTGTGCCCTAATATATATACTGTTGAAATTATTCTCAACTACTCACACCTCACTCTTCTCACACAGCCAGCGACCAATTCTGGGTAACAATTCCTTCCACCTTCATCACACAATCTTCACGCAGCCTAGGTAAGAATCCTTCCTCCTCTACCATGGCTACTCCCCCATCCTCAGCTGCCAAGAACGCAACCAAGCAATATTCTGCTAACACTCTTCTTCCACACTCCATTTTCTGGACACAATCACAGTTACAAGCCAATCTGCAAGCCGAACTACACCAACAGCATGACGATTTCAGAAAATCTTAAACCTCTAACCCAACCTCAAACCACCATCACCATTGGCAAACACACACACTATCTGCAAGCAGGCTCACAATGCCCCATTCCACAGTCTAGCCGCTCACCACCACCTCAAAGCACCACCACGCAATCACCGGCAACCAACTCCAAACCGGCCACTGCCTTCCACCATAACCATCATCATCAATCCACCAAACCAGCAATCAACATCCACACAACAACTACCACCGGCCGAACCAACCACCAAAACCAGCCACCACACGAACCGGCCTACTGCACAACACCAAATCCCCATCATTCACCCAAAATCAAACCTAAAACCCAAGAATAGACGGAGCCCAGAAACTTACCTTCACCCCTGACCCATTTCAATCGGATTCGTCACCGGAAATCCCAAATCTAAGACTCGGTTCTCCCCCAAAATTCTGCCCAAATCTTCCCCTTTCCGCTGTTTTCTCTACATCTCTACCACCGCCACCTGCCAGCGGAGTTTGCACCGGAGTTCGCCGGTAGTATAGCATTGATCGGAGCTTCGGTTGCCTTCGCCGCACCCTCTCTTTTCTCTGATGCGTGATTGTGTTGATAGAGAGAGATATATATTGTATATGTATATGTATATATTATGTTTATATATTTTAGTTTTGAAATTTTTTTTAGTCCCTCAAGTTTTGAATAGTTTAATTTTAATCCTTTTAGTTTAAATATTTAAAATCAGTCCCAAAGTTTCGATTATTTATAATTCAGCCCCTGCAGGTTTGAAATGTTTCTAATCAGCCCCACTATTTTCAAAATATTTATTTCAGTCCCTAAACTCTTATTTTCAGTTTTAATAAATTCCCATCGAGTCCCTAAATTTTACTTTATCATTTTAAAACCCTAAAATTTCGAATTACTAATTCAAAGCTTTATTTCATATTTTGGCTAGACGCAACGTGTGGACGATTGAGAGTTTGAGGCTACTTCCCGCTCCATCTTTTACGAGATAAATTAAGGTAGACTCGCCCCCACTAATTTATTTATATTATAATTGCATGTGTTATGTGGATTTATGTGATTTATATGCTTAATTGCATGAGACAAGAAAAGAGAATCTCTTATGAGATAAGAAGAGAAATTTATGTTATGCATGTCATAACTTATATGCTCTATTTGTATAAGACAAGACAAGAGTATGTTCATATTGCACTCATTTCATGATGCTTATGACTAAGAAGAGAATGTCACTATAATATTTGCATAATTACTTGTTCAATTATCTTGTAAATTAATTATTGGGGATGAGTCTACTGAGTATCTCTTTTGAAATACTCACTCCGTTTTTAACAACATTTGCAGAGTTCGGAGGCGGAGACGAATGATGGGCAATTTGGCAACATTTATTTTACGTTATTTTGAAAGTCTAGTTTACTGAACTTTGTTAAGTTAAATTGTTGAGATTTGGAATTTTATGGAATGTTTTCAAGTAGATGTATTTAAATTTGAGCTACCATGGCAAATTTTCCAAATGAATGTGATGTTTTGAAATTCAGTATATTTCCACAATATTTTTCGTTAAAGGGTTAGTTTTAAAGAGATGAAGTGGCGACCCGGGCTCCTTGGAACTCGGGGCGTTACAGCTTTTGAGTGCTTGCTCGTGGGCAAGGCTTTGAGTGCTTCCTTGTGGGGAACGCTTTTGAGTCGAACGCAATCATTGGAGAACTTTTTCTTTTATTTACAGTAACGTCTTTGGAAAAATAAGAGTTGGCACGCCGGCTAGGAATGAAATATGAACTGAAAATAAAGTGCAAGAAAAATTAAAAGGGACGGACTACAAAACTTGGTCTTGCTACTTGTAGTAGATTATCAGGTTGTCTGCATTCCAAGGTCTTGGAAGTGGTGTTCCTGTAAGATCCCGAAGACTGTATGATCCTCCTCGAGTCTGTCGTATGGCTTCATAAGGTCCTTCCCAAGCAGGCCCAAGTTTCCCCGGGGGATGACCAGCTGCTTTCGCTTTTCTCAGCATGAGGTCTCCTGCTCTAAACCTTCTCAGGGTAACCCTGTTGTAGAAGTACTTAGCTGTTCTGCTCTAAATAGATGCTATCTTTGTGCTACCTGTTCACAAACTTCTTCTAGCAGGTCAAGGCGTTCGCCTGTACCTTCTCCCTCAACATTTTGGAAAAGACGCTCGTAACTTGGTATGCCAACTTCAATGGGGGTTGTAACCTCTATCCCGAAGGAAAGCATGAATGGAGTCTCTCCAGTAGCTGTGCGATGTGAGGTCCTGTAAGACCAAAGTATGGCTGGCAGTTCGTCAGGCCAAGACCCTCGCGCTTCTCCTATCCTCTTGCGAAGGTCTTGGAGTATTATCTTGTTTGTCACCTCTGCAAGCCCATTACTCTGGGGATGTGCAACCAATTTCAGACGATGGTCAATATGTAGATTTGCACAAAAATTCTTAAACTGCGCGTTGTCGAACTGTCTGCCATTGTCTGTTATCAATACTCTTGGGAGGCCAACCTGCGTATGATGGATTTTCAAACGAAAGATCTTAGTTTGGGCTCCAAAATTGTTGCTAGGGGATCTGCCTCCACCCACTCAGTGAAATATTCCACTGTCACTGCTATGAACTTTAACTGTCCTAGTGCCAGGGGAAAAGGGCCAAGGATGTCAATTCCTCACTGTTCAAATGGTGCTAGGCACTGGACAGGAGTTTGTTCCTCAGCTGGTTTGTGTATAATATTCTCATGCCTCTGACACTTGTCACACTTCTTCATATAATCCATTGCATCTCTCCTCATGGTTGGTCAATATTACCCGTATCTTAGGAGTTTGTAGGCTAATGACCTAGCACCCTGATGATTCCCACACATGCCTTCATGTACTTCCGCAAGAGCTTGAGCAACTTTCAAGGCTTTAAGGCATATGAGGTAGGGCAGTGTAAAAATCCTCCGAAAAAGAACTCCACTCATCATGCAATATTTGGCTACTCTTTGTTTGATGGTTCTGGCCTCCCTCTGATCATCTGGGAGACTTCCATCAGTTATAAACTTGATTATAGGGTCCATCCATGATGGCTCGTGATCAATGTCCATGACAGTAGGATTCGGGGCAATACTGGGTTGTGACACATATTTCATATGAACTGTTCTTTCAAGATTGTCGATGCTCATGAACACAAGTCTAGAAAGTGAATCAGCCTTGATATTTTCTGATCGAGGTATTTTCAAAATCTCACAACTCCCTAACATCCTCTGGAGGTCATGAACACGTAGGTAGTATAAACTCATTTTCTCCTCTTTCCTCTCGAATGTGCCATCGATTTATCCCACTACCAGCTGGGAGTCACTAAATACCTTTATATGATCAAGTTCAAGGCCATGAGCAACCTCAAGCCCGATGATGACGACTTCATAATCTGCTTCGTTGTTTGTTATTTCAAATTCAAGCCTCAAAGCGCATTCTATTTCAACCTGTCTGTCCGGGCTTATAATTATGACTCCTGCACCCGAGCCCAAAGAATTGGATGCTCCATCCACAAAAATTTCCTAGCAACAATCGGGGATGTTAGGGCCATCTACTGGCCCCCGAGGCCTTGGTGTAAGCTCTGCAATAAAGTCTGCCAATGCCTGTGCTTTTATGGAGGGTCGGGGCTTGAACTCAATATCAAATTCTCCAAGTTCAATGGCCCATTTGAGAAGTCTTCCCGATACATCGGGCTTCTGAAGTATATGTTTGAGGGGTTGATTAGTAAGTACCATGATTGAATGTGATTGGAAGTACTATGTCAACTTCATGGCAGCTACAACTAGTGCCAATGCCTGTTGTTCTGCAAGTGTGTAACGTGTTTCGACGTCAAGAAGAACTTTGCTGACATAATATATTGGTTGCGGGGCTCGACCCACCTCTTTAACAAGAACTGCGCTTACTTCATTTTGAGAAACTGCCAAGTACAAGGATAGCACATCTCCTGGGCTTGGTTTTGTAAGCACATGAGACATTGCTATGGATGTTTTTAGATGTTGTAGCGCATGCTCACACTCCTCATTCCATTCAAAACTTTTATTTCCCCTAAGGATTTTAAAAAAGGAAAAACACTTGTTAGCTGCTCTTGACATGAACCTGTTAAGCGTTGCTACTCGACATGTCAACTTCTGAACGTCATTTCTGCTCTTGGGAGACTCCATGGAAATCAGAGCCTGTATTTTATCGGGGTTGGCCTCTATACCTTGAGAGTGATCATGAAACCCAAAAACTTTCCAGACGACACCCCAAACATACACTTAGCTGGATTCAGCTTCATCTTGTACTTTCTGAGTGTGGAGAACACCTCCTCGAGGTCATGAATGTATGCATCAATTTATGTGCTTTTTACAACCATGTCATCAACGTATGCTTCCATGTTTTTCCCAATCAAACCTGCAAACACTTTATTTATCAACCTTTGGTAAGTTGCTCCTGCATTCTTCAAGCCAAAGGGCATGACTTTATAACAATATATCGCCGAATCAGCCATGAACGATGTTTTTTCCTGGTCATCCTCTGCCATTGGGATCTGGTGGTAACCTGAAAAGGCATCAAGGAAGCTGTACAACCTATGACCCGAAGTACTGTCCACGAGGTTGTCAATTCGTGGTAATGGATAGTTGTCCTTGGGGCATGCCTTGTTCAGATCTGTATAGTCCACGCAGACTCGCCACTTGCTATTGCTTTTCTTTACCAAGACCACATTTTCGAGCCAGTCTGGGTGTTGAACTTCCCTGATGAACCCTGCCTTTGAGAGCTTTCCAATCTCTTCTTGAATCACAATTCGACAATTAGGAGCAAACTGTCTATTCCTTTGTTTTACTGGTCGTGCATCTGGGTTTACATTCAACCTATGCGTTGCGACCTAAGGGTTAATCCCAGGCATGTCCTCAACACTCCAAGCAAACACATCGGTGTTTTCCCTCAAACACTGCGTGAGTGCTGATTTTGGACCATCATCGAGATCCTGACGAATGATGACATTCTTCCCCGGCCCGACCTCGACCTCCAATAACTCCTCAACTGGTGAAATCCTGCCACGATGCTCCAGGTCGGGCTCCATTGTCTGGATCTGCACCACTTCAGCTGGGCGATTTTTAACATTATTAACGTAACACTACCTTGCTACTGTTTGATCTCCCTGAACAACCCCTACACCTTCTGCTGTTAGAAATTTCATGGAGAGATGGAATGTTGACACTATTGCTTTGATCTTGTTTAGCAGTGGTCTGCCTAGGATTGCGTTGTATGACATTGGAGCTCGCACAACATGAAACATTGTAATTTCCATCACCTGTCTGGGATCTGTTCCCAAAGTCAAAGGAAGCTCGGTGGTGCCTTGAGGCATGATGACACCCCCCAAACCCTTGCATGGGAGTTCTAATAGGCCTCAAGCTGCTTGCTAATATCCCCATTTTAATGAAAGCATCATGCGATAACACATTGGCTGCGCTTCCATTGTTGACCAAAATTCTCTTCACCTCGTAGTTAGCTATGATTGTTGTGACTACCATAGCGTCATCATGAGGAGTGATTACACCTTCCATAACGTCTACCAAATGTGATATATGGATGATAAACAGGCTTGACCCCCGAGGACTGCCTGGCATATATTTGCGTCCATTTTGTGAGTCCCCACCTGAAACTATCCCACCAATGATAACATTGATTGTTTCAGATGTAGGTTTGTTATTCCTTGTTGTTATTCCTTGATGGCTAATCCTGCTCATGATCATGTTTCTGTCGTTTGTCATTCCCCACGTATGTTTTCAGAAAACCCCTCTTGATCAAGGCTTCTATTTCTTGCTGTAATGCATAGAAAGTTTTTGTGGTATGCCCATGATCACAATGAAAATCATAGTACTTGCTCTTGTCACGTGAATCTGGTGGTGACCTGATCCTTGCTGGCCATTTCAGCTCTTTTATATCCTTGATCTCCATAAGGATGTCGGCCCGAGGTGTGTTCAATGGAGTGAAAGACGACGGTTGTTCTGTCCTTGCTTTCCCCCGATCATCACAATCACGCCCTTGCTTTGAGCTATCATCACATTGTCTCTTTCGGTCGTTTTTGCTGTCCTTACGTTCAGATTTTTCCGGGGTTGTATCGCTCTTTCTCGGATACATAGCTTCCTCCATAATTATATACTTCTCACCCTGAGTAAGAAGTTCAGTCACGGATTTAGGCGGTGTTTTTGAGAGGGACATCTTGAAGGACTCACACTTCATAGCATGAGTAAGAGCGGATACTGCAACAGAAATATGGAGGTGGGGGATCCGTAGTCTTTCTGAGTTGAACCTGGTTATGAATTCACACAATGTCTCATTCTGTCCTTGGCTAAGACTCACAAGCGAAGCAGATGTTTTCCTTATACGCTTACTACTCGCAAAGAAAGCTAAGAATTTATTAGCAAGGTCTGCGAATGTCGGAATGGAGTTCGGTTCAAGAGTTGAGAACCAATCCCTAGCAGCACTTGTCAAAGTTTGGGGAAACGCCTTGCACATAACCTGATCGAGGGCAACTTGTAGATTCATGACGTCAGTGTATATATTGAGATGATTTACGGGATCGGTTGTACCAACATACTCCTTTATCCTTGGGAACTTGAACTTGTCTGGTAGGGAAAAGGCCAAAACCTCTTGCGTGAATGGAGTGTTCGGGGTGAAACCTACTGGGGCCTGAGTATTTTATTGTATACCCACTGCTATTCATTCCTAGATAATTCTTACGAGCTAGGTAGGGGACATAGCGACTGTTCTTGAACTTATCATGTTCGGTGGTGATGGGGGTAGTCCTGAGGTGCTCGCCCTAGCAGTATGGTTTCGTGGTTGGACCCGAGGAGCATTCCCTTCCTCGGGTGTTGATGCACGTTGATTTTGCTGTGCAAGCAACTGAGTCAATGCAGTAACTTGCCGACGAAGCTCCTCCAGGGCTACTTGGGTATCAACAGAAGATTGGGAGCGTGACCCCTTATTTTCTGGTAATACAGTAGGGTTTTTTGGTAAGGGCACCTGCTCCCCCCCTCCCAATAGGATGATCATGAGTTGGTACGTGTGCTTGTGGAAGTCCACAACGTGTATTAACCATGACTTATAGTTATTGTTCCCACAGACGGTGCCAATGATGATGCTAAAAATCGCACCTGAAATATTCCGAGCTTGAGTAATAAACTAGCACGAACTGGATCTTCGAATACCTGCAATAAAGGCGAGGAAGTTTGTCCTCGTTACCCCTCTGATGCTTAAATCAGTAAAGAGGAAGGAGAAAATTTATGCAAGAGGCTATAGACTCGAAAAATAATTTTGTGTACCTGGATGGTGATTAAGAGGCGTGTATTTATAGAGACACAAAGTTGAGTTCTAGTAGGATTGTGGTGTTTGATTTTAAGTACAACTTCTACTAAATGTCATCCTATTTTTTAGGGATAACGTTGTTAGATATTGGATTAGGACACAATTCCTCCTATCTCTAGGAGAAGGATATTTAACGTTAAAGGTGGCATATCCCGACCGTATGTGAGGGGTATCCCCGAGCACACTCTTCCCCGAGCATAATGAGCGTAGATGGGGTGTTATTATGGTCGGGTTGTTATCCTCCTCGGGGTTCATAGGTTCCTCGGGGTTATGTGTTGATAAAGAAACGACTTTTACATGGTCGGGGTATGAACACTACGGGCATGTGCTCATGTTCGATGTAGGCATATTTTTGTGCTCATCAGTTACAACAGGTCATTTATATAAGGCCCTAAATTTGAAATTAACATTAGAATATTGTACGTACCTGAAGTCGTAGCGAAATCAACCGCTATATGAAGCTCCTAATCAACAGTTTCCAACTTAACGGCTATGACTCCTTAGAATATAACATCCACAACCCCTAAATGAGTTGGAGAATATCTCCTCTCTAGACTCTAGCACCGTGTAAAATGAGGAAATTACAGCCTACCCTATTTTTAAAGATTCAAAATTAAAAATCAGGTTTAATGCTTAATTATACACAAATCAGGTTGTAATTAAATTTTTAAATGATTATAATAATAAAATTTAATTAAACCTCACCCCTAGCTACCTTGCCCCCCTCCATTTACACCATACGTACAGATCCCTAAAATCAAAATTCTCAAATTGTTTTCAGAGATGCTTCTCACAGGCACGGAGCAGTGAACCACTCCTCAGCACCTCACATTGATAGAATCCGGTGACGACTCCGCATGGGCGGTGACAGGCGATGGTGATGACTTGACAAACCACGTCCATGCTATCCACACTATCACACCAAATCTACTTAGCTCGATTTCACCAGTGAGAGATGAAGCCGCCGGCGAATCCATTCCCTAACTACCTACACAGCCCTCACCCAGATCTATTTAAGTCTGATTCACAATCCAGAGAAAGAGGAAGCTCCCGGCGACTACTTTGAAGAAGGCAGTTTCACTCACCAGAAATGCTTCACTCCTCCAGCAGAAGCAGGGCGTAGTGAAGGATCTCGAAAGAAACGTCGCAGTGAACACCATCACCTCTGGTGGTGCTTTACAACTATGAAAGAGAGTGAGAAGCTGCGTTATCGAAGCTGTGTTACAAGGAGGTGTTGATTTTGATCTAGGTAGAGCAGCTCCTTTGTTGGTGCAGTTGCGCTGGTGCAGTTGGAGAAGACGGTGGTGGTGTGAGGAGTGATCGAGGTCTTGATTTTGATTTATGATGTGATCTCGGGAGGGGGTCACGACGGACACGCAGAAATAACGTCGGGAAAGTTCCGAATTCAGGTTGGAACGGACGGTGACACTACGACCCGAGCCTTACGACGCAAGAACCAGGGGCATATCAAACTCGAGACCCGTTACGATGCGGAAACAAGAACCGTAATGGTTTGAACGCCACAAAGGATGCCCACGCCTTTGATAAGTTCGATTGGTGAACGCCACAAATATCTCACAATATTTGATAAGTTCGAAGGTGTTCAATTCAGAACAATATATGAGGGAAAACCACTCAACACAATTTTCATTAATCAAAGTCTTTTTTTTGTATTACAATAAAGACACCTTTATATAGGCGAATAAAAAATCCTAGTCTACTAGGAAACTAAATAAAATCTAATCTAATTAGGGAATAGATAAAATCTATCAAAATAGAGTCCTAATTTAATTGGAAACAATAACAAAAACAAAGTAAATCTAATCCTATAATTAAGGAAATAAAAATCCGCAAATCTTGGAATTACGGTCGTGACAACATTCCTTACGGCCGTAACTGTACTTCTGCTTAAGGATTACGGCCGTGACCATAAACTTACGGCCGTAAATATTAAATTTGATCTTTGAAGCTCTCCGAACCTGTTTGAATTCTTGTTTTGGCTTGAATTGTAGTTCTTTCCGTCAAGCCCGCCATGATTCTCATCATTCTCCCCTTCTTTAGGATGATTCGTCCCGAATCATAGCTTTGTGAATGATGTTTCAGTGAACCCCCTGGATCAAATGGAGATCATTTGCTTTCATGCCATAGGACCAACCGATAGATCCCCATTACTTGAATTATATGGATTGATCGAAATGCTAGCTTCATTGGCCATATGTGGTGGGGCTCAAACTTCTGGTTATTTCGAACCTGGAAGAAGGATTCAAAAAAAATGGGGAGGGAATTATTAGTTTCATAAGGTACAAGGTACGGATCCCTGTACTCATGAGGAATCATCACCACCTCCTCTCTTCCCACAACGAGGCTATTTTTTTTTCCTCTTTCAATCTTTTCACTCCCTTGCTCAATATTTTTACTCTCACGCCCAACCACACATTCATTTTCAAAATTCTCAAGCTCAAAAACCTCCACCACACTTTTATCCTCTACCTCAAAATTCGGAGTTTGATCAACTACTTCAAATTTCAACTCTTCAAATTCAATATTCTTAACATGAGGCTCTACCATAATCTCACACTCCCTTTCCCTTTGTAATTCAGGCTCAGCCTCCCTTTCACTGTCCTGTTGCAACTTGGCTAATTTTTCCCTTGCTCCCTTTGCAATCATCTCCTCCTTTAACTGCCTTAATATCATTCTCACCTCATCAATTTCATCCCTCATTTCCGAGACACCATCCCTTATTTTTGAAGCACCATCTTCCAATACTTTCAGCTCATCCCCAATTCCAACCCTAGGTTTATGATTAATCATATTCACCCTCCTAAATCTAGGAACTGTTTGAGGTTTTTCCCTGAATTTAGACATTGTGGAATGGAATGGAAAGATTCGATAACAAGGAGCTAAGAAACTCAAGGAAGTGGTCCTTGAATTATGGGATTGACTTTTTTTTTTTTGAATTATGGATGAAATTTCGGATTAAATAATTTTTTTTTTATAAATCCGAAATTCGACAACAAACGCGAAAAAACAAACGGGACATGATTCGGACAAGAATCGAATAAATTAAACAAGATTGAATTTTTGTTTGATTTTTATATGAATCAAAAACTGAAAAAAAAATTATGGCAAGAAGAATACGAAGAAAAAGTAAACTCAAGAAAAAAAGACTCAATAACAAGATATGGATGATTTTGTGCAGACTCTATGATAAAAACACAAAATCAAACTGGATAGAATAGAAAAACAAAACCTGAATCCAGAGTCCAGCTCTGATACCAAATGATGTGATCCCGGGAAGGGGTCACGACGAACACACGGAAATAACGCCGGGAAAGTTCCGAATTCAGGTTGGAACGGACGGTGACACTACGACCCGAGCCTCACGACGCAAGAACCAGGGGCATATCAAACCCGAGACCCGTTACGATGCGGAAACAAGAATTGTAATGGTTTGAACGCCACAAAGGATGACCACGCCTTTGATAAGTTCGATTGGTGAACGCCACAAATATCTCACAATATTTGATAAGTTCGGAAGTGTTCAATTCAGAACAATATATGAGGGAAAACCACTCATCACAATTTTCATTAATCAAAGTCTTTTTTTTTTGTATTACAATAAAGACGCCTTTATATAGGCGAATAAAAAATCCTAGTCTACTAGGAAACTAAATAAAATCTAATCTAATTAGGGAATAGATAAAATCTATCAAAATAGAGTCCTAATTTAATTGGAAACAATAACAAAAACAAAGTAAATCTAATCCTATAATTAAGGAAATAAAAATCCGCAAATCTTGGAATTACGGCCGTGACAACATTCCT
This sequence comes from Ligustrum vulgare, assembly GCA_963555705.1. Classification (NCBI taxonomy): domain Eukaryota; kingdom Viridiplantae; phylum Streptophyta; class Magnoliopsida; order Lamiales; family Oleaceae; genus Ligustrum; species Ligustrum vulgare. The sequence goes on from OY743171.1 coordinate 53,442,959, forward strand.
TACGGCCGTAACTGTACTTCTGCTTAAGGATTACGGCCGTGACCATAAACTTACGGCCGTAAATGTTAAATTTGATCTTTGAAGCTCTCCGAACCTGTTTGAATTCTTGTTTTGGCTTGAATTGTAGTTCTTTCCGTCAAGCCCGCCATGATTCTCATCAATTTAGATTTTGGTACAGCAGCTCCTTTGTTGGTGCAACCGCGCTGGTGCAGTCGGAGAAGACGGTGGTGGTGTGAGGAATTAGGTGACTAGTTGTGGTGGTCATTTTTTGAGGTCACACTTGATTTATTAGGTTACATGTTACAATTGAAATGATCTGGTCACCAGTTTGTTCAGGTCACAAGCTTCAAGTCAAGTTCAATGCATTATGTCATAATGTGCTCCTCAAGTCACATTTTGGTGCATTCGATCATATGTCACACTTTAAATATTTAGATCACAAGTGTGTAGTTCAAGTCACAATTACTGCATTATATTAAAGTGTGTTGTTCAAGTCACAATTGTGTACTTGTCACATGTAATTAGATCAAAGTCGCATATAATTATTTACAAGTTTCATGTCACAGCCAAGTCACAAATTTTATGTTTCATCGTCTCTCAAATTTTTAGAATTAGAGTGTCCTATTTGAAATGGAAAGATGCCTAACTAATTGCTTGATTATAGGATTGATTAATTATAATTACTAAGATTTATTTTCTATATATACGTCTCTCTCTCTCTCTCTCTCTCTCTCTCTCTCTCTCTCTCTCTCTCTCTCTCTCTCTCTCTCTCTCTCTCTCTCTCTCTCTCTCTCTCTCCATATATATGTGTGTGTGTGTGTATCTCTCCAACATCTCTACATATGTGGTGATGAAGCGATAAATATTTATGTGGTGGTTGTGGTGTGTGGGAGATGGTGATGGTGGTTGGCGCATCGGGGTTGTGGTGGTTCTGGGGGTAGTTTGCATCAGTTATGATGATGTATGTAAGAGTGGATGGGGTGGCGATGGTGTCAGATCGATTTTGGAACTCCTGCAACGGTGGATTGGGGCAATGGTTAGTTGGTGGATGGGGTGGTTGGGGGCAGGGTAGATGAAATCATCTAATTTTAATACGTATAATATATTATATATTTTTTATTCTATTATTAATCACCCGATTTTTGAACTTTTTAAACTTGTGTCTTAAAATTGAAATTGTATATCATAAATACCTTATATATGTATTTTTCCCGTGTAAAATCCAGAAATTTATTTCATTTGCATTAGTCGGTTTGACCCATTTTAAAAACGAGCCTTAGAGGCTCGACACATGTAAAAAAAAAATTATTCACATAAATAAATTTACGTAGAAGATGAAGTGGGAAACGTGATAAACTAGAATATTAGGGACCATTTTGGTTCCTAGAGCAATTTGTTGGGCCACTGAAAATAAAGATAATTGAGATTGAATACTGTAGAAAAAAAGAGAAAATTTTAAAGATAATTAAACAAGGGCTAAAAACGAAACCTAACCATTCATTTATTTTTCTGCGTATTAAATTAGGCAAGTGAGAATTATTAAAAATAAGAGTTTTGGAAATTAATTAATTAAAGGGAAATACCCACAAATAATCTCACAAATCATAACATTTTGAAAAATAGACTTTGAAACAAAAATATTTTAAAAATAGACTTGAACCCTTGAAACTTCCTAAAATACCCTCATTCATAGGATTTACAATATAAGCCATTAAATTATAGAAAAACGTCACTTAAGTTCTTAGATAATTTTGTTTATATAATTTTAATTGATTATATGATTTTTGTTCGCTCATAGTAGCACTCCATCAATTGGTATCAGAGCCATATGGCAGATCTAAAAGATAAATATTATATGACAAAAAATAACAATAAATATATTATACATACACCAGAATTTATAATCATTCAAACATTAATATTAATTGATAATAATAATAATAAAAATCTTAAGACCCTTAAAAGAATTAAATAAAGATATAAAAGATATATTTATAATCTAATAAATTTCAATATAATAAAAGAAGATTTTATAATAAATGAAATATTAGATTTAATAGAGAATGACATCACCGAATAATTAATACAAAATGATATCATAGAAGAGAATGAATTAATAGATCCTCAATTAGTTAGATATCTAGATATAGAAATAAATGAAAAATTAGATTTAATAATAGAACAAAGAAGAGATTTAATGGACCAAATAAGAGAAGAAAAAAATATAAAACGACAAAAAAAGTGAAATTAAAATTATTAGAGAAAAAGAGAGAATATTATAATAGAATTTTAAAGCAATTATCGAGAATACAAATGATTTTAGAAGACAAAGAGAAAACTAAAAAAGATAAATATGATAAAACAAGAAAATTGGAAGACTATCTAAAATATTATAGAATATATCATAGAAAATTAATGCTTAGATCAATAGAAGAATTTTGTGAATATCAATTAATGAATTATAAAGAAGCAAACTATGAAACGGAACTTATTATAGAAATTGAACATATCAAAAGAAGAAATTAATGGCAGAATTTCCAGAAATAAAATTTGAAAAACAAATAATAGAAAATATAAGAATTTCAGTTGGATCTTATCAAATAAAATGAGCTAATACAACTTTGTTTCAACCATTAAGCTCATGAGGATAATCCGATGGATTTCTTAATATGCAATTAAATTGGATAAGTGTCTTTTTATGACAAACATATAAAAACATAAATTTATAAGATAAATTAGCCTCTGTCTGTTAAAAGTTTTTTGTTTAAAAACATTTTTTTTATGTTTTCTAGGTAAAATGTGGGGTTGAAATATGAGAGAGAAAATGTGTGTGGTTAAAAAGTGATTTGGAAAATTATGTAGAAAAAACGTGTTTAAAAACGTGTTTGCCAAACACAAGCTATTGAAGAATTACAACAATTAAATATACAGGATATGAATATCAAATAAAAATTACAAAATATTCAAAATAAACTAACAATACAATTTAAACTATTAAAAGATATGACAGGAGAAGTTAAAAATATAGATGGAGAAATTTTAAAAGAATTTCAAAGAAAATCAAGAGAATTAATTAACCAAGATAAAATTAGAATAATTATAGAAAAAATAGATAAGTTAAATGAGAAAATAAGAAAGAATGAAAATGAAAGAATTATATCAATAGAAGAAAGAATCAAAAAATTAGAAATAAAAATAAATGATATGTATGAAAGACTATTTAAGGTACAAAAAACTCAGACCATTAAACCAAGAGTATAAAATGTCAATAAGTGAATATATTGAGATCTAAAAATATTAATAAAATCATTAATAAGTGACGTTCAAGAAGTAAAAAATGAATTAAAAGAAGTAAGAAATGATATAAATATACTAAAACTAGAGATTAGAGAATTCAAATAAAATAATAAAAAAGACAAAAAAAACTCACAGAAAAAATACTCAAAATAGGAAAAAAACACTTTAAGCAAGAAAAAATTATAATAGAAGCAGGAGGTATGGATGATAAATTTAGAAAAAACGTATTACCAAAAATACTAGAAGAAGAATTAGAATTAAAAAAATTCATATAAAAAACTTTAGGGAAACTAACAGCTGAAGAAAAAACTGAAGAAAAACAAGATAAAAATGAATGAAGAATTAGATTTCCTTATAGAAAATTTTGACCAATGAAGCCTAGAAAATTTTAATGAATACCAAGTTTTAATGAATACTGGAGGAGCACCTGACCCATCTCCAATAGGAACTTCCAAACAAGAATTACTAGATTTAGATGAAAGTTATGCATCTTTATACAGTAAACCACACCGACAATATTATGATAGAATCGAAGACAAACAACTACCTAAAGGGAATAAATATAAAGATAGATTTGAACTAAATAATAATTAAGCTAAACTTATTAATCATGGAGGAACAAAACTATATTTGAATTGTAAAATAGATACTAAAAAAACTTTATTAACTTGGGTAGATTCAATGATACTGTTCTTTTTATACAATAAAGATGATATATGGAAAAATACTGAAAGAATGATAGGCTTTTTAACAACATCTTTTGAAGGACATGTTAGAAATTGGTGGGAATGAATAAGTAGTGATACAAAAACATTAATAAGGAGAAATGTACAAACAAAACTAAAAAAATCAGATAAAAAAGGTATAGAAAAGTTAGTAGATTATATTGCGAATAAATTTTTAGGAGAAAAATGGATAAGTAACGCTAAAATAGAATCAATTAAAAAAAAAGATAATGCAAAAATGAGATTAATAAATTTAACAATATGTGATATGTGTAAAATCAAAGAATACATTTGTGAATTCAAATAATACTATTATTTACAATTCTATAGTAATGAAAATAAAAAAGTATACAGAAATATGTATTACAATAAACTACCAGGTTCATGAAAAATATACTCTAAAATAGAATTTGAAAAATTTATCAGAGATAACCCTGGAATACTTAGAACATTAGGATCAAGGATAAAATTTCTATTTGAAAGATTAGCATCTATATGTCAACAAAGACAATTACTAAAGAAATCAAGAAAATTAACTAGATTATGTTGTGAAAATATGGAAAAATCTACCCTATGAGGATGTAATCCTGAAATGAGAAAAACTAATAAAAGAAAATAGAAAGATAGAAAATTTAAAAAATTTAGAAATTTTAGGAAAAGATATATAAAATCTAAGAGAAGATATTACAAAAGAATATATAATCCAAATAAAAAACAGAAAAATAAAACTTATAAGAAAGACAAAAAGTCAATGCAAATGTTGGAATTGTGAAGAGATGGGGCATATAAGCCCTGATTGTAACAAAAAAAAAAACTAAAATACTAAAAAAAGAATATCTAGAAATAGAAAATGAACTAAGTGAAATATCTGACATTGAAGAATACTATGATCAATAAGTCTATATAAGTGAAACAGATTCAGAAAACAACGAATCAAAATCAGAATAGAGAAATTGAAGAAATAGAAAAAAATAACATAGATATACAAGAATATGAAGGAATAGAGGATTATGGAAGAATAATAAATTTAAAAGATAGTCATTTAGGAACAATGGAATGAGATCTAGCATATAAGAAACTAATATTTACATGTTATCTAAAATATTGTATCTCATTAAAAGATAGAAACTTTAATGAAGTTTTAGGACTACATTTTAAGTTACATAGAGATGATATAATGGAACCAAATGATCGAATCATTACTATAGAATATAGAGTGTTATACACATTAACTAATTCTAATTATGAAAAAATTTATTCTAAAAAATCATATATTGAAGTTCATAAAGAATGTAAAGATTTTGGTAAAATTATAGAACCAGATAAACAAATAAATTTAATCCCAGAAAAACTATGAACTCGTTATAACAAAAAATAACAGAATTAAGAGAAGAAGAATACCTTAATAATAAAATAACAATCGAAGATGGAAGATTAATCAACAAGTTTACCCAAACAATTAGGAAAAACTAGTAATACAAGAGAAATAAAATTTCATAGAAATGCTAGAAATATGAAAATAGAAGGTGAATATTTCAATGGAAAAGAATATATAAAATGATCAAATATATTAATTGACACGAGAGTTAGTGAATGTCATATAGCTTCAAACAGGAATAAAGGATTAATATCTCATAGAACTGATCCGTATAGATATATAAATTTTGATGGACAAATACATATGACTGAACTTGAAGTTAAAGTACCAATAAAAATAGGAGGAATAAATCTCTTAGTACCATGTCATGTAGATAACAGTATGGTAAATCCTCATGTGTCATTAGGAATGAGCTTCCTAAATGGACTATAAAATTATATTATAAAACGTGAATGATTATATATAACCCATAATGGTCAAACTATACTATGTAGAAAAGTTGAATAAATGAATAACCAAATAAGTTTTTCATTAACAGTTTATATACAAGTTACCATTGTTGAAACAAATATAACAACATGTGCATTAATTGACATGGGAAGGGATATAACAATATTTAAAAATTTCTTAATAAAATCATGAAATACTTATGGGAAAATAAAAATAGCAGGAGTTACAGGAGAAAGTACTCAAATAATTAACAGTGCTGATAAAATCGATATAATATTAGGAAGTAAACAAATAGTTGTGAACAAGATATATAGTTATAACAAATTAGAATGTGATATATTACTAGGAAATGACTTTATAAAACAATTTTAGTATTATAAACAAAATAATTACATGATAATGTTACAAACACCTAGCGGACATTTATTAAAAATACTAAGAGAATTTAGACCTTACGGAATTCAGCAAACACAGCGTGGTGATAAATAGGAGAAAAAATCAATTACGCAAAATGAAATAAAAAAAAATAATGTATAAAAAAATCTTGAAAACAAATATACAAATAAGCATGGAAAAAATCATTGATCAATTAGAAAAAAAATTTATGGAGAGAATCCATTATTATTTTGAAAATCACATCATCCAAAAGCTAAAATAGAACTAACAAAAAATATTATTATAAGAGTTAGGCCAATGATGTATACCATATAAGATACACAGGAATTTAAAACTCAAATAAAAGAATTGCTTAACCAAGATTTAATCAGACCTAGTAATGGACCCTATAGTAGTCCAGCTTTCATGGTAATGAAACATTTCGAACAAAAAAGAGGAAAAGCTAGAATAGTGATAAATTATAAAGAATTAAACAAATATACAAAATTTGATGAATACTTTTTATCAAATAAAGAAGTATTAATAAATCTTGCAAAAGGAAAACAATACTATTCTAAATTTGATTGTAAATCAGGATTTTGGCGAGTAAAAATGGAAGAAGATAATATTTAATATACAACATTTAGTACACCCCAAGGTAAGTATGAACGGATGGTAATGCCATTTGATTTAAAAAAATGCACCACAAATATATTAAAAGAAAATGGATAACATATTAAGAAAATTTAATGAATTCTTAATTGTCTATGTTGATAATATATTAATATGTTCTAATAATAGAGAAGAACATAGAAACTATTTAATGAAATTTATAAGTGAATACAAAAAGAAGGAATTGTTCTTTTAAAAAACAAAGTTATAATGGAAAAACAAGAAATTGATCTTCTTGAATTATCAATAGATAAAAAAAGAATAAAACTACAAACTCATATATCTAAAAAGATAGAATATTTTCTAGATAAATTAGAATCAAAAGAACAAATACAAAAATTCGAAGAATGTTTAAATTATGCAGAAGGATTTATTGAAAATCTTTCAAAAAAGAGACATAAAATTCAGATATTACTCAGAAAAATGAATATCAAATGATGGAGTAATCATCATACAGAAATTGTCAAATCACTCAAAGAAGAATGTAAAAATTTGTCAAAATTAAGATTATTAGATAAAAAGATAGCCTAATAGTTAATATTGATGCCTCATATAAATATTGTGCAACAATATTAAAAACAGATCTTAATGAAATTTGCAGACATTATAGTGGAACGTTTAACCAAGTAGAAATAAATTATACTACTCATGAGAAAAAATTGTCAGTAATTATCATAGGGATAAAAAAAAGTTTTCATTATTTTTATTATCCAAAAAATTCATTGTTGAAACTGATAATTCTTAAGTTCCAGGTTTAGTTAAAAATAAATTACCACTAGAACCTCAATATAGGAGGCTCCATAGATGGCAAGCCTATTTAAGATTTTATAATTTTGATATAATTCATATTAAAGGTGTCAATAATTATCTTGCGAATTTTTTAAGTAAGAATATTAAATTTGCAGATGGATAATATCAAAAAATCCTTGATAGACGCCAAACAACGAATAAACTTCCTCACGGAGGAAGTTGAAAGTATAAAACTTGGAATTAAGCAACAAGCAGAGACTCTCCAAATTTTTTTTAAGCAATTGATAGATATCTCAAAATTTCATTACAATTATATTAAAGAATTGAGTGATAACATAATTGAGATTGAATCTCAGCTTGAATCGTTAATTACCAAACATGTTATATCAAAAATACAAACAAGTACATCTTCTAGAAGCAGTGGTGGACCAACGATTAAATTAGATGAACCAGGTCCAAGTCCCAAAAAAGTGACCATAAATGAAACCAGTCCTGGAAAAGTGACAATCAATGTCAAAGATGAACATACAAGATAATCAAAATTTGTGCTGAAGAGAAAGATGATTCCCCTTTTTTAACCGAGAGAAGACGAATATAAAACTACTGCCACAATTATATATGAACTCTAAGAATGTGATTGTTATCACATTTAGTCTGAAGATCATGTATACCCAAGATTGATCGTTACTTAAGGAGGAGATCCCGTTATGACAAAAATGCCAGTTAATTATGAATTTTTGGATATTATCTATCCAGGAAAAGATCTGAAAGAAATTGAAAATTTTGATGATTTATTAAAAGGAGAGATTTAAAATTTTGCCCAAGGAATACCTATATATTTAAAATTTTATTCAATCAGTCCTAAAATTGATGGAAGGATGTATTATCCTACTGAACATATTATCACAATTGGATATGTTGCTAAAAATTTCAAAATAGAAGTTGGAAAAAATACCAAACTTGCACCAAATATTACAAGATCATGTTTAGATCTCGAAAGGTGTTGGGAATTAAGGTTCTCTACAACATTGCCAAAAACTTGTATGATAAAAAAATTCAAATGTATATGTCAATATAATGGATGGACCCTCCTCACTAATGGAGGAAAAGAAAAGTCAACAATCTTGAAAGAATACATCAACAAGTTTGACACTCATCAAATCCATGGAAGCTTTGCTACCTTACAAGAGGCGTGCATTGCTAGAAATTGCCTTACATGCCAACAAAATTGATGGACAGCTGGTATCTGTTTTATTAAAGAAGGATGAAGTGTGGCAAAAAATAGACAGCCCTATATAAGGGCCATGTGATGAAATAAATAATAGAGAGACAGGTGCGTCCTTGTAATAAATAATAGAGGGACATGTTTGTCCTTATGTGTCCTTATAGTATTGTGAAAAACTTTAAAATTATTAGGTCTATGATATAAGCAGTGATGTAATTATGTCCAATGTAACATTATAAATAGAGGCCTCCGGGCTAGTTGAAAGGCAGAGATCATTTTGAGCACTTAACTTGTGAGAAAGCCAAGAAAATCCTTTGTCTTTGAAAAAATTCTCATACCAAAGTTTTGTACAAATCCTCTTTGAATCAATAAAATTTCAATCGTTTTATAAAAGAGATATGAGTTTCTAAGTTTCTGTCTTCTAAATCCTATTTCCTAAAGAAGGTATATTGTTAAGAAAATTCCCTACACTTTGTCCAAAATATTTTCCAGCAAGATATTATAGAGTGAAGGCATGGATTCAGGTGAAGCTAATTATCCATAAAGGCAAGAGGCCGTTGAAGGGAATGAGAGTAGAAACCTGTGAGCCCGAAGGTCACTAATATCAGAAGGAAAATTCAAAGGTATAAAGAACAGGAAAAAATGTTAGTATTCTTAATCTATCCGTCTTTATGAAATTAGGAGGAGGAAGAACTGTTAAAACAAGTTATCATGGGAGAATTTAGAATTATTAAGTTTAATTATCAAAACAGTCCTAATAATGATGAGTATTATAGCATAATTGAACATTTATTCATACATAAACAATTTACTAGACTCAATAATGAAATTAAAAAGTTATATCATGTCTATATGTTATATTTGTTAGCTATTTTTCCTAAATTAAAAAAATTGTCAGGAATAGAAATTATAAAATCAATCACTTACCTGTGGCTTGATAGTGATAATACTGAAATAAATAATGAATTATATTTAGGATATGTGTTTAGTAACGATAATGATTATGATCCTATAGTAGATTATGACAATGATGGAAGAGATGAATCTTTCTTTACCAGTTTTTGAAAATTTTGATATCATGAATGAAGAAAATTACATCATAAGAAAACCCAGATATAAGAGAGGTCCATATAAAGTTTAAAAGAATATTAAAAATAAAAAATAAATTGAATATGGGAATGAAATTGATAAAATAGGATACCAAGAGCAGCTTTATGAATCACAAGAGATATTAAAAAGTTTTAAAGAAAATTTGATAGAAAACTTTGTTAAAGGTGCTGTAAGATCTATAGTAATACAAGATATTCAAGATATAATTGATAAATTAAAAAAAATATATATATTTCAAAATATAATATACCATTTGAACCAAGTATTGATATCATGGCTGATATAGATGTTATCAATTCTCAAACACAGATAGGATTTGAAAAATTACTTGAAACTTTATAAATTATTTACTTCTGTGTTTATAATGTCTGGATATACTATTAAAATATTAGACAATTCGTTAGAAAAAATAATGAAAAAAATAGATAAGATTATATCTCAATTAATAGATATGGATGAATCATCTGAACAATACTATATACTTTCAGAAAACCATGATCAATATATTATAGTTTATTCCGATATATTACAACTTAAAATAGATTTTGAAAATAAAATTATAACAAATACCGTCCAAACCTAATGTCTGGATATACAATCGAAGGATTAGACAACCTTTTAGAAAAATTAAAAGATACAATGAAAGATATTAAACATCAAATGGAAAACGAAAACATATCTTCTAAAGAATATAATATACTTTTAGAAAAATACGAACAATATATTGCAGATTATTGTATTTTCCTAGATCAAAGAATAGACTTATACTAAAAAAATTTGTATAATAATTTATCAACCTGATAATTTATGGATACTTCACAAGCATCAATTTCTAATAACTGTGATCATAAAATATATTTAGAAAACAAAGAAATTTCATTTTTACCAGCTATTGTTGAAAAATCTAAAAATATACATTATATTGGACAATCTAAACTAAAAGAGATATACGAAGATATTGACTATGCTTGCCTAAATAAAATAGAATTTAATTCTGTTGAAACACCAAAAAATATAAATACAGTTCATAAAATTATAGAAGAATACGAAGATATAAAAGAAGAAGTTTAAGAAGGATTAACGTTAGGATATATAATTAAAAAAGATCATCCTAAATCTTTTGAAAAAATATCACAATATAGAACATTTTAGAAGAACTTAAAAAATTTAAAAATATAAATATAATCAGAAGCCTTGAATTGAATCAACCTAACTAAACTTAGGAATATATCTTGCAAAATAAACAATCATTTTCATTAAGGGTAATTTGGACATTTCAATAGGAAGCTCTATTTTACTAAAGTTATTATTTACCAAACTTATTTAACTAAAAACCCCTTAATTAAAATAGTGTTATAAACTAGAGAGAAAAAGAGAGAATAGTAGAGACACCAATAAACTTGTGTATTACTATGAACCAAAACCCCCATATATATAGGGAGAATAAGGGATACATAAGGTAATAATACATAGGGTTTTAGGGGTACAACTGTCATTCACTAATACAATATAATATTTACAACACTCCCCCTTGAATGACATATGATATTACAAAATATCTGTCTCGTTAAAACCTTGTTTGACAAAAACTCAATGGGACAAAAATATCAAACGAAGGAAAAAGAGTACAGTTGTTCTTGTAGTATTAAGATGAATGCTGCCTCGTTAAAACATCGCCAGGAGAACCCAATAGGGACAAAACCTTGGCTAAGGAAAAAGAGTACAACTACTCTCCCTAGTGTTGATAGATGTAAATCATCGAGTTGATGTATCCCAATCTTGTGAACTGGTTTATTGAATGTAGATGTTGATGGTGCTTTTGTAGATAAATTAGCTTCATTGTCACTGGAGTAGATTTGCTAAAATTCTGGAGTATTTTAATGCTGCCTTGTTAAAACCTTGTCATAAAAACCCAATGGGAAAAAACCTGAACGAAGGAAAAAAAGTACAGTTACTCCCCCTGATTCAATTATGTATTGAATCATCCATATAGTTACTCCCCCTGATTCAATCTCTATTGAATCATTCATATCTTGATCTCTTCAGGAGTTTCGTATAGGAGAGTATATCAATATATATTGATGACAGCTACCTCATTAAAAAACCTTTCCAGGAAAACTTTGTGGGATAAAACCTCGGTTAAGGAAAAAAGAGTGTAGCGTATATTAGCTCCCTCTCATTGGAACATTACAATTATATTGATACTGCATTTAATTATTTCAACTGTAAATCTGTGCAATATCGAATATGTTTACCAAACATATATAAATGGTGCATATCTTGTATTATTTATTCTTCGAATATAAATTCAATTATTCCTTTGAACTTGAAGAACTATAAAATATTTCCAATCATTTGAACATGCTACATCGAGCCATGTTCTATAACTAAAATTCATCAATGCATTTAATGCAGTTCTCAAATCTGGAAGTGGCTTATTCACTTCAATGAACAATTAACTTATTCACTTCAGGTGAATAATTAACCATGAATTTGTATCTTGAAAATCAATTGCCTGAATTTTCAGATATAATTTTATACGACAATCACATTCAATTACAAATTGAATCTTTTCAAGGTATATTAAATATTCAGATCACAAAGTATATGTATACTTTGATCAAACAAGTTTCTTAAAAACTTGAACTATATATTTCAAATATTTTTAATCCTTCAAGGATTATACTGTATGCTTTAGGCATAGTATATGTTTCACATTGCAATTGTCAAATTGCTACCACCTAATTTAAGTCGTGAAACTTTAGATAGGTAACGATTCCTATATTTCAAATAGATTTTCTCTAATTATTTCACCGCAATCCCAAAGTACCGAGGAATTGATTACCCTTTTTAATCTCACTCACTGGTACTTCAAAGAATACTCCCAACGTACCGAATTGATGATCATACATTTTGATATAACTCATTGGTACATCAAAGAGCGCAAGCTAGTAATCAGAGTAAATCATTTTTCATTATATACATTTCTAATAATCATATATTTATATGCACTTATTATGCATTTTCAGGCAAATAAAACATTGTATCTATGCTAGATCTTTGAAACATTCGTTGCGTAACAAGTCGTGTATTACGACTATACCTATAGGTATTTTACTGGCTTTACACTTTTATGCGTTTGGACTTCAGGTTCCAAAACTTCGATTTTGTAATAAGTTTAATTTAGCCTGAATGCATACTTTTGCCAACTATTTTTATGTCGATTTTCTTTGACATATTTTCTTTGATTATCCTCGCTATCATTCAAATTATGATGCGACTAGCTTCGCAATTTGCTTTTGCATAAGTGCTTTAAAAAGTGTGTCGACACAATTATCATCTCAATTTGATTTCTTTCCCTACAAGACATAACTATAGAAATCTCAATTTTCAATATTTCAAGTACTTGAACCTCTTCTGGAGATTTACAATTAATTATGTCAATAAATAATCTCTCACGAGTATATGCCTCCTCAATAAGACCATTATAATCATTTGCTCTATTTTTATTTATTTGGGGATCTTTATTCGAATCAAATATCGCTACGCTTCAGACGTACTACATATCAATATAAGATAGAGCATGGAATTTTATTAATCTCTTATGCATCTTGTAATTATGTTATCTTTGAACGTTTCGTTCATATTTTCAATCGAACTTCTGGTTCGTATTATCAATCGCGAGGATATATATAACATAATATGATGCATTTGTTTGATTTTAAGATATTTCCCCCTAATGTTGAGAAAACTGTCCAATCAAATTGACAATCATTTTTTTTTCGACGTTGAAAATATCACTCATTTGGGATATATGTTCAAACAACACATTTTTCTCAACATTCTTTATTTTCCATATCAGTGCATTGTGGTGGATCAATTGCACTATTAATTATATGGAAAAATTATGCTCTAACCATAAGCCAATTATAATAGGGAGAACTATGATATTGACATGATGCGTAATAGAATTCTCTAAACAAAAGGGAAGTATTTTGTTCTCAATTAAATTAATTGGAGGCATTTAACAAGCAAAAATGTTAAACCATTTATCGATATCACAACTAACACTTATCAAAATGTTGAGATTCATGTCCACTAGCACTATCAAGACACATTCTTGATTATATAATCTGAAAATTTTGCTCATAATTTAAAATTTGAGCAATAATTTCGCAAACTTCAGGTTGTGAATACCATGCAATCATCTAATATATGTATCAAATCTATTAGATACAAATAATATTTAGATGATCAACGTGGAGGATCATAGTGGCCCATTTATCACCCTAATTATTTTTCAGAAATATAGGGAATTTAATCCCTATTTTAGCTAGTGACAGTCAAGAAATTTCATGAAAAAGAACAAATATCATATATGATTGGATTGAAGAATCTTCTGGTTCTTCATTAAGTATCTATTTTAATTTCGCATCATTATTGATCCAGTGATGGTCCAACTGGTCATGCCAAATAATAAAATCAAATTGAACTTCTGGTTCAATATAAGATATAATTCAATGATTAAATCATATATTATTGAAGTAGTCAAACTAATCAATGTCATTATGACATAAGTTATATGTTTTCCTTTAGGGATAAATATGAACTCAAATGAGATATTTTTCGAAACATATGCTACTTCGAAAAGCACATTTCTATTACTCATTCAAAATCAATATGTCAATATTCTTCCGAAAGATTGTAATATCAAATGAAAAACATATCTCATAATATTGGGCTCTCCGAGAGCAAATTATATTTCATATGAGATAAAATTATGATTCTTCAGGAATCATCACAACAATATATTATTCTACATCATAATAATCTTCTAGATTATTAATAAATTCGAATTTCTTTGAGAAAAAGAATGCAATATTTATCACATGAGTAATAAAATAATATTATCCTAGAATATTGAAACGTAGTAATAACACAATATTCTTCTGGAATATTGATTCGAATCTCATTCAATTATATCTATTGTGCTATTTAGAAGCAAAATAACGAATTATTCTTCTGAAATAATTATATTGCTAAAATTGCAATTCTTCAAGAATAATAAGTCAATATTCTTCTGGAATATTGATATTAATGATTCATTCTACCTTTCAAGCTAACAATATTTGTGCTCTACACGAGTGATGTTAAAATATTCTTCTGGAATATTTATCTAACGTGTGTTGTGTTTATTCGAGAACACCAACATCATATTCGTTTAAAACATATTTTAGATTATGCTTCTTCAAGAGCATTGGATCAATATTCTTCTGAAATATTGAAATTGTAATATACTGCTCGTGACAAGCAAGTAATATTCTTCTAGAATACTACTATTGTTGTCCTACTTCGTGAGCAACAATATGATACATTATTAAATCATAATTTATGAATGAACATCTACAAATATTTAATCATCTTAAAGAATATTAATTACCATATAAACATAATATGAATTTATATATAAAAATGAATTACCAAGCATATATCAGAAAAGAATCTCCATATATAGAAGTTAACAAAATTGACTAAATTTTTTATTGGCTAAATCTTTTACCAATATGCAAAAGATACTAAACATGCACGTGAATTCCATATATAAAAATTAGATATATAACTAATATATAGTAGAATCAAATTTAATAATGTATTTGAGAATTCAAAATAATGTAGTGATTTCCAATGACAAAATTGAAAGAGCAAAAAATAATAACAATAATAATTTGCTGGAACAATGTATACTTTAAGGAATTTATTTCAATTCTTCCAAAAGAAATAATAAATCAATATTCTTCTAGAATATTGAAAATTATAATTCATGCTCTTCAGGAGCAAATAACATCCTTCTAGGATATTAATTATAATGTTGTACTACTTCAGGAGTAACAACAAATTATTTATAATAGACAAATTTACAATTAATATTTTTCTGAAATATTAATCATCTGTTATGCTACTTCAGGAGTAACAACATAATGAATTATAAATTTAAATCAATAATAACAATAATACTTGTAATCGATAGATCTATAATTAATATTCTTTTGAAATATTAATATATATACTGTTGTGCTACTTCAGGAGCGAGAACAAATTATTGTTAAAGATTTTAGATATTTGCTCTTCTGGAACAATTGAATAATAAATTTTTCAAAATTATGCTCTTCAGGAGCAATTAATATTCTTTACGAATATTATTATAATAAAAATTGTGCTACTTCAGGTGCAACCACAAATTATTTTTCTAGAATAATTATAGTTCTAAAATTTCGATTATTGAAGAATAATAAATCAATATTCTTCTGGAATATTGAAAATTATAATTTATGCTCTTCGGGAGTAAATAATATTCTTTTGAAATATTAATTATAATATTGTGCTACTTCAGGAGCAACAACAAATATTTGTAATAGATGGACACAGATTTATGATTAATATTCTTCTGAAATATTAATATAATGTTGTGCTACTTCAGGAGTAACAACGAATGAATTAATAACATCATTAAATTTGTAATGGACAAATCTATAATTAATATTCTTCTGGAATATTAATATATACTGTTGTGCTATTTCAGGAGCAACAACATAATAAATTATCAATATAAAGATCAAAATCTATCGAATTGGTTGGAGAAAATCAGATTCAGATTTATGAGCCGCAATTGCTAATGAACAACATCGTAATGAATAGATGTGAATTAAAATTGAATAGTAATAAAAAAAATTCATATGTCACCAAATTAATTTCGGTGCATATGATTTTACCATATAACTAATATTTTGATATATGAGATTTTGAAAAGGAAAATTCTAACTCAATTTGGTAGAGACTCATGCTGATAACGTGTTATAAACTAGAGAGAAAAAGAGAGAAAAGTAGAGATACCAATAAACTTGTGTATTACTATGAATCAAAACCCCCATATATATAGGGAGAATAAGGAATACATAAAGTAATAATACCTAGGGTTTTATGGGTACAACTGTCATTCACTAATACAATATAATATTTACAACAAATAGGTAATTTTTTTATTTTTATTATTGTATATTGCATCATGATTTTATTTAATCTTTCTCTCCAATGTATTCCTAAGTTTATGCATCACATAGTTACCAATTCAAGACATGATCTAAATTGAAAAGAACCAAGATTCCTCCATTGCTGCGTAAACACAAACTTTTATAAGCAAAAAAATAACATTAAGGTTACACAGTTCAAGCCAAAAAAAAAAATATATAAAAGCACAAAACAATGCATTAATAATTTTTTTTGGAGAATGTGGTTAATTAGTAGGAATTTTTTGTTTTTATTTATTTGTTGATTATTTTATTAGATAAATATGTGGTTGAAAATGAGTTTTGAAAAAAATGTTATATTCTCTTTGCTGTTTTGAAGCTATTTTTTGTTTTTATTTTTGAAAATACTAAAAACGCGTTCCCTTTATTATTTTTGAAAACATATTTTAGAAAAAAAATATTTGTACACAAAACGCAAAAATGCCCAAAATCTTGTTTGGGCGTTTTCAATGTATTTCAAATAAAAAAGTTCAAAACATAGAAAACGTGTTTTGGGCTTTTTTATTTTTTTAGAATTATCTTAGTTTGGAACTAAGTTTAGAATAAAGTTTTATTGAATTCAATATGAACATTACGGAAAACATTCAGTGGGAATTCTTGTTGTTAGATGTTGAAGTATAGAATTTATCCTATGTGTGATTATTTTGACTTATGATAACTTGCATCCATTTTGTTGAGTCATACTCATTGTGTGATTATTTTGTTTACATGGACACACGATTAATTGAACATGAATATGGTAACAATAATTAGATAAAAAAATTTCTTATAATATTTTTGGGACTTCATCATTAATGGCTTTATTTATTTTTATAATATTTATTTAGTTATTATTAATCAGTCCAATAAAATTAGATAAGCTAATTTCTTATAATAAAAAATAAATTTTCAAAAGACAAATTTTTTTATAATTTAATCCACAAGTAAATTAATTACAACTGGTCAAAGTAGTATTCTATCATATTTCAAACATAACGTATTTTTCAATTTTTATATTTTTAGAAATAATTTTCAAAAATGACAAATAGAACGAATTTTCAGCAAATTTAAAAATAAGAAATAAAAATAGAAAATGAAATACAAAAAGAAGAACTCCACCTAAGGTTTTGAATATTTCAATTTAGGGTCATATCATATTAAACTAATAAAGGTCACCACGATAAACGAATCCACAATTATGATCTATCTCACTCGAGCACTGTACCAAAAATTCCATTCCAAGCCGGAGAAGAAGAAGATCACAAGTTATATAATATGAACTTGAAAATTATTTAAAAAAATGTGTGCAATTTAGAAATGGTTTGAAGAATTTAACGGGTTTGAAGAAGTATATTATTGGAACATATAGAAATAACTTCACACGTAAATGTCAATTTATAGTATTTAGGAGTCCACAGCAATGCTGAAATTTCATTTCTACTCACAAATGCTTGAACATCTAGTCATTTTGTCAACCACCACTAGTTTAACTAATATAATTTGCTATAGCCTATATTGGACGTTAAAATTAGTAGTGGAACTGTTTTATAAAAATATACTTTTTGTTCATATATATTTTTAGTTTTAACCTCCAAGTTATATTACTTTAGTTAAACGTCCTTGTTTGAGATCCATTATTTGAAAAAAATTATGATTTGAAATAATATTTTTGGGAAGATGTATAGTTAAAAAATGTTTAAAAATTAAAAATAATAAATTTAACTAAAATAGATAATTAAGATTGTGTATTGAATAAATTTAATTTATAAAAAATGGGATCAAAGGGCATATGTATTAATAATGGACAAAATGATTAGGTTTAAAATTAATTTGGGCAACTTGATTGTACCAAAATAAATATGATTGACAAACAAATAGACTTTAGGTGACTAGTCACTATTCTTGCAGCGTTCCGCGACTTTAGTTTAGCCTTTGTTTAGAAAGCTTTTTTTTTTTTTCAAATTATAAACTATTTGGCACACAAATCAATACCAAGTTAACCGTTTATTCTTATTTGTTCGGACATGTCACCTTCCTTAACTTCTAATCAATCCAGGATAACATTTTTTTAATCATTTATGCATGGAAGTGGGTATCATGATTTGTCCAAATTGACCTCCAATTATAGATACGAGGGTGCTCAAATAGTAGCTGAATGGACTGAATAGTAATTGTTCTGTTAAAATTTAAAATCAATGTAAACCCCACACCTGCATACTACAGTCCTGGTCGATGAATACACTGTCAACACTTTCGAAATTAGTGTTAGTTTATAAACCATAAGTTTTTAATTTACAAAATTTCTCACATCACATTTTAATTATAATTATACATATTTTCTTTTTGTAATTTTCAACCCTATATTTTATCTAAAAAATTTAAATAAATTAATTTAAACTGGTTTAATGAGCCGTCGAATGCAGCTATGACTTTATAAAACAATTTATAAATAATATAATTTTTTAAATCACTTTTTAACCAATAAATTTTCTTTCTCCACTTTTTCGTCATACACTTTGCTTTAAAAATATAAATTAATCAATTTATAAATATATGGTTGTTGCTTCTGTTTGGCTAGTTTTAAATTGGAATTAAAATTATTTGGTTAATTTATTTGTGTTTTCTAGATAAAATGTGGGGTTAAAAATTAGAGAGAAAATGTAGATAATTAAAAAATGATATGATTAATTTTTATGTCTTTTTTGTCTTGTAGTAAGATAAATTACAAATTACAGCCCTCTTCAGTGGAATTAATAAGGAGAGAGAAGGAATTGAAATTATTTTGTTGATTTATTTATATTTTTTTAGGTAAGATATAGAGTTAAAAATTAGATAAAGAAAAAATGAATAATTAAAAAGTAGTATGAGAAATTATGTAAATTAATTTTTGTGTTGTTTATTTCTTGCAAACAGGGTTGCACGAAAATTGGTGTTTGGTACAATCAAGTTGCTCAAATTAATAGCTATGGGGTCTAGTTGTACAGAGGTCCGCTGACAAAGCCTGCAAGTGCAATTAGGGGGATGTCAATAACAGCATCTCCAATCGTAGTTAATAGCTATGGGGTCAGTTTTTTACACGACTTTTTAGGTAGATAGACGGTTAAAAAGTTGAGAGAAAAAATGTGTAAGATTAAAGATTGATTTGGAGAATTGTATATTTTAAAATTTTGTTTATAAACCAAAAAAAGTAACTTATCCGAACAGTAATATTATTTTAAATGTAAGATTTGAAGTAGGATGCAAGAAAAAATAGAGATAAAAGGGCGAGAAATCAAGTAGATCCCTAGCCTCAATTTTAATAGGGTTAGCAGATCGGTCATTCAAGTAGCTCACACACTAACAAAGGTCGCTAGTACTTTACTCGATAGTGTTAGTTGGTCTTATGTCCCGCCTCAGTTCATTTCAAACGTATTACTTTATGACTCGATGAATGAATAAATTTATTTTCCTCAAAAAAATAAAATAAAATAATAATTGATGATGTGGGATAGAAGGTGGATTTGTAGAAGATGTTGCATCGAAGTACGAAAAAAATGTGGAAGAGAGAGAAGAAAAAATAGATATTACAGTGGGACCCACATTTTTTTGTGTATATATCTCTCCTCAATTGATTTTGGCATTGGAGATGCTCTAAGTCTAATCGAGCCAGTTCGCGAGTCGAAGATTTTTCTATTTTTTTTTAAAGGGGTAATTCTACCTCACACTGTTAAATTACCGCTAAACTCAATAATACGTTCCAAACAAAAATTTCTAAAGAATACGTTGCTACAACTGACCTCCTTCCCGCTCTGAACAATTTTCTTCTTTCCCGCCAATCCAACACCCGCACCGAACCACCACCCCTACCGCTAGAAAGTTGAAGACCCTCATTTGTGGCTGGGTCCTGCACAGCTTCTGGTCGAGTGGACTACTCCATCGTGCGGTCCTAATGGTGGTCTTTGACCTCCAGTTTGTTGGTCGGAAATGGAGCTTTTGCTAAAATGGTTATTGACCCCTTTTCTTACTAGTCAGAGCTTCTTCTTTTCTTGCTGGCTTCATTGTTTTTGGAGCTGCCTTCTCGCACTTTTTCAGTTTGGAGCAACCCATCTCTCACGGTTTGGGAGTTATGGCTGGTGCCCTTTCTAGTTGTGGTCATTGTGGCAGTCGTGTTATCCATATGTTGTGCTTTTGTTTGGAAATCACGGTGGTCGGTGAGTTGTGAATTATACTTGATAATGTGACAATAGTGTTTGATTTTATGCTTCACCCAAAGTATCATACAAATTTATTAAAGTATCACGGTGTGATACTAAAATTTCGTTCTAAGTATCATAAACATTTGATAAAGTTTCATGTTATGATACAAAATTTTAAGCATCATATTATGATGCTTTAAAAGTATCTTTTTTAAAGTATCACAATATGATACTTATGATGAAACAATATTTTTCCCAAAAAAAAAAAAAAAATTTGAAGTATTTTTCATTTTTTTTAAAAATGAAATAAAATTCAATTATGATACAAAATGTTAAGTATTTGTGCAAATGTCATTTTTTTAAATACATAGTAGGATGCCTGCTTTGATGAGCCTGCAACATCTAGCTTAGCTACCTGCTTGCAAGGGCTGAATGGCCCCCGTGGCTTGGAGGGCCAAACGGGCTGCCCTAGGCTCGAGTCTTGTTACACTTATGAGGCTTGATCCTTCAAGCCATGAGATAGACTCGATCTTTTTACAAGTCGAACCCGAGTCAAGAAGCATTTTTGCCATCCTTAAATGCAATTTTTACAGTGTGTTCGGTTAAGAGTTATAACCCAAATTATAATATACTCAAATTTTCAAACTATTTTTAAATGCACATATATATTTTTTTCTAATTTTTAATCACATATTTTACCTAAAAAAACAAAAATCACAAAAAAAAAAAAAACCCGTGCCTCAAAAAATTTTCGGCCACATGGCATCCACCATTTTCTATATTTTCAAAGACTAATATAGTAATATTCATGAAAGCACCTCAAGGCTTCTTTATGTACTTTTCCTGGTTTGATTTTTTGCAATTATTGTGTTCTTGTTTGTTTTGAGGCTGAAATAGTAATAGATAGCGCAAGCGTGAAGCACGAGGACAAATCTCCCCGTTCGGTAGCCAATTAATTTAATTAATTCATTAAAAGACAAAAGAAACAATAAATTTAATTTATACAATTTTTCAAATTATTTTTTAATCATACATATTATTTTTCTTCAATTACACAATTTTTCAAATTAATTTTTAACCCCACATCTTACCTAGAAAATACAAATAAATCCAACACAAAATTTAATTTTGGGAGAATGTGTGGTTGAAAAATGTGAAAATTGAGTCTTATAAAAGTGTGTAATTAAAAATGAGTTTGAGGAAAATGTTGAAAATTTTAATTTAGACCGAACAAGCTCTTAAACACAAAAAAGGCAGGTTTGGGCGGGCGTAAAAATGGAGTGTCCCTTTTTTTATTTTTCTTTTTGTCAAATTTTTTTAAGTCTTAGTAGATTAATAATTACTCAATCTTAAAGTTAATTATAAATTGTCTTAGAATATTTAAAATAATAGGATTTGGGGTTAACCTAAATGACTGTGATGTTCGAGTGTCCAGAGCCGTATGGGTTTGAGTCTATCCCCCTCCAACAATAATAATAACAAATAACAAATAAATAAAATTTGACAATATCATTGACTCGAATAGAATCATTTTGTTGACATTATTCTTAGGGTCTGTTCGGCTGATTTAAAAGGGAATTGAAATTATTTTGTTAATTTATTTGTGTTTTTTAAGTAAGATCTGAGGTTAAAAATTGGAGAGAGAAAATATGAATAATTAAAAAGTGATACGAGAAATTGTGTAAATTAAATTTTTTATTTTTTTTATCTTCTAGCCAAATAAAATGTGGCCGCCCCTTAATGTGGGATGCTATGACTCTCTCTATCTCTCTCTCAATTTTAATTACATATTTTAACAATAAAATATTATATACAAATTCAAAAATTTTCTTTCATTTTTAACCACACTATCATATTAATCACTATTCAAAACAAATTTTTTTTTTTTTTTTTTAACCTTCCAAATAATGAACATCCAATGGAGGCTAAATTGATATGTTGTCAATTGTCATCGTTAATGATCTACTTAGTTAAATAATTTTCTCACATTTAATTGGAAAATGATCCATTTAATTGCATTTTTGTTGGGTGAAATTCATTTTTCATCTTTTTTCGATTTTCGTGATTTTATTTGAAATTAAGGAAAATATTTTCTTTGAGTTTAATTCGGAATTCATATTTCACATTTATTCCACTTTCATAAATCAATTCCATTTTCAATCAAATTTCTTGAAAATTACTTTCCCTAGAAGGGTGCATTAGATAGTAAATATTTTTCATGAAAAATGCCAAATCAAAGAAATTCTTTTTCAAACTTTGTTTTTTCAGATACAAAGAAATTCTTTTTAAAACTTTGATTTACCCGATTTTCCATCAAATATTTTTCTAGGGATGAGATGGGAAGATTTACATGATGTTTTCCTTGTTTTATTTAACACACCCTTTTCTTTTCACTTATTTTTCATGTTTGCAATCAAATGGACCCTAACTTAGTCAAGCGATAAAAGAAAATTTATATAGCCGACTTCAAATTTATTGAGAATATATTGCTATTCCAAATAGCCATCTACACTCTAAAGCTCATGTCTATGTACTTATGGTTTCACGCAATGGAAGCATGTCAAACTTCTTGTTTTTCTTGGTATGATCATTTCTAGCGATTGTTGTGTTCTTGATTTCTATCACTTTTTTAGAAACTATTTAAGGTCATATGAACTAATTAAAAAAGGAATAATTAATATTAATGGTCTTATTAAAACAATTAAAATAATTTTCTTATTCATATAATTATTTATTGTCTTAGAATAATTAAAATAATAAAAGTAGGAAATATATTCTTATGCTTAGATTGGTAAGGCTTGAGTCTTGAGTCTTGACCTTACTGCCTTACCAGGACTCGCGACTGATAAAACCTTAGAATTGTGTGACAATGTGAATTTAAATTGATTATCTTGACGTTATTGTTAATGTGGCATCCTATGGTTAGTTTGCTAGCAGGGAAATGAAAGTGGATTATATTGATATATGTTCTCATTATTAAAAGTCTTGAAAAAAAGAGGTGAATATTGAGGAAAAATTGTAGAATAAAATTAATTGTTAAATTTGACTTGAAATTAAAATTCGATTTTAATTCATACCAAACAAGGGCTATAAAATTTTTTTTGATGTTGCATTAGGTGTTTAGAGTTTTAAAAAGAAAAAGAAAAAGAAATTGAAAAAGAAATGTACTACATTGAAGTTATCGATGTAAAAGAAGAAGAGGATGATCAAGATATCGAGAAAAGAAGAGAGGCCCTGAATTTCTCGAAGTGTCTATTTGATATTGTTTAATTTTTTTTTTTTAATGAATAATAATTTTTAGAAGAATAGATAGATGTGATTTGGTTGAAAAGTCAAATATTGTGTACTTGATTTTTAATGAATGGTTGAGATTAAGTATTGTAAAAAAAAAGATAAATTTAATGGGAATCAAACTAGGGTTAAAATTTGATAAACTTATTTTTTCCTTTTCTCTCTATATATTGTTAATTAATTATTTGGGACGGTAAAAACCCGCCCAGTCCCACGAGGTGGTAGGTAAGGAAAGTAGAGATTGCTTGCCACCAACCTTTTGCAACAATATATGGTAGATATATGTCATTTTCAAAATATTTCCAATCTGCTCGGCGGCTTAGATCAGATTTTTTATTTTTTTATTTTTGTTTATTTGAATTTTTTATTTTTTTAACGTAAAATGTGTGGTTAAAAATTGAAGAGAGAAAATATGTGTAATTAAAAAAGTGATATGAAAGATTGTGTAGTTTAAAACATGTAATGATTACAAAAAAATTCAAGGAAACAAGTAATCGTATTGTTTATTTTTAAACAAAATATATTTCAAGTAATATGAAGCTAACATTAGAGAGCTCTTACATTATTTCGATGCAAAACTCTCGATTTTGCATTTTTAACGTCGTTCAATGGGATTTTTTCAATCAAACTTTTTTGCACCACAATAACAACAAAATCATTTAACAGATTCCACAAGGTAATTAATAGAACGTTAAAAATAAAATTATGGCAAACGGGAGTCACAATTATTCGTGTGAGTTATCAATATCTTTCACCCTGTCTCTGAAAGACACAACCTGCGATTTATCTCTCGAATCAATGATCTAGAGTAAAATCGATTCGAACTCTCAAGGTATGAGATACTCATTTTTTATAAATGATTAGTAATTACAGTCAAAGTTGAACACTAATTTGAACTATAAATCATAATCATTAATCATTACGCATTTATTATGAACACATTTCCTTGAATTCATTACTATTTCTCTTTGTAAATGATTTTAAAAATTTGTCAAACGAAAATATGTATTTATCCCATTATCCTACAGTAAACAAATTTTACATCCATAGATCTATGTAGAAGATGAAGTGGAATTGTTGACACGTTTTTTTTTTTTTTTTTTTTTTTTTTTTCCTTTTCCGTCGGTTGCAAAAAATTCTTTTTACTGATGACAAGTGACAACACTGTTGTACGGTGAAAACTTTGACCATATCATCATAATATCACATGGGATGCGGTCGTTTTCATCAGTATAGAAATGTAACAAGTGTTGAACTGGCAAACGATACTCGTACAATTTCCTCTGCAACGAATTTGGAGTCCAAATAAAAATCTTATTTTGTTTGTCAATTAATAAGGGACTGTTCGGTAGTAATTTAATTTGGTAAATTAATGAATAAAAAAAAAAAAAATTTAATTTACATAATTTTTCAAATCACTTTTTATCTATTCATATTTTCTCTCTCCAATTACACAATTTCTCAAACCAATTTTTAACTCCACATCTTACCTAAAATATATAAATAAATCAACCAAATAATTCTAAATCTCTCCATAAGCCGTCGAACAGAGCCAAAATTTGTGTTTGGCAAATATGTTTTTAAACATGTTTTTTCATACACAAATTCTCAAATCTCTTTTTAACTACACATATTTTTTCTTTCCATTTTTCAACCACACATTTTACCTAAAAAATATAAAAAAACATGTTTTTAAACAAAATTTTTTAACAAACATAGGCTAAGGATCCGTTTGATTATGAAAATGAAAAATGGATGAAAAAAAGTGTTTTACAAGGAATTTGATTACATGAAAGTGATTTTTGTAAAAAAAAAAAATAGTATAAATTTGATGTGTTTGATTGAATTAATTTTTTACTGAAAAAATATCGAAAATTCTCAACTTTTTTTTGTTTGATTGACATTATTTTCGTGAAACTTTTATAAAATTGAGTTATTTTAATCATTTTATTTTTTACTTTGACACATTTACACTTAAAAATACTGATGTTAATTATAATACCAATCAAATTTTCCACTAAAAACTCCAATAAACAAAGAAAGTAATGCCAGGAAAATGAAATCCACAACTTGAATTTCCCAATTTCATGGAAAATCTGATCACGTGCAAGCTTTATGGAAAACGTTTTCCGGGGAAAACATTAGCAACCAAATACCACAAAAGTTAAAAAATAGCATGGCAAAAACAAGGTTACCAAACGGACCCAAAGTTAAACTTTATTTGATAGTTAAATATATAGCTTAGCCTTTGTTTGGTAAATATTTTTTATTATAAACAAATAATGTGGTATTTTTTAGGTAAAACATATGGTTAAAAAGTAATTTGGAGGAATATGTTTGGCAAAAATGTGGTTTGGAAAGCTATTCATTTGATGAAAGGTTCTTTAGTTTAAGTTTTATTGATTAATGCTACTTAGCTTAAAACAGAAGTATCCCATGAACTAGAGCTCATGAATCTATGATACGTCCCTTGTTAATTATTACATAAATTATTAAAAGAGGTTTCGACCAACCTCTTAATCCGTACTGAAGTAAGCAATTAACTGATTAAGTTCCAATATTCCATTTGCATAAAAAAAAAAAAAGTAAATAGTTTACGGGTCCAAGATAGAACTTTTATTTTTTATTTTTGTGAGTGTTGATAAGTTGTAGGTCTTCCTTAATATTTGCGTCGTAAATAAATTATTAAGTAATGTTTGCATAATAACTGAATGTTAAGTGCGAATCTTATAAAAAGTGTGAAATAAAAATATGTTGGGAGTGAGTATGTTTCGGTATCTTTTTTTTCAAAATAAATAGAATATTTGTTGTCAAATCAAAGAATTTAAATTATTTGTTGATTTATTTATGTTTTCGAGGTAAGATGTAGTCATGTAGGGTTAAAAATTGAAGAGAGAAAATGTGAATGGTTAAAAAGTGGTATGAAAAATTATGTAAATTAAATTAAAATAATAATTTCAAATTAAATGGTTGCGTCATAATTAGGTAAACATGAAAGTCCAGAAAATCCAACCCATACAAGAGCTCTTTCCAACCCTATACACTCCAAAAAAGTGTGGACTGGTTGGCATCCAACAGACCTACTTTTCCCCACCACAAATAGCTTGGCTGCGTGGATTGTTTCAGTGTCACAATCTGATCTCGACGTTCAAGAAAGAATTCCTTGAGCACTTCACGATGAATAATTGTTGTGAAATCGCAAGTGTATGAATCGCACAAATAATAAAGTAGATCAAAAATTCGAATATCGTATTCAAGGGATTGATTAAATTGTATTTTAAGTCAAATTTTTTTATCGAAATGAGAAATTCAATAGAGATTTGTTGATTAAATCAAAACTAGCTCGGAATTAAACTAAAAAAACAATGAAAAGTTGATTTAAAATTAATAAAAGTGAGCATGTTGGAAATTGAGAATCCAACTTAAATCTATCATTCATACTTTGACTTAATTGTTTACCTACAATTCACGGGATTTTGAAAATTCGTGTTCCTAATGTCATTTAAGTCCTCTTTCGAGGATGCATTAAAAACATTTTCTAAAATGTACCCCGACTATATCTCTATGATGAATTGAACACTAGAAAAATATTTTAGTTTTGTAAACATTTTTTAAGGAAAACACTAAGTACATGTGGTATATCTCTATCCCTTATCGGACCTAGTGGTAATTAAACACGTCTTACATTCTCCTACTCTCTCGATATAAAAAAGCCACTCGGTTGCACAAAAGTTGGCCAGAAATTTGCATAAGATAAAAAAGTATACTTTAATTATTCAAACTTATGAATTATATAAATTAAACAAGAGACAAAGCATAGAATCAAAATATTAAGGTTTCATCACAATTCTCAACAGTAAATGTCTAACCTAGAAATATAATTGAAAATAAATTACAAGATAAATGAAAAGAGGCCCCTCGTTTGTTCCTTGTTTTTGTATCTTTAATCTCTTTGGCCTCACGTGGATTCCTTGAGATTTGAGTTGCACTTTGGTATGAATTGCACGAGGACACCAATTGGGAACAAAAGGGAACTCCCATTTTGTGCATAACAACATGTATATATAGGTTTAGGTTAAAATCACGTGAAAAATGGCAAAATATGTTGAATTCTGCGTAAAAAGGTCATTCAGTCAGCCTAACAAGAAAGAAGTGCGGCCTTGTGGTTATAAGTCCGTGTTCGTGTGGTTGATCAAAATGCGGTTCTGTTTATTTTGCATTCTTTGTGTGGCCATGTAGTAGAAAGTCCCGTGGTCGCGCAGCTTTGCGTGTAAAAGACAATTTCATCTTTTCATTCTTGTTTAAGTTTATCCTCCTTCTTTATTGCGTCTAAGTCCTCCAACTTCCAATTGTGACAATTTGACCCCTATACTTCTGATCTTCCATTTTATTCTCAATTGACTCATTGCACTTCTTCAAATTTACAATTTAACTCCAAAACTTATCCAATTCTTCATTATTTGCTTCGTTTGCATCCATTACTCAATTTTGGGATATTTTTTGAAATATAAACAAATATAAACTAAATGAATAGCGAATATTCTTAAACAAACATATAAATTCATACTTTTGACACATAAATAAGTATATAAAATACACTTATCAATGGTTGCATGGGAAAAACACTTTGCTGCAATGAGCAATCAATTCTTATTACATTCACCTCAATAGTCTTGCTCGGTCTTAAAGTCCACGACGAGTTTATCTGCTGCCTCAAGGCTCAAGCTTTCCTCGAGCATAGTCAGCTAACGTCGTGACATTGCAATGCTAGAAAAGCCTCTAACCTCAGCATCGTTAATCGATGTACAAAATTCCAATGGCAAAAATATGCATGAATAAGACATCCAATAGGTCAATTCCAGTGATTGTAAAACACTACAAGAAAAAGGAGCGAAAAAGACGAAAAATTAGAGACGACACGAAAAGTTGTCTCTATTGGTTGACCTCTATTGGTTGACCAATAGAGACGACTACATAATGTCGTCTCTATTTGTCAATGTCGTCTCTATTGACTGACAAATAGAGACGACATTATGTAGTCGTCTCTATTCTGTTTTTTTTTTAAAAAAAATATTCTTACTTTTTTAAAATTTTTCTATTTTTTTGTTGACATTTTTAATTATTTACATTTATATAATTAATATTAAAGTTAATTTGTTAAGAAAATATTATTAAGTTAACTAATATATATTATTTAAAACAAAATTTAACCCAAGAATGCAATTGCCTTAGTGGTTGGGACATCACCACCCAACACTTAGGTACCGAGCTCGAATCATTGTAATGCACAATTATCATATGAATTAAAGAAAATTCGTGGGTCGACGGTTCGGATCGAGATTTGGGTCGGGTTAAAAAGGGATTGAATCGGGTCAAAATAAATAAATATAAAATTAATTAAATATTTTCACAAATAGAGACGACAATGTCGTCTCTAAAAGTCGTCTCAATTGCTCCGGGTGAAACAGAGACGACTTTGTCGTCTCTAATAACCAATAGAGACGACTTTAGGTCCTTTAGAGACGACTATTGTCGTCTCTGTTGGGCCGGATTCTTGTAGTGAAAGTAGCTTGGTTAGGACCACGTAAAATAGGGGTACGTCCAATGTGAAATCTATAAGATTCTTCTCCAAAACAACAACACATATGAGATTGCAATCTTTTAGGCTTGAATGGTTGTCTTGTCCTCGAGTCTAGGCAGCTCTCTGGCAAGTCTAAGTTGGTGTCCATTTTTCTTGTTTGGATAGTTCAATTTTAGATTTCAAAATTGAATTCATACTCATAGAAAGTAGAGAACATTGGATTTAATACAAGAAAAATCGAAAAGAGCAAGACCAATGATTACGCGTTAATGTAAGTGATCAATGTTGTGGAAATTGTGATACAAGTATAACAAAAGCGTGTTTCTTAAACACGCCTTACTCATTTAAAAGGCGTGACTTATGGGTTTCATTATGAACCATTTGATCCGGAAGCTTAATCCTAGTCGTTGGATGATGAAATATAGACTTGGCTCCATTCGGTGTATTCCAGACTCTTTCACTGAAACCCTAATCTCTCTCTCCCCGTTCGCCTCTTCAACACTCTTTTGTTGATTTTAGTCTCTGGTCTTATATTTCTGTGTGAAATCTTAAGTAAATCTTTGATTTAATGAGTTTGAGTGAGAAGTTATAATGAGGTCTTGGTGTAGTGATTATCTATGTGATCTGTGAGAGTTATATGGTTTTATGTTTCTGATTCTTGTGTGATATGTTGAGACCCATTTGTAATCTTTGATTTATTATACTCTTTGTGAATCTTGCAATAAATAGAATCCGTAATCCACTTTGGTGGAGCTTCAACGAGACGTAGCAAAAAGTTGAGTGAACTCGGACCTTCGAGCATAAAAATCCAGTGTTACACTCCTTATTTGGTTTTTTTGAGTTTCTGCTGCGTTATTATTTAGTTATTTGCGA
The DNA here is from genome assembly GCA_963555705.1 of Ligustrum vulgare. Taxonomy (NCBI): domain Eukaryota; kingdom Viridiplantae; phylum Streptophyta; class Magnoliopsida; order Lamiales; family Oleaceae; genus Ligustrum; species Ligustrum vulgare. The sequence goes on from OY743171.1 coordinate 53,473,925, forward strand.
AACTTGGTTATTGTAACAAATGTCAAACTCAACCCTTGCCAAATCAAACATTATACAGAGCTTGCTTAGCTAGTAGGCTATTAAGCTCTATGTGGTGGACGCTTTATACTTGTCGATCTTGCTTCTTGAATGAAGTCAATTATAGGCTCCTTGAGCAGGTTCTCTGTGAGTCTAAGTGCTTCAAGTTCGCAAAGGGTTCCATAATTTTTGGAATACCTAGTAAAAATAGTGTTAAGCAACAAAAAAATTTGAAGTAATTACATCAATTTAAAGATTACTTTGTATAATATTCTAACATATTTAACTCTTAAGTTTGGATTGTTAATGATAGTGGCGACGGTGATCTTGACTGGGGGCTAGGAATAAATGAGATGTGATGGGATGAAGAATGTGAATGGGTGGTTTTCTTTTCTTTTTTTATTTGAACTTTTTGTTATTTTGGCCCCTCTTAAGTGGAAATTAAAATCAAAATTTTAGTAGATTTTGACAAAAATTTATGAAATATATGATTGAAAAGTTGTAATCTTATGAAATATGTGCTTAATATCGATTGTTGATTTTAACTTATATTAAGATTCAGATTTTAATTGGTATCAAACATGATATTAATAGTGGAGGGCATAATGAATGGTATTGTGATAGTTAGGCTCTATATGTTAAAAAAAAATTGTTTAAAAACAAAGAATGTTATATTTTTAAGGTGAAAAGTATATTGTTAAAAAGTGATTTTAAGAAATATGTGTTATTAAAAAGTGATTTAAGAAAATGTGTTTTTTTAAAAAAAATTGCCAAATATTTGGTAACGCTGTTTGGTTTATAAACTGGTTTATTTATGATTTTGAGGTAAAAAGTAGTGGTTAAAAATTGGAGAGAAAAAAATGTGTGATTAAAAAGTAGTTTGAGAAATTTTGTGATTTATAAAATGATTTATAAATCAAAAATAGTACCGTTACCAAACGGTGACTAAACGAAAAATATTATGTTGCCTGTGATGCCCTTCTCAGACATAACACCACGTGTATGTGAGGGCTCATACTAGTGATTTTGAAGGACTATGTCCTTCACGGGCCCAGAAAAGCCCTCGAGACTTGAAGGTGTATCTCACACTTTGAGGGTTCGAATCGATCACGTTTAAGGTCATTGGTTCAAGATAGTAAATTCAGGTTATGCCTCTTAGGGACCAGGGTGGAGATGATTGTGTAAGTATGAGCAATCCTCAATAACTTCCTCTTGCAACAAAGTCAATTCCACCTTACGGGGAGTCGAATTTCGATCCAAGTCAAACATTTTTTTTTATAGACCGAATAAAAATAGAAAAACACGAGTTTCATGAAAATCCCCGCATTGTTGCTAATTGATAATTTCAAGATTTCATTTAGGATATGAATAATTGCTTCCCACTGTAGGCTTCCATATTTTCTCTTTTTAAATTGTTTTTCTAACCTGAAATGACTTCATCTTGTGAGCTTGAAAATCATTCATCTCTTTTGAGTTTGGAATAGGGATGTCATAAAAGATGAGGTAGAAAAGGTGACAACACAAGCAAAGGTATAGCGTGGTGAACCGGTGCCGGTGGTTTATGACAACAGTGAATTTTTTTTGTGGTCATTTCAATAAAGTACTTTAACAAAGTGTGGTGGCAAAAAGGTTCATTTTTAGAGCGTGTTTCATGATGTGAATTTTTTTTAATTTTTGTGGTTTGTTTTAATTTTTCGATGAATATATGATTTAAAAATATTTGAAAAATAAAAATTATAGATTTAACTAAGAATAAATGCTTGAGATTGAGTGTGAAATGTTGAAGTGAAAATTTTCTCGTTACCAAATAGACTCTTAGAGCGCGATGACTTCTTCACAAAATTGCCATATGAGTTATGTTACTTGTATATATTCATTTATCGATTGGGTTACAGTTACATATACATTATTTGAAAGACATTCATTAACTTATTTATTACATCACCTTCAAAATCAACTACAATTTTGCCAACACAAAGTCGGTACACCAATCTGGACAAATTGTATGTACATATACATTAATTTTGGACAAATTGTAAGACAATTTTTTTAGTAAACGTTGTATTAGATTTTCATAAATGTTGATCAAATGACAAACGAATAACTAAAAACTGATAAGTACCTTACATGAGTGTATTTGGTATTGTTTAGAATGAGTTTTTTTTTTAATAAATAGTAATTTTTGGAAGAATGAATGGTTGAAATTTGATTGAAAAATCAAATATTGTAGGCTTAACTTTTAATGAATGATTGAGATTGATTACTGTAGAAAAATGAAAAAAACTTTAATGAATACCAAACAAGGTCTAGTTTGTCAAGGGTAAAAAGCAGTAAACGTCCCTATCGTTTGGGTTGATTGCGCAATTCGTCCCTATCGTTTCATTTTTGGCAGTTACACCCTCAGAATCACCTTTGGTTGCGGAATTGGTCATTGTCGTCCAAAAACGTTAACTTCTTCTGTTAAATGCATTGCTGTCATCATTGTTGCACATTGAGTCAAGGGCAAAATGGTCCACTTAGAAGAAAAAATTATTCCCACATATTTGTAACTGCTTCAAACAGTATTAAATACAAACGTTTGGCGCAAAACATCCCTGTTATGGAAACGTTTTGCGTTGAACGTCCCTGTCATGAAATTGTTTTGCACAAACGCACCCCACCCTAAAATTTTTGGCAGTATCAACCCTAAATGCATTATAAATTTACCTGGACAATCGAGAGGCATATTAAACAAGAAAAAAACAATATCACAATTCAACATACCACCTAGCCACCCTAAAAATGTGTACATACCAAGTATTCACATTAATAATTTTTCATGTCCATAATCCAAAATACATCTTCCAAAAAAGTTTTAATTACCATGAAAATGAAGGTTGATATGTAACTATAAAAAACAACGAAACTGTCCAGTAGTTCAAAAATAACACGTAAACAAAAGTGGACAGTCCAAACCAAACAAATTTTACTGGCTGAAAGTGATATTCATCCCATATTTGCTGAAGGTGGAGCTATTCCTCGTCTGCAACTCCTCTTGTTATGTCCTGGTTCACCACATTTCTTGCACTTCATCGTCAGACCCTTTCTACTTGCACCTCCTCTCGATTGTCTAACATTACTTGACGAGACCTGCTCATTAACCTCCTTTCGCCTGGCCTTCTTTGGCCGCCCTGACTTTTTGGTGTATGAAGGTGGAGTTAATGGATAAAGACCTGGAGTTGGCCATAAGTCTGGGCTAGTCATGGGGAAAATGGATGGTGTGTACGTCCTCACGTAGGCTTCCTTTTTGTAGATATCATCAACGTACTCGATCACTAACATGTCTCTTGAAACTACTGCAGCTATAACGTGGGGACAAGGGATTCCAACCAACTGCCAACTACGACATGTACAACTTTTTGCCCTCAAGTCTACAACATGCAATTTGTTGATGTTGTACCTCACTTGAAACTTCAAGTTCCCGGAGTAATCAGCATACATACCCTTAGCAATTTTTTCATTCTTCTCCAAGATCATTTGTATCCTAGGCCCAACACCACCCTCCATTTTTCACAAGATTTCATTCGAGTTACAATTCTCTTCATCAAGTACATCCTAATTTCTTCAAGCATTATCAACAACGACTTTTCTCTTGCATTCAACAATACGCTATTGAAAGATTCACTTAAGTTGTTGAGCAACATGTCACGTTTATTCCCCTCTTGGAAATGTGATTTACTCCAATGCGATGCAGGTTTATCTTGAAGTCATCCATATGCTGCTGGATCTAAATCAAATATTTTTTGCATTTGCTCTTGCCACTAGGGAATAGTTGAGGTTCTAGCCGCATTCTAAAGACAATTTTTCAAAGCCAAACCCTTATTAGTTGCACTAAAATTGTTGTACAAATGACGTACACATGTTCTATGTTCTGCATGCTCGAAGAGTGATCCAATGGCATTCACTAACCCCTTTTGCTTATCTGAGATGAAGACTGAAGACCCAACCATGTTAGTTCTGTATCCCTAAATCATCCTTCAACAAACCCATAAACCATCTCCAATTTTCACCATTCTCAATCTCGACTACTGCATATGCAATAGGGTAAACACCGTTATTACTGTCTACACCAACAGCTGTCAACAACTGCCCACCATACTCAGTCTTCAGAAAACATCCATCTACCCCGATCACCCTCCTACAACCTCTAATGAACCCCTCCTTCAATGCTCCAATGCAAATATGTAACCATTTAAATTCACCAGCATAGCCCTCTAACTCAACTGTGGACCCAATAATTGTCAATCTAAGTTGCCGACAGTAATCCCACAAGACTTTATAATGTTCTACAACACTTCCTCTAATCATCTCCATAGCCTTCTCCTTAGTTCTATAAAATTTCCAAACAGAAACATCCCCTAATCCATCATTTTTTACCTTGTCAATATAAGCAGCAAGTGACATTTTGGGATCAACACGCCAATCGACAACATATCTTCGTGGCAAGTAAGTTGATGTCACTCTCCTATTCTTGTAAATTAATGGACATGTATGCTCTCCCCTGAACGTCTTCACAATATAACTAGACTTTCCCTTTTCTTTTGTTGCATACAAAAGCCACTTACATGAAGGTTTGCAAATTGCTCGCAATCTGACAGCATTGTTTTTCTTGAACTTAATTTCCCTATTATAACTTGCTGCTGAGTGCTCTGTAATTGCATCCTTCAGCATCTTCTTTGAATCAAACACAAGTCCTACCGAAAGAAACACAAATATTTCATTAAATATATAAAGAATTTTATTTCAAAATAATTGTGTAACTTACCAATCCTGAAAGTTGGCTCTTCCATGTCCGTCCTTGGATTGAATGCTTGCTATCTCGATCTCTTTCTAGATGTAGTTTCCTCTTTTTCACTATCCAAACTCATAAGATCTTCAGAGTCACCATAGTCCGTGTCAAAACACCTAATCTCCTCATCATCTACAATTCCAAACCCGAAATCAATGTTCACTCTTGCATATGCTTCATCAATAGCAATTGGATCCTCATCCAATTCGTAATCAGATTCAACAAGAACTCCATCATTTTACTCTTCACTCTGCACACCGTCTCCTATGTTAACCACTTCATCAACTTCATCATCGACCTGACTACGGTATGCAAGACTTTCCTCAATTTGTGACCACATTTGTTTTACTTCCTCCACAAAAGTATGATCATCCCAGGGAGGCTTAACGTTACCCTCATTACTAAACTCCACCATAGGCACATAACACTCATCTAGATTTGGTTCCATTGGTAATGCATATCTAGCTTGTGAATATACAATATAGATCTCTAGATCTCTATCATCCTCTCTCCATTTCTATTCCTCAACATTTTCCATACATCACATTCATCCAGAATTCTAACCAACCCACTGCCTAATTTCATGGTCTGCTTCTTGAAATAAAACTCCACATTAGTATCACAACCACATGCACGCAAAAATTTGCCCAGCATTGTTCTCGTAATCAATGAAGGATCAACGTAATACAAATAACACAACACCTCCTTTATAAACCACATTGTTTGGTCTATCAAAAAATTGACCTCCATGGTAGAATTTTACTGTGAAATAATTTGTGCCTTTATCTGCATGGCAGTACAGTGCATATTAAGTAAGAAACTTGCTACATGACAAACCCCAATCATATTTTTCATCCAAACTACAATATACCAAATAATTTCCAAACATATTGATTTCTATACTACTACAAACTATAATATGCAAAATAATTTCCAAGAACAAAAAATTAAAAAAATTACTGTTTAACATACCGTAAGTAGGAGCCTCGTCATCAGGTTGTCAAAATCTTGGTTGATGATCCATCTCAAATGTTGTGTTATTTGTACCTATTAACACAAGCAACAAAAAATAAGAAATTTTTGTGAAGATGAACCTCCAAAAACCAACTAGCAAATCCAAAAAACCGAACCCAAGAACCCACCAAAATCTCCCAAAACACGATCTTCTTCGACTTACCGTTGCATTTTGGAGCACAAAGCTGAGTTGATTCAATGTGTTTGCCTTCGTCGTCGGCCGGAATGATGTGGACCGTGGGTTTCTTCCTTCCTCCAGTGACGGGTCTTTTGGGAATGATGTGGACCGTGTGTTCCTTGCTTCCTCCAGCTGAGTTGAAATGAAATGTATTTTTATTTTCCTTTTCACAGCTTTGGGAATGATTTTTCTTCTAAGTGGACCATTTTGCCCTTGACTCAATGTGCCACAATGATGACAGCAGTGCATTTAAAAGAAGAAGTTAACGTTTTTGGACGGCAAGGACCAATTCCGCAACCAAAGGTGATTCTGAGGGTGTAACTGCAAAAAATGAAACGATAGGGACGAATTGCGCAATCAACCCAAACGATAGGGACGTTTACTGTTTTTTACCCAGTTTGTCAACAATAAATAATAAATAAATGGAAGTAAAAGTTAAAAAGTGATTTTATTATTGTTAAATATATGTAAATTTTTCAGAGCGTGTGGAATGTTTGTATATAAAATATTTAGGGGTCAACAATAAATAATAAATAAATGGAAGTAAAAGTTAAAAAGATATGTAAATTTTTAAGAGCGTGTGGAATGTTTGTATATAAAATATTTAGGGGTGTTTTCACAAGACTTTTTTATTATTAAATGATAAGTTAATTGGCCTTGAAATAGGATAAATAGAGGGAGTAGTTCGGCAAACTAGACATTGATGGCTTCTTTTTGTGCAATGGCATCTGCAACCAATTGCATTTCCTATTCTTCTTCCAATAATTCTCCCTTTTCCAGTAACACAAGAAAACACAAATTTACATGCAAAGCCGAAAATTCTCCAGGGAAGTTCGACAGGAGGGATGTTCTTCTCGGCTTAGGCGGGCTTTGTAGCACAAGTGTTGCTGTAAATCAAGTGGCCTTAGCCAAGCCACCGCTCGCGGACTTCAGAGATTGCATTGACGCCACACAACCCAACGGAACGCCCATCAACTGCTGCCCTCCACCTCTTATCGATAAGATTACTGACTATTTTCCTTGTCCCTCAACTTTAAACACTCGAAGGCCTGCTCAGTCATTCACTTTAGATTCAGATTACTACAAGAAGTATGCGACAGCCATTCAGAGAATGAAGAACCTTGCTCTGTCCGACCCACGCAATTTCCTGCAACTAGCAAATGCCCATTGCGCCTACTGCGACGGAGGTTATACTCAACTGGGGAATCCAGACCTGTTGTATGAAATCCATAGTTCTTGGCTGTTTTTGCCCTGGCATAGATGGTACACGTATTTCTTCGAGAGAATCTGCCAGTATTTGATTGATGATGATACTTTTGCTTTACCATTTTGGAACTGGGATGCTCCCGGAGGAATGCAAATTCCGGCAATATACAATTCTAGCGACACCACATCCCCGCTTAACGACTGCCTTCGAAACCCCAACCACTTGCCACCGTCGTTGGTTGATCTAGACTGGTGCATAGGCGATGATGACAATGAAAACGATGTTCAGATCAAATACAATTTTGCCATAATGTACAGACAAATGGTTACCCAATCAAAGACTCAAATCGATTTCTTCGGAACTCCTTTTAGGGCCGGTGAAGATACCCCCAAGCTCGGCGAAGGCGGTCATATTGAGCAAACTCCTCATAATACCATGCATTCTTGGACCGGAACCTCAGTCCAGGCTAACAACCCAATCAACATGGGTGTCTTCTACTCTGCTGCTCGGGACCCAATTTTCGTTGCTCACCATTCAAATATGGATCGGCTGTGGACCATATGGCTGAAAAAACTAAAGGGAACCAATATTACAGACCCGGATTGGTTAAATGCCTCCTTCGTATTCTACAATGAGGAGGCAAGGCCTGTAAGAGTGAGAATTCAAGATTGCCTCGATATCACAAGACTAGGATATAAATACGAAGAAGTGCCCATTCCATGGCTCGATGAGAAGGCGAAGCCAAAACCTCGGGCAAGGGGAAAATCCTTGCCTCCTGCACCCGACCCTGCTCAGGTTTTCCCGGTAACATTGGACAGACCCGTAAACGTGATTGTGAAACGACCAAAGAAGTCGGGAAGCAGATCGTCGGAGGAGATACTCGTTATTGAGGGAATAGAATTCGAAAAAAGAGATTATGTTAAATTCAATGTGTACATCAACGAAGACGACGTGAGTGCTTGTCGTCCAGACAATACCGAGTTCTTGGGGAGCTTCAGCAATGTGCCTCACGGTCACCACATGAGTGTGAAAACAAATAAACAATTTAGAATTTCACATGTGTTGGAGGAATTAGGAGCCCGGGATTATGACAGGGTACTCGTGACATTGTTACCGAAGACGAAGAGTAATCCTGTGAAAATAACTGATGTCAAGATTAAGTTTGATTCCTAGCAAATTGCTGAAAAAGATTTATTGGCACTTGGAAGAATTATGAATTATCAACCTAAGTGTCTACTCTTGGTTATAGTACTATTTTCTCTTGCTCTCAATTAGTTAGATATGTTTAGGGCATGATTCTTTAGAGAATGCATTGAGAGTGAGTCTTGCTTGAGCACAGATTGCGTTGATCAATACTACTAAAGCCTAAAGGTACAAGTATTTGTTGGGTGGGGGCAAGAATTTTCTTGCTTGGGCACCTAAATTTTAGGCCGGATCTGTTATGTGTAGAATCTCACAGTCCGTTCGGCGGCCACAGGTATGAATTTTTGTTTTATTTTTTTATTTGACTTTTTGATTTTTTTAATGTAAAATATATGGTTAAAAATTGAAAAGAGAAAATACGTATATTAAATGATGGTATGGGAAATCGTATAATTTAAGCCCTTGTTTGATGTTCATTTTTTCATAAAAAAATCATCTTTTTTCTACAGTAATCATCTTAACCATCCAAAAAAGTCAAATCCATAATTTTTTAGTTTTCAAATCACTCTTTAATCGTACGATTTTCACAAATTTTTTTCTTTAAAAAAAAGTAAGAGCATCAAATAGGGACTAAAACATGTAATTGTTTAAAAAAAAATAATAATAAACAACATTTGCCCAAGACCATAATTGAGGGATATATAAGGCATATTTTGGCACAAAACCTCAAGCTATATGTATGAATCATAGATAAAGTAATTGGAGGGGGATTGATCCCCCACGGTCCCCACGGGATAGACCGTGGGGGGATCAATTTTTTTTGTTTGTTTTTTTTTTTTTTTTTTTTATTTGCTAGAATTTATTTATTTAATTTTTTTTTTCTAGACTTAAAATTTAAATTTTAAATTTTTTTGTTTTCGTTGATTTTTTTTTTTTTGCCGAATTTTTTGTTTCGTTTTAAATTTTTTTAGTTAAACCTCGTTGTTAAAATTAAATATCGTGAATTGAGAGACAATATTTTATTACAACATTGCGAAAATAAAATAATACAATTAAATTTCAATTATTCATTTCCATGATCCGTATACATCATAGTCGAAGAAGTTGGGATGTTGGTAGGCATCCGTCTGATCGGGGTGATAGGGTTCTGCCTGAAATGAGTTTTGTGAATATGATTGTGTATGATATGTTGTTGCCTCTTCTGATTCCTGTGAGTAGAGATGTGGATGATACGCATTGTCTTCTGCTGACAGCGCGTCTGGACATTTTCACTTGTCATGTCCGGGTCTACTACAAATTCCGCATACTCGATTTGCTTGCTTCATTGATTTTTCCTTTGAGGACTTTATTCGTTTTCCATTGCCCTTGATTCTTACAGATTCTGGATCCCTGACTGAAGTATCCCCATGTGTGACTTTGCATTTATCCTTAGTTGATGATTTGGTTACTCCCTCCGTCACAAGTAACTCATTCACTCCAATTGTCATGTCTCTTAACCCGTTAAGCACGTAATCTGTAGAGCTTTGAGATAGCGACGCATTGTCAAACAGATTGTTTGATTCTGCCCTCATTGCTCCAAGACGCGAGGGAATTGGCATTTGTTTGTTGAACGAGGGCGGTGCGTTGAAAACTGGACTCGATTTTGCGTCCTTTGTCCACCTGCGAATGATATAACATGGAGGCAACTTGTAAATGTTTCTATGCGTGAGATACCTCAATATGTGGCGGCATGGGATGCCATCAGATGCCCACATCGCACATTCGCAGTAGGCGAAGTCATTCTCTTTGTTGTAAGAAACTTCCCGTCGTCGACCATGGTCATCCCCCTCTAACTGGCGTTCGACCAAATATTTTTTTACAATAAGCGAATTTGAAACACGACGTATCCCGTACGATGTGCTTTGAGAAAGCTCCTCCTGAAATAGGAAAAAAATTTGTTTCGTGTACACCTTAGACATCTGCTCTTCCATCACGAACTGTGTCCTCAACCGAGGAAGCTGACTCGAATTAATGTGGTCTTCATATTGTTCCTCGTGCCTCTTGTTCGCTCAAAATAGTGTACCGCAAGCGCACGGGTCGCGTACAAGTAATAAAGTGGACTTTTTGAGTCCGGATTGTCGATCCCACGAGGAATGTTTACTTTAGATTATACAACTTTAATTAATTTAATTCTAACAACAAAGAGAAACACACAATTAAAAATATGGATTTTTGACAATTCTAAATTAACTAAACTAATTCTAAACCGAATTAAAATACGGAAAATGAAAGATAAAACGTGGTTGGGATTCATGGTTTCATTTAACCGTCGCCTAATTAATTTCTCAACATGCAAATTAACAAATTACTCATTTACAATGTTAGACCCGATTTTCCAAGCTTAGCCAATTACCTCTCTCGAGTGAAATCAACCCTAATCAATTGGTCTAACCTACTATATCTCTATGTCGATTAAGGTCCAATCAATTGCATTAACGTTTTGTGAAAATAGCTCAATGGATCATCTAGAGTTTAAGGTATATCTCTATCCTTAACAAGAACCTAGAGCATTTGTTATTTGGTCTAAAATGCATAATATCTCTCGATTATCATACACTTCACAAAACACATATTTGGTGATCAAGCAAACACATGTAATAATCTCAATAACAAACACACATGAAATAAGCATTTAATCAAATAGCAAATATTAAAATTAATCCAAGCTAGGTTAAATTCATTCCATAAATCCCAACATTAAAATTTAGCTAAACATATTGGAAGAAAAAGCGATAGATGATAAAATTAAAACCCGGAGTTTGAATGTTGAAATCAGAATTGCATCGCCGCTTGAATTGCCTCCAGCCGCAACCTGGTTCATTGTAACTTCTTGTTGCAGCCTTGTGTCCAGCCGCAACTGAAATCAGTGCACCTCAGACTCGTTCCAGTTAATAGCAGTCTCCAGTTTCCTTTCCAGCAGTAGCAACAGCAATTAATTCCAGCAATTCGTCTTTCAGCAGTAATATTCAGCAGCACAGTAGATCACTTAGTGCTCACAGGCAGCTTCTAGTTCTAGCATCAGCACAGCAATTAATTCCAGCAATCCAGCTTTCAGCAGTAGCATTCAGCAGCACAGCAGCATTTCCAGCAGTCCAGCTTTCAGCAGCACAGCAGCATTCAGTTTCAGCACCAGCAACTGGTTTCAGCAGCAAAACAGCTCCAGCAGCAATACCAGCAGCGTTCCAGCAATCAGTAGCAGTAGTTTCCTTCCCTCCAGCAGCAAAACAGCTCCAGCAGCAACATCCAATCACTCAACAACTTCAGTCCTTGTCTCAGTTTGCTTCTCGTTTTCAGCCCCCTGTTTCACCTTCAGCTCTGGCAGCAGGCTGTCACTCCCAGGTGCTTCCAGCTTCAGCAACAGATCCAGCAGTGTATTCTCCCCAGCAGCCACCAACCTGTAGCACCCTTCTCCTCCGGTCTGAAACACCTTTGGCAGTAAACCAGTGATTTTCTAGCAATCTGTCATCTTGCTTCCACTGGTTTTTCCCCTGGTTTCACTGCTGCCGTCACCAGCAGTAATCTCCAGTAGCTCTCCTTTTGTTTGCACCAGCCCGGCTGCCTCCTGGTTATGCAGCAATCAGCTGCTCCAGCCTCCTCTCCGTTTTTCACCAACTAGCTGCTGCCCTTTTCCTCCTATCTATCTTCTTTCTTCCTTCTGCCTATCTATCCCTCCTCTAAAACCAACACCAATCCGTGTATATGTATCAATCTATATCTAATGAAACCTGCAAATGATTGCTGTCACCAACCATCCACACACGGTTTTTCTCCTCCTCTCCCTTTCCTATATGCTCCCCCCGGTTTCCTTCTCTCTGTTTTTGTGTATATATCCCCGTTTCAGCACAGCTTTCTTCTCATGCTTCCAGCCTTTTTGGTTCTCCCCATGCTCAGCTCTTGTACGATCCAGCTTTTGCCCATACTCTCTTGTCATTTGCCCATGCTGCCAGCAGTAAGCACGTTCCAGCCATGCTCTCCTGTCCTTGTCTCTCTAAAATTGCACATTTGGTCCTTGAGTTTTGGAAGTTGAGCAAAATGGTCCCCAAACTTTATTTTTCTCTTCATCTATGTGCCCAGCTCAATACTTCTTTGGAAAAATATGAAATCAGATTTTAAACTGCTTCCAAGTCCCTCAACTTTGATTTTGCATCCCAAGTCCTCAACCTTTGACACTTGTGCACTTTGGTCCCCAACTTTACTTTTTGTGTGCGATTGATCCATTTGCACTCAAGTTCATCAATTAAGCAATCATTTCGCTTTCTATTGTGATTTTCTCCTTAAATTTGAGTAGTAAACCTTGGTTCTCAACTTTTTGGGATGTTGCAATTTAGTCCTCAAACTTTCGATTTCTTTCACTTTGGTCCTTGAACGTCAAATTTGCTCATCTTTAAGCTCAATTGCACTTCAATCTTGTCCATTTGCTTTCCAATTGAGTTTGTACCTAATTGTACAAGATAAACACAATTTATAAGTAGATATTTGCTCAATTTGTCAATTAAAGTGCTAATTTAGGAACTAAATAAGTGTGTAAAAACACACTTATCACACCCCCAAACTTGAGCTTTTGCTCGTCTCGAGCAAAATTATCTACTAGTGCAATCAAGTAATATGGAATATAGATCAACAATGTTAGATGACTTGCAAATTACTCATGAGTGCAAAATTGTATAATCAATTCAAAAGTATGATTCCAAATAATGCTACAAAAAAGAAGTTTAGCTTATCCGATGTTCGATCGGTGTGTGTGTGCATAGTCACTTTCAATTGTCAATTAAGTTTCGAGAATATTGATGGGTAAAGAGGTTTCAAGTCAAAACTAACCCACCATTAGTGGTCAATTCTTTCATTTCCCACTCGTGACATTCATCCCCCAATAAATATTTTTCTTTCTTCTCCCGGGATGCAATTCTAGAGGGTACTCTCAAATCACTCTTTTCTTTTTCCACTCTAGTTTGGTTGCGTTTTACCGGCAATTTCGACAACCTAGAAATGCGGTGACTCTCCACTAATGAGTGTTTCAACATTCAAGTTTATACTAAGCAATTCAAACCCACTATTCATCTAAGAGCCCTTATGCAAGTACAAATGCATGATTTCTAAAAACTAACGTGATGAATGCTCGTATCTTCCCCACTCCCTTAAGCTTTCTAATTGACCCATGTAGCGAGCTTTAGGTCGGCAACTCCCCGAATTTTTAGATCAAAGGGTACCAGGTTTCAAAATACCCCTACGGACTTATTAACTCGAGTCAAAAAGGCTACGAAGTGGGGTAGACTTATTAAGCAAATGCAATGATAATGTGCTTTTTTTTTTTTTTTTTTTCAAGTGTGTGTGTGAGTACCCTACTCATTAAGCTTTCTAATTGACCCATGTAGCGAGCTTTCGGCCGATGACTCCCAAGTTTCAAACTTAAGGCACCAAGTTTCAAGATACTCCTACGGGCTTAATTACTCAAGTCAAAAAGGCTTCGAGATAGGGCAATGCAATGCAAAAAATTAAAATGGGCTTAGAACTTTAGCATACGGTCATTACTTAGCTTATACTTGGCGAAATACACTCCACACAAAATTTATTTCCAACATGCATGGAATCACCACACGTCTAGACCGTCTCCTTCACCGGGTCAACCACCCCCAAACTTGTCTTACAATAGGATAAAGAGATTTAGAGTTTTGGGAAACATTTGATAGGTTGATAAAAATTAACAATACAAGCTCACAACCTAGTTCTTCTACTCCATTAACCTCTTCACCCTTCAACAATTCCTAAACTTCACCAACAATCAATCATGACTATTGTGCTCAAGATAAATATGATCTTGCATGGATAAACATTTTGTAAAAGTAGACACAAGTAGCATATTGGTCATAAATCATGAATCAATAACAATTTTAAACATCTAAGTAATCCTGGCCACGGCAAGGCTATCTAACATGTCAATACACAATAGGAAATCACCCCCAAACTTGAAATGCACATTGTCCTCAATGTGTAAAATTAAATCAAAGTAAGAGGAAAGAAGTTACTAGACATCCCAAGAAGTGGTAGGGCACTCATAAGTAGTCTTGGGCATGTGAACATCTCATTGCAAGCACCAACAATCCACCCCCAAACTTGTGTTGAAGCCTCCAATCGATTGAGCAGAATTTTCTCTAATGAGGCATTTCACCGAATACCTTGTGAGCATCCTATGAAAACACTAGAAAAAAGTAGATAATAAGTGGTGATGATCCAAAAATTTAAATTACATTCATCATCTCAATTCTAACTCATAAATCCAATGTAATTTGCCCATCCACATCAATATTAAATCACACTTGAAGATAAAAGACAATATGAACCAAGTGATTTAAAAATGAGTTTTAAGCAAATTTTGACTTTGAAAGTTTGATATGAGTATATGCTAGAATTAAATGAGAATGTATTAGAGCTATTTCACAATACCCAACTTGAGGAAAATACTTATGGAAGATAGAGATTTGACCTAGCCAATTTATTTGCAAGAAAGTAAATAAAATGCAAGAAGGTAAATAATATGCAAAAAAAAATAAAAATAAAAATAAAGCAAGTAAAGGATAGAGAATGGGTTGCCTCCCATTAAGCGCTTATTTTAAAGTCATTAGCTCGACTTTTCGCATAAGCACTTCACGGCACTTTAAATGAAGCTTTTGATGCCTTCCCCATTTTTCTTCTTTTGGCTTTGCCCCACTCTTCATTTGATCTAAACACTTGCACCTTGCTCCTTGCAAAGTCATGGGACTTGCCTATTCCCTCCAATTCAAACTCAACTAAGTAGACTTGCACCTCCTCAAGTGGCTTAATCACAAAATCAATTATTGGGCAATCAATGAAGTTGAGAGAATTTGATTTAATCTCTTCCTCATTAATTGCCACTCCTCCAAGCGATTCTTTTGTGATTAAATTATCATTCTCTTCAAGCTCATCTTCTTTAGTTGATGTCTCCTCGGATTGAATGACCGATCCATAAGTTGAATCCATGGGCAACGGCAAGTTTTTCCTATTGATTTCCAAGAGTGGGTTATACCCCCACATTTGAAATCCTTCCCAATACATGGCATCCCCCATAAGCATATCCTCTTCATCCAGATTGGCAAGCTCATTGTAATACTTTGCAAGTACCTTCTCATTCAATAGTGGAGGACCATCTCCCACAAGAGTGATGTCCTCATCCCAATCATTCGGTACACAATCCCCCAAGAGCATGTAACTCACATCCAATGTATCAATAGCTTGTTTTCGGCATTTCAAATATTGTCTAAACTTAATAAGATTCGACGTAATCAAACTATTCCCCGAAAACAAACATTGTCCATTACAATGCATCTTGTAACAAAGTTCACAACTTGAATATTCTTCAAGCGTGTATTCATCACCCATGTTGAGATTGTTCATTGCAATTGCGTTCCTATTTTGCCAATGTTAGAATCAAATATGCATAGAAAGAAAACCAAATACAAGAGAGATTAGAATTGTGGTGGTTAACCAAAGATAATAAAATAAAACATAAAACAAAAATAATTACAAATTGTTAAAACTAAAATTAACTAAAGTAATAATCAAAGTAAAAACATTCCCCGGCAACGGCGCCAAAAACTTGTTCGCTCAAAATAGTGTACCGCAAGCGCACGGGTCGCGTACAAGTAATAAAGTGGACTTTTTGAGTCCGGATTGTCGATCCCACGAGGAATGTTTACTTTAGATTATACAACTTTAATTAATTTAATTCTAACAACAAAGAGAAACACACAATTAAAAATATGGATTTTTGACAATTCTAAATTAACTAAACTAATTCTAAACCGAATTAAAATACGGAAAATGAAAGATAAAACGTGGTTGGGATTCATGGTTTCATTTAACCGTCGCCTAATTAATTTCTCAACATGCAAATTAACAAATTACTCATTTACAATGTTAGACCCGATTTTCCAAGCTTAGCCAATTACCTCTCTCGAGTGAAATCAACCCTAATCAATTGGTCTAACCTACTATATCTCTATGTCGATTAAGGTCCAATCAATTGCATTAACGTTTTGTGAAAATAGCTCAATGGATCATCTAGGGTTTAAGGTATATCTCTATCCTTAACAAGAACCTAGAGCATTTGTTATTTGGTCTAAAATGCATAATATCTCTCGATTATCATACACTTCACAAAACACATATTTGGTGATCAAGCAAACACATGTAATAATCTCAATAACAAACACACATGAAATAAGCATTTAATCAAATAGCAAATATTAAAATTAATCCAAGCTAGGTTAAATTCATTCCATAAATCCCAACATTAAAATTTAGCTAAACATATTGGAAGAAAAAGCGATAGATGATAAAATTAAAACCCGGAGTTTGAATGTTGAAATCAGAATTGCATCGCCGCTTGAATTGCCTCCAGCCGCAACCTGGTTCATTGTAACTTCTTGTTGCAGCCTTGTGTCCAGCCGCAACTGAAATCAGTGCACCTCAGACTCGTTCCAGTTAATAGCAGTCTCCAGTTTCCTTTCCAGCAGTAGCAACAGCAATTAATTCCAGCAATCCGTCTTTCAGCAGTAATATTCAGCAGCACAGCAGATCACTTAGTGCTCACAGGCAGCTTCCAGTTCTAGCATCAGCACAGCAATTAATTCCAGCAATCCAGCTTTCAGCAGTAGCATTCAGCAGCACAGCAGCATTTCCAGCAGTCCAGCTTTCAGCAGCACAGCAGCATTCAGTTTCAGCACCAGCAACTGGTTTCAGCAGCAAAACAGCTCCAGCAGCAATACCAGCAGCGTTCCAGCAATCAGCAGCAGTAGTTTCCTTCCCTCCAGCAGCAAAACAGCTCCAGCAGCAACATCCAATCACTCAACAACTTCAGTCCTTGTCTCAGTTTGCTTCTCGTTTTCAGCCCCCTGTTTCACCTTCAGCTCTGGCAGCAGACTGTCACTCCCAGGTGCTTCCAGCTTCAGCAACAGATCCAGCAGTGTATTCTCCCCAGCAGCCACCAACCTGTAGCACCCTTCTCCTCCGGTCTGAAACACCTTTGGCAGTAAACCAGTGATTTTCTAGCAATCTGTCATCTTGCTTCCACTGGTTTTTCCCCTGGTTTCACTGCTGCTGTCATCAGCAGTAATCTCCAGTAGCTCTCCTTTTGTTTGCACCAGCCCGGCTGCCTCCTGGTTATGCAGCAATCAGCTGCTCCAGCCTCCTCTCCGTTTTTCACCAACTAGCTGCTGCCCTTTTCCTCCTATCTATCTTCTTTCTTCCTTCTGCCTATCTATCCCTCCTCTAAAACCAACACCAATCCGTGTATATGTATCAATCTATATCTAATGAAACCTGCAAATGATTGCTGTCACCAACCATCCACACACGGTTTTTCTCCTCCTCTCCCTTTCCTATATGCTCCCCCCGGTTTCCTTCTCTCTGTTTTTGTGTATATATCCCCGTTTCAGCACAGCTTTCTTCTCATGCTTCCAGCCTTTTTGGTTCTCCCCATGCTCAGCTCTTGCACGATCCAGCTTTTGCCCATACTCTCTTGTCATTTGCCCATGCTGCCAGCAGTAAGCACGTTCCAGCCATGCTCTCCTGTCCTTGTCTCTCTAAAATTGCACATTTGGTCCTTGAGTTTTGGAAGTTGAGCAAAATGGTCCCCAAACTTTATTTTTCTCTTCATCTATGTGCCCAGCTCAATACTTCTTTGGAAAAATATGAAATCAGATTTTAAACTGCTGCCAAGTCCCTCAACTTTGATTTTGCATCCCAAGTCCTCAACCTTTGACACTTGTGCACTTTGGTCCCCAACTTTACTTTTTGTGTGCGATTGATCCATTTGCACTCAAGTTCATCAATTAAGCAATCATTTCGCTTTCTATTATGATTTTCTCCTTGAATTTGAGTAGTAAACCTTGGTTCTCAACTTTTTGGGATGTTGCAATTTAGTCCTCAAACTTTCGATTTCTTTCACTTTGGTCCTTGAACGTCAAATTTGCTCATCTTTAAGCTCAATTGCACTTCAATCTTGTCCATTTGCTTTCCAATTGAGTTTGTACCTAATTGTACAAGATAAACACAATTTATAAGTAGATATTTGCTCAATTTGTCAATTAAAGTGCTAATTTAGGAACTAAATAAGTGTGTAAAAACACACTTATCACCTCTGGTGCGCGATAGCACCGTCAAACCTTGTTATAAAATCCATCAAGGTGTGATGCCTATTCACATACCGCTTCATGAAGGAATGGTGCGACTCGACACGTTGGCTGCTCGACATTCCACCAGAAAAGTATGGTTTCACGTACGCCGGTATCCAGTGCCCCCTTATCTCATACATATTTTGCAGCCATTCGTTGTTGCCCAAAGCAGTGCTACTCATTAATATCCCCCAACTACTTTCGAACTCCTCCACAGTTTCTGACTGATGGATTATATTCATGAGGGTACCCTTGTGCATTGCAAACAGTACGGGTCCCAATTTTTCAGAAAATTTGTATGTAATGTGTCACAAACACAATCGATGGAATGAAGAAAGGAAAACATTAGATACAACATTACCTATCGCCTGATCTTGGTCTGTGATAATAAGCCCGGGGCCCCCGTGTGTTGGCATGGCTTCCAAGAACTTTGCGAACAACCACTCAAAAGATTCTGTCGTCTCATCGCTCAAGAGACCACAACCAAATAAAATTGTCTGGCGATGGTGATTAATTCCTACGAATGGTGCAAGGATCATACCATATTTGTTTGTGTTGTAGGTTGTGTCAAACACAAGACAGTCCCCGAATATAGCATAATTGTTTCGCGACTCCGAATTTGCCCAAAAACAACGTCTGAAAGTCCCGTCACCGAAGGCCTCGTAATTAAAGAAATAGTTTTCATCTCGTCGCCTCTCATTGGCCATGTACTGTATAAACGTTTCTGCGTCCTGCCCTATCAGCCCCAAACGTTGGTCCCTTTGAGCATTTCCGATGTCTCTCTCGAGGTGTCCCATCGACGATGGCCCGCCTGTCTCCACCTCCATTATTCGAATTTGTTGCCACGTTGGTACATTTGCGGTGGACAACTGTTCGACTTGACACCTCCTTGCCTCTGACAATTCACGGTGTCAGCGTAAAAATGGACACCTTCTTGTGAGCTAAGAGGGTGATTGTGTTGCTCATAAAAAGATGTGACACCCCATGTGTCCGCACCTAAACGCTGACTGATCGACAATTGTGCCTTACAATCTGTTCTCGTGTGCGGCCGATTTCTCTCCCCGGTCCTTGGTTGTTGGTGCCTTTTCTCATTCTGGCATCGAAGGTCGGTCTTCCCTTGTTTTGCACAAGTAAATTGCTTCCACTAAACCTCGCCCGTATCCTTTCTCTTTTTACTACTATGATTACGTATGCTAAATCCGCATACTTTAGCATACGTATTGTAGAACTCGAATGCTTCATCAATAGAAGAGAATCTTTGTCCCTCTCGCGGAAGTTGATCGGGGCTTACTTGTGACACAAACACGTCACTTTCGCTCTCCATTTACTTGTCTAATTATGGAATAAAAATGAAGAACAAATTTTTTAATTGCAAAAGAGGAGAGTATGAAAGTAATTTGGTGTTGAAATTTTGTGGAAAATTTTTTTATTGCAATTGTGTAGAGTGTGGAAGTAATTTGATGTTCAAATTTTGTGAAAATATTGGACATATATATAGTATAAAAAAAATATAGCTGTTGGAGAAAAGAAAAAAAAAAAAAACCAAAAAAAAATAATAAATATATACAAAGTGACCGTCACTTTCTAACAGTCACCTACAGGTGACCGTTAGAAAGAAATGAAAAAAATAAAAAAAATAAAAAAAATTAAAATTTTGTTAAATATTGATCCCCCACGTGGGTTACCCCGTAACCCCACGGGATATCCCGTGGGGGATCAATCCCCGTAATTGGAGTTACAACTTACACGACTGAGCCAAAAGCACACCATTTGCTGGTGAATTTTATTTTATTTTATTTATCGTAAAGTGATTTTGTTTTATGAATAAGCAAGAAGAAGGAGAGATGCAAAGATTCATCTTCGATTTTTTTTATTTTTTTATTTTTAAATGTAAAAGCGAACTTTTGATTTTGACCCCCCCCCCCCCCCCCACCAAAATTTTTTATTTTTATTTTTTTATACCATGTTTTGAAAGTATCAAGTTGAAGTTGAGTTCGCATTGTTGATTTGTACATTAAAAAGTATAGTTAGATCTTATTTTGTGGAGATTAAAATTAAAATTTTAGTAATTTTTGATAAAAGTTAATGGGATATGTGATTGAAAAGTTGTTATTCTCATAAAATATGTGATTAAAATTGATTCTTAATTTTGACTTAAATTAAAATTTAGTACCAAATAATAGGGGCATGGTGACATATTTCTTTGATAATTATTAATTGGTTGGCTTTCTTAATTTCATAGATTTTCAGGATCGAACTTTTATGTTTTATATGGGCTTGATGTAACTACTTGAGAATTCTTGTATTTGTCACCGTCACTCTTAGGTCTTGTTTGGTAAATGTAAAATTTTTACCACAATTTTTCAAACTTAATCTCAATCATCCATTCTTTGTCAAACTCACCATTTTTGACTTTTCAAACATTTTTAAACCACACATCCATAAAAAAATTTAAAAATTTTTTACAAAAATCAAAACTTTTCACATTACCAAACAGGCTCTTAATTACACCTTTTCCAGCTTTCATATTTTCATGGGCTATTTTTATTTGTTTTAAGGTAATTGACGCAATTCATCCCTACATTTAACAACCTTTTCTCAATTCGTCCATACCTTTGATTTTATGGCAAACTCACCCTTACATTCTCAATTCCTTGTCAAAATCGTCCATACCATCATATTCCGTTAACTGTGCCGTTATCTAATCCAATTAAAAACTCACATTTACTTATCGTTGAGGGCAATTTTGGAAACTCTACACCTTTAATTCATTTTAGCGTCAATCTGACTTCTTCAACCTGTCATCTGTAACTATATAGCTTGATTAATATATCATTGGAGATAATACTAAGCTTAGTTATAGGAATGAAACAAAAGATTGATTTTTTTAATTTACGGGGAGATGCAAAAGATAATAGCTTAAAGTTGAATTTTTAGGTTTTCTTGTGGGTATGTTGTAAATTGGATTGTTGTAACAATATCTCGAGTATACAACATTATCATTTGTTCATGAGATGTGATTTATGCAAAAGCTATTGTAATTCTAATATTTTGTTGACAATGAATATAGACAAGTGTAGTGACTTCATGTGAAGAAGAAAATGAATAAGCATTTCTACCTCAAAATTTTTGTTTATGAAAATCGTCTATACCTTTCATGAATTTTGTCATATACATCTTTACCTTCTATCTTTTATTGTGATACACATCCCTGACTTTCAGTAACTAGTGCAAAATTCATCCATACCATCCATTTCTCTTGCAGTAAGCGTCCCTACTTTTTTTTGCACAAAATATCCCTTTTGAATTGGGAAAGATTGACATATTCACTATTTCAAAAGCATTTCACTTGTGCATATGCAACATCAAATTCAACCACACAACGTTGTAAGAAAGCAGCTAACCAAGTACATCATCATTACCAAAAGATGAGAAGATCAGCATTAAAGAAAGTCTTTGCAAAAATCAATTACATCACAATCACCTAAAGAAATTTCAGACAACTACAAAAAAGAAGACTACAATAGTTTTAAATGTCATAAAAAATTCAAAAACATTATGAACATGGGTAGCTTATAACTCAGTTGCAAGTGGTGGTGGTGGTGGTGGTGGTGGTGCTCCTTGAAATCGAAGAGGATGAACTTAAGAAGTCTAAATCACAGGCAAAGTGGGATTTTTGGAACAGTTTTGCCACAGACTGGAATGACGTTGTTTCTGTCCTTCTTCAACTTTTTTATACTTTGTTTGGAAGTATCAGTTTGAAAGATGTAGACTTTCCAAAACTGCCCTCAATAATAAGTAAGTTTGAGTTTTTAATTGGATCAGATAACAACATAGCTAACATAATGTGATGGCAGTGATGATTTTGGCAAGGAATTGAGAATGTGAGGGTGAAATTTGTTAAAAAATCAAAGGTAGAGACGAATTACGCAACTGTTGTGAAAGGTAGGGATGAATTGCGTCAATTAGCCTTTTGTTAAATAACTACCAAAGCAGCCCTACTACAGCGTCTACGACGCTTAAATGTTGTTGATGTATACAAAGTGTAAAAGAATCCAAGAATTTTTTGGAAATGGTGTTTAGTGGGTCAAATTTTGACATATTATTCGAATGGGTCTCGATATCCATTTCATGTATATGAGGAGTCTAGATTATTCTACTCCGAACGTAAATAACTGTAATATATTTGGATTCGTAAAATAATTTCCGAATGAGTGAGAAATTGATGAATAAAGTGAGATGTTGAAACAAGCTTGTTTATAGCAAAGGGGGCACCAATAGTATTTGAAGAAAGAATGACTTAGATCCTATTATGTTTAGTTCAAAGTCCACACACACATGCCGTCGTCGTCATCCGACCATCCGGTTCAACTCGACATGACACGAGCACGGCTCGGGCTCGGTTCGTGGATAGTGGGCCAATTTATGTATATTCCTTTCTTTTTATTTGGAGGAAGTTAAAGTACATAAATTAGTTTTATTTAATTTTAAAATCTGAATTCCTATAATCAAGCTGATCGCTCGAGCGGTCTTCGAGCGGAACTGAAGTGTTTTGAATTTGCTAAAGACGTTCGAGCGATCATCAAGCATGATTCAAACGGTTCATGAAAATTGTTCGAGGGGGACCGAGCGTGATTCGAGCGTCGTTTGAAACAATGAGCAGACATGATTGTTCAAATCAGTGCCAACTTTTGGGGTGTGTCTTTTCAGCCACCGCTTTTCAACATCTATAAATATGACCATTTGGTTATGTTTTATGCATTCCATATAAAATAATTCTTCCATAATCATTCCTTGCATCTTTTGTAAACTTTACTTAAAATAGTCCTTTTGTAGAGAATGTAAAACATTTTTCGAGTTTGTTGTTCTTGAAATTTGAAGTGCTTCCATTGCAAGAAGAGGTCTGTTTTATCTTAGGAAATGATTGTCATTCACTATAAGCACTTAGGTGGGACAAATTGGTTTTAAAGATAAAGAGTCAAACTCTTACCTTGGCTATGGTTTGAAATGTTTTTTTTATTCATTTCTTCATATTAAGTTGAAAAAGTACATATGGAACGACCCGAAGGATTTATTGTTCAGGGAAAAGAGAAAAGGTGTGTGAACTCGTTAAGTCTTTATATGAGTTAAAACATGTGCCAAAACAATGGCACAAAAAATTTGACGAAACATTATTGTCAAATGAATTTAAAACCGACGAGTGTAATAAAATGTAAATATCATACACACACCAAAAGCACGTGTAATAGTATGTCTATATGTGGAAGACATGCTAATTGAGGGCAAAAATCATGGTGTTATCATGAAAAGTAAGAATATATTGACAAAATACTTTGATATGAAACACATGGGCTTGACATATGTCATTTTGGGAATTAAAATCTCTAAGACATCTGATGGAATTTTTTGTCACACTTTTATTACATTGGGTCAGTACTTCAAAAATCTAATATGTTTGATGAAAGTCTAGTTAAAAATCATGTAGATATACGTCTACACTTGGCGAAAAATAAAGGTGAACCTATAAATTAGCTAAGGTATTCTCAAGAGAAAGGAAGCTTGATGTATATTATGAACTATAACGCATCCAGACATTGCTTATACAATTAATAAATTAAGTAGGTTCACAAGTAGTCCAAGCAAATCCTTCTCTGTTAACATCGTCACATACCTCTTAGCGTCCTACTCGGGCTTATGTCTAAGGATAGACCTCATCCCCTCTGTAAAAACCAGCATGCTCTCCCCAGTCTCACGCGAGGCCAAATCATCGCTGTCAGCGGATCAGCCCTTAGGCCTTCTTTGGGAAGCTCGCTAAAACCTACACTAGTTCCTGCTTCTTCACTCATGGCTACCCAAATTTGAAAATGCTATGTAAAAATTCTTACCAGTAGAAAAGGAAAAGAAGAAATCGCGAAAGGAAAATTCAAGAACTTTTACAGGAAAGGGTTAAGGGGGAAGAACTTGAAAGGAGAAAGAGTTGAGAAGAGAAGCTCATGTCTTTAGTACCTCAAGAAAAAAAAACGTCGGTGGTGGTCACTGGTAAAAATGGAGTTTTGTTGGAGGAATGTTGTACAAATTGCCGGAAAGTAAAAAATAAAAAGGGGATGATTGTTGGCTTTTTAACCTTTTGCAATGGAAATCCATGACTGTCTGATCAAATCTAACAGATAGAATCTCACCAATATAAGTAAAAATGGCCAACGATTCCTTAAGCTTGGAACCATGTAAGGTGTGATTTGATGGTTAATAATTATATTGAAAGAGTCAAAACTTGTTAAAGAAGCAAACAAAGAAAACAACTATTATGGAAGGCCCAGAGGTTAAAGGTCTCCACTAAACTAGCTAGACGCAGACCTTGGGGGATAATTGTTGATATAAGAAAAATTACGCAAAGGCCCAGTTTGGCATCTTTAGGTAAACTGGACTTGGCCCTGTGAGAAGGCTTCGAAACATATGGGTCTAACCATATTAGGCCTTCCATTTGAGCAACGAACTTCAGTACTTCGACCTACGAGCTTAGCACTTTACCATCCAGAGGAATATTCCTAAGGTCGATAAAATGCATGAACTAAAGGAAGCTTTGCTTAGCGCCAAGAATACTTACCTCAAAGCAAGTGGGTTGCCTAGAGTTAAACAATTTAGATAATATCCCTGCAAAGACGGTGTCTACCATACATATTTACAGGGAATATTATACCATGGGGCCCACCAAAGCATGGTTAACACTTCTTCAGCAAGTAATAATCATTATTTGTATAGATTACTGTTAAAATATCTTCATTTAGCTATAGTAAACCCTAATAATCTTCTATTGTAATGCATGCAAAATTTTGAATCAAGAGCCATTACTATACTTCCAACAACTTCTGCATTTTCTCTCCAAAAATTCTTGTTACATTATTATAAAAATTATCTGACCTAAGTTGGCTAGAAAATTGTTGCATGTCCACCGCGACTTTCAATGTCAACAGATATAAATTATGGAAATTACAATTAATCAAAAGTTGTTATATAATTTTGTAAATATAAATAATATTTTGAAATTACAATGTCTTTAATATCATGATATTTATTACCTACAACATGTATAGTAACGACGTACAGTACCTATAATAATAACTTAATTCATAAATTTGAAATAATTAATAAGTATTACGGATTTGTAATAACATGTATCTTATTAGTACCAGGCACATTACACATCATGTAACTTCGGATATTTATAAATTTCAGTTGGCTTAAATCATGATTCCCTGCGGTGTGAGGTTGCATATGCATTATACGAATTGTAATGGTCGGCAAGAAAATATTACACGGCTTATTCATGTGGTGAAAATTGTAAGTGACATGTGTTTCCGTTGTTATAAACCATTGCAACATATACTTATTATATGAAAGATGAGTTATTACGAGTATTATAATATTCGTTAAATTAAATTCCTAATATTGTAAGATATACATGCTATTTGACGTGGCACTAATTATGAAGTAAATATTTTTTACTTAAGGAAGTGTAATATTCATTACACGAATTTTAATATTTATTACACATGTGATATGAATATTACATTTAATTTAATAATTGTTAAAAATATTGTAATAGTCATTACACATATCGTAATCTTCATTACACGTGATCTCAAAGAAGAGATTGAGAGATTAGTGAGGAGTGAGAGATTTTGGATTGATTAGAATTGATAGGTGAGGGAAAAATATTTTTAATAAGAGATTAGATAGAAAGGAATTAGAGAGAGGAGAGAGAAAAAACAATGATAAGAGATGAGAGAGAGAGAGAGAGAGAGAAGGTACAATCATGTATAAGCTAGTGTTCGGCAAGTGTTGATTATAATCAACACAATTTTCAACATCATTTTTTAACCACACATCTTTTCTGTTTCTAATTTTTAATTACACGTCTTACCTAAAAAATACAAATAACACAAATCATGAGGTGTTATAACTGTTGACCACAAAATTTGGTAGGAACTTGGATCAACATGTCTTAGCTCTTCCCCCTTGAACACGTGAATCTCCTGTACACTAGGACAAACACTCAACTTACAAAAGGGGTTAAGGTGACTCCCGTTTGCACTCCGATTTCTAATTCAGTACTCATTTCAAGTAAATATAAATTGGGTGCGGGAAATATAAGTGTGTAAAAGAGTGAAAATTGAGTGAGATTAACATATAAAGTTAGATTATAGAATTGCTAACCCCTTTCTTGGAGGCAAGTGTGCTCTATTTAAAGGAGTCATTCTCTTTGACTGTAACATGAGTTACACTTTATACATGTCAAGCTCCTAGCCGTTCATGAGGTAAACCAAACTATTGGTCATAATGATTACTACCTATTGTAGGATTACGGCTGCTGTCGCATCTGCCATAAAGGTGCCATCCCATCAACTCCCCACTTGCGGAATAGATGAATATCTCTGACACCCTATAATGTCCTATTGTTGATCCGGACCAGGAACTTTGGATGACCTGAGTTTGGATTTACACACTTCGGCCATCCGGATTTTGGTCGAATGCATTCCCCCGCATGGATCTTACGCACTATGCCCAGATGGGTCCCTATGAATGACGACACCCATCTTATTTAAGTAGGGCCGTAACACTAGTCCCTCAAATATGGTTGGTTCATTTATGTCCGAATCATATTTATCGAAGCATACCTCGAATATTTTGGGCACTCGCGCTCATCCAAAATCATGCTTCATGGATTGGCACAAATGACTTGCGGTTCTATCATAGGAGCACTCGTGCTTGTGGGAAATGTAAGTAGCTGACGAGTTTTAGTCTTTTCAAATCCTCAACGTTTGGCGCTTTAATGGAATAGTTAGTGGGACACATGGTAGGCCAAGATTGACTTGGACCGTGGGAAATCAATGGCCTGAATTTGTGACAATTGCCTTACAAAACCTTTCGCTATTCCCCTTTGTTACCTTTGCACGTTCTCAACATACTCTCAAGGGATTCTTTGCGATTTTTCTCCCATCTCTCCGCCAAGAGTTTGTTCGTAGCGTTTCATTGTGAGCCTTTGTTGTCAACATATCTCTCGTCTTCCCTTAGTGAGTCTTTTGTATTCTTAGTGTAAATGTAAGTATGATGTAGGCTATTTTGAGTTTCAACGATAACCTTCGTGTTATCTTTGCAGGTCAACAATACGCACATCTTCTCCCTAAGGAGGACTTGGTCGTGGTGAAAACTCTTTGCGTACCGTGCCGCTTTCCCAGAGGTGATATTGAAGATATTTTTTTTTTTTTTTTATCAAGCACGGGCTTATGCGAGATATGAGTAAGTTTTATATTCCTTGTGTTAATTATGTTATTGTCCGAAGAACCTTTGACTAACAGTTTCATTTTGATGAATAGGTTCTAAAGAACTTCCCAAGGTTTCCCTCAAAGGCCCGATGACGAAGAAGATTCCACTTTCGTTGAGGCCCGGGATTAACTAGGAGCGTAAGCAGAAGTCTTTGCTCGGAAGTTTCCAAGTGGAAGTTGTAAAGAACACAGCTGATGCAACTGTAAAGCTCATAAAGCCTCTTTCGGTGCTGCTCCCTCCACCGGTTTTGTTGTCTAAGGGTCATCAATTATTGGAAGTGAAGGAGGAATTCGGAGCCAAACATGAGGCTCTAGAGAGAGAGAGAGCGAAAGTCGAAGTAAAAAGAAGAGAAAAAGTCCAAAAGAGCCTTGACTAATGATCCTTCTCATGAGGATGTTGTGGAGTTAATGGAGCCTGAGGTGCCTCCACTGAAGAGGCTAAAGAAAAGCAAAGGCATATCTAGTTCTTCCGAGGTGGATGTAACCGATTTACCTCCACCAGTTGATCCTAACATAGGAAAAGGGGATGTCTCCAGCTCAATTTCCTTTTCCCAAGCTTCGGGTCCCCCAGGCCATGATGAAGGTTTCATTACTATCCCCGGGGTGGACCAAGAGGTAACCCCAAAAATAGTTGCTGAGCTTAGCCATATAAAGGTTGTCTTAGAAGCTAAGGAAAGCACCTCGAATACCACCATCTTAGATTCTCCTCCTGCCAGGGTTTCATTGGCAATGGAGCACTTTTGGACTGAAGGTTGGGAAATATACTCCTCCAACATATCACCAGTTCAGAAGGTAAATGCTGCCAGGGCCATGAATGCTAGGGCATTGGCCTTGATAGATGGGGTTGAGTCCGCCGTTAAGGATTTGGAATTGAAGAAGAAGAGCGTTGAGATAGCTCTTCAAAATGCTGACAACATGGTGGTCCAGATTAAAACTCTTCGGGACTTCATGACGGTAATTGGAAATCTCTTCATGAGGAGAAGATGATCTCAAAGCACTTGAAGGAGGACAATGATAGGCTAAAACTGAACCTAGAGGCTGCTGATGTCAAAGTAGTCAGTTTTTCCAAGAGGTACGATAATACGGTTCAATCCCAGGCCATAACTGATGAGGCCCTGGAAAAGACAACCAAGGAGAAGAGGATCCTGGTGGATAAGGCGGTTGGACTAACTCATGAGTTGGAGAAGAAAAAGGAGGCCAGATTGGCAAGAGAAGAGGCCTTGAGGAGGGCAGAAGAAAAACTTTCTTCCTTAGAGCAGGATATTGAGACTAGGGTGATTAATGACATCCAACATTTCAAGGATACATTCAAAGAGACCCCAGAATATGAAGCTACGCAACGGTTCTTTACCAACGCCGGGGCACGAATGACTTTGAAAGACGTGAAGGATGACTTCCCAGATCTGAATCTTTTGAAGATCGAGGCCTTCTATCCAGAGCCCCAAGATGTTAGTGAGTAAAGTCCCTTTGAAGATGTCACTGGTGGACCTTCTTTTGAAGATGCCGACCCTTCTAGTGCTCCTACTTAGGATGCCTGTTTTTGTCATTTTCTTTTGTGAATCTTTATCTACTCTACCTTTGATCTTTATATGTGAATTTTACATATTGCTCTGCTATACACAAGTAGTTTGTATCATAAGATGATCATCATTTAATATGAGATGGTCCATCATAGGATGAATATAGTTTAATATAGGATAGTCCGAAGCATGTGCCGGTCCTTGGAGTCACTTGTGGATGTGATAGTCCCTCAAATCTAAGCGCTTAAGACATTTATGTCCATCGCTTAGATTTGACTGAATGAGTTACAACTTTCTTCCCCTTGGGTCCCTTGTTTACGTCCGGGGTGATTACATTGGGCCATTTTTTGTTAAAAATCTAACATGGGGCGATATGTTTTTAAATGGTAAAGGTTTCTTTTGAACAAATCGTAAGTTTGATTCTCAAGATTGATCAACATATTTCATAGGTACCACTTCGTCGGGTACTAATCATCAAGTGACGGAGTCCCTTGCATGAACGAATCTTTTGTGCTTCAAGCTATGTTTCGTCATTCTATCAATGGGTTCGTCGGATCAAAGCATTGCGATAGTCATGGACAACTTTGACCACTTTCATTCCGGTGCGAGTTTAGCCAGTCCTTAATAACCATAACTTGGGACCAATCTTTTTTATGTTCTATTGTTTGCATAGTTTTGTGTTTTCCAACACAACTTTGCAATTTGTTCAATGGAAAGCCTGCATGAAGGAATCATTTTACCTCATGAGTTTAAGAAATCCAATTTACGCAGAACATGCAGAAGACAATTTGTTTACCAATACTAGTGGTGGAGCTAATCCACGCTTTATGGATTGAGTAAGGGTTTTTCAGAGAGATTCTCTACTCACTAAGTCCATGGTGCTGCTTCATCAGTGACTTGTTGGGGTCCTCCCCAACTATGCCCTATAATCTTTATTCTAGCCTTTGGAGTTAGGAAGAGGGGTTTCTTTAAAATTGGACATTTAATTTTAGAAGTATTAGACCATCTTTTCTCGATATTGAGTTGACGACCAGTGCATCGCCCCTTCTTTCGAGGAGGAAAGAAAGCTCTGCTTACTAGGTTTCTTCACTTATTGTTTATCGAAGTGAAATGACCTGGGTGAAAATACTCTAATTAGTACTGGACATACTGCCTTTGACCCATGAGCCAGTGAGAATGGAGTTTCTCCTGTGGCGGTGTGCAAGGTAATTCTGATTCCCCATAGGGCTCATAGAAGTTCATTTACCCAAGTTTCTTTGATTTATTCCAATTTCTTCTTCAGGCTGTTTCATAGATTTATCAACAAAGTATGCTTTTCCCTCAACTAACAGAATATTCGTTCCGAAGTTAATGGAGGAAATCCACTTGGGAGTCCCATGTATTCATGCCTTATAGCCTCGTTTGTAAGAATCCAGTTTGTTAGTCCGGGGTGGATTCCATTGAGTGGCGAAATAACTTGTTTGTGGGGGTTTACTAAGCTATTCATGTTTATTTGGAATTTTGCTCGTTGGCAGTCCCTAGTGAGAGCTTAGATCAATGATCTTATTCTTTTGTTAACTTGTAACTAGGGGTGGGCGTGGGTTGAGTTGGGTCGGTTTTTTGCCCAACCCAAACCCAACCCACTACGGTCGGGTTGATAAAAAATCAACCCAACCCAATTACGAATTCAAACCCAATCCACCAAATTTCGGTCGGGTTGGGTCGGGTTTGTTGGTTTGGGCTTTGGCCCAATTAGTAAAAATTTTGAAAAAAAAAAACTCATAAATCTATCTTTAATTCAAATCAATTATGTACACTACAATAACCAAAAATACAATAAATTGAACACTTGCTAATAAAATTAAAATATGTTCAATCAATATTTAAATAAGTCAAGTTTCATTACTTAAAAAAAAAACAAACAAACGTCTTTTTTTTTTTTTTTTGGTTAGGTTGGGTCAGGTTATTCACCCAACCCGCAACCCGACCCAACCCGAAAAAAAAATTAAAAAAAACCCGAACTCAACCTAATTTTCATGAAAAACCGACCCAAACCGATCGGGTTGGGTCGGTTTGGGCCCACCCCTACTTGTAATGGTGTTACTTCGGCACATCAGGTTCAGGCTAAATCACGTTGGCATATTACTTCGTCCATGTTTAATCCGGTGTGAATTTCAGAAAAAGCATTTGAGGTCATGCCATTCTGGAGACGAGTAGGAAGGGCTCCTATAGCCGGGTCATCTCGACATATAAAAATTTTCAACATTTTTGAAACCATAATTTTGGGCCTCTAAGACCATGTGTCATTTCGGAGACACTTAAGCCGAGGCTTAAGAATATAAGGTTTTGAGACCGTGCGTCCTGAAGACACTTAAGCCGAGGCTTAATAATATAAGGTCTCTAAGACCGTGTGTCGTGGAGGCACTTAAGCCGATCTTAATAATATAGGGTTTTTGAGACCGTGTGTCCTAGAGACACTTAAGCCGAGGCTTAATAATATAAGGTCTCTGAGACCGTGTGTCTTGGAGACACTTAAGCCGATGCTTAATAATATAAGGTCTCTGAGACCGTGTGTTGTGGAGACACTTAAGCCGAACTTAATAAAATAGGGTATTTGAGACCATGTGTCCTGGAGACACTTAAGCAGTCTCTGAGATCGTGTGTCGTAGAGACACTTAAGTCGAGCTTAATAATATAAGGTCTCTGAGACCGTGTGTCTTGGAGACACTTAAGTTTTGAGGCTCAATAATATAAGGTCTCTGAGACCGTATGTCGTGGAGACACCTAAGTCGTTGCTTAATAATATACGGTCTCTGAGACCGTGTGTCGTGGAGACACTTAAGCCGAGGCTTAATAATATAAGGTCTCTGAGACCATGTGTCGTAGAGACGCTTAATAATATAAGGTCTCTAAGACTGTGTGTCGTGGAGACGCTCAAGATGAGCTTAATAATATAGGGTCTGCGAGACCGTATGTCCTGGAGACACTTAAGCAGAGGCTTAATAATATAAGGTCTCTAAGACCGTATGTCGTGAAGACACTTAAGCCGAGCTTAATATTATAGGGTCTTTAAGACCGTGTGTCCTGGAGACACTTAAGCAGAGGCTTAATAATATAAGGTCTCTGAGACCATGCGTCGGGGAGACACTTAAGACGAGCTTAATAATATAGGTTCTTTGAGACCGTGTATCATGGAGACACTTAAGGTCAAGGAGTATGAAATAGAGGTCTCTAAGACCATGTGTCATTTCGACACTAAGCCGAAACTTATAAAATGGTGACCTCTTAGACCGTGCGTTGGTTCAACGCTTAAGTCGGGGCTTATGATCATAGCGTCTTTGAGACCTTGTGTTGTTTCAACACAAAGCCGAGGCTTATAAAATATTGTTGTTTAAGTCCTACCATGTTGGCACAATAAAGGTGGGCTGCTTCGAACCATTCCGCTTCGGAAATAAGCAAAACTTTTATTGTTTCATAAGCATGTGCTTTTCCGTGACATTTAAATCAGACATGACCATGGGGGTCTTTTGACACTGTGTGCTGCTGTGATAGTTATGAGATGTTCGCTCCTCTTTTAGGCCGAATTTTCCATAGGTGTTCATTTTCAGGAGCTCCCTTTTTCAAGGTTCTCTTCTTCATGAGTCCTTTGTTCAGGGTATCCTTCAGGAGTTCCTTGTTCAGGGGGTTTCCTTGAAACCTTTTCTGGGTGTTCTTCTTCAGGAGTTCCTTGTTCAGGGGTTTCCTTTTCAGGGTGTCAATAAGATTGTGTTTCGAAGCCTGATACCTTTTTTCAAGGTTGATGAACTCATATTTTAGAGTTTCAAGCCTTTTTCAAGGATAGTAAACTTATGTTTTTCAAGTTTTATTCCTTTTCAGGGGTTTCTATGGTCATCAACTCTTTTTCAAGAGGATATCCGCCTTTGTTTAGGGCATTTGATAGCTTTTTACCATTCGATTTCGTGGTTAGAAGTGTGATTTCTCGCAAACGGCGCCAAAATGTTGATCACAAAATCTGGTAGGACCTTGGATCAACACGTCTTATATCCTCCCTCTTGAACACTAGGATCTCCTGTGCACTAGGACAAACACTCAGCTTGCAAAGGGGGCTGAGGTGGGCTCCCGTTTGCACTCCGATGCCTAAGCCAATACTCATTTCAAGTAAATATAAATTGGGTGCGGGAAATATAAGTGTGTAAAAGAGAGAGAAGAGAGTGAGATTAATATATAAAGTTAGATTATAGAATTGCTAACCCCTTTCTTGGAGGCAAATGTGCTCTGTTTATAGGAGTCATTCTCTTAGATTGTGACATGTGTTGCACTTTATACATGTAAAGCTCCTAGCCGTTCATGAGATAAACCAAACTATTGGTCATAATGATTACTAGGGGTGGGCATTAACCTGCCCAACCTACCAAAACCGCCCAACCCAACCCAATCCGATCGGTTTGGGTTGGGTTTTGATGAAAATTGGGTTGGGTTGGGTTCTAAAAAAAAATTGTTTGGGTTGGGTTGGGTTGTGGGTTGGTTGACAAACCCAACTCAACCCGACCCAACCCAACCCAACCCAATCAAAATTTTAAAAATATAAGACCATTTAAATTTCAAGAATCTTAAGCCAATTTTTAATTTGGACGAAACTCAAATATAATTTGAACATATTTTAGTTTTATTAGCAAGTATTCAATTTATTATATTTGAGCTTATTGTATTGTACATAATTTATTTGAGTTAATAGTTGATTTATGGGCATAATTTTTTGATTTTCTAAGATTTTTAATTAATTGGACCAAAGCTCAAACCACCCAACCCAACCCGATCGAAACTTGATTGGGTTGGGTTGGGTTTGAACTCATATTTGAGTTGGGTTGGGTTTTTATCAACCCGACCATAGTGGGTTGGGTTCGGATTGGGCAAAAAACCGACACAACCCAACCCACGCCCACCCCTAATGATTACTGCCTATTATAGGATTGCGGCTGCTGTCGCATCCGCCATAAAGGTGCCATCCTATCAATCCCTACTTGCGGAATAGCTGAATATCTCTGACACCCTGTCAAGTCCTATTTTTGATCCGACCAGGTACTTTGGATGACTCCAGTTCGAATTTACAGATTTCGACTGAATGCATTCCCCCGCATGGGTCCTAAGCACGGCTGGCAGCCAACTGTGCCTAGATGGGTCCCTATGAATGATGTGGCCCATCTTATTTAGGTAGGGTCGTAACAATAACAGTTGTCGAACACTTACTAAATCTAAATAGCATGGAAAATGGGTATTTATCTAATGACATTAGATAGAACTAGTGTGGAGTCTAATTAATTACATTGTGTTTAGTCCAAAGCCCACACATGCACAGCGCTTTCCAACCAACTTGGCACGAGCATGATTGTGGGACGTGAGACTAGTTTATACATTTTTTTTTTGTGGAAAAATTAAGTATATAATTACTTTGTTTTTATTGAATTCTTAATTCAGAATATTCCAAGAATACAAAGACTTCTCGAGCGGTATTCGAGCGTTCCGTGTCGGGAAAACCCACTCGAGTGTAAATCAAGCGGTGTCGAAAAATTGCTTGAGCGGAATTCGAGAGGTATCGGGCCTTAAGCAGCTATAACTTTTCATGAACATGCTGATTCTTGGGTGTGTCTTTTCGGTTACACCACTTTAACATCTATAATTTGGACCCCTATACTTGTTTTATTCACTTCATATTCGTTGTGCATTGCATAATCTTTTTGAAAAAATAAAAATCTTTGAATTCTTTTAAAATTCATTCCATTTAAGAGAGTACAAATACTTCAAGTTCGTTATTATTTCGAGTTTGTAGTGCTAATACAGAAGGAAGTTAATCGTTGTATCTTAAAATGCGTTGGATATAACACCGTTAGCATCTGAACGAGACAGTTACGTCTTAAGGAAAGAAAGTTGAATTCGCCTCAATCTTTCATTTTACATTTACTTTCTCATTTCCAAGTTCAACCAAGTATTGTATGTGACTTTAATTTTTCATTAGTTATTAACATATTTGCACAATAACCACATTCCAACCACGATAACATCATGAACTCCTAATTTTTAGGGGGATACAATGAAAATGGCCAAATGAAAATGGCCTTTTATGAAAATAGCCAAAAATCTTACCAACTCATAAAAATAGCCTTAGACATTAGGAAATACCAAAAATACCCTTAAATATCATATTTCAACTAAGCCCATTAGAATTTAGAAAATTTACAACCTAGTCCTTAAAACTTTACATTTACATACTTTTAATTAATTTTGTTTATATGGTTTTATTTGATTTTGGTTCGCTCTTAGTAGCACCCCCTCAATTGGTATCAGAGTCATATGACAGATCTAAAAGATAAATATTATATGACAAAAAATAAAAATAAATACATAATTATATATCAAGATTTATGATTATGCATACATTAATACTACTCGATAATTATAAAATAGTAATGATGTGTTCTGGACCCTCGACAATCGGAGTCATAGCAGGTTTGACGGAAAGAGTTAAATATTCAAGCCAAGTAAAAGTGCAATCCAGTCAATCATGTCGGAATTAGATGCATAATATGTGTTTTTTGAGTAGAAATGGGCCATTAAGCAAAACTCATGGGTTAAAGCCCTTGAGCCGACTGATTTTATGGCCAAATTCCATCATTTGGGGCTTCAAAACAGTATGTCAATTATGCAGACGGAAATTAGGGTTTTTGCGTATTTTTAGGTTAAATTTTGTTTTTAATTATTTGTTTTCCTATTTTAGAATTTTAGTCTAATTAGAATTTTATTTTGAGTAAATTAGCGGCTAGGTTATTTTATTTATTTATATTCCTTTCCATTTATTGTAATTGAGACTTGATTTTGATATAAACAGTTTTTATTGAGGATTCAATAAAAGTTATACGTGGATTCCTATGTTTTTCGAACTTATCAAGAATATTTCTTATGGCGTTCAAATATCGAACTTATCAAATATTTGCTAGAATATTTGTGGCGTTCAAATCAGAGACTTATCAAGGAGATTGGACAAATCCTTGTGGCGTTTCGAAAGTGTGGTTCTTTATTCCGCATCGTCGAGCCATCGCGTCGTGAATATCGGGTCATGATTCGTCCGTCCAACCACAACCTGGGTTCGGAACTTTTCGGCGTTTCTTCCGCGCTTCGAATCTCATCAAGTAATCTTGAGAACTTTAAAAGATTTAGATAAAGATATAAGAAGAGAAATATATGATCTAATAAATTTTGATATAATTAAAGAATATTTTATCATAAACGAAATATTAGATTTAATCCACAAAGACATACTAGTAGAATTATATAAAGATTATAGAAATGGATTATCATAGAGGAGAACCTTTATTAATTAAATATCTAGATATGAAAACAAATGAAAAATTAGATTCAATAACAAAACAAAGAGGAAATCTATTAGATCAAATGATAGAAGAGAGAAATATAAAAAGAAAAGGATTTGTAAGTTAAAAACATTAGAAAATAAAAGAAAATACTTTAATACAATTCTAAAACAATTACTTAATATACTTATGATCATAAATAACAAAGAAAAAATTAATATGAAAAAATATGATATAACTGGAGAAATAAAAAACTACGTAAAATATTATAGAGCACAACAAAAAAAAAAATCAATGCTAAGATTAATTGAAGAATTTTGTGAACATAATATAATGATATGTAAAGAAGTAAAATATGACACGGAACTAAGATTAGAAGTTGAGCATACTAGAGGAAGAATTTAATGACGAAATTTCCAGAAATAAAATTTGAAAAACAAATAATAGAAAATATTAATCTACCAGTGGGATCATACCAAATAAAATGAGCTAATACAACTATGTTCAACCATTAAGCTCATGGGGAGAATTCGATGGATTTCTCAATATGCAATTAAATTGAATAAGTGTTTTTTTTATGGAAAACATATAAAAATATAAATTTACAAGATAAATTAGCTATTGAAGAATTACAACAATTAAATATACAAGATATGAATATCAAAGAAAAATTACAGAATATTCAAAATAAACTAACAATACAATTTAAAGAAATAAAATATATGATAGGAGAAGTTAAAAATATAGATGATGAAATATTAAAAGAATTCCAAAGAAAATCAGGAGAACTAATTAATCAAGATAAAATTGAAGTAATCATAGAAAAAATAGATAAGTTAAATGAGAAAATAAGAAAGAATGAAAATGAAAGAATCATATCAATAGAAGAAAGAATAAAAAAATTAGAAATAAAAATAGATGATATGTATGACAAACTATTCAATGTACAAAAAACTTAAACTATTAAACCAAGAGTATAAAATGTTAATAAGTGAATATATTGTAGATCTAAAATTATTAATAAAATCATTAATAAGTGATGTTCAAGAAGTAAAAAATGAATTAAAAGAAGTGAGAAATGATATAAATATACTAAAACTAGAGATTAGAGAATTTAAAGAAAATAATAAAAACAAAGATAAGAAAATAGACAAAAAACTCATAGAAAAAGAAATACTAAGAATAGAAAATAAACACTTTGAACAAGAAAAAATTATAATAGAAGCATGAAGTATGGATCATGAATATAGAAAAAATATATTATCAAAAATACTAGAAGAAGAATTAGAATTACAAAAATCCATAGAAAAACTTTTAGGAAAACTAAAAGTTGAAGAAAAAACTGAAAAAGAATAAGATAAAAATGAATGAAGAATTAGATTTACTTATAGAAAATTTTGATCAATTAAGCCTAATTTTTTTTAATGAATACAGAGTTTTAATGAATACTGGAGGAGCACCTAGCCCAACTCCAATAGGAACTTTCAAACAAGAGTAACCAGATTCAGATGAAAGTTATGCACCCTTATATAGTAAACACACCGACAATATTATGATAGATTTGGATCAAATAATAATTATGATAAACCTATTAATCATGGAGGAACAAAACTAGATTTGAGTTGTAAAATGATTACTAAAAAGCCTTATTAGGAATTGGTGGGAAGGAATAAGTAGTGATACAAAGACCTTAATAAGAAGAAATGTACAAATAGAACTAATAAAATCAGATGGAAAAGGTATAGAAAAGTTAGTAGATTATATTGCGGATAAATTTTTAGGAGAAAATTAGATAAGTAATGCTGAAACATAATCGATTAGAGAAAAAGATAATGCAAGAATGAGATTAATAAATTAAACAATATGTGATATGTGTAAAATCAAAGAACACACTTGTGAATTCAAAGAATACTATTATGTCCAATTCTATAGTAATGAAAATCAAGAAGTATACAGAGATATGTATTACAATAAATTATCAGGTTCATGGGGAATATACTTTAAAATAGAATTTGAAAAATTTATCAGAGACAACCCTGGAACACCTAGAACATTAGGATCAAGGATAAAATTCTTATTTGAAAGATTAGTATATATATGGCAGCAAAGACAATTATTAAAGAAATCAGGAAAATTAACTAGAATATGTTGTGAAGATATGGAAAAACCTATCAAATGGATATGTAACCCTGAAAGGAGAAAAAATAATAAAAGAAAATATAAAAATAGAAAATTTAAAAAATTTAGAAACTTTAGGAAAAAATATATAAAACTTAAGAGAAGATATTACAAAAGAAGATATAATCCAAATAAAAAAATAGAAAAATAAAACTTATAAGAAAGATAAAAGTCAATGCAAATGTTGGAATTGTGGAGAAATGGGGGCATATAAGCCATGATTGTAACAAAAAGAAAGTTAAAATATTACAAAAAGAATATTTAGAAATAAAAAGTGGACTAAGTAAAATATCTGACATTGAAGAATACTATGATCAAGAAGTCTATATAAGTGAAACATACCGGGAGAACAATGAATCAGAATCAGAATAGAGAAATAGAAGAAATAGAAAGAAATAAGAACATAGATAAATAAGAATATGAAGGAATAGAAGATTGTGGATTATAAGTAACTTTTGATAATAATAATAAGTTCAATAAAAATACAAAAATTATCTTTAGATTTGAAAATAGGAAAATGGGAAATATTAGATAAAATATGGAGAAGAGAAAGAGTAATAATAAATGAATATCATAAAATTGAAAGAGTAATAGATGTTAGGACTACTCAAGGAACACATAAATTAAACCTTTTAACAAAAATACGGTTACAGAATTATTAACAAAGATCAAAAGAAAACAAAGTGAAAAATTCAATATGTTTATTTAGAAGGTATCCAAATAATGCTTAAATTCTTGTGTAGAGAAGGATTAGATTCACCTTTGACTGTAAGTTTACACGATGGAAGAATTATAAATTTAAAATACAACCATTTAGGAACAGTAGAAGGAAATTTAGCATATAAGAAATTAATATTTACATGTTACCCAAAATACTGTATATCATTGAAAGACAGAAATTTTAATGAAGTTTTAGGACTACATTTCAAATTACATAAAGATTATATAATGGAACTAGGAGATAAAATTATGACTATAGAATATAGAGCATTATACACATTTATTAGTTCTAATTATGAAAATATTTATTCTAAAAAACTATATATTGAAATTCACAAAAGAATGCAAAGATTTTGGTAAAGCTGTGGAACCAGATAAACAAATAAGTTTAGTCCCTAGAAACTATGAACTTACTATAACAAAAAATAAATCAGAAATTATAGAGTTAAGAGAAGAAGAATACCCAAATAATAATATAACATTTGAAGATGGCACATTAATTAGAAGATCAACAAGTTTACCCAATAAAAATAATTAGGAGAAACTAGTAATGCAAGGGAAATAAAACTTCACAGAAATGCTGGAAATATGAAAATAGAAGGTGAATATTTCAATTGAAAAGAACATATAAAAGGATCAAATAAATTAATTGACACATGAGCTAGTGAATGTCATATAGCTTCAAACAGGAATAAGGGACTAATATCTCATAGAACTGATCTTTATAGATATATAAATTTTGATGGACAAATACATATGACTGAACTTGAAGTTAAAGTACCAATAAAAATAAGAGGAATAAATCTCTTAGTACCATGTCATGTAGATAACAGTATGGTAAATCCTCACGTGTTATTAGGAATGAGCTTCCTAGATGGATTAGAAGATTATAGTATAAAACCTGAAGGATTATACATATCCCATAATGGTCAAACTATACTATGTAAGAAAGCTGAATAAATGAATAACCAAATAAGTTTTCCATTAGCTGTTTATATACAAGTTACCATTGTTGAAACAAATATAATAACTTGTGCATTAATTGACACAAGAAGTGATATAACAATATTCAAAAGTTTCTTAATAAAATCATGGAATACTAATGGAAAGATAAAAATTACAGGAGTAGCAGGAGAAAGTACTCAAATAATTAATGGTGTTGATAAAATTGATATAATACTAGGAAGTAAACAAATAGTTGTAAACAAAATATATAGTTATAACAAATTAGAATGTGATATATTACTAGGAAATAATTTTATACAACAATTTCAATATTATAAACAAAATAATTACATGATAATGTTACAAACACCTTGTGGACATTTACTAAAAATACCAAGAGAATTTAGACCTTACAGAGTTCAGTCAACACAGCATGGTGATAGATGGGAGAAAAAATCAATTACACAAAATGAAATAAAAAATAAAAGAATAATGTATAAAAAGGTCTTGAAAACGAACATACAAATAAGCATGGAAAAAATCATTAATCAATTAGAAAAAATTTGTGGAAAGAATCCATTATTATTTTGGAAACCATATTATCCAAAAGCCAAAATAGAACTAACAGAAAATGTTACTATAAGAGTTAGGCTAATGATGTATACCATACAAGATACACAAGAATTCAAAACTCAAATAAAAGAATTTCTTAACCAAAAATTAATCAGGCCTAGTAATGGATCCCATAGTAGTCCAACTTTCATGGTAATGAAACATTCTAAACAAAAAAAGAGGAAAAGCTAGAATGGTAATAAATTATAAAAAATTAAACAAATATACCAAATTTGATGGATACTTTTTACCAAATAAAGAAGTACTAATAAACCTTGTAAAAGGAAAACAATACCATTTTAAATTTGATTGCAAATCAGGATTTTGGCAAGTAAAAATGGAAGAAGATAGTATTCAATATACAACATTTAGTACACCCCAAGGTAAGTATGAATGAATGATTATGTCATTTGGTTTAAAAAAATCACAAATATATCAAAGAAGAATGGATGACATATTTAGAAAATTTAATGAATTTTTAATTGTCTTTGTTGATGATTAATATGTTCTAATAATAGAGAAGAACATAGAAATCATTTGATAAAACTTATAAATGAATGTAAAAAAGAAGGAATTGTTCTTTCCAAAAACAAAGCCATAATAGAAAAATAACTAATTGATTTTCTTGGATTATCAATAAATTAAAAAGGAATAAAATTACAAACCCATATATCTAAAAAGATAGAAAATTTTTCAGATAAATTATAATCAAAAGAACAAATACAAAAATTTTTAGGATGTTTAAATTATGCAGAAAGATTTATTGAAAATCTCAAAAAAAAAAAAAAAAGACATAAAATTCATATTTTACTCAGAAAAACGAATACCAAATGATGGAGTGATGAACACACAGAAATTGTCAAATCACTAAAGGAAGAACGTAAAAATTTTCCAAAATTAAAATTACCAGATGAAAAAGATAATTTAATAGTTAATACTGATACCTTAGATAAATATTGGGCAGCAATATTAAAAACAGATCTTAATGAAATTTGTAGATACTCCAGTGGAACGTTTAATTAAGCTGAAATAAATTATACTACTCATGAGAGAATTTTTAACAATCATCAGAGGAATAAAGAAATTTTCATTATTTTTATTATCCAAAAAATTCATTGTTGAAACTGATAATTCTCAAGTTACAAGCTTAGTGAAGTTACCACCAGAACCTCAATATAGAAGGCTCCATAGATGGCAAGCCTATTTGACATTTTATAATTTTGATATAATTCATATTAAAGGTATCAATAATTATCTTGCGGATTTTTTAAGCAGGAATATTGAATTTGCAGATGGATAATATCAAAAAATCCTTGATAGATGTCAAACAGCGAATGAACTTCCTCGCAGAGGAAGCTGAAGATATAAAACCTGGAATTGAGTAACTAGCAGAGACTCTCCAAGAAAGTTTCAAGCAATTGATGAAAATCTCAAAATTTCATCATAATTATACTAAATAATTGAGCGATAACATAATTGAGATTGAATCTCAGTTTGAATCATTAATTACCAAACAGGTTATATCAAAAATACAAACAGGTACATCTTTTGAAAGCAGTGGTGGACCAACGATTAAAAGAGATGAACTAAGTTCCAAGAAAGTTGTCATAAATGAAGCCAGTCCTCGAAAAATAACAATCAATGCCAAAGATGAACATACAAGGGTAATCAGAATTCGTGCTGTGGAGGAAGATGATTCGCCTTTTTTTATCAAAAGAAGACGAATATAAAACTACTATCAAAGTTATATATGAACTCCAAGAATGTGACTGTTATTAGATTTCATCTAGAGATCATGTATACCCACGATTGATTGTTACTCAGGGAGGAGATCCTGTCATGACAAAAATGGCAGCTGATTATGGATTTTTGGATCTTATCTATTCAGGAAAAGATCTGAAAGAAATTGAAAATTTTGATGATTTACTAAAAAGAGAAATTTCAAAGTTTGCTCAATGAAGACCCATATATTTAAAATTTTATTCAATCAGTCCTGAAATTGATGGAATGATGTATTACCCTTCTAAGCATATCATCACGATTGAGTATGTTGGTCGAAATTTTAAAATTGAAGTTGGAAAAAATACCAAACTAGTACAAAACATTACAAGATCTTGGTTTAGATTTCGAAGGGTGTGGGAATTAAGGTTCTATACAACATTGTCAAAAACTTGTATGATAAAATTTTTTAATGCATATGCCAGTATAATGGATGGACCCTCCTCACTAATGGAGGAAAAAAAAATTCAATAATCTTGAAAGGATATATCAACAAGTTTGACACTCATCAAATTCATGGAAGCTTTGCTACTTTACAAGAAGCGTGTATAGCCAGAAATTGCCCCACATGCCAACAAAATTGATGGACAGCTGGTATCTACTCTGTTAAAGGAGAGTGAAACGTGGCAAAAAATAGACAACCCAATGTAAGGGCCATGTGAGAAAATAAAAAATAGAGGACATGTGTGTCCTTGTAATAATCAATAAAGGAACAGGTGTGTCCTTATGTGTCCTTGTAATATTAATGAAAAGCTGTAAAATTATTAGGTCTATGATGTAAGCAGTGATATAATTGTGTCCAATGTAGCAATATAAATAGAGGCCTCCGGGCTAGTTGAAAGGCAGAGATCACTTGAGCACTCAGTTTGTGAGAAAGCTAAAAATCTTCTGTCTTTGAAAAAATCTCATATTTCCATCTACAAGGTTATACAGTGAAGACATATATCCAGGTTTAGCTAATAACTCGTGAAGGCAGGAGGCCATTGAAGGGTGTGGAGCAGAAACCTATAAGCCTGAAGGTCACTAACAATAGAAGGAAAATACAAAGGTACCGAGAACAGTAAAAGATGTTAGTATTCCTAATATATCTATTTTTACGGAATTAGGAGGAAGTATCAAGATAGTCCTTATAAGGATGAATATCATAGTATAATTGAACATTTATTCATGCACAAACAATTTACTAGACCAAATAATGAAATAAAAAAGTTATATCATATTTATATGCCATGTTTGTTAGTTATCTTTCCAACATTAAAAAGAATATTAGGATTAAAAATTATAAAATCAATTATTTATTTTTGGCTTGATAGTGATAATACTGAAATAAATAATGAATTGT
Organism: Ligustrum vulgare; assembly: GCA_963555705.1. Lineage (NCBI taxonomy): Eukaryota > Viridiplantae > Streptophyta > Magnoliopsida > Lamiales > Oleaceae > Ligustrum > Ligustrum vulgare. The sequence continues at coordinate 53,518,304 of OY743171.1, forward strand.
ATTTAGGATATGCGTTTAGTAGTAATAATGATTATGATCCTGTAATATATTATGACAGTGATGGAAGAGATGAGTCTTTCTTTACCAGTTTTTGAAAATCTTAATATCATGAATGAAAGTAATTATATCATGAAAAAATTCAGATCTAAGAGAGGTCCATATAAAGTTAAAAAAATATCAAAAGTAAAAAATGTATTGAATATGAGAAAGAAATTGATAAAATGGGATACCAAGAGTAACTCTACGCATCACAAGAGATATTAAAAAGTTTTAAATAAAATTTGATAGAAAACTTTACTAGAGGTAATGTTAGATCTATAATGATACAAGATATTCAAGATATAATTGATGAATTAGAAAAGAGAAAGAAAAATATTTCAAAATATAATATACCATTTGAACCAAGCATAGATATCATGACTGACATAGATATTATCAATTCCCAAACACTGATAGAATTTGAAAAATTACTTGAAACTTTATAAATTATTTATCTGTGTTTATAATGCCTGTATATACTATTAAAAGATTAGACAATTTGTTAGAGAGAATAATAGAAAAAATAGATAATATTAAATCTCAATTAATAGATATAGATGAATTATCTGAACAATATTATATACTTTCAGAAAATCATGATCAATACATTATAGATTATTCTGATATATTACAGCTTAAAATAGATTTAGAAAATAAAATATTGACTAATACAGTCCAAACCTAATGCCAGGATATACAATAAAAGGACTAGATAACATCTTAGAAAAATTGAAAGATAAAATGGAAGATATTAAACATCAAATGAAAAATGAAAACATATATTCTGAAGAATATAATAAACTTTTAGAAAAATACGAACAATATATTGTAGATTATTGTATTTTACTAGATCAATTAATGGACTTATACCAAAAATTTTTTTATAATAATTTACCAACTCGATAATTTATGGATACTTCACAAACATCAACTTCTAATAACTGTGATCATAAACTATATTCAGAAAATAAAGAAATTTCATTTTTATATCTATGTTGAAAATTCTAAAAATATACATTCTGTTGAACAATCTAAACTAAAAGAAATATACGAAGTCATTGACTACGCTATCCTAAATAAAATAGAATTTAATTCTGTTGAAACAACAAAAAATATAAATACGGTTCCTAAAATTATAGAAGGATACGAATATATAGAAGATGAAGTTTCAGAAGAAATAACATTATGATATATAACTAAAAAAGAACATCCTAAATATTTTGATAAATTATCACAATATAGAACATTTTTTGAAGAATTTAAAAGATTAAAAAATATGAATATAATAAGAAGTATTGAATTAAATGAACCAAATTAAATTCAGGGATGTATCTTGCAAAAAAATTAACCTACTTCATTAAGAGTAAAATAGACAAATTATACATTGATGGCCATTTATATAAAACAAAGATTTCACATGGCTATTCTAATAAAATCCCCTAATTTTTAGCATCAATAGTGATAAACGGTTATGTACGGTACATTGTAACAATTATGAATTGTTTTATTTGTGTTTTTGAGGTAAAATATGTGATTAAAAAGTGGAAAGAGAAAATATATATGGTTAAAAAATTATTTCAGAATTTGAGCCTCCATATCATAACTAACCAGTTGATTTTATTTACCAAATATTTGTTAAATCAATTTAGCATCCATATGATAACTGTATATATATATTTTTTTTTTACAAATCAGTTTATAAATTACATAATTTCTAAAATCACTTTTTAATCATACATATTTGTTCTCTCCAATTTTTAGCTATTACTTTTTAATTCAAAATTATAAATAAATCAGTTTATAAACTACACATCATTACCATCTAGAAACTTATAAATTAGGTAGTGTTTGATAGGTCCTTTCGTCATGGAACTTGGAAAATCTTTTCCTACTTTAGTAATGATTATTGTACTTTGCCTTGTTTCGATAGAAAATCAAGTCTTAACACTTTGGTGATAAATGATTTCCGACGTCACATGACAAACATTAAACGCCTTATTTGATCATTTTTGTTGTTATTAATTGATTTTTTTTCTTCAGAAATTAACATTATTATTATCAAGTACAAATGTATTAAAAAGTAAAAAATATAATAATTTGATTAAAATAGCTAAATTTTACTTTATTTACCATGAAAAATAATATCAATCAAATAACAAAACTTGAAAAATTCTCTATTTTTTCAACATACAAAATTAACCAATCAAACACATTAAATTTTCAATTCTTAAGAAATTAATTTTGAAAAATTCAATTCTTTATAATTTATTTTCTTTCTACTCAAATTTCACCGTATATCAAACGAAAAGTTAAAACAATTGTGTTAAATAGCACAGGTTAAAATTCTACCTACTTCCAGTCTGATAATTTTTCACCAGCTGCATCATATTGTAGGGTCTGCATTTATTCTAAGGCCAGATGGATTGTCAGTTGTGGGGTCCATGAATGATTTAATAAAATATACTACACAATTATCATAGGGTCCTTCCATTATTTGCATCTCAACAATTGAAGAGGCACTTTGGACAATTTCAATGCCATCCACTTGCATGATGCTTCTTTCAATGAACGAGACGCTTTCTGACAAAAAAGGTTGGCAAAAATTTTACATCAGATCGGATGTGATGACAGTCAAATTTCTACTGCGATTCGTACGGAAATTGTTTATTAAAAAACGTGCCTTCAATATTAATTTTGTTGGTTATCCACTTATCCTGCACGAAAATGCTATCTGTACAGGAAAATGGCTACAGATGATCTTACATGGCCTACGTGGAGCGAAACGTGGGACCAAGTTACATGAAAATGGAACAATTATTCAGATTTCCATCTCCCTCCCTCACTCCCTGATAAGTACGGCTTTTGTACTTATCTTGACTTTAAATTTAGAAAATTACGAGTATTTTAGGATATAATATTGCTAATTATGTATTTATTTTGTTTGTTTTAGGAAAAACTCAAATTTGAACGCGTTTGAAGGCAAAACGGATAAAAATAGACTAAAACCATACAAAATGGACTCAATTGCATCATATAAAAAGTCTAGGGACCGATTTGATTAGCAAACTATGGTAACATGTATATGGGCCTAATTCTAATACAAGGAGTGACCTAATTTTTTATATTAAGCATCAGACTTCTGAGAGAAAAAAGGGAGGCTGGTCAGCTGCCTGGGGATTAAATTAAGGTGGTGTTGTTTGATACTTCTGAAAATTCTGGGCATAGTTGACATTCTCACATTGCATTCCATGTGTTGAGGCTAAAGGACAGCTAGCTATAACATGATCTGCCCCGCATCCTTCGCAAATTGGTGCTGGTTGTTGCACCATATTCACAGGTCGAGTTAAATTGTCCAACTTTTTTGAAATCACTTCCATTTGGGTTGCCAATTGCGTAACTGCATCGACATTGTGGACACCAGATACTTTTCTTGGAATTTCCCTTTCAGTAGGCCACATCGCCTGGTTCTCCACAATTCTGTCATATAGTTCATGTGCTCGGTCAATATCTAATCTCATTACTGATCCCCCTGCCGAAGCATCAAGCATATTGCGATATTTAGGATGCAATTCTAAATAAAAGATGTAAACCTGAGAATTTTTTGGTATGTCCAAATTTGGACACTTTCTAAAATAATCCTTGAATCTCGTCCATGCCTCAGGGTAACTCTCAAGGTCTCGTTGTTTGAAAGTGTGAACTTCATTTCTGATTTGGAGAACTCGAGATGGAGGGAAAAATTTCATGGTGAATTTTTGCACCATATCATTCCAAGATACAATGCTTCCAGGAGCTAATAAGCGTAGCCATTCCCTAGCATTATCTTTTAAAGTATGGGGAAACAAACGCATTCGAAAAGCGTCTGCTGACATCCCTTCGTGACTGATTACATCGCATAACATTAAAAAGGCTTGAATGTGCTCATGCGGATTTTCAGTCGCCTTACCAAAGAACTTGATGTCTTGATGATTTTGAAATAAGTTTATGACATCAGGTCTAAGGTGGTAATTTGCCTGCCAGAATGGTGGATAAACAATAGTTTGTTGTACAGGGGCGGGCGCGGGATTTACATAATCCCCAACCAGTGTTTGAGCGTTATCGTGAACTACTCCTGGTTGAATTTGCACTTCTTGCTCATGAGGAGCAAGTGGCAATTGATTTTGATTTTGATTATTTGCCATATCCCTGTTTTCTCTTTGTTCTTTTCTACGTTGTCTAAAGGTTCTCTCTATTTCAAGATCTATTGGTAATAGTTCAGGCTCGTTAAAACCTAGCATATACTACTCAATGACCAATGTGAAGAGAAAAATAAGGAATTATGAATAACCAAAACAAAGTAAAAATAAAAATAAAAATAATGAAAACTAAAAACTAAAAATCAAAATTTAATTGAATTAAAGGTAAACTAATAATTATACTAAATCCGTTATTCCCCGGCAACGGCGCCAAGAACTTGTTAGGTTCGAATCCCGCAAGTGCACGAGATCGTTGACAAGTAATAATTGTGATGAGTTGAGAGTATCGTTCCCATGAGGAATAATGTTTAGTCCTAATTACTAGTTTATCGTCGACTCAATTAATGAAAACAATTAAAATAAAAAGATGGTTTTGTTTGTCTATCTATTCTAAAAAAATTGCAATGAATAAAAATTTAATAAAAACAAATGTTTGGGAGTAAAATATGAATGGAGAGCATGTATTGGAATCCGAATTCACTTGTTACCATCTATCTCAATTCAACAATTTTTTTTGTAGTTTAGATCATTCATGCGTTGCTTGACAATCGATAATTCACATGCAATTAATTTTCTTTTTCAAGACAAATTAAATCTATCCCAAACATGAAACGAATTTATTCCTAGTCCGAATACGAATGTTTAGAACGCATTAAATCACACAATTATCAATTAGATTGCACATGTCATAGTGTTATTCCTAACATCTAGTGTTCATGTGTTGATCATGCAATGTTCCAACTTATTGTGACTTTTCCAAGACTACAACAAGTAATGATATACTTAACTGGTGGCCACTCAATCAAATAATAATAACAATAAAGCATGCAAGATCAATCAAGACAACACAAAAAATTATTAAACTACTAATTATCGAATTGAAATAAATTAATAGCAAGTTTCATCTTCATTCAATATATAAATTAAATTAGCCTATAAACATAATTGGTGAGTAATCAAAAAAAGAATTGATAAACATCACCCGATTGAATCCAAGACTATGCCAAAATCTGCTGACTTTTTATTCCAGCCGACACCTCTGCGAATTTATTTGCACAGCAGACCAACCTTTTCTTAGTTCCCCACCAACTCAATTAATTCCTCTAGCCACCTCAGTTCTTGTTCCCCAGCCGTGTGTATATATATATATATCCAAGAGAAAGCTCCCAATTAAACTTAAATTCTTCCTAGCCGCCACCTCTCTCTCTCTCTCTCTCTCTCTCTCTCTCTCTCTCTCTCTCTCTCGGTGAATAATTCAAACAACGTTACCTCTTTCTCATCTTCTGTGGAGACTCCGTCCAACACCCGTTCTCATTCAATACCCATATGTACTCTCCCGACTCCCAATCTCATTGGAAATCTTCGTTCTCTTCCAAAACGCCCATTTGAAATTTCATATTCTCATTGAAACCTCATCTAAAATCATCGACTCTCATTCAACATGCATTTTAATGCACTATTGCTTTTACTAATATTTTAGCTATAGGATTATAACCGTTGACCTTTCATTATGCATTTGGGTATTTCATTGTACAGGAAGGTGAAATGCATTAAGTACTGCATCTAAATAAAAATGAATTGAGCAAATTTGAAGAGATTACTAGTTCAAGTCTTACAGTAGAACAAAAATTGTGCTTGAAATGGATTTATACAAAAAAAATAAAAATTGTGCTTAAAGATTAATACAAATTTCAGTAATGAAATGGACTCCAGCCCTCACAAGTCTGTGCCATTTAAGAAAGAGAGGATGATGAGGTTCGAGGCGCGGAAGAAACGTCGGAAAGTTCCGAACTCAGGTTGTGGTTGGACAGATGAATCATGACCCGATATTCACGACGCGATGGCTCGACGATGCGGAATAAAGAACCACGACTTTCGAAACGCCACAAGGATTTGCCCAATCTCCTTGATAAGTCTCTGATTTTTAACGCCACAAATACTCTCGCGAATATTTGATGAGTTCTGGATGAACGCCACAAGATAATCAATCTTAATAAGTTTGGGTTTGTAATGTGAATCCACACATTAAACAATTGAAAAACATTCAATCTCTTTTTATTCAATCATCACAGTCTGCATTACAATGAATGTAAAAAGCGTATAAATAAGCAAAATAACCTAACCGCTAATTTACTCAAAATAGAATTCTAATTAAACTAGAATACTAAATTAGGAAAATAACCTAAAAACCAAAATGGAAACAAAATAATTAAAAATCCTATAATTATGGAAATATAGTAAATTTCCGTCTGCATCATTGATTTGCCAATTTGAAGCCCCAAACGATGGAATTTGGCCCTAAAATCAATGGGCTCAAGGGCTTTTGCCCATGAGTTTTGCTTAGTGGCCCATTTCTACTTGAAAAACACATATTATCGATCCAATTCCGACATGGTTGACTGGACTGCACTTTTATTTTGGCTTGAATATTTAATTTTCTGTCAAGCCTGCTATGACTCCGATTGTCGCGGGTCCGGAACACATCATACCCTCCTTCTTTAGGATGATTCGCCCCAAATCATAGCTTTGTTCCTGTTGTTTCACTTCACCTCCTGGATCAAACGGAAAATTATTGCTTTCATGCCAAAGGGATGACCAATAGTATCCTGTAACTTGGGTTACATGAATGGATTGAAGTAGAAACTCCTGTAGGCATTGGTGGTGTTGCCCAAATTTCCAAGCACATTTAACTTGCAAGACAAAATTAAATAAAGCGGGGAGGGAAATGTTAGGTTCATGAGGTACAAGGTATGGATCCTTGTATCCATGATTAATCACCATCTCCAATTCTTTTTTAAGAACCACGAGGCCCTCCTCTTCACCTCGTTCTTCCTTTGCATCTTCAACCACTTTTTCAAAATTTTTACTTTCAAATTCAACCACATCTTCTACCTCCAAATTTTTATCACTAATTTCATGCACTCCCTCAACGGTATTCAAATGTGTATCTACCAATTCAAAGCTCAAATTTTGAATTCCTACATCAACTTTCATTTCATTCCTCTTATCATCAACAATTTCATTCCTAATCAATTCCTCGCTTCCCAACTCCACCTTCTCCTCATCAAAATTTGGAGTTTGTTTATCCGTTTTTAACTTAAACTCTCCCTCCTTCTTTTCAATATCCTTATCCCCACGATGCCTCCTATTACACCACCTTTCACTCTCCTTCCTTACCATTCGTGAATCTTCTAGTACTTCATTTAATGTCAACCCGTATAGTACGCATGTTTTCTCTTTCTTAAGGAATTGGTATATGTGCATACTCTTATCATAAACAGCCTCCCTCCTACGTCTCCAAGGTTTTCCCAATAAAATATGATAAGATTTCAATGGCACTACATCACACCATACATCCTCACTATACCTTCCCTGGGTGATGGCACTAGAACTTGTTTGGTTACTTTGAAATTCCCAAACTCCCTCATCCACGTCGTCCTATAAGGTTTATAGTGTGGTTCTAGGGGCAATCCTAATTTTTCAACAACGGTGCTACTAACGAAATTAGTAAAGCACTTTCCATCAATTGCCAAACTGCACCCCTTATGATTCACATAACATCTAGTTTGTAATAAAAAGCTCGGATCATAATCCATTCTTTATGTGGCGTTTCAAAAATTCAAGAACGAAGAGGATTTAAACATCAAATAGCAGGAACAAATTCTATTACTGAATTTAAAGAAAACGAATATCAATAATTTAAGGAAATTCAAGAAAGTGGTACTTGAATTTCGGAATGACTTTTTTTTTTTTTAATTATGATGAATTTTCTGAATTAATAAAAATTTAATAAATTCCGAAAATTCGACACGAACGCAACAAAACAAACGGAACTTAATTCGGATAAGAATTAAGCAAAACAAACACTTTTGAAATTTTTTTTGAACGATTTTCTGGATTAATGACTCAACAAACTCAAGAACAAGAAGAACACAAAAAACTGAAAACAAAACACTCAACAAGATATGGATGATTTTTATGAGACTCGATGATAAACATAAAAATCAAACTGGATAGAAAAACCTGAATTCAGAGTCCAGCTCTGATACCAGATGATGAGATTCGAAGCGCGGAAGAAACGCAGAAAAGTTCCGAACTCAGGTTGTGGTTGGACAGATGAATCATGACCCGATATTCACGACGCGATGGCTCGACGATGCGGAATAAAGAACCACGACTTTCGAAACGCCACAAGGATTTGCCCAATCTCCTTGATAAGTCTCTGATTTTTAACGCCACAAATACTCTCGCGAATATTTGATGAGTTCTGGATGAACGCCACAAGATAATCAATCTTGATAAGTTTGGGTTTGTAATGTGAATCCACACATTAAACAATTGAAAAACATTCAATCTCTTTTTATTCAATCATCACAGTCTGCATTACAATGAATGTAAAAAGCGTATAAATAAGCAAAATAACCTAACCGCTAATTTACTCAAAATAGAATTCTAATTAAACTAGAATACTAAATTAGGAAAATAACCTAAAAACCAAAATGGAAACAAAATAATTAAAAATCCTATAATTATGGAAATATAGTAAATTTCCGTCTGCATCATTGATTTGCCAATTTGAAGCCCCAAACGATGGAATTTGGTCCTTAAATCAATGGGCTCAAGGGCTATTGCCCATGAGTTTTGCTTAGTGGCCCATTTCTACTTGAAAAACACATATTATCCATTCAATTCCGACATGGTTGACTGGACTGCACTTTTATTTTGGCTTGAATATTTAATTTTCTGTCAAGCCTGCTATGACTCCGATTGTCGCGGGTTCGGAACACATCAGAGGATGGAATATTATTTTCTATCATCTTGTCGATGTCGCCGTAGAAGATAGAAGATAAGTGGTAGAGAACAAAGAGTGGTTGAAGATGCCTTTGATCGACAAGAAGTCAGAAGAGGTGTAGTATCAATATTTCTAAGAGTGGGTGATGTGTATCGCTATGCACAAAAAATTAATTAATTTCTTACTTGCCAATTATCAGTTTTAATTGTAATAGTGGAAGTAAGAGTCGATCCCACAAGGAACAGAAACTAAAACAGTGTCATGTCAATTAGAATTAATAGGGGGGTTTGAGTTTAAATATTGTAAATGACTTGAAGAATAAAATAAATAAGTAAATTGGTTGGAATATAAATCAATTATTAATGAATCCTAGTTCTTAGGTTCAGTTGTATTTTATCACAATGTTATTACTTTTCAAGTAATACGTTGATAAGTGTTATATTCACGTTTATTTTATGCACTTATACCCTTGAATATACCATAATGTGATTCTATCTAAGTATTATTAATGCATTTTATGTTTTATGTTGTATAGGATCCTAAAAGAGGAGAAAAGAAGAAAAAAGGACCAAATTGCACTAAAAACTGAAGTTTGGGGACTTAGGTGCAAATACCTTTACGGCCGCAAGCAAAAATCTTTACGGCCGTAAGAAACATCTTTACGGCCGTAACCTTCAAAGAGTGAAAAATGTGCAGAAACACAGTTACGGCCGTAAAGGGACATGTCACGGCCGTAACCTTCAAAAGATACAAAATCAGCAAAGACTCAATTACGACCGTAAAAGAATCTTTACGGCCGTAAATCTTCAAGTCAAAAATTTCCTTATTTCCATTCTTTCCACAATTTTGGATTTCTTGCTCCCAAAGCTAGGGCACGAAAATTGAAGTTATAAATAGGGAAGTTCATGACAAGAAAGAAGAGAATGATATTTTGAGAGCCACCAATATCAAGGTTTGAAGAGAAGAAATTCCGGGCAAAAATCAAGGTGAATCAAGACAATATTTTTGGGGAGTTCTTCATGGCAATGCGTGGCTAGTCTTCTCAACCTAGTTCAAGGGGGACGTTGTGTTCATATTATTTTATTATTCATTCCTCAAACTCGTAACGTAGTTCTTGTTTTTATGTTTTATTTATTGGATTTCTCATGAACATTAATTTCGTCAAGACAATTTATTAATTGATTAAGGCCTTGTCTTTTAATTATTGTGTTGATGTTTGCTAATTTGGGTAATTGGATTCGTACTTGTCTTGTTATCCAAATCATAGTAGCAATTGGTAATTTTATATTTCCATATGAAAATCCAATCTAGATTAATCAATTCGAGCATATGTAATTGATAATTTAGTTCACCTAATTCTTCTTGTTTTCACATAGTTAATGAATTAAATCTAGGGAGCTTATTCTAGGTTGTTCATTCACTCTAAATTGATTGGAGAACTAATTCTAATTGATTATTATTAAGGAAGAATTTGATTAATTAGAGCTTTTTGATTATTCCGGGTGATAAATAAAACAAAGGAAATAGTACATGCGTTGCTTGGGGAATGACAATATTATGATAGGACACAACCGAACCTGAGAACCATGATTCTTTATTATTTGATTTTTATTCCAGCTATTTTACATCTTTATTTGATTATTTAGATTAATTGAAATTTTCAACTCAAAACCCCCCTTATAATTCTAATTGACATGGCATTAAATTAGTTCCCGTTCCTCGTGGGATCGACCCTTACTTCCGCAATCACATTTAAATTTGAGTTTTGGCAAGTAAGGAAATTTAATTAATTCTTGGTGTATCGCGACGCGCACCATGTTTTTGGCGCCGTTGCCGGGGAACGGTTAACCAATTTTCTGTTTAATCATTTAGAATTTTATTTTCTGCATTTTTATTTATTTATTTTTATTTTCGGTTTAATTAAAAAAAAAAATTTTGAATTTCCGAAAATTTTATTTATTTATTTATTTATATGCATAAAACTCGATCCACTAATCTTGAATATTTTTTATTTGATCCAGAAATCGAGCGAACTTTTCGACAGCGAAGAAGGGAAGCACTAGAACAAATGGCAGCTCATAACCTCGACAACAGGACACTTAAACAATTGGCCACTCCAGATGTCGCTCAACAGCCACTCTGTATCACTTTTCCGACAGTGGAGGAGGGAAAAACTTTTGAACTCAAATCTGGACTCATTCACTTGTTGCCAACTTTTCGAGGACATGCTGGTGAAGACCCTTACAGGCATCTCAAGGAATTCCACGTGGTTTGTGACAGTATGAGACCCACTGGTATTACCGAGGAACAAATTAAAATGAGGGCCTTTCCATTCTCGTTAAAGGATGCCGCTACTGATTGGCTATACTGTTTACCATCCGGATCAGTCACCACCTGGAATGACATGAAGAGGCTATTTTTGGAAAAATATTTTCCTGCATCTCGGGCTGGAACAATCCGGAAGGAAATTTGCGGGGTTCGTCAAAACAATGGTGAATCGCTGTATGAATATTGGGAACGCTTCAAGAAGCTCATCTCGAGCTGCCCCCATCATCAAATCAGCGAACAACTACTGGTGCAATATTTCTACGAAGGACTGCTACCAATGGACAGAAGTATGATAGATGCCGCAAGTGGAGGTGCCTTAATGGACAAAACACCGGAACAGGCTCAGGCTTTGATTTCCAACATGGCTGAAAACACTCAGCAATTTAACCCAACCCGAGACATGCAAGTTCGTCGCGTGAACGAGGTAAGTAGTTCCAATATAGAAAGTCAACTGTTTGAACTAACAAATCTCGTTAAACAACTTGCTGTAGGAAGTGCACAACAAGTCAAAGCATGCGGGATATGTGCTAACTTCGGACATGCAACGGATGCGTGCCCGGTGCTCCAAGAGGAAAACAGTGAACAAGTGAACGCTGCTGGAGGCTTCCCATTTCAAAAACAACAATACAATCCGTACTCAAACACTTACAATCCTGGCTGGAGGGACCACCCGAACTTGAGCTATGGAAATAACAAACCTCCGGGTTTCGTCTCCAACAAGCCTCAAGGGAATTTTCAACAACAAGGAAATTTCCATCCACAGGGACAATATCAGCAAAAGCCACAATCATCAGGTATGTCTCTCGAAGGAATGATGAAAACTTATGCCACTAACACTCTACAATTTCAACAGGATACCAAATCCAGCATTCAAAACCTAGAAAATCAAATGAGTCAAATGGCCACAGCTATCAACAGACTGGAAGCACAAACAGGAGGAAAGTTTCCATCTCAACCCGAGGTGAATCCGAAGAATGTAAGTGCAATTACTCTTCGAAGTGGAAAAGAAATTGAGGCGCCACAATCAAAGCCAACCGCGAGTGAAGAGGAGGAGGTTGAAGAAAAAGTCGAAAAGAAAAACAGCATTCCACAAAACTCTCAGGTAAAAACCGAACCTATTGTGAATGCGAAACTAACTCCACCGCCTTTTCCGAGCAGGTTAGCGAAGGCGACTAAGGAAAGCAGGGAGAAGGAAATTCTGGAAATGTTCAGGAAAGTGGAAATCAACATTCCACTGTTGGATGCAATCAAGCAAGTGTCCCGATACGCGAAGTTCTTAAAGGAGCTGTGCACCAACAAACGGAAGTTGATGGGAAATGAATTGGTAAGAATGGGGGAAAATGTGTCAGCACTCTTCCAAAGGAAACTGCCCCCAAAATGCAAGGACCCAGGTATGTTCACTATACCATGCCAAATAGGTAACACTAAACTGGATCGTGCATTAATAGATTTGGGTGCATCTATAAATGTAATGCCTAGGTCTACATACAATGCATTAAAACTTGCTAATATGACTGAAACAAATGTGATTGTTCAACTAGCCGACCGTTCAAATGCTTATCCGGATGGGGTAGTTGAAGATGTTTTAGTGCAAGTAGGGAACCTAGTATTTCCTGCAGACTTTTATGTCCTAGACATGAACGACGACCATTCCCCTAATTCCACCCCTATTTTGCTAGGAAGACCCTTTTTGTGGACTTCTCAAACTACTATCGATGTTAGGAAGGGGGTATTAACTATGGAATTTGATGGGGAGGTGGTGCAATTTAACATTTATGATGCAATAAAACACCCGAATGATATTTATGCTGCATATTCTATTGACATAATTACCCCTACTGTGCAGAAAGTGTTTGAACTAAATTGCAGGGACGAACTAGAAACAGCTATTTCTGAATCGTTGAGTCAAATTGATGACGATGATGTGGGGATGAGCAGGGAACTGCAAAATGAAATCATTGCACTTAACTCGTTGAAACCCGTGCCGCACAGGTACACTATTAAAACAATCCAATTGACAGACTATCCTAACAAATTGCTACCCTCTATCTTGCAGGCACCCGTAGTAGAAATGAAAACCCTACCAGCCCATTTGAAGTATGCATTTCTAGGTGAAGGAGAAACACTCCCGGTAATCGTTTCATCCAACCTCACCAAAGTGGAAGAAGATAAGCTGGTTCGGGTTCTTCGGGAGCATAAAGAAGCAATTGGATGGACAATTGCAGATATCAAAGGAATCAGTCCATCGATCTGTATGCACCGGATATTACTTGAGGAAGGAGCTCAACCATCAAGGCAAGCTCAACGAAGACTCAATCCGACAATGATGGACGCGGTGAAAAAGGAGATCTTAAAGCTGTTGGGAGCAGGAATGATTTACCCAATTTCAGACAGAAAATGGATCAGTCCAGTGCAAGTGGTGCCCAAGAAATCTGGAGTGACAGTGGTGGAAAACAAAGATGGCGAGCTTGTACCGACTAGGGTGCAAACCGGGTATCGAGTATGCATCGACTATAGGAAGGTAAATGCCGACACTCGAAAAGATCATTTTCCCCTTCCCTTTATCGATCAAATGTTAGAAAAATTAGCGGGTCATTCCCATTATTGTTTCTTAGATGGTTTTTCTGGTTATTTTCAAATTGCCATAACACCCGAGGATCAAGAAAAAACCACATTTACTTGTCCATTTGGCACTTATGCATATAGGCGCATGCCTTTTGGTTTGTGTAATGCTCCTGCGACGTTTCAACGTTGTATGATGAGCATTTTTTCTGAATACATAGGAAAAATTATTGAAGTGTTCATGGATGACTTTAGTGTGTGGGGTGATTCATTTGATGCATGTCTAGATAATCTAACATTGATTTTAAAAAGATGCATTGACACTAACTTGGTCTTAAACTGGGAAAAATGTCATTTTATGGTGGATCAAGGGATAGTATTGGGTCATATAGTGTCCATAAAAGGAATAGAAGTCGATAAGGCTAAGGTAGACATCATATCTGCATTACCTTACCCCGCAAATGTGCGGGATATACGATCTTTTCTTGGCCACGCAGGTTTTTATCGCAGGTTCATAAAAGACTTCTCAAAAATTGCATCCCCACTGTGCAATTTGTTGCAAAACGACGTGCCATTTGAGTTCAATGATCTGTGCAAAGAGGCCTTTAACCAATTAAAGGAGCGGTTGACTACACCACCCATTATCCAACCACCTAACTGGGATCTTCCATTCGAAATAATGTGCGATGCCAGTGACTATGCCGTGGGGGCGGTTTTAGGACAACGGGTCGGGAGAGCACCCCATGTGATCTACTATGCTTCTCGAACATTGATTCAGGCCCAATCAAACTATACCACTACTGAAAAGGAACTTTTATCTGTGGTATTTGCTTTAGAAAAATTTCGATCATATTTATTGGGTTCTAAAGTTATTATTTTTACAGATCATGCAGCTTTGAGGCACTTATTTGTGAAAAAGGATGCAAAACCGAGAATCATCCGATGGATACTCTTACTACAAGAATTTGACTTGGAAATAAAGGATAAAGCAGGATCGGAAAATGTAGTGGCTGACCATCTTAGCAGGGTAGTGAGAGCCGAGGACGACCTACCCCTGCGTGAAGCTTTCCCGGACGAAAGCTTATTCGCGACTGAAGCGAACCTCCCATGGTATGCTGACCTAGTGAATTATATAACTTCTAAACTAATGCCAACCCATTTTTCGCAGGCAAAGAAGCATAAAATGAGGAGTGACGCCAAATACTACATTTGGGATGATCCATACTTGTGGAAGAGATGCCCCGATCAAATCATTCAGAGGTGCGTGCCCGGATCAGAACACAAATCAATCCTTACCTTCTGCCATTCCTATGCATGTGGGGGCCACTTTGGACCAAGAAGGACCGCACAAAAGGTATTGGATAGTGGTTTCTTTTGGCCCACCATATTCAAAGACGCTTACATATTCTGTAAGTCTTGCGACAATTGCCAAAGAACAGGTAATCTATCCCAACGAGATCAAATGCCCCAGAACCCCATAATTGTATGTGAAATTTTTGATGTTTGGGGCATTGACTTCATGGGCCCCTTTCCCCCGTCTTTTGGTTGCAATTACATTTTGTTAGCTGTTGATTATGTTTCCAAATGGGTGGAAGCCAAAGCCACCCGTACTAATGACTCTAAGGTTGTTGCAGATTTTGTAAAGGCTAACATTTTTAGCAGGTTCGGTATACCTCGGGCAATAATCAGTGACAGGGGAACACACATTTGCAACCGCACCGTTGAGGCACTACTAAAGAAATATGGAGTGTTGCACCGAGTATCCACCGCATATCACCCCTAAACCAGTGGGCAGGCAGAAATTTCAAACAGGGAGGTTAAGTCTATACTCGAGAAAACAGTTCGGCCAGACCGCAAGGATTGGAGTATCAGACTGGAAGATGCATTATGGGCTTATAGAACCGCTTACAAGACGCCGATTGGTATGTCCCCATACCGATTGGTGTTTGGGAAACCGTGCCACCTACCTGTGGAACTCGAGCACAAAGCTTACTGGGCCATTAAGAAATGCAACATGGACTGGGGAGTAGCGGGAGATCATAGGAAGCTTCAATTGCAAGAACTCGACGAGATCCGAAATGAAGACTACGAGAATGCCATGATTTATAAAGATCGGACCAAAGCCTTCCATGATCAACGCATTTCTCGAAAATTTTTTAGTGAGGGCCAGAAAGTTCTTTTGTTTCACTCTCGGCTCAAATTACACCCAGGTAAGCTTCGTTCTCGTTGGGTAGGCCCATTTGTTGTTACTAATGTATCTCCCCATGGTGCAGTCGATATTAGGAGCCTGTGCACGGATAAACAGTTCAAGGTCAATGGGCACCGCCTAAAACCATATTATGAGGGATTCCAAACTGAAAACTTGGAAGTAATTGCACTAGAAACCGCTAACAAGGAGCACTAGTCCCGCGCGGACTCAGTCGAGCCAACGACAGTAAACAAAGACGCTGCTCGGGAGGCAACTCGAGAGGGAGGTTTCTTTATCCCTTCAACTCTTTATTTTCGTATTTTCATTTTGGTTAATTTTGGTTTATTTAGTCACAAAAAAAAAAAAAAAAATTTGAAAAAAAAAAAAAAAAAATTTAATTATAAAATTTCCAGTGGCCTCGTTACGGCCGTAATTTAACCTTTTACGGCCGTAACTCCATTTCATTCTTTTTATGCAGAAGCCTTATTACGGCCGTAACAAAATTTTTATGGCCGTAATGGTCCCTTTGAATTTTTTTTTTTCAGGATGTGACTTACGGCCGTAAGTCATACTTTTACGGCCGTAAGTCTTGTTTTTCAAAATTTTAAAAACAGAAAAAGAAGGGACCTCGCGCATAACTCTCCCTCTCCCCCTCTTCTTCCCACTCTCCTTCCATTTCACACCTCAATTTCGTTCTTAAGGAAACCCAATTGCACTCATCCATCACTACCTTCCTTCCTCACAAGTTCCCCAAGGTATGTTTCTTTTTCTCTTTTCCCTTTCTCTTTTTCTCTTCTTGACATGGGTAGTGTGTTTTTATCCAATGGGTTCTCGAATTTTTCCCTGTCCATTGATCACCTTTGCATTGTTTGGGATTGTGTTTTGTGATTTGGGGTTTAGTTTTGATTGTTATACCAACCATGGCATCATTTTTAGTTTGCACTCCGAGTGTTTGATGTAATGCCTATGAGGATTTCGAGTGTTTATTTGCATCAAGTTGCATCTCTAACCGCCCTATTATGCTAGTATGGGTGTATTGCCGTCATATAGGAATATAATTGTAGGGAAGTGTGGTGCTTGGTCTTGATACTTTCATAGGGCATATTGCATAGTCCTCTTTCCCTTCTACTTATCATTTCTTGTTTATTTTGGTTATGAGTTCCAACTTTTATCTTCGCATTGCCTAAGTATTGACCCCGCATCGTCTTTTTGGTTTGCCATATTGGATAGTGTCTCATGCAGTTGACAAATATAGCATGACCTTGCACTTGTTGCGTGCACTCTAACGAACACATGTTAGGTTCCTTGTACTTAGGCTATTTTCCGATGTGTGATATGGGGGTTTCTACGATTATTTATACACCTCTTCCCACGACTTGGTTCCGCCCATACCTTGCTTGTGTGTACATTATACAGGTCGTGAACAGCCTTGATTTTCAATTTCGGCCTTTACCATCACGCACTATTGGCTTGCGCATATTTGCTTTTCCATCCCTATCCATGCTTGACTGATCTCCTCGCTTCTTTCACAGGATTTTCTATGGCCCCACCGACTAAGAAAGGAAAGCAGGTGGCAGGGGAATCCTCGGCTGTGCCCCGCCAGGAGAAGACCCAGTCTAAACTGTGTATTAAGGAACGCCTTTTCCTCCCAGAAGACTTTCAGGAATGGAGGAGCGCTGACACCGTCATTGCCCCGCGACAGTTTTGGCCCGCTTCGTCGAATTTGGATGGGTCAGATTCGTGAGTGATCTACCGTTTGGGAACCCCCCGCTGGTGTACAAATTCTACACCCAGTTCAACAAAGACATTGGTGACGAGGGCTCCCTTGACTTTCACCACACTAGAGTTGCGGGGAAGAGAATCAAATTTGATAAGGAAGTGGTGGATAACTATTTGGGGTTAAATAGCACTGGGTCGGTCCCCATGTCGTCTAATGCGGGTGTTTTCTTTTCGGACCAAGAGGTGCTCCGTTGGGCTTTGAAGCCTGAACTCCATGACTCCCTGACTGTCATCCTTCCGCACTACAAGAATCGGGATCTACAGCGGGACGCCTAGTACCTGCACCAGTGGGGGTCGGGGAGTCTCTTCCCATCCACTAGCCTCACTACAATATCTGTTCGCTACCTCCGGGTCTACTACGCCATCACCATGGGAATCAAGTTTGACTTGGGGCAGCACATCTTTGATACGATATCCACTTACGCCAGCTTGATACCACAGAAGCGAGGCATGCCGTTCCCTTGTTTAATCACCGCCTTATGCCGGGCTCAAAGAGTTCCCGCTGCGGTAAGTGACGAAACCTTGGGGCATGGGAATCGCCTCACGAAGGCGAGTTTGGAGAATGCTCGCAGGCAGATCGTTGCGAAGCGGGGTCACGGAGATGATGAATCAGGGGACTCCGATGGTGATCAGGGCGCCGAGGAGCCCGCAGCACGGGAAGCGCCAAAACATCCTAATGCTCCTACCCCTTTTGAGCTTCAGATGCTGGGCATGATGCAGGCCTTCCAAACCCAGCTGAACGCTATGCAAGAAGATCGGCAGCTTCTACTAGAGGAGCAGCGGGCCATTCGGGATCAGATTCGGCAATTGCAGAGAGCTCGAGACGATCAACCTCCACAATAGCCCGGGGAGTTTCTTCTTCTTTTTTTTTCCCTTTTCTTGCTTTCCCTTTTATTGTTTGCCTTTTTCAATGAGGACATTGAATTGTCTAAGTCGGGGGGGGGGGGGAATTGACTTGATTGTAAGCTTATCTAATTCAATTTCTCTCTGTAATCGAATCTTTAAAAGGTATTTCGATCTTGTTAGCTGTCTTTGCTACCTATCTATGCTACTTAGATCCTTAACCATACTTTGATAGGAAGCAACCTCACTTTTGGTGCAATTTTTTTGAAAAATCATTGCATAATTGGATATAAATTGAGCACATAGAGATCATCTCGTCCAATACTTCATCAATAGGTTGGAAATGAAAAGTAAAATTGTCAAATACCTATAACCGAGTTAACCCGACCTACAATAGACAGATTACCCTTTCATATATAACCTTGAATGTCCCAAATTATTATACCTCTGTGAGTAGTAATGGTTTGAATGCTTTCAACCGTTACCCTCGACCAATGGACTTAGATTGGAATGTAGATCAAGCAATGACCTATAACTCATAATTAGATGGGAGAAACATATGAAAACCATAATTTGTGAGCTTTTGAACCTAAGAGCTATTTTCAATACTTATAAGCTCGTAATTCTTTGATGTGTGTCCTGCATGGTTGAGTTATACTTGGATGTGCTTTCTTGTGCATACCGTTGTAGCTTCTTGATTCAAGTGCAAATTATAGCAAAGGCAATAGGTTAAACCAAATTTGACTTGCTAAAAGAGCCTACCTTGCTACATGGACCAATAGAAGCCCTTTTGAGCCTTAGCCTTTCTTTGAATTTTTATGCCACGCTACAAGCCACGAATACCCTTTCTTTTGCAGTATCTCTGTTTTGAACCCATTGAGAAGGGATTTGCAAGCTTTTGTTGATTGAGGATTGTGCTATGGTTTAAGTCTAATTTAGTGGAGATAGTTATCTTGTGTTGGGCGATGGTTGTATAATGGACTGAAGTCAGGGGAATGTAATTCAATCTTGTGCAAATTGATGACTTCCTAAGTTGCAGTCTATACTCAAAAAAAAAAAAAAAAAAAAAAAAAAAAAAAAAAAAGAGAAAAAGCAATGAAAAGGAAGTTAGTCAAGTGTGGATAAAGTTGGATAGTGGGAAACAATAAAGTTCATAATAAGAGTGAAGGAAGTGATGTTATTTTGAATCGACTTAGTTGCGAAGTTCCTTCTCGAATCAGCCTAAATATATCCTTTTATCCTACCTGACCCGAAGCCCCGTTACAACCAAATAAAGACCTTCGCTTTGCACTTGTGTTATTGTTGGCTCCGGTTATGACAGTTAGGCAATCTGTGGTACGGACTTATCCATGCAGAGAACTGAGCGAAAAATTCAACACCTTATACACTTTGTGCGAAGAGAGGAACATCTTGTGAGGGTGTTAACTCCCATTACATTTACTTATGAGTGGTTTGAATTGCTTGGTCTAGGGTTGGTGGTATGAATGTGGTCAGGGGTACTGTGTTGACTGAATTCACATCATGAACAACTCGGTTTACGAAACTGATTTCTTCTAGAGTTGGGCGAAATTATTCTCCTCGTAGTCACTCATACATGGTTGGGATGTGATCAAACACGAGAGGTGCAAGGAAATAAACCATATCGAGTCATGATTGGGATGGGGAATAAAGGGCGTTGCATCTCTAGCACACACTAACACAATCCGATCATGCAATGGAACAAAATTTTTTGTTAAGGAAAAGTGGGTTGCAACCTCAAGTCCCTAAATTGTATTATGTGGTTTGAGTCCTATTTCTTTCTTGTTGAATCTTTGTTCGAGGACGAACAATGGTTCAAGTATGGGGGGATTTGATAAGTGTTATATTCACGTTTATTTTATGCACTTATACCCTTGAATATACCATAATGTGATTCTATCTAAGTATTATTAATGCATTTTATGTTTTATGTTGTATAGGATCCTAAAAGAGGAGAAAAGAAGAAAAAAGGACCAAATTGCACTAAAAACTGAAGTTTGGGGACTTAGGTGCAAATACCTTTACGGCCGCAAGCAAAAATCTTTACGGCCGTAAGAAACATCTTTACGGCCGTAACCTTCAAAGAGTGAAAAATGTGCAGAAACACAGTTACGGCCGTAAAGGGACATGTCACAGCCGTAACCTTCAAAAGATACAAAATCAGCAGAGACTCAATTACGGCCGTAAAAGAATCTTTACGGCCGTAAGAGAATCTTTACGGCCGTAAATCTTCAAGTCAAAAATTTCCTTATTTCCATTCTTTCCATAATTTTGGATTTCTTGCTCCCAAAGTTAGGGCACGAAAATTGAAGTTATAAATAGGGAAGTTCATGACAAGAAAGAAGAGAATGATATTTTGAGAGCCACCAATATCAAGGTTTGAAGAGAAGAAATTCCGGGCAAAAATCAAGGTGAATCAAGACAATATTTTTGGGGAGTTCTTCATGGCAATGCGTGGCTAGTCTTCTCAACCTAGTTCAAGGGGGACGTTGTGTTCATATTATTTTATTATTCATTCCTCAAACTCGTAACGTAGTTCTTGTTTTTATGTTTTATTTATTGGATTTCTCATGAACATTAATTTCGTCAAGACAATTTATTAATTGATTAAGGCCTTGTCTTTTAATTATTGTGTTGATGTTTGCTAATTTGGGTAATTGGATTCGTACTTGTCTTGTTATCCAAATCATAGTAGCAATTGGTAATTTTATATTTCCTTATGAAAATCCAATCTAGATTAATCAATTCGAGCATATGTAATTGATAATTTAGTTCAACTAATTCTTCTTGTTTTCACATAGTTAATGAATTAAATCTAGGGAGCTTATTCTAGGTTGTTCATTCACTCTAAATTGATTGGATAACTAATTCTAATTGATTATTATTAAGGAAGAATTTGATTAATTAGAGCTTTTTGATTATTTCGGGTGATAAATAAAATAAAGGAAATAGTACATGCGTTGCTTGGGGAATGACAATATTATGATAGGACACAACCGAACCTGAGAACTAGGATTCTTTATTATTTGATTTTTATTCCAGCTATTTTACATCTTTATTTGATTATTTAGATTAATTGAAATTTTCAACTCAAAACCCCCCTTATAATTCTAATTGACATGTCATTAAATTAGTTTCCGTTCCTCGTGGGATCGACCCTTGCTTCCGCTATCACATTTAAATTTGAGTTTTGGCAAGTAAGGAAATTTAATTAATTCTTGGTGCATCGCGACGCGCACCATACGTACTCAATTCAATTCTTGATTTATCATCCGTAAGTAATTAACACGTTCTAACTACTTATTTTCTCCTTAATTGTATTTAATTAGAATAAGCTCTCTAATCAAACTATAGACATTGGACAATCTAAAATAAGCTCATTAGATTTAATATAATAACTAAATGACTCAAGAAGAATTTAAGTGTTCTAGATTACCAATCACACAAGCTCGTGATGATTAACCTAGGTTGAATTTCCAATGGAATTACAAAAATCCCAATTGCTACTATGAATTGAACAACAAGATAATTACAAATCCAATCATTCAATTTAGCATGCATTGACACAACAAGATATGAGATAGGCCTAAATCACATAAATTATTGTATTAATTGAAATAACGTGCATGGAAATCCAACAATCAAGAATATAGAATTTAATACTAAATTACTAATTTGGAAAATAGTAGCATAATGAAAATAAATACAACGTCCCCTTGAACTAGCTAGAGAACTTAGCAGCCCAAAGTCATGAAGAAATCTATAATTTTCGCTCTTGATTTACCTTCTTGATTGACTTGATTCCTCTTCCAAGCTCCAAGCAAGCCGCTTTCTCAATAATAATTTTTCCACCCTTATTATGTCATGAATTTCCCTTTTTATAGCCACCAAAAACGTGCCCTAGAGTTGGGCTCAAGACATACCAAAGATAGGCCATGAATCAGATTAGGAAATTATTTCGCATGCAAGTTACGATCGTAACCTTGGGTTTTACGGTCGTAAGTGAGTTCCTGAAAATTTTTATGCTTTGGAAGTTACGGCCGTAACTTTGGGGTTTACGACCGTAAGTAAGTTTCTACCTAATTTTCACCTACGCCCATAAAAGATTTACAGCCGTAAGTTTTAGGTGTTACGGCCATAAGTAAATTGCAGCTAAGGTCCCCAAACTTCAGTTTTAAGTGCATTTTGGTCATTTCTTCCTCTTTTCTCGTCCTTTGTGATCTTATATAACATAAAAGATAAAATGCATTAACAATGCTTAAATATGATCAAATCAATAATAGACTAAGGCCACAAGCGCACAAAATAAGTGCTAATAAAGCACTTATCAAATCCCCCCACACTTGAACCATTGTTCGCCCTCGAACAATGATGGAAAAGAGAATAAAATAGGACTCAAACAACAGATAGACCTATGATTTAGAGAATTAAGGTTACAACCCACTTTTTTTTAGCAAGAATGTTCAATTGCATAATCAGAGTGTATTAGTGTGTGCTAGAGATGCAAGTCTGATATTCCCCGGCTCAAATCATGGCCCAATATGGTTTATATCATTTCACCTCTCGTGTGCACTCCCCTCTCTATCAATGAGTGACTACAAGGAAACCAGTTTCGCCCAACTCAAGCAGAAATCACCCGTGTAAACCGAGTTGCTCATGATGTGAATTCAGTCAACAAAGTATTCCCAACCACATTCATAGCACAAACCCTAGACCAAGCAATTCAAATCACTCATAAGTAAATGTAATGGGAGTTAACACCCCCACTAGATATTTATCTCTTCGCATAAAGTGTATAAGGGTGAGAATTTTCACTCAACTCACTGCATGGATAATTCATTACCACAGACTGCACAAATGTTATAACCGGAGCCGACAATAACACGAGTGCAAAGCAAAGGTCTTTATGCAGTTGTAATGGGGCTTCAGGTCAGGTAGGATAAACGGACATATATTAGGTTGAGTCGAGAAGGAATTTCGCAAGCTAAATCAATTCAAAATGACATTACTTCCTTCACTCTCAATATGAACTCATTACTTCCTCCTGCCCAACTTAGTTAACACTTGAAATTTCTTTTTTTATTTCCTTCACAAGTTGAGTGTTTGACTTCCTCAACTTCTAATTTTCTTGACTAAACTTCCCTTTCATTGCTTTTTTTTTTCTTTCGATTTTTTTTTCTAGTACAGACTGCAACTTTTCCTCTTTTGTTCAAATCACCACGCAGTCACCAATTGGCATAAGATAAAATTACACTCCCTTGAATTCAGTCCAATACACAACCGTCACCCAACACAAGATAACCATTGCAACTCCTTAGACTTAGGTCATAGCACAATTATCAATCAACAAAAGCTTGCGAAACTCTTCTCTATGGTTCAAAACAGAGACCCTATTGGTACATTTCGTGGCTTGTAGCGTGGTATCAAAACTTCAAAGAACGGCTAAGGCTCAAAGGAGCTTCTATTGGTACATGTATCATGGTAGGCCCTTTTAGCAGGTTAAATTTGGTTTAACCTAATGCCTTTACTATATTTTGCACTTGAGTCAAGAAGCTATAACGGTATGCACAAGAAAGCACATCCAAGCACAAACCAACCATGTAGGACACACATCAAAGAATTACAAGCTCAATATAAGGGTTAAAAACAGCTTTTAGGCTCAAAAGCTCACAAATTATGGTTTTCATGTGTTTCTTTCATCCAATTATGAGTTATAGGTCATTGCTTGATCTTCATTCTAAATTCAAATCCATTGGTTAAGGTTAGTGTGTAAAAGTATTCAAATCATGACTACTCACAAAAGTCTGATAATTTCTGTTGGAATTGGGACGCTTAGGGTGATATATAAAGGGATAATATGTCAATTTCAGTTTGGGTTGGCTAGGTTGTAGACATTTGACAATTTTACTTTTATTCTCAACCTATTCAAAGTTTTTGCTAGACAAGATCATCTTTATGTGCTCAATTCATATCCAATTATGCAATGATTACTCAAAATTTTTTCAAAAGTAAGCCCGCTTCCTATTACACCAAAACGTGGTTTAAGACATAAATGACATAACTTGGGAACACAATTAAAATGGATATTGACTCAAAAGAAATTGAACACTACTCGACTACAAGAAAGGAAAATATGAAGAAAACAACCTTACATTCATCCCCCCACATTTAAATACGACAATGTCCTCATTGTAAAATAATTCAAAACAACAGAGGGCGAATCAGAAAACTCCCTTGGGATCTATTGTAGCGGTGGCCTGTCCCGGGGTCCTTGCAACCTTCGAATCTCCTCTCGAATGACTCTTTTCTCTTCCAATATTAATTGTTGATCCTCTTGTATAGCATTCAATTGAGTGTGGAAGGCTTGCATCATCTCCAACATTTGCAGCTCAAAGGGGCTATGAGTTGGAACCCGTTGTGCCCCATCCCTAGCGGTGGGTTCCTCGATGACCCGATCATCTTCCGACTCTCCTAAATCTCTGTCCCGAAAATTTCCCTTGGCAACGATCTGCCTGCGAGCATTTTCCAAACTAGCCTTTGTGAGGCTATTTTCGTGCCCCAATGTTTCCTCGCTCACCGCTGCGAGGACTCGTTGAGCTCGACATAATGCTGTGATTAGGCACGGGAAGGGCATACCTCTCTTCTGAGGCATCAGGATAGCATATGTGCAGATTGTGTGATATATATGTTGGCCCAAGTCAAATTTGATCCCCCTGGTGATAGCATAGTAAACTCGGAGATATCGGATAGAAATAGTAGTGAGGCTGGTAGACGAAAATAGACTCCCCGACTCCCATTGATGTAGGTACCAGGCGTCCATCTGTAAGTCCCTATTCTTATACTGGGGATGGATGACATGTAGGGTATCTTGGAGTTCGGGTTTCAGAGCCCATTGGAGTACTTCATGATCTAGAAAGAAAGCTCCTGCAGTGAAGGTTATAGGTACGGCTCCCGTATTATTGATTTCCAAGTAGCTCTCAATCACGCCCTTTGAGAATTTAATTCTCTTCCCCGCGACCTTGGTGCAGTGATAGTCTAGAGAACCTTCATCACCAATCTCCTTGTTGAATTGTGTGTAGAACTTGAACACGAGTGGGGGGTTCGCGAAGGGCAGATCGCTGGCAAACTTCACCCAACCAAATTCCAAAAAGCAGGCCCATAAGGGTCGAGGTGCAATGACTATTTCTGCTCTCTGCATATCCTGAAAGTCATCCTGTAGAAATAGCCGTTCTTTAATGCATTGCTTAGATTGAGTTTTCTCTTGGCGGGGTTCAGATGAGGATTCCCCTGCTACTTGCTTCCCTTTTTTTTGTCGGTGGAGCCATAGATTATCCTATATAAGGAATGATTAAATTAGTCGAGTGCTAGGGTAACTTAAGGATAATACACTCAAGCAAGTATAGCTCATTGTTCAAGTCGCAAAGTTCGAGATTCAATGTAGACATGAAAGAGCACAATGTACACTAAAATGCATCTTGACTTAATTTGCATTCAAATTTACCCCAAAATGTTCCATAAATTCCTACCATTTAGAACAATCACAATGAGGGCTTACTCAATTTTCGAATGCACAAATTCAACATGGGAAGAAATAATACATGTAACATAGTGTGCAAATATCCGATTAAGCTTCAATGTCAAGCAATGAAATAAAAACATTCACATGCTCATAAAAAATTCCCTATCATGTTTTCCGAGAGAGCACAATCGTCTAGCCTAACACTTCAAATGCATAGTGTATGCTAGGTTTTTTATTTTTTTAAATAGTGCAATGACGGAAAAATAGAGTAACAGTAAATAAATATAAAATTAAAAAAAAAAATTAGAGAGTATAGAAACTCCCTTCCCGGGTTGTCTCCCGATCAGCGCCATTGTTTACTGTCGTCGACTCGACCGAGTCCTTGAATGACTAGTGCCCTTTATTGTTGTTCTCCAGCGTGATTACTTCCAAGTTTTCAGTTTCGAACCCGTCATAGTATGGCTTGAGACGGTGCCCATTGACCTTGAACTATTTTTCGATTTTCAAGCTTCTAATTTCGACTGCACCATGCAGAGAGACATTAATAACAACAAAAGGGCCAACCCAACGAGAACGAAGCTTACCTGGGTGCAACTTGAGCCGAGATTTAAACAATAGCACTTTATGGCCCTCACAAAAGCTTTTTCGAGAAATGTGTTGATCATGGAATGCTTTAGTTCGATCTTTATAGATCATTGCATTCTCGTAAGCGTCATTCCGGATTTCGTCCAATTCTTTCAATTGGAGCTTCCTATGATCTCCCGCTGCTCCATAATCCATATTGCATTGCTTGATGACCCAATAAGCTTTATGCTCGAGTTCCACAGGTAGATGGCACGGATTTTCGAATACCAAACGGTATGAGGACATACCAATTGGCGTCTTGTAAGCGGTTTGGTAGGCCCATAGAGCATCTTCGAGTCTAATACTCCAATCCTTTCAGTTCGAATGGACCGTTTTCTCTAAAATGGACTTTACCTCCCTGTTGGAGATTTCTGCCTGCCCGCTGGTTTGGGGATGATATGCGGTAGATACCCCGTGCAACACTCCATATTTCTTTAACAAGGCTTCAATAGTTCAGTTGCAAAAGTGCGTCCCCTTGTCACTGATCATTGCTCGGGTATTTCTAACCTGCTGAAAATGTTAGCCTTCACAAAGTCCGCAACAACCTTAGCTTCATTAGTACGGGTGGCCTTTGCCTCTACCCATTTTGACACATAATCAACAGCTAGACGAATGTAATTACAACCAAAAGATTAGGAAAGGGTCCCATGAAGTCAATGCCCCATACATAAAAAATTTCACATACAATTATAGGGGTTTGAGGCATTTGATCTCGTTGGGACAGATTACCTGTTCTCTGACAGTTATCGCAAGACTTACAGAATATGTAGGCGTCCTTGAAAAGGGTCGGCCAAAAAAAACCACTTTTCAATACCTTTTGTGCGGTCCTTCTAGGTCTAAAATGGCCTCCTCATGCATATGAATGGCAAAAGGTAAGGATTGATTGGTATTCTGATTCGGGCATGCACCTCCGAATGATTTGGTCAGGACACCTCTTCCACAAGTATGGGTCATCCCAAATGTAGTATTTGGTGTCACTCCTCATCTTATGTTTTTTTTCCTGCGAAAAACATTAGGTATTAGCTTATAAGTCATGTAATTAACTAAATCAGCATACCGTGGTGGGTTCGCTTCGATAGCAAATAAACTTTCATCCGGAAAGGCTTCACACAAAGGTTCGGCCTTCACTACCCTGCTGAGATGGTCAGAGACCACATTTTCAGAACCCG
Source organism: Ligustrum vulgare (assembly GCA_963555705.1). Lineage (NCBI taxonomy): Eukaryota > Viridiplantae > Streptophyta > Magnoliopsida > Lamiales > Oleaceae > Ligustrum > Ligustrum vulgare. Next base: position 53,546,397 of record OY743171.1, read on the forward strand.
CCTTATCCTTAATTTCCAAATCAAACTCTTGTAGTAAGAGTATCCATCGGATGATTCTTGGCTTTGCATCCTTCTTCACAAACAAATGCCTCAATGCTGCATGATCTGTAAAAATAATGACTTTAGAACCCAATAAATAAGAATGAAATTTTTCTAAAGCAAATACCACAGATAAAAGTTCCTTTTCAATGGTGGTATAGTTTGATTGAGCCTAATTCAAGGTTCGAGAGACATAGTTAATCACATGGGCTGCTCTCCCAACCTGTTGCCCTAAGACTGCCCCCATAGCATAGTCACTGGCATCACACATTATTTCGAATGGGAGATCCCAGTTTGGTGGTTGAATAATGGGGGGGTGTCGTCAACCGCTCCTTCAGTTAGTCGAAAGCCTTTTTGCACAGCTCGGTGAATTCAAATGGAACATCGTTTTGCAACAAATTGCACATTGGGGATGCAATTTTGGAGAAATCCTTAATAAACCTGCGATAAAAACCTGCATGTCCAAGAAAAGATCGTATATCCCGCACATTTTCGGGGTAAGGTAATGCAGAAATGAGGTATACCTTAACTTTATCAACTTCTATCCTTTTTTCAGACACTACACGACCTAGCACAATTTCTTGATCCACCATAAAATGACATTTTTCCCAATTTAGGACTAAGTTAGTGTCAATGCATCGTTTCAAAATTAATGTCAAATTACCCAAGCATGCATCAAACGAGTCACCCCACACACTAAAGTCATCCATAAACACTTCTATAATTTTTCCTATATATTCAGAAAAAATGCTCATCATACAATGTTGGAATGTTGCGGGAGCATTACACAAACCAAAAAGTATGCGTCTATATGCAAAAGTGTCAAATGGACAAGTGAATGTTGTTTTTTCTTGATCTTCTGGTGTTATGGCAATTTGAAAATATCCAGAAAAACCATCTAAAAAACAGTAATGGGAATGATTAGCTAGCTTTTCCAACATTTGATCCATAAAGGGAAGGGGAAAGTGATCTTTTCAAGCGTCAGCGTTTACCTTCCTGTAATCGATGCATACTCGGTATCCGGTTTGTACCCTAGTCGGTACAAGTTCTCCATCCTTATTTCCTACCACCGTCACTCCAGACTTCTTGGGCACTTCTTGTACTAGGCTGATACACTTGCTGTCTGAAATTGGGTAAATCATCCCTGCTCCTAACAGCTTTAAAACTTCCTTCTTCACCACCTCCATCATTGCCGGATTTAGTCTTCGTTGAGCTTGTCTTGATGATTGAGCTCATTCCTCAAGTAGTATACGATGCATACAGATTGACGGGCTGATTCCCTTGATATCTGCGATTGTCTAGCCAATTGCCACCTTGTGCTTTCGAAGAACCCGGACTAGTTTGTCTTCTTCCACCTTGGTGACGTTAGATGAAACAATCACGGGAAGCGTTTCTCCATCACCAAGAAATACATATTTCAAATGGGATGACAGATATTTCATTTCCACTACTAGTGCCTGCAAAATAGAGGGTAGCAATTTGTTAGGATAGTCTGTTAACTGAATTGTTTTGATAGTATACCTGCGTGGCACGGGCCCTAGCGAATTAATTGCAGTTATTCCATTTTGCAGTTCCTTGCTCATTCCAAATTCGTCATCATCAACTTGCCTTAATGACTCCAAAATAGCTGTTTCTAGCTCATCCCTGCAATTTAACTCAAAGACTTTCTACACTGCAGGAGTAATGACATTAATAGAATAGGCAACACACATATCGTTCGGGTGCTTCATTGCATCATAAATATTAAATTGTACCACCTCCCCATTAAATTCCATGGTCAACACCCCTTTCCTCATATCAATAATGGTTTGGGAAGTCTACAAAAATGGTCTTCCTAACAATATAAGGGGTAGAGTTAGGGGAGTGATCATCATTAATATCTAACATATAAAAGTCCGCCGGAAACACCAACCCTCCTACTTGCACTAACACATCCTCAACTACCCCATCCGAATATGCATTGGAACAGTCGGCTAGTTGAATGATAACACTAGTTTCAGTCATCTAAGTAAGTTTTAATGCAGTGTAAGTAGATCTAGGCATTACATTTATAGATGCTCCTAAGTCTATCAATGCATGATCTACCTTAGTGTTACCTATTTGACATGTCACAGTAAAAATACCCGGATCTTTACACTTAGGAGGAAATTTTCTTTGAAATATTGCTGACACATTCTCTCCCATTCTTACCTTCTCGGTCCCTACCAATTTTCACTTGTTAGTGCACAGATCCTTAAAAAACTTTGCATATCGGGGAACTTGCTTGATGGCATCCAATAATTGAATATTGACTTCCACCTTCCTAAACATCTCCAAAATCTCTCTTTCCTTGATTTCTTTGGTTGCCTTTGCTAGCCTGCTAGGAAAAGGAGGTGGAGTTAGTTTAACATTTACAGTGGAGTCAGCCCTTACTTGAGAGTTTTGAGAAGTGCCATTTCTCCTTCTTTGTCCTCTTCGTCAAATACTGGGGTTTTCATTTGTGAGACCTCAATTTCCTTTCCACCTCAGAGAGTCACGGCACTCACGTTTTTCGAATTCACCTAGGGTTGCGATGGTAGCTTTCCTCCAGATTGCACCTCCCTTCATTTCCATTTCTCCTTCTTTGTCCTCTTCGTCAAATACTAGGGGTTTCATTTGTGAGCCCTCAATTTCTTTTCCACCTCGGAGAGTCATGGCACTCACATTTTTCGAATTCACCTCGGGCTGCGATGGTAGCTTTCCTCCAGATTGCGCCTCCAATCTATTGATGGCGTTGGCCATTTGGCTCATTTGGTTTTCAGGTTTTGAATACTTGATTTGGAATCCTGTTGAAATTGCAGTGTGTTAGTTGCCAGCGTTTTTACCATATCTTTGAGAGACAAAACTGAATTTGGAGGTTTTTGTTGATATTGTCCCCGTTGGCTCGTCTTTTTTTTTTTCTTCTTCTCCTATTAGTTGACTTAACTAACTTCTTGCACATTAATATAATGATATATTATATATAAATATCTTCTTTGAGTCAGCTCCTGACTTTAGACAAAACACTTTACCTGCACTAAAAGTAGACTCTGAAGCTACCATCATAACCGAAGGTGTTAGTAGATCTTTTGCTATGGCAGAAACAATCGGATATCGTTTGTTCATTTTCCAATATTCAAGTAAATCAAATTCTAAAGAATTAGCAGGCTCCACAATTCTAAGTAAATCTAGTTGAAAATACATTTACAGTTCTTCAGGTATTACCAGCGGACCTGATTCGTAACAACTTGGAGATATACTGTAAGAAGAAGTTTCTTGTGTTTGACTAATTTCTTCCATTAGATTGTATAATTCTATTTTGTCGTCTCCAAATGTAGTGGCACGTTGATGCGAACCCCCTTGGTATATTGACCAAGAATTTTCACAACTATTTGAAATCTTCCCAAGAACGCTAAAATGGTAAAGAAAGTGATAAAACACATCAACCATTCATATACTTTTCCATATTTATACAAATATTATGCTCTTCATGATTACATATAATGGAATCTTATCAACCATTCATATACTTTTCCATATTTATACAAATATTATGCTCTTCATGATTACATATAATGGAGTCTATAATTCATTCATATACTTTTTCATATTTGTACAAATATTATGCTCTTCATGATTACATATAATGGAGTATATAATTCATTCATATACTTTTCCATATTTATACAAATACTATGCTCTTCATGATTACATATAATGGAGTATATAATTCATTCATATACTTTTCCATATTTATTAAATTAAGATTCTCATAATTATTATATATAATGGAACCTCTCATGCTTGCATATATTTTCTTAATTTCAATAATAAAAATAATTTTTGTATAAATAAATATTGGGATAACATTGAATTAAGTACTTGGACTTAATATACTTTAAATCAAGAGAATGGAGATATTTTTAGAAATTCAGAATTTAATTTAAAATCGAACGATCTCGATTATTTCTTGACTTGGCTATACGAATACGTCGTGGCGTTAACTTAATAAAAATGGGTGAAATAGTAGCGACACGATTTTCTATTAAAATAATTATTAATCGCGTAAAAATTCTTGGTCGCTACAAACTTACCCCCTTAAAATAATTTCGTCCTCGAAATTAAACTTACTTGATCTTATGATTTCTGAACACTTAATCAGAATCTCTTCTTCTTCTTCTTATGTAGCATCATCGCTACCATATTTAACCCAACCATATTTAACCCACTGGACTTTGACTAAATGCATCAATTTGTTTTCTTAAGACATGAACTTTTCTATCAATAATAGACATATGTCTACTCATAAATTCTTCTGAATCAAAATGAAAATTCCCAATCGTATGTGATATTTCATCATATCTTGTAGTACTCATGTAACCTGTCACTTATCATCGTATCATGTAACCTCAAATATTCGTATTAATATCTCTAAAATTTCAATAAATCTTTACTAACATATCATACCATAATAATTTGTCATTTCTTCTTATCACCAAATATCCCAAAATAATTAAAACGATTACCTGAATATTTTCTATGTAATATACCCAAACATGTTATTCACATATCAACATAATCATCAGTTTATCTTTCCAATATTTGTAACCCAAAATTTCTGCAAAATTCAATAAACAAATATCTCCCAAATAATTAAAATTCTTAACTCAAATATCATAACATTTCCCGTAAGGTATTCCTTTCACTTGCACAAACTTATTAATCCTGATTCAATACAGTCCTTATTTCACTTTCACGTATCCCTGTATTATTTCTATACCTTGATTATTATATCAAAATATCAGTATCCAAAATCCAAGAAAATATTCCATATCTCAAATCCCGTCATCATCAAATCTTCCTTTTATCAAGAAAGTAAACGGCGCATAACTCTTGTTCCCTCTTTTCCATTATTCTATTCCGCGCTTTCTTGCTGGAATCAATATCACGCGGATTTCCTCCGATCCTTAATGCTTTTAAATAGTTCATTCTGGGAAGAGGTTAGATCCATCAAAACATGGATATCATTCTTACAAACATTCGCAAGTATTATTCCAGTCTTCCAATGAATGATCTGAGGAAAATTTATCGAATAAGACTCGAAAGATTGAGGTTGTTGATGGCTCATGGTGTTTCAGAAGATGTTCGCTGGTTGATCGAAGCAAAGGTTCGACTATCTGGTGAATTACCTATGACATTTCCAAAGCACATGCCTGGTTTAGGCAAAAGCACCTTCGCAAAGAAACGAAGAGCAAAAAGGCTGAATGGTTGCTACAAATGTGCTCGTTGGAACTGTGATACTCGTTGCAAAACAGTAGGATATTCTTCTACTAATCGGGATGATAAAATCAAATTCATAAAGGGTGGACTGAGTAAGGAGTCTTTGGATGATATTCGACTGACTCTTGAGACGCACCCAAGTGGTTATGTGCAACGTGAACTTCTCTCCTTATATGCTCAGTTTAACGAGGACAAAAATCGTTATAGTCTCCAAAATATAATAGCAAAAGATCCTGTTTGCCAGTCTGTTTTACAAAATGAGGCTTCTGGCAGTTCATCAATGATATAAGGTAAATCTCTTGATACACATTTAAAATATTTTGCTGTTTTCTTTCACGCGTTTTGGAAATAAAATATATTTTCCTTTCTCGAGTTTTGATAAAGCTGGAAATAAATATATTTTCCTTTCTCGAGGTTTGATAAAGCTGGAAATAAATCACCGAAAGGTGATATCTTTGGTAAAACAGTCAAAAGTTGGCCGATTTTGTCAAAAGTAAATCTTTACTTTTTCAGAATCAATCAAAAACAGTAAGTTTTTCCGGCTTTAAATAGCCAAACATATTTCATAGTTCAGGCATCCCAAAATCACATCTTCTTCGTAAGTTTTCTCTTCTATACTATCAAAGATGGAAGCACCAAAACTTCGACAGATCAAAACTATTTGTGTATTTTGTGGATCAAAAGTGGGGAAAGGCTTCAGTTATCTAGAAGCGGCCGTAGATCTTGGAAAGAAACTGGGGGAAAAAGGTATCACTCTTGTGTATGGGGGTGGTAGCAGTGGTCTAATGTGTTGTGTTTCCCAATCTGCTCTTGCAGAGAAATCAAAAGTAATCGGTGTCATACCTGTCCCTTTGGTAGATGTTGCAGGAAAAACACGAGGGCATGAAGTTCAAACCTTATCCATCCATGAACGCATAACTTGTATGCTATATGGTTCTGATGCCTTTATAGCCCTGCCCGGAGGTTTTGGTACCTTAGAAGAAATCTTTAACATTACCTCGTGGGCTCAACTAGATCTCCATACTAAGCCTATTGGGCTTCTGAATGTTAACAATTTCTTTGATGGCTTGTTAACCTTTCTTGATTATGCTGTGGAACAGGGATTCATCTCTCCATTTTCCAGAAGGCTCCTTATTTCTGCTCCTACTATTGATGAACTACTGGATAAGCTGCAGTCATATATCTCAATACAAGATCCAGCAGGGGTTAAGATAGATTGGTCGCAAGGAAGGGGAATCAAGCGAAAATGGAGTCCGGTTAATGTAAACTTAACTTTATGAATCTTAGAATAGGTGGGGGTAGAGTACGGAGTATTCTTACTCTCGAGACACCCCTCTAATTTCCTAGGATTTCCTTAATGTTTAAATCTTGTGTGTACCTCAAAGGTTCCAGGTGGTAGATTACGGAGTATTCTTACTCTCGAAACACACCTCTTTGAAGGTTTCTTTATTTCCTCAAAAGGTCAGAGGTGGTAGGATACGGCTACTCCGGAAACACATCTCTCAATTTGAGGAATTTCCCATGTTGCTTTCTTTTGCTTTTGCGTGTTTCATGTATTTCTTTCCAGTGTGACTCTTGTGTGTTCTCCTTACGAGAAAATAATAATATCTCTGTTATCATCTACTAAATCTCGTTTGTGATGTAAATGAATTTGCATGTCTAACCTCAATTCTCTTAGTGATTGCATACCATACTATGCTCTTAATTCCAAACGATAAAATTCTAGGCAGAGTTTCCTTTGAAATTTGGACTTATTCAAACCGTAAGCATACTTCATAACTCACAATAATAAATAATTCCACATTTGATCACAACGATCTAAAAATTGACCACAATTTCATCAAACTTCAATATCATAAAAAAATATTCCAGAAAATCAATTCATAATTCCTCAACATAGAAATTTCAAATCATAGTCGTCAATATCACAATATCACTTCCTTCAATACCTTAATTGGCTCAAAAGATTACTCATACTTATATTTATAAGTCATAAATCATATTCCCAAAATTTAATCACAAGGCCAAAGTTCATAATAAATTTCTCTTCAATATAGAGGCATAATTCACTTACTCAACATAATAGCCATTACTTAATTCCCAATAACCAAATCTTTAAATCTCTAACTTCATAATGCTTCTCATAAAAGTCTCATTAAAATCATATCACTTATAATCTTAACATCTCATAAAACTTCATAAAATTGGCTCGCTATTTCTCATTAAATCTAAATGATAGATAATCTGAACATATTTCTAATCATTTCTGTTGACTTCTTATACTTAGTGCCATGTCTAAAATCAATTATGCAAAGTCCATTTAAGGTTCATCATTTCTAAACTCGAGGACAACAATTATTTTGAAAATCATTCTTAAGTCATATTATTCCCATTATGCTCAACACCCGTTCTCTTTCTTTCTTTCCGAATTTTTTTCAGAATTGAAACTTGAAGAGTGGTACCAATAATCATCCACAGTTTTTCCTTGCTTTTAAGCAAAGGTAGTGATAAAGGGATAAATTATTGAACCGAAAATTGAAACTTGAAGAGGAAGTACTAATAACCATCCACAGTTTTTCCCTTGTTTTTACACAAAGGTAGTGATAAAGGGATAAATTATTGTACAAATTCATTATTAATTTTGTTTGTTTAATATATTATTCCATATATTTTTTTGGCAAAAGTTACGAACCAACTTATTTTTCTAATTTAGTCAGTCTTACTAAGCTTAATATGAACCAAAATTCATATCAATATCCTCTATGTCTCATGATTCTACATAAAAAGGAATAAATTAAAATTCAGGCTTCTATCAATTCATATCATACTCAACATGTATATTTCACTTAAAGATTCATAACATATGAAGATTTCATACTTAACATGTCTTAATAAAATCGTAAATGACTTGCAAAGCATATAACATACCTGGTTCGAGGAGTCAATACGTGGAGAGTGACATAGTAGAGTGATGAGTTAAAATATTTCATATAATCTTATTTTCCTTTAATCAACAATAATTTAATGTGGTTGTATCCAAATCAACATTTTCTTGAATCATAATTCCTAATTAATCACAGTCTTCAAAACAAATCCAATATCGATATAGTAATTATCTCCCCATCAATAATTAATAACTTAACCCAAATAAAATTTATCGTCAAATCTTATTTTTCCTTTAGTCCCCAAACTTCTAGAAATTTATCAAAGACATCAATATAAACATCATATCACTAACTAATTATATTCCATAAAATTTTCAGGACATTACAAACTCCCTTGCTTAAAATGAATTTTGTCCTTGAAATGCGCACATCAAATTTCATCATGCTTTTCAAAATCATAACCATACTTGACATGTGAAAATTCAACTTTTTTTTTATAATGAATAGTGATTTCATTCACTGTTCATCATGAATAGCACGTCGTTTTACTGTTCACGTGAATAGTGATTTTTTTTTTTTTTTTTTTTTTTTAAAGAAATAAAATTTCAAAAATTTACAGAATCGTTTTTAAAACTCTTTTCTCTGATACCAACTGTGACGACCCGAATTCTCGACCATTCGAGTGCCACTAAAAGTGACTCATATCATATTATCGAGACTTAAATAGAAATGTAAAATTATTCAAAAGAATAATTAGAATCCCATAATTTTATTTGTGAATAAAAATAGAACATAATTTTCTTACATAAAGTTCAACATAATTATCTCATCAATCTTAACCACTTTTTCCACTTCCATGTTGACCGCCTCGAACCTTCAATTATCTGAAAATGGTAAATATCGTGGAGTGAGATTTATAAAATCCCAGTAAGTATACCAAGCATAAATTTTCTTTTGAAAGCATATGGATCATTTTCATCATAACATAGGATAGGATCGAAATACTCATAAACATAGGGAGACACAAGAATTTTACCGAACTTAAATGGCAAGAATTCTTATGTGTAGCGCTACTAAACTCCGGTCCCCTTAGCATAATCATAAACATATCATATGGAACCCATAACAATCTTGTGAGATTGATTTCATAGCAATGATCCAAACATTTTCATAAAAACATAAGATATACTTACTTGTCATAAAAACATACTTACTTTTCATAAAAACATAAGGTGTATTTACCTTTCATAAAAACATACTTACTTTTCATAAAAACATAAGATATACTTACTTGTCATAAAAACATACTTACTTTTCATAAAAACATAAGGTGTATTTACCTTTCATAAAAACATACTTATTTTTCATAAAAACATAAGATATACTTACTTGTCATAAAAACATACTTACTTTTCATAAAAACATAAGGTGTATTTACCTTTCATAAAAACATACTTACTTTTCATAAAAACATAAGATATACTTACTTGTCATAAAAACATACTTACTTTTCATAAAAATATAAGGTGTATTTACCTTTCATAAAAACATACTTACTTTTCATAAAAACATAAGGTGTATTTACCTTTCATAAAAACATACTTACTTTTCATAAAAACATAAGATATACTTACTTGTCATAAAAACATACTTACTTTTCATAAAAACATAAGGTGTATTTACCTTTCATAAAAACATACTTACTTTTCATAAAAACATAAGATATACTTACCTTTTAAAAGATTAAAATGAAGTGTAGTAGTAAATGGACCAAAACTTTCTTGACCACCTTGAATTTCTCTTACTTGTGGATTTTGTCAAGAGATTGGAAATAAGTGTATATGTGTAGAGTTGTGTGTAAAAGAGATGGGTTTAAATAGATGTATAAAGTTGGCATATTGTAAACATAATCATTCAATTCTATTAATTTTAACACATCCTTTTCTTAAAGTAAATCACCATTCATATACTTTTCCATATTTATACAAATATTATGCTCTTCATGATTACATATAATGGAGTCTTATCAACCATTCATATACTTTTCCATATTTATACAAATATTATGCTCTTCATGATTACATATAATGGAGTCTTATCAACCATTCATATACTTTTCCATATTTATACAAATATTATGCTCTTCATGATTACATATAATGGAATCTTATCAACCATTCATATACTTTTCCATATTTATACAAATATTATGCTCTTCATGATTACATATAATGGAGTCTATAATTCATTCATATACTTTTCCATATTTGTACAAATATTATGCTCTTCATGATTACATATAATGGAGTATATAATTCATTCATATACTTTTCCATATTTATACAAATACTATGCTCTTCATGATTACATATAATGGAGTATATAATTCATTCATATACTTTTCCATATTTATTAAATTAAGATTCTCATAATTATTATATATAATGGAACCTCTCATGCTTGCATATATTTTCTTAATTTCAATAATAAAAATAATTTTTGTATAAATAAATATTGGGATAACATTGAATTAAGTACTTGGACTTAATATACTTTAAATCAAGAGAATGGAGATATTTTTAGAAATTCGGAATTTAATTTAAAATCGAACGATCTCGATTATTTCTTGACTTGGCTATACGAATACGTCGTGGCGTTAACTTAATAAAAATGGGTGAAATAGTAGCGACACGATTTTCTATTAAAATAAGCAGGCTCCACAATTCTAAGTAAATCTAGTTGAAAATACATTTACAGTTCTTCAGGTATTACCAGCGGACCTGATTCGTAACAACTTGGAGATATACTGTAAGAAGAAGTTTCTTGTGTTTGACTAATTTCTTCCATTAGATTGTATAATTATATTTTGTCGTCTCCAAATGTAGTGGCACGTTGATGCGAACCCCCTTGGTATATTGACCAATAATTTTCACAACTATTTGAAATCTTCCCAAGAACGCTAAAATGGTAAAGAAAGTGATAAAACACATTAACTCAAGTTTAAGTCTAACCCAAAATTCATTGATTAAAGAACCAAGGCCAATGGGTATCAAGTAAACAAATTTCAGAGTGGCTGAAATCAACAACAAACACAAGAATAATAATACTTACAGTGTAGTTGATTAGTTTCCTAAAGAGTTAACAAGAGAAAATGAGGATTTACCTCCATGTTTACTCCCATGGAGACTTCACCATTCATACATAAAAAACTATCCTAGGGTTTGAAGGAGGAGTGTATTTATATTACAGATGAAAGTGGTAAAGAAAGAAATAAGAAAATTGCACAAAACCCTTTTTTTTTGAGTTTCAGCAACTTTCGGTCGACCAAAGTCACTTTCAGTCGACCAGTTCGGTTGACCATCACTCAGCCGAAATGAACTAAGGCATAGCCGAGATTTCTGGACTTTTGGTCGACCGTAAAACTTTCAGTCGATTGAAAGTGACTGAGGCTGGCATCTTCAGTGTTTTGGTCATAACTTTTGATCCCAATGTCCGATTGAGGCAATTCAAAATGATCTGAAAACTAGACAAAAAGAGATACAATTCTTCCATCAATAATGAACCTAAAATTCGGTCTTTATCTAATTCAAAACTTTGATTGAATCTCGAATTTGATCCAATCTTCATGTATTTGCTCCCAATTTGATTCTTGGCTTGATCTCTTGTTTTAGCCTTGAGTCTTCTTAAAAAATGGCCCTTAATTGCCTCAGAGCTCCCCTTTCCTCACCACGAGGCTCTTCTCGTAGCCTCTTTCAACCACCACTTCTAAATTTTTATCCTCAATAACCTCCTTCACATTTTTAAACTCGTGCCACACTTCAAAATTTTCATACTCACCCTTATCTCCCACATTTTTAAGCTCACCCCCTTTTTTCATATGTGTAGGATCATGCATCCCTTCATCAACAATTTTAGCCTCCACTACAAGATTTGTAGTTTGATCAACTACTTCTAATTTTAACTCCCCTACCTCAAATTTTGTAGTTTGATCAACTACTTTAAACTTAATCTCCCTCTCCTTCTTCTTAACTTCCTTACCTTGTGAATTTTCTTCCTCAAACTCCTTCTTGAGTTTCATTTGATCTTTGAGCACTTCCTCCAAACTCAAAGGTAGGAGTACAACCTTTTTCCCATTCACTTGGAAGCTATACCGGTTCCTCTTTGTATTAAGTTTCACATTCCTATCAATTTGCTAAGGTCTCCCCAAAATTATGTGAGTAGTGTGCATGGGAACCACATCACATAATATGTGATCACTATAAGTACCAATGTTGAAGGTGAGAAGAATTTGCTCACTCACTCTCACTTCCCCATAGTCACTCAACCTTTGCAATTAATAAGGATTTGGATGCTTCATTATCGGTAGCCCCAATTTTTCCACCCTACTAGCACTCACCAAATTCGTGTCACTCTCCCCATCTATAACGAGACTACATTCCTTATCCCTTACAAGACACCTAGTGTAGAAAGTATTTTCTTCATGCTTCTCCCTCTCATTAGTATGAGTCAAAGATGTTGGTGGCCTAGCATTCATCTCCAACTCTCCCTTCTCATTATCACCCCTCCTATGGAATGATGAAATCTTCATTTTTGTTCTATCAATATTATCATCAATTCCATCTCCACTCCTATCTGCCCATTCTCCTCTTTTCCTATTCATGCTCTCATTTTGTTCACTATCCCTTTCATTATCCCAAACATCTCTTCTAGTTTTCCTATTCATACTCACATTTTGTTCCCTACTTCCTTCTCTATACATAATGTTCCCAAATTTATCCCTCAACCTTCTTCTACCATCCCTCTTTCTTCACCAATACTAGTTGATGCACTCTCCCCTCTTGTTCCTAAATTTTCCAACCCACGCCCAATCTTCTCCATTTGTCTAGCCATGGTGGTTGAAAGATTTTGCAACAAGTACTTCAAATCTTGAGTTTGAGCATTGGAAATTTTCTCACCGTGAGGATTGAAAATGGATATGAGGTGCAAGTGTGAAAATGTTCTCACAAAAATATTTTCTCTCGTGTTTCACTCAGATTTTGGCTTTTACCCTCTAATGAGCTCACCACTCTTTCCTTTTTCCACTCAAAGTTCCCTTTCATAAGTTCTCAAAGAAAGGTAATCAACTAAACCACAAAGTATAATTCTTGTGAAGTCAAGGGTCACAAACAAGGAAGAAGAAATTTAGAACAAGTAGAGACAATAGCAAGTGGAATTTGTGTGCTTGCTATACTCAAGAAGAACAATTGATATGTAGGATAAGATGTTAGGAATACAATTTTAGCAATGAGATTGACAAATCACAAATATTTGACAAGGCATAGATGTAGAGCAATAAGCACAAGAGTGTAAATTTTCAATGAGGCAATTTATCAAAAACTTTGTACTCAATCTTTGAATGGCCTTGAATGTGTATAATGTGGATATATGAATACCCCCAACAACTCAAATGTGACAAGGAATGAATGATCAATATTACCCAATGTAAGGAGCAAGTGATATATGGGTTAAAATGTCAAGAACACAAATTCAATAATGAGAATGGCAATCACAAGTATTTAGCAAGACATGGGTATTGAACAACAAGACATTAATAGAGTAGATCCCATTGATGCATTTTCCCAAACACTTTGTATACTTACTTTTGATAGTTTAGAACTTTCAAGTGTATGGATAATAATATTCCCCAACAAACTCACAAACATTTAACATTATACCCAATATGTGGAATTCAACAAATAATCAAGAACAAAAACTTTTCCCCCATTTTTATTTTTGGAATAACAACTATAATGTAAATGATAGGTTTACCAAATTAGAGTCAAACTCTGATACCAAATGATGCGAACCCCCTTGGTAATATTGACCAAGAATTCTCACAACCATTTGAAATCTTCCCAAGAAATCTAAAATGGTAAAGAAAGTGATAAAACACCTTAACTCAATTTTAAATCTAACCTAAAATTCATTGATTAAAGAATAAAGCCCAATGGGTATCAACTAAATAAATTTCAAGGTGACGAAAATCAACAACAAACACAAGAATAATAATACTCACAATGTAGTTGATTAATTTCCTAAAGAGTTAATAAGAGAAAATGAGGATTTATCTCCAAGTTTGCTCCCATGGAGACTTCAACATTCATACATCAAAAACTATCCTAGGTTTGAAGGAGGAGTGTATTTATATTACAAATGAAAGGGGTAAAGAAAGAAATAAGAAAATTACACAAAAACCCCTTTTTTTGAGTTTCAGCAGCTTTCGGTTGACCGAAGTCACTTTTGGTCGACCAATTCGGTTGACCATCACTCAGCCTAAATGAACTGAGGTATAGCTGAAATTTCTGGACTTTCGATCGACGGAAAACGACTAAGGCTGCCATCTTCAGTATTTCGATCATAACTTTTGATCCCGATATCCGATTGAGACGATTCAAAATGATCTAAAAACTAGACGAAAAGAGATACAATTTTTCTAGAAATAATGAACTTCAAATTCGGACTTTTCAAAACTTGGATTGAATCTCAAACTTGATACAATCTTCATGTCTTTGCTCTCAATTTGATTCTTGGCTTCTTTTCTTAGTTTGGCCTCTTGTTTAAGCCTTGAATCTTCTTAAAAAATGGGCATTTATTGCCTCAGAGCTCCACAAAAATGTACTTCAAAATTGTTTTGGCTCGAACGATTAATTCTCATTGTCGAGCCTCCTACGATTCTCATCACACGTGATGGTATAGATTGTGTATGACTAACATTAACTCCTAATCGTACTACATATCGTGCTGTATACATGTTTACTAACGTAGTTTTTAAATTATTATAAGTGATAGGGGTTTCCAAAATCAATGATATATTGATTTTTGAAACAAGAAGTTTTGTAACCTTTAAATTGTAGTGTGGGTCCATTACACCATTACGCATGCTAAGGGAAATAATATAGGTAAATCTTCCCAATATTTTCTAAATTTCATTTCAATAACAATTTTATAGTATTTCTATATTATTATTTATCTAGGTTTATAATTTAATGGTAATCTTTCTTAAGGTTTATGAATTATCAAGAAATAATGAATGTTATATCAAGCAAAAAAAAAAAAAAAGAACGAGACATTAAAAAGTTGGCTTTTGATATAATATTTGGAGAGTGGGCTGAAGAATATTGGGCATGATATTAAAGTGAACTTGTTTGGAAATCTAGAAGTTGTCTGCTTTACCTAGCCTTGTAATTTCTTGTAGCTGAAAATATAATTCAGATTTTAATCGTTCCCAAAATTAGAAGGATTTTATTTTGTTTTATGATTTGGTGTATGATTTGCAAGAAGACGTGGAGAAACAACTTAAGATGGCTTTGCAAAATCTTGTTATGGAAGAAACAAAAGATAAGAATAATTCTGTTAAAGGTTTATATTTACGAGAGACATGACATGAGGAACTAGGTAAATTTTGACATCAACAAAAAAGGGTCAATCATTCCTGCAATACAAAGGAGCAAGTTAGTTGAAGATTCTGCCCAAAAATCCAACGAAGAGGCCAAAAACCAAACAAAAAATGAAAAAACATCACCAAATGTTGAACACACAAGTTCTATCAGCAACAATGCGGACTGAAACACCTCCTCCGTGACTGATCCACATTCAGTGCAGCTTACTGCCTTCATGTATGTTTCGAAGTCTTGATATTTAAGTTTGTACTCAATGATAAAGTGTGCAGTATTTTGTATTTCTATTACCTCTTTTTGGGTTCAGGCTTATGTGCTATAATGTCCTCAATGCATAGTGAAGCCTCAGAGTATAGATTGTATTCCCTGTACAGTTTGGCGTATTAGACTATGAAGGCAACTTTTTCAATACTTATGCAAATTTTATCAAATAAGTGTCAATTCTAACTTCCAAAGTTGTGCATCACACCGACGCCGACTAGTATATTTTAAAACGTAGCACTATTTAAATAAATTCTTATTCAAATGATCGTTTTTCATAGTTCGAATTTTTTCACAGTTTTCACTTAAATACTGAAAATGTGAATTTTGAGTTTTATGTTGTAAATTTGACCTTATTCTTGAAAATATTTTTTTAGAAATGATAGACCGAAGACGTTTCAATATTTTACAAAATTTAAAATTGAAAATAGGTGGCAAACAACAAACCAAACACGCCCTTATATTTCCTCTTGCTCATGCAACGAAAACTTCGCTCATGAGCAAGAACATGCACTAATTGGCCACATTTTTAATTCTCAAACCCATATACATACTCTCACTTCCTTTAGTCTTGTTCAAAATATTATCTAGGCTTGATTGTTTCCATGACATAAAAAATGGAATAAAAGTCAATAGAAACCTATTCAAAACTTACAACTATATGAAATTAATTACGATGTAAATTTAAAATCCAATGCTGCACACAGCTTTTATAAAATCTTTAATTTGGATTAAAACTTGATATGTGCGATTAGAAAATTGATAAAAGTTGTGAGTCTCATTAGATGTGTGGTAAAATTGAAGTTTGACTTGCTAAAAAAGTTTCTAATTTTTTAGCAAAGTTTTGTTAAGCTCACATTTGATACAAATTCTCCAAATTAATTTTTTTTCTTTCTTTCTGAAACTCATTTATAGATTAAATTTTCAAGATAAATATTTGGGGTTTTTAGTTAAATAGACTTTGACAATCAATAACTTTGGTAATATAGATTTCTCTATTGAAAAGTCAAAATTACCCTTAATGAATTAATTGCAAGGTATATCCTTTCTTTATTCTGGATGATTTAACTCAGGATTAATTATTTGGACTTTTCGTAATTCTTTCAATTGTTCTAAATACTCTTTATATTTTGATAATTTTTCAAAGGCTTTGGGATGATCTTGCTTAGTTATATATCTCAATATTATTCATTCCAAAACTTCTTCTATATCCTTATGTTCGAGTGATATATTATAAACTATATTTATATTTTTGACAGTTTCAACAGAGTTGAATATTATATTATTTATGCAAGCGTAATCAATATCTTTATATATTTCTTCTAATTTGGACTGTGCAACATAATATATGCCTTGATATTTTTTATTAATAGTTAATAAAAACGAAATATCTTTATCATCCAAATACAGTTTATCACAATCACTAGAAGTGGATGTTTGAGTGTTCATAAATACAAACGATCAGGTTGATCAGGATTGTATCTAACTATTCTATTTTTTTGATCTAAGATTCGTAAAACTAAACCTGGGAATCTAATTTCAATATTTTTTTGTAACCAAATTAGATATTGTTGTTGTTTGTACTGATGATATCTGATGGTATTTAGTATTTTTTCCCCATTTTTCTTTATTATTTTTTTGTTTTAATTCTCTGAGAAGTTTTTCTATCTTTCTGGATCTTAAATCATGGGTATTATCTTTAATTATTCTAAGTATCTCAATATCTTCTCTATCATCATTGTTCATAATTAAAAATAACAAGCATGTGGAAGCATATGATTAAAAGCATGTAAATGACAGTAAGTAAGCTTACAATAATCATATAGAAATAAGCAGGTTTTCCCTTCAGTGTCTTCCTATAGTTGCCTTGCATGTACTCAATCAATTCTTTGAATCAAATGAATATTAGATGTTTTTTAATAAATTGGGTCCACAACTGCTTCTACAAAAAGTTTTTCAATCAGGGTTACACTTCTCATTCTTGAACTAGCCGTATTTCCACATACGCTATCTCACAGTATTCAGAGTCTCTGTTTTCACCCCTATCTCGACTCCTTTTAGGAAGACCTTACTTAAAACTTTTCCAAAACTGCATGTTTTAAAAACAAGTTTTAAAACTGAACTAAAGCTCAAATATTATCCCAAAACGCCACAACACATCAAAAAGCTGACGGGATTTCTGCTAAGCAACAGATTCTTCAAAGAAAAAACTCATTTTGAAAAATATCAATACTGCCAGGGGTCATGAGAAACTTAACGAAAACCCTTTTAAGAAAGACTTGATAAAAACTCAAACATCATTTCATTCATAGATTAACATTGTACATACTGCAAACTACATACAGATACCTTTAGTACTCACCTTATGAAGTTTAGAATTCCATAAATGATTACCTTATTACAAGCTTTGATATCTTCAAACTGTCTACCAATATTTTTCTTGAATACAAGTAATATAAACAAGTTTTGAATAAAAGAGTACAATTGCTTGACTTAAATATTTCGGGATGCCTCTTCACTGAATCTCTTCCCCCTTTTATAGAGGCCCTGAATTATTTTCCTCCTCTCCTTTCTGGTGACAAGAAAGGTCCCTTACCTCTTCTGCTATAAATTTCTTGTTGAGTAGTCATCAATCACTTTTTTTGGTGCATTTATCTTCCTTGCTAGCTGGCTTCAATAATTCTTGACAAGTTATGATGAGATTCGAAGCGCGGAAGAAACGCCGGAAAGTTCCGAACTCAGGTTGTGGTTGGACGGATGAATCATGACCCGATATTCACGACGCGATGGCTCGACGATGCGGATAAAGAACCACGACTTTCGAAACGCCACAAGGATTTGTCCAATCTCCTTGATAAGTCTCTGATTTTCAACGCCACAAATATTCTCGCGAATATTTGATAAGTTCTGGATGAACGCCACAAGATAATCAATCTTGATAAGTTTGGGTTTGTAATGTGAATCCACACATTAAACAATTGAAAAATATTCAATCTCTTTTTATTCAATCATCAAAGTCTGTTTTACAATGAATGGAATAAGCGTATAAATAAGCAAAATAAAAACCTAGTCGCTAATCTACTCAAAATAGAATTCTAATTAGACTAAAATAACTAAAACTGATAAGGAAATAAAATAATGCGAAATCTGGAAAAATCTGATCCGTTAAGCAGTTACGGCCGTAAAGATGACACTTACGGCCGTAAGTGTGTTTCTGTTTAAGGTTACGGCCGTGATCCCTTATTTACGGCCGTAAATCGAAAATCTTGAAATTCTGCATTTTAACCCGAGGGGAGGTTACGGCCGTGACATATGTTGGTTACGGCCGTGACAGTCCTTCTGCATAATTTTCGTTTCTTTTCGACACGGTTTGATCTTCAAAGCTCGTCGACCCTGTTGAATTCTTGTTTTGGCTTGAATATTTAAATTTTCCCGTCAAGTCTGTTATGACTCCGATTGTCGAGGGTCTGGAACACATCATACCTTCCTTCTTTAGGATGATTCGTCCCGAATCATAGCTTTGTTCCGTTTGTTTCACTTCACCTCCTGGATCAAACGGAAAATTTCTCCTGCCATTGCACATGATCAACCAAAAATATTCTGCAACGGGGGTCACATGAATGACTTGAAGTTGAAACACCTTTGGACATTGGTGGTGTTACCCAAATCTCCACGTACCATTAACCTGCAAGAAAGAATTAAATAGAACGGGGAGGGAAATGTTAGGTTCATGAGGTACAAGGTATGGATCCTTGTATTCATGAATTATCACCGTCAATTCCTCTTTTGGAACCACGAGGCCCTTCTCTTCACCTCGTTCTTCCTTTGCAAGTTCTCGTTTATTCCCCTCTACTTCTTTTCTCTCAAGCACCTCTTTAATTTTTTTACTTTCAAATTCAACCACATCTTCTACCTCCACATTCGTATCACCATGTTCGCACACTACCTCATCACTATCCAAATGTGGATCTACCAATTCAAAACCCAAATTTTGAACTTCTACCCCAACTTCTAATTCCTCATCAAATTTTGGAGTTTGTTCACTCTCTTCTAACCATCTAATTACCGCTTTTCGTTTCTCCTCATTCCTTTGTAATTTAGCCAAATATTTTTTTTTCTGCCTCCCGTTCACACCTCAATTTTTCTTCATAAATTTCCTTTTAAATTTTCAAAATTGCTTTTGGGTCAATATCGGCTCCTCTCTTAACCCCGATTCCATCCCTAGGTTTAGGATCACACCTATAATGACTCTCATCACTACGATTTGCTTGAGATCGCCCATTTTTCAATTTCCCTTTCCTTTCATCTAGTTCCAACCTCATCAAAACTTCATTCAAAAATCTCCACATACGATCTTTGGCGTTTTCATGGGAATTGGACATTGTAAAATTTATGTGGAAGGACACAAAAAGAATAATGAAAACAAAGGATCAAGAAATTCAAAAAAGTGGTTCTTGAATGGACTTTTTTTTTTTTTTTTTGAATTTTAGGATGAATTTTCAGAATAAATAAAATAATAAAATAAATTTTTTTTTATAAATCCGAAAATTCAACAACGAACACGACAGAACAAACGGAACTTAATTCGGATAATAATTAAGCAAAACAAACACTTTTGAATTTTGTTGGATTTTTATATGGATAAAAAAAAAAAAAAATTACTGGTACGAAGAATACTCAAGAAAAGAAAGACTCAACAACAAGATATGGATAATTCTTATGGCAGACTCGATGATAAACATAAGAATTAAACTGGATAGAATAAAAAACCTGAATTCAGAGTTCAGCTCTGATACCAGATGATAAGATTCGAAGCGCGGAAGAAACGCCGGAAAGTTCCGAACTCAGGTTGTGGTTGGACGGATGAATCATGACCCGATATTCACGACGCGATGGCTCGACGATGCGGAATAAAGAACCACGACTTTCGAAACGCCACAAAGATTTGCCCAATCTCCTTGATAAGTCTCTGATTTTTAACGCCACAAGATAATCAATCTTGATAAGTTTGGGTTTGTAATGTGAATCCACACAGTAAACAATTGAAAAACATTCAATCTCTTTTTATTCAATCATCAAAGTCTGTTTTACAATGAATGGAATAAGCGTATAAATAAGAAAAATAAAACCCTATTCGCTAATCTACTCAAAATAGAATTCTAATTAGACTAAAATAACTAAAACTGATAAGGAAATAAAATAATGCGAAATCTGATCCATTAAGCAGTTACGGCCGTAAAGATGACGCTTACAGCCGTAAGTGTGTTTCTGTTTAAGGTTACGGCCTTGATCCCTTATTTACGGTCGTAAATTGAAAATCTTGAGATTCTGCATTTTAACCCGAGGGGAGGTTACGGCCGTGACAGTCCTTCTGCATAATTTTCGTTTCTTTTCGACACGGTTTGACCTTCAAAGATCGTCGACCCTGTTGAATTCTTGTTTTGGCTTGAATATTTAAATTTTCCCGTCAAGCCTGCTATGACTCTGATTGTCGAGGGTCTGGAACACATCAAGTTATCTTCCGGATTGTGACAAAATACCACATCTTTTCTTTAATAAAGAGACTTTATTAAAGTAGTGAGTGAAGGTTCTTTGTCATGGCAGCTACCTTTCATTATTTTCTTGTTGTTTAGTGACCACAGTTTTTCTTTAATAAATGACTTTATTAAAGTAGTGATAAATGGTCACTATTTTCCAGCATTATTTTTCCATCCTTGAGTCAAAGAACTCTGCTTGGAATTCTGTACTATCGAGTGATGCATGACTCATATCTTCAACAGGACAGTGTTCACACCTATGCTCTAGATGGTCCCACATTATCTTGCATAACTCTTTGCGCGTAATTTCACTTCCACTTACTTTATTGATAATAATTTTCTCAAGTATGTGGTCCAATTCACAAGTATATATTTCTTTAGATGGTAATCTTGCATTGGAGTAGATTAAATGATTATCTGAGAATATAACCAAATTTTTTCTTTTTCAAAAATAACTTGACTTAAATTATTAAATATTTCATTATATCCTTTAGCTCTTCTGTAAGAAATCATGTTAAGAATATCATCATATCCATTCTTAACAACTTTTTGGCTAGTTGGTAAGAAGTGTTGGTTTGTGATCCCTATCTTGATACAATGAAATGATGGGATCATTGTTCCCATTCCATTGTGGCTGAAAAGAATCAGATATATATGTTCGTACTTTTGATAACTTCAGTAAACCTTCGGACTGCCTTTTTTAATATCTATGGGAAGTTGTGAAATTTCCCTTAGATCTTTGCTTCGATATATGTAGAGTATATTCCCTAGTTCAAAGAAGTTTTGAACCCAATTAGCTGGTGCTCTTGGATAGAAAATTATCTTGTTGTATTTTTCATAGTGTAGGGTCTTCAACCATTTTTCTACTTTGAGATACCAATATGACAGTATATTGAAAATAACAATAAAGAAGAAAACTTCTTCATAGTTATCTTTGTTTGGTAATTTTTGTTTGTGGTAAACTTTTACCACATCTTTTGGATTTATTTGAATCAATATCATTCCTCTGTGAAGATGTTTCCATAACCTTCTTAATATCTTGATTATCCTTCTTGAATGAAGGCTTTGTATTCGTTTCTATATTTTTCAGTACAAACATTATGATTAATTTTTCCCTGTGAAGGAGTTCCTAATATTATCTTGTCTTTCCTTTTATCCTCGGGAAGAGCGCTAGTATTCATAAGACCCAGTGAAGGGTTACTAGACTTTGTACAAGTATTTTCTGCTGAATAGGCAATCTTGGTACTGCTTAGATAGCTTTCTTGTATATTTTGTATTTGCATCTCCAAACAAGAGACTTTAAGTTCAAGTATCTGGACATTTGTCTTTAATTCCTTCAGCTCCATCTTTGCTAAGATAATTAGGAAGAAAATTAGACTGTCCTTTAATATATTCAATATCA
This sequence comes from Ligustrum vulgare, assembly GCA_963555705.1. Classification (NCBI taxonomy): domain Eukaryota; kingdom Viridiplantae; phylum Streptophyta; class Magnoliopsida; order Lamiales; family Oleaceae; genus Ligustrum; species Ligustrum vulgare. The sequence continues at coordinate 53,569,234 of OY743171.1, forward strand.
AACTTGAAATATGAAAACATATCTGGATTCTGATAATGTATCTATTGGCAATAGATGGATCAACATTATTTTTTAAAAATGCTTTAACTTGTGTATTATCAGTTTTAATCAAGAACTTTTTTTGGTAGCAAGTAATCTTCATATTTTTGTACTCTTCGCTTCACAGCAATGAGTTCTTTTTTATTTGTATCATACCTCGTTTCAACTTCTTTGAATGTTCCCGATGTATATCATGCAAGTATTTCAGGACAAGAACAATTCTTTTCATATTTGTATTCTTTATGATTCTTTTTTACCTTAAGTACTGCTCCCAGTAGTTATCTAAAGCGTCAGTTTCAAAGATAAAGAAATCTTTTTCCTGTGAAATAATAAGTTTTGGTAGATTTTTTAATTCATCTTTTACCTTTCTGATGTTTTTGCGATTTTGTTCATCCCAAGACCATATTACATTTTCCTTAATTTTGGAAGAAAGTAATTTTTTAACTTGGCATTATTTTTAATAAATCATTCAGCATAATTTAATATACCAAGGAAACTTTGTAAATATTTTTTATCTTTGATTTTTTCAGAAAAATCTTGAAGTTTTTCACCAATATGAGATTGCAGTTGCAATTTTCCTTCTTTTATAAATAATCTAAGAAATTCTATCTCTATTTTTGCTATCTCAGCTTTCTTTTGATAAAGTGTAATACCATATTTTTTATGATATAACAAAACTTTTTAAGATGTTTAATATGTTCGTTCATATCTTTTGAATGAATAAGTAAATTATAAATGAGTAATAGGTTTTACTACCTCATCTATTCTTCTTTGTAATATTTGTGGAGTATTTTTCAATCTAAATAGCATTACATTCCATTCAAATTAGCCTAAAGGATTAAGAGTGCTAAATGCAATTAAAGATTTGCTATCTTCTGTGAGCATAATTTGCCAAAATCTTGATTTACAATCGAACTTTGAAAATATCTTCTTGTTTTGTACTTGTTTAATAAGGATATCCTTATTTAACAAGTAATATTCATCAAATTCTGTAACTTCGTTTACCCTTTTATAGTTAATTACCATTCTGGTTTTTCCTCTTTTTATTTCACTGTGTTTCCTAACCATAAATGCTGGACTAGTGTGTGGACTTTTACTAGGCCTAATTAGTTTGGATTTTAGTAATTCTTTTATTTGGACTTCAAATTCCTTTTGGTCTTCAACACTGTATTTCATCGGTTTAACTCTTACTACAGTATCTGATTTTATAAGCTCTATCTTGGCTTTAACCTTATCTGTATTCCATTTTTCTAATGGATTTTCAGAATAAGTTTCAAAAATTTCTTTTCTAAATTTTTCTAACTTATCTTCTATTGTCATTTTTAGCACATTAATTAGTTTAAATTTTTTTGTACTCCAACATCCACCATGTTAGGTTGAGGAGCTCTGATGATTAATTTCTTTGTAAGCTATGCTTACGGTTCTTGTGATTTTAGGTGTGAATATCTTATATGCACAAGGTGTTGTGAACATATATTTATCAATAAATTGAGTAAAAGGTGCATATTTTAATAGAAATTTTGTCCTAATAAAATATCACATCTAATTGTAATTGACATATATATATTATCAACAAATACTTCTCTAAGAGATATTAGAAAGGTATTTGTGTAGCATATTTGCTATATATTATCTTGTTTCCTCTTGTTGTTATAGCAGTTATAACTTTCTTTGAGTTATTTTTCGAATCTTCAGATGGTAGTACATTTGGTAAACAAAGACTTGTAGTACTTTTTGTATCTAAATAAGTATAAAATTTTATTTTACAACAATATTTTAAATTGAGTATAACTTCAATATAAGGACTCATGAGATTGGTATTTATTATCCTCTCCATGGTAACAATGATCTCATATTTTCATCTATCCATGGTATAATAACTGGATTTCCTTTGAGTGTTATTTTTATATATCCCTGACATATCTTGTAAGGGCTTACTTTTCCAAGAAAGCTCATTTCTAGTAATATAGGTGTTTAGCTAAGTCCATAATTAGCATCCTTATATAATATTATTTCTATTTTATGTTCACCTTGATTCTCTCCTATAATTATAAGAGGGAAACTCTGATATCTTTTTATTTTAAGGTTATGTCCTAAGTAATCTTTAAAGACATTTTTGTGGTAACTCATAATCTTGTAGGTGGCTAACAAATTTAGCATCTACATGATTTTTATCTGCTCCTGTATCTATAAGGACAAGAAGATCATTCTTGATCCCTTCTTGGTTGATATTTCTAGTCCTGATATAATATTGTGAGCTTCCTGGTTCATCAATACTTTGATTTTTAAGTCGTTCTACAATAACATTTCTTCTAAGTGGGAATCTTGCAATAATATTTTCTCCTTGTAGCTTCACACTATATTTTCTTATAATTCTTCCTTCAGGATTAATTTCTTTAGCTTGTTTATGAAAATCAAGCATTATTTGTTCTGGTATTGTAACTTCATGTTCCTTATATTTTCTAGGCGGAATGTACTGTGTCAATTGATCAAAATCTTTGTGTATTATTATGTTATCTGTTATTTTTCTTAAATTGATATGATAACTAGTACTAGAAGCAAATATTGATTTTATGCTTATACTAATAGCCTTACTTTTATGTAACATTTTTAAGTTTCTAATTCTATAATAGAGATTAAAACTTTGGTCTATATTTTCATCTGTTATTGAGATTGCATAATTTGATTTTACTGTAAATATTATCTACTGATAAATTAGATTTCCCTAATAGAGTATCTATAGGATCTTGTAGAATTCTTTTATCCATACAATAATTTTCAATAGGTATTTTCATATCTTCTCTAAAGAATCTTTTAACCATAACTTGGATTCCTCCAATTTTAATACATTTTAACTTCTTCCTAATATTTTCTGGGATATTAGATAATTTTTGTTTTACCCATTCTTTAGTAATTATTGGGATTCTGGTTTTTTCTACTACATCTTCTATATTAATTGAGATTTCTTTATAATTCATACTTACAATTGTTTTGTTCATCCTAGGGAGTATTCCTAAGAATCCTTGATGAAATACATCTTTTTCTTGTAAGTCTAAGATTCTTTTAGTTATCTCATTATATCTTTTGCTATCAAATGTAATTTCTTGACAAATTCTTTCTACTGAGTCTTCTACTTCCTCAGTTGTTTTAATATTTAAGCCTTATACTTCTTGAATTTCATTCATATAGATATTTTCTTCAGATTCTTCATCCGACGATGATGTTTTCAACTCATAAATACTACTACATTCACTGTCTAAATCCTCAAAATACTTAATTGGTTCTATATCACTATCATCTATAAATTTTTCATAATCTTTGAGAGTTTTTATATTTTGTTTATCTATTCTCTTAGGACATTGGGGGGTTATGTGTCCTTCTTCATTACAAATGAAGCATCTATATTTTTTGATATATTTCTTTTTGGGTTTTTCAGATCAATTTCTTTTTTTGAAATATTTTTTATATGACTTGAAGTTTCTTTTCTTAAACTTTTTAAAGTTTTTGAATCTTCTTTTATGTTTTTAATATGTCTTATATTTCTTCTTATGACATCCAAATTGTTCTATTTGACCTATATCTTTGTAACAACATAAAGATTTCTTCCTTATCTTATATTTTTTTTTTTCTAGTACTTCTCTGCACCAAATACTTATCATTCTTTTTTGTAAATTCAATTCTACTTCCAAGAATGTCTATATATATCCCTTCTTCATCTCCTTCAGGTAATATTTTATTAGATTCTTTTAATAACTTAGTTCCCCATGGGAATGGTAATTTTGTGAAGTAAGATCTTAAGATTGGCTTATTATCTGTATAATCTCATTGGCTGATTGTATAGTATAATTCTTGAAATTTACATGTATATCTTTCTAATGTGCACATATCGCACATTCTTAAATTTTCCATTGCAATCATTCTTTCATTATATTCATCTTGTTTTCTACTTTCTTCATTATTTGTGTATCTATCTCCTAAAAATTCTGTCCTGATGGCTCTTTCCAACATATTTAATATATCTCTTATACTTTGATCATTTAGATTATTTTTATTATAATACATCAGTTGTGTTTTCTCCGTATTTTATTCTTTTTTTTATATTTACAGGTAATTTTCTTCATCATTCTGATACTATACCTATAAATGTATGTTCTATAAATTCAAAGGCTATATATGTGACCCATTTATCAAATTGTATTACTAAATCAATACTTTTTTTCCATGTTTCAATAGCTTTATTTGTATTTACACAGTCTAAATCTAACCATATTCCTGTTGTGTGGATTAGTTCATTATATGATTTTGTTGGATTAACTTCTTTTATGGATTGTTTTCTAATATTTCCACTATATCTATTTTGAGTTTTTCTATATCTTTGGAATCCTTATTTTCTAGGGATGTAAGTTCCATATGGATTACATGTATCTACATTGTTGACCACAAAATTCGGATGGACCTTGGACCAACACGTCTCAGCTCCTCCCTCTTGAACACGTGGATCTCCTGCGCACTGTGACAAACAATCAGTTTGCAAAGGGGGCCGAGGTGGCTCCCGTTTGCACTCCGATGCCTAAGTCAGTACTCATTTTGGGCAAATGTATATTGGGTGCGGGAAATATAAATGTGTAGAAGAGAGAAAAGGGAGTGAGAGAAGTATAGAGTTAAGAGTGAGAAATTGCTAACCCTCTACTTGGAGACAATTGTGCTTCATTTATAGTGAAACTTCTTGTCTCGGATTGCGACACGTGGCATACTTTACACTTGTCATCACCCTAGCTTATGGATGTGACAATCTTGCTTTTCAACCGTAATCATTGCTACATTTTGTAGGGGATGGGAGCCTGTCACATCTGGGTAAAGGCAGTGTCCCATCACTGTCTCCTTCTCTCTCTTCTGGTCAACGCCATACAGCGCCCCGGCTGAGTATAAAGCACATCGGCTGGGCGTTAATCAGGTCGGCTAAAAAGGTTTGCTTGACATACCACCTCGGCATTCATCCCAAGGTGATATTCTAGGCCTTAGCTGTGGGTCAAGGTCCATTAGGCCACTATTGGGCATCCGCTGGTGGATCACTGTACCTTTCTTTGGGCCCGGATTCAACACTAGTCCCTCAAATCCGAAGGGATCATTCATGGTCGTGTAGGATTTGCCATGATTTCACAGCATTAACTTTTAGGGAGTCAATAATGAAATTCCTTAGGTAAGGCTCGGATCCATATCATAGCTGACCTTCTGCCTCGGATTTTCTCTCCCTACTGGCCAGGATCATATCAGCGCATTTCCTAGGCGGGGCATTCAATTCGGAGGAGCTATCGGTATTTATTTCCAAGAAATATATATATAAAATGGGAGGGGGGCAGCATTTCGCAGCGCGTGGCATGCACTGTGGTAGCTGAACGGTTTTTGTCCCTCCCTTTGACGGCTGGCGCTTTGATTAGCTCATTTTCCAAGAAGCATGGGTTACCCACATTAATCATGCGGCTCACGAAACTCAAGGAATCTAGACCGTTAGGATGCCTATAAATCCTTCTTCATTTTACCACTTCACCTTTTACCATTTTCTTAGAATCTTTGCAGCCATACTTTCGCGAAAACTTGAGCCGTCTCTCTCTTCCTTGCGAGTTTCGTGTCTTTTCTTCAAGGGTTTTCTACCCAGCATCCACCCTTAACGTTCCACAGTTTTCCTTGGCGAGTTCTTCATTTCAAGTGCACAGTGTCAAGCATTCGTCTTTTGAAGGTAAATCTCTTGATCCCTGTATATGCAAGACTTTCTTATTTTTAGTTTCTCATTGTGGGTTTGAGAATTCTGTTTTTGCACTTGTTTTTCTTTTGTTGAGTCTGACTCTCCTTTAAAACAAAAAGAAAAAATGGAAAGAGTTGGGGGAACGGGTTCACATGAAATGTTAGCGATGGCGGTTCCCATCAGAGGTTTCTGCCCCATCTCTTTATCGGTTTTTAGTTCCCGTTTCTTTAGGGAGCAGGTTAAGAGGAGAAATAGGAAAACCAGTGGCATAATTTGTTTGAGTGATTCTGACAGCGAAGAAGAAAAACACCAGAACTACATGGCTCATCTGTCATCCGAGGAGGAATCCGCGCTTAGGGAACTCCGAAGCAAACGAGACAGGGACTTGGGAGGAGAAATGGCGGCGGGCTCCTCTTCAGGTCACCAGGACCTCGGCTTGATCGTTAGGGCATCGTTTAGGGCGCATAGGGAAGAGTTGGGTTTGACTGCTGAGGAGATCGCTCAGGTAGAAGATTGGGTTGACCAGGTCAACAAAGTTTCAGGCTACCATGTCGACCCCGATCCAAACCCAGAGTCATGGGAAAGCAGTGAGGTTGCTACTGAAATCCGAAGGATCGATTTGGCCTCGACTTCGACAAAATTCAGGTTGCCAGAAGGAGTCCATCTGGTGCTCCCTACCCCTTCCTGCCGACCTTGCAGCCCTCCCCCGGGCCAGGCGGCTATATGCCACGATGCCCTTTCTTGCGGGATGAGGCTCCCCCTGCATCCCTTTTTCAGGGCACTGCTTAGGAGCTATAACTTGTGCCCCTACCAGCTGGCCCCCAATTTCTGGACTCAGGCTGTGGGGACTTGGTTGGCGTGGCAAGAGGTCAACCCGGATCATCCCATCTCACTGCACATCATTCACACTCTCTATACTTTGAAGAAATCAGTTAGGAGGGAGAGAGACGTGAGATCGGATGTTAAGGATTGGTATTATTTGTCCCCCATAGGTTCTTATACTCCCGTTATTACCGGTCACCCTACCTCAATAAAGAACTGGAGGAACCAGTGGTTCTGGGTTGCTGGGGAGTGGCAGAGTTTCCCTGTAGACCCTAGTCCAGAAATTACAGCTCCCCGAACTCTTTCCCTACCTAGTGAGTCTTATATTTGCTTTAGAGTCTTTAAGTGTCATGCGGCTTTTGCTCTTTCATCCATACTCACTTTTCTTGACTGCTTCTTAACATATTATTGGCTTATGGTAGGGGACACTTTTGCCCATCTCCTCCCTGACGCGGATCTAGCGGTAGTGAGGCGTCTATTTGCCTACAAGGGCACTTTCCAAGGGGTCATACAACAGAACAAATTATTCGTTAAACACGGTCTTATGCGAGCTATGAGTAAGTTCGCCTCCTTATTGCTGTTACATCTTGTGTTTGTTCGTTTTTTTTTTTTTTTTTTTTTTATATATATATAACCCCCATTGTCCTCCTTTCCTTGCTAGGTTCCAAAGAATTCCCAAAGATTTCTTTAAAGGGCCTCATGGCTACGAAGGTTCCTCCGGCTCTGCGCCATGGGAGCGAGGTTGAAAGAAAGCAGAAAGCGGTCTTGGCCGACCTGCAAATTGGGGTGGCAAGAGAAGTGTCTGAGAAGTCTACTGCCCAACTTCAGGGCCCTCTCCCAGCTCTACTGCCACCGCCCACTTTGCTGCCAGTGGGTCCCCAACAACCCAACATTGCTGGAGAGGCCGATCCTGAAAAAGGCGTCGCCAAAGGGAAAGGGAAGAGGTCGGATAGAGGCGGACCCAAGAGGGGCAGGGAGACTAAGGATGCCCCAATGCCACCTTCCTTGTCCGAGGACATTTCTGAGCAAGCACTTGAGGAAGAGCCTGCTCCCTTAAAAAGGCTCAGAAGGGGAAAAGGCAAGGAGTCCACTTCTGCACCTCCGCCATCAATGATCGAGGAACTGGAGGACGAGCCATCCGTGCCCATGCCGGGCTTGGCTTATGAAGTGACACCAGAAGGGGCGGAAGAGCTTAAGCATATTAAAACCAGCATCCTCCCCAGAGATGTCACTTTCAACCCTTCATTGTTCGACTCACCCAGTTCGCCTCCAGCCAGGGCGGCCTTAATTACCGAACAGTTTTGGACAGAGGGTTGGGCCGCCTTTTCCTCCAGTGCTACTCCGTCTCGGAAGCTGCTCGCTGCCAAGGCTATGAACGCCAGAACTCTGGCTCTCATTGACGAGGTAGAGTCCTCCGTGGAGGTAGCTCAACGGGATAAGAGGGATGCTGTGACTGCTCTCCGCCACGCTGACAATATGCTCAAGGAGATTAATGACCTTAAGGCCCAGCTGTCCATAGCCCGCAAATCTTCTTCAGAAGAGAGGGCTAATGCGAAGCGTCTCCAAGAGGACAATGACAAATTGAAGCATGACCTCCATGCCTTTGAATCAGACGTGGCGGCCTTATGCAAAAAATTGGATGATTCCAATCGTGTACAGTCTATTGCCTCTGAGGCCCTGGCCGCCGCTAATGCAGCCAAGTTGAAGCTAGAAGCTGAGGCAGTAGCGGTAAACGAAAAACTGGGGAGGGATCTGGAGGCTAGGGCGAAAGCAGAGGAGGACCTTGCCTCGCTGGAAAAACACATGCAAACGAGGATCACTGAAGTCTTGGAACAGACCGTCGCAACACGGGTGGAGAATGCTTTAAAAACAAGAGTGTCGGAAGCTGTCCAGGACTTCAAGGATACCTTTGAAGAGACCCCTGAGTATGAGGCTATGCAGCGGGTTTTTGGGAACTTAGGGGCTAGGATGGCCTTGGGGGACGTGCAGGAAGCTTTTCCAACCTTGGACCTGTCCTCCATTGAAGCATTTTACCCCGAGCCTCAAGATGCTCTTGCAGATCCTTTAGACGCATCCAGCAAGGGTTCTTCAGAAGGCGTTCCACCACAATGATCCTCTTCCATCTTTTACCTTTTTGTTAGTTAGTATGTTCGTTTCTGTTTTCTTCTTCTTCCCTCCAGTGCTACATTTTGTAGGGGATGGGCGCCTGTCACATCGGGGTAAAGGCAGTGTCCCATCACTGTCTCCATCTCTCTCTTCTGGTCAACGCCATACAGCGCCCCGACTGAGTATAAAGCACATCGGCTGGGCGTTAACCAGATCGGCTAAAAAGGTTTGCTTGACATATCACCTCGGCATTCATCCCAAGGTGATATTCTAGTCCTTAGCTGTGGGTCAAGGTCCATTGGGCCACTATTGGGCCTCCGCTGGTGGATCACTGTACCTTTCTTTGGGCCCGGATTCAACATACATCACTACTAAATTCTTCTTTTACGTTACTTGCAGATTGGTTTGTATTCATTTTAGTATTTTCTACTTGTTTTGTTAATTCTTCTAATTGATTTTTATATTCATCATATTTTTCTCCTGTAGATTCTAAGAATTTTCTTTCTAATTCTTCTACATCTGTTATCATAAATTATTTTATTTCAAATGTTTTTTCATTTCCTTTATTTTTATCATTAATTTTTCTTCTGTAGTCTTGAGATGGATTAATTATGATTTTATCTTTTCTTTTTAAATTTTTATCTAATATAGCGTTTCATATTTGTAAATTATATTCTAATTTTTTTAATTCCTTTTTCATTTCTTCAAATCCTTCATTCAAATTATTTTTTGGTACATAAGGATAGCTTGGTTTTTTATATTTTTCTACATTTTTTAGAAATTCTTCAATTATATTTTCTTCTTCTGATAAATTCATTATGATTTTTTTGGGTTTGTAACAGGGCTCTGATATCAATTTTACTCTGATATCAATTTTACTCTGATGCACAGAACATTCTCTATTTTCTTAAGGAATTATATGCGAAATTATAATCGTCTTATGATTATTGTCAAAAATATTTCTTCTTGTCTTATTTCGTTTATTTCTATTAATCTCAAATATTCAATATGTTGTTTAACCAATCTTTTAAGTTCTTCATATAATTCTATAGCCCTGGTACTTGATTCTGCTTCAATACTAATTAATTCTGTATCTTCTCTATGTAAACTCCTAATTAAATCTTTCATTTTTTCCTCAAATATGAGGGTACTTGGGGAAGTTTGAATTGTCAAAGGCTATTTATCAAACGTTTTAGTTTCAAAGTCTATTTCTCAAACTATTTATGTTGATAGGTCTATTTATGGGTATATCCCTAAATATTTTTACACTTGAACCGTAAATTTTCTCTAAGAGTCTGTTTGATACACCATAAGTTCCATGGAAAATGGATTTTTTTTTCTATTTTCCACCAAAAAGTAGTGTTTGATTGAAAATGTTTTCTAGACAATCAAATATGTATTGAAAAATAATGTCAATCAAATAATAAAACTTGAAAAATTTCGATATTTTTCACCTATAAATTAATTCAATCAAATACATTAAACTTCCAATTCTCAAGAAAATAAGTTTCCAAGAATTCAATTCTCTAGAGTTCTTTTTCTTTCCGCTTAAATTTCACAATCGCAATGAAACGGACCCTAATTTTTAACCATACATATTCCAAGAAAGTAATCACCTTAAAGAAATCTACATTAAACATGCATTGAACAAGCACTAACATTTATCAATTACCTCATCTTTTATATAGTACTTTCATAGAGTTGAGTTGCATTTCCATCAAAAGCTAGAACTTTATTCAGGAAAAAAAAAAAACATTATTCAGATACATTTTTTTAATTAAAACCACGAGTAATTAACTAAACACTTGGGGGAGGATATCAGCTGGTTGATAATTCATAATTATGCCAAGTACCGATAAATCTTTTACAGAATTTTGCTAGGAATCGAACTTAATCTTGATACCATTTATTTTCACAGGACTACTCTTCGGGACCAATGTCACAAGTACCCTGTCATAATCCCGAGCTCCTAATTCCTCCAACGCTTGGGAAATCCTAAACTGTCTATTTGTTTTCACATTCATCCGGTGTCCGTGAGGCAAATTGCTGAAGCTCCCCAAGAACTCGGTATTGTCTGGACGAGAAGCATTCACGTCGTCTTCATTGATGTACATATTGAATTTAACATAATCTCTTTTATCGAATTCTATTCCCTCAATAACGAGTATCTCCTCTGACGATCCACTTCCTGACTTCTTTGGTCGTTTGACAATCACGCTTACGGGTCTGTCCAATGTTACTGGGAAAACCTGAGCAGGGTCGGGTGCAGAAGGCAAGGTTTTTCCCCTTGCCCGAGGTTTTGGCTTTGCACTCTCGTCGCGCCATGGAATGGGCACGTCTTCATATGTATATCCCAGTTTTATGGGATCGAGACAGTCTTGAACTGTCACTCGAACAGGCTTTGCCTCCTCGTTGTAGAATATGAAGTAAGCATTCAACCAGTCCGGGTGTGTTAAATTGGTTCCCTTGAGTTGGTTCAGCCATATGGTCCACAACCGATCAACATTTGCATGGTGAGCATAGAAAACTGGGTCTCGGGCGGCAGAGTACAAGCACCCATGTCGATTAGATTGTGAGGGTCAACTGTGGTTCCGGTCCAAGAATGCACGTGATTATGAGGAGTTTGCTCGATTTGACCGGCGTGAGTCTTCATGGGGTCATCACCGGCTCTAAAAGGACAGCCGAAGAAATCATTTGGCTTCTTTGATTGGGTAATCATTTGCTTGTACATTGTGGCAAGATTGTTTCTGATCTGAACGTCCGATGGTACCGTTGGACTGTTGCTGGACCATTCTAGATTGACCACCGACCGCGACAGATGATCCGGGTTTCGTAAGCAGTCGTAAAGAGGTGATGTGACACCAGAATTGTACATTGGTTGAATTTGCATCCCTGCTGGAGTATCCCAGTTCCAAAACGGCAAAGCGAAAGTATCATCATCAATAAAATTTTGACAGATTTTCTCGAGAAAATACAGGTACTGATGAGTATAAATTTTATTCACACCCAAACATTTACAAAAACCTCAAGCCCGAGCTTTTTGACAAAATATAGTCTCATAATCAAATGTGTAACCCCGAGGACCATCATGAACCCGAGGAGGACCTCAACCCCGACCACATGAATATCACCCTATAATATATTTTATATCCCCGAGGAAGACCTCAACCTCGACCACCATAAATCCGAGGATGACCTCGAGCCCGAACACATGAATATTATCCCATATTACATCTTGATACCCCCGAGGAGGATTTCAACCCCGACAATCATTTATATCTCGAGCATATCATTTGTCCTCATCCCCGAGCACCTGAATATTTAGCCAGTCATATCTTGGTACCCCCGAGCAACATATGAATCTCGGACCGAGCACTTAAACATTACACCATACACCATATTGAGAACCCCAAGGAGAATATAACCCCCGATCACACTTAAAATGCCCGTGGCGAAAACGTTGGCCCGACCACTCATAATACCCCCGAGGATAGAATGCCCCGAGTACATATATCTCACCAAAAAGGTGCATGATGTGCTCGGGGCACATGATGCTCGGGTCACGTCTCTCATGGATCAGGCATGATTTGATTTGATACGTGGAGTCTACAACCTCTTAATTCCAATAGAACTCATCTTCCAACATAATCCTATTTAGGTTTTACAACCTCATCCCTAAAAAACAGGAGGATGATTCCTAACAGGACTCATGCAACGTAGGTATTTCAATCCTATCATAATTCGTCCATATATCACTATAAATACATGGCACTCAATCATAATTCAGGTACACAATTATCTCTATAATTTATAGCCTCTTGCATAAATTTTCTCCTTCCTCTTTACTGACTTAAGCATTGGATGGACGACGAGGACACACATCATCGCCTTTATTGCAGGTATTCGGAGATCCAGCTCGTGCTAGTTTATTGCTCAAGCTCAGAATATTTCAGATGCGATTTTTACCATCATCATTGGCGCCGTCTGTGGGAACCATTACTAGAAGTCATGGTTAATACATGTTCTGAACTTCCACAAGCCACATTACCTGCTCATGATCATCCTGTTGTGGGGGAGCAGGTGCCCTCGACGTTCCCAGCAAACCCACTACATTACCAGGAAATCAGACATCACACCCCCAACTTTCTGTTGATACCCAGGCAGCATTGGAGGAACTTCGTATCTCTGCCACTGTATCTACTCTTACTTATGCTGTAAGATGCGAGTCTTTCAAGATGTCTCTATCGAAAACACCACCAAAATCAGTGACCGAGCTCCTTACTCGAGGAGTGAAGTACATCAATATGGAAGAAACAATGTACCCCAGGAAAAATAGCCCGAGCACTGAAAATTTAGATCATATAGAAAGTAAGCCCGAACACAAGAGACGACATGACCATGGTACATGGAAAGATCAGGCTCGGGGCAAGCAAGAGCATGACCCTCCTACACCCTTCACACGTCTGGACGCCACAAGGGCAAGTATTCTCATGGAAATCAAGGATTTGGAGGAGTTGAAGTGGCCATAAAAAATCAAGTCTCATCCGGACACGCGAGATAAGAGCAAGTATTGCGAATTTGATCATGACCATGAGCATACCACCGAGGAGTGCCATGCATTACAGCGAGAGATTGAATCTTTAATAAAAAAGAGGTTTTTAAAATCTTACATCAGTACTGAAAAAACGCCCAAGGAATGACCACGTTCAATGAAAGTCCGAGGATGAAAAAAACCCACGGCCTGAACAGTAAACGTCGTTGTTGGTAGAATAGCCTCAGGAAGAAACTCACACAACGGCAGCCCAAACCTTGCTAGCTACTGATCATGCGTTATTTTATAAGTTGTATGGGTTTTCGTACCCTAGTCTTTACCATTTCTTTTCGTTATTTCGTTTTTCTTTTCTTACATATAGCTTCGGGGGCCTACGTGCCTACCTTTAATTTCACAGTAGATAGGTCGAGTTTATACAAGCAATATGAGATGTCATCCAAAAAAAAAAATCTCCATCATTGTTGAACACACAAAGCCTTGCCCCGCGCAAGCACTCAAAGCCTTGCCCTGCGCAAGCACACAAAGCCTTGCCCCGCGCAAGCACACAAATCCTTGCCCCGCGCAAGCCCTCAAAGCCTTGCCCCGCGTAAGCACTCAAAGCCTTGCCCCGCGTAAGCACACAAAGCCTTGCCCCCCGTGCAAGCACTCAAAGCCTTGCCCCGCGCAAGCACTCAAAGCCTTGCCCTGAGCAAGCCCTCAAAGTCTTGCCCCGCGCAAGGACATAAAGCTTTGCCCAGCGCAAGCACTCAAAGCCTTGCCTTGAGCAAGCCCTCAAAGTCTTGCCCCACGCAAGCACACAAAGCCTTGCTCTACGCAAGCACTCAAAGCCTTACCCCGTGCAAGCAAACAAAGTCTTGCCCCATGCAAGTAAATAAAATCTTGTCCAGCACAAGCATACAAAATACTTGCCTGTGCAAGTACACACGGCCACCCCGAGCAATCAAGTAATCAAATTGATATAATTAAGTCCTCGGATCTACATAAGCTCAGATTTATTTCCTAACATAAGCTCAGGCTTATTCCTTGCTTAATATAAGCTCTTGTCTATTTCTCCTTATCATAATCATCGCATCATGATACCTCACTATTACGCATCCATCTCTCCCCTAAACTCGATAATGGATGCGCGGGGGTCTATGATGAGTATAAATTTTATTCACACCGAGCATTTACAAAAGCCTCAAGCCCGAGCTCTTTGACAAAATATAGTCTCCTAATCAAATGTGTAACCCCGAGGACCATCATGAACCCGAGGAGGACCTCAACCCCGACCACATGAATATCACCCTATAATATATTTTATATCCCCGAGGAAGACCTCAACCTCGACCACCATAAATCCGAGGATGACCTCGAGTCCGAACACATGAATATTATCTCATATTACATCTTGATACCCCCGAGGAGGACTTCAAACCCGACAATCATTTATATCCCGAGCATATCATTTGTCCTCATCCCCGAACACTTGAATATTTAGCCAGTCATATCTTGGTACCCCCGAGCAACATATGAACCTCTAGACCGAGCACTAAAACATTACACCATACACCATATTGAGAACCCCGATGACTTGAACAACCCCGAAGAGAATATAACTCCCGATCACACTTAAAATGTCCGTGGCGAAAACGTTGACCCGACCACTCATAATACCCCCCGAGGATAGAATACCCTGAGTACATATATCTCACCAAAAAGGTGCATGATGTGCTCGGGGCACATGATGCTCGGGTCACGTCTCTCATGGATCGGACATGATTTGATCTGATACGTGGAGTTTACAACCTCTTAATTTTAATAGAACTCATCTTCCAACATAATTCTATTTAGGTTTTACAACTTCATCCCTAAAAAATAGGAGGATGATTCTTAACAGGACTCATGCAATGTAGGTATTTCAATCCTATCATAATTCGTCCATATATCACTATAAATATATGGCACTCAATCATAATTCAGGTACACAATTATCTCTATAATTTATAGCCTCTTGCATAAATTTTCTCATTCCTCTTTACTGACTTAAGCATGGGATGGGCGACGAGGACACACCTCCTCGCTTTTATTGCAGGTATTCGGAGATCCAGTTCGTACTAGTTTATTGCTCAAGCTCAGAATATTTCGATGCGATTTTTACCATCATCAGGTACCATCTATGCCAGGGGAAAAACATCCAAGAATTATGGATTTCATACAGCTGGTTTGGATATCCCTGCTGAGTGTAACCTCCATCGCAGTAGGCGCAATGGACATTTGCTTTGCATGAAATTGCGTGGATCAGCCAGATTAAGGTTCTTCATTCTCTGAATGGCCGTCGAATACTTCCTGTAATAATCTGAATCAACAGTGAATGACCGAGCAGGCCTTCGAGTGCGGCTGATAGTGGTGGCCGAAGGAACATAATCGTCCGGAGTCGTATAGCCCGCAGGGCAGCAGTTGATTGGTGTTTCGTTGAGTTGTGTGGCATTAATGCAATCATTGAAGTCAGGGAGCGCTGGCTCAGCTAACGCCATTGGATTTACGGCAAGACTTGTGCTATAAATCCCGCCTAAGCAGAGAAGAACATCCCTCCTGTCAAACTTCCCTGGATTAGTTTTCCCATTTTTAGAGGTGGTTTCAGCTCCGTGGTCATCATTTTTGCCTTTGCATGTAAATTTTACGACAAGGATTTTTCTTCTTTTACTGGAAAAAGGAGATTTATTGGAAGAGAGGGAAGAAGAATATGGAATGCAATTAGTTGCACAGAAAGAAGCCATCTGTCTAGTTTGCAGCTGTATCACCATACTCCCTCTAATTATACTATTTCGTGGGTGATAAAACAATGTTGGCAAAATATTATGCAGCTAAAAAGCTTAGCTTCCAACTGAAAATTTAGATTTTAATCTAAATTAAAGTCGATATTTAATCGTAATCACATTTTTTTATGGAATCTACGACTTTTTAATTACATATCTCATCAATTTTTATCAAAATTTACTAAAAATCTGATTTTAATTAATACCAAACAAAAGTTTAATAAGAATTTCAATTTTTAATCATATATTCTATTATCTACATCTACATCTACATTTACATCTATCTACAATCTACATACATACATACAATCTATAAAAATGTTGGATGGAGAAGAAACTTTTGAATTTCTATTTTACCCTTATATATTTAGGCACCGTTCGGCTACATTTTAATTTGTAATGATTATTTTGATTTAATTTACACAATTTCCCACCATTTTTTAATCATTCACATTTTTTCTCTCCAATTTTTAACCCCACATCTTACCTCGAAAACATAAATAAATCAACAAATAATTTAAATTCTTTGATTTGACAACAAACATTCTATTTATTTTGCAAAAAAAAAAAAAAAAAAAAAAAAATTCCGAACGGTGCCTTAGTTATATACTCGTTTTATCCTTACACCTTATTTAATAACGTTAAATAATTCATTACATTTATTAAATAGAAATTTACAAAATTATAATATAATTTTATATTTTTATATTTTTTCATTCATTTAGTAATAAATTAATTTATTATCTAATAATTTACAATGTTATAATATGATTTCATATTATTATATTTTTCATTTATTTAAATTTATCTACATCTACAATATATCTAAATAATAATAATAATAATAATAATAATAATAATAATAATAATAATAATAATAATAATAATAATAATAATATAAAAGTGTGGATGAGTAGAAAACTTTAATTCCCCATTTTAGCCTTAAATTGTTATGCTTGAGGTCAAAATTACATTTAAGATTTAATTTATTTTCATTAAATATTATTAGTTACTATATTAATTTACAATACATTTAGAAATTTTTATCTTTTGTCAATAACACTCTTAATTTTTTATTAAAAACATTAATTAATTCATAAGAAAAAATATTTTTAAATTATATTCTAATTAAGAATACAAATAAATAATTTCAAAACTAAAATTTTGGTTTAAACTTACATTTTTTTTATTAAAAAAAAATGCTCCTAAATTAATTTGATTTGATTTTTTTTTTTTTTTGAAATGGTAAATTAATTTGATTTGTCTATGCACAACTTTATATATATATTGCAATTTATCATAAATATTTTATAAATTAATTTTCGATTTGTCTAATATTTTATGATGTCAGATTATCTCTTGATATATGACATCTGATTTTTTTTATTAATTTTGCATGTTAAATGTTATATATATATATATATATATATATATATATATATATATATATATATATATATATATATATATATATATATCAAGGACGTTCAAGTTTAATTCATCTAGTTCTAAAAGATTCTGAACCATCAATTCTGCATAGTCGCTTTCGCACAGCTAGTTCTGTAGACTTGTTCGAATTGATTGCACGTTGATCTCCATAAGTAGTACTACTTCTTGTCCATAAGTTACCTGAAATGGAGTTACACATGTACTCGTTCGTAGAGACGTCCTGTAAGCCCACAAGGCATTGTTCAAGCATTCGTGCCAATTCCTGGCATTTTCGCCCAACATTTTTCGTACAATGCTCTTCAAGGTTTTGTTGGACGACTCTGCTTTCCCGTTAGACTGAGCATAATAAGGCGTAGAGTTAACTAGCTTGATGCCAAATTCGTCCAAGAACTCCTTTACTATATTTCCATTCAATGAGGTTCCATGATCTACCATTATGGTTTGTGGCACTCCGAACCTATTTATAATGTGGTCGCGAATGAATTCTATGACATTTTTTTGAGAAATCTCTTTCAAAGGGACAGCCTCTACCCACTTAGTAAAGAAGTTCGTTGCCACAATGATGAACGTGTGTTGTTTGGATGATGAGGGATAAATCTTACCTATTAAATCGATGGCCCATCCTTTAAACAACCAAGGTTTAATAATAGGTAATATTTCCCTAGCTAGCGCCCTTTGGATTGGCCCGTGCCTCCGACACGCTAGGAAAATTTTTACATATTGCATGCAGGATTCTCCCATTTTGAGCCTAAAATATCCATTCCTAATAATTAACCATCTCATTTTTTGTCCGGCTTGATGGGCCCCACATATCCCCTCATGGACTTCTGCCATAATGACCTTAGCTTCGCTCAAACTTATGCATTTTAACAGCACCCCGTCTGAGCATTTCTTGTATATTTGTTCGTCTATGAGGACATAATTCAATGCGCGCAACTTCATTTTCCCGTCATTTGTTCTACCGGGTTCTGCCAAAGATTTCTTTACTTCTTATCTCCAATCAGTTGCGTCCCCGATTTGTATACAATGAATGTTGTTTTCCTTTATCCTCCTTTGTATAGCAGGCAAGATTATTCCGTACTCACAAGTTGTTGTTGCATTCATCACCTTTGAATACCCTGAAGCGACTTGGGCTAATTCGTTTGCTATACCGTTGTAAATCCTGCTTATGTATTGAAGCTCCACTTGATCAAATTCCTCTAAAAGTTCTTGGGCTAGCTCGTATTGTTTTATCACAGAATCGCTCTGGCACTTGAAGTCACCTGTTAGTTGGTATATTACCAGCTGGGAATCCCCTCGGATAATCACATTCTTCACTTTCAGCTCTACTAATAGTTCTAGCCCTGTGATCAATGCCTCGTACTCAGCTTGATTGTTGGTAACTGTCCCTTCCAAGGTGAGATCATATTTGTAACAGACTCCCAAGGGATTTATTAAAACTATACCAACCTTCGCGCCTTGGCAAGTTTTTGATCCATCGAAATATAAAACCCAAGGCTTCGTTTCGAGCAAATCCACTTCTAAACTAACCTCCTTGAGCATGTCCAAGCATGGATGGTCAGCCAAAAAAGTTGGCTAAAGCTTGATTTTTAATTTCCCTTTGAGGTACGTGTTGTATTTCAAATTCAGAAAGAGCCAATGTCCAAAGGCCAATTCTCTGATGTAAATCAGGGTGAGAAAACAAATACTTGACTATATTCACTTTAGATATCAAATACACGGTTACAGGCCGTAAATAGGCCCTTAATTTAGGGCATGTGAAATATAGAGCGAGACAAAGTTTTCCTATAGCTGAATAATTACATTCACACTTCGTTAACTGTCTGCTTAAGTAATAAATCGCTCTCTCCTCGCCCAGTTGGTCTTCTTGCACGACCATTCCGACTATAGATCCTTGCTCCGCCAATATATAGACTTTCATTGGTTTCCCGTGAATTGGTGATACCAGCACATGCGGATTTGACAAATATGCCTTTAGGTTGTCGAAAGCCTTTTAGTGTTCCTCTCGCCAGACAAATTCATCTTGATTTTTCAAATTTAAAAGAGGCGAAAAAACTTTCGTTTGCCCTGCACAATTAGAAATAAAACGCCTTAGGAAGTTTACCTGACCTAGGAACTTTTGCAATTCCTTTTTATTGGCAGGCGGTTTTGCTTCTAGAATGACCCTCGCTTTATTTTTGTCAAGTTCGATCCCCCTTTGGTGTACCAGAAAATCAAGGAAGCTTCCTGAATTAACACCAAACACACATTTTAAAGGGTTTAGCTTCAGCTTGTACTGCCTCATTCGTTCAAATGAAAATCTTAGTTGCTGAAAATGGTCTTTTTCCTTCATTGACTTTACAACGATATTGTAAGACCGCTTTTTATTTTTACGTGCAATTTTAAATTTCACGTAATAATTATGTTAATGCTATTATAAATTATAAATTTAATGATATTTTAAATGTCGATAATTTGAATTATTTTGCAGTGGAAGGACTTGGGCGCCGTCTCGATCAATGTACCAATTAAAAGTTTGTAAATTGGTTATTTTAATAGTTTACGTGTAATTTATGTGATTAATTGTTTTATTTCCTAAACATGCTATTTTCTATTTCTTTGTGTTAAATGGAAAGTTGGGGAAAAGTTTAGTGGTAATTGGAGAGTAAATAAAACTTATGAGCTTAATTAAACACAGGAGGAGACATGAGGGAGTAAATTGCAAATTTCAAAAGATTAAACATTTCATCCTATTTCTAACCTAACCTAAATTAGCCTCAGACTCTCATATCTCTCTCTCTCACTCACGACATATCCCTCTGTCTCGACACTCTCTCTCTCTCTCGCGCGCGCCTCCATTCTCGGTCTCGCCTGCCTCTCACTCTCTCGCTGGTGACACGAACCAGTGCCGGCGATCGCGACCACACCAACTCCCTCTTGCAGTTTGCATCGGTGGTAACTCCTCCCCTCGACCAACACACCCGCACGCACACATGTCAAAACCACACACAATACACACATCAAATTGTTGTAAATTTCGGATTTTTATGTGGGCATGTATACAAAGTCAGATGTTGGGATTTATTTTTCAGATTTTTGATGCTAATTTCAATGGGTAGTGTGTGTGTGTATATATATATATATAGAATTGATTTATGTATACGTACGTGTGTATAATTTTCACCATGGAATTCCCAGATTTCGAAAATTGTATATCAGTTTGGTTAATTGATATTTTAGCTTGATTTCAAATTCTTAATTTGTTAAACTTTAGTTTTGGGGCTATATGTGTATATATGTATGTATGTATGCATTCCAGACTTGTCGATGTATGAGGATGTGCAGATTTTTGATTAAGCATGAAATTAAGTTTGTCAGTTAGCTATTCGAGTTTAACTATTAGTGAAAATTGTAATTTGTCTAATTGGGAAAACTTCATGAATGATTAGAGTCGTTAGTAAGAATTTTGTTAATTTTGGTATGAGTTATAATTGAAATGTCTAGATTTGGGGGAAAAAAAAATTTCAAGAATGGTTAGAGTTGTTATTTGATCATTTTGTTAATTTTGGTTTAAATCAAATATATTTACTTGATGTTAAAATTTATGGGTAAGAAGATTTTCTAATTCGCAATGAAATTGGATTTTTGTTTAGAATATGGCATGCTAGGGTTTGACATAACTTTAAACCTCGTTTGAGTTAAATTGTGGATCACGTTGAAGTTTTAACCTCAGTCAGGATTTTGGTCTACTATTGAAAAGTATTGTGATTATGTGTATACCAAAATTAGAATTTCAAGTAATGAGGTGGTTTGTAATTCAATTTTAGTGTATATGTTTGACTTATAGTTACAATTTTCAGACTTTCGAAATTTATGAAATTTGTAGTTTAGTTAACTGTTCGGGTAAAGGATTATGGAATTTGGGAATTTAGTTAACTTAATTGTGATTTTAGTGTGAACATGAGTAATAATTATAATTCCTAAATTTTGGGAAAATTGTAAAGGCGAGTACATTTTTCAAACTTTGGTTTTGATTTAAGTACCTTAATAGGTAAGCTTAAAATGTTGTGTCGAATGGTTTAAATCTTTGCTTTCGAGTATTGTATGGGAGTATTTAATATATGTTAATACCATGTTTGGAATAAATGATCACAAGAATGAAAAAGGGAAAGAAGATTTATTGTTTTAACTTGTTTAATGTAATGTTAAAAGAATGATGAATATATATATTTGAACTGAAAGTATATTTTACTAAATGAATAGATGCAACTAAGATTTTGGTACATTGATGACACGGGCAGTCGAAGCCCCTCCACTTGCAAATCCAGATAACGGTAAATACTAAAGACGTCAGGTAAGTAAACTTCCCCTATTTTCATAGAAGTTAAATGTAAATGTGGAATGTGTAAATGACTGTTTGCTACTTACTTGCTTTGATGAATTTCATTTACTTTATGAAAGTATATGTTATTGATAGGAATGTTCAAGCATGCACATTATCATGTCATTGCATCATCAAGCATGCATTGGCATCGAAATTGGGAAGTCAAATGTTTTTAAATGAAAGAAATGTGTTAAAGTGCAAGTTTGTTCAAAAGTTATGTATCCCAAGTTTTTTTTAAGAATGAATGGGTGTACTTCTATGTCATGAAAGATGCGAGTGGGAAATGGGGCGCGGGGGACCGGCGTACCCGAATGTAATGAGCCGCTTTGCGGTGGAATGAAGTGAATGAGCCGCTTTGCGGTGGAAATGTGAAAGTTAATCTGGTTCCAAATAAGAATTGCCCACTGTTATCTGATTGACTAGAAGTTACATCAAGTGAGCTCACGATGGAAATGAAGTGAAAGTTTTGAAATGTTAAATGAAAGTTCGAAATGTTGAAACTTTTGAAAGGTTAAAGTGAACGGGGATACATATTTCAAAGTTTAAAGCATTCATGTCATAAGCATGCATTCATGCATAAAGTTTACTTACTGGGCTTTAGCTCACCCCAATCCCTCCCCAATATTTCAGGTGATGAAAGTTAGGTGATCCGAGGAGAGCACTTGGCGACTGACTCAGACAGTACCCGCTGTCGACATCATTTAATAAAGTTAAATTTATTTAAGATATCATTTAAATTATTCCTTAATTTATTTATAATTGATAATTTGTTTGGTTGGAGTTAATTTTGAATAAGTATGGGTGACGTATTAGAGGTTAAATTATCTCTTATTTCATTTGTCAATGTCTATCGTTATTTTTGGAAAAATGTTATGCTTAAGGAGTTTGGGGATGAAATGAATTGGTTTTGGAGATGATGAATGTAGTTGAGATGTGATTGATGTTTAAATTTCTATGTTGGTTATGTTGTTTCTCTACAGGTTGGTTAAGTCCAATTTATAGAGGAGACTCTGCCGAAATTTCTGTAAAATTTTATAATAGAAAAATGGAAATTTTAAATGTGTAAAGGTTTTAAATTCCGCATATAATGTGAATGGAAGTTAACACGCCTTGGTTTAGACTTTTAAACTTGGAGTGTTACAGATATCATCTACATATACCTCAATAAATTCTCCAATCATGTCATGAAAGATTAAATTCATTTCCCTTTGATAAGTGGCCCCAACGTTTTTTTGGCAGAAGGACATAACTACCCACTCAAAACATCCTAAGGCCCCGGGGCATCTAAAGGTCGTTTTATGCACGTCTTCGTTAGCTATGTAAATTTGGTTGTATCCAGAATACTCATCCGTCTTCGTTAGTGACTCGATGTAAAATCTACCCTCCAAGTATAAAGGGGTCAAGTTATAGCCTAGTAATAATCCAGGGTCATTCTTCCTAGGGATTTTATTGGTATCGTAATATTTACTAAATTCGAAACTTAAACTATGATTTCAATTGTGTTAAAACGAATTTGGAGAGAATATAATTAAATTGCAATGAAAGGGAAATTTGAGTGAAGTTATTCTTTCACTATCAATTGGACTTTGCATATAAATTTAGCATGAATTTCTTGAGATCGATAAAATTTGAAAATATTAGTACGAAAATTAATCAATTTATTTTACGGCATTTAGTCAAGCATGTTATATGCATATTCAATACATATCACATCAACGACATCAATCGAAGTAAAATAATTTGAAACTTTTAAACACTCGTTAATTATTATCAATCACAAGAATTCATCCATAACGAATTAAAATATATCCATTGAAGTTAAGAATAACTCCCCTCAAATATAACCTAGCCGAACATAATTAAATTAATGAAAGGGAAATCAAGTAAACACTTAACCATTACTCGAACAAAATTCAAATTCGGAAATAAAATTTCACTAACTAAAATATATCTAAAAATCAACTAACATCAATAATCTAAAATTATTTAAATTAACAATTAAAACAACTAAAAATTGAACCAAACAAATTATAAACTTGAACAAATCACTTAAACCCAAGAGGCTCTGCGTGGGACTGCTGGCGTGAGGGAGCTGATGCTGGTTGTTGCTGTGCGTTTCAAGGGAGTTGAGAGGGAAAGAAGGAGAAGACGGTTGGAAATTTTTTTGTAGAGAGTGATGAAGATGGCAGGATGGTGCGGCTGTGTTTTTCTAGAGATAAATACAGAAACAGGGAGGGGCTGCTGCTGCTGCTGGAAGAAGGTGTCCGAGAGAGGCTGGGTGAAGTGGCTGAAGGTTGTTTGGAGAAGAAGACAGCGAGAGAGAGGAGAAGGCAGAGGCGAGATGAGAGAAAAGGTTGGCTGTTGAAGATGTCACACAGAGAGACATGAGGGGTTGCGGCTGAGTTGTTTTTGAAGATGGGAGAAGACACAGACAATTGCGGCTGGTTTGGTGGCTGGTGGAGAGAATGGTTGCGGTTGGTTGAATGAAGATGGAAGGGATGAAGTGGGCTGGCGGCTGAATGGTTTAGTGAGGGGGAGATGGCTGCTGGGTTCGAGAGAAGACAGAGAAGACAGCCTGCGTGAGAGAGAGGCTGTGGGTTCGGTTAAGACAGGGCTTTGGGGCTGCTGTAGGTGAAAGAGAGAGAATGGGGAGATGTTGGAATTGAGAGCAGACGTGAGGGAGGAGGTCTGGTGTGTGTGTGTGTAGGTCTTTTTTGTAGGTTGGTGAGAGAGTACATGAGTTGGGTTGCTGATGAAGTTGCTCTATTATGGGCTTTTTCGATCCATTAAATTAGGGATTTTTGGGTTGAAATTGTCCAAAATATACCTGTAATCAAATAAATGAAATTTTTAGCAATTAAAATTAATTTAGAGTTAAACAAATAAAATTGAATCTTTAATAAACTTTACTCTAAATGACAAAATTTATGTCCCAAAATTGTATTTTTCATTATTTACCTATTTAAAATACGTAAAATTGGACAATAATCAGTTAGCTATGTAAATTTGGTTGTATCCAGAATACTCATCCATGAAAGAATACATGACATGCCCCGCAGTTGAGTCTACCAAGGAATCTACCGTTGGCATAGGATACTCATCTTTAGGCGTGGCTAAATTTAGATTCTTAAAATCTATGCACGCCCTCATGCTACCATTATTTTTAGACACGGGCACAATATTAGATAACCATTCTACGTACCTGGCCGTCCTAATAAATCCGACCTTTAAAAGACATTCTATTTCCTTTTTTACTTCAGGTAATACATTAGGGGCAAAATGCCTAGGTGACTGCTTATGCGGCTTAAAATTATGCTTAGTTGGCAATCTGTGCTCTACCAAATTCCTATCTAAACCAGGCATGTGTTCGTATTCCCAAGAAAAACAATCTCTGTATTCTTTTAACAAAGTAATCAATTCATCACTTACCTCTCTACTGAGCGTTTGGCTGATGAATGTTGGGTGTTCTTCCCCTTTGTCGCCAATGTTCACTTTTACTAGAGGGTCTTGTGTTTGAGCGTGCCCCTGTTTAGACATCCCTATTACTCTATCGTCCAGGCTTTTTGCGAGCAACTCTTCCTCCAAACAATCTACCTTGTAGATCTTTTCGCTAGCATCCTGCTCCAACTAAAAAATGGCCAACTTGCACTTGAGTGTTGCCAATGCTTTTGTCTCTTTCATCTTTTTTGCGTTTTCTTCAAACTTGTCATTGAATGCCATTGGTCTGGCTTTTGAGGCCCAAATGGCGACCATATTTTCTTTTTGCTGATTGCTTGTCATGATTCCTCGATCACTTTTATGCCAATGACTGGCTTCTCGAGGGCCACTATATTTGGCCTCATCTAGTTGAACATCTCTGTTAGGGCGTCAACCGAGAAAGGTTCTTCGCTTAGCGCAACAACTTGAGTTTCTTCTCCATCTTGTACTACTCTAACAGGCCCATAATTCCCCTCATACATGAATCTTTCTATAGAGTTCACTTCCCCTATGAATGGCCTATGATTTTCCTGTATCACTTCTACTTCTTGATAAGTGTATTTTATACACTTATTTGTATGTCTAAATTAGGTGTAATTATTTTCGTTTAGGAATATTTGCTTTTTAATTTGTGTTTATCGTTTACTTTTCAGAAAATATCCCAAAAAATGAAGAATGATGAAATCAATGGAAAAAACGCATAATTGGATTGCTAATTGGAGCTAAATTGGACAAGTGAGGAGTTTGTAACGTCGATCGGGAAGGTTCATGGTGCTCAAGTGAACAAATCAGAGGTTGAAGGACCCAAGTGAAGGAATTGAGAGCTTAAATGTGCAAATCGAAAAGAAGATAAATTTGGGGACTAAATTGCAACAATTGAAAGTTGAGGATTGAAGGTGTAATTAAAAGTCAGGGACCAACTTACACAGCTGGAAAAAGATGGAAAATTGCATTGCAACGTCCTTCCTCGTGATCGCGGGATTTCTACCACGTGATCGCGAGGTACCTCGAGTTTTTCAACAGAAAGTTTTACCCATGTCTACGTGATCGCTAGGTTTTATACCACGCGATCGCTTGGCTTTCCGGCTGGGCCAAATGTCGGTTTTTTCTCGCGATTTTCAACAGAGTTCTCTCTTTTTGACATAGGTTTTCCCTAAAACCTATATATACAAAACATGAGGCACGAAATAAACACATTTGCCTCTCCATAGAACGAGCCACAACAGAGATTTTAATTAAAATTCTTGGAGATTCAAGCATCGCAGAGGGGCGTGAATTGAAGATATTTGAAGAATTGATAATTGGTGCAATCTTTCCATTCTTCTTTGTTATTTTCAATGAACGTTATATTTTATTGTTTTTGTTCTACAATCATGATGTGTAACTAATTTTAACGTTGGGATGAACGATGTAGCCTAGTCATATTATTTTAATTCCATATTCCTTGTTTTAACGCTTTGATGCACGTGTTGATTTATTATTGCGTTTAATGCGTGAATGAACTGGCCACTTATTCATGATTTTATGTGTTATTTCCATAATCCGATAGGCGAGTTAATAACATAGATCTAGGTAATAAATCTGGTAATTGAATGAGAGATAGAGATATACTCTTGTAATTATTGCGGTCGTGTGTGAATTCTTGTGTGTAATGCATCTAGATAAGGAATATTCGGACCCTCTGTAGAGATACAAGGTTGACTTATTTAGGTAGGATTGATTTAAACTCGAGAGAGGAATCTCAATTTGAATAAGTGAATTCGATCAATCACATATTTAGAAAATAAAATCTGGAATTGGAATTAATTTAATTGGCTAGGTGAAATCGTGAATCCCAACCACTTTACAATCATCTTTTAAAACAAAACAATTTCACAATTTAATTATTTAATTCATCTTCTTAGTTTTAATTTAAAACATCAAATTCATTTGTTCGTTCAAATAAAATGTAGAACTAAAATATTTCGATAATTAATAGCAGTCCTCGTGGGACGATAATCCGGACTCCTAGGTCCACTTTATTACTTCTCACGACCCATGCACTTGCGGGGCGAGATATCAGTGAACACTTCTCCTTTATCATTCTAGAATACTAAACACTGGTGGAGCGATGAAGGTATGCACCGGCTCCCATGGATCCAATCTCTCCCTAAAAGTACATTATAGCTGGTAGGACCATCTATCACGAAGAAAACTTTGGTCCTTGTTGAAGTCCCCACGGTAACGTCCAATGGCATCACCCCTTTGGCTGACGTCACCCCCCCCCCCCCATTGAAGCTTGTGAGGATAACTTCTGTAGGGATCATATCATCCTCCTTTTTCCCAAATCTTCTCATCATTCTGGACGGGATGGTATTTATAGCGGCCCCGTTGTCTATAAGAACCTTTGACACTGGAATTCCATTAATCT
Source organism: Ligustrum vulgare (assembly GCA_963555705.1). NCBI lineage: Eukaryota > Viridiplantae > Streptophyta > Magnoliopsida > Lamiales > Oleaceae > Ligustrum > Ligustrum vulgare. Next base: position 53,596,993 of record OY743171.1, read on the forward strand.
GGGCTTTCACATATAATGGCCTCAGATGCCTGGTTAGTTTAGTGGAGGGTTTCCGAAAGATAACATTTTCTGCTGCATCGATCTCTAATTCCTGACCGTCCTCCTTTATTTCGATTCTTTTCTTTACTTCGGCTTGCAACACTTCTTGCCCTTTACACTGGTCTCCCAACTCTCCATCCATGAACCATCCGGTAGGAGGAGGAAGTATCCTGGGAGGAGACCCATACTTTTCAGCGAGTGGCACTCTCGTTTTCTTCTTGGGCGTTCCGTATAGTACGTAAAAATTGAACGCTCACCCAGAGGGCTCGCCCAATAAATCTATTTCACGCATGCCTTCTTGATACAACTGCTTTAACAACACATTGCCCGACCCTCCTCTTTTCCTAGCTTCCACCTCCAAATCGATTTCTTCTTCAATGTCTGTCATGCCATCGTCCTCTTCTTCATAATCTACCTCCTGGGACGTTTGGCCCTATTCACATATCAATTCGCAAGCTGTTTCTTCATTTTCTCCACCCTCTTCTTCTATATCCTCTTTGTTCCTAAACTCATTCCTAAATGTTTTCCTGTGATTTGTTGGTCATAACTGCTTTTCTTGAGACAGTGTTCCACATATGTCTGGGCCTCGTCCTCTATCGGGTTGGAAACTCGACATAACTCTGGGATGAGCGTGAAACCCCTGCACTTTGGTTCCTTCCACAGACTTACCCACTTCTCCTTTGCACCTATCACACAAGACGCTCCCTTCTCCTTGATATTCTTTTCCCTTGAGTCGTTCAAACACTTTGGTGTTAGCCCAAGAGTAAACTAACCAAGAGGGGGGTGAATTGGTTTATAAATCTTTTTCAATAAATAATATCAAACTTAAAAATCAATAGGTATAAGTATGAGCACTTAGTGTTGCAAGTAACTTAACTATCAATGTAGCGTGCTATAAATGTGTAAACTTAATTAATAAAGTAAGTATAGCACTTAGATATAGTGTTGCACAATATAAATTGATAGAATAGAGTAAGTGCAATGTAAGTAAGTAAAAGGGATAAGAGAACGCAAACGCGATTTAAGGAGGTTCAATCAACCAACGTGATCTACGTCCCCCGTTACCGAGCTCTCCGTCACGAGCAAGGCCAAATCCACTCTATTAGTAACTTACAACAAGGAGTACCAAATCTTTAAGTGACTTACAACAAGGAGCACTTATCCTTAAGTAACTTACAACAAGGAGCACCTACCCTTAACCAACAATCGAGTTTTCACAAGGCTCTCGAAACCACAAGATATAACGAATTGAATTTACAATTGAAATAACTCTCTTGACAAATGATATACTCTAATTAAGTACCGAGAGAGTTAGGCTAACACTTCAATAGATATCAATGAATTAAGCTCGAGTGTTAGAGAAAAATTTTGATGCAAATGATAATGAAAAGTTCAATTATCTCAAACAAAGTTTTTCAAATAATCTCTTGTTAAAATACTGAATCAAATTAAGTACCAAGAGATGTCACACTTGAATAATTAACAATAAGTTAAGCTCAAAGTGTATAGGCAATGGAACTTTGATGAATCAAATGATAATGAAAAATGTAGCACAAATAATCAAAGTTCCTTAATTGGAATTTCTCTCTTTTAAAAGATTAAAACAAGTTTAGAATAAAGAGAGACTTACACTTCAATTCCAATGTGGTGTGAAGATGTTGAAGAAGTTTAAATAATATAAAATCAAGAATCTTCACAAAACTTTCTTCCAAAAACTTTGATGAATTTTGATAAAACAAAGTTGGATCAATCAAAGTATTCTAATAAAGATAGATAAATATAAATTAAGTAAGAACAATGAATTTTTCACAAGAAAACTTCTCTAAAATCTCCTTTTTGTTGTTCAAAATGAATGCAAGAGAGAAGCCTTTTTATAGAGCAAATTTTGCACATACCGTCTTTTGCGATCGACCTATCCTGCCATGCGGTCGACCTCAATATAGCCGTTGCGAGAAAATAGCCGTTGAAGTTCAAAAATAGGCAGTGCGGTCGACCTGAAAAAAGTTGCGGTCGACCTGAAAGTGTCATGCGGTCGACCTCATAAATTTTCGGGTCGACCTGAAAAATCAGGATTTCAAAATTTTGATTTTTCAAGGTTTTCTGATCAAAGTCGATTTTGAAAAATATATTTTAATGTCTTTAAAAATGTTCCTTTAGCTTTATGAAGTGCATTGCCAAATATTGACGCATTAACCTTACATAAGATTGAAAAGCAATTTGTAAATACTCAATTCTTTGTAGGCTTCATTGCTTGGTCTTCATGCTTTCCGACTTGAAATTTGATCTTGAATATCTTCGATTCTTTCTTGATCTTCTTTGCGTCTCACGTGCTTGATCACATAGTTTTGATTTATATCTTTGATAGACGATTTGAACATTGAATGCTTTGAATATTTATCATTATATGAAACACTTGAAGCACACTTGTTAGCAACACAATATATTCTTGTTTGTTATGATCAAAACAATAAGGTCAAGTTGACCATAGGTCAACATTTGGGACGTTGCTGTTCATCTTCTGCTTCATCATCAATTACCAGCTTGAACTTTGGCAACTTCTAGGTAAAATCAGTTGTCATCATGTTCACTCCAAGCGGTTGTGGGAAGGGGTTCTCATCCACCTCCATCTTTTTCTTAGGCTCAAGCATGACTGACTCGATGGCTTCCTGCAACACGTACTGAAAAATCAAACAATTGTTAGTCATATGGGACCATGCATTATGTCATTTACAGTATTTTTTACCCTTAGTTTGTTCAGGGTTTGGAAACTTATGTTTATCGCTCAACTTGATTTACTTATCCTTATATAACTTGTCGAGTATAAGGCCGGCCTTACTAACGTCGAACGAAAATATCTTAACCTTCTTATTTTTCTCTTCTACAAGCTCATTTTTTATTATCGGGCCAGATTTTACTGCCAAAGGACAAGCATATGGGTCCCCTTTTACTAACTCGGTCAAGCATACTTCGGTCTGGTCGACATATCCGTCACCTACCGTGTGTATGTCAAAATTTGGGTCTCTATAAAAAGTCCCTTTACTAGAATTTTTCATTTACTCTTCTTCTCTCAACAAACGATCATATCGTATTACGTTAGCGCTCAACTGAAATAGGTCAGGGAACTCCCTATCCTGGAATTTCTTCTTGAGGTCAAAACTCAAGAAACTCTGAGCGATTCTAACGAATTCTTTTTCCGACAGGGGTACAAAGCATTTACTCCTGGCCGTTTTAAATCGTTGGAGAAAGCTTTCGGCCCACTCAGTGGGCATTTGCCTTAGAATGGCCAAATCGGCCAGAGTTACCTCGAATTTCCTTTTATAGAACTGGGCGTGGAACAGTTGTTCTAATTGTTGCCACGTTTGCACAGAATTCGCTGGCAGGTTAATGAACCAAAAGAAAGCCATCCCTGTTAAGGAACTTGGGAAAAGTCTCATCTTATGATAATCGGTCACCTCTCCACACTGCAACGTGAATCGCCCTATGTGCTCTAGCGTGGAGACCTCCCCCAAACCCGTGAATAGAGAGAATTCTGGCACTTTGTAACCCCTAAGCCACGGATAAGCTTGATCCACCCAATCTGGGTATGGCTTAGTGTAAGTCGGCCTAACATAAGGACGCATCCCCACTGCCATTTGATCTCGTACCATCTCAGCGACTTGATCCCTTAACAAGACATTGGGATCATAAGGGAGTCCTATAGGTTGATTTCCCCCTGGTGATGCTTGTGGCCTGACGTTTGGCACAGGGTTTGGTAAAGGAGTTGGAGCGCAATTACCATTAGTGAAGTTGCCATTATTCGCACCAATGTGGTTACTGTTCCCTCCATCGTTAAGATGTGGAACATTTTGTCCATTGTTTTGGACATTATTCCGAGTTACTGGGTTACTCCCCAAGTTCGGAACTGGGTCACCCCCCAAGTTTGGCATTGGGTTACCCCCCAAGTTCGAAGTTGGGTTACCCCCCCAAGCTTGGCATTGGATTACTCCCCAAGTTTGAAGTTGGGTTACCCCCCAGGTTTGGCACTGGATTTCCCCCCAAGTTTGAAGTCGGGTTACCCCCCAAGTTTGACACTGGATTCCCTCCCAAGTTTGAAGTGGACGGTCCAAAAGGCTATTCTGTCCCATGATTTGGATTTGAGGTTGGGGAACTAGTCCTACAATCGTCCAGGATTGAAAATGATGTCCTATATTTGGAAAGGTTGATTGAACAACTTGGCCTGTCAATTTATTCATATTATCATGCAATATTTTTAGTTGTTTGGCCATATTATCAAATTGCTCCTTCTCTCTTTGAATAAACGTTTCCATATTATGGACATATTGTAGATTTACCTGTTCAACCACGTCTTGAGCAAGTTCACCGAACAGCACGCGCATGGTTCGAGGATTCAAATCCGTCATGGGCTCATAACGGCTATGAATTTCTCCCTCTGTTCCTGGAGGGCTTTTTTCCTCCTCATATCTTTCAATTATAGACGGGAGATGATGGCTTGCTGTTTCCTTATCGGAATTCTTGTGAGGCATGATGGTTCACTTCGTATCTTTAAAAACGCACCAAATTGTCCCACTGGGCGTGCCAATCTTGTTTCGCGCGAAAACGCTTACCAAAGGGGAATTCAGACGAATGTGTAAGGAACAAACCTCTCGAGACAAAGTTCCAACGAGGGGTGCTATATTGATGAAGATTACGGTGAAGAAAAAACGCTTCCAAGGGGAGCAAGCACACAAATTACACTAGGAGTTTGACGATAAAAGTAAGGATAAAGGAAATTACATATTCTCTTGTTGAGATTTGAGTGATTGGTCCCTCTAAATGACTAATTTTTTACAATATATACAAATGCATGGACTTCTTTCAATTGCTGCCAATATTTGAATCTTTGGTTTGCCACCTTGATTTGTAACATTCGCATGGATTAACTTGCTTCCTCCACGTTGCATAACTGTTACCCACGTCCTCGTAACATCCACTTGCCACGTTACTCTACGTAACTTCCATAATTCATCACTTCAACTGCAATCTTCGTTAACAACTGGCCATGTAATCATAAGACAAGTGTCAAAACTTGCTCCCGCTCGCTTAATCGCCCAATGGCTTCATCGCTCGCCCTGTAGCCCAAATATCTTATTAGTCGCACAATTATCCAGTCGTCCAACTTCTTGCCTATAATGAGTCTTTAACGTTTGGCCTCTTTTGGTATGGATCAAGGTTTAGGCCTCTTATTTTTTTGGGTATTTTTTGGTATGGATATTTCTGGTTGGGCGCACAATCCTGTTGATTTACACATCACATTATTTTCAAAATCAACACCACAATATCCCACGTCATGAGTTGTAATTTAAATTGTACAAAATGATTGTACATATATCATAATTCTTTCTTAATTCACATCAAATAAACACTTGTACATATATCATAATTCTTTCTTAATTCACATCGAATAAACACTTGAGTTTTATTATCTCAATCATGTATTTCGTCCAACAAGTAAAAGTTAACCTTTTAAGGTGCATGATTGACAAAAAAATATTTTTTTAGATAATAATAAATTATGAATCCTAACCCCTAGGAATGTATGCATGATAATTGAGTAATAAGTTATTCATCTAAACAAGAATTCGTGGATTTAAGGTGCATGATTGACAAAAAAATAATTTTTTAGATAATAATAAATTATGAATCCTAGGAATATATGCATGATAATTGAGTAATAAGTTATTCATCTAAACAAGAATTCGTGGATAAAAAGTAAATTGAAATAGTCTAAATTAGAGAAGTTAGATTTGCCAAACATGCAACCAGTATACCTACTCCAACTCCCGTAGAATCCCTTCAACTCATAAATAAATATAAAAAATTTGCAACATTTTCTCCCCCAATCCCAAGTCCTACCCATAACTGAAAAACAAGGTTGGAACTTGGAGGGAAGAAAAATAACTTTCTTAAATAAAAAGTAATTGAAAAAATGGGGTCCTTCCCAATTTAAAATTGAGTTTCTTATAGAAGAATTAGTTTTTTAGTAAAAGTTTGATTAAAATTTTGATAAAACGTATAATTTAAAAATTGAGGTCCCACAAATTTATTTTAATTTAAATTTTTATTAAACTTTTAAGCTACATCAAACGTGAGGATTTTCTTTTGCCAACATACTGTTATTTATTAGCCATGAAATAGCATAAATAGAAGAAGTATGGTGATACTATTGAAAACTTGACATTGATGGTTTCTTGCTGTGCAATGGCATCTGCAACTAATTGCATTCCCTCTTCTTCTTCTTCCTTCTCTTCCAAAAAATCTCCCTTTTCCAGTAACAGTAGAAGAAACCCTGTAATAAAATTTACATGCAAAGCCAAAAATGGTGACCACGAACCGGAAAGCACCTCCAAAAATGGCGAGAATTCTCGAGGGAAGCTTAACAGGAGGGATGTTCTTCTCGGCTTAGGGGGGCTTTATAGCACAAGTCTTGCTGTAAATCCAGTTGCCTTAGCTAGGCCAGTTCTCCCAGAATTCAGAGATTGCACTAACGCCACACAACCCAATGGAATACCCATCAACTGCTGCCCTCCACCTCTTGTCGATAAGATTACGGATTATTTTCCTCGTCACTCCACTTTCCGCACCCGAAGGCCAGCTCAGTCAGTCACTTTGGATTCAGATTACTACAACAAGTATACGACGGCAATTCAGAGAATGAAGAACCTTGCTCTGTCTGATCCGCGCAATTTCCTGCAACAAGCAAATGTCCATTGCGCCTACTGCGATGGAGGTTATGCTCAACAAGGGAATCCAAATCTGTTTGAAATCCATGATTCTTGGCTGTTTTTCCCCTGGCATAGATGGTTCTTGTATTTTTTCGAGAAAATCTGCCAAAAGTTGATCGATGATGATACTTTCGCTTTACCGTTTTGGAACTGGGATGCTCCTGGAGGAATGCAAATTCCGCCAATATACAACTCTGGTGTCACATCACCTCTTAACGACTGCCTTCGAAACCCCAACCACTTGCCACCGACGGTGGTCGATCTAGACTGGAGCTTTGGCGGTGATGACAATGTAAAACCGGATGTTCAGATCAAATACAATCTTGCCACAATGTACAGACAAATGGTTACCCAATCAAAGACTCAAACTGATTTCTTCGGAAATCCTTTTAGGGCCGGTGATGATGCCCCCACGCTCAGTGGCGCCGGTCAAATTGAGCAAGCTCCTCATAATACCATGCATACTTGGACCGGAACTGCAGTCGAGGCTAACAATACTATCGACATGGGTGTCTTCTACCCTGCCGCTCGGGACCCAATTTTCTATGCTCACCATTCAAATATTGATCGGCTGTGGACTATATGGCAGAATCAACTCAAGGGAACCAATATTACAGACCCTGATTGGTTAAATGTCTACTTCATATTCTACAATGAGGAGGCAAAGCCTGTAAGAGTGAGAATTCAAGACTGTCTCGACATCAGAAGACTTGGATATACATATGAAGACGTGCCCATTCCATGGCTTGATGAGAGTGCAAAGCCAAAACCTCGGGTAAAGGGAAGAAACCCGGGCAAAGGGAAAAACCCTGCTCAAGATTTCCCAATAACATTGGACAAACCCGTAAATGTGATTGTCAAACGACCAAAGAAATCGAAAGGTGGATCGTCAAAGGAGATACTCGTTATTGAGGGAATAGAATTCGATAAAAGAGATTATGTTAAATTCAATGTGTACATCAATGAAGACGACGTGAATGCTTCTCGTCCAGACAATACCGAGTTCTTGGGGAGCTTCAGCAATTTGCCCCATGGACACCAGATGAATGTGAAGACGAATAAACGATTTAGGATTACCGATGTGTTGGAGGAATTAGGAGCTCGAGATTATGACAGGGTACTGGTGACATTGACACCGAAGAGCAATCCTGTGAAAATAAATGGTATCAAGATTGAGTTTGATTCCTAGCAAATTGCTGCAAAAGATCGTATGGCTAGTTCTCGACACCCTAGCATTTATATATTAGGATATTTATTATATTTTTGAGGTAAAATATTTGTGTGATTAAAAAATGGTAAGAGAAATTATGTATTGTTAAAAATTGATTTAAGAAATTATTTTATTCATAAATTAATTAATAAATTGTAATTGTTGCGTTAAAGAATAGAGGGTATATAATTTTGAATTATGCACGAGATACTCTCTCGAGCTTATGATGGCCAATCTTTGGAAACGACCAGGAGTTCTCTCCAGGGCTTTGCTAATTTATCCCCATCCTCTCAATTGTTTACTTCTTTAAACAAATTTATTTATAAATAATGTTTTAAATATATGTTCTTAGTGAGAGAATGAAATTTATACCCTTCCAGAATTAGTTATTATTATCATTGTATTCCTAATTCTTCAATATAAATATGAGGACATGTTTCTTTATAAAACATAAACGTCTATTGGCTTCTGTATTTTCTTCAATTTTTTTCTCTAATTTATAACATGTTATTGATACGAAATTTTAGTCAATTCAGTACAAAAAAATTGATTCTTTTTTTAAAGTCACAAAACTATAGTCAATTGAATTGACAAAAATTCTCTATTCCTCTTCAAAACAAAAATGTTTGTTTTCTCTTAACTTGAATTAATTAATAAAACGTTATAGTAATTCAATTTGATCATATTGATTTTTACTATACCGATTTATGATAGATAAATATTTGCTTTAGTATAATTTTTCGTTCAATATTTCAGTAGAATAATTTTTAAAAAGAAATAATCTAAATCAATTTTTTAGAAGAATATTGTATTATTATTATTTTTATTAAAAAAAAAATCTAAGGGTGTTTTTGATGTTGTTTAAAAAGAGTTCTTGAAGTTTTGAATGGTGATTTTTTGGAGAATACGTGGATAAAAGTAGAAAATCTTTTTTTGATTTTTATTTAATATTATTTTATTGATAAATGTAAAATGTGTGATTAAAGAGAAGGGAGAGAAAGCCATGATTTTTAAATAATGAAAATCAAATATGGGCTAAATCAATATTCTTTATTTGGAAGAATATTGTATTGTAATTCTTGAAAAAGAAACAACCAAAATCCATATATCCATATTTCAGGAGAATATTGTGTTATAATTCTTGAAATGAAAATAATAAAAATCAATATTATAGAAGTATATTGTAGTATCGTTTGAAAAGAGAGAATACTATATTTGAATTACTTATTTCTCCAACAGAGCTTGTTCACAAATAACAATATTTGAAAATAATATTGTATTATTACTTTTAAAAAGTATATTCATATCCTAGACGAATCTCATGTCGATATTCGTGTAAAACATGATTTTATTTAAACAATATTATAGAGAAATATTGTATGAATACTCCTGAAGAAGTATATATACCTTATACATCTTGAAATTCTAGATGAAATGTACGTGTAGTAATTGAGAATTGAATTGAAAATTAGATTGAATATAATAAAAGAGAGTATATATTGCGGAGTTGATTTTGAAAATGGAGTGAAATATGTTAGTATTTATAGATGAAACTAATTAAAAAAAAAAAAAAAAAAGGTTATATCATTCACGTTCAAAGTGTTGTCACAACAGTCACAACACTTTCTTTTTTGAAAAAAGTCACAACACTTTCTAAAGTGACGAAAATGCCACATTTAGCTGTTGGCTCGTTTACATGAGCCGATCACCAACTAAAGGCTCGGCTCTTTTTTTTTTTTGGTTGATTGGCTCTGGCCCGAGATAATATGAAGACGAGCTCGAGCAACTTGTGGGCCAAGCATTCAAGAGCCGAGTCGGGAAGCAGCTCTACCTTATTGCCATCTCTAGTTTGGAAAATATTTTGAAGAAGATTGAAGGAAAAGAGACTGTATATGTTGGTTTTGAATGCATTGATAATGAAAATTTTGCTAATTGTTCTTGCATGAGCAAGAGTAAAGACTAAAGGTGTAGGTATTTGTTGCGTGGGCAAGAATTTTCCTTCTTGAGCAAGGATTATTATTATTATTATTATTATTATTATTATTATTATTATTATTATTATTATTATTATTATTATTATTATTATAAGCAAGAAGAAGGAAGGAGAATTGCAAGCACGAGATTTATCTTCTTTTCTTTGTTTCTAGAAAACCCTAGTGATGTATTCTAATTTTAATTTTTTACACGTTTCCTTGCTTCGCCTATGAGTGGCTGATTTGTAAGGATGAAAAATGAACCCTGATTTTTGATAATTTAATTTTAATCTTTATGCTTTGGAAATTGGAAGTGAAATTGAGTTTAATTAAATAGATTAAAGTCAAAACAACATACAATTTATGATCACTTTCACAGAGTACAGTTTTTACATGTCACAAATTATCCATCAGTAAAAAATTATCAAATTTATCGATCTCGATCACAAATTCTTAAATTAATCAATCGCAACTTATTTCTCATTCACAAATCACCAAATTTATAGTTCACGACTAATTTTTTGTTCACAAATTTTATAAATCACAATAAATTTTGAGCACAAATTATTAAATTAATCGATCTCAAATTATTTTTCGATTACAAATCACAAATTTTATTAAGTCACGAGTTATTTATCAGTTACAAATCACAAACTTTACAGACCACAACATATTTTTTGGTTTCAAATCACAAAATTTATAGGTGAAGACTAATTTTTCACTCACAAATTTATCAAATTAGTCGATCAAGATTTATTTATAAGTCACAAATTTCAAAATTAATTGATCCCAACTTACAAATTGTAAGTCCCAATTACAGATTTAGTCACAATCTCATTTTTTTCTAGATTAAGTATTATTAATTGGTCACAACTCACGACTTATCTATTTATCAGTCACAACCACCCCATAATTGGTCACAATCACTACTCAAGTAACCACTCCTCCTCCCCCACTACCACCTACAGCGCCGCCCCACCACACATCGTCGCAGAACGCGTCACCATCGTCAAACCACTACCACCGCACGCCATGATACACAGTCTCTCCACTACACACCACAAATCACACCAATGCCACAAAGAACCACAAAACCATCATTGTCGTATTATTACAACCACCACCACCCATCCAATAAATCATCTACACATCTACCTCAGCCACTACCTACAAATGCACATACTCGCAGGTACACATGATCGCCACCACGATCGCCAATCCAATACACACTTCAAAATCAGATGACGAAGGAGAAAAACACAAGCTGCTGCCGTACAGTCGACCACCCCTACCATTACCCAAAATTGTTGCTGCCACTTAACACCACCATATCTGTGACATACCGTTGACACTGCCTAACGACCATCACCACCTCATACACAAATTTGTGCAACATCACTACTACGGTAGCACCACCACCACCTCCATATACATAGTCGTCGTCGCCGCCACCACCACCACCAACAACAAAAAATCACAATCACCTAGCCACCATCGCCACCTTTGTATACAAATCTGCCACAGATCAAAACCACAACAATAAATAGGCTTTGTTTAATGGAGATTGAAATCAATTTTTAGTAGATTTTTATAGGTTGATAAAATGTATGATTGAAAAGTTGTGGTTCCTGTAAAATGTAAGGTTAAAATTGATTATTAACTTTGACTTAAATTAAAATCTGGATATTAATAAGAACCAAACAAGATCTTAATTTTATAACATGAATATATGATTATTGAATTAACACCTGATTTTTGATTAAAAAAATATCAAATTTGATTTTTGAATTAAAAAATATCAAAATTTTATTTTTGAATATGAAAGTTTATATGTAGGTGTAATTTTCCCAATTATTAATTGGTTGGATCCATAAAGAAATTGAACCTAGAAGACTCCAAAATTTGTAAAATTCGACTTTTTTACAAATTTATCTTGTCATCTTGACATTCGATATGTTTATATTCAAGTAGAGAAGACAAAGATTGTGTCATGAGATTTTATTTAATTCTCCTAGAATTTTGGAATTCTGAAACGGGGAAGATTATGCCTCCGTTCAGCAACTGTTTTCAGAATACCTAATTTGTACCATAATTCCAATTCCAACTAGACATAAATTAAGAGCTTATTTGATAAAGGTGAATTTTTTACCACAATTTTTCAAACTCAATCTCAACCCTCCATTCTTAATCAAGTCCACCATTGTTGACTTTTCAAACAATTTTAAACCACACATCTATCCAAAAACTAAAAAAAAACAACAAAACTCAAAAAAGATTCCATTACCAAACAGACTCTAAGAGAATGTTTGGTGTAGGTAGTTTTTGAGAAAAACTTGAATTTTTTAAATAATGTGTGGTTGAAAAGTAATTAAAAAGTGTAAAAAGTGATTGGTCCAATAAAAATGTGAGGTTAAAAATAAATTTGAGAAAAACAAAAAAAGAAGAAGAAGATAGGAGCAAACAAGCTCCAAGAGCCACAAATATCATTATTTCTGTAGGAACATGACACCTACAAATATAAAAATCAACACTGGACAAAGGTAGTGGTACAATCAAAGGGACCAGCTAGCTCCCGCAAAATCGATCCAATTCAGCATCTAAATCAAACATACACATGGAGTCTCTTATCCCCTTCTATGCCCTTTTATTTTCTTAAAAAGGTTGATAGTCAACTTAATTTGGGCGTCCTCACCTCTCATGTTCTAACAATTGGTGGAGGATGTAAATCGCATGTTACATTTTTGCGTGATTGTATTGTATTTTACTAATTTAGTATATATGAAAAAGTAGAAAAATTTTAAAATTTTCAAAAAGATTTCCTTTTTACTTTGTTTGCTTGTGTTGCTTATGTAGATTTTTGGCTATGATATACATACTTGGAATTATGTGTTAGTATTTGAATTGTGGATAAGTTACGTGTTTAGATTAATTTTTGCCTGCCATTTGTGCATGGGAATTAAGTTTAAGATTGTGAAGTAATAAGTTGTTCATGTGCTTGATAGATTGAAATAGTTGATCTTAGAAGTCAAACCTGAAAACTATTAGATTATATACCCTTAAATCAATTAACTTGAATATAGTTTGGTAGTAATTGAACTTTTGTATAAAGATATCGATGTGAATGGGCATTCGATTTGTGGAAAATCTAAAAATCTTTCGTGAATTGTCTAAGGTCAACAAGATGAAAATTATGTGAGAGTTTTAAGAATGATGTCCCTTTTTTTAGAATGTGTTTAATGAGGGTATTGAACTATTATAGCGACCCAGAATTTTTATGCAATAAATAATTATTTTAATATTTAGAAAATTGAGTCGCTATTGTTTTGAAATTAATGCCGCGACGGATTCGTCTAGCCAAGTCAAGAAATATCGAATTTGTTCGATTTTAAATTAAAATTCGAATTTCTAAAATTATGTTATTTTAATTATTTATTCAAAATATTATTTTCAAAATCATTTTGAATTCCAAATTTATTAAAATATCTCAATTTTCCTTATTCAAATTATTTCAAGTCCAAATACGTAATTCAATTTTTATATCAAAATTTATTTATTCTCAAAAGTATTTTCAGACCAAAATATATCAATTTTAATTTCATTTCTTAATCGAAGTTAGTTCAATATTTATCATATCAAACTAAACCAAACTTTTCCTTCCACGTGTTTTCTCCTTTCCGCCTCAAATCATGGCACAACCCATATTCCATTCTATTATTTATTTTGATTCCCCATGTCTCCCCTTTAATCATTTCCTTTTCCTTTTCTTTTCCTTTTCTTTTCCTTTAAACCATAACAAAACCCAATCTCATACCTAATTCTACACTATCTTATACTATAATCCCTAATCAATACATACACTCTTATCCCTCATCACAATTTACGTACACAACACCAAAAGCATCCCTACTATATAAAATTTCCACAATAATCTAATCTATCATCACCTCTTTTCTTTTCTTATCCACCCATTCAACATTATTATGTCTTTGAGACATAATAATTCACACACCCATTTGATACCACTACAACATTTTTCAATATCATTCATACCCCCACAAATTCCTTTACAGCACCATTATCATCATCATCAATCCATAACCACAGCTTTTCCATCATTATATCAATCCACTAACTCACAACCATTTCAGCAGTTCCATACCTTCACCAAATTAAGTACTATCACCGTCTCATCATCACCATCACCACCACCAGCTCCATCACCAAACTCATCTTCATCATCCCATCACCAGCACCAGCGAACCACCAGCAGCTCCATTACCAACCTCCAATATCGATCACACAATAGCCACCATCACAGTTCACTACCCTCAATCACCATCACACAACTCAGTCACACCTCCAAGAAATCAATTCACAGCCAATTCATAAAGCCACGGTCAACCAGCACTCCTCAATCCAGCCATCGCCAACCGTCTGCAACCACAGTTCAACCTCAACCATAGCCATGAACTTCCATCATCATCACCCCAATTCCAAAATCGATCTCAACACACTCACTGCAATCACCTACAATCTGACACTACTGCCACCTCCAACTCCCCACCTCCACGATCGGACAACAAACCATCACCGCACAAATCCATCACCATCACTGTTCAATCCCAACCCAAAAACCTGCAGCTGCCCTTCGTTCCCAAGAACCGCCACTCGAAGCCGTAACTGCCCAACTCCCATATTCACATCATATTCAAACCCAATAATAAGTGAACCCAGAACCTTACCTTCGACCAACACCGGAATTGTAGCCGGAGAAATCACGACCTAAACCGTGAACTCTAACCTCGGTTTCACTGTGAATCAGCAACTCCAAATCGCGAACCCTAGCCTCGGGTCACTCTTCGATTTCGCACCAAAATTTGTACCAAATCTACCCAAACTTGACAACCCTATTTAACCACCTTTTGCCGCACCCAGCGCCGGTATTGCGCCGGCGAACCGCCGGTATAAGATCGGAATAGCCACTGCGTCGCCAGCTTTCGTTTCACTTCTCCGCCCCCTCTCGCTTTGCTCTCCCAGTCTCCTCTGCCTTTCTCTAGTCTCTCTCTCTAACGCTGAATAATGAAATACAGAAAGTAAAGGTTGATTTTAATATTTAACTTTTCAGAAAGTTGCACTTTGGTCCCTACGTTTTCAAAATGATTTAAATCAGTCCTCAAGTTTTGAAATGTTTCAAATCAGTCCCCAAGTTTTAAAAAGGTTTTATTTCAGTCCTTTCAGCTTTTAAACTTATCATTTCAGTCCTTGCTAATTTACTTTATTTGATTTTAAGCCCAAGTTTCAAAGTATTCATTTTTAATCCCTCAAATTTCAAAATATCTATTTTAGTCCCTGAACTTTCAAAAGTATTCATTTTAGTCTCTCAACTTTCAAAACATCAATTTTAGTCCTCAAATTATAATTTATCATTTTGAACTATATATTCGATAGACTAAAGTGACTTATTGGCTAAGACGAAGCGTACGGAGAATTTAAAAGAAATTGAAGTCATTCCCGCTCAACTTTGCACTCGTCGGATTTGAGGTAGACTCGCACTTATTAATTGATTTAAATTATGATTTCATATGAATGTCATGTGACTTGTGAAAGTCAATTTTTAAGAAAATTAAGTATATTTTATGAAAGGTAAATATACTTTATATTTTTATGAAAAGTAAGTATACCCTATGTTTTTACGATAATGTTTTATATGTTTTGGATCATTGCTATGCACATAAGAATTCTTGCCACCTAAGTTCGGTAAAATTCTTGTGTCTCCATAAGTTTATGAGGATTTACCACCTAAGTTCGGTAAAATTCCTGTCTTTCCATATGTTTATGAGGATTTACCACCTAAGTTCGGTAAAATTCCTGTCGCATATGTTTATGAGGATTTCGATCCTATCTTATGTTATGATGGAAATGATCCCTATGAATTTCATGAATTATGTTTTGGTATACTTACTGTTATTATGATCTTACGGTTATTATGATCTTACTGTTATTATGATCTTACTGTGATTTTACTGTTATTATGATTTTACTGCATAAGAATTCTTGCCACCTAAGTTCGGTAAAGTTCTTGTATGTTTATGAGGATTTCAATCCTATCTTATGTTATGCTTTCAAAAGAAATTATGCTTGGCATAATTAAAATGTTTTTATAAGTATATGGTTTTCAAAGAGATGTTTTCAAAGAGATGTTTTCAAAGAGTTATTTTCAAAGAACTGTTTTCAAAGGGCTGTTTTCAAAGGGCTGTTTTCAAAGAGCTGTTTTCAAAGAGCTGTTTTCAAAGAACTATTTTCAAAGAGATGTTTTCAAAGAGCCTATTATTTTCAAAATATGTCTCGTGCTGTAATGCACAATATGAGTTTTATCAAGAGCAGTTTTATAAAGAAGCTCTATCAATGGCCGTTTTATAAAGAGCCGGGATTTATGTGTTTAATCATATTATAAATTAAATTAATTTGCGATGAGTCTACTGAGTATTTCCCCCATGAAATACTCACCCTACTTTTTAACAGTTTTGCAGATTTCGGAGACGGTGGCGAGCGATGAATGATGGTGGCAATAATCGTTAAACGGTTGAAAGTTTGACGTTAATGATTTCCGTATTTTTCCAAACAATCGAATAATTTAGAGAAGTTCATTTATTTGAGAAATTATGACATTGTCAATTTCTTTACAAAATTAATGGTTCGATTTACTATTTCAAATGGTTTCATAAATGTTTCAATTTTATCGGCCATTACAGTATATTTAATGTTGCCAAAAATGAATTTCAATTATTTCTTCCGCAAAAATATTATTCGAAAAATTTAGACAGAAAATGACGTAGTGAATCGGGTATACGGAACTCGGGGCGCTACAACTATTCATTGCATAAAAAGGGGAAAAGCTACCATGATTCTTGAATCTCGATAAAAGATAAAAATAAGGATAGTTATGGCAACAAAAAAATCGATCCGATTAGAATAAATCTTGATCCGTGAATCGACGGATCGAAAATTATGTGATCTGATCCAACTAGAAAATTTTTGAGGTGGATTTGGATCGAAGGTGATCCTATCCGCGATCCGGTTTTAAAAAAAAAAAGAAATAGTGTCTTTTTTTTATATATAAAAATCTAATTATTAAATCAAAGATATTTAATTTTTGTTGAATTTGATACAAAATCTCTAATTCTATATGTATGTATTACATGACATCTTATTTTGTAGTTTTAATTTCGAATTTAATTAGCATGTCATGAAAAGAATTCTTTGATTTAATTTATATAAAATCCTAATTACTTATTTTATAAGAACTGAGTCTTGTATGCAAATTATTTTATTAAATCAACTTGTTTGTGAGATGAATCAGGTCGGTCTAATTTAACACTCAGTGGAGTTTTTATTTAGTGAAAATCAAAACATGAATGTCATAGAGATGAACTACTGAATGTACAACTTAAGAAATCTTGTTTTATGCAATCAGCAAGAGACCATGTGAAATCAGAATGACATTGTAGTTTTCTCCTTAAGAACTAAAATGGTCTCATAAACAACATGTATAATTAAAAAGAACAAAAAAAAGAAAAAAAAAAAAAAAGACTAACGGATCATTAGGTAGATTAGATATTTGATCTGCCCTGACTCGAATCCGATCTGCCTCGAAAATTAACCGATCGTGAGGTGGATATAGATCAAACCAAATTTTCGAGGGGCAAATTATGATAGATATGATCCTCCTAGTTTCCATCACTAGTTCCTATTTTTCAGTACCTGAGGCCATATAGAGTTACACATGGGCAAATGTTATTACACGAAATGCTACTTTCCTTATTTGGTACAAAGTCTTTGGAACCTATTTGAACTCTATTTTTACGTAATTCTATTTTTTCAATTGAAAAACTTGAATATTAATACATTAATTTTCTTTTGACGTGAATATTATTTGTTAATAATAATTATATGTCAAGTAAATCAAGAAACACGACTTGAGAGATAAATAGTTTAGTAGAAAGGGACATTTGTGATAAAAAAAAAAATGGGGAAAAATAAAATCACTTTTGATATAGATATAAAAATTGTACTATGTTCATAAATTTTTTTGAATATACAAATTTTTATAGATTTCGATTGACTTTTAATTAAAAAAAATCAATATACAAATCCTTATGGAAATTATTCTAGAATTACTTTGTTTAATTATTATTTGTTTTGATACAATCTAAGTATTATTTTTCTATAAAATCATATAAAATTGTAGTTGGATCTATTTTCATAGAAAAATTGAAGAAAACGATGAAAAAAGAGAGCCAAAATATAAAGAAAGAATATTAAAAAGAAAAAAATATAACAAGTAGAATAAAAGAAAAATAATGATTTGTTTAGTCGTATGTTTAAGGTTTCTAAAAATAACATGAAAGAAAGAAGGAAATTATAGAAAAAATTTGGAGGTTAATGAGAGACAAATTAAGAAATTTTGTGGTTGTACTTTCTGTTTAAAAGTTAGTACGCAGAAGATTTCATAAAAGTCTTTAAAAGTTATTGACATTTTGAATAATACAGGACTTTATAGACTTTTAGAAAATCCATTAATATCTATATTAAATACCTTAAAATATTTATGGAGTTTCTAAAGTCTAAATTGAATACACCCATACTTTTCAAATCCTTTAAAATCTTTAAAAGTCTTTCAAGATTTACATTGAATAAACCCTTAAGTCGATGAAATGATCTGTCATTCAGTTGGATATGGATATAAACCAAATTTTAGTTTATTATAAATATGGTAGAAAGAGAAAGAAATCTAGGAGCATATCCAATAAGACATTATTCAATCTACAAAAAAGGTGTTATTTGACCGCCATTAATTGGAATTTTAATGAATGTCTAATAAACAGACACTGAGACAAAAAATTGATCTCCAATGCAGTATTTCTTAAGCCCAATATTGATGCCTATGTGGCATTTATTTTTAAAAAAATACTATTAAATATGTGGGAGTGAGATTCAATTCTGGTTCTTCTTCCTTCTTCTTTACATTTCATTTTTCCCCCTATCCTTTATTTATTTATTTATTTGACAATCCTTTTTTTCAGCCATCATTGCTTAGAATTGAAAATAATAGAGCAGTAGCAAACCGTTTAGGGAATCTTGAAAATGGAAAGGAAAAAAAAAAACATCTTTTCAATTTACCAATTTGTGCAACTTTAGATGAAGAAAAAAATAACGTTTATATCTCTATTTAAGAAATTGCAGAAAGTTGAGAGATATGGAGGTGCGGGGGTGTATTGTCAATCGTAATTTTCAATTTTCCCACCAATATTGTCAAGTCAACATGTTAGACTAGCCTTTCAAAGTTGGACATTGGCTTAGACGATGTCCAACCTTTTTTTTACCACCTCAGCATGACACAGGGTGCACTGGAAAAGAAAAATTGTTGGACATTGTCTACTTTGGTGATTTGGCAAACTTGACAATGTCCCATTAGAGATAACTTGATAAATGGAATTGTTGATTTTAATGCATGAATTGGAATTATAGGTTGTGAAGGAAACTTTGGTTATCTTTAAAATTGAACGTGTAGGAACTACCACTATTATGAGATCATTTAACTTCGACTGATTAATTTACTAGAGTTTGAGAACCTAAGGAAGAAAAGAAAGCAATTTAAAGATTCTATGCTCGTTGCTCAATGAGTGACATATCAATTAAAGGTGTTTTCTAGGTAAAAATATTCAAAACAAAAATTATGAAGATGACTTGATGTTCACTAGTACAAAAATGACCAAAAAAATGAGGAATATACGTCGATTTTTAGTAAAATTGACACCTATAAAAGGACGGTGGCATTTTTGTAAATATAATCGGAGAATACGCATCAGTTGTAATATTACAACCGACACGTAAAGTCTAAGGCTAAAGAATACGCGTTGGTTCTTAAAGAACCCGTAAAATCGGAGAATACGAGTCGGTTCTTGACCAACATGTATTCTTTAGCCTTAAATTTTACGTGTCGGTTGTAATATTACAACCGACGCGTATTCTCCGATTTTACACGTCGGTTCTTGAAGCACCGATGTCTATTCCTTTATATAGTACTTATCGGCAAAACGCGCAGATCATCTCTATTTTTTTTCACTACTCGATCTCTTCCCGCCTCTCTCACCCAAACCACTGCACGCCGTTGCCGCCGCCGCCACCACCACCATTCCTCCATTTCCATGGCAATGCTCATCATCACATTCCTCCCTCGTTATTTATCTCTCTCTCTCACCCTAACCACCGGACTCGCACCTCCACCGTCGCGCGCCTCCACCACCTCCCTCCCATCTCGTAAGAGACCCACCTCCCTCTTTATATACATGTGTTTGTATCTATATGTATATATATAATGTATGTAAATATATGTAATAATATTTATGTATGTATAATGTATGTAAATATATGTATTATATATAATGTATATATGTTTATATATTTTCTCTATGTATGTGTGTTAATTAATTTATTTAGTTAATTTTTTGTATACATATATATATGGATATTTATATTATAGATGTGTTTGTATATATGTATGGGTATTTCAACTACTCATTGATTTGATTTTGTATTGTTGATTTTTAGTTAGTAAATAGATAAATTGCAATATTTGAATTATTGAATTTCAATTGCAGTGGAATGGATGAAAGAAATGTGGTTCTTCCCCCGAGAAAAAAAAAATCCTTTAGGCGTAGGTTGTAATACGTTGTAATATTACAGCCGACGCGTAAAGTCAAAAATTTACGCGTCTACGTCATATACATCACCTCTACAACCGACGCGTATTGCCTATTACAACCGACGCGAATGAGTCATTCTGTACTAGTGGTTGTTTCTAGAGTATCGAATATCCTTACATATCAAACAACATGATTATTACCAGATCTAATCATGAATAACAATTTGAGGGTATAACACACACCTTGAGGGTCCGAACCGACCCTACCCTGGACCATTAATGAATAACAATTTGAGCCTACCAACTTCATGGTGTATCATATACGAATTTGTTCCATTCTATGGTATTTAAAGACATAAATGTTCTTGAAGATTACAAATAGTTTTTGTGAGGCCAAAGTAGAACAACAATCAATAAAAGTTTCAATAAACTCAATATGTGTTTGTTAGATAATTTTTCATAATTTATTTGTTTTCTTATTGTTGTTGTTACATAAATGGCTTGTCGCTTCGAAATGGGGTTACTTAAGCAAGGAGTAATCACTGTTGAATATGTAGAGTCGAAGAATAACCTAGCAGATCCTTTGAAAAAAGGACTGGCTAGAGAGATGATTGCAAAAATATCAAAATGAATGAAATTGAGGTCTACATAACTTTAGTTAACTTTAATGGGAACCCTACTTATGTTTTGAAATATAAATAAAGTTCAAAGTGTACAAACAAATTAAAGTCTAACTTAGATGAGACACTAGAGTATTAATCAATACACATTCATAAAATCTTTAGTGTATGTGTTCTGCATGGTAGAGGTTCGATTCAATTCCTTAATAAGTTCTATTGAGAGAGAGTAATTCGCAGAATCACTTTATATAGCACTTACCTATATATATGAGTGAGAAAGTCATGCTGCTTTCTATAGCACTCGTGAAATTCAGGATATATGCAAGGCCATTAATGTGTTGGTATAAAAGGAACACTCTTTTATAGCATGTGTAATGACTTCGGCTAGTCATGATAAGGTCCTTGGTTCAAGATTCGTTCACCATAGCATCTTGACAAAACTTTGATTTGTTTACACTAAGTGAAAGTTCAAAGTCAAAAGATACTTTCATTAATGTACAATTTCCTACGATGATGCCTTTTGTGTGTTTACATGAACTACGGTGACTTGATCTCGTTAAGGGTACGTGGGCAATCACTTTGGTGATGAAGCTACTCCATTCCATTTTCATCATATTCTTTTATCTAAAACAAAACTTTAAAAAAATGGGGGGATATGTTAAATATTGTTTTCATAATTTATTTGTTATCTTATTGTTGTTACGCAAATGGTTTGCCACGTCGAAAAACAGTTTTTCCTAACAAAAACATTCATTCATCTCAAAGAGATTTTCCTTAAAATCACATTGTAACTTCGTTGGATATGGGAGAAACATCTTTTAAAATATAGTGATTTTCATGTCTTGGGATTCATTAATTTTTCCAAATTTCCCTACATATTTCGCAACATGTTTTACCTAATTAAAATAAATTAGGATTACAAAATAACTAATAATAATTATCACAAACCAATATTTGACAAATCCAAAAGGTGAAGCTGAGAATTATCTAATTATCAGGGTTATCCCCTTAATCATAGTTTTTTCATCAGCTAGAACTTGACCATTTTAGCGTGTCCTACATTTATTAAAATCTAGAATATAATTCATATCAAATAAGGGCAAAATTATGATGAAAAAAAAATCTTGAGCAAAAATTAGGAACTTTGGTTGACAATTTATAAAAAAATTCAGCCAAAATCAAACATTAATTTTAATTTCGCATTGATAATTATTACTCATTTAATATCCACGTATGTTTCCTTTTCGATCAAAACTTCTTGTTCTCATGGCAACATTGTTCTACTGTGAAAATGAAGATGTGGTTTAGGACATCTCATCAAATGTAAAAAAAGGTTTATTTGGCTTTGGATATGTTCGGCTGCCAGATTGGAATTTATAAATAATTTTTTTATTGTTTTTAAAATAAAATGTATGGATAAAAAGTAATTTTAAAAATTGTGTTGCCTATAAATTAGTTTATAAATGATACACTGTTCCGTAACGGAAAAATTTCTAGTGCTCCATGTGTACTGAGTATTCAGTATTCGTTTGGTAAAACTGTTTGGTTTATAAACTGGTTTATTTATGATTTTGAGGTAAAAAGTAGTGATTAAAAATTGGAGAAATAAAAATGTGTGATTAAAATGTAATTTGAAAAATTGTATAGTTTATATATTGATTTATAAATTAAAAAAAGTACATTTACCAAACAGTGGCTTATGGAACGTTGGGACCCATTTAATTAACTCACTAATTAATAATTTAACTCCGTTAACTCCACTTCCTTCCACACCTCCCTGTAGTCGAACTTCCTCTCATAGACAACCTCCATCTCTATCGAAGGACTCGCATTCGAAATTCCCCGCCTCAACAACCCATATATCCACCAAGCCTATTGGGATTATAAAGTTCAAGATCACACCAAAAAGAACAAAAATAACTCAAACGTTTAAACAAAACAAACCACTTTATTTGAATAAACGTACAAGTACAGAAACTCAGTATTAAAACTCAAGATTACACAAATTTCACAAAAACAAAAAAAACAAAAATTGCACAGACTGAAAAAACCACCAAGATCAAGAGTTGCAGAAAATACTCTGCCAAAACTCAACAAATGTATACTGATATACACAGAATCAGTATCTAACATAACCACTAAGAACAATAAGGCAATTTTACAGTTTTTCTGGAAAAAATCACGAAGGAGACGAATGAGGCGATAAATCGCCTTTGCAGAGAGAGAAGGGTCTGGAAGAAAATCAGAAGCGTCTGAATGACGCTTGAAAATATCTGACGTCCTTATCTTTTGGATCCAATGGCTGGGATCAATCCTTGTTAAAGTCGTTCTGATCCAACGGTTGAAATGAGATTGGACCGGGTAATAGAATGGTCCGGCTGAAGTGATAAAGGTCCGGGTGAAGCATATGGGTTCCGGACTTGGGCCAAGAGACTGGGTTAAGTGAAATGGGCTTCATCTTCAGACATTGGGATTTAAACTGGATTAGCAAAATTGGTCCAACAATCTTCACCTCAATTTAGCTGCTTCTAGTACCTGCAAAAAATAAGTAAAGCAGTATCAAAATTCTACTAAGTTTAAAAAACTCAAAGCATCTTTAAACTTGTTAATATGAATGATTTTAGTTCCTGCATCTGTAAGATTAATCTGTATAGGAATTTTAACCGGCTTAACAATTCCTTTTTCAGTAATGTCCCTAATGAAATGAAATTTAACATCAATGTGTTTAGATCTATTGTGTAAAACAGGATTTTTACACAAGTGTAAAGCACTTAAACTATCAGTACGTAATTCAACTTCAGAATCATCAATGCAACTAATTTCAGATAGTAAACCCTTTAACCACATGCATTCCTTAACAGCATCGAGACAGCAATGTATTCTGCCTCAGTTGATGAGTTGGGATTTCCAACAAATACAGGAAGAGTTTAAAGTAAAAAAGTAAGAAGATGTTGATTTCCTGTTGTTAACATTTCCTGCAAAATCAGAGTCTACAAAACATTTAAGTTTGAAATCATTTTTGGTTTTAGAAAATACTAGACTAAGTCTAGCAGACCCTTTCAGGTATTTTAAAAGACATTTCATGGCTTCCCAGTGCAATTCACCAGGATTGCTCATAAACCTGCTCAAAACACTTACTGCAAAAGCAATATTAGGTCTGGAACAGACCATCAAATACATAACAGATCCAGCTGCATTAGAATAGGGCACATTTTTCATTCTAAACACTTCATCATCAGATTTAGGACAGTGTTCAACAGATAGTTTAAAATGTGCAGGCAAAGACACAGGTTTGGATTCAGATAAACTAAATCTATTTAAAACCTTTTCAATGTAATGTTTTTGATTCATAAACAATTTTCCAGATTGTCTATCTCTAAAAATATTCATGTCAAGTATTCTTTTAGCCTTTCCTATGTCTTTCATCTCAAACTCAGAATGCATTTTGGTTTTAAGAACATTTATGTCATGCATATTAGGGCCAGCAATAAGCATGTCATCAACATATAAAAGCAAGTAAATAAAATCAGTTTCACCAAGTTTAAAATAAAAACAGGAATCATATTGGCTTTTCTGAAAGTTGAGGCTTTGGATATAACAATCAAATCTCTTATACCATTGTCTAGGGGCTTGTTTCAAGCTATACAAGAATTTTTTCAACAAACAAACCAAATCAGAATTTTTCCCCTTTTCAAAACCTTTAGGTTGATGCATATAGATAGTTTCATCCAAAGAACCATAAAGGAAAGCAGTTTTCACATCCATTTGCTCAAGTTCTAAATCAAATTGTGCAACTAAAGCAAATAGAATTCTAATAGAAGTATATTTAACCACAAGAGAAAATATTTCATTATAATCAGTCCCTTCTTTTTGAGAAAAACATTTGGCTACAAGTCTAGCCTTGTACCTTGATTTAATATCCTTAGACTCACTTTCTTTTATTTTGAAAATCCATTTACAGTCAATTATCCTTTTATTTACAGGTCTATTGACTAAAATCCAAGTACCATTTTTCAGAAGTGAGTCCATCTCTTCTTGCATAGCTGCAAGCCAGAGTTTGGATTCTTTTGAAGAAACAGCTTCTTCAAAAGATTCAGGTTCAAATATTAAAGGATCAGAGTAGGTAAATGCAGACACAAAATCAGGATCCTCAAACCTAGGAGGAGGTCAAATCTCTCTTCTAGGTCTATCCCTAGCTAGTTGATAATTTTCTAAATCTATTTCAGCTTCAGGGATGTTTTCAAGCAATGGCACAATGTCAGCTAGTTCAGGTTTAGGTTCAGGTTCAAAATTGACATTAGGAGACTGTGGGGGTTGCTCCACCTGAAACTAAGCATTGGGCAGACCATTTTCATCACCTAAATGGTCTGCACTCGGCTCAGAGGAAAGGAAATCTCTATCATTAACAGGATCAAGCTGTTTTTCGTCTTTAGATTGGAAAACATTTTCATTAAAAATGACAGACCTACTAAGAATGACCATGTAACCTCCCTGTTCCTTGACCCAAAGTCTATAACCCTTAACCCCCTCTCCATACCCAAGAAAAACACATTTTAATGATCTGGAGTCAAGTTTAGATTCAGACTGGTGTGAGTAGGCAGCACACCCAAAGATTTTTAACTTTGGAAATTCAGGAAGATAATTGTTCCAAATCTGATCAGGAATTTTGAAATCAATGGCATTACAGGGACAAAGATTTATCAGATAAGAAGCAGTTTTAACTGCTTCACCGCAAAAAAAAATTGGCAAGTTTGAATCAAGTAAAAGACACCTAGTTCTTTCTAGGAGTGTCATATTCATCCTTTCAGCAACCCCATTTTGCTGTGGACTGTAGGCTACAGTCATGTGCCTAAGAATACCTAAGGTTCTACAAAAAGAATCAAAATCTTGGTTACAAAATTCTAGACCATTATCAGTCATAATAATTTTGACTCTCTTTTCTTTCAAATTTGGAACTAAGGTGATCCAATTTTTGAAAACAAACACAGTAGCATCCTTAGTTTTTAACAAATACACCCAGATTTTCCTAGAAAAGTCATCCACTATAAGAAGAAAATACCTAAAACCTGAAACAGAACTCACATGAGCAGGACCCCATAAATCAGTATGCAAGTACTCAAGAACATAATTAGATTTATGAATACCCTTACCAAAAGAATTTCTTTTCTGTTTACCTAACACACATTTTTCACAGAAATCAAGTTTGTGCAACACATCATTACCAAATACACTTTTGGTTTCAAGTAATTTAAGTCCTTTTTGACCTGTATGCTAATGCCAAAAATATTTACGCGAATAGGAATAATAGAAACCAAATTTCGGTGCTTGAAGGGTCTCCATCTATGGAAGGTGATGAATTGATTAAACAAAACAAAGAAAACAAGACTGATGACCTATGTTTTCCTATCATTGAGTAACAGTCAAAGACGTCAAGAAAAATGACTGAATCGGGCTCTACCCATCTACCTTGATTTTTGTTCATATAAGTACCACCCTGGATATAGCATAGAAATTAAATTTGATAGTAATGTATAGCCTTTTCACATCATCACTCTAAATCCGCTAAATGAAGGTATATTGTCAATAATAATTTCAGCAATTAGCCTATATTTTCTTTGCATTTGTGAATTGTTAACTAAGTGTATTGTAGTGGCTAGCAGGTAGATGAAATGAGCCACAGGTGAAAAACTTAGCAAAATGTAGTAAAAAGAAAACGAAAGGTAGATAATGGACAGAAGAAAATTGCAGTTATGTAAATAAGAGTAGGGAGGAAAACGGAAAATGGCTACTCCCATTTCTGTCTCATTTTTTCAACTCTCAGTTGTGCTTTGGATACAGATCCATGACACAAGTATGTCCGCTCCGATAGCTATTGCAGAATATACTTCCATCAAATCATTGAATGAGAAAGAATCTAGTTTGAGCATTTCATCGAGCATCTACCTGCCCTTTAGTTTCTATAGTCATTTGAGATGATCATTCTGTTGAGCATTTTTGACATGCCATAGAAATATGTCCCAGTTGTTAATGGAGAAAGGTGGGGCATTTTATCCAATATCTCGTACCAGGAACATAAAAGCGTGGACAAGCTTCCCAGCGTTAACAATTATGCTAGTGAAAATCAATGAAAGTTCAGCAAACTCACGCAGGCCACAGAGCATGCAGAACCCATCACTCCTCTTACTATAACAGGCTTCACATCTTCCCATATTATAGTCAAAACAAGTGTATTGGGTTCAATTTCAGTGGGTCTTTTCAGTGAAGGCCATTCACCCCAAACTGAGGCCAGGGGTTTAATATTCAAAGCCAGAGAATTCTCATTAAAATCACAACTTATCGAGCATGTCCCGGCAGAATAATCGGTAGCTGGTGACCAATTCGAGTTTTCATCTTATTTGATTTCACAATCTTCTTCATCCATATAGAGAAACACGTTTACAAAGTCAAAATCTTCCTACCATACTTCAGAGCCCAATGTCGACAAATTATTATGAATTGAAGGATGTTCTAGTTTGGAGTAAGAACCTGTGTATTGATCCAGGGTTTCTCGTCTCGGGTTCTTTGAAATTTTGAATTCGCAAGCAAAGTGGGTCCTCGCTGTAACCACGACGGTGGTTTCCGGTGTGAGCCCTCCTTGCAAACTTGGTCGATGTCGTTGGGGGAGTCTTCGTTGCGGCAGTTGTCATGGTAGCTTCACTATGATTTCATAGCGATGGGAAACCTGGCGGCAGCCGAGGGAGAGTCCTCGATTTAACGTGAGTCCATGGTTTTTTGGTTTCAAACTTTATGAATATGGAAAAGAAATCTACTGGCACTTGTATTTATGTACTAGCTTTTTTATTGGGACGATTTCAATGTGGTCAGATAGTTTAGTTTGCTGAATTTTTATTTATTTTGAAATTGATCTTTGAATAACATGATTTTTTTGATCGAGTTCTCACAGACGGCGCCAATTGTTTCGATAATTTCTCTGACCTTGACGTGGCAAGATCAAAAGCTGATATTTTTTTGGAGAAGATAATCTAAACCTCCAAAGAACTTGCAAAAAAGGCAACAAGGGATGCCCTCGTCGCCCTTCCGGTGTGAGAATTAGTATTCTGAAGAGAAGTAAAATATATAGCTGGAATATATGTAAAGAATTATGAACATATGAATATTTGTGTGTATAATTATGAACGAAGGAGACCTATTTATAAGAATTAGAATAAGTCTTCCAATTCTAGTAGGAAAAGAGTTTTTAATTAAAAGAAGTTACCTTATAAGAATACTCCTTAAGTGAATTGGATTCTCATTTATGTAAAGATAATTTAATTGCATCATTATCTTAATTTTCTAGGATGTATGGCCCAAGACATAGCCCATTAACGTGTTTTACTGTTAGGTCCAATCCATTACAAGATCATGACACTTTATGAATAAATAGACCCATATGCCGGGCTTATCCTATGATTATCAAGAGAGAGGTCAGTCAACGAGGTCGGGTTTGCCCAGAAAGAATAGGTTGTCCATGTTCACGACCTTGATATCAATCTTTTATTAAAATCGTGATTTTTACATAGCTCGAGATTTATGCTGGTCTTTGTAAATGAGATCGGCCCAAAATGTGACATCGGGCCATAAAAGAGGTCGGCCCAAAATGTGATCTCGGGTCATAGAAGAGGTCAGCCCTGTTAGCCCAAGAGTAAACTAACCAAGAGGGGGGTGAATTGGTTTATAAAACTTTTTCGATAAATAATCTCAAACTTTAAAATCAATGAGAACAAGTATGAGCACTTAGTGTTGTAAGTAACTTAACTATCAATGTAGTGTGCTATATATGTGTAAACTTAATTGATAAGGCAAGTATAGCACTTAGATATAGTGTTGCACAATATAAATTGATAGAATAGAGTAAGTGCAATGTAAGTAAGTAAAAGGGATAAGAGAATGCAAACGCGATTTATGGAGGTTCAATCAACCAACGTGATCTACGTCCCCCGTTACCGAGCTCTCCGTCACGAGCAAGGCCAAATCCACTATATTGGTAAGTTACAACAAGGAGTACCAAATCCTTAGGCGACTTACAACAAGGAGCGTCTATCCTTTACAATTGAGTTTTCACAAGGCTCTCGAAACCAACAATCGAGTTTTCACAAGGATCTCGAAACTACAAGATATAATGAATTGAATTTACAATTGAAATAACTCTCTTGACAAATGATATACTTAAATTAAGTACCGAGAGAGTTAGGTTAACACTTCAATAGATAGCAATGAATTAAGCTCGAGTGTTAGAGAAAAACTTTGATGCAAATGATAATGAAAAGTTCAATGCAATCAAACAAAGTTTTTCAAATGATCTCTTGTTAAAATATTGAATCAAATTAAGTACCAAGAGATGCCACACTTGAATAATTAACAATAAGTTAAGCTCAAAGTATTTAGGAAATGGAACTTTGATGAATCAAATGATAATGAAAAATGTAGCACAAATAATCAAAGTTCCTTAATTGGAATTTCTTTCTTTTAAAAGATTAAAACAAGTTTAGAACAAAGAGAGACTTACACTTCAATTCCAATATAGTATGAAGATGTTGAAGAAGTTTGAACAATTTAAAACCAAGAATCTTCACAAAACTTTCTTCCAAAAACTTTGATGAATTTGATAAAACAAAGTTTAGATCAATCAAAGTTTTCTAATAAAGATAGATAAATATAAATCAAGTAAGAACATTGAATTTTTCACAAGAAAGCTTTTCTAAAATATTTTCTATCTTCTTCAAATTGAATGTAAATGAGATGGCTATTTATAGATCAAGAATTTGAGCTGCAGCCAGTTTCGGTCGACCGGTCCATACTTTCGGTCGACCGAAAGTTTAAAAAATTAGCCGTTGCAATTAGCCGTTAAACTTTCGGTTGAGCAGATATTTCGGTCGACCAGAGTTTCGGTCGATCAAATCCATTTTCGGTTTTCGGTCGACCGAAAATGGAAAATTTTGAGTTTTTATTTTTATATCAAAAAGTTTATTTTTCCCAAAACAATTTCATGTTATGATTTGAAAAATCATTTTTATGCAAGTGACGAATTTTCATGTAAGTTTCTTGATGCATAAAAATCATTTTCGAGCTCGTTGAATTTCATCGCTAAAGATTGAGAGTGTTATACATTTACATAGGTTAAATCAACTCTAATCTTGTATGCTTGAATTCTTGATCTTCATGTCATGTTTTTCAACTTCAATTTTGATTTTTGAATATCTTCAATTCTTTCATGATCTTCTTTGCGTCTCATGTGCTTGATCACATAGTTTTGATTTATATCTTTGAGAGACGATTTGAACATAGAGTGCTTTGAATATTTATCATTATATGAAACACTTGAAGTACACTTGTTAATAACACAATATATTCTTGTTTTTTATGATCAAAACAATAAGGTTAAGTTAACCATAGGTCAACAGGCCATGACCTTGGGCCTCAAACATAAATGTAAAAAGTAATATTTTGATAATGTAATGACAAAAAAATACACCGATCACTTTTCTTTTTTAAAAAGTAAAAAATAATGGATGGGAATCTTTGATCAATCAAAATCGTTGATTTTAAAAATAAAAAAAAATAAAAAAAATTGTTCAATAAGATATTTTGAAACAAAATTTATATACAAATTTTACCAAACAGGCTTCTGAATAAATATTTTATTATGTTTGCCACCATGAATGAAAGACTAAATTTATTTGGAATAAATCTTTCTATTTTGGATGTCTTCAAACTATTCAATTGATGAAGGATTCTTACTTTTTTTTTTCAAGATTTTTTGATTAATATGTAGCTCAAGCAATAGATGGAAGAGTTCGATGAACTCTTGCTTATGATACGTCACATGAGACATAGCAAGTTCTACTTGTGTCTGAAAAAAAAATAATGAAATAACGTTGAAATTTGTTACACAAAAAGAGTAATGCTACAGTCTACAAGCACCCCAAGTATGATCCCTTACTCACAGATGAACGGACATTGGCCCCATGTGAATAAGGGATCACACTTGGGGTTATACTTGTGGTGCAAATATAATAATTCATGTAAATATGTAGGGTTTTTTCTTTTCTTTTCTTTTTTTTTTTTTTTTTAATTGAGGGTGATAATGGATAGGGTTTAGGTAATTTCACTCAATCTTCAAATTTTGGATCTTCCTCCAGTTTGATCGAAAAACCTTAGACTCGACCATCAATCCAATCTAAGTCACTCAAATAGATGATTCATGTTTATGTTATCGACCTGATAAAAAATTGAAAAACATGCTAAATTTTCTTAAAAACACCAACCGAACAAATTAACTGAGCACGGTGTTGTCAATAGAAAATTTTCAATTTTCAAATTTTTTTAATTGTTTTTTCAAACCAGAAATGACTTCATCTTGAAAATCTACTGTTCGGCGGCTTATGGTCAGAATTTTTTTTGTTTTTTGTTATTTTCTAGGTAAGGTGTGTGGTTTAAAATTGAAGAGGGAAAATATGCATGGTTAAAAAGTTGTTTGAGAAAATGTGTTATTTATAAATTGATTTATAAATTGCAATTATTGGATAAAAGAACGCACTGTAAATTTCTTTGAAGTTTGGAGTAAAGATTGAAAATAAATGTAGGATTTCATTTTGTGGATGACAATTATCTCACTTGTGATTTCACATAGAAATGAAATCAGATTTAAATTAATGAGATTCTTTAAATAATTGAACTTATTGAAAAGGAGTTAGGGTGCATTTGATTGCAATGGTGGAAAATTGGTATAAAGAAAATATTTTTCAAATAAAATAATTGTTTAAAAATTATTTTTGTAAAAAATATCAATTTGAAGTATTTAATTAGTTTTATTTGCAGGTGGAAAAAGTGAGGAATTTTTCAAGTTCTATTATTTGATTGACATTATTTTTCATGACAAATAAAATAAAATTTTGTTATTTTAATCATTTATTTCACTTTTTAACATATTTGTACTTGATAATAATAATGTTATTTTTAAAAAAAATAATAAATCAATTAACAATAATAAAAATTGATCAAATACGACGCAAAAGATTTTCCATATTACCTGAAAAACAAAAATCAACCAAAACTTGAACACATTATTTTCCTGTTTAGGCTAGCAAATCAGGCACGTGGAAGAAAAGAGGCCAAATTTTTCCCTTGCAAATTCTTACTGTCAAACACCTTTAAATGACTAAAGATGGAAAAGAACTGAATTTTCCAAGACAAATATTTGTTAATCAATCAGGCCCTAATAGATCATTGATTATGTTAAGACTTGCTTTCCCCTAAAGAGATTGAATTTTTTTCTTAATACAGAGGATTTCGATACGATAATTATTCGTGATGTTAAAAGAAAGCATAATAGCCTAGTCGAAATTCCAGTATTTATTTATTTATTTATTTTTATTTTTTTTGGGATTTGGTCCGTTTATTCTGATTTTCAACACAATTCAACTTTGGCACATTTTAAATCTTAACCCATAACCCAACAATACAAGCCTCAGAATGCTCGGTCCTCGACGAGTTTTTTCTTCAATCTTCACTCAAAGTCTCAAACCCCGGCTACGCTACCCAACCACCCTCAACACCTCTTCAAATTTAAAACTTTGAATCTAGCACTGCCTCCGTCGTCGTGACCTAGAGGCTAGAGCTATTGTGTCCATCGACTCTCCCAGCCTCCAACTCCTGAACTTCGATAATTTGTATTTTTATATTTGTTGAAGAATGGAATTTAATAGAGAAGATCCCTTGGTTGTTAATTTTGGAAAATCGGGATTTTATATATTTTTTCCTTTTTTGATAATTCCATTATATTGTAATCTTTTCCTTATTCTAGTTAGTCGTGGATTATAGTAATTAGGTCAAAAGTTTTCCTCATTCTAGTTAAGCGTAATTTATGGTACTTAGGTCGAATCTTCTTGTATATATATGTGTTGTATCACATTAAATTAATATCAAAAAATTATTCGCCAAATTTTTTTCTTTGACATGGTATCAGAGCCTCCTTCAATCTCCTATTCATTATTATAGGAATTGAAGTTTGATTTTTTGCTTACAATTTTTTTTTTTTTTTTGCTCATTATCTTGGTTTTTTCGAAACTTTTCTTTGTTATTTTATCCGTTTGACAAAGGGTGAAGATTCTTCAAAGAAGAGTAATTCTACTACAATGGTTAGACTCCATGCGCAAGAAACTTTTGCGTTTATTACTATAGAACAATTTGATGGTACCATGTTGAATGAGCTTTGAATGCTAAAAATAAGATCCAAGGAAAAAAGGCGTTGGTGTTATATTTCACAGACCGAATCTACGCCTATTGATGTTTAGTCAGAAGAATATGAGGCTTGGAAAGATGAGAATTGTCTTGTGAGATCTTGGCTGCTTGATGCAATGACGAAAGATATCAGATCCCTCTTTCATTGATTGGCCACAGTTAAAGAAATATGTGAAGCAGTCAAGCAGACATATTATGTCGAACAAGATGCAACAAAAGCCTACCAACTACACTGCGAGGTAATTTCTATTTGCAGAATGAAGGGTATGTACAAACTATAAAAGATTTGGTAACAACTTGACGAAATAGATGATCGTACCACGGGGTGTGCTAGAGACATTGAGAAATATACCTTGAAGGTCAACTCCCAATAGGTGTATATGTTCTTGGTGGGCTCTCAATTGGATGGAACAAGGGGGCGAATACTTGCTATCAAACCACTTCCAAATATGAAGGCTACTTATGTTGTGGTTTGTGCAGAAGCTAATCGTCGGGATGTTATGCTTGGAGAGTAATTGCAGAAGGGTCTGTGATGACATCTAAGAAAATGCCACCATCAAAGAAGGATCGATAGTGTACTAGTTGTAAGGGTACGTGTCATACTGTGGGTACTTGTTTTTAAATTCATGGATATCTAGAATGGCATCCAAAGCGTAAGAAAGTATCCCAAGTTTCATCCTACATTAAGGTAGATGATGATTCAAATGGAAATCTAGCCACCAGTGCGGGTTTCACTACTAGCTCAGGTACACGTTTTACTAGAAATAGAGATTTGATAATTGACTATGGTACAACAGATCATATGACTTGTGATCATAACATGTTTAGTCATTTATCCCCAAAACCTCTATTACCAATATCAATGGAGGTTCATCGTCATTTGTTAGTATTGGTACCATCCCATTTTCCCTTAGTTTAACTATCAAAGACACCTTACTTGTACTGTCTTTAAATTGCAATCTTCTCTCTATTTCTCAATCAACCAAATCTCATATTTATGTTGCAATTTTCTTCCCTACTCACTGTGTATTTCAAGATATTCATACCAAGGAAAAGATTGGCAGTGGTAAGGAGAGTGGAGGATTGTACTATTTAGAGGATGACTTTCAATCCAACAAAAAAGGACAAGCTCACTTGGTAAATGAAGGTATAGTTAATAAGAAAATGATGAGATTTGGTTATGGCATAGGCTTCTAGGACATCCTTATTTTGGTTATCTTAGGAGATTATTTCCTTCTCTATTTCCTGAATGTTTACGAAACTTGTGTCATGACAAAAAAGTCATTGTTCTACTTTTCATTTAAGTGATAATAAAGCAATTTTTTGTTTCTGTCAAGTTCATTCTAATATTTGAGGACCAGCACCAATTCCTACTCCTAATGGGATGAAGTGGTTCAGAACCTTTGTTGATGAGTGTACTAGAATGACATAGGTTTACCAATTGAAACACAAGAGTGATGGCAGTACAATTTTTCTTTTCTTTTTTCACCAAATGTAACCTCCCATTTTGGTGTTCAAATAAAAATTCTTTGTTCTGGCAGCGGGAGGAATGTTTTAAGCATGAGTTGATTAAGTTTATGTATTCCGCAGTATTACTCATCAAACTTCATGTTCTTATTCTCCACAGCAAATGTGGTGGCTGAGAGAGAAAAAAAAGGCACTGATTGGAGGTTACTAGATCTCTTTTGATTAAGGGACACGTGTATTCTTATCTATGGGGCGAGGCATAGAATTCAGGGATCTATTTGATAAATCGTACACCATCTAGAGTCCTTAATTTTAGGAGACCACTTGATATCTTATCGGATCATTGTACTCCTCCATCGGTTGTTCTCTTAGCTCCTAGATTTTCGGGTATGTAGCATTTGTTCAATTACACTCTCATCAATGTACTAAACTAGATGGTCGGATTGTGAAATGTATTTTGTGGGATATGGAACTAATCAAAAGGGGTATAAGTATTATGATCCAAGCTTAAAAAGGTTTCATATCTCCATGGATGTTAGCTTTGATGAAAATCAGCTCTTCTAAAAATTATTACTTGCTGATTTATCAATTCAAGGGGAGAATCAAGGAGAGGTAATCAACCATGAAGAGCTATGTGCTTTTTTTCCCTATTGGTGAGCCTGAAGTTTCCTTTAATAGTACAATGTTTCTTCCTTCTTCATTTGGCCAGTATTCTCCTATACTATCTCACCTTAATCTTATAGTTTCTGATGATAATGAGCCTCTTGTTACTAATAACAATGAACATTTTTTGCCTGAATATTTTGAACATCCTTTGTCTAATAACATGAACATCATTTACCTGATAACACTGAACTCTCTTCTTATCTCGCACAAAGACCTAATCGGGCATACCACCTACTAGATATGAGTGACCTTAATTGTAAAACCAAATATCCTATTAGCAATTATTTGACCTTATACCAAGATCTAATCATGGCATACCTGTGACGACCCAAATTCTCGACCATTCGAGTGCCACTAAAAGTGACTCATATCATATTATCGAGACTTAAATAGTAATGTAAAATTATTCAAAAGAATAATTAGAATCCCATAATTTTATTTGTGAATAAAAATAGAACATAATTTTCTTACATAAAGTTCAACATAATTATCTCATCAATCTTAACCACTTTTGCCACTTCCATGTTGACCGCCTCGAACCTTCAATTATCTGAAAATGGTAAATATCGTGGAGTGAGATTTATAAAATCCCAGTAAGTATACCAAGCATAAATTTTCTTTTGAAAGCATATGGATCATTTTCATCATAACATAGGATAGGATCGAAATACTCATAAACATAGGGAGACACAAGAATTTTACCGAACTTAAATGGCAAGAATTCTTATGTGTAGCGCTACTAAACTCCGGTCCCCTTAGCATAATCATAAACATATCATATGGAACCCATAACAATCTTGTGAGATTGATTTCATAGCAATGATCCAAACATTTTCATAAAAACATAAGATATACTTACTTGTCATAAAAACATACTTACTTTTCATAAAAACATAAGGTGTATTTACCTTTCATAAAAACATACTTACTTTTCATAAAAACATAAGATATACTTACTTGTCATAAAAACATACTTACTTTTCATAAAAACATAAGGTGTATTTACCTTTCATAAAAACATACTTACTTTTCATAAAAACATAAGATATACTTACTTGTCATAAAAACATACTTACTTTTCATAAAAACATAAGGTGTATTTACCTTTCATAAAAACATACTTACTTTTCATAAAAACATAAGATATACTTACTTGTCATAAAAACATACTTACTTTTCATAAAAACATAAGGTGTATTTACCTTTCATAAAAACATACTTACTTTTCATAAAAACATAAGATATACTTACTTGTCATAAAAACATACTTACTTTTCATAAAAACATAAGGTGTATTTACCTTTCATAAAAACATACTTACTTTTCATAAAAACATAAGATATACTTACCTTTTAAAAGATTAAAATGAAGTGTAGTAGTAAATGGACCAAAACTTTCTTGACCACCTTGAATTTCTCTTACTTGTGGATTTTGTCAAGAGATTGGAAATAAGTGTATATGTGTAGAGTTGTGTGTAAAAGAGATGGGTTTAAATAGATGTATAAAGTTGGCATATTGTAAACATAATCATTCAATTCTATTAATTTTAACACATCCTTTTCTTAAAGTAAAGCACCATTCATATACTTTTCCATATTTATACAAATATTATGCTCTTCATGATTACATATAATGGAGTCTTATCAACCATTCATATACTTTTCCATATTTATACAAATATTATGCTCTTCATGATTACATATAATGGAGTCTTATCAACCATTCATATACTTTTCCATATTTATACAAATATTATGCTCTTCATGATTACATATAATGGAGTCTATAATTCATTCATATACTTTTCCATATTTATACAAATATTATGCTCTTCATGATTACATATAATGGAGTATATAATTCATTCATATACTTTTCCATATTTATACAAATATTATGCTCTTCATGATTACATATAATGGAGTATATAATTCATTCATATACTTTTCCATATTTATTAAATTAAGATTCTCATAATTATTATATATAATGGAACCTCTCATGCTTACATATATTTTCTTAATTTCAATAATAAAAATAATTTTTGTATAAATAAATATTGGGATAACATTGAATTAAGTACTTGGACTTAATATACTTTAAATCAAGAGAATGGAGATATTTTTAGAAATTCGGAATTTAATTTAAAATCGAACGATCTCGATTATTTCTTGACTTGGCTATACGAATACGTCGTGGCGTTAACTTAATAAAAATGGGTGAAATAGTAGCGACACGATTTTCTATTAAAATAATTATTAATCGCGTAAAAATTCTTGGTCGCTACAATACCACCTATTAGATATAAGTCTAACCTTAATTGCAAAACCAAATATCTCATTAGCAATTATTTGGCCTCACAGACTGCCCAAGCCATATGCATCTTATGTGATGCAATATTTGAACTCACATTTAGTTATAGATGATTCATTTCTGTTCTGATTTTATCTCATCAAATTAAAATAAATAATAACTATACGAATTTTTAAGGCAAATCTAATTAAGTTTGGTTAATTTTACAAACTTAAGATTTCTTCAATTCATTCATCATTTTCACATTATTTTTATTTATTTACTGATTCTGTTCATTTTCTAATTTTTCATTATAAATTTAAATAACTAAAATATGCAAAAATATATTACAAATTTTAACAACTAGTTCATATAATTTTATTAAACAATTGATCGATTAGTAATTTTAATTAGAGCAATAATGTAACAATATGAATAAAGAAATTGTCAGTATAAAGAAAGAATAATCAATTAATGTAACAATATTTATTAAAATTAATGATTATATTTTTATAAAAACACTTGAAATTAATAATTAATAGTTTAAAAATTAAATTATACCAAAAAAAGTATATCATTCACCTATTTTTGAGGAGAATATGATGAAGAATAATATATGAAAAGAAAAACGTCGATCTTAAAGAGAAGTTGAGTTTTGCACATGTATTGTATGAGCCTAATTTTGTAGATCAAAATTTTTTTAAAAAAAAAATTCATTTATTAAACGTTAATTTCAAAAACGGAGTTGATATATTCACGATACAATCTCTAAATCACTTAATTCAAGGTATGTTTTTCCCGTAAAGATGATAAAAGAATTCAACGATTTACAATTTTATTAAAATATTAACAAAATAATTATATGACATAAAAATGGTGAAACTTTTTTTCTTAATTTTATTAATATATGTAGACAAAAATACTCACTATATATATTTTATTTATATTTTCATTAATAATTTTTTTATTGACATATAATTAAATATATATTTAATTATGTTCAATTAAATGCATCGCATTTAAAAATTAAAAATTATTAATCATGCGAAGGATCCCTTGAATTGAATTCCAAATTCGTGTACCACAAATCTTGAGGTTGATTTTCACTTTCGTGCATCGTCAATATTGCTCATTTATTTATATATAGGATCGCATATATTTAATTTGTTAAAATCACTTTATTTTATGTAAATTATAATATTTTGAAGGCTATTATTTATATTCACGTCAGTCAAAAATATTTGGACGAAATTTTTTATTTATTCCATACGAAATATATTTGAAAAATTGCATTATTTAATTTAAATTTGAGCAATTGTTTAAATATATTTTACCTATAGCAACTTTCGTGTATCACAAAGTTGTGAGCAATTACAAACTGTATAAACAATGTATTATTTAAAGAGATTTTCTAAAATTAATGAGAATTATAATTTATTTCTATTTTGAACATTCTTGACAATCTGTATCATTAATCAAAGCAAATTATGTGTTCAATTTTTTTTCCTATTTTGTAATGATATTTACAGTAAAATTATTTCATATTGTTCTTCAGTATAACGCACGAGTGTGATACTAGTTTACATTATAACAAGATTTTAGTATTTCTATATTGACCGGTGAGTTTTTAATATTATTTAATTGAATAATCTTGTTATTGCAATCATTATAGTTGAACTTTAGTTCAAGATCCATCACTTAAGGTAAAATAGATTTTGCGCTAAAGTTGAGAACCAAATATGAAATTTATTGTGTACGAAACCTAATTCAATTTTATCGATATATGATTTGTGTGACAAAGTTTTTTGAGATAATAAATTGATGAATCTCATTTCAAGAAGAAAGCTTTCCCAATCAGAGGCTACGTGGAAAATATGATAGAAAAGGTGGCAAATGAACATACGGAACCATTCTTCTTCCCCTAGCTACGTGTTGTAATAAATGACAATGTTGATATACTATTATCAAAAAACGACAATGTTGTTGTACTATGGATGAGGACATTTCATTAAATGAAATAATGAATGTAACAATAGTCAATAGGTTAGTGAGCAATGAGTTTCTTGAATATTAACATTTCAACTTTGTCGGGAATACAAATCAAATTTTTGAATGCTTCTTCATAAAAGTTTTTATTTTTTTTTTAATATATATAAACAAATAATATGATATTTTTGAGGTAAAATATAAGCATTTCAACTTTGTCTGGAATACAAATCAAAATTTTGAATGCTTCTTGGTAAAAGTTTTTTTTTATATATAAACAAATAATATGATATTTTTGAAGTAAAATATATGATTGAGAAGTAATCTTGTTGGGAATTTTAACACGTCGATTCCTACTTTAATTTTCTCACGGGATCTTTTGATATTCAAAGTAAAATAAGCAAATAAGAAAAAAAATACGAACACAGAGATTTACGTGATTCGACAACTTGCCTACATTCACGAATCCTCGCCAAAGCTTTTCACTATATATTAAATTGTTACAAATATATAGACTTTCACTCACCAACCCAATTCCACAGACCACAGAGAAATTCCTACAAACGAGCTTTACCACATATAATTTCTACCCTTTGATTTACACCACAAAGAGTTACAAGAAACTTCACAATATGCTAGGCTCACAATTTTCTCTCTTTGGTCACAGTATGGCCATCAAGAATTTTTCTCTCAAGGTACACGGCACTGCCTCTCTTGCAGTATCCGGCACTGCATCTCTTGCAGCACCCTCAACAAAGCAATATGCACTCCCTTTTATAATACTTCAACCACGTGTGATGCATAATGCAGTTCACTGTCGTCGAACCCGGATCCGATCCTCCACTAGAACCTGAAAAAGGCGGGGCTTAATGCAGTTCACTGTCGTCAAACTCGGATCTGATCCTCCACTAGAACCTGAAAAAGGCGGGGCTTTCTCCCCCGTTTTAACTCCGGTGTGATAATTAGTAACGGAAAAGAATTGTAATGCTAATCAATCTTAAAAAAATGATAATTGCCTACCTTTATGTGTAGCGGGGGGGTATTTATAGGTATATGAATCCTTGATTTTAGGAAACGAAGATCTCCACAAAATATGGGATTGATATGGAATTGTGATTTGATTAGATCATGTTTCCCGAAATTAGAGGTTAACGGTTATCTATTTAATTGATGCAGAATTTAGTTCACTGTCGTCGAACCCGGATCCGATCCTCCACTAGAACCTGAAAAAGGCGGGGCTTAATGCAGTTCACTGTCGTCGAACCCGGATCTGATCCTCCACTAGAACCTGAAAAAGGCGGGGCTTTCTCCCCCGTTTTAACTCCGGTGTGATAATTAGTAACGGAAAAGAATTGTAATACTAATCAATCTTAAAAAAATGATAATTGCCTACCTTTATGTGTAGCGGGGGGGTATTTATAGGTATATGAATCCTTGATTTTAGGAAACGAAGATCTCCACAAAATATGGGATTGATATGGAATTGTGATTTGATTAGATCATATTTCCCGAAATTAGAGGTTAACGGTTATCTATTTATGGATAACCCTCCTGAAATTGCGCGTCCCATGATCGATCGAATAATAATATGATCCCTGATCCAAGTATGCATTGGTCGAATATCTGTTGATCACATGGTCGTTCGTTTTTCTCTTTACAAGTATCAATAGCCCCTTCAGACGATCGAGATTCTTAAAGGCAGAGAAT
Organism: Ligustrum vulgare; assembly: GCA_963555705.1. NCBI lineage: Eukaryota > Viridiplantae > Streptophyta > Magnoliopsida > Lamiales > Oleaceae > Ligustrum > Ligustrum vulgare. The sequence goes on from OY743171.1 coordinate 53,638,698, forward strand.
CTGGGTCGTTTGACTTTAATTCATATTCGACCGATTGCGATGCCTCGGAAATTGTTCTTGTATTTAATGCGCCGGCCTACGTGTCTCCTAGTCATTTGATCAGCATTCTCTTTCATCTAATTGACGGCGCATCAGTACTTGAGCGTTCTTCCAGAGGTGAACAGGTGGCGGGAATCCCAAAAGTCTTCTTGAAATTGAAAAACCATTATGTCAATATACATATAAACCAGCATTCCTACTTGCATTCTTGCTTGAAGGCGGAATTCTTCTTCCCCTACATTCTTGCTTTATCCATTTTGGTCAAATTCCTCGGCTGTTGCAGGTTTCTTATTACATCAAAAGGTAATCTTCTATCATCTACTTTTTATCTATTCCACTTTGGAGACCTGTCCGTTGACTTTCTTAGCAATTTTTCAAAAAGGGCTTCCTCTTTTTGGGTTCTGGGTACATATATTCATACATACGTTTATATATATACACGTATATTCATTTCCGTGCACGTATATATATATATATATATGGAGCCTATTCTCATTATAGATAGTGATGATGAAGAGGGAAGGGTGTCTATTCCTTTAAGCAGATAGAGTGGTCATTCATCTTCTCCTCCTTCTTTCAACCAATTTTTAAATCGTGCTTCGAGCCTCCCCCCTTCGCCGTCCACTTCTATCTCATCTGATCGTACCGTTTCTGATATTTTACCTATTTCCCCTCGAATGCAGCGATACATGGCTCGTGGTGAATCTAATCGTCGCCCTCGAGATGCGTTGGTTATTCCCAACTATCAAAGCTGCTATGATGATATTCGTTTGGTTGAGGTTCTTAACTCTTTCATCCTATTTCCCGATCATTCTTATCGTGCTCCTTCGAAGGACGAGCTGATCGGAGGGGGTAGGGATGGCGAGGTAACTGTGTACCTTGACTCACTGAAGGGAGGCCTTCGATTCCCTCTTCACCCGTTTTTAGTATCTTTTCTGAACTTTATTGATCTTAACCCGGCCCAACTGGCACCGAACGCCTGGAGGGTCATCGTTTATTTTCTTCTACTGTGTGTAAAAAACCATGTTGTCCCTTCTCTGAACGTATTTCGTTCGTTAGTTGAATTGACGCCTCATCGTGACTATAATAGTCTAGTCGTGCTTACGACCAAAAATGAGTTCAAGGTTCCCTCATGCCCATCTTCACAACCTGGTTGGAAGACCAGATTTTTCTTCAATGGACCTTTTCCCTTTCCGGTCGCTTGGAACCGTCCCAACTACGAGTCCTTCAATAGTTCTGTCATCCTTTCTGAGGTCGAAGAGGAGGCCCTCAAAATAATACAAGGGTGTATGCCTCTTCAGGATCGTATGCACGAGGTCCTTACGGACGATGTTCTGATCGAACATCGCATAAATTTTCCTGAGGGTAATTCCTTTCATGTTCTGCCCACATCTCTAGTTTATATGACTCTCACTAATAATTTTTTTTTTTTTTCTCAGACGCTATGAGCTACGATTCGAGCAAAGTCGAAGCATTAATGAGGGCTAGAGCAGCCAAGGGGAAGGGGACCAAGAGGAAAGCGGACAATAGGAATCCTTCCATCGATCCTCCAATCGTGTCTTCCAATGTTGTTGCAGCTGGAACCCCTTTACTCCCTCGTCCAACTACACCAATGGTTTCAGTGTCTAGTCCTCGAGGCGGGGGGCAGGAGGCATCTGCTCGATCGTCTACTAATGTTGATGATGACGTTCGAATCATAACAGGTGCGGTCGAACGTAGCTTAGTTGATGATGTGAAGAAGAGAGGGGGTACCAGCATCCACCGCGCTTTTTCCGTGGAAATACGAAGGGTAAATATTCTTGATCGTTTTTCTTTTCCTTGATTGTTTTTTCTTTCCCTTGTATATTGTCACGATCATATAAGTGGTTCCCGTTCCAGGTTTTGGCGATGGAGCGAGAACTTCTGGAATCGTTGGAGACGGCATCTAAAGGTCATTCGGAGACACTGCATGCCAACTCCCAACTGGAGGTGGAGCTGGCGGATTTAAAGCGACTTTTAGCCGAAAAGGACAAGCTTTTAGCGGAGAAAGATGTCATTATTTCTTCCATGCAAGGTGACTTCGAACGACGACTTGAGACTCGCGCCCGTGAGGCGGTTGAATGTTATAAAAATTCTCCCGAGTTTGATGAAGTTGCCGGGATGTTTGGGGTGAAGTCCATGGTCCACGCGTACAGGAAGGTGAAGGATTGGCTCTACACTGATCATCCTGAAGTTGACCTTGATGAGTTTGAAGGCTTTGCCCAAGCCGAAGCTTTAGAGGAAGAAGATGATCAAAACCCTCCGTGCCAACCTTCTCCTCCTAATTAGTTATTGTAGGAGGGTGTAGCTTGTTTTTGTATCTCCGTTCATCGAATGTATGAAACTTTTTGAGAATGAACTTTTTCTTTTTTGAATGACACCTTCTTTTGGCTTTGTCTTTTCTTGTAAGCATCTTTAAAATCGTTGTTAGCTTCTTCTAAGGGCATGGCGCTTCGTATACGAACAAGGTTTTTATTGCTTCGTTTGATACGAAAGACTTTTATTGCTTCGCTTGATACGAAGGCTTTCAATGCTTCGTTTGATACGAAGGCTTTCATTGCTTCGTTTGATACAAAGGCTTTTAATGCTTCGTTTGATACGAAGGCTTTCAATGCTTCGTTTGATACGAAGGCTTTCATTGCTTCGTTTGATACAAAGGCTTTCAATGCTTCGTTTGATACGAAGGCTTTTAATGCTTCGTCTGATACGAAGGCTTTCATTGCTTCGTCTGATACGAAGGCTTTCATTGCTTCGTTTGATACGAAGGCTTTCATTGCTTCGTTTGATACGAAGGCTTTCAATGCTTCGTTTGGTACGAAGGCATTCAATGCTTCGTTTGATACGAAGGCTTTCATTGCTTCGTTTGATACGAAGGCTTTTATCGCTTCGTTTGATACGAAGGCTTTCATTAGATTTCTTTCTTGAGGAAAAATCGCAATATCTTTATTGATAACGAAGGAAAGATTACATCAAAGCTGAAAGCAGTCTTAATAATTCAAGTTATTGAAAAAATTTCTTCAAGTGCTCTATATTCCATGGTCGTGGCAGAATCAGTCCGTCCATGGTTTTTAACACGTATGCTCCGTTGCCTAACACTTCATCGATCTGAAAAGGACCTTCCCATTTAGGTTCCAATTTTTTTGGTCGATGCCCAGCTGCCCTAACTGATCGAAGTACGAGGTCGTCTTTTTCAAAGAACCTATGTTTCACCTTTCTCTCGTAGTCGTGCTGAGCTCTTCGTTTGCGGTGAAGCATTCTTTTTTCAGCTTCATCCCTTTCTTCATTGATAGTATCCACCTGAAATTTGTGATATCCAAAGTCGATGGGATCAATAGAAATTCTAGATGAGGGGACAACGATCTCTTGTGGTATAACTGCTTCCAATCCAAAGCACATTTTGAAAGGAGTGGTTAACGTCGATTCTCTGGGGGTCGTGTTGTACACCCATAAAACATTTGGTAATTCTTCAGCCCATTCATTCCCTTTCCCATTCAATATTGTTTTCAGATCCCATAGTATGCTCCTATTTATAACTTCGACCTGACCGTTCGTCTGGGGATGCGAAACCGAAGCCAGCCGAAGTTCGATCTTGTAACTTATGCAGAAGTTTCTAAAATTTCTATTATCAAACTGCCTCCCATTATCTGAAACAATAACTTGGGGTATCCCGAATCGGCATATGATCTGTTTCCAAACAAAGGCCTGCACTTTCTGAGCTGATATGATAGCCAGGGCTTCTGCCTCCACCCATTTAGTGAAATAACCAACGGCGACTAGCAAAAATTTCCTTTGACCTTTTTCTATGGGAAGGGGGCCTAGTATGTCAAGCCCCCATTCCCGTGATTCCTTCCCTCTATCTCCTTTTCTCTTTGAAGCCTCAGAAGTATGTTCTTTGAAATTTTTCGTAACATTCAGCGTTTCCTCACAATCAATGTATTTTTCACTCCTCTGGAGGAGTTCTGTCATTGTCTCCGGAGCCCTTTTCGACAGTGATGTTTTGAACCCATGGTTGCGTAATCCATTGATCATAGCTGTTATGACCGCAGGCATTTGTAAATTTTTAACTCCTAACGCCGCTCTGTTAAAGCGGGTTACGTAGTCCCTCAACGACTCTTCCTTCTGTTGGATGACTTGCATCAAACCAATTGCGCTTTTCTTCTGTCGAGAGCTGCTAGCAAAGAAAGCTGCGAACTTGGTTGCAAAGTCTGAAAAAGACTTTATCGATCATGGAGGTAACGTGTCGTACCAATCTCTTGCTTCCTTCCTCAGAGTTGGAGGGAACGCACGACAGGCAATAGCATCGGGGATTCCATGTAATCGCATCATGTCCTGGAATGTACGCAGATGGTCGATGGGATCTGTCGTTCCATCATACTTTTCAATACGGGGAGATTTGAAGGAATCTGGGAGTGGGACTGCCATGATATCCGGTACGAACGGGTCCTCGCTGATCAACACCGGTCGTGGTGTTGTTTTCTTCTTTAGAGCTTCGTCTAACTTGCGATCAAGGGCATCCAGTCTGGCCTCCAACACAATATCGTTAAGATGAGTGCTCTCCCTTTGTGATCATTGTGCGGCTTGCGAAGTAAATATGCTTCCAGTTCTATCATGCTAGTCGTCCACCCGTACAGGGATCTGTGTTTGTGCTTGCGGTACCTCCGGCTGTTGGGGTATGCTCTGTCGTTGATTGTTGGCCAGAATATGATTTACCAACTGCTAGATCTGGGCTTGTAAATTTTGAAATTGTTCCTGAGTGACATAAGGAACATTGGTGGCCTGTTCTTCTTGGACCGCTGGCTCTTGTCCTCCCGTAGTACGTCGGGTATTTCTTTGAGACATGACAAAAAATCGTTCCCACAGACGGCGCCAATTGATGCAGAATGCAGTTCACAGTCGTCGAACCCAGATCCGATCCTCCACTAGAACCTGAAAAAGGCGGGGCTTAATGCAGTTCACTGTCGTCGAACCCGGATCCGATCCTCCACTAGAACCTGAAAAAGGCGGGGCTTTCTCCCCCGTTTTAACTCCGGTGTGATAAACGTGGTTTCAACAATTCAAGAATAGGGCAATCATATCAACTTTCATAATTAGTTAAAAGGAGCCCATTTGCTTTTACCTTTAATCATGAAAGTGACACGTCTCTTTCCTTTCACCAAGAGACAAATTCTGATTACTCCTCTGTACCACCGAAAGAGCAAAACAAAAGTAGTTGCCATAATCATGCATTTGTTGAATTTTGGGTCAAATACCCAACAATCTCCACCTTGACACAAAATTCCTCCAAGCCAAAAAAATGGGGCAACAGGCAAGCATTTTTCCACTTTGACAATCCCATACTCCACCATATGAGTATAATCACTCAGAATTATCAACGAACTCCGAGAATTTCATCGGCACATGTCGAAACAAACCTTGCTGAAAAATTATGGTGCAACTCCCATGTTTGGCTTTCCTTGGGAGCTCATCAGCCATCGACATCAATACATCACACACCTTGCATTAATGCCAAACCAATGCCCGTGTGCAAACACATGTACCTACCAGTAAGAACACATCCTCTATCATGGTAACTGGTTTCATGCCATAAGGAAGTCCCATCTTACTAAAGTACATCACCACCACCCTTCTCCAGAAGAGTCGCAGCGTCCTTCGAGCAGTTTTCCGAGTCCGCTCCACCTTTTGGACAATTTCTTCTTTTTCTACTTGACCGGATTCCAGGGCTGGAAATTTCCTTCAAAGCTTTGCGAAATTCAAATAGAATCAACACATTCATGACTCCCATATGTCAAAATCGATTCTTGAGTCAAATTTCTTCACATCGTACTTGACATATTTTCTTTTACTTCAAATTATTTGAACCATCTATAGCTCTGATACCACTTATTGGGAATTTTAACACGTCGATTCTCACTTTAATTTTCTCACAGGATCTTTTTTTTTCAAAGTAAAATAAGCAAACAAGAAAAAATAAATACGAACACAGAAATTTACATGGTTCGGCAACTTGTCTACGTCCACGGATCCTCGCCAAAGCTTTTCAATATATATTAAATTGTTACAAATATATAGACTTTCACTCACCAACCCAATCCCATAGACCATAGAGAAAATACTACAAACGAGCTTTACCACATATAATTTCTACCTTTTGATTTACACCACAAAGAGTTACAAGAAATTTCACAATATGCTAGGCTCACAAATTTCTCTCTTTGGTCACAGTATGTCCATCAAGAATTTTTCTCTCAAGGCACACGGCACTGCCTCTCTTGCAGTACCCGACACTGCATCTCTTGCAGCACCCTCAACAAAGCAATATGCACTCCCTTTTATAATACTTCAACCACGTGGTTTCAACAATTCAAGAATAGGGCAATCATATCAACTTTCATAATTAGTCAAAAGGAGCTCATTTTCTTTTACCGTTAATCATGAAAGTGACATGTCTCTTTCCTTTCATCAAGAGACAAATTCTGATTACTCCTCTGTACCACCGAAAGAGCAAAACAAAAGTAATTGTCATAATCATGCATTTGTTGAATTTTGGGTCAAATATCCAACACTAAAAAATATGCAAGGTTAAAAATGATTTGAAAAGTGAATGAGGTGACAGTAATTTACAACAATTTACGATATTCTAGCCCATGCACAATCTCAATAGGCACAACAACGAGTTGGACTTTTGAAATTGCTGGAATTACTATAACTCCGAACGGAGCACTTTTTGATGTATAAGATCACCATTGAGGTGCTATAACTGTCTCTAGCTTATGATAAATAATAGGAAGCACTTTTTCTCTCGCATATTACGTCCAGAAAACAAGCTTACCATACTGTGTGGGGATTTATTGAAAGGGCCACAGTCAAAAGGCATTAAGTCAAAAGGGCAAATTTTTGTTTGATAAGTTAAAATGGCCTCCATCCTTATACAAAGACTAAATTATCCTTGTTATCTTGATAAATTTTCAAACTTACCTAACAATTTAGAAGGACTGAAAAATCCTAAGAGAAAACCAACGTCTCTCTCTCTCAAAATCGTGTCCATCAACAAAGATCCTCCCCCCAGCTACCCACATTATAATAAACTCAGTTTTACTATCTGTGATCTTCTCCACCTTCTTTGGATTTGTTACAGAACTATTCATCATCTTCTCAAATGTTGATAAAAACCCTAAGTTTTATGCATTTGATATTGGTAAGATATCCCAAAATTAATCTTATTTTGAGGTGCTTTGATTTGTTTAAATTGTATTTATATCAGTTTTGCTTGTTTTGGGATGAATTTTTTAGTATAAACTTCATCCATTGCAAAAATCTCATTCTAGACAGCGGGTAATATAATTTTACGCACACAGATCGATTAACCGACTTCATTGATCGGTTAACCTACTTCAGTAAGTAGGTTAACCGAACTTCAATGAGGTTGGTTAACCTACTTACTGAAGTAGGTTAACCGACCTCATTGAAGTAGGTTAACCGACCTCATGAGGTCGGTTAACCTACTTCAATGAGGTCGGTTAACCTACGTACTGAAGTAGGTTAACCGACCAATGAAGTCGGTTAACCTACCTCATTGGTCGGTTAACCTACTTCAGTAAGTAGGTTACCAACTTTGCAGTAGGTTGGTTAACCGACCAATAAAGTCGGTTAACCTACCTGAGTGAAGTCTGTTAACCAACTTTGCAGTTTGCTAACCAATTGTTAACCTGCTTGCTTAATTGTTCAAAAAAAAATTCCTTTAATAAATTCTGGTGTTAACACGTAACATTTTTCAATTTTTTTAAATGCAGATATGAATGATACTACATTAATTCCTATTTGTTACTATGGTGAGTTTGTGAAGAATGATCAATCTAAATGGATATGGAATTGGAGCAATGAAGAAGCAACAGAAGCAATTTTTTTGTCAAAAAATGCAACGTATACAGAATTATATCATGATGTACAAGAGCTTCTTCATATTGATTCTTCTTTACACACTTTGGAGATGAGATTTCTTTTCCTTGATAATAATACACAAGTTTCTGTTCCACCAGTCAAGATTACTTCAGATAGGCAAGTGAAATGGCTCCTAGAACTTAACAGAAAAGGTCAGTCTCCCCTTTGTGTAACAATTGTGAGCAAGAATCTCATTGAACGTGAATTTGAAGCAAGTATTGTTGAACATGAACATGCTATAGATCATGTTGAACTTGAACATACAATAAACACAGTTGAACACGGACATGTTGTAGATCATGTTGAACATGAACATGTAGCAGTTAATGATGAATTTGAAGACGAGGTCCGTAATGATGTAGATTCTGAGATGAGATTGGATGATGACAATGATGGGAACTGCGGTTTAGATTATTACTGGAATGATTTGGAGGTTGTTCGAAACAACAATGGTGACACTATTGAGGAAAATGGGAACAATGTTAATTTACCTACATGTGGACAAGAACTAGTTCAACGGAATGAAGCTGAAATTCGTTTTACTAATGAGGATCTTGTTGCATTGTCTGCACGTGGTAGCACATCAAGCCACACATTTGAGGCTGGATCAAGTTTAAGGTACGCTCATACGTCACATGTGATTCCTGAGGAAGAGGATTTGAAAGATCATCAGGTGTTTGAGAACAAGAAAGATCTACAACAACACATTCATTTGCTTGCATTGAAGCACAACTTTGAATTCAAAGTTAAAAAATCAAATAAGAGTACATACAGAATTATTTGCATAGATGATAGTTGCAAATGGCGTTTGCATGCTACGAAGTACAAGGAGTGTGATTATTTTGAAGTTCGTCGTTATGTACGTGAACATACTTGTTCTTTGGGTATACATAGAAATGATCATAGACAAGCGAGGTCATGGGTTATCGGTACACATGTCATGCATAATTTTCAAAATCCAAATCAAGAATACAGACCTTTAAACATCATCAGTGACATTCGTCGGGAGTTTGGGGTAAGTATGAGCTATCAGAAAGCATGGACGGCTAAAGAACGTGCCTTAGAGATATTAATGGGTTCACCTGATGGTAGCTATGCTAGATTGGCGGTGTATTCCCACAATTTGGTTAGATCTAATCCTGGCACAGTGGTATGTGTTGACACCGATCCAAGTAGTCATCGCTTCAAGTACTTTTTTATGGCGGTTGGACCATGCATTCGAGGATTTCACTCATCGATGCGGCGAGTAATTTCTGTGGACGGAACATTCTTGAAAGAAAAATATGAAGGTACACTGATAGTGGCAACATGTCAAGATGGAAATATGCAAATCTATCCTCTCGCATGGGGCATAGTAGATTCTGAGAATAATGAGTCATGGAACTGGTTTTTTGAAAAATTGAAGACAATAATTGGTGATATTGAAGATCTGGTCTTTATGTCTGACAGGAATGGGAGTCTACTCAAGGGTGTAAGAGATGTTTTTCCTAATGCGCATCATGCTCATTGCATATACCATATACAAGGCAACATAAAGGCCAAGTATCGCATCTCCGGGATGGTGTCATTGTTTAAGAAAGCGGCATATGCATATACAGTTGAAGAATTTAATAAACATATGGATGAGATTCTTAGCAGGAACCCCGACCTTTGGGGTTATTTAAAAGAGGCTGACTATAAAAATTGGACTAGGTCACACTTTACAGGGATCCGTTACAACATCATGACGTCAAATAATGCAGAGTCGCTGAACTCGGTATTCAGAAAAGCTCGAGAGTGTCCAGTACTTGCTTTGGTTGAGTATATCAGGTGCAAATTGCAAAAATGGTTTTATAAGAGGCGCATCAATGCAGAAAACTGTACAAGTAATCTAACCCCGGCAATGGAGAAAAAAATTCGGAATAAACTTGAGTTGTCCAAGAAGTTCGTAGCGGATCCTATGGATGAATATATGTTTGATGTGGGTAATGGAATCAAGCACTTTGTTGTTAACTTAATCGATAGAACTTGCACATGTGGGCAGTTTCAGTTGGATAAGTTTCCATGTGAGCACGCTATCGCTGCTTCAAGACAGGCAGGGAGTTCTGCATATGATTTGTGCTCTCCATATTATACTACTACAGTTTGGAAAGCAGCATACTCTGATACTATAATGCCTCTACCAAATGAAATTGATTGGGAGGTTCCAGAACACCTTAGGTGGACGTTGAATATCTTGCCACCGTTGATGAAACCAAGACAAAGTGGACGTAAGCGCAAAAGCAGGATACCATCGACCGGAGAGTTTTCTACGACACGTAAGTGTGGTAGGTGTGGTGCATCTGGGCACAACCAACTACGATGTAATGATCGAGTACCACTATCCAATAAAACAATAGACTAGTAATTGTGGTAGCATTAATTGTTCATATTTATAAGGTTACCATACTGATCAAATAGCGTATATGCATGCTATTCAGTTCTGTAGTAGGTTAACCTACCTCCGAACCGATTTGGTCGGTTAATAGGTAGGTTAACCTACCTTCGAACCGATTTGGTCGGTTAATAGGTAGGTTAACCGACCTCTAACCGACCAGTTAACCGACTAGGATGGGGTTTGAAACGTCTTGACTAGGTAGGTTAACCTACCTATTAACCAAAGTGGTCGGTTAAGGGGTAGGTTAACCTACCTTGTAACAGACCACGTCGGTTAGTAGGTAGGTTAACCTGTTGAAAAACCTACTAGTAAATACAATCAAATTAGACCTATACAAGTCATGTCATGAAAATCCTAAACAATAAATTCAAATTTTTTAGTCATTTACCAAAAAGAAAGATTCGATAAATTCAACACGTCACACTTGATCTAATTGAGCGAACGTTTTGATTGATTCGAGAAAGTTGCTAAACTTGATCCCGATTAGTAAAATCGATTGTTTACGTCACACTTAATGAACTTAATAATTAATCAAGCGTTTTAATAAATTTGAGAAAGATGCCAACGTAAGACCTCGATGGGTAAAATCCTTTGTCCAATTTCACACTTAATGAATTTAATAATTTATCAAACGTTAGCGACAGATTTGAGAAAGTTACTAATGTTGATTCAGATTGGAAAAATCGATTGTTCACGTCACACTTAATAATGAACTTAATAATTGATAGAACGTTTTAATAGATTTGATGAAGATGCCACAGTAGGACCTCGATTGGTAAAATCGATTGTTTACGTCACACTTAATGAACTTAATAATTAATCAAATGTTTTAATAAATTTGAGAAAGATGCCAACGTAAGACCTCGATGGGTAAAATCCTTCGTCCAATTTCACACTTAATGAATTTAATAATTTATCAAACGTTAGCGACAGATTTGAGAAAGTTGCTAATTGATTCGGATTGGGAAAATCGATTGTTCACGTCACACTTAATAATGAACTTAATAATTGATAGAACGTTTTAATAGATTTGATGAAGATGCCACAGTAGGACCTCGATTGGTAAAATCGATTGTTCACGTCACACTTAATAATGAACTTAATAATTGATCAAACGTTTTAATAAATTTGAGAAAGATGCCAACGTAAGACCTCGATGGGTAAAATTCTTCGTCCAATTTCACACATAATGAATTTAATAATTTATCAAACGTTAGCGACAGATTTGAGAAAGTTGCTAATGTTGATTCAGATTGGGAAAATCGATTGTTCACGTCACACTTAATAATGAACTTAATAATTGATAGAACGTTTTAATAGATTTGATGAAGATGCCACAGTAGGACCTCGATTGGTAAAATCGATGGTTCACGTCACACTTAATAATGAACTTAATAATTGATCGAACGTTTTAATAGCTATTAACTAATCAAGTCGGTTAATAGGTAGGTTAAAGGTAGGTTAACCGACCTATTAACCAAAGTGGTCGGTTAAGGGGTAGGTTAACCTACCTAGTCGGTTTTTTAGGGTTTAGGTTATTCAGTCGTTTAAACCCTCAAAAACCGACTAGGTCGGTTAACCTACCCAGTAACCGACCACGTCTGTTAACGGGTAGGTTAAAGGTCGGTTAACCTACCTGATATGTAGTAGGTTAACCTACCCAGTAACAGACCACGTCTGTTAACGGTAGGTTAAAGGTCGGTTAACCTACCATTTAACCTACCTGATATGTTACTAATAGGTTAACCTACCCAGTAACCGACCACGTTTGCTAACGGGTAGGTTAAAGGTCGGTTAACCTACCATTTAACCGACCTGAGTTTTTATGAGTAGGTTAACCTGCTGAAAAACCTACCTGTACCCAAAAATTGATATATGCAAGTGGACAGGTCATGAAAATCCCAAAAAATATATTCAAAAATTATAGTCATTTACAGATATTGTAATTTAGAAAAATACAAAGAACATTCAGTTATAGAAATTTAAGGATCATAATCAAGTCCGTGTAAATCAATCGCCAATTTCTTTCTCCACTGGAGCATATACAGGTTACGGACTTTCTCAGCTTCCTCTCCAGCAATTAAAAATTCAATAAATTTAATGGTAAAAATACCACAATCTCCTCTGCAATTAATGAGATAATAAAGAATGAGTATATTTTTGTAGAAAAATAGAAGAACAGTATGGACACAATATTTATCGTACTAAAAAAAACTTACTGTGTACTTTGCTTTGCAGTGTTCTCGACCCTTTCAATTGTAAAATTGCCATTCATAGTAGATATGCCTGCTCTCTTTAAAAGGCTCGGCAGAAGTGTAGTCAGTGGGTTCAATATGTTTTTCAATTGCCCTTCCGTAAGGCAACTTTTATCCGGGTCATACACATATATAGTTTCTTCGTCGAAACATACCTCAACCGCAAACCAATGACTATTTTCTACAACAGGTATGTACAGATGTGTACAATCTCGCCATCTCTTGCCCAACTTTGGAGAATCACCATCTATGAAACTCTCTACGCATTGGATCCCCTCCGTCAAAGCAAACTGTAAAAGATTCAGAAATGTACTGTCCAGTATAGCAACGGGTCTGTTGAATGTCTTTGGGTAGTTCTTTGCCCGAAGCCGCAACAAATACATCGCCAAATCAACATGCTGAAGGCAAAAAAAAAAAAAAATATTATCAAATAGCTCAGAAAAAAAACATATAAAATGTGATCAAATCCTTAAGTTTTACTTACATAGGAGTCGAGCCAGGCACCTGAATCCATGACCTCCTTAAACCACTTCTTCGCGTCATTTATTTTGACCCAGTCTAACTCGTATGCGACACTAAAAAGGACAATATCAACTAAAGGACATAAATTATAAAAAATTGAATTGATAAAAATATAGATAGGATATTTACCCATCCTTTAATTGTGAATACCAAGTATCAAATGTCTTCTCCTTCACTGGATCAATCTTCTGAAAGGGAAGAAATGTTGAGCCATCCTCAAATTTTCTCTTCTTTCCCTCGGCTGTGAATGGAGAAGATAAGTACTTTGATCGTTTTGGAAGTCGCTTTTCCATTGGTCTCACATCAGCTTCGGGTATTTGACTGGCCAGACTTCTCTTATTACGTGAATATGTTCTGGCCGCCTGTCTCGTAGGAGGATCATTCATAGGAGATGCCACCTCCGTCTCCCTCACCTCTGCTTCATCTGTATCCCAGGGAGCTGCCACCTCTGTCTCCTTTATCTCCACCTCCCTTACACCCGCCTCCTCCGTACCCCTCATCTCTACCTCCTCCGTCTCCCTAATCTCCGCTACTTCTGTCTCCTTAATCTCCACCACCTCCGTCTCCCTCACCTCTACCGTCTCCGTCTCCCACACCTCTACCGCCTCCTCTGTATCCCCAGCAGCTGCCACCTCTGTCTCCCTCACTTCATCCTCCTCCGTATCCCTCACCTCCCCCTCCTCTATATCCCTAGGAGCTGCCTCCTCCGTCTCCTCATCTCCGCCTCCTCCGTATCCCTTACCCCAGCCTCCTCCGTATCCCTCACCTCCCTCTCCCTCTCCCTCACATCCTCCACCTACACCCCATCCATCATTGGGCCCATCCTCCCAGTACTGATAATTTTCATTTGTTTGATTGCGCTGCATCCACTCCATCATGCTATCAACTTTGTTGTTTACTAGTAGTATATCTGATCGCAGTCGCTCCTCCATCCGATCCATATAATTGAACAATCTAGGAGCAACAATCTGGTCAATGTGCGTCCTCAAGCCCTCCAATATGAAGTCCAAATCGTGAGAAGGTTGATGTACATGAGGAGCCTGCTGACTAGCATGTGGATTTTCATGTGCAGCATCAGGTACTGAAGATGGAACCTAAGCAAATCAAATAATTAAAAATAAGCATTAATTCAATAAGAAAAGGGACAAGGGAATAAAAGAAAATCACAAAAAGATTAAACAGCAAAGTCCTATTAACATACCCAAGTGGTCGGTTAACGGTAGGTGGGTTTTGAATTTGAGGGCAGGTTAACCTCCGAACTCTTTGGTAGGTTAACCTACCTTTTGAATTTGATGGTAGGTTAACATCTACCAAAGAGGTAGGTTAACCTACCAAAGAGGTAGGTTAATATCTACCAAAGTGGTCGGTTAGCAGTAGGTTAACCGACCTCTTTCATAGGTTAACCTACCTTTTGAATTTGATGGTAGGTTAACATCTACCAAAGAGGTAGGTTAACCTACCAAAGAGGTAGGTATTAATCTACCAAAGTGGTCGGTTAGCAGTAGGTTAGCCGACCTCTTTGATAGGTTAACCTACCTTTTGAATTTGATGGTAGGTTAACATCTACCAAAGAGGTAGGTTAACCGACCACTTTGGTAGGTTAACCTACCTTTTGAATTTGATGGTAGGTTAACATCTACCAAAGTGGTCGGTTAGCAGTAGGTTAACCGACCTCTTTGGTAGGTTAACCTACCTTTTGAATTTGATGGTAGGTTAACATCTACCAAAGAGGTAGGTTAACCGACCACTTTGGTAGGTTAACCTACCTTTTGAATTTGATGGTAGGTTAACATCTACCAAAGTGGTCGGTTAGCAGTAGGTTAACCGACCTCTTTGGTAGGTTAACCTACCTTTTGAATTTGATGGTAGGTTAACATCTACCAATGAGGTAGGTTAACCGACCACTTTGGTAGGTTAACCTACCTTTTGAATTTGATGGTAGGTTAACATCTACCAAAGTGGTCGGTTAGCAGTAGGTTAACCGACCTCTTTGGTAGGTTAACCTACCTTTTGAATTTGATGGTAGGTTAACATCTACCAAAGAGGTAGGTTAACCGACCACTTTGGTAGGTTAACCTACCTTTTGAATTTGATGGTAGGTTAACATCTACCAAAGTGGTCGGTTAACAGTAGGTTAACCGACCTCTTTGGTAGTTTAACCTACCTTTTGAATTTGATGGTAGGTTATCACCTACCAAAGTAGTCGGTTAGCAGTAGGTTAACCGACCTCTTTGGTAGGTTAACCTACCTTTTGAATTTGATGGTAGGTGAACATACAAAAGTGGTGGTCAACGGTAGGTTAATCGACCTCTTTGGTAGGTTATCTATACCTGTCTTGGTGAAGAAATCTGATCTCTCCCACTGCCTGGATCTTCATCATGTCGAAGAGAAGAGACTCTATCTCCCTGGAGAAGATCCACGTTGTCGTCCCCTCCTTCATTATCAGCCATAACATCACCTCCATCCTCGTGGATATAAGCATCAAGGACTGGGTCTGCTCGTCTTGAAAAAGGTTCAAACAATTGCATGTGCCGTTGCCTCTTCTCAACCTCTGTAGCCATTAGTCTGACACGAACTTCAAGCTAAAAAGTTGACAGAGTTAATATTTACATACCATTTACATTATTGTGTGAAGGTAATAAAATAATACCATATAACAGTTACTCACCTGTGGATGGTCTAAAACGGAACTGATTTCATTTTGTTCAAATACTCCAGTAGCCGTCCAGTTCACCATCTTCGGAACTTTAATCACCGGTTTCCTAGTTGCAAAATCATTGCCAATGGCCGACAAAGCCTCATAAGCCCATACCTACAAACAGACATGATCATTTATTCATTCTCACATCTAAAAATAAAGCACAGTATAAAGAACTACAAGTGTTTGCTATTTACCTGCAATGCGTAAGGAAAACCCTCAAGGGAATAATTATAGACGCTCTTCCCCCCCTCTTTGAGTTTTGTTGCAATTTCTCCCCAACTCCTCAAAAAAGCATGTATCGTGCTATTATAGCACCTTCTTCCCATTGGATATTGATTAAATAAATACCTATCGTCGACTATATTCAAGACATGCATATCAATAGATGTCTTGTAGTGTTTGGATCTCAAAACTGACTCATAGACATATGCCAAACCCAATTTGTACTTGTCTTCCATTTCTTCGCAATTGTCAAAGGCAAGTTTTAACTGGGCGGGAACAATCTTATTAGCTCCGTTAAAATATGTCTCTGCCAGTCTATTGGTCACCGGTATTTTATCTTTGTACAATGCTTCATCCTCGGGGTTCAGCCCCGTAATCAGAGTGAACTCTTCGAATGAAAATCTAGCAGCCTTGTTATTCCCGACTCCAAACCATAGCTCATTCTTATTCTCGGACTTCAGCATTCTCAATGCTAGACCATGGATGAGTTGGCCAGATAACTGCATTTTTCTCATAAGATAGAATTTTCGAAAACAAGACCGACGAAAAGCTTGTCGATGATTTGCATCCAGTACGCTATAAACCTCATCTATAGCATCTAGGTTACAGAGGTTCGTACATTTTCCTGTAAACCGATCATTGATGTCCACTTGAAACTCCATCCTGCATAATATAAGACAATTTTAGTCAAATGGGTGTGCTAATTACGCTATGAAAATGGACAAGGAAATAAAGAAGAAACACAGAAAAATATTTAATAACAATACACTGTTCAAAAGAAAGTTCTAACAACAAAATGTTAGTTAACCGACCAAAGTTGGTAGGTTAACCTACCATTACCATTACGATCAGGTAGGTTAACCTACCAAACCTGGTCGGTTAACCTACCAAACCTGGTCGGTTAACCTACCATTACCATCAGGTAAGGGTAATGGTAGGTTAACCGTGGTCGGTTAACCTACCATTACCCTCAAGAGTAATGGTAGGTTAACCGACCATATACCATATGGTCGGTTAACCTACCATTACCATCAGGTATCAATTCATTAATGGTAATGGTAGGTTAATACCTGATGGTAATGGTAGGTTAACCGACCTTTTGATTCTAGGGTAGGTTAACCTACCTCTTCACAAACAAAAATTAAGAATACATCAAATTAGATTTAGAAGCCATCTGTTAACTCTTCATTATATCCTTTTTCATGGCATCATCAACAGAGATTCGGTATAAATTACTACATCATTTTAATGCTACTTGGAAGAGAAGAAAACAATATCCAAAACTAGTAACCGAAGGTAAACAAATCGAGCCACATAACCTCACCAAATCATACAAATCATTGTCACAATTCAGGGTTCTCGATAGGTTAACCTACCATCAAAGGGCGATTTACAGATTGCTGAGGGTAGGTTAACCGACACTGAGGTAGGTTAACCCCCTGATGGTAGGTTAATCTACCAAATATTAAGAACTTGTCAAAATTTTTCAAAATTACAGAAAAAGAATCCCAAGAAAACATCACGCAATTACAATGCTTAAAATAAAGAAACAACACAAGCAACTAGCTAAGAAGCGTGGCGGTTCAGTGTATGATCCAAGTGAATAGGTGAAGAAAGTGAAGACATCAAGTAGAGAACCCGTACCAGAACAACCTCTGAGAAGATTATACCCAAATCCAAAGAACCCTTTTGAAGAATGCACCAATTCTTGAATTTGCAGAAGAAGAAGAAGAAGATGTCTGCCTAATTCGTTTTGCCGAAGAAGAAAACCAAGGGAAACCCGGAAAGGAGAGGAGAAGTCGAAGGGGTAGGTTAAGAGTCGGGTAATTCTAATTGAGTATTTGAAATGGGAGACGTTTTTTGAAATTGAAACTGAAGGTTATATTAGGAAACAATAAAATTTATTTTTATTACTATTATTTTAAATAAAAAATTTTTGGTCAAAGGCCATTTCCATAAAATGACAAATTGGGCTGGCCATTTCCCCATATTCCCACGTATAAGATCACCATTGAGGTGCTATAACTGTCTCTAGCTTATGATAAATAATAGGAAGCACTTTTTCTCTCGCATATTACGTCCAGAAAACAAGCTTACCATACTGTGTATTTGTGTGAGTCTTATATTAGAGAATGTTTGTTGGAGCAGGCTCTCCGCTAGTATAAGTGCTTCAAGTCCGTGAAGGTTTCTGAAAAGTGCTGACAATGACTGCGATTGGTGGGCTTATATATATTACTTTTCTTAAAGAGATTGTAATTTTGTACTTATATATTTTACTTTTCCTAAAGTGATTGTAATTTTGTCTGAATTCAAAGAACTTCTATCAATTTTGCAATACTCTGAGTGTGATAATAAGGATAACAATTAGCTTGCGTGACACAATTCTTTTTTTACACATCACATTATCATTTAAATCAACAATAATAATATTTTCACATCACCTAATTATCATCTTTATTGTCAAATTAATTGTGCAATTAAATTACTTCGGAGTTCTATACAACAATTATTGATGATGTTACTAGAAAGAATAATAGTCTAATTGTGTGTAATTTGTATAAAAGTACTTTTATTGTCCACTTTAATAGAAAGTTTTGACGTTCACGGAAAATTACTATCATCGTACTATATGTAAAAGAAAAGTACTTTTCAAAAACGTATTTTTGAATTCTTCTCGCCTAAACTACCTTTCCTAAATGGAAGTATTTCAATGAGCTGAAATACTTTTGATAATTATACTATTATTTTAAAATCGAAAAATATGTAATATGGGTATCAAATCGAAGATCTCAAGGAGAACTTTAATACGAACTCACAAGTGATAGTCAACTTTAAACATGTCATCCCTTAAATCACATCAAAAATTAAAAGTAAAAGTTTTATTTTGTATATTTTATTTTTTTTTTCCCATGTCCCACTATTTCAAAATTATTTTATTTAAGTCATACAATGATTTATAATTTATTAACTAAATCTAATTTGTCCTAAATGACTAATTTCAATTCGAGTTACTCTTCTTATCAAATTAAAGAAATAATAAATATCGAAATAATTTTTATAACTTCGTATTTTGATCAATTCATTTGTCATTTTAAAGTTAACTATTTTATTTTTTTATTTACTCATTTTTTTCATTTAATAATGTTTAATACTATGGATTTAAATCATCAAAATATGCAAAATATATATTACAGACTTTAACCAGTAGTTTAACTATTTTTTACCGAAATAAAAATAAATGCATGTTAGCACTCATTGAATTTTATAATAGAATGTGGTCAAATAAGTGTATTAAAAACGTAAATTTTTTTTTTTTTTTTTTTTTTTTTTTTTGTGGGTAACATAGCCCTTTGACTAATAAGTGAAAAATAAAAAGTCACGTTGTATTGAAAGTTATTGAATAAGTTTTGAATATTTTTAATATTTTGATAGTTTGTATCTATGATTTTTTAATTTTTTTTAAATTCCCGTCATTAGTCGAGGTTTCACGTTGTAGATCAATTTATATGGAACTTAACTATTTGATTTTAATTTTTTGAGAATTGATTTTTTGAATAGAAATTTTGTATGTGTTGTGGGTTAAACAATCGCGTGTCTTTTATAAATTGATATGCATTAATGATTAGTTAGTATACAAAATTAATGTATTTTTTTAAAAAAAATAATGTATTTGCAATATACATTAGTTAAAATTTAATTAAAACTAACATTTCATATTATTTAATTTGTTACACTCGTGTAAATATAGGACATCATGGATCTAATTTATAATGTTAAAGTAAATATGAAATGATATATATGTTTAATATATTTAAATATTAAATATTGTATTAAGATAGTTAGAAACAATTCTTATAATATTGTTCAAGTAGTGATAAATTATTTGTTATAATTTAGAAATTATATATTGAAAAGATTAATTACGTTAATAATCATTAAAATTGAATAGTTATATAAATCAATTATGCTGGTCATCGAAATTTTTTTTATAGTAATTCATTTTACTGATAAAATAATCTACATGTAAATTTAAAAAAAAAAAAATCTGCTTTTTAACAACTCATTGTCCCAAAAAATTTCGTTTTAATAAAACTCTAAGCGTACGTATATCACAGATATATCTATTTTTTTACTTATCACAAATTCTATATAAATGTAACTTTGTTAGCCAATTTTAAGCTTTAAATCAATTTAAATTACAATATTTACTGTAAAAAATTAATGTATATGTAATTGTACCTTTATTTTGTAATTAATTGTCTTCCTTCATTTCTCATTTTTAATTAAATATTTATTTCATGTGTTAAAATATAAATTTGATATATGTGAGTAATAAATGACCGTGCATCACATAGGTGTAACAATAGTTTTTATTTATGCTAATTAATAATTAATTGAAGACAAAATTTCAACAAAAATTAGTTTTGAACAAATAAAAGTCGAGAACTAAGTGTTCATCTTATCTTCCAATGCAAATATACTCATAAGTGTATGGATTGTGAAAAGTAATGAAGTGGACCTAAGAGTCCGGATTATCGTTCCCATGAAAACTGTTATTGATTATCGAAATGTATTAGTTCCTAACTTTATTTGAACAATGAAAAGTGTTTGCATTTTAAACTAAAATAAGAAAATAAATTAAGTAAATAAATCATGAAATTTTTTGTTTTTAAAACGATTGTAAAAAAGTTGGGATTCACAATTTCACACAGTTAATTAAATGAAATCCAACTCCAGTTTTATTTACTAATAATGCATTCAGTCGAATTCACTCATGTATATTGAAATTACTCTCTCGAGTTTAAATTAATTCTACCTAAATAAGTTAACTGTGTATCTCTATAGAGGACCTGACTTATTCCTTTTTTAGATGTTTAGAATACAAGAATTTACAGACGACTGCAGTAATAACAAAAGTATATCCCTATTTCTTGTTCAATTATCGAATTTTATTCCTAAATCTAATTTGTTAGCTCACCTCTTTGATTATGAAAACAAAACATGAAATCATGAATTAGTAGTTAATTAACTCATGTATTAAACTCAAAATAAAATTATTTATTTTAATAAATGCCCATAAATTTTTTATTGAAAATGTATATATACAATAAATTAAGCCGAGCTCATGACTGAATTTCATGGCTCAAGCTCCTATCGAGCTTTTTCGGTGGGTTTTTTTTTTTACTCAAGCTGAGCAGAGCCAAAGCCCGTCTCTCAAAAAAAAGCTCGGCTCGAGTTTTGGCTCGAAATCTCGAACTGCGAATCGAGCTAAGCCCGAACTTTTTTCGAGCCGAGCCCGAGCGACTCGAGCAGAGAGCCGTTTTGCCATCCCTAGAGAAACCTAGTAGAATAAGGGAACATTCTGTTGAAATCACGCAAAAAGCTCATAATCAAGGCCCAGCCGGACAACTATGCAAGCTCGCAGGCAAAAACCATGTGTGCTCGTAGTACAAACTCATGCGGCTGCACAGTTATAACTTCCAATCTAATTTTCAAGTTTAAATCTGTTTATGTTGGTCATCATATTTTATTTTCCCCTCAAATCCTCCATCTTTTAATTTGAGCATTTTGGTCCCCTTACTTCTGATTTCTTCTTATTAACTCTTTTTTTTTACCTTAATTGAATCCCTCGACTCCTCATTTTCTCAATTAAGCTCTATTCATCTTCTATTTGCATTTAATTCACTTCAAATACTACATTCTTCATCTTTAGGGATGTTTTCTTAAATAAAAGCAAGTAACAACAAATTAAGCCGAATTTTATTCCAAAATGACAATATCAAATCCTAATTTTAACATATAAATAAGTGTATAAAATACACTTATCGCTTGACATTTTTTCTTTCAAAACTAATTTTTTCGTAGTTATTTTTAGTGTGTGTTTGGTATTGTTTAAAAATAATTTTTTGCATGAATAGTGATTGTTGAATCCGGGCCCAAAGAAAGGTATAGTGATCCACCAGCGGAGGCCCAATAGTGGCCCAATGGACCTTGACTCACAGCTAAGGCCTAAAATATCACATTGGGATGAATGCCGAGGTGGTATGTCAAGCAAACCTTTTTTTAGCCGACCTGGTTAACGCCCAGCAGATATGCTTTATACTCAGCCGGGGCGCTGTATGGCGTTGACCAGAAGAGAGAGATGGAGTCAGTGATGGGACACTGCCTTTACCCAGACGTGACAGGCGCCCATCCCCTACAAAATGTAGCAATGATTACGGTTGAAAAGCAAGATTGTCACATCCATAAGCTAGGGTGATGACAAGTGTAAAGTATGCCACGTGTCGCAATCCAAGACAAGAAGTTTCACTATAAATGAAGCACAATTGTCTCCAAGTAGAGGATTAGCAATTTCTCACTCTTAACTCTATACTTCTCTCACTCCCTTTTCTCTCTTCTACACATTTATATTTCCCGCACCCAATATACATTTACCCAAAATGAGTACTGACTTAGGCATCGGAGTGCAAACGAGAGCCACCTCGGCCCCCTTTGCAAACTGATTGTTTGTCACAGTGCGCAGGAGATCCACGTGTTCAAGAGGGAGGAGCTGAGACGTGTTGGTCCAAGGTCCATCCGGATTTTGTGGTCAACATTTTGGCGCCGTCTGTGGGAAACCATACTGCTAACCACGAAAACACATGGTAAAAAGCCACACATAGAAAGGTTGGCCTTGAAAAAGGTAAGAGCTTTGAAAGATAAGTCGGTTGGCCTTGGAAAAGGTAAGAGCTTTGAAAGATAAGCTGGTTGACCTTGAAGAAGGTAACAACTTTGAAAGACAAGTCCGTTAACCTACATAAAACCTTGAAAAAGGGCTGATAACATCTTGAAAAAGAGTGAAGAACCACAAAAACCTTGAAAAAATGTGAAGAACCTCTTGAAAAAAAAAAAGAGGAGAAATACTACATAAAACCTTGAAAAGGGAAGGAAACTTTTTGAAAAAGATTGGTAACAAATGTCTTGAAGAAAGGCCTCCTCAAAAGAGGGACTCTCCTTCTTATTATCCCCAAGTGGCTCTCCCTGATATTGCCTAAGTGGCACGGCCGAAGTGCTTCCTTCGTATTGCCTAAGTGGCATGGCCGAAGTGCTTCCTTCTTATTGCCTAAGTGGCATGGCCAAAGTGGCTCTCCCTCGTATTGCCTAAGTGGCATGGCCGAGGTGCTTCCTTCATATTGCCTAAGTGGCATGCCAAAGTGGCTCTCCCTCGTATTGCCTAAGTGGCACGGCCGAAGTGCTTCCTTCGTATTGCCTAAGTGGCATGGCCGAAGTGCTTCCTTCATATTACCTAAGTGGCATGGCCAAAGTGGCTCTCCCTCGTATTGCCTAAGTGGCATGGCCGAGGTGCTTCCTTCATATTGCCTAAGTGGCATGCCAAAGTGGCTCTCCCTCGTATTGCCTAAGTGGCACGGCCGAAGTGCTTCCTTCGTATTTCCTAAGTGGCATGGCCGAAGTGCTTCCTTCATATTACCTAAGTGGCATGGCCAAAGTGGCTCTCCCTCGTATTGCCTAAGTGGCATGGCCGAGGTGCTTCCTTCATATTGCCTAAGTGGCATGCCAAAGTGGCTCTCCCTCGTATTGCCTAAGTGGCACGGCCGAAGTACTTCCTTCATATTGCCTAAGCGGCAAGGCCGAAGTGCTTCCCTGATATTGCCTAAGTGGCATGGCCGAATTGGCTTCCCTCTTATTGCCTAAGTGAACTCCTTTCCAAAGGACCTTTTCCATGGACTCCTTCCGAAGCACCTCTCTCGAAAGACCTCTTCCATGGACTTCTTCCGAAGTACCTCTCCTAAGGTCGTCTTCATAAATGTCGCGGCAACGCAGACTCATGAAACAATAAAAGATTTGTTTATTGCCGAAGCGGAACGGTTCGGAGAATATATTATTAAGCTCGGCTTAAGTGTCTCCACGACACATGGTCACAGAGACCTTATATTCTTAAGCCTCAGCTTAAGTGTCTCCGAAAATGACACGGCTATGGGAGCCCTACCCACTCGTCTCCAGAATGGCATGACCTTAGAAGTTTTTTTTCTGAATTCACACCGGATAAAACACGGACGAGGTAATATGTCGACGTGATTTAACCCGAACCTGATGTACTGAAGTAACACCGTTACAAGTTAA
Organism: Ligustrum vulgare; assembly: GCA_963555705.1. Taxonomy (NCBI): domain Eukaryota; kingdom Viridiplantae; phylum Streptophyta; class Magnoliopsida; order Lamiales; family Oleaceae; genus Ligustrum; species Ligustrum vulgare. The sequence continues at coordinate 53,662,930 of OY743171.1, forward strand.
CAAAAGAATAAGATCATTGATCTAAGTCCTCGCTAGGGGCTGCTAACAAGCATAATTCCAAGTAAACATGAATAGCTTAGCAAACCCTCACAAATAAGGGATTTCCCCATTCAATGGAATCCACCCCGGACTAACAAACTGAGTACTTACAAACGAGGCTATAAAGCATGAATACATGGAACTCCTAGGTGGATGTCCTCCTTTAACTCCGGAGTGAATATTCTATTAGATGAGGGTGAAGCATACTTGGTTGATAAATCTATGAAACAACCTGAAGAAGAAATTGGAGTCAATTAAAGAAACAATGGTAAATAAACTTCTATGAGCCCTATGGGGAATCAGAATTACCTTGCAAACCGCCACAGGAAGAACTCCATTCTCACTGGCACATGGGTCAGAGGTAGTATGTACGGTACAATTTAAAGGCATATCGCCCATGTTAGATTTTTAACCAAAAATGGCCCCGATGTAATCACCCTGGACGTAAACAGGGGATTCACGGGAAAATACGAGTTGTGACCCATTCAGTCAAAGCTAAGCGATGGACATAAATGTCTTTAGCGCTTAGATTTGAGGGACTATCACATCCACCAGTGACTCCAAGGACCGGCACAAGCTTCGGACTATCCTGTATTAAACTATGTTCATCCTATGATGGACCATCTCATATTAAATGATGAGCATCTTACAATACGAACTACTTGTGTATAGCAGAGCAATACATAAAATTCACATATAAAGATCAAAGGTGAAGTAGATGAAGATTCACAAAAGACAATGACAAAAACAGGCATCCTAAGCAGGAGTGCGGGAAAGGTTGGCTTCTTTAGAAGAAGGGCCGCCAGTGACGTTTTCAAGGGGACTTTCCTTACTAGCATCAGATAGCGCCAAACGAGCCAGAAGCAGCTCGAAAATTGCAGAAATACTCTGCGAATTTTGTACTCTTGGACAACCTACTTTATAAGCGGAGTTACACCTCCCCTTCGTTGAGATGTGTGGGACCAGAGGAAGGGCAGTATGTGATGAGAGAAATCCATGAGGGCATCTGTGGCAACCATGCCGGGGTGTTATCGCTAGCCCGGAAAGCCCTCAAACAGGGATATTTTTGGCCTACAATGCAAAAGGATTCCCATGACTTTGTGCGGAAATGAAATAAATGCCAAATATACGTGACCATACCACATCAGCCGCATCACGAGTTAACTGTGGTGACTAGCCCTTGGCCCTTTGCAAAGTAGGGGGTTGACATTATTGGTCTTATGCCCAGAGGAGCTGGTAACAATTGCTTTGCGATAGTAGCAATTGACTACTTCACCAAGTGGGTCGAAGTGGAACCTTTGATGAAGATCACCGAGGCAACCATCACCAAGTTCATTTGGAAAATATCATATGCCGGTTCGGAATACCACATTCGCTGGTTAGTGACAATGCAAAACAGTTCAAAAACAGGAGCGTGGATGAGTTGTGTGACAATTTGGGAATCAGGAAGCTGTTCTCATCTCCACATCACCCACAGGCCAACGGGCAGGTCGAAGCGGTGAACAAGACCATAAAAAATACCCTGAAAAGGAAGTTGGAATTCAGAAAGGGCGCGTGGGTAGACGAGCTACCACAAGTGTTATGGGCGCTTCGAACCACCTCGCACACCGCTACTGGTGAAACACCCTTCTCGCTGGCTTACGGAGCTGATGCGGTATGCCCCGTCGAAATCGGAATCCCTACGCTTCGTCAAATTCATTATGATAAAGTTAGGAACGAGGAAGCACAAAGGGCCGGTTTAGACTTCCTCATGGAAAAGCGGAATGATTCCCAAGAGGTAATGGCCAAATACCAGAAAAAGATGGCTCGATACTACAACAAAAGGGTGAAGAGCCGACGCTTTAATATTGGGGACTTGGTCCTCAAAAAGGTTCTTCCTTCAACACAGGAGCCAGGAGTAGGGACTCTGGGTCCTAACTGGGAAGGCCCTTACAAGGTCGCTGCCGAGGTGGTACCCGGAACATACATAATTGAGGACTTGTCTGGAGTACCTCTACGTAATCCTTAAAATACGGACCACCTTCGCCGTTATTTTCAATAAAACTAAATTCCTCTATGATTGCAACATTATCATATTATTTCAAAAAAATCGTGGGCGAGCTGCGTTAAAAGTTACGCCAATCTCTATTAGACAACCATAATGGATAAACGCACATTCTAAAATTATTTTGGTCATGACGCCATACGTCCACACTATGCATAAAAATTGTTAAGGACAAGGGACTCTCATAAGGCTAAACTACGATCACCACGTAAGGATTGAGAGTTTTAATACAATAAATGCTTCGAACCACTCAAATCTAAGGTGCTGCACTCGTTCACCGTCGTTCACCGTGCAATATGTTTGGAATCATTCAAATATAACCAAATGTTGTCACATAAACCAAAATCCTTGGTGCGTTAAGTTAGTTCATACATCCGGACAAAGCGTTCGCAAGATATATATATACACTAAGTGCTGTGTGCATAATAAGCGTAAAAGACAAACGTAAAAAATTCTTATGTTATTTTGGCCGCAAATACCACACGCCTCCGCCAGGCAGGATCTTTGTTAAAAACAAGGGACTCCGGTGAATTTACACTGCGACATTAACAGAGGTTCATACAAAGTTGTAAATGTAGATGTCACATAGTTTTAAGATGAAATCGCTCAAAGGTTGGTCAAGATCAGATCTAATTAGCAAACGTAAGTACATCAACTGTGTAGGATCTGAGGGTATAGCGAATGATTAAACTTGAATAGAATTATTGGTGCGAAGTGATGACAAATTCGATCCGCTCATGAATGACCACATCGAATTTGAGGGACTAGCACACCCAAAATATGTCCATATGGCCATCCATGACCAAAGTTTAGATATCGCCTTGGACTAATGGCCGAGGAGGAAAGGCACAGAAGCCCCTTCAGCCCCTTCAGCCGAACTAAGTTATGCCTATCCGAGGTGCTCTAAATCAGGTGTATTTCACAAATCAAGACATTTACAGACAGACTTTCACAATGCCCCACATATCATCATACAATTAGGAAACACTCGCACTTGGAAATATTCATGCTTAAACAGTTAGAAATGTTGCTATGCCGAAATATAAGTAGACCATTCCATTCATGTAAATGAGGCATTTACAAATCAAATAAAGGCTACACTCACAATATTAGGTGCCGGGGCACTCACAAAAAAAAGGGAAGAAGAAGAAAACAGAAACGAACATACTAACTAACAAAAAGGTAAAAGATGGAAGAGGATCATTGTGGAGGAACGCCTTCTGGAGAACCCTTGCTGGAGGCGTCTAAAGGATCTGCAGGAGCATCTTGAGGCTCGGGGTAAAATGCTTCAATGGAGGACAGGTCCAAGGTTGGAAAAGCTTCCTTCACGTCCCCCAAGGCCATCCTAGCCCCTAAGTTCCCAAAAACCCGCTGCATAGCCTCATACTCAAGGGTCTCTTCAAAGGTGTCCTTGAAGTCCTGGACAGCTTCCAACACTCTAGTTTTTAAAGCATTCTCCACCCGTGTTGCGACGGTCTGTTCCAAGACTTCAGTGATCCTCGTTTGCATGTGTTTTTCTAGCGAGGCAAGGTCCTCCTCTGCTTTCGCCCTAGCCTCCAGCTCCCTCCCCAGTTTTTCGTTTACCGCTGCCGCCTCAGCTTCTGGCTTCAACTTGGCTGCATTAGCGGCGGCCAGGGCCTCAGAGGCAATAGACTGTGCATGATTGGAATCATCCAATTTTTTGCATAAGGCCGCCACGTCTGATTCAGAGGCATGGAGGTCATGCTTCAATTTGTCATTGTCCTCTTGGAGGCGCTTCGCATTAGCCCTCTCTTCTGAAGAAGATTTGCGGGCTATGGACAGCTGGGTCTTAAGGTCATTAATCTCCTTGAGCATATTGTCAGCGTGGCGGAGAGCAGTCTCAGCATCCCTCTTATCCCGTTGAGCTACCTCCATGGAGGACTCTACCTCGTCAATGAGAGCCAGAGTTCTGGCGTTCATAGCTTTGGCAGCGAGCAGCTTCCGAGACGGAGTAGCACTGGAGGAAAAGGCGGCCAAACCCTCTGTCCAAAATTGTTCGGTAATTAAGGCCGCCCTGGCTGGAGGCGAACTGGGTGAGTCGAACAATGAAGGGTTGAAAGTGACATCTCTGGGGAGGATGCTGGTTTTAATATGCTTAAGCTCTTCCGCCCCTTCTGGTGTCACTTCATAAGCCAAGCCCGGCATGGGCACGGATGGCTCGTCCTCCAGTTCCTCGATCATTGATGGCGGAGGTGCGGAAGTGGACTCCTTGCCTTTTCCCCTTCTGAGCCTTTTTAAGGGAGCAGGCTCCTCCTCAAGTGCTTGCTCAGAAGACATAAATGTCCTCGGACAAGGAAGGTGGCACTGGGGCATCCTTAGTCTCCCTGCCCCTCTTGGGTCCGCCTCTATCCGACCTCTTCCCTTTCCCTTTGGCGACGCCTTTTTCAGGATCGGCCTCTCCAGCAATGTTGGGTTGTTGGGGACCCACTGGCAGCAAAGTGGGCGGTGGCAGTAGAGCTGGGAGAGGGCCCTGAAGTTGGGCAATAGACTTCTCAGACACTTCTCTTGCCACCCCAATTTGCAGGTCGGCCAAGATCGCTTTCTGCTTTCTTTCAACCTCGCTCCCATGGCGCAGAGCCGGAGGAACCGTCGTAGCCATGAGGCCCTTTAAAGAAATCTTTGGGAATTCTTTGGAACCTAGCAAGGAAAGGAGGACAATGGGGGTTATATATATAAAAAAAAAAAAAAAAACGAACAAGCACAAGATGTAACAGCAATAAGGAGGCGAACTTACTCATAACTCGCATAAGACCGTGTTTAACAAATAATTTGTTCTGTTGTATGACCCCTTGGAAAGTGCCCTTGTAGGCAAATAGACGCCTCACTGCCGCTAGATCCGCGTCAGGGAGGAGATGGGCAAAAGTGTCCCCTGCCATAAGCCAATAATATGTTAAGAAACAGTCAAGAAAAGTGAGTATGGATGAAAGAGCAAAAGACGCATGACACTTAAAGACTCTAAAGCAAATATAAGACTCACTAGGTAGGGAAAGAGTTCGGGGAACTGTAATTTCTGGACTAGGGTCCATAGGGGAACTCTGCCACTCCCCAGCAACCCAGAACCACTGGTTCCTCCAGTTCTTTATTGAGGTAGGGTGACCGGTAATAAAGGGAGTATAAGAACCTTTGGGGGACAAATAATATCAATCCTTGACATCCGATCTCACGTCTCTCTCCCTCCTAATTGATTTCTTCAAAGTATGGCTGCTGGGTAGAAAATATGGCTGCAAAGATTCTAAGAAAATGGTAAAAGATGAAATGGTAAAATGAAGAAGGATTTATAGGCATCCTAACGGTCTAGATTCCTTGAGTTTCGTGAGCCGCATGATTAATGTGGGTAACCCATGCTTCTTGGAAAATGAGCTAATCAAAGCGCTAGCCGTCAAAGGGAGGGACAAAAATCGTTCAGCTACCACAGTGCATGCCACGCGCTGCGAAATGCTGCCCCCCTCCCATTTTATATATATATTTCTTGGAAATAAATACCGATAGCTCCTCCGAATTGAATGCGCCGCCTAGGAAATGCGCTGATATGATCCTGGCCGGTAGGGAGAGAAAATCCGAGGCAGAAGGTCGGCTATGATATGGATCCGAGCCTTACCTAAGGAATTTCATTATTGACTCCCTAAAAAGTTAATGCTGTGAAATCATGGCAAATCCTACACGACCATGAATGATCCCTTCGGATTTGAGGGACTAGTGTTGAATCCGGGCCCAAAGAAAGGTACAGTGATCCACCAGCGGAGGCCCAATAGTGGCCCAATGGACCTTGACCCACAGCTAAGGCCTAGAATATCACCTTGGGATGAATGCCGAGGTGGTATGTCAAGCAAACCTTTTTTTAGCCGACCTGGTTAACGCCCAGCCGATGTGCTTTATACTCAGCCGGGGCGCTGTATGGCGTTGACCAGAAGAGAGAGATGGAGTCAGTGATGGGACACTGCCTTTACCCAGACGTGACAGGCGCCCATCCCCTACAAAATGTAGCAATGATTACGGTTGAAAAGCAAGATTGTCACATCCATAAGCTAGGGTGATGACAAGTGTAAAGTATGCCACGTGTCGCAATCCAAGACAAGAAGTTTCACTATAAATGAAGCACAATTGTCTCCAAGTAGAGGATTAGCAATTTCTCACTCTTAACTCTATACTTCTCTCACTCCCTTTTCTCTCTTCTACACATTTATATTTCCCGCACCCAATATACATTTGCCCAAAATGAGTACTGACTTAGGCATCGGAGTGCAAACGGGAGCCACCTCGGCCCCCTTTGCAAACTGATTGTTTGTCACAGTGCGCAGGAGATCCACGTGTTCAAGAGGGAGGAGCTGAGACATGTTGGTCCAAGGTCCATCCGAATTTTGTGGTCAACAGTGATCTTTAGGAGAATTGATGATTGATATTTGATTGAAAAGTCAAATATTATAAGTTTGACTTTTAATAAATTGTTGAAATTGACTACTACAGGAAAAAAATAAAATAAAATAAAGATAACCAAACAAGGGTTTAACCATACATTTACATAATTAAATATTCTACACACACTCAAAATATTTTCCTACCTTTTAACTACAAATTCTTCCAAAATTCACAATTCAAAAAATCAATTTCTCTTTATAATCTTCATCTAATAGGGGCTAAATATGAAATTTATTGCGTACTAAACGGTTATTCAAATTTACTAGTCTATGCCCATGTTTGATAACCCTCTTTCATATTATTAATTGGTGGGTTTCGTGAAATGTGTGTTTAATGTAAAACTTTTAGATTTAAAAATAAAATTTCACCAACTCATTTAGTAATGGCAACTTGGAGCATTCGAGGTGCTTCAGATTTGGAGCTGGACGGATTGGCCACCCGATTCGTTTGCAGCATTTGAAATGTTAATTATTTTTAAATGTTGATATTAGCATTTCAATTGACTTTTTTATTTTTTATTTAGCGAGGTGGATCGAGCGGGTCAGCCCCAATTCATATTTGTCCCGTGATTCGAGTATCAAAAAAAATTTTCCAGATTGGTCACGTCAACTCGCAAATTGAGGAGCTTTGCTCTATTTAGCCCCTATTTGGAATTAATAAAAATCAGATTTTTATTAAATTTTGATAAAAGTTGATGAAATATATGATTAAAAAGTTATGAATCACATAAAATGTATGATTTAAATTGAACATTGACTTTAAATTAAATTTACATCTAAAAAAGTAGCACTATCAAACATGAACTTAGTATGGATATTCGTCAAGTTTGAATCTTTGATACCTAAACTTATGTAGTAGATATAGAGTAGAAAAGGTCGAAATGAGGATGGGACCCCCCCCCCCTCACCCCCCGGGGGGCGGCAACAGCCAAACGTGTTAGTCGTGATAATACTGTTCTACATTGAATTTTTTTTTTCTCGTCGGCGATGTTGATTTGAAAATGATAATGTGGATGAGATCATTTGAATAAAAGAATGTACAGGTGTCTTGGCAAAGGATACAAATTTTAGCGTGCAGTGACTTTCTTCACAAACTGCCAGAGCACGTGGAGTGTTATCATATAAAATATTCGGCGATTGTTGTCAAATAAAATTTTGGAGAATTTTCAAAAATGTCCAATTTCATACTAATCACAAAAGTTGTATTCGAAGTTAATAATTTTTGCAAAAATGTCCAAATTTTGATGTAATTTGACCATTTTACCTTTAATGAAACCTAAACATACACACACATACATATATCTTGATTAGACATATGAGTTGACTAGTACTAGTTAATACCCATTAGTCCCATTCAAATATTGTGTAAAAACCTTTAGAATTTTTTGAGGCAAATATTTTTGAACTTTTATTACCATTTTTCTTACATTACGAATTATCATTCTTGACATTTGATCCATGTTTATCTAGACGCTTGACATTTTCAAATGTCTAGATTTACAAAATCTGTTCAGAATAGCGAACTTATGCATCTGTTAATTGCGCTTGAACATACGTTACGAACGCTGCAATTCTTCATTGCGGTTCGGCCAAGAAACAAAAATAATATTACATCTGGTATTGCTACTTTAGTGTTTAAGGAGGCAATTTGACATAAACAAAAATTCAACATTCATCAAATCTTTAATGACAATCAATAACATTCTCGACATTACGAATTATCATTCTCGACATTTGTTCCCTACTTTTCTAGACGCTTGACATTTTCAAATGTCTAGATTTACAAAATCTGTTCAGAATAGGTAATGCATGCAAACAACACATCAAACCCCATTGAACTGTGGGAACAAAACACTAACTCTATCCACTAGCAAAAAACCCGTGTTTCAATCATTGTACAACGTCATAATACATAGTCTGCAACAGAGGGGTTTTAACACAAAAAGTACATAGATAAAATGTGTCCAACTCTTTCTCTTACGATCATGCTTGACCTTCTTTCGTCCACTGCGTGTGTAAGGACTCGTCATGGTAGCACTGGGAATTTTTTCCGGCTGTAACGTGGTCTACGAGGCGGAACATCACAAGGCTTGCTTGCTTCTTCACTTGCAACAATCTCTTTGATGTTTGTTGCCTTTGTCAATACTGTGGCAGTTGAAGCTCCCTCCACTCCAACTGCATTTTCACTGGAGGAGGCTGTAACCAAATCAAATAACCAAATGCAAATAGACATGACCAAAATACTTACAGATCAGTAGTCTACGTCCTTATTTTAGAGTTGATATGCCAACATTTAGAAGAGATATTGTAATCAAAAGATGAAACTTAGCATGCATCTAGGTACATGAACGTACTTGTGGAAAGACAAAACAAAGCATATTTTTCAAACACAAAAGAAAGCATACTTGTGTAAAGAAAAAAGAAAGCATACAAATTATAAGCAATCAAATTTCATGTCAATAACCACAGCAAAAAAACCATATGCATCTAATCAAGAACAAAATAGTTGGAGCCTCAAGTAATTCTAACTTTTTCACTCATTATTCTCCCCCTCTACTGAATATATATGAACTTGGATAGATATCAACGAAGCTTATGCAATCAAGCGCCAAAATCTCAACATGCAGATTGATATGCCAAATTATACAATGAGACAAGATTATGAGCAAAACTTCTCCAACCAGATGATATTTATGGAGTTGGCAACTACAATTAAAAAGCGAAGACTATTTTTATTTCTTTTATGCACTTTAATCAATTAAGCGAAATGTTGTCCTAATTAGTATATGGGTCAGCCCAAATGAAATTATGTTATAATACGTTCATTTATTTGATTGTTTCTGGATATTAGAAAAAAATTGAATTTTTCCATTTAAATACCAACCCAATCGTTCAATCATAAACAAATATATCCACAATGAAATAAAGAATCCTTATACAAAGCAAAAAAAAAAAAAAAAAAAAAAATTGTATACTTTATGAAAAGTTGAGATACTCGTTTATTACATTTTTCGCTACTGAAAATAGGGGAAATCGTTATCTTTTCACAACTAATCATACACTACAAAACTCACAAATCAAACAATAACATAAACAATATCAAAAAATAAAATTGCTAAATATGAAGGGAATTGTGCGATACTGACTGAGAGAGGAAATACCAAGCAGCAATTGCAGTAGAGGTCAGATATGGGCTACAAAACGACAGCACAACGCTAGGCAACGGTGATTTAGAGCTGGTATTTTGCTGTGAGTTTTTGGACCAACAGATTTCAAAGAGAATTTAGATTTTTTTCACTCACTTTTGGTTATCACTTCGATGGGTGTGGGGTTACCGATGGTGAATGAGAGGTGAACGGAACGGTGGAGAGAGAGACCGAGGGACAGAGGGGTTGAGGGTTTCAAAAAAAATGGCTTGTGAGAGAAGATAGTGTTGAGAGAGTACAATGAATTGCAATATGGGTTTTGGAACGGTTTCCAAGTGTATTCAGATGAACTATTGGGTAATACAATATCAATAAATTAGGTGTCAAGTTTTGATTGATTAGTACAATAAAAAATATTTCCAGTCAACAGATTGTCCTCAATGTGGCATTTAAGGGCATTTTGGTCCAAAAAAAGGAAAATGGACATCACTAAAAATTGAGACATTTTTGCAATCAACAATGTAAAAATGGACATTTTATGTAATTTCCTCTAAAATTTTTAGCCCCAATCAGATAATTTTTTAATAACACACTTGTTAAATAATTTTTAACTAAATATTTTATTTTAAAAAACGTATTCTTTATTTATAAGAAAAAAAAAACTTTTACCAAATAGTTCTTTTAAGAAATGAGAAATTGATACGTTGATAAAAAAATTGCTTCCAATGAAAGAAGTGGTTGAAATTAAGTTTCATTAATTCAAAAGCTGAGCAAATTTTATGAAAGTCAAATAAGAACTTAATTGTCCTCAGGTCAAATCTCCTAGTGACAAATGAGAGGGATGAAAAAGTGCTCAACACAATTAGATGCAGAGTTCGAATCCTGAAATAATGAATTTGTACTCTGTGAGCGAAAGTTATTACTTACCACACCTCCAACCTGACTCTAGAAAATATAAAATACGATTTACCTCCTTAATCAATGATCTAGAGTAAGGTCGGGTAGAACCCTCAAGTATGGCTACACCTTTGAAATAAGAACTTAATTTGTTAGGCGAAGAATTAATTAATCGGACTAATAGTGGAGTGATGGAAGACAGCTCATCTAGTTAACTCTAAAATTTTTGTTCTCTAGCTACAACTTGGTTCTAATGAGCGCTATATCCCTAATCCCTGCGCCCCATGCATTTTTTTTTTATTATTTTAATGAATTATTAGACTGACAATTCATTTCTTATACTTTTTTTCTTTTAATAATTTATTTAATTCATGATAAATTAATCAATTTTTTTTTATCGAATTCATTTTTAATCACACATTTTTATGGGACACATCACTTTACATATTTTTCAATCACACATTTAGAACTTAAGCTAATTAATTGAAGAGACAAGTCAGATAAAAAAATGTTGACGTGAGAATTCAACTGAAAAATACATTTTTCTTTTTTTACTGAGTTATTTATTCTACCTCATTTTTATAATCTTCATTTCAATTATATTTTCCTGAGTTAATATGAGTTACTGATCTTACAAAAAAAAATGTGGATAAAAAGTATATTAGAAGTTAATTTCATGAAACGTGCTCTCATTTACCTAATTCCCTCCGGTACCATCGCATCCCATTCCCATCATAAGTAAGGGTGTGTTCTTTTAAATTTAAATTTAAATTATAAATAAATGAAATGTTTTGTGTCAAATCAAGGAATTGAAATTATTTGTTGATTTATTTGTGTTTTCTAGGTAAGATGAAGGGTTAAAAATTGAAAAGAAAAAATATGGATGATTAAAAAATAATATGAAAAATTGTGCAAATTAAATTTTTATAATAATTCCAATTTAATTTGGCTCGAATTCCTACGGAACATAGCCTAAATAAATAAATATAAAAGTTGAAGCATCTCCCTACCTAACGTTAACATTTTTATAATAAAAAGTAATTAAAAAAAAATTGGGGTCCGTCGTTCGGCGGTCAATTAAAGAGGTGAGAGAAAATTTATTTGTGTTTGTGTGGGTTAAAAATTAGAGAGAGAAAATGTAGTAATTAAAAAATGATTTGAAAAATTGTGTTGTTTAAACTACCAATTAATTGAGTTGCCGAAAGGAGATTAAAATTATTTCTTTTGCCAACACACTGTTATCAGTATTACCCCATTTCTAAGAAGCGTAACGAAACATTGGGTTGAGAATCACGGTTAAGCTAATAAAAAATCTGATAATACACAAGCGAAGCAATGGTGAAACGCGAAATATTACAAAGCGTAAAGGTCGAGAATCACATCTAAGCGCGCCCTAGACTATCGCCTAGACTATGTGAACACTGGCATTACCCATGATGAAATAGCATAAATAGAGGGAGCATAGTGATACTTCTGCAAACTTGACATAGATAGCTTCTTCTTGTGCAATGGCATCTGCAACGAATTGCATTCTCTACTCTTCTTCCTTCTCTTCCAAGAGATCTCCCTTTTCCAATAACATAAGAAGAAACCCTGTAGTAGCAGTTACATGCAAAGCCCAAAATGGTGAAAATTCTCCAGGGAAGCTTGACAGGAGCCGGAGGGATGTTCTTCTCAGCTTAGGCGGGGTTTATGGCACAAGTCTTGCTGTAAATCCATTGGCCTTAGCTAATCCAGCGCTCCCGGACTTCAAAGATTGCGTCGACGCCACACAACCCGATGAAACACGCATCAACTGCTGCCCTCCTGCTGCCGCTGGTATTCAGGATTATGTTCCTTCACCTTCGGCCACCACTCCCCGAACTCGAATGTCTGCTCAGTCAGTAACTGTTGATTCAGATTACTACAGGAAGTATTCGACGGCCATTCAGAGAATGAGGAACCTTTCTCCGGCCGATCCACGCAATTTCCGGCAACAAGCAAATGTCCATTGTGCCTACTGCGATGGAGGTTACACTCAAAAAGGAAATCCTCAGCTGTTGTATGAAGTACATAACTCTTGGCTGTTCTTGCCCTGGCATAGATGGTATCTGTATTTCTTTGAGAAAATCTGCCAGAATTTGCTTGATGATGATACTTTTGCTTTACCATTTTGGAACTGGGATGCTAGTGGAGGAATGCAAATTCCATCTATATACACTTCTGGTGTCTCATCACCTCTTTACGACTGCTTTCGCAACCCGGCCCACTTGCCACCGTCGGTGGTCGATCTGGACTATGCCATAGGCGATGCACCGATAGACCCGGCACTTCAGATTAAATACAATCTTTCCATAATGTACTCCCAAATGATTACCCAATCAAAGACTCCAACTGATTTCTTTGGAGACGCTTATAGGGCCGGTGATGATATCAGCACGCTCGACGGCGCCGGTGAAATTGAGCAAAGTCCTCATAATAACGTGCATTCTTGGACCGGAACCGAAGACGACATTAACAATCCAATCGACATGGGCACCTTCTACTCTGCCGCTCGGGACCCAATTTTCTTTGCTCACCATTCAAACATTGATCGGATGTGGACCATATGGCTGAACCAACTCAAGAAAACCAATCTTACAGACCCGGATTGGTTAAATGCCTACTTCATATTCTACAATGAGAAGGCAAAGCCTGTGAGAGTGAGAGTTAAAGATTGTCTCGATACAACAAAACTTGGATATACATATGAAGACGTGCCCATTCCATGGCTCGATGCGAGTGCAAAGCCACAACCTCGGGCAATGGCAAAAACCTTGCCTTCTGCGCCCGACCCTTCTCAGGTTTTCCCAACAACGTTGGACAGAACCATAAACGTACTCGTGCAACGACCAACGAGGTCGGGAAGTGGATCACCAGAGGAGTTGCTCATTATTGAGGGAATACAATATGATAAAGCAAATTACGTGAAGTTCAATGTGTACATCAATGAAGACAACGTGAATGATAGTCGTCCAGACAATACTGAGTTTTTGGGGAGTTTCACTAATGTGCCCCATGGAGTACACCGGATGAGCGTGAGGACAAATAAAAAATTTAGGATTACCGATGTTTTGAATGACTTGGGAGCTGGAGATTATGACAGGGTACTGGTGACATTGGTACCGAAGAGCAGTCCTGTGACGATAAATAGTGTCCGGATTCAGTTTGATACCGCAAATTGAATCATGATGAGTTATGAAGCAGATATTCATGACCAAATCTGGGAAACGACCTCAAGAGTTCTGGTTTATCCCCATCCTCCTTAGTGTTTACTCCTTTAAATTATGTCATGTCATTAATAAAATAAGACCAATTGTGGTTTTAATTAGAATTATGTATCTGAATAATGTTATCTGAATAAATTTCTTTGGATGGGAATGCATCTCAACTCTTTATGGAAATATAAAAAAGATAAGGTAATTGATCTGCGACGGTGAGTGCTTTTTTGTAAAGTTTTTCAAAAATTTATGAACTTTTTAATTCATCAAACTTTTAAAATTCTGTGATGTCCACATCTGAAATTGGATGGCTGATGGAATTCAACGTCCTAAACTTGAATGACTAATGGGAAACATTATAAATACGCAATCCGTGACCACATCCCAAAATTAGTCTAGTGTTGAAATATTTAACTCTTTACGTAAGGATAGTCGTGAATTACTCACGAACTTCAGAATGTCTCTAATTATTAGTCATTGAACTTTAAAGCAACGAGCCAGAAATTGATTCAATGAAATTATGAAAGCACAATTATAGAATAGAATAAAAATAATATAATAGAAAATATTATGATTTATAAGACCATGTACGGGGTGAAGATTTCTTAAACTAATTATGATACAATGACATTGATTTGTCCCACGCAGGTCAATATTTTTTTGATCAACTCTCCATTATTGACCAAATACAGCCAAAATAACATAAAAGACTATTTTTAAGCTAAAGTTTACAACTTTATAAACAAAAAAAAAAAAAAGTTTTAAAATCATTCATGGCCAGGATAACATTAATAATATAATGCTATACAAATAGTTTAATAATATTTGCTTACTTAAGCTTTTAAATAAAATAAGCATTATAAAGTTAGATGACCAATGAGAAGCATTAAAAAGTTCGGTTAGTAATTCATGACAAAACCAAAGTTGACTGACCTTGACCGCAACAAAAATTAGATGAGTTGAAATATTAACTCATGTTTAAATATTAGTGAATATTTACTTGATTTGATTCTTATCTATCTAATTAAATTTACGAAAGGTTAAAATGTAATGCAGGAAACATTTTAAAAGGAGAAAGAATGGTGGATGAAAATAGAGGCTCCAAAAATAAATTATTTTTGACACAAAGACAGTAAAATAAGTAGCTCTGTAGCCACCAACTGCAGACAAATGGAGAACGGCAAACAATCCGTCCAGATTTGGAGAAATTACAGTCTTATAAGAGTTACATATGAAACACTCGCACCATACAATCATCGACATCATCATAAACTTAATAGTTATTGACCATATGTACACGTCTATTGCATCAAAGAGAAGAAAGATTTCCGATTGATTATTTATTGAAAATTTAACAAAATAACGTAGAAAACAACTTCTAGCCATTCAGTGGTGAATTTCACATCTTCGACTGTATACGAGACAGACTGGCTTCGATTGATCCGTGTGGTTCATCTGTCGGTAAATATATGTCATCTTCAAACTACATTCAAGGAAATCGACAAGCCTTAGCCACGAAAAATAAGTGCTGAAAAATATGTAAAGAAAGGGGCTATAATCATTTGTCCTTTTAGAACGTACGCAAGCGCAAAATAAAAGGTGTCCTACCTTAACAATAACTGGATTGTCTTTGCTTGATAAATTGACTGGTAGAAAGTGAATATTCGGCATTTTTAGCTGAATCGATGATATATCAGGAAACCTGGAAACACAATCATCAAGAGTTGATGAACGACATGACAACAGATTCAAGTAAAAGCATTCCATGAATAGAACAAGCATTGTACCTGTCAAGAACGGCCTTTGCCATGTAATAGAGAGTACTTTGAACAGACGGGCTGTATACTCCCTCTTTAGGATGGCCAAAGAAAGTGTCGCACAAAACCTTTTTCACATCCGTATATCTCTCCAGAAAGTATAACTGTTTTGCAGGGATACTTTTGATAGTCTCAAAAGAGTACCTACATCAAGAACTAGTCTTGTGTTAAACATGTTTATTTCCTGTAACTTAAAGAACAAGAAGCATAAGTTTTATTATCAATACACTCAAGATCAGAAAAGGAAACCAACAATCCATGAACTTCTCAACTAAATTTTGTACTGGTCAGTATCTTTCAAAATTTACCTCCACGATGCAGTGACTTCTGTTGCCACCATCCTTTCCCGTGTTTCAGGTAATATTGTGTACTTATCCCTGATAAATCCTTCAAAACCTGACTGTAATATGGTAAATTCTACTATGAGACACCACCAAGGCAATTATTTAATGCGATATTGTTGAAGATAATATTTAAAAGCTGTTAGATCAAGTAATCATTCAATATGGTATGAGAGTGGGCAAAGGTCCTCGGTTCAAGTCTCGCCGCCACACATTTAAATTAATTGTGCACATGTTAGGTTTTTATGAAAAAAATGAATCTTGCCTATACGTGAGGGGGCATGTTGAAGTTGATATTTAAATAATATACATTTGACGCGATTTAACTCCTTAAGCTTTTAGATATAGTGATTCAACGTATTCCCTTAAGGCTCCTCGTTATAATGTTATTATTTATTAGAGTTGTTCTGTTTGTTTATGACAAATTGAAACAATGTATATTGAAAATATAAATCAAGCAAAATGAATAACGAATAAGAGACCAGAGTAAGAGAATTCTTCTTTAGAACTAGCTCACTTGAGTTGTCTTCAGCAATGCCAAACCCTCAATACCAGAAACCACCCTGACAGCACCCAATTTCTTTACAGTGACTTCAGTTGTATGCTTCTCGGATCCAAGCTTGAAACCTTTAGAGGAGACACCAAAAAAGCTTGCTATAATTCATAGATTGACAGCTTTCTCCATATACCCAGCCGACAACAAATAAGAAGAAAGAAAACACAGAAGCATATTGAAAAATATGTTGCCTCACGGCCCTCGCCACCCGTCTTACTAATAATGAGGAAAAACATTAACAAAAGTCCACCATGATCTGACATCGAAAGTATTTTTGGTTGAAACGAACAACTGAAAAGTGTCAGTTTTATTATCATGGATAAAATCATTTATTACCAGGCACACACACTACCATGAATAAAACTGCATGGTTGCCTTCAAAAGAAAAGGCTCCATATATATTACAAGATCTAGGGAATAAAACCTCAGTATAACTTCATACAGTGATGGGATATGCAATCAAAATATAAGTGGATGTTAAATTCCATGACAATGAGAATAAAAAAAGTTGAGATTTTAGTAGGCGTGTGGCTTGTGTCATGTTTCTAAGGGACACCAACCGCCACATAAATGATGAAATTGTGCAATGGCTATTTTGAAACCCAGTCATATGGAACATCCAGTTTAGGACAAGATACAGATACAGAAAATAAGAAATGTTTAGTGTGGCTTGGTAGATTCGATAATCATTCCTTCCTTTTGAATGTGTTCATTCACTCATGGTCATTAGAGTGAGAGAATGTAAAGTCTCATTCCTATTCCAGCTCCGGCTCCTGCTCCTTAGAATAAAAGTTCAACTAGAGTATTCCCGTTTGTAATATAGGTGGAGGAAATATTTAGTATAAAGTAGAAGCGTGTCTGGAAGGACTTTTCGAAAGCCTAAAAGGACTGTGTGGAGGTCAAAAATGTATTCATTTCAAATGTTGGTTGTTTGGCTACTGTCAAAAAGTACTTATTGACAAAAAAACAGCTTAAAAAGTTGTTTTAGAGAAGCCTAAATATTAAGACTGAATTCTCTTTGTGTTTCAGTTTCCTATTTTCATTTTCGAAAATATTTTCTGTAACTTTTTCGAAATTGCTGAAAACGCGTTTGGTTTGTTATTTTTGAAAACTGTCTTCGAAAATGAAAAGCTGGAAAACACGTTCTGTTTAAAATTTTTCAGAAAACTATTTCTGTATACTTGTAATTATATTGCTTGTGAATATAAATGAAATAAAGATGTCATATTAAAACAAAAATAAATGAAGTTATGCCAAAAAAATTCAAAAATTCATGTTGCCCTTCTAAAGTAATCGTTCCACATTTGGGTAGCAATTTGCCCTTCTAGAGTAATCGTTCCATTTAATACTTCATATATATACATTCTTCCAGTAAGCACTCATAACGTTTAAAATTTAAGTTTCAATAACATCTGCAGAAATCAATTTATGTTAATCAATGATATCCTTACAAAATAAGTGTCTACAATACAAAAATAAAAATGAAATGTTTGATAATGAAGCACATGATACATCATCAGAAAGATTGTTGAATTTGAAGTTCGACGCAAAAAACGGAGTACAATGCAGAGTTGCACATAAAAAATTATACATGTTTGAAGACAATGACCTATAAAGCAAATATGGGAAGGACTAAATTGAAAGAAAAGTAAAATTTGCGGACTAATTTGCAAGAAAAACTGAGGTTGAGGGACCTAAGTTGCAAATATATAAGGGTATTTTCGAAAGAAATTTCAATATTTGAGGATTAAAATGACAAATTTTGAAAATCAGGGACCAATAATGTAATTAAAAATGACAAATTTCAAATTTGCGTTTTCCGCGTTTTCATTTATAGTTATAATGGGTGAAAAACGCTCATTTCCTTTACAAAATTTGGAAACATGTTCGAAATTTTTTCTAGAAAACAGCACAAGAGAAGAACGAGTTTTCCGCGTTTTCGAAAACGAACCACGACTGGAAAACGCCAAAGAGAACGTAGCCTAAGCTTCTCTAAAAAGCTCTGATTGAGCTTTTACGGGAAATTTTAATTTACATTTATTTAAGCTTTAAATCAACTAAATTCATATTAATATATGTCAAAAAACTTAAACAAACTTTCAAACTTCGAATCTAAATAAATAAATATAAAGTTTATATAAGAGCATTTTCTGAATACACATCTAAACGGTCGAATGCTTTTTAATAAAAGCTTTACTACTATAAGATATACTTATAATAGTCGTGCCAAACGGACACCAGATAATAAAAGAATGAAAATGACGTGCACACATAACTAGAAAATCTTTCCGCAACTCAGTTAAGGGAAGGCAGTTAAAATTGAAATACAGGTGTATTCATGATTTGATACAAGAAACGAGTGCACAAATAGAGTATTTTCTCCATAAATAATCTTCATTATCAAACACTGACCATGTTCATGTGGTTGACCATCTATGTGTATTCGTTCCCATGGCTTCTCCACTATCTTGATGATTGCAGCTTTGACCTACAAAACGGAGGATGAGATTAAAACAATCCCTGATCTTGGTGTTTTGTGTTACAAACAAATTGTAAGTCAGAACTTTAGAATCTAAAGGTTTTAGGTTAATTATTTTTAGTATTAGTAAAATGTGGATATCTATGAGCTTAAAAGGCAAGATCCACATAACGATAGTTGGATCAGTCACAGTTTAGGAACTAAGTATTAGACCATGAAAGGACAATGTCCACGAGATGAATTTAGAGGAAATGAAGAGGCTAAGTTGGATAAACAGTCGCATTATAATAGATAAGATAAAAGGATTAAAAAACAAGACCATGCTCCATCAAGTGGAGGTGGAACCATCGAAAATAAACTAAGAGAAGGACGATTAAAGTGATTGGGGCATGTCTTGCAAAGATTAAAGGTACTCACACGTCACAAGTGTAATCCGGCCATTAGAACAAATTACAATAGGAAGACAAGAGAGTAAAATTAACATGACATGATTTGATTAAGAAGAATATGATTGCAGCGGATCTAGAAGATGTAGGATGGACATAACTGAGTGTAAATCATTCATGTAGCCAGTCCAGATTTATAGGAATGATGCTTATATTTTGCTTGTTGTTTCTACATAATCTCTAACAAGGATTCATGTAGCGGGTCCACATTGATGATATTCTGCATCATAAAAATAACTAGATAAGATTATATAAGGGTGTTAACATTCATATTAAAATATTTAATTTCAATGAGAGAGTTTATCTTGTTAAAAATCCAAACTACGCACGACTTATAGTCATGAGTTTTAAGTCCATTTTTATATGATCATTAGAAATACATGGATTTAATATTCTTTTGAAAACCGTTTCTCAGTTTGTTTCAAAGAATTAGGGGTGAACAAAATAACCGTGAAAGTTGAAATGGCTTGGTGAACAGGTTGGACCTACGCCAACCTTTTTAAAAAAAGACAATTCAAGTTTTAAGAGTTTGTTCGGTGTAGGAGTTTTTAGATGAATTTTGAGTTTTTTGGAGAATGTGTATTAAAAAGTGATTGAAAAATGGTGGGTCCAATAGAAATGTGTAGTTAAAAATGAATTTGAGAACAAATTTGAAAATTTTAACATTACCAAACGGGCTCTAAATTCATACCATTTCAAATTTCATCACAATTCCCATACCCAACCAGGCAAGGCAACCATCAATCTTCTTTTCTCATCTCTCCACAATGTTTGTAACCCTACAATGAGTACATCCACCACCCACCACTGGTAGTACAAACCAAAGCAGATTTCATATTTTGTTTTTCTCCAACTTTGCCATCAATACAATGTTTCCACTTGCAGGTTGAGAGGTGGAAATCAAATCGAAAAACCGACCCAAACATGTTTGGGTTTGGGTCGGTTTGGTATGTGTTAGATCCCCAATCGGTTGGATTTTCATTTATATTATTCCAACTTATTGTATCTCAATGCAAACTTAAAAGTTACAAAAAAATCACTTTGACTCTTAGTTTCAGTTAACAACAATGCATGACCATGCAAAATAATAGTTAAATAGAATTGGCTAATCTAACTTCTATATTTACGGTTTACCTGCTCATAAAAGGAGGTGAAGTGTTTGCCAAGTATGATAGCAAAATCCTCAGGAGAGAGCTTTTCCCCACATTCTTTGGCTTTAACATATACCTGTGTCATAGCCAATTATTAGTATAAAAAAGAATTATATCAATAGTATACCACATACGCATAAAATACAGAATTGGTCCAGCAGTGCTTTCTTAACAAGAAGTTCTATCATCTACGTTAAGGAATTCTTTTCCATGAAAAATCGAACGGTTCAATTTGAACAGCATATGTAGACTTGTACGTCTTTATATTGAACAGTTAATCAAACCACATGAAAAAAAAAAAAAGCAGGAAACCTCTACCTTTTTTCTTGTATTTTTTTCTCTTTTCCTTTCAACATAAATATTCATCACACAAGATAAAGATTCACATAAAAGAAAAATAACAGAAAGAAATTTTTCGCTGGTGAAAATTGTTTATTAGGAACAAGCATAAGAAACCAAATACATGATCGTTTATCTAATTCTAATAATCATACAACTGACAAGTGATACATAACTGGACCATCAATATCCTCCTCAACAGACTCCCAAAACTTAGATTTTCACATAATGGGCACTTACTTTAGGCTTGGATTCAAATGAATAATAATTATAATCTGAATTCAGGTTCATCCAAATTATCTAATTCAGCTGAATAAAATCCTATCTAGATCTTACACTAATCTAATTTTATCAAACTTGATTTTAAAATTAGCATACCAGAATATTATACATGTATAGGCACGCGCGTACAAATTCAGAGAGATGTAATCTCTACCGTGTTTTTCATAGTATCAGTGGCGACGATATCTGAATTGTCTGCGTTGACATACGCCGGGAGGCAATCGGAGAAGAGGCTGATGCTAACATTCCATTCCACGAAATGATGCCTTCCTTTGTTATCTTTCCAAACCCTACCGACTCTCACTCTGGATTTCCCATGCCTTTGTTCCAACTTCAATCCACCGATTGAATCCCCAATTTTTGCTGCCATGGCAGTAACGTGTATGTAGAATTGGATTCCGGATTCAGTTCAGTGTTGCAAGAGAGGATTAACTATTAAGTAGCGAGATTCTTATTGAGTAAAATTAACCAATACCCGCAGCCGACTACGTCTCCTTTATTCTAGTCCAGTTGGATAGGGTCCCAACTCACCCAACGAAGATATAAAAAACTCAGTACAATGCATTGAAATTATTAGTTAGCCATCCAACTTTAAAAGTATCACAATTACTACCCAACTTCAACAAGGTTTTTAGTTAGCCACTAACTTTAAAAAGTATCACCATGACAATCCAATTTACAATACAATATCTACTTAATCACCCAACTTCAAATGATATAATATAACATTCTAAAATAAAAACTCGATAAATTAATAATATCTAATAAATAATCAATTAATGAACACATGTCAAATAAAAGACATTGAAAGGACATTAATCAATAAAAATTCAAGGTATGTATTTAATTATTTTATAAATTACATTCATTGATGCTATATTATTCAACGAAATTGATTTAAAAAAGCAGTATTTAATCAATTAATTAATAAAAAGTTAATTTTTTTTAATTTTTTTAAGATCTAGTTTAACTTATCTAAAAAAATAAAAAAATCACATTCGTCCCGATCCAAACCTGATCCGTCCTAGGAATTGACGGATTCAGATCAAGTAATTCTCTTGCAGGATGGATTACGATAGCATCAAGATTTTCACGCCTGAAAACTCTTTCCTCTTACAAATCTTGTTTATGCTTCGTGTGGTTTCCCGTCTCTTGTTCTTGGTCTACTGCTATTTGGGAAATTAGGGCTTCGAGGTAAGATTTTAAATTTTGGTAGAAGTTCTTGAAGCCAAGAATAAATCATCTTCGTAGTCGATTATATTGCAAAAATGTGTTTATTGTATCTTTGTTCCCTCGGATTTATAGTGGCAAACTCGTGAACTTTGATTTCTTTGCCAAACTGAGTGATGCGTTTCTGTACTTGTTTGCTTCTTTATGAATTTGGGTAAATATCGATATTTGAATTACTTTCTTAACCTTATTTATGCAATATGTGTACATGTCAACCTGCCTAATGAATTTGGGTACTTGTCTTCTCCTGAATTACTGTTATAATGTTGTATGCAATTCTTGGTCTTCGTGTTTGTGATCCTCGTATTTGGGTATTTGAATTACTTTCCCAACCTGATTGTGCAATGTCCGTACATGTGAACCTTCCTCATGAACAACAGGGAACTTGTCTTCTCCTGAATTACTTTCCCAACCCTGTCTCTGCTTTCTTGAATTGAGATATGTTATTCGAGTGAGTGTTATTGTGGTTTCAGAATATCAAGTGCAATGGAAAATGGTAACAAGAATGTTTGCTGGAGTTGTAGAGCTCCTGATCACTTCTTGTGGGAATGCCCTATGTGAAGACTTTTCCCTGGATGTGGAAAGGGATTTGTGACCTTCATGAAGGTTTTCCATGTGCCTGGGAGCATGGGGAAGCTGTTCTATGACTGCACCGTGAGAGAATGTGATTACTTCAGGTGGGCACATGTGATGAAGCCAGAGGAACAACCTCAACCAGAAGCCAAACAAGAAGCCCAGACCAAATGGTGAAACTTCGAACAATGATTCTTGTAACTCGGAAAAGGAATACTTGTCTTGTGTTTTCAGCACTGCGGCTAAAATCTCAGAAGAGAAAGATGTGGAGGTGTCCCTTACTGCAAAGTTCCGCAAAGCTACCCTTAATTGAAGCAATAGCAAATTTCCTAATGTCTTGTGATCGAAATGGTTGAAGTCATGCGATCGCTAATCGCATATGCATTCCGGACAGTGAAGAAGGGCTCAACGTAGTCCAATTTCAGCGATTTGTTACGTTACATATTTTCAAACCAAACCATTTTAAGCGATTTGACATTTTCCTAAATCAAATCAAACCATTTCATTTTACAAATCAAACAAAACCATTTTTTGAGATTTGGTTCGATTTTAATCCACAGTTCACCTGTCAACATAATATAACATAGTTTAGATGTCAAATTAATTCGTATTTAATATGTAAAGCTAAAATATGTTAATATAAGCTTATATATGATAACATTCTTTGATTATTTGTTTACCTCGTTACCATTGCAGTCTCTCTCTCTCTCTCTCTCTCTCTCTCTCACACACACACACACACACACACAGATAATTGTAATTGATTTTCATTCATAAAGCACATTATACTATTAACAATTTCTCTTTGGATGTCAATCTAACTGGGACTATAAATGCATTCCGATACCATGCAGTAAGGGATAAGTTTAAACAATTACTTGGCTTCTAATCGATTAACTAAAATATTGACGTACTGGAATGGAGCCTTTTTTTTAAGGTGGGGGTGGTCATATAAAATTTCAAGTATAATATCAAGCTGGGAATATTGATTTTATTTTCTGATTGCCTTTTTTATTGTCTTATGGTTTTCGAGTATCTTCCTAATATAAGTTATTTGAAGTAAATGAGATTGAACACCTTCTTCAGTTGAGTGGTGTGGTCATCATATTAGTCCATAAAAGTCATTAGTTGGTAAGAAAATAGTAATGGGTATTGTAACTAATCCTGTCTTGGTCCGATAATGGAATTTCTTTTTCAAACTATAAAATCAATTACTCTAAAGAATATCCTCATTAAGGAGGAGATTTTTCAAGAACTCTCATCTTACCTAGATCGCATCACTCTTCTCTTACGAGAATTGAATAAGAAGGGTATTTGTGATTCAGAAGGCTTACAAAACTTTATGAGAATCCTTTATTGGGAGACCGATGTTGCTAAACAATATATTGGGATTGCAGGGATTTCATAGAAAATTCACGTTAGATGACTACTGACATTTATTCATATGCGAAGAAGAAATAAAATCTCAAACTTTAAACACTATCACTCTTTTCTGGGATCATCACAATGCGATGAGAACGGGAAAATATATAAATGAGTAAAGATATAAGAGGGAATTTTATTTTATTAGTTAGATTTGATTTTTTTTTTTTTTTGGGGGGGGGGAGTAAATTCAAATTAATAAAATTAATTTTTTTATTAAAAAATAAAAGTGATTTGGTTCGATTTTTTTACAGTTTTTTAAAAATCTAAACTTAAATCAAACGGTTTAGGTATTGAAACGGTTTGGTTTGAGGAAAATAAAACCATAGTCCATGCAGTCTCAAATCAAATGTTTCAAACCAATGAATTATACTCAATTTGCAGTTTCACGATTTTTTTGTGTAGCCCTAAGGAAAAGTAAGGGGCCGTTCTCTTTGTGTTTCGATTTTGAATTTTGAGTTTTGAATTTTGTTTTGAGTTTTGGATTTTGGTTGTTTATTTTGGGATTGCTGAAAACATGTTCTCTTTGAGATTTTGGAAAACTGTTTTCAAAAATGGAAAACTGGAAAATACGTTTACTTTGTCTAATTTTCTGGAAAAAAAAATTTGTTTATTTTTTTGATATTTTATATTTAAAAAATGGTTGATTTGTTGAATTACATTAAGTTTAATGTCAAAAAATCAGTAAGTTCTCTATGCAACAAACATTTGGTTATTCTAGCTACATGTAAAACTTGAAATCTAAAGTAATTAATATATATTAGTTCATATATTGGATAGTAGTTCAAATGTAACAACATCAAGCCATTGTGAATGAGCAAAATAAGCACAATTAATCTTTGTTACAAAAAAGTTAATTCAAGAAAAAAAATTATATTAATGCAATTAAACGCATCTCCTGGAATACTCATTCCACATTTGCGTAGCTATCTCATCTCTGACTTGTGCCATTTGGCCTGTTTGACTAGCATCAAATTGTATAGCATCTTGATCTTCACTGGACCCTAGGACTTCTGGGAATATCATGTTCTCTACTGAATACTCATTGAACAATCTATCGAGCGCATCCTCTTGACGAATGAAATTATGTATCGCGCAGCATGCGGTTGGAATTTGTCTTTGCCTTGTAAGTGGGTAATTGGTAATATACTTCAAGATAGGAAATCTGGCCTTTAGAACTCCAATACAACGTTCAATAATGTTACGACATGAGGAGTGTCTGTAGTTGATCCAAAACGCGCGTTTTGGACTTTTTAACCCAAAATGGCCAAAACGTGATAATTTCGTTTTGGGTTTTGTGTGTATTTTTTTTTTTTTTTTTTTTTGGAAAACGAATTTTTGGAAATGGACAAAGTGAACGCGTTTTGGATTTTTTCAAAAACTCAAAACTCAAAACGGGCTGAAAACAGCAAAGAGAACGAGACCTAAGATTTTTTATGCTAATTAAATTACTGACGGCTTATTTTTGAACTTCTAATGTTGTATGAAATTAGGGCTTTAGGGAACCTATAAATTGATCTTCTCATTCAACATTAGAGATTGGTTTTATTCCTGTGATACACCACAAAAGAGAGAAGAATTACACGAAATCATCAAGCAATTAAAGATTTTTTCAGATTTCAAGTAAGGGGATAAATTCTTGGTGCAAAATTTTCATCTTCTTCTTGAGTTATAATTAAAACCTAGTTATGTATTCTTTTTCAATATTAGGTTTCTTCTATTTTATCATGTGTAACTATTTAATTATTGGACGAATGATGTACCCTAATTTGATTATTTCAATTCTCAATGTTTGTGCTAAATTTAATCTTATGTATTGAATTTATTTTCGATCTTAATGCATGAGTTACTTGATCGTTAATTTATTGAATTGTGAGTTGTAACGAGTCGAGAGATTAGTTACATATCTAGATCACGTAATAAAATTTCACAATTCAACATTAGGGTAGAGATACATGGTTGTGATTGTTGTGACCATCATATGGATTCCTGTTATTAAATGCATTTAATTATGGCTTATTCTGACCCAACATAGAGATGTGTGGTTGACCTAATTAGGTAGAACTAATTTAAAATTGATAAGGAAAATTTTGATATAATTGTGAATTCGATCAATATTACTTTAAAAAGAAAATTTGGGATGAAAAATTGAATATAATAACTAGGATAAAATCGCGAGTCTCTTCACATTCACTTCATAAAAAAAATTCAATTCTTCATTTTCGCATATTTAGTAGCCTTTGATAATTATTTGCTATTAAACTTTTAGTAGATTATAGGGGGTGCCCCCCCCCCCCCCCAACCCAATTTTGAAAATTTGTCTTTTTTTCCCACCTTTAAAAAATTCAAAAAGATGATTTGAATAATTGATTTTTTTTTTTTTTTAATGGAGGTAATGTTTGAACTTTAAATAATTGAAATGTATGCATATTGAATAGATTAATTATTACTTTAAATAAAATATATGTAAAATATTGTAGTATGTATGCAATAAATATAATTGATTGTTTGGTGTTTATCACTTATGGAGAAATAAGTTTATTCATATGTTTGCATATTATTTAGTGCATTTGTCTTGTTTGAGTTTGGTTTTTATCATTATTTTTTGGTGATCTTTCCCAACAAAAAATGAAAAAAAGAAAAAAATTCGGGGGCGACCACTCGTTAGGTCTATCACGCATTACGCCCCAGCAATATTACATTCCTAGCTTCGTCGCTGTATGCCTCCAAAATTATAATTTCTATATCCGTCATTGTGTACAACAAATTGTTGTGTTTTTCTTAGATTACGTCTCGGATAATCAAAACTAAAGCTAGATAAAATAGTCTATATGAGATTGATAATTCGAAATAAAAAAAAAAAAAGTTCATTAAACTAATTTGATTATTATATGCACTTGCAATGATTGTCGGTCAATATCTTTAAAGTCATGTTGTTTTCTTGAGGATAGTTCAAACTCTTTGATAATTCAAGTCTTTGATTACCTAGAATTATTTCGAATGGGCTTAAGATTTGATGGACAAGACGGAAAATGAAAATGAATTTTATTTTCATGGAAAATATTTTCACACCTTCCCCTGTTGAAAAATTTTCAAGACAAATTATGTAAAATAATGCTTAGAGAGTTGTACCATGAAAAATCTCGGGACATTTTCCATGAAAAATTTTAAGAATCTAACACGATGAAAAATATTTTCATTTATGAGACATTTTTCATGAAAATTCCTCCAATCAAACACACCCGAACAAGTCCCTCTATCCTCCTAAAGCCTATTTGACTCGACGACATTGTTTAAAATAATGTTTATTTTAATTAAATATTTATGAGATACACAATTTTTAGGCTACGTGTATTATTAACTTACTTAAATTTATTAAAAAAATGATTTTTATCTTAGCCTATGTTCCATACAGTCCCAATCTAGTGCCCATAGTGGGTGTTATAAAATGTGCCTACTGCGGTTGTGATGTTGCCACGTATCCCTATATATTTTTTTTAGACACATATCAACATCACACTCACAGTAAGTGCCATAAAATGTACCAACTGTGGGTACTAGATCAATTCCGTCGTTCCATAATTCATTTTTTTTAATATTGTTTAAAAAGAGTTTTGTAGTTTTGATGAATAACGAATTTTAGAAGAATGTGTGGTTAAAAAATAGAAAATCTCTTTCTGGTTTCTGTGTAATATTATTTTATTGATAAATGTATGATTAGAAGGAAGGGAGAGAAAATTATGATTTTGAAATAATGAAAATCAAACATGAAGTACAATTTTTAACACTACATTCGTCACAACTATAAAGGTTGACTTTCCTTTTCTGTTTATCCAAATTATATAGACTTATTTCTTTATTGAGAAATATTTATTTTGTTTGTTTATCAATGTATCCCTGTTTATTACTTCCAATATAATAGTTTTGATATTAAACAAGGGTAAGTTGAAAATTTTATTTACAAAAATTACTTTTTCAATGACATTAAATATATTTTCTTAATCTGTGTGAAAAGTCAAACAAGTCTATATAATTGGGACTGAGAGAGTATCACTTTTTGATCAAAATAAGATGTGAGCCGCTGAATGAAGACTTAGTTTTTGTTCTAATTTTTTCTCATCAAATTAAAATAAATAATAACTATACGAATTTTAAGACAAATCCAATTAAGTGGGTTAATTTTACAAACTTAAGATTTCTTCAATTCATTCATCATTTTAATTTATTTACTGATTCTGTTCATTTTCCTATTTTTCATTATAAATTTAAATAACTAAAGTACGTAAAAATATATTACAGATTTTAACAATTAGTTCATAAAATTTCTGTTAAACAATTGATCGATCAGTAATTTTTATTAAAATAATAATGTAACAATATGAATAAAGAAATTGTCAGTATGAAGGAAGAAGAATCAATTAATGTAACAATATTTATTAAAATTAATGATTATTTTTTTAGAAAAACACTTAAAATTAATAATTAATGCTTAAAAAATCAAATTATATCAAAAAAATTTATCCTACACATCTTTTTGTGAAGAATATGATGTAGAACAATATATGAAAATAAAAGCGTTGATCATAAGGATAATATGTAAATTGAGTTTTGCACATGCATTGTATGAGCCTAATTTTATAGTTCAAAAGTTTTTTAAAAAAGAAAATTTCATTTATTGAACGTTAATTCCAGAAATGGAGTTGATATGTTCTTGGTACAATCTCTAAAACACTTAATTCATGTAATGTTTTCCCGTAAAGAGATAAAACAATTCAACGGTTTACAATTTTATTAAAATATTAGAAAGATAATTATATGCCTTTAAATTCTGATACTTTATTTATTAATTTTATTAACATATATAGGCAAAAAGACTCACTATATATATTTTATTTATATTTTCATTGATAATTTTTTATTGACATATAATTAAATATGCATTTAATTATGTTCAATTAAATGCATCGCATTTAAAAATTAAAAATTATTAATCATACGAAGAATCTCTTGATTTGAATTCCACGTTCCTGCTAACTCTTGAGGTTGATTTTCACTTTTGTGCATCATAAATATTGCTTAATTTGTTACATTTATTTATATATAGGACCGCATATATTTAATTTGTTACAATTACTTTATTTTATGTAAATTATAATATTTTGAGAGTTATTATTTCTATTCACTTTAGTCAAAAATATTTGGACGAAATTTTTTATTTATTCTATACAACATATATTTGAAAATTTGCATTATTTAATTTAAATTTGAGTAATTGTTTAAATATGTTTTGTCTATAGCAACTTTCGTATATCACACGGGTGTAAGCAACTATAAACTGTACTAACAATATATTATTTAAAGAGATTTTTCAAAATTGATGAGAATTATAATTTATTTCTATATTTACAATAGAATCATTTCATACTATTCTTCCGTGCAACGCACAAGTGTGATACTAGTGATTTATAAATCACATAATTTTTTAATTACACATATTTTCTGCCTTCAATTTTGAACCACGGATTTCACCTCAAAATCATAAATAAATCAATTTATAACGAAAATTCTATGGAAACAGGTACATGGTTCCTTATGGAACCAGCTACCAATTATACATAATTTATGGGCTCCAATTTTGATTTTAAAAACTCAAATTGGACTGATTAGACAACCATCTCATCATTTGATTCTATAAGAAAATAGGTACCTAATTCCATAAAGTTTTAGTAATTTATAAACCGTTACTTTGGTACAAATAAAAATTTAAGTTTAAATTTAAATTCAAAGTGAACTCAATCACAGTAATATATTTTATGAGATACACACGTTATTAACTTTTTATTAAAACTAGTCCGAGCACGTGCGTTGCACGTGAAGTATATGTAAAAATGTATTCGATATTGTTAAATCATCTATCTATTTATTTTTTATTTTTTTTTGAACTGTTGGGAATAAAGTGATGAGGAGGAGAAAACATCCATCTATTTGTACAAGAGATGTGTAAGTCAATGATACCTTAGCTATTATTAAGTAGTTGTACGATGATAGAATAAGCCGTATAATTCATAATATTGGTTTTGCTAATGGAACAAAATTAGCATGACATAGAATAAATAACTTGTTGAGGATTCATGAGAATTCTTCACAAACATCTCCTGCTACACCATCTAAGTATTATGTAGAAGGCCTACGGCAAATAAAGATTTTTTTTGTAGAATATTTTAAAAAATAAAATAGTCTACTAACCACACTGCATAAAATAAAGATTCCAACATATATTTGCAGAAAATGTATTCCTCAATTCACAATATAGAACCTGTTTAATACTCCTAAAATATAAAATGGATCAGATGCATGATTAAAGAAATTCAGAAGTCTACATTCAACAATCAAGTGAAAGGGAAACAACCATATTTTATAAACATAGAGGTGTACGCGGTTGTCAATAACATACAACAAAATATGTGTAGGTTCCATACACTTAACAAACCATAATTTATCTCACAGTGATGATAACTTCCACATTGTTTAGTGTTCCTGCACACAAAAGTTAAAGGATGTGCACCACAAATAGCTTACAGTCCAAAGGAAATACATAATCTAAGAAAATAGATAAACACAAAAGGAAATACTATAGACAGCCCTTGATTGTATTCATTTTTCAATCTCCAACATTGGAGTCAGCAGAGTTGTTGGTCTGAGAAGGGGAGTGAACTCGTTCGGCAGCAGTTGTAGAAGATGAAGCGTCATCTTCAAAAAAAATTTGAGGCCAACAGTTGTTTCATCAATCTTATAATCTGGTGGGAACAGACTTCTTTGGACAGGAATGGTTGCTGCACTTTTTTCATTTGGGTTTCTTTGTGCAGGAGAGGACAGCTTCGGGGGAACTAACAGTTGCACTTGCATGTGTATCCTGAACAGTAGTTGGACGAAGGACGAACACAACCTCGTACTTACTCAGTGCAACACTTGTTTCTGTTGTTAGTGCTTTCACATACAAGATATGTTCATCTGTTGTGTTATGTGGTAGTGTAAAAATATCAGGATCCTACATAGTAGCAAGACAATTATTCTGAGCGGCATTATAGCAAGACAATTATTATGAGCAGCATTATAATTTTTCATGTGAAAAAAAAACGAAAGTAATGGATAATTCTGGTAACATGTTATTAATACCTGTTCAAACAGATAATGAGCATTACATTGGAGGAACTGTTCAGCAAGTTGACCAATTATTGAGGCATTAATGTGCCCAGTTACATCATGCAATTGTACATTAACTCTAACTCTATACAATTAGTAGAATTTGAACATGTTAATGACAAAGGAAAAAAGTAATTGAAAAGCACTTTGAAATTGATGGGTTCTAACATAAGCAAACGCTGAAATAATATGCACATAATGGAATCACAAAAGGGAATAACCTGGGAATGGCTCTAGCCTAAATATACATGCAGTAGTAGCACTGGTAGATATCATTGTAGTTCACATTCGACATTTTATTACAGTTACTGCACGCCAAATACCACGGTGGTTGTTTTAGGGGTGTAACGGTAGTAATACTCGCTTTTCCCCAGAAGAATTTTTGCTATTCAAGGTAAACAATGTATATGTGAAGATGGAATGGGATAAATATATGTATTCAAATCGGCATGTCTGGATTAAGCAATAACTGGAAAAACTCACTGTGAAAATCAATTCCTGCATTTTGTTAATGCTTGTGTACTTCTCTTCGGCTGGAGCTGACGAGATGGATGAAGATTATCCTATGCATTCTTTTTTGGAGACTATGTCATCTATCTTCTGCACATTATCATTGACCCTTGTATTCGAGGGATATTATTAGTAAAGCAATACAGCAAGAGTATCACTATTCTTAGGTTGTTGAATACACAGATAGCAGCAGAAATTGAATAATACTTACCATGATTTTAGTTCAGAGACTTGAGTAAGCTGAGGATTAATTAAAAATGAGTTGTTACCCTTTGTGGTGATAGACACGCTTGAAGCAAAATGCATTCAGATTAGAATCTGTTTTGAAACATTCAAATTCATACTGATGTATATAAAATAATTGATATATTACCGTTGAAAGAAGTTGCTTTCAAGTGCTTTCCAACAACAATAGGTTTTTTGCTCAGCATGTTTGAAATGGTAGCACATTCATTGTCTACAAAGTTCTCCCACATACGAAGATATATAGTCTGAAACCTGACCAATTTGAAATGAAGATATTAGATTAGTATTAGAAGAATATATAAAAGGTAATCAAAGTATAAATAGAGTTGAAGATACAAATCTTAAAAACAGATATGGGGCATACTGGTCATTCATCAAAGTTATTTCTTGAACAATTGATTGGCTTCCGGAAGAGGTTTGAATTTGTCTCTTAGGACACATGTCTATAACAATGGCCATAATACCTAAAAAAACAGGTTATAAACCAAGTTAGGGTTATATAATGGAGCAAATTATGAACTGAAATTAGATAGCATTAAGTCGTAAAAGCATCACAAATTTCTGAATTTGTATCCATGTGGCCCTGAAGCTTGTGAAATGGCACAAAGCGATATGTTGAATATAGCAAGGAATTGTGATTTTCTTCAATTTCTTGAACTTTAGTCCGACCAATAATTGTCCATTGCACATCACCAGCGATAGCTCGGTATTGAGCTTTAGTGTGTCTAACTGCTGCATTAGAAACTAAGTATGTTTTGGACAGTACAAGTTTATCTTGGAATGCAGGTATGTTATTGTCGTAAATAGTTGCTTGGACCTTGTTTCCTTGAATATAAATTATAGTAAGTATCTAGAGCAAATGAGCAAATGATCATTAAAATTTATGGCATGATCTATGTAAATGGGATTACCATGGGATCAATGAAGACAATGTTTTGATATTTTGTTGGACTGTGCTGGCTGACTTTTGGAACTGATTTCTCTGCAACAATGACCTTTGCTGTCCAATTCATTTGATTCGGTGAAATGTCCGGACTTAGCTTGTAGTTAGTAGACATGTTTCTGGATCAGAAGTTGTGCAAATGAAAATTAAAAGGTTGCAGATTAGCTTTGCTAGAAAAACATTAAAAGGAAGTGACATTTTAAGGAAATGATGCAAATAATAGACTAAGGTAAAAGTAAGCTGGAACAATTTTAAAAAAACTGCAGGTTATTTTTTTAATTGAAAATCAACATAGGAGATATATATTAAAGAAATAGAGAGGAAAGAAATAAGTTAAAAGTGAACTGGAGTAAAATAGATGATTAAAAATCTGCAGGCATCCTCTAGTATATAAGTTGTGCAGATGGAGGATGACAAGCTGCATGATATTTTAATACCAAAAACAGTAAAAGATATGATTTTTTCAATAGACTGATGAAGGGAGATCAGAAGATGTGCAAGTGAAAATTAAAAGGTTGCATATTAGCTTTACTAGAAAAACATTAAAAGGAAGTGACATTTTAAGCAAAAGATGCAGATAATAGACTAAGATAAAAGTAAGGTGGAACGGTTTTTTTTAAAAAAAAACTGCAAGTTATTTTTTGAATTGAAAATCAACAGAGGAGTTACATATTAAAGAAACAGAGAGGAAGAAAATAAGTTAAAAGTGAACTGGAGTGAAATAGATTATTAAAATCTGCAGCCATCCTCTAGTATGGAAGTTGTGCAGATGGAGGATGACAAGCTGCATGTTATTTTAATACCAAAACACGAAGAAAGATGTGAGTTTTTCAATAGACTGATGAAGGGAAAAAAGAAATGCATTGTAAACTTTTACCCAAAACAAGAACTGACATTTTTAAAACTCAAAAGAATCTGTTATCAATGTGTATACCTCGTGCAAATGGATTAAGTTGTGTGTGAGATAAATGGACAACATGGTTATATATATACAAGGAAAAGAAAATTGGAAGAAAGGGAAAGACCATACATTGTTGAGTGGAGGTTGTTCCTGTAGGAAGGCATTGGCTGGAGTTGTCATTTCAGTTTGTAAGCACAGAATTGGTATAATGAGAAATCTAACTGTGCATATATATATATATATATATATTGGAAGAAAGGGAAAGACCATACCTTGTTCAGTGGAGGCTGTTCCTGCAGGAAGGCAGTGTACTGGAGCTGTCATTTCTTTCTGCAGCCACAGATTTGGTATGGTGAGAAAATCTGACTGTGCATAGATGATAGTATCATGACAGTAAAGTATGCTGCATAAAAATTTGTGTTTGAAAAAAATAAATTTTCTAGTAATAATATTTTTATTTTAACATGTTTAGAAGATGTATTTCCAAAATTTTCTTGCACTACAGCAAATGAGAACAATATAACTCTATAATATTTTTACTTTTGGCAATAATAGTAATTAAAAAAAAACTTTCAAAACAACATCTGAGATAATACGAATAATATTCGTTTCTAAAATATATCTGGTCAATTCTCTGTGTGTATGTACATAGAAATTAGACAGAAAGATAAAAAGAACAAAGGCATTTTAATCTTCCTTTCACATAGAAGTTGATCCACTATTATTGTCAACATCCATTAGTTTAGTTCCCATTACAATAAAATAAGAAATTTCAAAAACAAACATGAACAAGCATTATATTATTGTGATAAACGTCATAAAAGTATATAAAGATAAAATAGAAATAATAAAGGCCTTTTCATCGACCTTGAACTCAAAAGTTGATTCACTATTATTGTCAGCATACATTAGTTTAGTTCCCATTACAATGATACTAAGAAATTTAAAAAACAAACATGAACAAAAAGTGACTAATGCTAATGTTAAGACATCATTTGGTCTTATGACTCAAGTTAGCTAAAGTAACAAAGTAAAATAATTCAAATCTCACAAAACATGAACCTTCATATTAATTCTCCAACCAATACCACTTTTAAGAAGCTTCTAAACATAATTTGTAGCACGGAACAGAATGGACCCAATCCAAATTTGTTGACAACATGGCTTCGTTTGTTGTTGCGTGCAAAAGTTGACGTGTAAATAAAAAGGGACCTTATTTTAAAATTTAATTTTGATAAGTATCTATTTATGGTGGTTCCCCCTTGTACACTGTCATCTTTAAAATGTGAACAATGAAATCAACTCATCTTGACCTGGGTTCATGAAGCTTCTATGGCAATTTCTAAGAATTCTTATTTCTTATCCATTTATCTCTAGTTTGGATCAAGAGAAGAAGACTTACAGCCGGGGGGTTTATTTAATTAGGATTTGGAAGGAAATTTAAAGATTTTGATGGAATTTAAAAGTCTAGGGGTATTCAATCTAAACTTTTTTAAATCCATTAAAATCTTGAGTTATTCAATCTAGATTTTAATAGACTCTTAAAATGTCTTTTAAAGTCATGGTGTATTGTATAAGACTTTTAAAAGTCTTTAAAAGTCCCGTATTATTCAAATTATCAATGACTTTTAAAGACTCCTACGAAATCCTCTATGTACTAACTTCTAAACATAAAGTACAACCACAAAATCTCTTTATTTGTCTCTCATTAACCTCCAAGATTTTGAAAGACTTTTATAAAAAAAAAAAATCTTTTAAATTGTAATTTTATTTATTCTATATTTTTCTTCTTTCATATTATTTTTAGAAACCTTAAACATTTGACTAAACAAATCATTATTTCTCTTCTCTTCAACTTTTTGTATTTTTTTATTTTAAATATTTTTTCTTTATATTTGGACTCTCTTTTTTTTCATCGTTTTTTTCGATTTTTTTATGAAAATAAATCTAACTAAAATTACATAAGATCTTATAGAAAAATAATAAATAAATTGTGTCAAAACAAATAATAATAAGTAAAGTGATTCAAGAATTTTCTCTAGAAATTTTTTTATGACATAGTACAATTTTTATGTCGATATCAAATGCGATTTTATTTTTCCCCCATTTTTTTAATCACAAACGTTTCTCTGTCTTAAAACTATTTATATTTCTCACGCTTTTTTTTTAATTCACTTTACATATAATTATTATTAACGATTCATATTCACATCATACGAAAATTAATCTATTAGTGTTTATGTTTTTCAATTAAAAAATAAAAGTCTGTAAAAGTCTTTAAAAGTATTTGAAAGTCTTTTAAATCAATCTATAAAAGTCTTTGAAAGTATATGAAAGTCTTTTAAATAAATGTACACGAAAGTCTTTAAAAGTCTATATAAATCCATAAAAGTCAATCAAATTCAATTAAATTCATTAAAAAAAGTCAATCAAAAAAAGTCTTTAAATGTCTTTCAAAATCCCAATTGAATAAACCCCCCTTACAGCCAAATCCTGTAAATATATAATTTAATATAACACACTACACCAGCCTAATTGAATATATTTTCTCTCTCCAAAGTAATAATAGTGTTATTTGTTGGTAGAAGATCTAGCGGGAAAAGTAAATATTGACAAAGAGAAAAGACAGACAGAAAATGGATAGACAGATTGCATCTACCTCTGAACATAAAGATTTCCAAACATATATAAACAACATAGTTTCAAAACATAAAAATAAAAATATTGATTACACATATCTATATATTTAAATGCTAAGCACGAAGAAATCATTATACAAAAAACTGAAGTAAAACAACATACATACGAAAAGGTCAATATTAAATTTCTTAGATTAAATTGGGTTGAAGAAGCCTTGAAAAACCAAATATCATACCATTTGATACCTCAGTGCAAGAACCTTCAAAACTCATAAACATGAACGTCTGAATATGTGACATACATATTTAATCAACGTCTGAATGTTTGACATATATTTTCGAAATTGCATAGTTAATAAGTCAACAACAACATTTGTTAGCATTCATGAAATAAAATTTACATATTAAAATTAACTATCATTATAATAAATTTCTATGATCAGTTCATTAGGTACTTTTTCTGAAACTACATTTGATCCTCTAATATTATTATAATACCTTCGAATGAACTAAATACACATAACTAATTCGAATAAAAAACCTATGAAGAATTTTTTTTATAGGGAAACATAATTTGTATGAAAAAAATAATGGAATAAATGGAGAAATAGATTAGAAATAAAACAACTTGATAGAGTAAAATATTTGAATAGTAGAGGAAAAAATGAATAACAAGAGATCTAATAAAATAAACCATAAGTTCCAGAAAAGAATGCAAATAAATAAATAAATAGATAGAACATGCACATCACTTAAGAAAATAAGAAATTCAATGCAAAATAATCAAACTCACTTAGCTCTTTGAAGAAATATTATAAAACATAGAAGTGGATAAAAACAAAGAGACAATTACCTGAACCATCACAATTCAGCAAAACAGTGTGTGATTGCCAGGTAAAAAATAGAAGTGGATCAAAACAAATGACAAAAATGTTTGTTTGTTTGGTTTTCTATGATCAGTTCATTAGGTACTTTTTCTGAAACTACATTCGATCCTCTGATATTATTATAATACCTTCGAATGAACTAAATACACATAACTAATTCAAATAAAAAACCTATGAAGAATTTTTTTATAGGGAAACATAATTTGTATGAAAAAAAATAATGGAATAAATAGAGAAAGAGATTAGAAATAAAACAACTTGATAGAGTAAAATATTTGAATAGTAGAGGAAAAAATGAATAACAAGAAATCTAATAAAATAAACCATAAGTTTCAGAAAATAATGCAAATAAATAAATAAATAGACAGAACATGCAAATCACTTTAGAAAATAAGAAATTCAATGCAAAATAATCAAACTCACTTAGCTATTTGAAGAAATATTATAAAACATAAAAGTGGATAAAAACAAAGAGACAGTGACCGGAACCATCACAATTCAGGAAAACAATGTGCGACTGCCAGGTAAAAAATAGAAGTGGATCAAAATAAATGACAAAAATGTTTGTTTGTTTGGTTTCTTTATAGTTTGTTAAAAAAATACAACCTGTGGGAGTGCTTAACATTGGACTGAAGTTGTGTTCTTGAATTCAATCCCTCTAATGACCCCTTCTACTGCCAACTGAATTCAAGTCCAAAGCAAGAGCACTAACTGTACTTCCTCCTAGTATTGTCAGTACCTAACGATGGAAAGAAAGCATTAGTTCTGCCTACTTATATATAAATTACAATCTTGTATGAAAAAAATGAAATAACAACATAATTAAGATGAAATTAAACGTATTCTGAGATGAATATAAAACCTTTGATACTGGAGGTCTCAACTGGGGATTATGTTGTAGACAGAAAGAGACAGGACTATCCATTGCCTGAATCTCATTGGCCAGTTTTTTATTTAGAAAGAGGCCAAGGAGTTCATCAATTGATGCAGATAAGGCATAATGTAAATTTGTTGAATTGATTCAATAGCAGTTGAAGGATCGAAATTATTGGGCAAATTTTGATGGTCAATGCAAGTATGCAACAAAGAAAATTAGCTATTCTTTTAGCAGTGATTAAATCTAATAATAGCAGACCAAAAGCATATACGTTGACTATTTACAAAAATCCTGCAAGGTAATTGGAGTAACAATAAAAGGTATAAAAAGGTTTTCGTAAAATAAGTGCTAATGTATGAGAGCTAAAATCTCTTTGTAAACAATTTTTTGTTGTTCATCCATAATGTGATTTATCTTTCTCTTTTGGCTTTATCAGAATCTTTATAGAATTTCTTGTTTTAGCTCTAGAAAACGCAATGTACAATTGATCATGTGAGAAAAAAGGTTTTGGAAGATAAAGCCCAACAAAATCAAGAGTTTGACCCTGAGATTTATTTATTGTCATTGCAAAATATGGTCTAATAGGAAACTGAGTCCTCTTGAATGGGAATGAATTTTGATCACTTTCTAGAGGAATGAATGGAATACGTGGCAAAAAGACTCTCTTGCCTCGATATTCTCCAACGGCTATTTCAGCATCAATAACATTACGCTCAAATGCACGACAAATGAGTCTTGTACCATTACATAGCACTTCTGATGGATTAATGTTACTAAGTAACATAACTGGACAATTATGTTTCAATATTAGTTCATGCGGTGGAATACCGTTTTGGAGATAAAGTATTAAAAAAATCTTCATGTATGTTCTCTTCTGACGTCTCTAACTTTTTATCAAAACTATACTATGTAAAATTCTCTCCAGGAAGTTGATCGAGTAAAATATTATTTATCTGATCTACACAATCATTTTTTGGAGTTAAAATCACTCTATTAATCATTATATCCAAAGATTCGGTATAGCTGTTTGAATTTGGGAACACAACACTAACTAATTGCTTCATAGACGATGTTTCATTTTCAAAATTTAAAGTTATTTGTGGCGGAAGTTTGATCATGTTACATGCGTGAAGTTCTTCCATTCTGTCACCAACTCGAAGTAAAAATGTAGAAAACAAAGGATCTAACTGAGATCTCATATTCTATTCTTATTTTAGCTGTGTAAAATATGGCCACAAATATGAGTAAACTAAACTTGCTTGCATTATGTCAAACTTTGTTCCCTTTTGAATAACTGGTAAGACTTGTCGAGAATCTCCTCCTAGTACAACAACTTTTCCACCAAAAGGTAAATCACATTCGGTAATATCTTTTAAAAGTTTATCAATAGCTTCAATAGCGTAACGATGGACCATCGGGGCTTCATCCCAAATAATTAGTTTTGTCATTTTCAAAAGAGAAGCTAAATCCGACTGTTTACTAATTGAGCATGTCATAGTACTATTAATCTCAAGGGGGATTTTAAATCTGGAGTGCGCAGTCCTACCACCAGGTAGTAAAGAAGCAACAACTCCTAAAAAGGCAGTTGCTAATGCTATTAAATTTCTAGAGCGTACAGATGCGAGCAATGCTTTATACAAATATGTTTTTCCAGTTCCACCTGGTCCATCAACAAAAATATACAGTTAGTAGAAGTAAATACGTGATGCAAAATTTGATCATAAGCATTTTTTTGTCCTTCGTTCAAGGTAGTAGAGTAGGAAAGATCAGCACTGGTAACAACATTTTCCATTTCTTCAGCAATAATGCTAGTTAATCTTTCTTCATCTCCCACATTTACTTGAAAAGGAACAAGAAAATAATCATTTATATTTTTTCCAACTTGTTCTAACAATGAATGTATATCTTGTAAGGCTTTAAGCTCAGCATTCGCGGTAGACATACCACCGTTCAAATAATCCTCAAATATATATTGTCGATATGTACACCACAATTTTTTGGATCATTAGGGCCTCATAGTGTAAGAATTGTAGCAAATAATCAGCATAATGAATATGGCATTTGATATGTTATAGCCTCTCCTAAGCATAGGTCACAATAATTATCATCGCTTAGCAAGCCGTGTAAAAGAGCTGCCTCAGGAAAATATGACATGCATACACCGTTCACAGTCTTTAAACTTTTATATGATGTTGCTCCTCTAATATGATTGAGTAAAACACGCAAGTAATATCGTTCACCTTCATTTATATTAGCTGCAACAATTCTCCCAAGCACATCTCCTCTCTTTCTCGAAGTCCATAACTTAATGCGCGTATCCCATACAAAGAAACGAGGAAATTCTCTGCACAACAATGTCTTTGCTAAATTATCTACATTATTCATTCGAAAGAACTTAGTTAACATTGTTCGTCTCCTATAATCTTGGCTAGCTATTTGCTGTAAACAATCAGAGTCCCTATATGTAACTAATTGACTATTTTCTAAGTGTAATTGTAATGAAATAACGGGCGAAAAAATTTCGGACAAGATGAATCCATATATCCTCCACATAGCCTCGGGAGGTGAAATCCACCTTCCAGATTGGTAATTTTCTATTTCATCGTGAATAACATCATTGCCATTGCTATAAATGGACAAGCTCACTCTATCATTTCCCTTGTAAACATATTTATACAAGTATTTTATAGCTTTTACAGTTGAACATATTTCTACATTTATGTGGAAATCATATTTAGCTAATAGATATGGGTTATAGAGCACAACCCATCTATTATCTAATACATGGCCTCTTACCGTAATTTTTTGACCATCATTGCGACGTCTATAATTTGGGTAAGCATTATTGGCAAGAGTAGTTATAAGATTAAATTCTTTTGGGTATTCATTTTTACGACGACTATTTCTAGTCATACAAACATTATTAGGGTTCAGTATGCCACAAGGACCATGCATCATATGTTTAGCCACGACACTGTGTAAATAAGGATGATTATCTTTGTTGGGAATCTCACAAGAAACAATTTCATCAACTGAATCTACGTTATTTAACTTAGAACCAGATTTAAAAATTATAAGAAAATGAGCATGTGGAAGTCCTTTTTTTTTTGAAATTCTATGATATATATATATATATGCAGCGATTGGTCCAAGAATTTGACGTCTTATTAGGTCAAACTTTAACTCTTCTAATTTCGCTCTAAATATACGAGTAATCAAGTCTGGCCTATTTTGGGTAATATCATTATGATCAAGTTCTTTTTAATTTCTAACCAGTTAGGATTGCATGTTATAGTCAAAAATACATCTGGTTTGCCAAATCTTTGGACTAACTCCATTGCATCCATATACCTTTTTTTCATATCCCTAGGACCACCAACAAAAGAAGAGGGTAATATAATTTTTTTACCAATCTTGTAACCTAAATTCTCACCCATCTCTACACTATCAACAATACCTTGGTATAGTTCAGTACGAATTTCTTTTTGGTTATGACGAAAGTAATCTAGTCTACTGGTTTCGATTTTCACATACATATCAACAACATATTGTTGCAGAAGTCTACCAGAATGAAGTAAAATATAGTTAGGTAAATTTCTTACCTGCAACTTGTAGTAATAATATTCACGGCATGAAACCTGCGATCTCTTCCTTCGTTTTTTCATAACTGGGTGAAAAACCATATCAAAACTCTAATTAAGATAGGTTAAAATAAACGAAAATAAATAATACAATTATTAACAATTATATCAAAGTTAAAATTAATTTTTTTAACAATCTACATTTTCTCTATCGATTAATTCAGCAGCTGAACTAATGTTTTCTAAATCTATAAAGTTTTCTGGGCTATCAGAACGACGATCATCAGATACATTTTTTTCAATACCCTCTGCCATCCAGGTTCACCATAAGGAAATAATAAATGATATTGAAGTGGATCGCAGGAACCGAAATAATAATGAACTCTATGTGAAGACCCATCATGACAACAAATTGATATATCACGAAGTCTAATATCTGCAAAAGGGTCCTCATCAATCCAAATCGCAGCAACCTGTGACGCTGAAGGAAGATTGTAAACTCTCTGGTCGAGACCGGGATCACATCTTATATGTATTTTATAAGTCTCTAAATTTTGAATGTCACTTAATGAACGAAAGAATTTAGAGTACGGATTAATCTTTAAAATGCCCATGAACTTGCACAACATTACTTCAGAAAATTTAGCAGAAGCTAGCAATCTATT
Source organism: Ligustrum vulgare (assembly GCA_963555705.1). Taxonomy (NCBI): domain Eukaryota; kingdom Viridiplantae; phylum Streptophyta; class Magnoliopsida; order Lamiales; family Oleaceae; genus Ligustrum; species Ligustrum vulgare. Next base: position 53,705,819 of record OY743171.1, read on the forward strand.
TTCTATTTCATTCTCATTGTCATAAAAATATAACTGTAAATAAGATGGGCAACTATTAGTTGGTAAGAGTTGATTAATGTGATGATAAACTTGTCCTTGAACTTTAAACGTGTAAATGCCTTTATAGTTTCTAAACAATTCGTTATCATACTTTACACCAAATGGGGTAAAAGCGAAATGGTTATTGTAACTACGTACATTAGACTTAAAATGTATAGATTCTTCTGTATTTGAAATAAATAAGTCATACAATTCGGCGGGGACACTATTTAAATGTAACTTAATCTTTCCTTCAGAACAACAGAAACCTTTAGATTCTCTTTCAATTTTTTTTGCGTGACAGTGGACAAAAATTACTGGTGGACCTAGCACGTGAGCTTCTTTAAGTACGATTCTGAGATCGACATTCTTACAACGTTGATTAAAATGCAGTATACTAACCTGATTATAAATTGGGCTTGAACTTTCAACGTATAAATATTGATCATCTATTGGTTGTCCTGTAGCATCAATTTGATCGACCAATGAAATGCAAGGATCGAATCCTATGCACAAGGAAAGACAAACGACGTAAAAAAATCATTTCAATGGATGGGGCAAACCAATTTACGAATGAGGAGATAAATAAGTCACTCAAAGAAATATGCACGATACGTGTGGAAAAATATAACGGCAACCTGATTTTTGTGATGCCATTCCTTCATTATTAAAGAGTTCTGTTGAACGACTCGGATTAATTGCAGACGAATGCACCTCAATCAGTTTCCGTGTTTGTCTTCTCGAGGCATACAATTCTCTACGCCTTCTTTTACGCATCTCATGTTTCGTTTCAATACCAACATCTTCATTCATCTGTTAAATTTTCAATTATTTGAAATAAACAACATGAATTGGCAAAGTATTTGCAATGGCATAGAACTCACATTAGTACACATCTATGAGGATGATTTAATTATGTCTACCGTAAGAATGAAGAAACAATTGTGACCAAATGAATAATTGTACATTCAACAAATAAACTAACTGTAATAAGATTAAGAACTTTTCTAAATGCGGGAATAAAATAAAGTGATCTAATGATCTTAATATTTTTTAATTAACCTTGCACTTTTGCTAACTTCAAAAGGCATCTGAATGGCTACCAAGTATTCGATGATGTCATCAAAGTGTACAATTAAAGTCATATTAATCATAAAAAATTCATGTAAATTTACATCTAAGGTTAGATCACTACAATGCACAAACAAAGTAATTTCAAAATGTCTAAACTTAAACAAACCCTACACTAATTTCTCGAAATAAAAATGTGCAATCAATCCCAAATTAAAGTACATGATGTACTTTCAATTTTTTGGACAAAGAAAATAACTTCATTATTATAAGATTTGGTTGCTATATCTTAGATTTCTGAATACACAAATCTCCCCCACTTCAAATTAAAGCTCTCACGCACATTTTGATATTTTAAGATTGTACTTGGAGCTCTGGAAGGAGATTGATAAGAATTATCCAATCTTCTTGTAAAATATAAACATATTGATGTCATTGAGTCTTGCATCAATAATATAGCAATTTAAAAGTAACTATTATAATAAGCTAAAAATATATCATCCTTCCTACAAAAACTGTTGAAAAGTCCAAGCATTATACATAAATTGTAATAATAAAAAGTTAATCAGTTCTACATCATTGACCATATAGAGTAAAGAAGTCATATGGAAAAAATGATAACCTAAAGAAAAAAAAATGGCATGATGAAGCTAGCATCATATTAAACTATCTCTCCAGTTCTTTCAAAAACTAAAATATCCCATAACTTATTATTATCTACCTCTCATCATTTTATTTAGGTGGTTTGAGAAAGATGAAATGAAGATACAAATATTTAGCAAGAGTTGTATTAGGAAAGAGACAAATGTAGTAGTTTTCTTTATATATTTTTAACTACATTTGCGAATAACATAAATGAAGAGACATGGAATTTTCTGACTTTCGAGATGGCTGAATCTTTCCCAAGCCCTCAAACATTCTCCAGCACTAATATACACTACCTCCCCCTATTGTTTATAATGGATTGACGCTTTAGTTATTTAGGAAACTTCACCTGCCACCAACTAAACAAATGACAGAATATCCCAATTTACTATTCTGCTCACATTTTCCTGTTCTACCATTTATCCCTCATAAAATCTATAAACGAGTTCGACAACCTTTAAAAATGTGGTATTCTCACAAAAGGAAAGGTGGATTAAGCTAAATTAATATTTGTAGATATCACTGCAACAGTCGAAAGAAATAAACGACAAACAAAACAACTTAAAATGCTTGCTTTTGTACATAGTAGAAGATGGAAACTTTACATCTTAGAAATTTTTTTCCCTCTTTTCCTCCACATTTGAAACCCTATGACCGTGCCCCTCAATTGAAAGCCTATCACTCTCCTCCTCTGCATTCACAGTGGACGATGATACTCCATTAACAATCCTACTGACTTTCACAGATTCAACAAATAATGCAGCATTATCCAAATACCCACTACCAAATATCGAATTCCAGATCTTGAATGACATTTCTAGTTCTTATTCAAAAGAAATTTAAAGATCGACGACATTTTTGACAAACAAAATTACTTACTTCGGATAAGACAACCAATCAACTCACCGTGACACCGAGCTCCAATTCCATGAACCCAAAAAAATAAATTAATAAAGTGATTAAATAAAAAAAAAACTTGAAAAGATAAAAAAAAAAGAAGCAAAAAAACAACTACATACACAGCAATGATCGCTGGCCATCGTGAGTTCGCAGTCAGAGACATGACAACAAGATCGGCGATAAGGAGAAGAGAAGTCAAAAGCGGCGGAAATTTGAAGAGCAAGTGAAGATGCGGTGTGTAAATGTCGATGGCGGCGGAAAAGTGAAGAAAAGAGGAAGTTGCGGTGTATAGATTAAACGAAATGGATGATTTCGGTTGTTTTTAGGGCACAAACGTAGGGAAAAAGAAAAAAAAGACACACAATGAGAAAACGACGTCGTTATCGTCGAAAATATAAATAGTAAATGACTTAAGCCTCAAATATAATATAGTGTAGATGTAGATTTAATTTCTAAATGGGTAATTGGCACATTTAGTCCCTACCTTTGACATACGTTGCGGAATGCGTCCCTACCTTTGATTTTTTGGCAAATGCACCCTTACCTTCGCACTTTCTTGCCAAAAACGTCCTTTCCGTCAACATCTGTTAAAATCAACCGTTACACATTGAATTAAGACTCAATTTTCATTTAGTTTTGAGGGCAATTTCGGAATTCAAGTAAACACCACCTTACACTTCAACAAAAAACGCACGAGTTTGAGACAGAAATATGAACTAATTTTGGCGCCAATTCCGTTTCTTCCATCCGAATTGAAATCACTAGAGTTAATATAATACTGCCTACTTTTACGAATGAAAGTGAAGATAGAATTTGTTGAAAATTGGAGTGCCAGATGTAGATAAGAAGAGGAAAATTTTGAATTTTTGCTTTTTATTGTGGTTATGTTGGAAATTGGACTTTGGTAGACAACTTGAGTAAATAGATTGTGTTCATTAGATGGGATTCATGTAAGATTTTCTTTAATTCCAGTATTTTGTTAGTAATGGATATGGAGCCATCTCCAGTGACTTCGTGAAGAAGATGATAACCTTTCCTGGCTAAAATTTTTGGGTTGTGATAATCATCCCTACCTTTCAAAATCTTTGCAATATACATCCCTACCTTCTAACTTTTTTCCAATAAAAATCCCTATCATTTACAATTTTTGCAATATACATCCCTACCTTCTAATTGTTAGTACGATATACATCCCTATTTTTTACAATTTTTGCCCAAAATATCCCCCTTAAATTGGGAAAAAACCAGCAGTTTCCTGCTTTAGAATAATTCAACCTGTGCATATACAACATCCAAACATCCAATTCAACCATATAAATCTGTAAAGAAAGCAACTGATGCAGTAAATCACCATTACCAAAAGATAAGATCGCCATTATAAGTAGTCATTGCAAAAATTAATTACAGCACCATATGACCAAAAGAAAACTTCAGACAATTACAAAATAATATGACTTCAGCTGTTTTGAATGGCATCAAAAACCCAAAAAGATTCTGAACGCCGGTAACTCATGATCTAGCAGGTGGTGGTGCTCCTTTACAAGATCTTCTATTATGCCCCGTTTCCCCACATTTCTTGCATCGCATAATTAGTCCTGCTCTTCCTTGCCTGCCACTAGGAGGAGGGGACGTCGTACTTGTAGTTGTTTTAGATTTCCTTGCCCTCTTTGATTGACTAGATGATGCCTCTTCATTTGGTTCCCTGCGCCTGTTCTTCTTGGGTCTTCCCGACCTTTTGCTGTAGAATGGTGGCTTCAATGGATGTAGACCGGGATTAGGCCATGAATATGGACAGGTAATAGGGGAAATGGAGGGTGAATAGGTACGAATTTATGCCTCTTTCTTGTATACATTGTCAACATATTCGATGACATGCTCTTTCCTCAATGCAAGAGATGCAATGGCATGGCGACAAGGGATCCCAGACAGCTGCCAAGAACGACATGAGCATGTCCTAGCTCCATTGTCAACAGCAGTAAGATGATTTCCCGCGTTATGCCAGACTTGGAACTTAAGGTTCCCTGAATATTCAGCCCACTCTGTAGCGCCCCGAGTTCCGTATACCCGGTTCACCACGTCATTTTCTGATTTAATTTTTTCGAATAATATTTTAACGGAAGAAATAACTGAAATTCATTTTTGGCAACATTAAATAAGCTGTAATGGTCGATAAGATTGAAAACATTTATGAAACAACTTGAAATGGGAAATCGAACCATTAATTTTGTAAAGCAGTTAACGATGTCATAACTTCTCAAATAATTGAGATTCTCAAAATTATCTATTGTTGGAAATTACAGAAATCATTAAAGTAAGACATTTCAACCCTTTAACGGTTATTGCCACCATCATCCATCACTTGCCACCATCTCCGAGATCTGCAAAACTGTTAAAATAACAGGTTGAGCATTTCGAATGAAATACTCAGTAGACTCATCGCCAATTAATTAATCTACAATATAATTGAACACATAAATGCAGGCTCTTTAGAAAACATAGGGTGTGGGTTGCTCTTCTTGTGCATTTAAGCACTTGGCTTCTTTTGAAAAATCATAGGCTCTTTATAAAACATAGGGTGTGGGTTGCTCTTCTTGTGCATTTAAGCACTTGGCTTCTTTCTGAAAAATCATAGGCTCTTTATAAATTGGCTCTTGATAGATCTCATGTTGTGCATTTCAGCACGGGTCTTCTTACTTCTTTTCTTTCTTGTGCACATAAGGCACATGTTATGCATAACATCATTTCTCTAGTACCGGGTGGGCTCCCTCAAGGGGCCTTTTCCCAATCATGCCCGCGTACTCATTAACATCATAATTATTTTCGAAGAAATACATTCTCATCGCCTTTTCTTACAAAAAAATATGACTTTTACAAGTCATGATACATTCACATGCAATCATAATTTAAATCAATTAATAGGGGCGAGTCTACCTTAAACTTGACGAGTGTGATTGAGCGGGAAACGACTTCCATTCTTTAATTCTCCGTACGCTTCGTCTAGCCAATTAGAAGATTAAATCGAATTAGTCTTTTGAATTTTATAGTTAAAATGATAGAGTATAATTTAGGGATTGAAATCGCTAATTTTGAAAGTTGGAGGACTAAAATGAATACTTTGAAAATTGAAGGACTAAAATGAATATCTTTGAAAATTGAATTTTATAAATATACGTGTACATGTATTTATCATCAATATGGACCAAATCGAAAGACTTTAAAATATGAAGGCTTAAATGATTGCTATTAAACATTTGGGACTAAAATGTAAACCTTTTAAAAGTTGGGTCGTAAACTCAAAACAATGGGGTTGAAATAATATATTTTAAAAATAAGGGGTTGATTAAAATCATTTCGAAACATAAGGGGCTGAAATGATAAGTTTATAAAGCTATAGGGGCTGATGTGAAACAATTGAAAACTATGGGGGCTAAAATGTAAATCTTTTAAAACTTAGGCTTAAAATCAAATAGATTAAATCAGCAAGGACTAAAATAAAATGGGTTTGATACTTAGGGTTAAAATAATAACTTTTGAAACTTTAAAGTAAGATTTAAAAATATTTAAGCTGTAGGGACTGCTATAGATTATTTTAAAACTTGAGGACTGATTTGAAACAATTTAAAACTTCAGGGACCAAGCTGCAAATTTGAAAAATCAAAATTTTATAAAATCAAATCTTTCTCTCTCTCCTACCCATTTCATCGGAGCAGAGGGAGGAGAGACGCGACGGAGGAGGAAGAAGTCCGTCTTCCAGCCGGCGGTTCGCCGGCGCAACGCCGGCGCAGGATGCGGCCAACGGCGAGGGTTCCACTAGGCTAGGTTTGTGTGGATTTGGTGCAGTTTTGGGTGCTGGAAAATGGCGTGAAACCGAAGTCAAAACGAGCTGGGTTAGTGATCTTTCCGGCGAAGGAACCGGCGATCGAGGTAGGTAAGTATGGGTTATGTCTTATTTTGTGGTTTTGGGTTTTTGATTTTGGATCGCGATTGAAGTTGGGTTCGCGGAGGTGATGATGATGATGGCGTGATTCTGGCTTCTATGTGCAGTGGTTGTGCGATGAGTGGTGGCGGCTGCTGGAATGTGCCAGTGGTGGTTGAGGTGGTGCGTTGGGTGGTGGCGTGATGGATGTGGTGAGTTGGAGGTTTATGGTGGTGCTGCAGGTGATGAGGTAAACGGTGGGTCGAAGTGGTTGTGTTGGTGATGCTGGGAAGAGGCAGTGGCTGCGTTGGGGGCGGTGCAGTGGTGCGGGTAATGGTGATGGTGATGATGATGATGAAGGAGAAGGGGGCGTTACCTTGCTGGAGTGGAGGCTGAAAATGGAGCTGCGAGGAGCTAAGTTGGTTGCTGGAAATGGGATTGCGATGGAGTTGGGAGGAGGCCGCTGGTGGAGGTGAGTTGGAGGTGGCGGTGGTGATTATTGGGATCTTGGCAGTGTGCTGGTGGTGATGATGATGATTGATGGGGGAGGGCTGGCGACTGGGCTGTTGTGCGGTGGTGATGATGGTGAAGATGATGAAGATGAGGAAGGAGGTGGTGGTGGCGGTTTGGAGTTGAGTTGCTGGACAGAATGGTGGTTGCTTGGTCGAGAGGTTGCTGGAATTGCTGAAACTGAAGGGGGACGGGATGCGTATAAAGAGGGTGTTGGGTGATGTGAAGAGTATGGGTTTAGGTTAGTGGGGGTTTGATAGGTATGGGGTGGAGTATGGGTTGGTGGGGTATGTTGGAAAATTTATGGGTTGAAACACAAGGAACGGAAATCGAGAAATTAATACGCGTAAATTCAACTGAGTTGAGAAAAATGGATCTGATAAAATAAGCTAAACATGATTTGGACTTTAAAACAAGTTTGAAAGAAATAAAATAAATAAATAAATAAAAATGATATAATTTTAGAAATTCGGAATATATTTTTAAAATGGAATTAATTCGATATTTCTCGATGTGGCTAGACGAACGCGTCGTGACGTTAACTTAAAAATGGATGAGATCGCAGCGACACGTTTTTCGAAACTTTGAAATAATTATTAAATTGCATAAAAATTCTTGGTCGCTACACACTCATACCTTGCTTGTGCTTTGTGCTTTTCCAAAATCTTCACAATTCGAGGGCCAACAACTGAAGTCCATTTCTCACATGCTTCTCTTCGAGCCACAATTCTTTTCATTAAATACACATGAATATCCTCTAACATAGTCAGAATAGGCTTTTCTCTGGCACCGATAATCGTGCTGTTGAAGGACTCACAGAGGTTTTTAAGGAGCATGTCACATTTATTCTATTCTCGGAAATGGGACTTGCTCCATTGCTCAGTGGGTCTCTGCTCGAGCCAACCATAAGCTGCGAGACTTAAATCTAACATTTTTTGCATATGTGCCAACCAGTGAGGTACAGTTGTGGCTCGAGCTGCATCCCACAAGCAATTCTTTAAAGCTAAACCAGGGTGAGTGGAGCTAAAGTTGTTGTATAAGTGCCTGACTCATGTCCTATGCTCCGAATGCTCAAACAAAGAGTCAATAGCATTTCTCAACCCCTTTTGTTTGTCCGAAATAAAAGTCCATCCATGACTATTATTAATCCCCAAATCATCCTTCAACAGACCAAGAAACCATGTCCAATGTTCGGTATTCTCAATCTCAACAACAGTATATGCAATGGGATATATACCATTATTCCCATCTACCCCAACTGCAGTCAACAACTGACCCTTTAGCTCTGTCTTCAGGAAACACCCATCAAGTCCAATCACTCTCCGACAACCACTACGAAATCCCTCCTTCAAAGCTCCTAAGCATATGTAAAGTCTCTTGAATTCACCTGCATGCCCCTCCAATTGAGTAGTTTTGCCTGGATTTGTCCTCCTCAACTCCTCACAGTAATCCCAAAGAAGTTTGTAATGTTCCACAACAGTTCCCATAATCTTCTCCATTGCCTTCGCCTTCGTTCTGTACGCTGACCACACAGAAATATCACCTAAATTGTCCTTTTTCACCTTGTTTATAAACGCAATCACTGACATATTCGGCTCAGCTCGCCAATCGTCTCGTACTTTTTAGCCAGAAATGTGCTGCTCACCCTCCTATTGGTATAAATCATAGGGCAAGTGTGTTCTCCTCGATATGTTCTAATGACAAAACTAGGTTTCTGCCCCTCTTTTGTAGCCCACAACACCCAGCTACATGTCTTGTTACATTGTGCCCTCAATCTAACTGCATCATTCTTCTTGTATTTGATAGCACGACTATGTTTCACTGAATGCTGAGTAATGGCAGCCTTCAATACTGTCTTTGACTCGAATATTAGCCCTACAATGAACCAATTATAAGCACATGAGTTTTAGTTGTTGCAATATAAGCTAAAGAAATTAACAGCGATGCAATTACCTTCTCTAAAAGTTGGCTCCTCCATGTCCGTCGTGGGATTGAAAGAATGATACCTCTCTCTATTTCTCGAAGATGCTTCATCATCCTCCTCATCACTGGCCAAACTCCATAGCTCTTCTGAGTTTCCATATTCAGTGTCGGTTTCTCTCACCTCTGCCCCGTCCAACCCTACTAATCCAAAATCAACATTCACTCTTTCAGAGTCTACATGATCATCTTCCATCTCAAAGTCTGACTCCACAAGATCCTCAACTTCTTCATCACCCACTATTTCTTCAACGTTTTCAGTCCCCACCTCAACATTTCTAGCCCCATCACCAGCTCCTACGTCGAATGCAAGATTCTCCTCCAATTGTCTCCAAATATCTTCTTGTCCTTCATAAAATACATTATCATATTGGTCGAACTCAAAATGTTCCTCATCAAATCTAGGGATATGCACTCATCAAAAGGATCAATCGTCAATGCCTTTGACATAACTGATTCCACCACATATATCTCTACTACCCTATGTGTACCTCTATCCATCAACATAGCCTTGACATCCTCCTCACTCCAAATTTTCATCAACTCATTTCTATTTTTTTTCCTATAATAAAAATGCAGTTTACCTTGAGGATCGCATGCATAAAGTAACTTATCTATCACCCTTCTTGTAAATAATGAAGGATGAATGTAGTCAACAATCAGTACCACTCCATGCTCATAACTGACATTGTTTGGCTTGTCGAAGAATATGCCTCGATGATGTAGAACCAATGTGAAATATTCTGAGTCACGGCCTACAATATATAAAACATTTCATACAAAGTTCTAAAGATGATGAACATATAACACAATGAGAAAAAACATTTTTCAAAAAATAAAAAATAAAAAAATTCACAGTATGTTACAAACATAAAGCACGCAGCAACTCTTCAGAAACCATAAGCCATGAAATCACAGTATCTTAAAATTCTTCAGAACTAAACATAATACATGAAATTACTTTAAAAAAAAAAATAAAAAAATACATGCAATGGGCAAGTGTTTTCGGATTCTTCAAAGATAAACATAATATATGAAAGAGGATTACCGTAAATAGGAGCCTGTTCCACAAACCCTCTAAATCTTGGAGGAATCATTAGCTTCGAGAAGCATAACCTGTAGTACCCATTTTCGGTGAAGAAGCTTGGTGAAGAAGCAAAAAAAATTTGAACAATCCACAAAAAAACCATAAATCGCGAAGATTTCTTACTTACCCATGCAATGGACGTGTATGGCAACTGAAATCGACGGGTTTATACTGTTAAATTGCCGACGACGAAGGTTTTTTGGCTGGGTAATAGTTCGAATCGGCCGGTTGTGCGACGGAGAGTAGCGTTTTCTTCTGTTCTGCCCTGGGTCAGTGTGTTTCGAAAATGGAAATGTCAATTTTATCAAGAAAATAAGGACGCTTCAGTTCAAATTTCTGTCTCAAACTCGTGCGTTTTTTGTTGAAGTGTAAGGTGGTGTTTACTTGAATTTCGAAATTGCTCTCGAAACTATATGAAAATTGAGTCTTAATTCAATGGGTAACGGTTGATTTTAACAGAGGCTGACGGAAAGGACGTTTTTGGCAATAAAGTGCGAAGATAAGGGTACATTTACTAAAAAATCAAAGATAGAGACTCAAAGATAGGGACTAAATAAGCCATTTTTACGAGAAAAGGAATCGCCCCTCCCAGATGAGTCACCCAGGAACTCCCTTCCTCTTTGCATATTCGTTTTCCATTGCAAAGGGCAACTTATTTAATTTTCCATCTTTATTACACCCATTTTTGTGAATTTCAGCGTTGAAAGAAACTTATCAGCTTATTTCTCTATTTATTTGAATAATTATAAAATATTTTGAGTTGATAATGGACGATGCTATTGGAGTGAAGAAGAGGGTGGTGGTGGTTGGAGGTGGAGTCGCCGGCTCTCTTGTTGCCAAGACCCTTCTAAATGACGCTGATGTTTTCCTCATTGACCTGTAAGCCCACTTACACTTTTATCATGTTTTACTATTATCGTGCTTTCTTTACTTGCTTTGTTATGGGTAAATTGAATATAAATGAATGTGTAATTTTTTAAATTCTGTAGGTATAATTTGTGGTCTGAATGTTCATTTCTTTCACCGCTTTGTACTTTTTTGTTGTACTTTAATTAGATTTTAATATGATGAAAATTTTGACTGCTATAGATTGAAGCTTCAACCAGCCTTTTTAACCACATGAATAAAATCATTATTGAAATATAAACTTTGTTTATTTGAGTTTAGTTTGGAATACAAATGGTTTACTTTTGATGTTATTGTAAATCTAGAAAGAAAGGGTGATCAGAGACTGGAAACAATCAATGTCGTTGCACTTTTGGTGTTAATAAATAGGCAAAAGTTCCTAAATGTGTAATCTGATGAAGCGGTAAGCTGATTAATATTCAAGAGTAAATTTTTCAGAGAAATAGTAGAGATGTTACATTTCCAAGCCCCATCAAAGGAAATTATGCTCTATGAGTTTTAGGACCGTTTTTTCGACCGATTTAATGTCTAATGGCGTGTCAATGTTGTTAGGTTTCAGGAGCACAGCACATATGTTTGAAATCAATTTCAACAGACTAAAATTGTTTTTGAGGAATTATCAAAGGCTTCTCAAGTGGATTTGAAGGTTTAACCAGGTGTGGATGGTTGGTATTGTTATGGTAATCGTTATTCCTATATCACCAAGAGAAATAGTAATACAAAACAAAGAATATCAAAATCAAGAAAACACACGATTAGAATGTTTCTCTCACGCGACAACAAGAAGAAGAAGAAAAAGAAGCTTTTTCCTCTACACCATAAAAAAGGGTCTCGTCCTAATACCTTTTTTATGAGGAAATATCAAAGCAACCTAATACGGGTGCTAATTTTCCAAAGTACCCCTATAACACTTAAAATGTAATGAATAATCTGGTTCCACGCATCCAAAAAGTATGGCGTTGATAACTGTCTTTTCTTTTAGTCCATCGGTTTCTTGCTGTTTGTATAATATCTTTCATGGTTCATGTCGAAATTCTCACACATTGACAGGATTTAACCTAAATCATGCTGAATACATCAACATTATAATGCGATGAGTCGATGACTGAGAATTGCAACTTGCAATTAATCACTGCAGTAAACTGTAATTTAGAACATCTTATAATTTTGGTTCCCTTTGCTTAACTAAAACTGAAACTGCAGGAAGGAGTACTTTGAGATTTCTTGGGCAAGCTTGAGATCAATGGTTGAACCATCATTTGCACAGAGATCGGTGATTAATCACTTGGAATACCTTCCAAATGCACACATTATTGCATCTGCTGCAACTGACATCACAGAGAATGAAGTATTGACTGCTCAAGGCCGTCTAATTGCATATGATTATCTGGTCATTGCCACTGGTCATCCTGATGCTGGTCCTTGTACAAAAATCGAAAAGCTTAGCTACTACCAAGCAGGTAAAACTGGTACAAATATTCGAGAAAATCTATTTTGTAGCTTCAGCGGTTGATTTATTTTTTCCTCATCATATTAGCTTCATTAGTGGTACCCCAGGGGGTTTGCATTTAGAAGTTTGACTTCCAATATGGAAGCAATATTGTCATTTCGGCTTTACGCTTAAGATTTATATTTCTCAACTTCATTTTTGGGGTATTTGTACTTTGTTATCAGTTCAATGACTCACTATTTATGTCAGTTGTGCTCATCCAAACGATATACCTAGATATTTGTCTGTTGAATAGGTTTATATGAAGAGATCTGAAAAGAGAAATAATTTCCTTTGTGAAGCATATGCTTTGATGCAGTTGCTTGTAATAATCATTTCCAAAAATGGTGTATGTTGAACAATGTTTGAAATTCATAAGAGAAGTTTTGTGTCTTGAGTTGCGTAATGAAGGCCAACTTGTTCCATCATAGTCCAGTTTCGCTTAAAAAGCCTAGATAGCAACCTTGATGTTATCCATAATTTTCTACTGATTGTAAGATTTACACAACATGCTTATTCTTTCATTTTAATTGTTAAGCTGATACATTATTATGACTCCTGTATTCTTTTCTCCAATTCTGTCAAGCATTTCTAGAGTCTTTACTTTAAATCCAACCCACTGTTTAATGGATGCTACACATACCGGCTTCTGACTTAATTTCCTGGTTATAGAACATGACAAGATAAGATCTGCAAATTCAATTTTGATCATTGGAGGGGGACCAACTGGTGTGGAATTAGCAGCTGAAATTGTTGTTGACTTTCCTGGTAAGAAGGTGACACTGGTGCATCGAGGATCAAGGTTGTTAGAATTCATTGGAGAAAAGGCTGGTAAAATGGCACATGATTGGTTGATTTCAAAGAAGGTTGAAGTCATCTTGGGCGAATCTGTTGACTCGAACTCTCCATCAGATGATGTTTATGAAACATCTGGTGGAGAGACCATAAAAGCAGATTGCCACTTTATATGCACAGGTAAGCCAATTGGTTCGTCGTGGCTAAAGGAGACTGTTTTGAAGGATAGCTTAGACAGTCATGGAAGGCTAATGGTTGATGCAAACTTAAGGGTCAGGGGTCACAAGAATGTCTTTGGTATTGGAGATATCACCGATACTCCGGTAAGTCAAGCATTATTTGTTGTTTTACTTTATTTGGCTCCAAATACTATTTCTTCACGTGACTTAAAATGATTTCATGTGGTGAAATCAAAGCATCTGTGTAAACTTTTGTACCTGTTGATTGGGACAAATTAACCATAAAATAAACCAGAGATTTTGGAATCTGTTAGGCTTTGGAGAAACAGCAGAGTTAGGTTTAAGAAAAAAATTACAAAACGATACCTGATTTTACTCGTATTCCATAACATTAAAGGAGTAAATACAAGTGATTGAAAAATGTTGAATCATCTGCTCCTATCAGTCTCGGTCTTCACTAATCACTACGCATAGAAGGTATTTCATCCATGTTTTTCCCTAATTGCATAAGCGTTTCCATGACATTATTATTGAGGATAAAAGAATGAGAGAAAAAAAAACACTTATCTTTTATTTGAAGAATCCTTTATGTGAAATTGAATTCGTTCTCTCAAATATTCATTATTATTATCCTTATAGCGTAATGTTATATGCAGGAACTGAAACAAGGATATTTGGCGCAAAAGCATGCACTGGTGGCTGCTAAGAACTTGAATTTATTGATAAAAGGAAGCAGAGAAAATGCATTGGTTAATTACAAGCCTGCTTCACCAATGGCACTTGTTTCACTCGGCCGAAGAGATGCAGTGGCTCAAGTTCTCTGTTTACCTGTTGTTGGATGCATTCCTGGCCTGATAAAATCGAGGGACTTGTTTGTTGGGAAGACGCGAAAGCAACTTGGTCTAAATCCTAGTTAGTAATATTGCCTATGAAGTCAATGATGAATTGCAATGAGCAAAACACTTGTTGTAACTGTAAAGACATACACAGTTCACACCCCTAACCTTCTTGTGTCTTTGGAGTAAAAAGTACTTCTTCTGGGCTGTATTTGCTGAACTTTTGCTTTCTTGATGTGCTTTCTGGTACAGCACGTAACATTTTGATTCTGTTTACTTTTTGAGTATGATTTTGTAACCTTTTTTTGTTTATAAATTAATTTATAAATTACCTAATTTTTCAAATCACTTTTTAATCATACATATTTTTTTGTCTCCAATTCTCAATCACTGTCTATTTTTTATCTCAAAATCATAAAAACCATCCGTTAAATTCGATGGCTTGAGCGATTCCTCAAAAGTGGTATAATCACCCCATATTTGCTCGGAATTTTGGAACTGACTTCTTTGTAGTGTATTTTTTCTATGAAAGTAGTGTGTAAAAAATCGAAAAATCGTAGATATTATAAATCAAATTTTAGGGACTTGTTTGATTACCGTACGGACATACTTTACAATTTACATGCATATTGTCATAAAAATCGAAAGAAATATGTCATAATGCTGATTATATATCCTAATGAATAATGCTATGTATCTCAAGGTTGAGATAAATCTCAACCTTGTTAGCACTCTGTTAGGAATTTTAACACGTCGATTCCCACTTTATTTTTCCCACAAGATCTTTTGATGTTCAAAGTAAAATAAGCAAACAAGAAAATAAATACGAACACAAAAATTTACGTGGTTCGACAATTTGCATACGTCTACAGATCCCGTCAAAGTTTTTCACTATATATTAAATTGTTACAAATATATAGACTTTCACTCACCAACCCAATCTCACAGACCACAGAGAAAATATAAAATAAAGAGCAACTGTCTAACCACAAGTTTCTACCCCTTGAATTATACCACAAGAAGTTACAAGAAACTATAAAGACAAGCTCACCAATTTTCTCTCTTTGATCACAATATGGCCATCAATAATTTTTCTCTCAAGGCAAACGACATTGACTCTCTTGCAGTGCATTCAACAAAACAATATGCACTTCCTTTTATAATACTTCAACCATGTGGTTCAACTATTCATGAATAGTGACAATCATATCAACTGTCTTAATTAGTCAAAAAGAGCCCATTATTCTTTTAGCTTTAATCATGAAAGTGACATGTCTCGTTCCTTTCATCAAGAGACAAAGTCTGATTACTCAACTGTACCACCGAAAGAGCAAAACAAAAGTTGTTGCCATAATCATGCATTTGTTAAATTTTGGGTCAAATACCCAACAATCTCCACATTGACACAAAATTCCTCCAAGCCAAAAAAATGGGGTAAAGGCAAGCATTTTTCCACTTTGACGATCTCATAATCCACCATATGAGTATAACCACTCAAAATTATCAACGAACTCCGAACTTTTCATCGGTACATGTCGAAATAAAATTGCTAAAATTTATGGTGCAACTCCCATGTTTGGTTCTCCTTAGAAGTTCATCAGCCATCGACATAAATAAAAAAACCACATACCTTGCATCTAAACCAAACCAATGCCGTATGCGAACACAATACCCGTGCCAGTAAAAACACATCCTCTATCATGGCAACTGGCATTATGTCATGAGAATGTCCCATCTTACTCAGAGTGCATCATCACCACCCTCCACTAGGAGAGTCGCATTGTCCTTCGATCAGTTTGCCGAGTCCGCTCCACCTTTTGGATAATTTCTTCTCACGTGCCCGGATTGACCACAGTTCCAACATGTCACCTTCTTCTTCATGGAGTTCCATCTCTTCCACTTTTTAGTAACAAGCAAATTATTATTAGATGAATTATCGTCTCTACCTAATCGTCGCTCTTCAGAGATCAATTTACTTGTAACTTTAGCAAAATCCACCGTTTCTTTCCCGTACATCAAAATCGGTTTGATGTGCTCAAACGTGGATGGAAGAGACCAGATAAGCCTCAATGCTTTATTCTCATCTTTAATTTTGACTCCAATAGATTCCAATTCAGAAACAATCTCATTAAGAACACTAAGATGGTTTGAGATTTTTGTACCTGTATTCATTTTCATTCTCGACGAATGAAACTTTTCCTTCAGATACAAGCGATTTGACAAGTTCTTTATTTGATACAACTCTTCTAGTTTTTCCCAAAGTTCCTTTGCAGCAGTTATTCCATTAATATTTGCAAGAACATTCTTGGCCAAACAAAGTCGTATCGTACTAGCAGCTTTCAAATCCAAATCTTCCCAATCTTCATCAGTCTTGTTGGATTTAGTTTCTTTTTCTTTGTCGAAACTCTCAGTTGGTTTTCCCTTCAAAGCTTTGTGCAGACCCGCCTGAATCAAAACATCCTTAACTTGTACTTACCACAAGTCAAAATTAATTCTCCCGTCAAATATCTCCACATCGTATTTGACAGACATATTTTCTTTTGCTTCAAATTATTTGAACCACCTGTAGCTCTGATACCACTTGTTAGAAAATTTAACACGTCGATTCCCACATTATTTTTCCCACAGGATCTTTTGATGTTCAAAGTAAAATAAGCAAACAAGAAAATAAATACGAACACAGAAATTTACGTGGTTCGGCAACTTGCCTACGTCTACGGACCATCGCCAAAGGTTTTCACTATATATTAAATTGTTACAAATATATAAACTTTCACTCACCAACCCAATCTCACAGACCACATAGAAAATACAAAATAAAGAGCAACTGTCTAACCACAAGTTTCTACGCCTTGAATTATACCACAAGAAGTTACAAGAAACTACAAAGACAAGCTCACCAATTTTCTCTCTTTGGTCACAGTATAGCCATCAAGAATTTTTCTCTCAAGGCACACGGCACTGCCTCTCTTGCAGTACATTCAACAAAACAATATACACTTCCTTTTATAATACTTCAACCACGTGGTTCAACTATTCATGAATAGTGGTAATCATATCAACTTTCTTAATTAGTCAAAAAGAGTCCATTATTCTTTTAGCTTTAATCATTAAAGTGACATGTCTCTTTCCTTTCACCAAGAGACAAAGTCTGATTTTTCAATTGTACCACCGAAAGAGCAAAACAAAAATTGTTGCCATAATCATGCATTTGTTGAATTTTGGGTCAAATACCCAACACACTCTCCCATTGAAAATTGAAGATATGGCTTGTGCATGTGTAAATGGCCACCTACTTATTCTCCAATGAATGTGTGTCAATTGAGTTGAGATTGATCTCAACCTTAAGATAAATAACAGTACTCTATGCTAATAGAATGTATCAAATGTCATCCTATTATAAAGAAATTCCTATATAATTACACTTTAGATTGAGGTCTGTATGGTTCTGATTAAATCAAAGCCAACAATTAATTTTAACTACATATTTTTATTAGAATCACAATTTTTTAACCACACATCTCATTAATTTTTATTTTAATCTATACAGGCTGAAAATTTCAAAAAATAAAAAAATCCCATAATAATGTTAACCAGTGCGTGGATAATCTTCCAATTTTTTTATATACTAGTTTTGGTGCGTGCGTTGCACGCATATTGCCAGTATTTTCCTATCAGAGAAATTTCGAATAATGATATCTTGTTTGATACTTCCCCTATCCCATAAAGATATACTCATTTCTATTTTTGCATGGATTAAGAAAAATAAGTAACACAAAACGATAAAAATAGGAATATGAAAAGGTCTCCATAAAGATGTCCAAGGTAATCTTTGGATATGTGACCAAATAGTGCATTAAATCCAATTGTTGCCTACATAGTATTTAATTGGGCGAATAGTACCTAAATTGATGGAAAATCCAGGGCAATTTGCCCACATAGTGTTTAATTGGATGAATAATGTTTAAATTGATGGAAAACCCAAGCAATTTGTCCGCGTAGTATTTAATTGGATGAATAATGTTTAATTGCAATTGTACCTAAATTGGATGAATAGTGCTGAATTGCAATTGGAATAGTGCCTAAATTGGATGAATAACGTTTAATTGCAATTGGATGAATAATAGTATTTAATTAGATGAATAGTGCCTAAATTGGAATAATAGTATTTAATTGGAATTGAAATAGTGTCTAAATTGGAAAAATAATGTTTAATTACAATTGGAATGGATGAATAGTACGAATTTAATTGTAATTGGATTGGATGAATAGTGCCTAAATTGGATGAATATTGTTCAATTGCAATTGGAATAGTGTGTAAATTGGATGAATAATAGTGCATCTAATTGTTGCCAATATATAATATTTAATTGAATGAATAATGCCTAAATTTGATGAATAATATTTAATTGCAATTGGAATAATGCCTAAATTGAATGAATAGTATTAATTGTAATTGAATTGGATGAATAGTGTCAATTTAATTGCAATTGGATTGGATGAATTAAATGGATGAATAGTGTTTTACTACAATTGGATTGGATGAATAGTACCAATTTAATTGCAATTAGATTGGATGAATAGCGCCGAATATAGTGTTTAATTGCAATTGGATTAGATGAATATTGCTTAATTGCAATTGAAATAGTGTCTAAATTGAATTAATAGTGTTTAATTGCAATTGGATGGATGAATAGTGTAAATTTAATTGTAATTGGATTGGATAAATAGAACCAATTGTACATTCAGTGTATGTTTGATATTATTTAAAAAAAAAGTTTTTTTGAAATGAATAGTGATTTTTAGGTGAATAGATGGTTGAGATTTAGTTAAAAAGTCAAATATTGTGAACTTAACTTTTAATTGATGGTTGAGATTGAGTACTGTAGAAAAAAAATGAAAATTTTAAATAGAATCAAACAAGAGCTATCTATTATATATATAGTGTAGTAAGGAAGTATATATATAAAATAAAGGGTAATTGGCACAAAAGATCCATACATTTGGACATTCTTGTGCAATTCATCCCAATGTTTGATTTTTTGACATTTTCACTCTCACCTTTATATTTCTCTGCCGAAAACGTCCCTGTCATTTGATTCTATCCAAATAACCGTTAGTTGACTCAAAAATTATGTATTGACCACTTTAATGAAGGATAAAAATGTCATTTTGTATTGGGTAATTGGCACAATTGGTCTCTCCCTACCTTTCACACTTCCTGTGGAATTCGTCCTAATGTTTATTTTTTTAGTATATTCACCCTTACCTTCACATTTTTTTTTGCTAAAAACGTCTTTACCGTCTAACTTCATCTAAAAATCCGTTAGTTAACCCAAAAATCATCTATTGACTATTTTAATGAAGAGCAAGCAAGTCATTTCTTATTATTTAATTTAAAATGATGTAAAAGAAAGAATAAAATAAAAACATAAAAAATAAAAAAATATTTATTACTATTCATCTTCTTCCCAACCTCATTCCCACTCGTTCAGTTCAATTAAACCCTCTTTATTTTTATTTTTTTCAAATGCTGTAATTGCGCCCGGGGCATCTTTTTGATGTTAAGGCAGGAAATGATTCAGATTGGAACCCTAATCGTCTCCCTCGAGCCTGTCATTTTCTTTGCATCAATTTCAGATCTAAACATGTGAAACTCTAAATTTTCACTATCTGCACCAATAAATTAAATGCACAGAAATGGTTGTTTTCTATCATACTAATTACAGCAATTGGAAAAAAATAAATAGGGTTTAATTGAACTGAACAAGTGAGAATGGGGTTGGGTCCGTTGGGAAGAAGATGAAAAGTAACGATTTTTTTTTTTTTATTCTTTCTTTTACATCATTTTAAATTAAATAATAGGAAATGATTTGTTTGTCATTCATTAAAATAGTCAATAAGATTAAAAAAAAAAAAATACTCAATAGGTGATTTTTGGGTCAACTAATGAATTTTTTGATGAAATTAGACGATAATGACGTTTTTAGCAATAAAATGTGAAGGTAAGGATGAATTTGCCAAAAAAAAAAAAACAACGTTGGGACGAATTCCACAAGAAGTGTGAAATGTAGGACTAATTGCACCAATTACCCAATATAAAATGATATTTTTGTCCTTCATTAAAGTGGTCAATATGTAATTTTTGAGTCAACTAACGATTCTTCGGATGGAATCAAATGATAAGGACGTTTTCGGCAAAGAAATATGAAGGTGAGAATGAAAATGTCAAAAAATCAAACCTTGAGATGAATTGTACAAAAATACCCAAAAGTAGGGATCTTTTGCGCCAATTACTCTAAAATAAAATAAAACGGTGGGGCCGGGGGCGGGGATTCTACCAATTGTTAATTATCTTCGCTTTACCTTTCCCCCAAACTCAAATTACAATTTCGTAGATTTTGAATTTGTCTTTCTCACAACACAAGGAAAAAATCGAAATTATTTCAAAAAATTCTCTAGCAAAAGCGGAAACCCTAATTCTCACTGCAATAAGCAAAGAAGAATTTAGAAAGAAGAAAATATGAGGCGAGTGTTTGGAGTAAAGAAAGACAAAGAACCCCCTCCCACCGTTCAAGACGCCTCGGATCGGGTACTACCTTTTGAAGTCTTCTATCTTGTCTTGCTTAAAGATTTGGATGTTATTTTATAATGTGAATCTATTTTGTGATTTGTTATCTGTTTCCCTTATTATTGCACCGCCTTATTGTTATCTTTTTTTCGTGATTTGTATTATAGTAACTGTGTGCGTAGCATTTCTCGTATATCATTATTTTTGTTATTATTTCTATGTGAATAATTTGTTTTTCCGTAGTCGTTATAGATAGCAACAAAATGTGGTAACTGTTACGATGAATAAAAGTTTTAGATGATGGTGTTTACAGTTCAGAATTAGTTGGAGAACTGGAAATCTGGAATATGTTTCCGAAGAGCTAGGAAGAATGTCCTAGCAAATTCCAATGCAGTAACTTGTTCTTATCATACACGGACGCCATTTAAGCTTTATAGCACATTCTATTCTCTATCATGTTTCCAATGCTCCTTTTGTCCCGATGTGTTAATAAAATGTGTATTTTCAATACTGGATTGTTGCAGGCTCTTTGACTATTCACCTTAACTTGACCATTGGATAATAGAATCTCATAAAATTGTAGAACTTCTAATTCTAAAGAAAATAAAAGAACGAAATTATTACTAAAAGTTTTGTCCATGATGGAGACTTGTAATTCATCTATAACTGTATTCTGTACTTGGAATTTTAGGTGTATGCAATTCCTTAGTAGCTCAATGTCAATAAGGATTCACATTCGTTAGATTTAATATAATTCTTTTTTGTGAACGCAATTCTTAGTTGCTTGTTACTATTCATTCATTTAACAGGAAGCAACAAAATAAGTATCTTTCCAATGTGTTGAACCATGGCTTTTAAGGGTTGTCTTTCATAGTTGGTGAAATGTTAAAACTGTTGCTTACTTCCAAGTAGCTGTACATATATGCTGTAGAATGATAGGTTTACTTCCCCTGGGATTGTGATAATTATTTGTTTGAGATGTTGAGATGTCTTCCACTGTTTATATCAGATCAATAAGAGAGGTGATTCAGTTGAGGAGAAGATAAATAAGCTTGATGCTGAATTGGCTAAATACAAAGAACAGATTAAGAGGACCCGACCAGGTCCAGCGCAAGAAGCTGTCAAAGCTCGAGCAATGAGGATTCTTAAGCAGAAGAGAATGTAAGTACCTTGCCCGTTGCTTTATGCACATTTCACCTTTTAATTGCTGAAAATTTCCTACATTTTGGATAAAGTTATCAAGGGTTTTATATTGCCATAAAGTAGTTTTGGTTGAAATAATAAGTATAGTTATCATCTTTTGGGATAAGCTTTTATATGTGTTTTTTCATATATAGATGGAAATGCATGTTACACTTGGAAGCATCCTTTTTTCCTAATTTATGACACTCTTCCCTTACTTTGGTCTTGCTCATTGTGCTATCTTTCTTGGATTTTCTGGATAGGTATGAAGGTCAACGTGATATGCTCTACAATCAGACATTCAACTTAGATCAAGTTGCATTTGCTGCCGAGGGGATTAAAGATGCACAACAAACAGTATGATTAGGGAGTTTACACGTTTCTTCTTTCAAATATCTGATTTTACTTTTTATGACTCATTTAATCCGTGTCACACACACACATATATATGTTTTGATGAGTTGAGAATTTCAAGGATAAATACTGAATGATTCTGGTGCTTTTGTTTCCACATTTGTGACCAAAATGTGTTGCATGATTTTGAACTTCTGATGTGGGAGGCACGTTTTCCTTTAGGATTAGTCAGAGATTTTACTTGGCTCTAAATAATGATTCAATTGGAAATTTTACTTGACCTTTATTGTAATCCTTGTGCATTTGTAAAGAAAGATTCACATTTTTGTCATCTAAGTATTTTTTTTTCCCCGTTCATAAAGTTCATAGTAAATATGTTTTCCTTGTTAGAGCCATGTGGGTCAAAGTTCAAGAGTTGTGAGGCGGAGCTTATTCTGTAACGTGATCAGAACGTGCTGCCTACCTCCATAGAGGTAGGAGGATCACCCACCTGTTGTGATGAAGGACCTTCTTTTGTTTGTTATTCTGTAGTACTATCCACATCCTAAGATTTTTGTATGCCTAATGTTTATGTGACTATCCAAACTTGGATATGATGCTTCATTGCCACATTTAGAAAATCAGATGTATTTGTTTAGTAAATTAAATTATTCTATATCTAATCTTGTTACATTCTTTCCAGATGACAGCCTTGAAGACGGCAAACAAAGATCTCAAAGGAATGATGAAATCTGTGAAAATTCAAGACATAGATGTCTGTATCTTACCTCTGATACATTACTCTTCTATGTGAATGAATTCTTGGAACTTTTTTCATATTGGCTAGTGTTAATCATATGCAGAATTTACAAGATGAGATGATGGACCTCATGGATGTGAGCAATGAGATTCAAGAGTCTCTTGGTAGAAGTTATAGTGTACCCGATGACATTGATGAGGAAGACCTCATGGGTGGTAAGATCCTAAGTGGACTCTTAATATTAAATGAGAACGTGCACCATTGGCCTTTAGCAATAGTTCTGATCTTTGCATTGCTTTTCATGAGAACATATGAGGATTAAAATTGTGCTTCGTTCACAACCTTCTCGACTCTTTGATGGCGAAAGGCCCTGTGATAGCCAGGATGAATGCTGAGTCTACTTAGAACATATCCACTAAAATTGTTGAAGTATGTACTTGTTTCTTTCATTTAAAGGCCATGGAAGTAAACAAGTATATATCTAATTTTAGTTTCCAGAATGTGGCCATGTTAGGGAGATGTAGAAGTCTTTTGCAAGTTGTTCTCAAGTACACTTTTTTGACCGGCCAATTTTTGTCCAGTGACAATTTTGGCAGTCTACTTCTTTTTAAACCTTTAAGGATATAATCCAATGCAGAACTTGATGCTTTGGAAGCGGACATGGGGATGGAAACTGAAAGTGATGGAGTGCCTTCTTATCTTCAACCTGACAAGGAATCTTATTTGGACGCAGAGCTCAACCTTCCGTCAGCACCAATAGGGCATGCTCCGGCCCCAGGTAGCAGAACAAATGCACAGGTAACTTCATTTTCCTTCTAGACTAAAGAACTGTTATTCTTCCGACTTATTTTTGACGTCACAAGTTTCGAGTTCATGATTAGAGCCATCTCTTGTGCACCTGAAGAGTTATTCCCTCTAATAGAATAAAATTGGGAAATGGCAATTTTCTACATTTTTGTCGTTCCGATTTAACCTATTTATTTGGTACATTAGAGTGGTGGTGCTGTCTAAGCATGTTATTTCTCGCATTCAGTTTTGTTTACTGCAATGGATTTTCACCAACTTGAACTTCCCATGTGTGCTGATTTGAAATTTTTTAGGCATCTGCTATATTACATTTTGTGTAAATATTTGCATGTTTTGAAAATTTTCAAATTTGAAATGCAGAAGCGAATCATCTTCAGCCTGCACATTTTCCATCAATCCAGTTTTTAATTGATCCATAATATACCGCATATCTAAATATTTTCTACACGCGTAGACATGCCTCACAGGTTGGGAAAAAATTATTCATATAATGGAGACTCCAAATTGTTTCCTTTTCCTTGATTATAAATCCAGGGAACTTTGCACAAGTTACTGTTAATATCACTCGAGTGTTTCTGCTGCATAAACTTGTGAATAGCACTAGAATTTTCATACTCGTCTTGCTTTTTATGGCTAGCTGTGTCTTTAATTTGATTTTGATGTTGCACAGAATGAGGACGAACTTGGTTTTCCGGCTGTTCCTCGAGCTTCACTCCGAGGTTAACGAGGAAGTTTGTTATTGGAAATTCTCACACTTAGCGGAGGTTTGCAGATGACCATTGACATTTGACATAACTTTTGGTTGAATTTCCTATTTGGTGCTGTTTTTCTCATCTTCAATTTCAGGGATGTTGATTAAATGATGGAGAAATTCAACAAATTCTGTTAATAGTTAATGTAGTGATTCTTTTTTCGTTTTTATTGTTTGGACTGATGGGTGTATAACATTTTGGATTGGTTGGAATGCACGTGGATTTTTTATCGTTTTGCTGGTTTTTTGTAACAGTTATTTTTGCTACTATTGGATGATGTCGAGCTGTCATTTATAGTGTCCATAAGTTGTGCTCGTTGGATACGCATATGCAATAGCTCGGCTTTGGATGATGTCGATTTGTCACGTATTCAGTGAGCACAATAAGTTGTGCCCACGTGGACATTATAACCATATTTGATAGTTAAAACACATATGAAATCAAATGGAATTGTTTGTTCATTTAAAAAAAAAAAAAAAATGAAAAGGAAAAATTATTTGTTGTACACCAGGACATGTTATGTATTTGTTCAAATTTATTTGCTAGTTGAATACATAATTATTCATGATAATATTTTTCTTAATTATTTTAGAAAGGAATTTGGAAGCTTCGATTCATGGTTAAACTGTGTTATTACATCGATTTATAATTTTATATTTTGATTAATATATTAATAATGTATATCTAAAATGTTGTTTAATGAATTATAATTATAGTTCGAACCCAAATTGAATTGTAGAAAATGGGTTGGTTTAACTTGATTTTTTTTTCTTCCAAATCGTTTTAAACGGTATAGTTAAGGATTTTACCTCTGCTTGTGGGCGCTTGGTTAAATATGCCCATGTGTAATTTAGCTAAAAAATGAATTGAAACTCAAGTAAAAATAATAATAACTAATTTTAACCACAAATTTTATTGAATGGATTTACAACCTTTTAGTCACATTTCATCATTTTTTTATCATCAAAATTTACTAAAATTTCATTTTATCTAACAAGACCGGCGCTTATATTTTTTCTTCTTTTGGTTTTATATGGCGGAGTGGATTACAAGTTGTCCGTAAGGAAAATGCGCCCATAGTGGACATGATGCTGACACATGTTCCAACATTATTTTTAGTGAAATACGTGTCAACATTTTATTCACGATAAACATCATAACATATGTTCATTGTGGACATCATATCCTTTTTGTACAAGTAGTAGAATGTAATACTCATTAACAATATGCAGGATAAACTAGTTTTTAAACTTGTTTATCATACAACGCATCAAATATGTTAATGAAATAAAATAAATATTTCATTCTGAATCATGAAAAGAGAAGCTGAGATCATGGAATTGGATGAGAATTAACCAGGAGGTAAAGTGCCATGAAATGGATTCCTGCAACTACAGTAAATAGAGCCTAAAAACATTCTTAACACTAGAGCAGTGGCTTTGAATTCTCCCCCTAACACAGACCAAAGCCTCGTAACTTGTACGGATATCCGTTCCCAAGCTCACTACCATCAACAAGATGTTTCAACAAGAAAAACAGGCATCTTTATCGACTCAAACTTAATTGTCAACGAAGCAATCTTAAGGGCACATTTGATACTCTGCACGCCACTGTTGGGAATTAGGACGCAACTAATCCCGCCCAGGATCGATGTGACACAAATAAATTGGACTGAGAAAACATAAATACGCAAAAATAAAATGCAAATACGAAACACAAAGATTTACGTGGTTCAGCAATTTGCCTACGTCCACGGACCCACACCAATATATTTCACTAACTCGAAAAATGAGGCGTACAAAAATACTACACTGTATTTTTATCTGTCTACACAAAGACTATTCTCTCCAACTCACTTTTCTCTCCACACAAGAAATATCTTGTGTTTATACTCTCTCTCTCTTGAGCTTGTATTGATTTTGATGTGTTTCTTACTGCAAACGGAGGCTCAATTTATAGGCAGAAATCTCGTCCAACTTTCAATTAGTGACCATTAATAAAATTGCCTCCACAACTTTTGTCTGCCAACAAAATAATAATGATGGCCTCCACAAATTTTGTCTGCCAACATATTCTCCACTATCTAACAATCTCCCACTTGGAGACTAATGTGGCTTCACCTGAGACACCTCCTCCTTGCAATTCCTTGAAATATGGTGTGAGTCATTTCCTTTGTCTTCACTTCAGAAGACCAATTGAAGCTGAGCACAGCTCCAATTTTTCCTTTGTTACTGTCTTGGTCATCATGTCGGCTGGGTTCTTACTACCCTGGATCTTCTCTAATATTAATATTTCATCCTCCAAAAGAGACCTGATGAAATGATAACGGAGTCCAATGTGCTTGGTTCTAGAATGAAATGCTGAATTCTTTGCCAGATGTATCGCACTCTGACTATCACTGTGCAAAACATTCTTTTCCTGACTGAATCCCAATTCTGCCAACAAACCCTGTAACCAGATCATTTCTTTGCTAGCCTCGGTTACTGCCACGTACTCTGCTTCTGTAGTGGATAGAGCAACAATCTTCTGTATCTGTGAAATCCAGCTAACTGCAGTAGTACCTACTGTGAAAACATAACCAGTAGTACTTCGTCTGCGATCTACCTCGCCAGCAAAATCTGCATCTACAAAGCCTTGTAGATTCACCTCACCTCGTCCAAAGCATAAGCATCTATCAGTAGATCCCCGTAGATATCTTAATATCCACTTTACTGCTTCCCAATGCTGTTTTCCTGGATTTGCCATAAACCTGCTCACAACTCCTACTGCATGAGCAATATCTGGTCTGGTACAAACCATGGCATACATCAAACTTCCAATGGCTGAGGCATATGGTATTTTAGCCATGAAGTTTATCTCGTCCTCTGTCTTAGGACTCTGATCACTAGATAGACGAAAGTGATTAGCTAGTGGCGTGCTGACAGCCTTCGCATTGCACATGTTAAATCTCTGCAGAACTTGACTAATGTACTTGGCCTGAGATAACTGCAAGATACCCTTCTGCTTATCTCTGAAAATCCTCATTCCGAGAATCTGCTTCGCTGCACCCAAGTCCTTCATTTCGAATTCTGCTGATAGCTGCATCTTTAACTTCTTGATTTCGTCCATATCTGAGCCTGCTACTAACATATCATCGACATAAAGTAGCAAAATTATATAACTGGACTCGAATCTCCTGAAGTAGCAACAATGGTCAGCATTACATTTGAAGTAGCCATTTTTCTGCATAAATCCGTCGAACTTCTTGTACCACTGTCTCGGGGCTTGCTTTAAGCCATACAGGCTCTTCTTCAATTTGCAAACGAGCTTCTCCTTTCCTTTGACTGAGAAGCCTTCTGGCTGTTGCATATATATTTCCTCCTCAAGGTCACCATGAAGGAAAGCAGTTTTCACATCTAACTGCTCCAAGTGCAAACCCTCTGCTGCAACAATACTCAAGACTGATCTGATTGTTGTCAGCTTCACAACTGGCGAAAATATTTCCGTGTAGTCAATTCCTTCTTTCTGCTGGAAACCTTTGACCACCAACCTCGCCTTGTATCTCTTTGATCCATCATGTTCCTCCTTGATTCTGTACACCCACTTATTGTGTAGAGCTCTCTTTCCTGTAGGTAACTCAACTAGTTCCCACGTCTGGTTAGAGATGAGAGATTTTATCTCATCTTTCATTGCAAGCTCCCACTTGCCAGAATCACCGACCTGACATGCCTCATGATAGCATTCAGGTTCACCTGCATCAGTAAGTAACATGTAACTCATGTACTTTCTATTTGGAACATGAGGTCTGGTTGACCTTCTAAGAACAGGGACTGGAGACTGTGATGCATCAGTCTCTAGAACAGGCTCCTGTAACTGCAGATCCTCCTCTGTCTGCTGCGACGTACTACTTTCTGGAGCATCATCCAACTCAACATATGTTGGATCATCATGTACTGTGTCATCGGACTGCACTGCATTTCTGTCCTTGTACATAACCTTCTCGTTGAATATGACATCCCTGCTTCTGATGACCTTTCTCTTCTGGTCATCCCATAAGCGGTAGCCGAACTCATCTCCGCCATATCCAATGAATGTGCACTTTAGTGATTTGGGGTCTAGCTTGCCCCTTGCCTGATCACTTATATGTGCATATGCGACACATCCAAAAACTTTCACGTGGGAAAGTTTTATTTCTTTTCCGCTCCATACTTCCTCCGGTATCCTGTACTCCAACGGTACCGAGGGTCCTCGATTGATCAAGTACACCGCTGTGTTGACTGCTTCTGCCCAAAACTGTTTGGGCAAGCCTGCATGTAACCTCATGCTTCTGGCTCTCTCCGTTAATGTCCGGTTCATACGTTCTGCAACTCCATTTTGCTGTGGAGTCCCTGGCAACGTCCTCTCCATTTTGATGCCATTCTGGTAACAGAACTTTTTGAACGCCATATCCGTATATTCTCCTCCGTTGTCGGACCTCAGTTTCTTTACTCGCAATCCTGTTTCATTTTCCACCATGGCTTTCCACTTCTTGAACACATCGAATACTTCGGACTTGTGTCTCAAGAAATAAACCCACACTTTTCTCGAGTGGTCATCAATGAAAGTCACAAAGTATGACTTTCCGCCAATAGATGAAACTGCGGTTGGTCCCCAGACGTCTGTGTGGACTAACTCAAGTTTCTCTTGCTTCCGAGTTCTGCCACTAGTGTTGAAACTCACCCTGGTCTGCTTCCCAAAGATGCAACTCTCGCATAAGTCTATATCAGTAGACTGAAGCTCTGGTAGTTTCCCCTTTGCATGCATATACTTGAGTCCCTTCTGACTCATATGCCCAAGTCTCTGGTGCCACAAGTTTGGGCCCTCCTTACTTTCAGCAACTGCAATTGTCACACAAGCATCCGCCGTT
Source organism: Ligustrum vulgare (assembly GCA_963555705.1). Classification (NCBI taxonomy): domain Eukaryota; kingdom Viridiplantae; phylum Streptophyta; class Magnoliopsida; order Lamiales; family Oleaceae; genus Ligustrum; species Ligustrum vulgare. The sequence continues at coordinate 53,735,462 of OY743171.1, forward strand.
GTGTAGAGGGTGCCAGTATCCTTGCCTCGAGCGATAATCATGGCGCCCTTGGTGATCTTCCAGTTATCACCAGAGAAGGTGGTGACATGTCCTTCTCCCGACAATTGTTTGACGGAGATCAAGTTCTTCCTCAATTCTGGAATATGTCTCACGTCCTTCAGCTTCCACACAGATCCATTGATCTTGATCTGTACATCACCCTTTCCGACCACGTCACACGGTTGATCATTACCGAGATAGACTCTACCAAAATCACCCCGCGTATAGTTTACAAAAAACTCCTTGTTTGAGGTAGCATGAAAAGATGCTCCGGAATCAATCACCCAGTATTCCGTTTTTCTCTCCAAAGAGCATATCAAAGCATCGTCCGCTTCCTCTTCTACAACATTGACTTCTGTCCTGTCCTCCTTTTCTTTTGGAGGTGTTGGACACTGGTTTTTGTAATGACCGGTCTTCCCACACTTCCAACATTCCACAACCTTAGTTTTGTTGGAATTGTTTGGATTTCTGGATCTTGATCTTCCACTTCTGAATTTGCCATTGCCCCGCCCATTTCCTCTGTTAGAATTTCTGCCTCTGCTTTCCACGTTCAACGCCGATCCTGAAGTTGAGGCACCTTCTGATTGTCGTCTGATCTCCTCCGTTAAGATCATGCTTACGACATCATCGAACTTCAATTTTGACTTTCCGGCAGAGCCACTAATTGCTGTGACTGTACCATTCCAGCTGTCTGGCAACTGCCCAAGAATTAACAAAGCTCGAACTTCATCACTAAAAGTGATTTCGACTGTGTTTAGCTGGTCCGTCACTTCATTGAATTTATTTAGATGCTCCCCAAATCTTCCGCCTTCGGCCATCTTCATATTGAACAGCTTTTTAATTAAGTGGACTTTATTTGCTGCAGATGGCTGTTCGTACATGCTAGAAAGGGCTGCCATGAGAGACTCTGTCGTCTTCTCATTTTTTATGTTGAAGGCCACTGACTTTGACAACGTCAGCCTGATTGTGCCGAGTGCTTTTCGATCAAGCAACTCCCAATCCCCCTGGCTTATATCTTCTGGCTTTTCTTTTAGTGGCTTGTATAGATCCTTCTGGTACAGATAGTCCTCCATTTGCATTTTCCAAAATCCAAAATTTGAACCATCAAATTTGTCAATTTTGGATATTTTCTCATCTGTCGACATTGTTCCCACTCGATCACAAAACAGTCTAAAGAAATCTTTTCTGATGTGGAAGATCAGTCAAAGCTGCAACCACAGAGCATACTAAGAATTTCAAAAGATCTCAATGAGCCAAAGCTCTGATACCAATTGTTGGGAATTAGGACGCAACTAATCCCGCCCAGGATCGATGTGACACAAATAAATTGGACTGAGAAAACATAAATACGCAAAAATAAAATGCAAATACGAAACACAAAGATTTACGTGGTTCAGCAATTTGCCTACGTCCACGGACCCACACCAATATATTTCACTAACTCGAAAAATGAGGCGTACAAAAATACTACACTGTATTTTTATCTGTCTACACAAAGACTATTCTCTCCAACTCACTTTTCTCTCCACACAAGAAATATCTTGTGTTTATACTCTCTCTCTCTTGAGCTTGTATTGATTTTGATGTGTTTCTTACTGCAAACGGAGGCTCAATTTATAGGCAGAAATCTCGTCCAACTTTCAATTAGTGACCATTAATAAAATTGCCTCCACAACTTTTGTCTGCCAACAAAATAATAATGATGGCCTCCACAAATTTTGTCTGCCAACATATTCTCCACTATCTAACAGCCACAATACACAAAATTTTACCGTTGTAAATTCTACTCAATACAATCAAAGCCAACATACCAAACACTGCACAAGTGTCAGCACTAACAAAAGAACATGATAAATACCCATCCTTTGAATATTCTGAATGAGAGATATAAGCAAGGACAGATCTACAGCATGGCGAGCTGACGCACTCGCCCGTGCTGGATCTGTTGGGGAAAAAAATTGTTAGATTTTTGAGCTGCAACTCGAAAAATACAGTTATTTGACTGACGGCTGTCCTAGTTGAAAAAAATTCCTAGATCCTCCCCTGGATATAAGCAATAGTAGACAAATAAAGGGTTAAAAGTTATCTTGTTTTTGCCAATATGGGTGTGCATGTCAAGTGAATCCGGTATCTAGAATGACTAATATTGCCATCAAACCAAAAAAGCACATATTTCCAGTGCTATTAACATTGTTAGTTTGGACCAAAGTTCCGGCTACTATTCTGCACTATCTAATTAAGCCCCGTCCTTGGGTAGAAATCGGTTCTAATATACTGTCATTATTCCTAACTTCAGATTTAAAGATAATCTACATATTCACAGTTTAGGGTCGAAAACATTTACGAGAGCAGCTTCACCTTGAACTTAGAGTTGATCACACTATTCCATCACAGCTAACTATGTCAGTTCAGATCAAGTTTGTGCATGTCTAATGTTTGCCAAATGTCTCCAGAACAGGCTAAATCAGCAGCAGAGTTCGACCAACCGTGGAACTTGCTAGTAGATGAATAAGACAGGGACTTTTTTAATCTCTCATACTCTCTCTTCAGGGAATGGTACTCACCTGCACAATTGGAAAATAAGTATGGGACAGGACAAACATGGATAGGAAAAAATGTATTAGCAGGGAAAACATTCACAGAGAGACATAGGATAGTAATAACATAGGTATGATGATAAAATTATTCAGGCTGCAAGGCTGCAACCAGTGGCGGATTCAGGATTTTTATTTAGGGGACTGGAATTTAAAAATCTATGTAGTTTCGACTATACCATAAGCCGGCATTGGCAAGGCAACAAAATTCATTTGTATGACAAAACTTTTGATGAAAGTTCTAGCAGATTTTTGTAAAAGTTGTTGAAATTACATGAAATATGGGTTAAAATTAATTGTTGACTTTGACCTCAACTTTTCAGCAACTTTTAAACTATCCCAAACAAGCACTTCAAATATAAACATTATCAATAATAATTAGCAAATAAATGAAAAAATAGATAAGTGGCGGCAAACAAAGCACTTAATAACTGTGTGGTAATGTGAAATATAGTCGGCAATTTGAGAAACCGAGAAATTAAAGGTCGGAAGCATGAATATAAATATGTTCCACTTCTTTTACGAAGCTCAAGCGGAAGAAAACAGGACCACAGTGTAGCAAATTGTGTCAGGTGCCGATTAGCATAGTAACAAGCAAAGAGAGAATAATCAACTGAAAGATGAGAATCTTACCTTCCGCATTGAATCTCTCCTTTTGCAGTCTCACCACCTGCTGCTTTAGCGTGCTGTTTTCCATTGATAAAGCAAGCTGTTGCTGATACAGAGAAGCGACTCTGACAGCCAAATCTGACTCCAAATTCTGTATGTTTACATTTGGTGAAAGCAATTTTATTGAAAATGTCAGGAGCTGGAGTAAGTCGCAAATATAAGAAGCAATAACTGTAAATAAGGCAAACTGTTAATTATTTACATGCCTTTTATTTTCCTAGTTACAATAAGATATAGTGATTTTTCATCTGCATTTTACTTTGCACTTTTACAAGTTGATTCTTGCGATCTGATACAATGATACTAAAATTTAGACTGCGAAATATAATCACTAATTAAACCTGACTTGCGTTTGTATCTTATGCAGACGGTACCTGAAGAATGTCAACAGTTCTTTCAAGTTCAGCAATATATTGAAGCTTGCGAACTCTCGATCGCTGCCCAGGATGTCTGCATGCAAGTCATAATTTATCATAAGGAAAACATTGCAGGATAGAAGATGCCTTAGAATCCAATTGAACATGGAAAAAAGCAAGAAAACAAGAAGCGTATGACTGGTAGACCACTTCATCTAAAAGTTTAAGCTATTAGAGTCTTCAAATTGTGAGGGAATTGCAAGGTGGATTCAATTTTAGTCAAAGACTTGACACGTGCAAAATTTCATAAATGTTCAGCGGAAAGACTTCACATGTGCAAAATTTCATAAAAGTGTAGCAACAACACTTGAATTCAGAGCCTTTGCTTGGTATCTTTGCTGTTATATTGAACCACCTCATCTAAAATCTTAACTTGACAGAGGGGCAGGGTAAACCATTTAAAGTTTGTTTTCAACAATGACAAGCTCCCGAATTCACTTGTCTCGCCTACATTTTTTGTTAATTTCGAATCTTTGTAAATAAAATAATAATAATAAGTTCAGCATTCAGGCAACTGAAAATGTTATGTTATGAAGTACGACAGCCCAAGTGGCCGTGACTAGTAGTAAAGGTGAAATGACATCTTAAGAGGAATAACACGTGATGAGAATAAATGAACGAGCCCATCGTCACATGTCAGGATTTCTATTGTGAAGATGAAGAATAAATTCTGCACATATACTCAAAAACAGTTTTATTATCCAATCAAGAACTGAGATAGATGTATTCCTCTACCTATTAGAAATCATTTAAAGAGTTCCTATATTGACATAATCCTGATACACTAACAAGCAATTAGTGAAAAGAAATTCCATTTGCCAAAGAAAATATGCAGAGTACAACATCTGACCGTTTCATCAGTTTCGTCTCTGTATTAGTCCCATTCCCTGGACCAAAGGCATCACCTATTGAATCTGGCTGTGCAGTTCTAGAAACACACATATTGGCATCCAGATGCTGCAGAGGACTTTGTAAAACATATTCAGATAATGCTGAAACGATCGCATTCTCAGGAATTGCTACTTTGCCTTTTCTGCGAGGGGAATTGGGACCATATGCACAACCAGATTCAAATTCATTATCGGGTTCACAAGAATCCGGAGTCTTCAATCCATCTAGTTGTTCTAGACCTGGTAATGGGACAAGATAATCCAAAAGGGTAGAGGAATCACTAGCAGATCGTCGGTGAAAAATCCCACTAGAATCTGTGTCCGAATCGCTCAACAAATCATTAAGCCATGCTGGCTGCTCCTCTAAGATAGAACTTTGTGAGATGGATTTATGGTGTCTTGGGCCTCCAGGATGCAGTTCAATGTTGCATGAATTTGGGGAAGCTGAACCATAAGCTGGGCGAGTTACACTCTTCTTTTGATCGGGACAGCGAGGAGGAAGATGAGCTTGTCTCGACATGACTGATGTTAACTAGCAGCTGAACATCAGAATTTCAACGCCTAATAAAAGTTATTTATGTTTTAGCCTAATTCAAAAACATCAGAATATTATCATAACAGGCCTCACTTGCATACTGTAAAGCTAGAAACTTGATTAAAAATAGAAAAGAAATTATGAGAACATATGAATTTAGAACAAAACAACACGTAAATATTCGACTATTCGAGTACATGCACAAATTATCATGCATTTCGAGAATCCAATAAAAGAATTTGAACTCTTTTGCTCAATGGTTTTGCACTCGTAATTCAGAAAACAAAAGCTCCATATTGCAGGGAAAGAACTTGTAATGATATTTTAAATTATTGTAGTTGCTATTCAGCAGACAATAAAAGGATGATTTTCAACCCAATTCAAATCACGATTTTAACTGCAGTGACACATAATAACCAAAAAAAAAAAAAAAATGTATTTTATTTTTTATATTAATACAGTAGTAATGACTACAAAAACACAGAAATCAACTTTGAACTGCAAAAACAAGAAAAAAACCCAGAATATATCTTTCTTTAATTCCTAAAGAACAACAATAAAAGAAAGAAATATCAAGAAAATAAAAATTAAAACAATCATCAAATCGATTCATGAAAAACAACACTCAAACTATAAATCCTTTGGAATTTCCTATCCAGTTTCACCACACTTAATACCCAAACAACAAAATACGGAAGCAGAATATCAGTTGAAGAAAATCAAGAAAAAAAAAAAAATAAACAACAGAGAATCCCTGTATTCTTTCGTTGCAATAACTAGTACACCATTTTTTTTTTAAAATTTCTGGAACCAAAAAAGAAAAAAAAAACTCGGTATACCTTTTTCTTTCTGATTCTCCGAAGGAACACTGTAGTGAATGGCTAGTTCAAAGAGAAATGAAAAATGCAAGTTTCATCCAAGAATCTTTTAAACTTCAACTCAATTTATACAAATATACAGAAATCACAATTGCTACATGCATTCTTCTTATTAATATATCGAAATTATTATATAAATTAGAACGAAACTCAGAACTCCATTGAAGAATAGTTTTTTGCAGAAAGGAAGGAGGCGTTTTTGAGGCGAAACAGCTCTCTAACCTTTGTATTTCTTGCGTGCGCATGTCACCATCTCATTCAATTGAAACAAACTAATTTATTGATTCGCATTTATTGATGTTTCATTTGAAGAAATATATATAATGGAAAATTAATTTTTGTTTGTTAAAAGTTTTATGTTTAAAAAAATATGTTTAATTAATTTTTGTTTGTTTAGAAGTTTTATGTTTAAAAACATATTTTTTTTTTTATGTTTTTGAGGTAAAATATGTCGTTGAAAAATGGTATAAAAGTAAATATGTGTGATTAAAAAGTGTTTTGTGATTAAAAAGTGTTTTGAGAAATTATGTTACTTAAAAATATATTTTTAATTGGTTTGCCAAAAAGAGGCTAATGAGATTTTGACCAATGGTCTTTAGATTTAATATATATATAAATTTCCATTTAAAATATGTATATATTGTTGAAGGAGATTCTTAAAGTAAGATATTTTAAAGAAGGGAATAGAAATGTTGAAAACTAGGAAATAATGGAAAGGAATGAGAGGGAACCATTGAATGTATGCACACTAACAACTTGTTAAAATGTGACACGACTAATACAAATAAAATAAGTTACTGTCAACAAAACAAATTATTACTAGTATTAAACAATAAATAGATAATTTATACCATAATTAATTATAATGACTTCTAAATTATCACAACCACCTGCATAAAACGCGAAAATTATAGATAAAACTATTGAAATATTTTGGTTATATTTAAATTTTCAATAGGAAAATGTTGTGTACAATGTTTCAAAAAAAAAAAAAAAAGAATAATAATAATAATAAATTAATAATTCAATAATAATGTGATTAGCAAATGGTACTGAAATTTTGTGCCAACCATGCCCTAAGTATGTGATAATTATTGGATAGGATACATCAATTCTTAGGAGTGTCATATATAAGGCTGCGTTTGTGATGTGATTCAGAGCTCGGATATAAATCTTCAAACAACAATGGATAAAAACACATTCTCAACGACTAAAAAGACAACTTTGAGAGATTATTGTGAGGCTATTTTGTTTTCAAACATTATTCTTCATTGAATAAAATTTGAACTTGCGAGTTTAATTTTGTTGCTTTCAAACTTGGTTGAGATTTATTTTTGTTGTGATCAAGAGGTCAACATATCAATTGATTGTGTTAGTTGCTTGGTTCAATAATTTTGAATCAATCTCTAAACTTTGATATATTAACTTTCTTGGGTTCGTTTCAATCTTTTATAGATTGCGTAGTTACAATTGCTACGTGGTTTGCATTATATACCAACTGATGCAAACCACGTAACAATTGTAGTTACGAAACCCACAAAAGATTAATATGACCCAAGAACGCCAAATTAGATATATACTCCCTATCAATAGCTAAATTACACGGCTTATCACCCACATAACATATAGTCTTGAAGATAGAACTTGGATCACACTCCATCCATTTATGTGGATTTCAAGAATTCAAGAAAACTCAAGAATAATACGATTTAATCATCAATTAGCAAAGAAGGAATTTATTTTTTTGACTCGAGAAAATAGCTAGATGAAAAGGAATATCAAGAGTGACCAAGAATTTAAAGAAATTCAAGAAAGTAAGAATTTTAATTTTGATTCAAAAGGAAAGAAATGTCAAGAATTTTAAAGTAATTCAAGAAAGTGGTTCTATATAATTTTCAGAATTACCCTTTATTTGGGAATTTTGGGAATATATATGAATTTTCGGGATTTTTTTGCTCAAAATTCAACTACGACAGCAACGAAATAAACGGAATTTGATTTGGATATTAAATGAATGAAATAACGACCTTTGAATTTTTTTGGGATACTTTTCGGATCAAAGACTCAAGAATAGGAAGTACACAAATAACAAAAATAAAGAATTCAAGAATTGAAAGAATGATATAACCTTGATTTTTTTGAGCCTAAGCTCTGATACAAACTGATGCAAACCATATAATAATTGTAACCACGCAACTCACAAAAGATTGAAACGACCCAAGAACGCCAAAAAGAATCACGATTTAGAGATTGATTCAAAATTAATTGAATCAAGCAATCAACAGAATCAATTGATATGTTGACCTCTCGATCACAATAATAATAAATCTCACCCAAATTTGAACTCAACAAGATTAAACTCGCGAGTTCAGATTTTATTCAATAAAGAATAATGTCTAAAAGCAAAATAGCCTCACAATAATCTCTCAAAGTTGTCTTTTTAGTCGCCAAGAATGTGTTTTCATCTATTATTGCTTGAAGACTTGTATTCGAGCTTTGGATCACATCAGTTTGATAGCGAGTGTGGAATTTGGGTAGAAAGAAAATGAATTTCAGGGAATTGAATGTTTTATGTATTTGATTGGTTTAATTTTCTAACTGGAAAAAGTGAAAAAAATTTCAACTTTTGTTGTTAGATTGACATTATTTTTCATGTCAAATAAATGAAAATTTGGCTATTTTAATAAAAAAAAAATATTTTTTATTTTTCACACATTTGTGCTTGATAATAATAATGTTGATTTTTTGATAAAAAATAAACCAATTAACAATAATAAAAATGATCACGAAAGTTGCCATTAGCTAGGCAAGAAACCAATTTCCCTGAAAAAGTGGAAAACAAGTGCTTGAAAAGAAGGAATTGAATTGCCTAAAAAATTTGGAATATCAAACATGCAAAAGTTAAAGTTTGGATAGAAAATCTTTACTTTTCTTGAAAAACTATTGAATCAAACGTACCCTAACTGTTTTTTCATCACTTAAATTGAAACACTAAAATATATACATTGAATTAGTGTTTCAATTTAAGAGTTGAAAAAACAGCTATAAAGCTCTGACATTTATGTCTTATACGTACTTCGTAGTTGGGGCAATTAAAATAGTGAATTACATTGTCATATCTTTGTTGGTTGGTTGGATGACTAAACTAATGCAACTTGTACATAAACCCACAATTTCTTTGCTAACACTTGTTAACCTAATAATAATGCAATTTTTTGTCCAACTTTTTCAATATTTATAATCAACTAGACAAATAATTTGTGAATATTTTACTAATTATAGTTTCAAGACCGTATAGAATTAAAGCAGATGATTGATTACTTGATAAAATTTATGATTTGGCAGGTTTGGTAAAAAAAAAATTGTTCTATAAACATATAATACGATGTTTTCAAAGTAAAATATATGTTTTGAAAAGTGATTGTGAAAAATGTGTATAATAAAAATATAATTTGAGAAAACGTGTTGTTTATAAATTAAGATATAAACGATTAATCAAACAGAGTCCTATGAAAGCATATCATAAGAATCTCGGATAAAATATCCTAGGAAACGGCCAAAGTCTCTTTTCCGAGTGTGCTAATCTTTCTTGTAGGCCCTAAGTTAACCTCTAGTGAAGACAATGATTGATAATTATGTGGTTGATGCAACTTTTGAAATTAACATCATGATTTTAGGATGATTTCAAGCAATATTAAAGACCTTGAATGACTAAAAGCAAAATGCATTGGCTTTGTTTATTCATGATTTATCAAACAAGTACCTAGGGAAACGAAATCTTTAAGTTTAAGTATGTCGATTCTAAATGATTGGTCTTGCATTATATTATATATATGCACGCCTAGGTTTCTAAAATAAATAGTACTTGTTAAAAAGGATGTTACTTTTCAACAATGAGATGAGAGCTCTTTATTATGTGATTATTATTCTAAGTTTGTATACAGTCAAACTATATTGAGAAACTAATCCATGGAAAAAATTCTTGACACTACTTGCTCAAGCTATAATGATCATTAGTTTAAAATAAAATAATATATATATATATATATTCTGTGCAAGTAAATTGCATTTTATTCTAACAAGTAAATAGCATAAATTGTCATGATAATTAACACTACTATAAAATGTGACATCAGGGATGGTTTCATTTTGCATACAATTCATTTATTTAATTTTTTCCAATTTTCATAATATTTCTACCGCTTAAACAAAGTATCCTCCTATATTATATTTATTGGCAGGACAAATGAAGTTTTTTTTTAACACCAATCACTTTCCTTTACAAACTATTTATTCTTAATATATGACCAAATTTGAAATTTTTGTATTGAGTGATCCTCCAAATAATTTTTAACATAAATTTCTAAAAATGATGTATTCGCACAAATTATATAGCACGTTTATTTATATTCAAAAATATTAATCCAATTTTCATTTCACGTGTAAACATTTATATAAAATATCACATTTATTTATATTCAAATATATTAATTCAAATTTCCATTTACAATATAACACACTTACACAGAATATATTTATTACAACTCTTATCAAATATATAATAAATATTAAATTTTTTTAAAAAAATTATTTATTTAGAACATAAAAAGTGGATTTTGACGGGAATCTATGTGTATATTTTTATAACGGCTCTCCTATATATATATTCATTCAATTTTGTATGTGCCACTCGCATGAAGTAAGCCTCTGTTCGGCAATTGTTGTTTAAACATCAATGTAAACTGCACAATTTTTTAAATCATTTTTTAACCTTACATATTTTATCTCTTCATTTTAACCACACATTTTACCTAAAAATCCAAATAATCAATTTAAACTGATTATAATAACCACCGAATAAAGTCTAAATTAGAAGGGAATAACTGTCCTAACACTTTTATTATTTTTAATTTTAAATACTCCCAATTTCAACAGTTCTCTTTCTTTTCTTTAATAAATATACGAGTGGCTGCACGTGCGATGTGCATGGAATGTTCTTATTTCTTTATATATTAACGTAAATAAATTTATGTAAAACAAAAATTGAAAGGCTTTGCTAAGAAACAAAACAATATTGTCATTTAGACAAAGACAGCCTCTACGTGCTCAACAATGACAATAGCATAATGTAAATTAAGGTTGCATGAATACAAAAATATTTCTAGTTAAAATAAATGGTAATAATAAAATGGAAATTGTATCGTTAAATATAACAACTGAAGATTGATGTTTTATTTTCTCTTTTGAAAATTGAAATTTTTTAAATAACTGGCTATTGTTTAAATTAATAAACAAAAGGAAGGAACTTGTAACTAACCTTATTTATGTACTCAGTGTACCTCTCTCCAAATGTCTCTAGCATCAAAGCTTCCTGTAGTTTTGCTTTCTACCGATTGTACATAACACGAACTATATATAGAGCACCAGGGGAGCTTTGAGTGCAGTGAAATATGTAACAAAAAAGAGCATCAATGACGCATAAATTGGGTGTTGAATGGACATGTATGGGCCAAACTGAACAACAACACTAGGCGCAGCCACATGTTGTGAAAATATTGTAAGTGCATAATATCGTGAACAAGTAATAAAGTGAATTTAAAAGTTCGAGTTGTCGATCTCACGAGAACTAAACTATCTATTATTAGCTTATATTAATAAAATCCTAAGCAACAAATAAACACAAAGATTGATTGATTGATTGATTTTTTTTTTTAATGAACTACTAACTAGTGAACGCAATTAAATATCAAAATAAACTAAATAAGCAAATAAAATATTTGATTTTTCTTTTATGAATTAAAAGTATTGGAACTTACGATTGTATCCTAATTCTCCTATTCAATCTCCCATCTCATGTTTTTCTTTCTAAAGTAGTATTTGATTGAATTCACAATTGTATCTAAAATTTCCCTCTAGAGTTTAAATTAGTACTATTTAATTAGGTCAATCATATATCTCTATGTTAGGTCTGAATAAGCTCTATTTAAACGCATTCAATCATAAGAATTAGTAAATATCACAATAACCACAACCATGTATCTCTACATTTTTGTTAAATTGTCAAAATTTATCACGTGGTCTAGATATATAACTCGTCTTTCGACTAGTTACAATATACAAATCAATGAATTAGTGGCCAATTAATTCATGCATTAAGATTTGAAATAAACTCAGTCATCAAATTAAAGCATAAACACATAAGAATTGAAATTAAATCATTAAACTAAGAATACATCGTTCACCTCAACTAATAAATTATTTACACATAATTAAAGAAAAACAAGAAGAATGTATAAAGAAGAATATCAACAAATTCTAGAAATAATTTGAGAAGAAGAAGGAATTCTTGCACCAATATCCAATCTTCAACCCAAATCTTGATTTTCTTCTTTAGCTTCTTTGAGTTTTTCCTTGATTTATTGTATGATCTCTATGAATAATGAAATGAGGGACCTTTTTTGGTCTAAGATAGGTCTTTATATAGTTTCGAAGTTAAGAAAGTGGTTAAATCCTAATTGGGCTCGAAAAGAAATAAAATAAAAACAGAAAAAACGTCAATACCAAACTTAAAACCCTAAAAATTCATTCAGCCAGATTGTTATAGTGCAACCGCGGTCGGACCGCAGCATATAGGTGAGGAATCAGAACGTGTTTCCTTTTTGCAATACAGTCCTTCTAAAGATGTAGTAAGAACAATTCCTTATGTTTATCAAATTTAAAGTAATCCCAAAACCTACAAAGCTGTGGCTTCTAAAGATAACACATTTTTGAAAGATACTACAAGTGATGAAATGTATTATATAATGTCTAATAATACTTGGAAGATTGTTGAGTTATCGACTAGATCTAAAGCTATTGGTTGTAAGCTGGTATTTCGAAGGAAATATTTATTAGTGATGGCTCAATCCAAACATATAAAGTAAGATTAGTTGTTAAGGTTGTCAACAAAAAAGAATGAATTGATTATTTTAATACTTATGCACCCGTGGCTATAATTACTTCAATTAGAATTATTTTTGCATTGGTATCTATATATGATTTATGTGTACATCAAATGGATGTAAAAATCGCATTTTTAAATGGAAAATCAGATGAAGAAGTTTATATGGAGCAATCGGAATGTTTCAGTTATTCCGGAAATGAAGATAAAGTTTGTAAAATAGTTAAATCCTCGTATGATTTAAAACATGCTCATAAGAAATGGCATGAGAGATTTGATAATGCTATTATTTGGTTTTTCACATAAGACGGTAGATAATATATGCTAAAAATGTGGTAAATATATTGTGTTTGTATGTTTATATGTAGACTACATGTTGATTATAAGTAATCACATGGACAATATAATATAAAACGAAGATGTTTCTATCTTTCGCATTCAAAATGAAGGATCTTTGTCAAGTAGATACCATATTGAATATAAAAGTGATCAAGAACGATACAGGTTATTCATTAACTCAATCACATTATATATTGAGAATATGATTGAAAAGTTCAAACGTTTGAACGTTAAAGAGGCAAATACTATGATTGATTCGTAAAGAATGTTGAAGAGCTATTGCTCAACTCGAATATGCAAGTATAACTAGTAGTCTTATGTATGTTGTGCAATGTACAAGACCAATTATTGCATTTGCGGTAAAGAAACTTAGTAGGTTTAGTGTTGAATGTTGGGAATCAATTGGAAAGGTAATTGGTTATTTGAAACAAACCAAAAAACATTGGATTCCAATATTCTAAATTTTCAGTTGTACTTGAATGATTTACTGTCGCTAGTTGGAGGTCAAGTGCGGGTGAAAACTGTAACGACCAAGAATTTTTACGCGATTAATAATTATTTTAATAGAAAATCGTGTCGCTACTATTTCACCCATTTTTATTAAGTTAACGCCGCGACGTATTCGTATAGCCAAGTCAAGAAATAATCGAGATCGTTCGATTTTAAATTAAATTCCGAATTTCTAAAAATATCTCCATTCTCTTGATTTAAAGTATATTAAGTCCAAGTACTTAATTCAATGTTATCCCAATATTTATTTATACAAAAATTATTTTTATTATTGAAATTAAGAAAATATATGCAAGCATGAGAGGTTCCATTATATGTAATCATGAAGAGCATAATATTTGTATAAATATGGAAAAGTATATGAATGATTTATATACTCCATTATATATAATCATGAAGAGCATAATAATTGTATAAATATGGAAAAGTATATGAATGGTTGATAGACTCCATTATATGTAATCATGAAGAGCATAATATTTGTATAAATATGGAAAAGTATATGAATGAATTATATACTCCATTATATATAATCATGAAGAGCATAATATTTGTATAAATATGGAAAAGTATATGAATGATTGATAAGACTCCATTATATGTAATCATGAAGAGCATAATATTTGTATAAATATGGAAAAGTATATGAATGATTTATATACTCCATTATATATAATCATGAAGAGCATAATAATTGTATAAATATGGAAAAGTATATGAATGATTGATAGACTCCATTATATATAATCATGAAGAGCATATTATTTGTATAAATATGGAAAAGTATATGAATGGTGCTTTACTTTAAGAAAATGATGTGTTAAAATTAATAGAATTGAATGATTATGTTTACAATATGCCAACTTTATACATCTATTTAAACCCATCTCTTTTACACACAACTCTACACATATACACTTATTTCCAACCTCTTGACAAAATCCACAAGTAAGAGAAATTCAAGGTGGTCAAGAAAGTTTTGGTCCATTTACTACTACACTTCATTTTAATCTTTTAAAAGGTAAGTATATCTTATGTTTTTATGAAAAGTAAGTATGTTTTTATGAAAGGTAAATACACCTTATGTTTTTATGAAAAGTAAGTATGTTTTTATGACAAGTAAGTATATCTTATGTTTTTATGAAAAGTAAGTATGTTTTTATGAAAGGTAAATACACCTTATGTTTTTATGAAAAGTAAGTATGTTTTTATGACAAGTAAGTATATCTTATGTTTTTATGAAAAGTAAGTATGTTTTTATGAAAGGTAAATACACCTTATGTTTTTATGAAAAGTAAGTATGTTTTTATGACAAGTAAGTATATCTTATGTTTTTATGAAAAGTAAGTATGTTTTTATGAAAGGTAAATACACCTTATGTTTTTATGAAAAGTAAGTATGTTTTTATGACAAGTAAGTGTATCTTATGTTTTTATGAAAAGTAAGTATGTTTTTATGAAAGGTAAATACACCTTATGTTTTTATGAAAAGTAAGTATGTTTTTATGACAAGTAAGTATATCTTATGTTTTTATGAAAAGTAAGTATGTTTTTATGAAAGGTAAATACACCTTATGTTTTTATGAAAAGTAAGTATGTTTTTATGACAAGTAAGTATATCTTATATTTTTATGAAAAGTAAGTATGTTTTTATGAAAGGTAAATACACCTTATGTTTTTATGAAAAGTAAGTATGTTTTTATGACAAGTAAGTATATCTTATGTTTTTATGAAAAGTAAGTATGTTTTTATGAAAGGTAAATACACCTTATGTTTTTATGAAAAGTAAGTATGTTTTTATGACAAGTAAGTATATCTTATGTTTTTATGAAAATGTTTGGATCATTGCTATGAAATCAATCTCACAAGATTGTTATGGGTTCCATATGATATGTTTATGATTATGCTAAGGGGACCGGAGTTTAGTAGCGCTACACATAAGAATTCTTGTCATTTAAGTTCGGTAAAATTCTTGTGTCTCCCTATGTTTATGAGTATTTCGATCCTATCCTATGTTATGATGAAAATGATCCATATGCTTTCAAAAGAAAATTTATGCTTGGTATACTTACTGGGATTTTATAAATCTCACTCCACGATATTTACCATTTTCAGATAATTGAAGGTTCGAGGCGGTCAACATGGAAGTGGCAAAAGTGGTTAAGATTGATGAGATAATTATGTTGAACTTTATGTAAGAAAATTATGTTCTAATTTTATTCACCAATAAAATTATGGGATTCTAATTATTCTTTTGAATAATTTTACATTACTATTTAAGTCTCGATAATATGATATGAGTCACTTTTAGTGGCACTCGAATGGTCGAGAATTCGGGTCGTCACAAAAGTCAACTTCAGGTTGGTTGTTCACTCTTGGAGGAGGCGTTGTTTCTCGAAGATGTAAGAAACAAATAATGATTACACATTCTACTATGAAATTCGAGTTCGTAGCATTAGCTGAACTTGAAAAAGAAGCAGCGTGACTTAACGATCTTCTTTATAAAGTACCATTAGAAGCAAAGATTGAGTCTTCAATATCTATACTATGTGATAGTCAAGCTATACCAGCAAGAGATTATAGTAAAGTTTACAACGAAAAGTCTAGGCACGTGGGTATTATACACAATTATATAAGAAAATTAATAAAAACTGGAGTAATTTCACTCACATATGTGAGATCAAGCAAGAACTTAGCTTATCCATTCACAAAAGCTCTTACCAGAGAGATGGTAAGATTAACATCGAATATGATAGGATTAAAACTCCTTAAATAAATTCACAAATGACGGAAACTCTAGAAGTCATTACAAAATGAGGAATACATATGTTCAAAGGGTAACATCAAGTTATTTGATAACTGAATTGATTACAACACTTGGAATTACAACCTCAAGTCATATCCTAATAATATAAGTTCTGGGTTATTATTTGAATGGTTGAATAATAATCTTAAATAAATTCAGTACTTTTAGGAAAGACGGAGTTGCTTCCACAAAAGTTTATGAATGCAGATGGCGAAAGACCATTAAAGTGCCAAAGTATAATTTTCTTGAACATATTAAGCTAGAATGTTCACGTGTGTGATATCATCGGTAATTTCATAAGAAATAATTGGTTCAAAGCTAAGACAACATGAGATTTTGATATTACTTTGTTATATTATCACTAAAGATACCTTATCTTATGTGTAACATCATTTACAAATTTTGAGTAGATTCTCATATTTGAACAATGGGGGATTATTGTAAAATGTTGTTCAAATATATATTGGATTGTGTTGTTCAAAATATATAGTGAAATAGATTAAAAAAAAAAAAAAGATTCAAAATCATGCAAAGATAAAGAGAAAATGAAACTCGGACTGCTCGAACGGAGAATCTCGAGAGTCGGACAAGCCTTGCAATCGCAAGGTAATGGAATTTTGTAATTTGCTTAAAAAGTATATTGACTTGTGATCATAGCTCTTCAAAGCATTGCCATTGCAAGATACAATTCTTTGGGCATTGGACCGTTTTGTGATCATAGCCCTCAATTGCAAGGAAGGAAAATCTGACCGTTAGGTTTTATCATAATAAAATTTTTGGCAACCTTTCATCTATCAAATTCACCATTTTGTGAAAAAATGGAACCCATGCGAAGAGCTATGATGAAATTCTATAAATAGTAATAAAATCTCATGGATTAAACACAACAATAACATCATTCATATTGAGATTATCCTAAACTATTCTTCCAAAACTCAGATTTTTCCTTTAGTTTTGTTCCTTCTTTTCGTGTTTCAAAAGTGCTATTTGTAACACTTTTTGGATTGAAATCCGCTAAAACAATTTGTGTGTAGCCCTTTAGCATTCTCATCAATATCGAGAGAGTGCAAATTATGTTAAAATTAAATTTGATATAGATGAATGTTCATCTAAAATCCACGAACATCATGCTGTAATTATCAAGATCGATACTGAAGCGGAAGCGTACCTGAATTCATTGTTGTGTTTGATTGAACGGGGTTATGGCCTTCCAACTGATTCGTGGTTTTCTCCTTATGTTTCTTCTCTGTTGACGGGGATGCAGAGAATTATGAAAAGCCACGCTCAATTGGGGACCATGACCTGTATAAATAGTTGTAGGGCAACTATCATGTTTCAATATTATTAAATTGGCCCCTCATCAATTTAAAACATTGAATCCGTCTCTACACTTTAATCTCACGACACTTAATACCCATTAGTCCCGAATAATCTTTAGTGGATCACTGCATTGACTAAATCCTTAAGATAGCACCACACATTTTATTTTATACATGTTTGGCCCCATATTATTGAATTTATCCAACAATCTCCCACTGGGCCATACATGTATCCTTACAAATGTGTACAACCTTATGAGCTCAAAATGTGCTATCATTATTAAGGGTATTTCCAAACAATCTCGTCCATCAATCATATCAATATAGGATCAAAGCGACTTTCGTTACATTAATCGTAACTAAATCCATCAATGGTCACGTATACCAATACAACCAAATGACATAGATCAATCATGAGAGTGTAGTATGAAAATTACATGTTATGTGATCCAAACATGCCTATTTTCAATTGGTCCGACTTTATTCCTTAGGTGAGATCAATACCAAACATAATGTAACAGAGTAGTATGAACTGAATACTTTATTTCTGTACAGAAAATTATCCAAATACACAAATGTGTCCAAAACCAAAACATAAAGCAACCAAAATACAAACTCCCACTAAATCATGATATCCTCAAGAAATATTACACCCATACGAGCAGTGTGCTCGTGAAAGACCTTGGGTGCTAATCCCTTAGTAAGCGGATCCGCAATCATGGAGTTTGTCCCAATATGCTCTATGGAAATCTGTCTACTCTGTACCCTTTCCTTCACAACCAGGAACTTAATGTCAATGTGCTTTGACTTGGTTGAACTCCTGTTGTTATTGGAATATAGCACTGCAGAGTTATTGTCACAATATAACTTTAATGGTCTTTCAATTCCATTCAGAATGCGCAGCCCGGTGACAAAATTTCGCAGCCATATCCCATGATTAGATGCCTCATAACAAGCTACAAATTCTGCTGCCATAGTGGAAGAAGCTACGAGTGTCTGCTTAGCACTCCTCCAGGAAATGGCTCCTCCAGCTAGCAGGTATATGTAGCCTGATGTGGATCTTCTACTATCTTGGCATCCCGCAAAATCAGAATCGGAGTATCCTACGATCTTTAACTTATCCGATCTGCTGTATGTAAGCATGCAATCTCTTGTTCTCTTTAAGTACCTCATAACCCTCTTTGCTGCTTTCCAATGATCCATCCCAGGGTTACTTAAATATCTACCTAGCATTCCAACAATGAACGCTATATCTGGACGTGTACAAACTTGAGCATACATCAGACTACCAACAGCTGATGCATAGGGAATCTTTTGCATTTCCTTAAGTTCAAGATTATTTTTCGGGCACTGATTGAGACTAAATTTGTCTCCCTTAGCAACAGGGGTGTCCCCTGGTTTACTATCCTGCATGCCAAACCTTACAAGAACTTTATCGATATAGCTCTTTTGTGATAATCCAAGAATACCCCGAGAGCGGTCCCGGTGTATCTGAATTCCTAATACGAAAGAGGCGTCCCCAAGATCTTTCATCTCAAAATTCCTTGACAGAAAGCTCTTGGTTTCGTGCAACATGCCTATATCATTAGTGGCAAGCAGTATGTCATCGACATACAAAACCAGGAAAATATGCTTACTCCCACTGAACTTGTGATACACACAATCATCAACAACATTTATCTCAAAACCAAACGAGATGATCACTTGATGAAATTTGTAGTACCACTGACGGGAAGCTTGCTTGAGTCCATAGATGGATTTCTTTAATTTGCAAACCATATTCTTCGAGTCTCCTGACACGAAGTTTTCTGGTTGCACCATATAAATCGTCTCATCAATGTCTCCATTGAGAAACGCCGTCTTTACATCCATCTGATGTAACTCAAGGTCAAAATGTGCAACAAGTGCCATGACTGTCCTGAAAGAGTCTTTCGTTGAAACCGGAGAGAAAGTCTCTTTGAAGTCAATACCTTCCTTTTGTGTAAAGCCTTTAGCTACAAGACGAGCCTTATATCTTTCCACATTACCTTTCGAATCCCTTTTGGTTTTAAAAATCCATTTACAACCAATGGGTTTCGCACCTTCTGGTAATGGGACAAGATCCCAAACTTTATTTGGCCGTTTGTGCGCCCCGAAGCGGCGAAGTGGCAAACAACTTTGCCTAAACGGATTGAGCCGAGCTTTTGAGTATTTGGCCGAAGTCGACACGAAATCATTTTAATCGATTTTCAATTCTCGATTTTATTAACCAATATCCAACATTACCATTCCTATGTCAAGTTCTTGTACACTTGGACAAACTTTAGATGCACCGACCTTCTTTTAAGGTAGGGGGAGGCAGTCGCAGATCCTTCAACGTTCAAATCAACCAACCATCAAGAGTTAATATTTTGAGGTGGAAAATGAATGAGAGCTAAGTTCAGGTTGAAGAGGTTTTACTAAGAAATGTCAATGTTGATTTGGATGATGATGCGTGTCGTAATGCACCAAAATAATAAATAATTCCTTAATCACTAAATATTAATTAATAATGTAGTAGTGAGAGTAAGTGTTGATCCCACGAGGAAGTGTGAACTTATTTAGTTGCTTGAGAAATTAGAATGGAATGAGATTTTGTTGTTTGGAATTACTTAAATAAAAACTATGCATAAAATAAATAAATAAATAAATAAATGTAGAAAATTAATATGAGAAACAATCTTGTTCTCGGGTTCACTTGTGCCCCCAATTATTGTTATACTTTCTCTTGTAACGTGTTTCATCTCTAATTCAATTATCAATCGTAAATAATCAACAAGCTCTAATTATTCCAATTCTTCCTTTTGTGTATTGACTCAAAACAAGCTCTTTGAATCAATTCTAGTCAGTGGATAATCTTAAACAAGCTTTTAGGATTTAATGCAAGGCAAGTATGAAAAACGAGAAGAATTAGATTGAATTGGATAGTTAATTTCACAACCTCGAATTAATCAATCCAAGTTGAATTATTACTAAACCTACACGAGATTTATTTACTACCAAAGTAAAGATTCAATGACAGTTACGGATCAATAATCTAAACATAGCATATTCATGAATCCATAGATCAATAATCCAATTGGCCAAATTAAACTATTAATCAAATAAACTCAATTGAACATTCAAAACATAATAATCCAACAATTGAAAGAAAGGAAATAGATACAACGTTACTCGTTTATAGAAAAAGAGAAATAATAATAAATGAATCTACAGAACTTCTCACTTGAACAAGACAAGGAAATTAGCCCATCATAATCATGGTGAAATCCTCAATTTGATTCATGATTTCCACTTCTTGTTGATGCTTCTTGCTTGAAGGTATCCCAAGAATTCTCTACTCTTTGCACTAATTTTTAGCTTTCATTATGTGGTGATTTTTCTCTTTTTATAGCTCCAAAATTATTACCTAAAGATCCTAAAAAGATTTTCCAAAAAATAGACCTTGAACCAGATTAGGAAAATACTTGCCAGAAAGTTACGGTCGTAACTTTCCTTGTTACTGTCGTAAACTAGTTATTGGACATTCTTGACTTTTGAAGGTTACAGCCGTAACCTCATACATTATAGCTTTAACTAGATTTCTATTGTTTTCTCTACGATCGCAACTTACAGCCGTAACTTACAGTCTTAAGGCCGTAAATTGGTTATTGGATTTTTTCTCTGTGATCGTGACTTACAGCCGTGACTTACTATCTTACAGCCGTAAGTTCTTCCCTGTCCTTGATCTCCCTTTCTTAATTTTTGGCATTTATTTGGTTCTTTTTCCCTCTTTTTCTTTCTTTGTGATCATACAAAACACAATAAATAAGAATGAATTAAACGATATTTAAATAGAATTAAACAATTAACAAAATAAGACAATAGGTGAGCTAAATATGTGCCATCAAAGCACTTATCAGATGACACGAAATATGAGCTTTAATAGTGAATTGAAGAGGTGGTTTGTCCTTTAACATGTTGCTTAAAATGAGGTGGTTAACTTACTGGGGAAATGCTATTTTGCTACCTTTTTTTTGCCATCCTAGATGAATGAAACTTTATGGGCTTTGATTTTAGAGTTGATGTGATGTATAAATAAATAGATTGCTATCATGTGTATAAATGTAAAACTTTATATCAAATTTTCAGTTCCTATAGCATGATTCACCTCTGTCCTTGATTGCCTCAATTAGGGGGGGTAGGAGAAGTAACTTCAGGTGTTGTGACTTGGGTGCCCTGATTTATATCTTATTATTTATTAAATATATATTTTTCACTGTAAATACATTCATTCATCGCTGAAATTTTTTTGCTAATTCATTGGAAATCTTCAGAAAGAAATAAAAAATTACCCATAGAAATTTCTAATAAAATTTGGTAGCTTAAAAGACAATTGAAGTTTATCTAAAAACATCACTTTTCTATTGTATCACTATTATATATAAGAATCACTTAAAGTTTCACTATTCATAAGGCAGAAACACGCCTTTTACAAAAAAAATAATAATAATAATAATAATAATAATTAAAAAAATCGCGCTCTCCACCAAATAAACACTAAAGTTTTCTCACCATATATCATTGCGTTCACTCTCCCATCTCTTCGCCTAGAGTAGTCTAGAATCTTCCTTCGTTTCCTCTCTCTCGTTCTCGTCCTCTCTTTAATTCAGTTTCGATCGATTCGATTTGATCTTTCACCTTCCGCACTTGCTATCTGCTTCCTTCGAGCTTTCTTCTCCGGCGGCTATGTTCTTATTCATCGACCTTTTTGTCGATATATATATATATATATATATATATATATATATATTTGTGGCATTATTGCAATCAAAAGGTTTAACCCATGTCTCCAGCAAACCCTAATTTCTGATTATCAGATCTCTGCATATTTATATACGTATATGTACACTACGAAATATTTTTACCTGTATTTGATTTATTTATTTTTTGGTTGAATTTCGTGGGTTTTGTTTATTGTGTGCAGTAAGGGTGATTGGGTGAAGAGGGTTTCAGCACGACAATTTTGGAAAGGAAAAAGGCGACGAATAGTTTACTGATTGTTTCCATATCTGTAAGAGCTTCTTCATTGCCAAGGATCTTCTGCAAAGTTTCTCTCATCAATCTAAAGGTTCGGTTACTTATAGGTATGGTGGATGAATTTACTGTTTTTTCCCATATCTGTAAGAAATTCTTCATTGTTTTTCCTTTCCCGTTTCTTTCTCCCAACACCGGAATTTTTCATCGTCGACCATCGCAAAGATTACGACCCTCCCCCTTTTTTTTTTTGGTAGGATTTGACATTTTCATCATTGACATATTTGATCAAGAAAGAGATTGACCGAAATAATGATTGATACAAGGTATTTTAGTACTAATTGATTATTTTCTACGAATCTTGGATTTTTTATTTTTTGGATTTAAAATGGAATTTTGAGATGGGTTGCTACTCTTTCTGAAGTTTATGCAATTATTTTGCCAAAATTTATTATTTTCATAAAATTTTCATGTAAAAATTGAACTTATTTAATGAGTTTTTTTCCCTCTCCACGTCTTTGTGTTCACTTTAGTTGGGGTAATCACTATAGCATCAAAATTTTCTAAAAGATTGATTGGTGAAAGCGGAATTTATTGATTCTAATGAAGATGGATACATCACTGGCATTTACTTCCTAATATATGTATATATTTTCCGATGTACTTCTCGTTTCTTGATCCTTGTACTGTAAAACTTGAATGCATTTAAATACTTCAGATTGATTGGCACCTCTGCTCCTTTTTTTGGTTTACCATTAAGACCGCATTATAGTATGTTTGATGATAGATTGACAATACTCAAGTTGAAAATATTACTCACTGGAGGGATTGTGCTTTTGTTTGGAGTCTTTTTGTTCTTCAACACTTCTCATTATGTTTATCCCCTGTTCCTTATCCAAATAAGTTTAGTTTACATGTTTCTTCATTACTTTATATAAGGGGCACACGTTTTGTGAATTTATCAAATTCACTTTTTCACATATGCTTCTTTTAATTCTCATAATAATAATATGTAATGACCGTAAAACTACGTTTTAAAGTTATTTTATGTGGTTGTATATAATCTCACCATATATGACAGTTTGATATAGAAGTGGTGCATTTGTAGATGCAATCCCGAGTTGAGCATCTTTCTAAGACAGCAACGTCAGGGATAGGGCATCGTTCAAAAATCAAGGTTTTCGTGTTAAAATTTTTGTATTATTGAATGTTGTATCCAACTGAAGCAATAAGCTCAATAGTTATGTATTCCTTTCTACATTACAGGATATGAGCAATGAGTTAGTTGACAGCAATCCTTATAGCATACTTATGGCACTTCAGCTAATGGTATTGGGGACAATTACGAGAGAATTAGGGAATTCTCGATTCCTGTATTTTTTGGTAACTAACTCCTTCCTTTTCGAGCTTTTGTTCTGTTATGTATTCAGCTTTTCAAAAGATTAGTGCACTAAATTGTAATGCTCATGATTAAAGATGTTAATGATTCGCCAAGTATAATAATAACCCGTTACTTTCCTACATATATTAGAGAAATTCATGCCTTTCAAGCTTCCTCCAGTGCTTGATTTTAATTATTGAGTCTCTCTTATGCATTTACTCGTACTATATAGGTTAATAATCTTTTGTAATCTTTGTATTGGTATTTATACTGAATGGCCAGATTGGAAACTGGTGTTTAGATATTACTATATTCATTTACGGTGTATAGGTGGTGTTGGCAGTGTTGCAGCTGAGATGTTAACAAGTTGAGGCATAGGTTGCCTTTTGTTGTATGATTATGACACAATGGAGTTAACTAAAATGAACTGGCTATTTTTCCATCTAGAGCAGGTGTACCAAGATAAATATTTTCAATTGTAAGATATTAGAATTTCTCAGCAGCTATTTCCATTGACTTCATGAAATAGTTGAGCCTCTCTTATTTGATATTGATTAATCTTGTTACCAGCAGTCTCTTTCAGTTTACTGGGCATGCCCATGAGGATTACAGGAGAAAATTAAACTTTGTTGGAAAAATGAAGGTTGTAGATTTCGAGAAGGTTGATGGCTATGTCCACCAGCTCAAGGGTAGCAGCTCCACATATCATTTTTTTTCTGCATATTTAGTGGAAGAATAAACTATTTCTTTTGTAATCTTTAATTGATATTTTTCACCGTTTCATTAACTAAATTTCAGAATTTTGATACTTTGTGGTTTAATTTGCTCAGTTTAAGTTATTTCTATATACATTAATGTCAAGAGGAAATATGGCGATGAACCCAATTGTATCACCATCACGAGTTCTATTTCTTCACCTTTTGAAGCACTACAAATGATAAAATGCTGTCTTGAATCCCCTTGGACTGCCTACAATAGAGCAAGAGTGTATGGATACAACGACCATCAATTGATCAAATAGCATTGAAAGCAATGTCAATCTAAATCTTAACCAAAATTTGAAGCTGGAAAGAGTCTAAAAAATGAGCACGAAGTCGAAGACGAAAATCCATATGGAGATCCTGAGGTGTTTCCCGCTATCTCAAGACGTTGTTTGAGAGGAAGGTCACCTGGCTCGAAAAGGGATCGTCTGATAAAAACTTAGACTTTGTCATGAAAATTGCGATATTTGATGAATTGCTCATCCACTTTTCCTCTTAATCTCCATCTTGATTAATATTATTGTGATTATATAGTTTTTTGCATGCAATTTATTATAATGCTCTCGATCTAACAAGGTAATCTGTTTACTTGAAACTCTGTTCATATGGTTTTTGGGTATAATTAATTATAATGCTTGAGCAACCATATTTTATTATTGTAATTGATAAAAAATTGATTGGGTTTTTTTGTTGATTGTAAATGGCAGCTTAAAGCTATTTTGGATTTGATACATTTTCTGCTATTGATGTCAGAAAACTTGGAGGTGGTGGGATTTTTATTTGAAATTTGAGGACATTGAGGAAGTAATTCCTTAATTAGAGAAAGTATCAGAAGCTGTAGGTGGTGGGATTCTATTATGTCCACTTCATTCCAAATTCTAAAAAGTAGCCTGAAATGGGATTTTATTATGTCCACTTCATTCCAAATTTGTTTATCATCGTCTTCTCCTTTGGCTTAATTACTGTTGTCTTGATTGTCTTATAAATTTTTTCCCCTCCTTCACGTGAGGAAGATAGTTGACTCATCTTTATCTGGTTCTATGGCTAGGGGCAAAGATTCACCAATAATCTCTCATCTTCTGGTACTGGAAACATATATGTTGGACAAAAGTAGAGTTGTTCTTATGTTGTGCTTGTTTGTAATGAAAAGGAGTATGGGTCCCACAATATACATGGATAGTAAGTGGGTAGATAACGTGAATGTGTAGTTATAATTAATGTTTGTCTTTGACTTCAAATTACGAAACGAAATGAAAACCCAAACAAGCTCTTTTAATGTTTGTTATTTTTTGGCTTCTCCTTTTAATTCTCCAAGCCTAATGTGTTACTTTGTAGGACAAAAGTTACAGAAAACACCAGTGCACAAAATGGTACAAACAGATTCATGTGATCCCACTTGAAGGTTGCATTCTTACTTTCAAGTTAACCATTCTACTCAGCTACAAGGATGTTCTTTCTTGACTTCTAAGGTACATGTGCAACATATTCAGATGATAATGCAAGTCAAGATAAAATGTTTTATTGATAATTCACTTTATTCAAATCTACAGAAGAAGATTGGATATTATTTAATATCCAGACACTCTTGAAGTTGGGGGTTGGGTTTAAGACTGCTTCATCTGCTTGAAGATTAATTACTATTGCTTCAACTTATTCTAATAGAAATTTAGATGCCATTCTTATTAATATTTATCATGCATAGTTAGAAAAACACCATTGCATTATGTTTTCCTTAAAGGGAATGATGCACTGCATGAAAAGCAAATTCTTGTACTTGATATCAAGTTTTAGAGTAATAAATGTTGTTTTGAAGTTGATTAATTATTTTTTCATACTAAAATATGCTACCATCTTATAGTTAATATTGGTTATTTTTTATTGTACACTGCGAAGATCATTCTTAGATAAGATAGTTCTCATTTCCCTTTTGAATGATTGTCCTAGGCGTATGTGGTGAAATAGACTTTGCACTTATGCTAGCTTAATGCTTTAATTTTAAATTGTCATCTATTCTTTCTATTATATTCGAACAAGCACATTAATTTCAATATCATGATTATTAGTGTGTTTCTATCAGTTAATTATATATTATATAATATTAATATTCAATTCTATATTAAAATAATATTTTTCCATTTCCTTTAAAATTCTCATATAAATATAAAGTCTCAAATGGTCTTGTCATGACTATGTAAAATTACTTACTCTTAATATTAATCTTTTATATTCGTATAACATTTTTTCAGTTACAATGCCATTGGAATCATCACAAATATAAATCGTCACGTGTTTGTCTACTAGTATAATAATATAGCTAACAATAAAGCATCAAATCATTTGAAATATTCAAAAAATTAAAAAAAAATGTAAATAAAGTTTCAGTTCAGTTCTGTCCAATTCAGTCCAAATCATAGAGCATAGACTGCTAGTAAATTATTTTGTTAGTGGGCTCCTTAGAGCATCTCCAATAAACATATTAAAAATAATTAGTCACATAAGTATAAAGTTACATGTTAAATGTCACATCTTCATATTAAAATTAATATGTACAAATTGCTATAATGAATATGTTAATTTTTAACTAATTTCAAGAATAGAATAAATATTTATTTTTAAAATAGAAAAATTTATATATTAATATGGTACTCATTTTGATAATCTCATTAAATTATATAATATGAAATTAACAAAAAATTATTTTATTTATAAATATTAAAAAATTTAAAGAAGAAAGAAGAAAAGAAAAAAGAATAAGATTTTGGGAAAATTTTTCAAGTTAACATTGCTATGTCATCCACTAAATTACTAGTCAAATTTAACATACAAGTTAACATGTATTAAAAAATATTTCCTTAACATTTGTTTTAATATGTTCATTGTACACATTTTTTCAACATCTTCATAACTTATTTCATTATAATATGTGCTTTAGTCCATCCATTTTGGATGCTCTTGTACCTCGCGGAAGTTTCATTTCCAGTCTAGTGACCTGGCGACACAAAAATAGCCCTACACTAGTTTACAAAATCACACTAGCTACTCTATTCTGCAATAATATTACCTGTACAAGCAATTTAATCAAAATGTTAATAATATGCACTTGTGACACAATTTACTACTTAATACATCATCACATTACCTTTAACATCAACATCCACAATACTCACATCTCATCTTTTTTATCAAATTGCTTGTACATAGAAATGTCAATAATACTCATTGACTTGATACTCGTTAAAAACCCTACATAAACGAGTGGAGATTACCAGACTAAATTAGTTCGTAGATTGAGTATAGAGGTAAATTTTAAAACTCAACATGAGTATGACTAGGGAGTGAATTTTACTACAAGACCCATACTTGATCCATATACCCATTAATTTTCTTAATAAATTATAAAATTTAAAGCAAAAGTGATTGTAAAAAGAAAAAAAACATTAATCTAGACGTTCGATAGTGAACTCAATTACTAGGTGGGATGATTACTTGATTAGTCTTTTCTACTTCCTTAAAAATTTAGATTCACGGTAAGAGTTTTTTAAAATTAAAAATAAACTTTCTATTGCTTTTGTGTATTCCATCCTACTTCAACAGTTTCTCTATTGCTTTTATGATTTATTGCAGTGCTAAATATATACACTTGACATATTATAGTTCCACAACATGTGTTTAAAAAAAATAAAAAATAGAAATAGGTAATGGGTTTCAATTTCAAATGAATAAAGAAGCATATCCGTCTTCAACCCACCCCCAACATACACCCGACCTGCCATTCTTAAATGCGTATATGGGTGGGTATGAATGTTGAAAATTTCTGGTGGATAAAGTATGTGTTTGGCAAACTCGACCCATTATCATCTCTACTTATACAACTAACATTTTTGTTGTATTATGTTATAGGTTTTCACTTTTAGCACAATATGTAGGACTCCTTGAAAAAATAGTCTCCAAGCCCTATCTATTACCCGACTTCGAGAAGCTGATGTTACCTGACGTCCAATGTGTGATTTTCCCATGACATGTGACAGTTACACATTTGCCCGTACTGGGTAACATATTTTTTTTGCGAACTATTGCTTTATTTATTGTGAAACGTATTTTGGCTTTGCAGCAAAACTCATTATTATTTTTCTCTATTTTTCTAATCGCCTTGTTTTATATTTTCTTAAATAATAAGGGATAAGATAAATTAAGTAGTAAATAATTAAATATTCATTAGGAGCCACAATTAAATTAAATAATTCAAAGGAGGACTTGTGCAAACCCAAACGCAATCCATTACCATTAATTAAATCATTTGGCCTATAATAATTTCTTGTTTGGATAACAGCAACTTACTTTATATTATTATTATTATTGAAAAATACACGGCTGGTCCTCGACCTTTTGACAAAATTGTGTCATTGCATGATACACTGTGAAAAGTATGTCGACATAAAATAAGATGGATTCTCTATATCTAATGACTGACCTTTGACCGGAGACCTTAGTAACAATTAACAAAACAAAAAGAACGTATAATTTCACACAATGATGCAATTTTGTCTTACGTAAATAAATAAATACATTAACGACAAACCAAATTATGTATGACGAATCAATTTTCAGTACACTAAATACGTTATTCACATTAATTTACAATCCATTTTTTTTTTTTTTTTTGGTCCTTTTACATAACTCAATAGAATGTTTCATGACCCTATTAAATCATTCAACTCGTCAATTAGAGGTTGTTTGGTAATGATAAAGATTTTATCACAACTTTTCAAATTCAATTTCAACAATCTATTTTTAGTCAAATTCACAAATTTTTTTTTCAAACATTTTTAAGTCACACATTCATAAAAAAACTAAAAAAAAATCACAAAGATTAAAATTTTTCATATTACCGAACAAGCTCTTAATCTACGATAAAGTTGTCGCAAAGCTTTGTTTTTTTTTTTTTTTTTAACATTTGGAAAATTTAAGACTTCAACATCAAGATCCAAGTTAACAACACAATGCTACAAGTTTCACCAGGCTGGCAATGATTACCCAAACCGGCCAAACGTGGACTACAAAGAAATCCATAACCAGCAAATGGAAATTAATCTGATTATTTAATTTTTATTAATGTGCTAAGACTTCAAAAGTATGCAGGGAACTTGCAGGCAGAATTAAATAAATTTTTAAATCTTTGAAACAAGAGGCTGCAATACAAATGTTTAATTAATGGCTTTAGGTTTGTAATTTTGCGAGTATTTAAATAGCTTTAGGTAATAATCAACTTTCATACATCTGGACAGTTTCTTGACACGAAAAGGTTGAGTGTACAATAATATTCTAAGTAATCTAGATGAAATCAAACAAAAGATACGATAAAGTCGGCACATTTACGCGCCCTCAATTATTTTTATCAAAATATTATTAATGCTCCGATTTGATTCCTTATAAAAATAAAATAAAATTTGTGATTAAAAATGAATACACCGAGATCAATAGAGTTTTATAAAACTTTTTAGAGTTCGCGTTAAATAGTTTCGGTTTAGTAAATGGCCAACTTGGTGGAGAGAATAATGGAGTTGACCTATTTTAAAAATCCCTTTTTACAAAATTCTACAATTGGCCTTTGGAAAACTGAAAATGTCACAGACAGTTGACAACTTACAGTACAGACTAGACAAGTTGCAAATTAAAAGCATGTTAGATAATGTGAAATTTTTTAATTTTTGTAAGTTTTTTTAATTTTTTGATGGATGTATGATTTTAAAAAGTTTTGAAAAGTCAAAAATAGTAGACTTGACTAAGAATAAATGATTGAGATTGAATTTGAAAAATTGAGGTAAAATTTTTACCATTACCAAACAACTTCTAAATAGAGAGAGAGAAAATGCCCCCCTCTTGCCATTTCAATTAAGAAACCCATAGAGAAAATGCTTCTCTCTTGCCCTTCAAGCCTTCCCAATTTGTCAATTTTTTTTGATTTAAACTATTTGCACTAACAAATTTGTACAAATTGGTGTACTAACTCTCACAAGAGAAGACAACACATACATTTTTTTATTATGTGGGTCCCCATTCATGTAATGGTTAATATATCCATTTGTACAAATTTCTCAGTACATATAATATTTGTCTAACTTTTTTTTTTTTAATCTTTTTAAACACCCCAACCCTCGTAATTTCTTCTCTATCTGCTCGAGCAATATCACCCCCAACTCCACCCGAATCTATCGGATTGAAAAAAAGATTGTTTCCTCGATTCGCATCACATCACTTTTTCCCTTGATAACGAGCACGAGCAGTGCCAATTCTAGACCTTTAAACCAAGAAAATGAATACTTCACTGGAAGCAATCGAAGGCCCTGAGAATGCAACGGGCCAAACAGTAGGTGGCTTCGGGTACGGCCTCGGGCTCTCCCTAGGGATACTCGTAATATTTTTTATCACCACCTACGCCTCCTATATGTGCACCCGTAGACAGGGCGGCGCCACCCTCAACAACCACCGTTTTTCCATCCACAGAATCTCCTCCACCACCACCACCACCGCGACGGACGACAACTCATGGCATCGGCATGGCCTCGATGAAACCACCATCTCTACCTACCCAACATTCGTATACTCCAAACTCAAACCCCATGAATGTGACTCCACAGCTTCTGCTTGCTCCATTTGCTTGGCTGATTATAAAGACACAGATTTGTTAAGGCTGCTGCGTGATTGTGGCCACTTCTTTCACCTCAGATGCATTGATCATTGGCTAAAGGTAAATCCAACTTGTCCTATTTGTAGAAACTCACCATTGCAAACTCCTCTTGAAGAGGTACTGGTAATTTCATAGGCTACACAGTTACAAGGTTGATAGTTAAAATCACTTAACTAGCTTTTCAATAGAATCATAGATTTTTTTTTTTTTTTTTTACTTCATTTTTATCATCACAAATTGTAAATGTGTTACTGATTATTGAATTATATCAATTTTGTCGAAGGGGTTTTTTCACTTGTTCGAAAAATGTAATTGAAATAAATTAATGCATTATTTGTTTTTGGTATGTATGAATTTAATCCTACTACCATTCAATTCTAGACTGTTGCTAAGCACCCATCTAACTTTTCAGTAAGTGCCATTAAATGATAAATGTTGACGTCACTTTTTGTTCCAATGCTAGTCAACAAATAAAAGAATGTTATCTTTGAAGATTATATGGGTGATTAGAATATTTGGATTCGAATACTCCTCAAGATAATTCAATTTGGGTACAATACGAAAATAAACATGGTATATACGTTGAACCAGATCAATAATGAACTAGAGCAATGATTAAACAAATACACATCTAGTTCAATGCTAATCATTAGTTCATGTCGGTTTACGATATTCAAGTGACAAGAGTTGAGAGAGTTTTTTCAATATCACATGCCCATACATAAATGAGCATTTAATCCTTATATTTATAGTAGTTGAGAAGGTTAAACATAATTATTACAACACATCACTTCTGCAGGACGTGATTGACACTTCTGACAGACATATATCAAATGATTATACTGACGTATTACAGACAATGATGACTACTGACACATAATACGGCTGATTTGACAATGTTGCATGCTTTTTATACTCCCTTCGTCCATTGTCAATGAGGTCGTCTCGTCTTTATGCACCTCGGTCACTTAAACCACCTCTGTTCTAGCAATTCACCTCGGTCAAGCCGATTCACCTCGTATGCATAAATCACCTTGGTAATAAATCACCTCGATTATGAGAATCTACCTTGGTTCCGAGAATTCACCTCGGTCGTGCTAATTCACCTCGTATGCATAAATCACCTCGGTTGTGAGAATTCACTTTGGTCATGATGAAAGACTTTGGTCGTCTCGTCAGGTTCGTGTTTTGAAATACCATGAACTGTTTCGTTAATTTGGAATAACCAATGGACCGTTGACTGCTTGACTGTTGATTTTCTTTTCCACCTCAAGTCGGTATACAACAAATGTCCCCTCTAGATCGGTTCGAATATGTGAGAGCGGATCTAGAAATTTAATCCTTTATCGTAAATTTAACATTGACGTTTGCCTCTTTAATTATGTAACGCCTTTGGCCACGCGTCACTATCTGATAGGTACACCAGGTCTTGGATCATGTGTAGCCGTCATCATTATGACAACGCGTCTTGTCATAATGGCTGTCAAACCGATTTTCTCTCTCTTCTCCCTATGTAAGGAAATCATTTTTCATTCCTTTCCACAAATTTCTTCTGATTCTCTCCAAATTGCTGCCGGCTCGCTTTTGATTCCGAACTTCATTTGTGATCGTTATAATATCCGACCTGTGTCTGACTATATAAGGTGAGGGTCTTTAATTTGTCTTTAACATTTCTTTACTCTTTTCAAAACAAGTGGGAGCTTGAGTTTTAGTGAGAGCGGAGTGAGGCTAGCCGATTCAGGTAATGGTGTCGAACCTATAGTGTCATGGAATGAGAGTGTGGAAACTCGTTGTCTTTTTCGAGATGACGTGGAGGAAGATGAGACTCTTCAGCCCCACCCTTTACCTATAGTCCCCGTATCTCGAACCATTTCTCCAAGCTCATTTCAACATCCTTCCAAAGCCCTTTTTACACGTCCTAACCTTTGTACTAGCTATAGCTCGGACTTTGCCTGCAAACATTTTCGATACAATGCCACCGAAAACAAACTGGCCCTATGGAAAAACAAATACAGAATCCCAGGTTACGTTCACTTCTTCCTTCCAAAGAGCTTCGAGCGAGTCGACCAACCAACCCGGGGTTCTGTGGCCGCTAATTATCAAATCCTTGAAGCAGGTCTACGCTTCCCCCTCCCATTCATAGTAACCGACTTCCTTCGTTCTTGGGGCGTCGCCCCAACTCAAATTCATCCCAATGGGTGGAAGCACATTCTAGGTTACATAATAATTAATAAATCATATATATTATATATACACTATCCACAGCCACACAGAGTCACCAGCTTCCTCCTATCCATAGCCCACCCTCAGCCTCCACTTATCCATAGCCCATCCTCAGCCTCCACCTATCCACAGCCCACCCTCAGCCAATCCACCTACAGTTCCTGCAACTCATGGAAAATTCACCAAATCCTCCTAAGCCAATTTCAATCCCCAAATCAATTCTCAATTTACTCAAAACTCATAAGAAATATCGTCTATGCCCAACCTT
The DNA here is from genome assembly GCA_963555705.1 of Ligustrum vulgare. Taxonomy (NCBI): domain Eukaryota; kingdom Viridiplantae; phylum Streptophyta; class Magnoliopsida; order Lamiales; family Oleaceae; genus Ligustrum; species Ligustrum vulgare. The sequence goes on from OY743171.1 coordinate 53,769,751, forward strand.
CAAAGTTCAACCGAAACTCCACTCATTGTCCTCCACCAACACCACCACAGCATCCACCAATCCATGGCGGAGAAGTGCAGTCACCACGAGCAGTCGAAAGAAGATCATCCGGTGGTGCTGTGCAACATCCATATCTGCTGCTTTATCACTCCTAATCGAATCCTAATCCTCCTCCCCGTCTGGGCCATCCTAGAGCCGAAGAAACACCGGTTCATCCTTCAAGATGCCACCATCTTTTCACTCAACACCTCCACCCCCAGGCCCCAATATCATCTCCACCACAGTCCAAGTGACCATCAATTCCCTCAACCCCAACTCCAAAATCGACATTTTTTACCTATGGCTACTACACCTGTGTGGCGCCGTTTTATTGATTAAATGGTATTAGCTTCAGCCTTCAGTTGAAACTTGAAAGCAATCCCACATCGAAAGGTTAAGGGAAACTCACGGCACTATTCTCCTATAAAATCATGTGCGGTTTGCTTGTTAGATTTTAAATTGGGTCACAGCTTTATTGTTTGAGGCCTGAGAATATTTAATTTTGGGCTTTAACTTTGTTTTTGTTGGGCCTTTTAATTGTACAAAAATTGGATGCAATTTTATTTTTTTAAGCGCGAGTTTGGGCACATATGCGCGAGAACTCGCTCATATGCGCAAGTTCGCGCGCATCAGCTCGAGTTCGCCTGCCTGCCTTTAGATGCGTCGACTGTCTGTTGACCGCTTTTTTTGCGCTTATCAAAGAAGCGCCGCACGAGGCCCACGCATCGCGCTTAGAGCGCGCGTAGGCGGCGCGTTTGCGCGCGTTTTAGAACACTGGTCCCAACTGAAGGGGTAGAAAGAAGACCTCCTGAAGGAGTTAGAGGTTGTTAACTGCATTGAGGCCGACTTGAAAAAGGAGAAATCAGCATTGGAGGTCGCAGCTCAGCTCTCCTACAAGGAGGCTGTGAAAAAGTTCAAAGACTCCGTCGAGTACGAGCACGATGTGGATGAAAATTACTATCTCACTTTTAAGGAGATAGTAGAGGACCTGGAATCAAAACGACCCGAGGTTGACATCACGTTCCTTAAGGAAAAACTCGACCTAGTTCATAAGAAATATCTTGAGCTTATGCCAACCGACATTGATGATGAAGATGTGGACCTCATTTCACCTTTTCCAGAGTACCAACCAGCAGATGTTGACGAGGTCGTCAACATAGTAGATTAGAGCGAACTCCCTGTTTACCATTTTCTTATTTTCACCTTTGTAATAGTAATTCCTAATTTTGAATGAAGAATTTTATTATTGCAGTAAATATGTATCATACGAACCAACCGATCTAAATAGGTGCAAAAGTCAATTCATTTCAAATAGAATGCAGAGATGAATTAAAAATGAAGTGAACACTTAAGCAATTTTCGAACGTCAATTCACTTCAAATAGAATGCAGAGGTGAATTAAAAATGAAGTGAACACTTAAGCAATTTTCAAATGTCAATTCACTTCAAATAGGATGCAGAGGTGAATTAAAAACGAAGTGAACACTTAAGCAATTTTCAAATGTCAATTCACTTCAAATAGGATGCAGAGGTGAATTAAAAACGAAGTGAACACTTAAGCAATTTTCAAACATCAATTCACTTGAAATAGAATGCAGAGGTGAATTAAAAACGAAGTGAACACTTAAGCAATTTTCAAACGTCAATTCACTTTAAATAGAATGCAGAGGCGAACTAAAAAGAAGTGAACACTTAAGCAACTTTCAAACGTCAATTCACTTCAAATAGAATGTAGAGGTGAATTAAAAACGAAGTGAATACTTAAGCCATTTTCAGACGTCAATTCACTTCAAATAGAATGCAGAGGTGAATTAAAAATGAAGTGAACACATAGGCAATTTTCAGACGTCAATTCACTTCAAATAGAATGTAGAGGTGAATTAAAAACGAAGTGAACACTTAAGCAATTTTCAAACGTCAATTCACTTCAAATAGAATGCATAGGTGAATTAAAAACGAAGTGAACACATAACGGAGCGATCGTTTAATAGCAGATGAGGTCGAAAATCTTTCACCTCGGTTTTTTGTTGCCAAAACACCTCGTTTCCAAAGTGGAGGTCGGTAGACTTTCACCTCGATTTTTCTTACCAAAACACCTCGTTTGAAAAGTAGAGGTTAGTAAACTTTCACCTTGGTTTTTTCTTGCCAAAACACCTCGTATGCAAAATGGAGGTCGGGAGACTTTCGCCTCGATTTTTTCTTACCGGTGATTATGGACATTCAACAAAGATCCTGATTTGTCTCTCAAGGAGGTTTTTCTTGTCCTCTAGACGGATCGCCTTGTAATTTTGATGACATCTTACCTTATAGGTACTTACGGAGTATCAACTAAGGTCTTGATTTGCCTCTCAAGGAGGTCTTTCTCGTCTTCTAGACGAGTTGCCTTGTAATGTTGATGACATCCTGCCTTATAGGTACTTACCGAGTATCAACTAAGGTGTTGATTTGCCTCTCATGGAGGTCTTTCTCGTCTTCTAGGCGGGTTGCCTTGTAATGTTGATGATATCATACCTTATAGGTACTTACGAAATATCAACTAAGGTCTTGATTTGTAAAGATCCATTTCAATCTGCACATTTTTGGAATATCAAATTTTTCGTTCATCAAGTTACACTTCTTTCTTAACATAAAAAATATTTACATTCACTTTCACGCCCTATCCTACTTGAAATACTTCTTCAAATGTTCTGCATTCCGGGGATGCCGAAGCTGAACCCCATCAAGCGATTCTAGCTCATACGATCCATTGCTCAACACCTTCTTGATCCGATATGGGCCTCCCCAGTTGGGTCCCAAGGGTTCATGTGTGGCGATCGTCTTTCTCAACACTAAATCCCCGCTTAGGAATTTTCTTGTTTTCACCTTGGCATTATAGTACCTTGCATTTCTTTGTTTGCATACAGCGTTCCTAATTTGTGCTTGTAGTTGCTTTTCCTCCGTAAGGTCTAACTCAACAGTGAGTGCATCATCGTTACATTTCTCATTGAAATGAGTAACCCGAAATGATGGAAAACCAACCTCAGTAGGAATTACAGCTTCTGTCCCTAAAGCCAAAGTAAACATAGTTTCTTTGGTTGATGTTCTGTGGGTTGTCCGGTAAGACCACAACACTTCTGGTAATTCTTCTGCCCACGATCATTTCAGAGTCTCAAGTCTAGTTTTTAGGTTGTGCTTGATAATCTTGTTCACGGCCTCTACTTGTCTGTTGGATTGAGGATGGTTTGGAGTAGAGAAATGTTTTCTGATGCCCAGTCCTTCACAAAAAGATTTGAACCTTTCATTGTCAAACTGTTTCTCGTTGTCCGTCACGATGGATTGTGGGATTTCGAACCTACAAATGATTGACTTCCACACAAAGTTTGCAGTTTTTTGCTTGGTAATTTTGACCAATGGTTCAGCCTCTGCCCATTTTGTGAAATAATCCACCGTGACTATAGCAAACATGTTTCCCCCTTTTGCCGTTGACAGTGGTCCAATCAGATCTATCCCCCATTTAGCGAACGACCACGGGCTCATGACCGAAGTTAACTCTTCAGGCGGATTCTTCATTATTGGGGCGAACCTTTGACATTTGTCACATTTCTTCACAAATTCAATCGCGTCTTTCTTCAGGGCAAGCCAAAAGTACTCCTGTTGAATGATTTTGAACGCCATGGCTTGTCCCCCAGAATGATTCCCGCAAATGCCTTCGTGGATTTCCTTCATCACATATTCTGCTTTGTCATTGTCTAAACACTTCAACAATGGTAAGGAGAATCCTCACTTGTATAAGTCATCCCCAATCAAAGTATACCTCGCAGATCTGATCCTCAAACTTCTGGCCTCCACCTGATCCTATTGCATTGTTCCTTCTCGTAGATATTGAATAATTTCGTCCTTCCATGTCTTCTTCAGGGAAGTTTGCAGGATGACTGAGCGCGGTGAGTTTAAGGCTGACTGGGCGACTGTCTCAATTGATATGCTTCCTAATTCAGACGTTCCTTCGCTTGTTGCTAAGCGAGCCAAAGCATCAGCCTGACTGTTTTTGGATCGAGGGATCTGGATAATCTTTGCATGCCTGAATTTCTTCAGCTCCTCCAAGACCCTTGTTCTGTAGGTCTTCATCTTTTCACCTTTGGCTTCGTACGTACCCTGAACTTGATTAACTATCAGCTGTGAATCACTGTGCAAAATAAGGCTATTAATACCCATTGCTTGAGCCATGTTCAGCCCTACAATCAGAGCCTCATATTCGGCGTCATTGTTGGTTGCTTCAAAGCCAAAACGGTAAGAGATGCAGGAAAATTGATTATCCAGACTGAGAAGAATGACCCCAGCCCCTGCTCGATGTCCTGCCGATGAGCCGTCCACATACAACCGCCAAGTTTTACCTACATCTGCGTAGCAGATCTGAGCCATTGGTGTGAACTCCACTATGAAATCGGCTAAAGCTTGTCCTTTAATGGCTTTTCTCGCCTTGTACACAAGGTCGAATTGTCCCAACTCCGCAGCCCACTTCAACAACCGACCTGACATCTCGGGTTTTTGTAACACTTGTCTCAGAGGATAATTAGTCAACAGTTGCACCTGATGCTCCAAAAAATAAGGTCTTAATTTTCGAGCTAACATTATCAAAGCATAGGCCAATTTTTCCATTTCGGAGTACCGAAGTTCGGCATCGTGCAGGGCTTGACTAACATAGTAAACGGGACGTTGAACTCCCGGTTTGGTTCTCACAAGAACTGCACTCATTGCCAGTTCCGAAACGGCTAAGTATAGAGATAATACCTCCCCCGACAGCGGTTTCGAAAGGATAGGTGGGGATGCCAATTGTTTCTTCAATTCTTCAAAAGCTATCTGGCATTCTTTTGTTCATTCAAACTCTTCATTCTTCTTGATAACATCAAAGAAATGTTGGCATTTATCCGTAGACCTTGACACGAAACGGCTCAAGGCTGCTATCCTCCCAGTTAAACTCTGCACTTCTTTGACTTTTCTTGGCTCTCTCATCCTCATCAATGATTGTATTTTATCAATATTAGCTTCAATACCCCTCTAGTTTACCAAATAGCCAAGGAATTTTCCCGATCCTACCCCGAAAGAGCATTTCTTTGGATTCAGCTTCATTCGATAAGTTCGCAGTACTTGGAACATTTCATCTAAGTGCCGGATATGATCTTCCGCACGGACATTCTTCACGAGCATGTCATCAACATAAACCTCCATTGTCCTCCCGATCAGATCCTTAAACATTGCATTCACCAACCGCTGGTATGTTGCTCCCGCATTCTTTAGGCCAAACGGCATCATTTTATAACAATAAAGTCCCCAATCAGTCATAAATGATGTATGCTCTTCATCTGCTTCATTCATTGGTATTTGGTTATATCCTGAGTACGCGTCCATGAAGCTGAGGAGCTGATGTCCGGCTGTGGCGTCCACCATTTGATCTATTCTGGAGAGTGGGAAACTATCATTGGGACACGCTTTGTTCAAATTGGAAAAGTCTATACGCAGCCTCCACGTCCCATTACTCTTCTTCACTAATACTGGATTAGCTATCCATACAGGGTAGAAAGATTCCCGGATAAATCCATTGATGAGTAGCTTCACCACCTCTCTCGCCAGCGCTTCGTACCGTTCAGGATTAAGAGACCTTCTTTTTCTGCAGCTCTTACCATTTTGGCTTTGAAGCAACCAACAATGACGCCGAATATGAGGCTCTGATTGTAGGGCTGAACATGGCTCAAGCAATGGGTATTAATAGCCTTATTTTGCACAGTGATTCACAGCTGATAGTCAATCAAGTTCAAGGTACGTACGAAGCCAAAGATGAAGACCTACAGAACAAGGGTCTTGGAGGAGCTGAAGAAATTCATGCATGCAGAGATTATCCTGATCCCTCGGTCCAAAAACAGTCAGGCTGATGCTTTGGCTCGCTTAGCAACAAGCGAAGGAACGTCTGAATTAGGAAGCATATCAATTGAGACAGTCGCCCAGTTAGCCTTAAACTCACCGCACTCAGTCATCCTGTAAACTTCCCTGAAGAAGACATGGAAGGATGAAATTATCCAATATCTACGAGAAGGAACAATGCAATAGGATCAGGTGGAGGCCAGAAGTTTGAGGATCAGATCTGCGATGTATACTTTGATTGGGGATGACTTATACAAGCAAGGATTCTCCTTACCATTGTTGAAGTGTTTAGACAATGACGAAGCAGAATATGTGATGAAGGAAATCCAAGAAGGAATTTGCGGGAATCATTCTGGGGGACAAGCCATGGCGTTCAAAATCATTCAGCAGGGGTAGTTTTGGCCTGCCCTGAAGAAAGACGCTATGGAATTTGTGAAGAAATGTGACAAATGTCAAAGGTTCGCCCCAATAATGAAGAATCCGCCTGAAGAGTTAACTTCGGTCATGAGCCCGTGGCCGTTCGCTAAATGTAGGATAGATCTCATTGGGCCACTGCCAACGGCAAAAGGGGGAAACATGTTTGCTATAGTCGCGGTGGATTATTTCACAAAATGGGCGGAGGCTGAACCATTGGTCAAAATTACCAAGCAAAAAACTACGAACTTTGTATGGAAGTCAATCATTTGCAGGTTTGGAATCTCACAATCCATCGTGATGGACAACGGGAAACAGTTTGACAATGAAAGGTTCAAATATTTTTGTGAAGGACTGGGCATCAGAAAACATTTCTCCACTCCAAACCATCCTCAATCCAACGGACAAGTAGAGGTCGTGAACAAGATTATCAAGCACAACCTAAAAACTATACTTGAGACTCTGAAAGGATCGTGGGCAGAAGAATTACCAAGAGTGTTGTGGTCCTACCGGACAACCCACAGAACTTCAACCAAAGAAACTCCGTTTACTTTGGCTTTTGGGACAGAAGCTGTAATTCCAACTGAGGTGGGTTTTCCATCATTTCGGGTTACTCATTTCAATGAGAAATGTAACGATGATGCACTCATTGTTGAGTTAGACCTTACGGAGGAAAAGCGACTACAAGCACAAATCAGGAACGCTATATACAAACAAAGAAATGAAAGGTACTATAATGCCAAGGTGAAAACAAGAAAATTCCTGAGCGGGGATTTAGTGTTGAGAAAGACGATCGCCACACATGAACCCCTGGGACCCAACTGGGGAGGCCAAGAAGGTGTTGAGCAATGGATCGTATGAGCTAGAATCGCTTGATGGGGTTCATCTTCGGCATCCCCGGAATGCAGAACATTTGAAGAAGTATTTCCAGTAGGATAGGGCGTGAAAGTGAATGTAAATATTTTTTATGTTAAGAAAGAAGTGTAACTTGAATAATGAAAAATTTGATATTCAAAAAATGTAGGGATTAAAATGGATCTTTACAAATCAAGACCTTAGTTGATACTCCGTAAGTACCTATAAGGCAGGATGTCATCAACATTACAAGGTAACCCGTCTAGAAGACTAGAAAGACCTCCTTGAGAGGCAAATCAAGACCTTAGTTGATACTCCGTAAGTACCTATAAGACAGGAGATGTCATCAAAATTACAAGCCGATCTGTCTAGGGGACGAGAAAAACCTCCTTGAGAGGCAAATCAGGATCTTTGTTGACTGTCCGTAATTACCGGTAAGAAAAAACCGAGGCGAAAGTCTACTGACCTCCATTTTGCATACGAGGTGTTTTGGCAAGAAAAAATCGAGATGAAAGTTTACCGACCTCTACTTTTCAAACGAGGTGTTTTGGTAAGAAAAACCAAGGTAAAAGTCTACCGACCTCCAATTTGGAAACGAGGTGTCTTGGCAAGAAAAAATGGAGGTGAAAGATTTTCGACCTCATCTACTATTAAACGATCGCTCCGTTAAGTGTTCACTATTTGAAGTGAATTGACGTTTGAAAATTGCTTAAGTGTTCACTTCGTTTTTAGTTCACCTCTGCATTCTATTTGAAGTGAATTGACGTTTGAAAATTGCTTAAGTATTCACTTCGTTTTTAATTCACCTCTGCATTCTATTTGAAGTGAATTGACGTTTGAAAATTGCTTAAGTGTTAACTTCGTTTTTAATTCACCTCTGCATTCTATTTGAAATGAATTGACTTTTGCACCTATTTAGACCGGTTCGTTCGTATGATAAATATTTACTGCAATAATAAACTTCTTAATTTAAAATTAGGAATTATTATTACAAAGGTGAAAATAAGAAAATGATAAACAGCGAGTTCGCTCTAATCTACTACGTTGACGACCTCGTCAACATCTGCTGGTTGGTACTCTGGCAAAGGTGAAAGGAGGTCCACATCTTCATCATCGACGTCGGTTGGCATAAGCTCGAGATATTTCTTATGAACCAGGTCGAGTTTTTCCTTAAGTAACGTGATGTCAACCTCGGGTCATTTTGATTCCAGGGCCTCTACTATCTCCTTAAAAGTGAGATAGTAGGTTTCATTCACATCGTGTTCGTACTCGACGGAGTCTTTGAACTTTTTAACAGCCTCCTTATAGGAGAGCTGAGTTTCGGCCTCCAATGCAGATTTCTCCTTTTTCAAGTCGGCCTCGATGCGGTTAGCAACCCCTAACTCCTTCAGGACCTCTTCTTTCGACCCCTTCAGTTGGGACTCCTCGTCCCTTAAAAAGTTCAGATCCTCTTTTAACGGAGCCACCTCCTCCTTTAATTTATAGAGTTCCCGGTTGGATTCCTTCAACCTTTCCACCTCCGCCAAGGCATCTTTCAGCTTCTCATCGGCCTCATTTCTAGCCTTCTCCTCGGTTTCAAACATAGTTCTTGCCTCGGTTACAAGTTTCTTGAACTTGACATTATTACTAGCCACTTCGCACATCCTTGATTGAGTCCGGGTGAGGTAATTTAGGGCTTGGTCGAGGTGGGCCATGTTGGTTGCAACTAGGTCGTCGACTGGCATATCCCCGCGGTATTTCTCGTGTCGAGGAGTCCAAGTTTTAGTCGGGACGTCCATCGAAACTTTGGTCTGGTCTGGAAGTTTCATCAACCCCACTGGGGTTGGGTTGGCGGCAAAGACAAAATCCCTATAAATTTTAGGGCGATGTCCCTTCAGTGAGCTTACCAAGTCGGCTCGGACCCGGTTGATACTAAGGTAGGAGCCTTCAGATGGATGGGTTCCACGAGATGAATCCGCCTCGTTGAAAGTTGCTGGGGGCGGAGGTGGAATAGAAATATCAGGGTGGTCTTTTGGGACCTCAACCCGCTTGGATTTTTTCTGAGGGGTAGGAGGAGGAATCTGTCCCTCTTGCGAGTGGGCGAGCTCTTTGCCGCTCTCTTCTGAGCAGCCCTCTTGAGAGCTTCAGCCCTAGCGTTGGCTTCATTCTTCGCCTTCATGGACTCCATCTTTCTTTTGCCTTTTCGAGCTGGTAACCAATGCAAAATTTCCTAAGTACCCACCTCGCAATGGCATGAAATACTTCAAATAAAAGAAAAAGGGGGATGTAAGATCTTACATTTCAGAAGTGGAGGGAAATAGTCGGACGGGTCGACGTGAGTAAGACTTGCTTCAAACAGATGCTCCTCTGTCAATAATTCTTTGAACTACCTGTCAGATTCTAGTACGTCTTTTAAACCCACGATCCTCTTGATTGTATCCTGGTCCAACTCCGGCTCCTTGACCTCTGCAAAAAGCGAGATGATTAATATTAGAACTCTTAAGCTCGAAAAGATTTCAGAATTGAAACTTACTGATTTTCTCTCTATAATGGATTGGCACAATGTGGCCAGCGTTATTGCTTCGGAACGGACTCATCCAGTTCCCTCCGATGTAAAACCATTTTTCCTTCCACCAACGCACTGAGTCAGGCAGGTCGACTAATAGTTTTTGCCTGTAAAAAATCGACCTTTGCATGACATAAAACCACCACGTTTTCTTGCCATCAGCTCGAAATTGATAAGCATAGTGGAATTCATTAATAGAAGGATCCCCATATCCCATTTGGTTATAGAGGGAAATGAAACTAGAATGTGCCTCCACCTGTTGGGATGAATTTGAGTTGGGGCGACGCCCCAAGAACGAAGGAAGTCGGTTACTATGAATGGGAGGGGGAAGCGTAGGCTTGCTTCAAGGATTTGATAATTAGCGGCCACACAACCCCGGGGTGGTTGGTCGGCTCACTCGTAGCTCTCTGGAAGGAAGAAGTGAAGGTAACCTGGGATTTTGTATTTGTTTTTCCACAGGGCCAGTTCGTTTTCGGTGGCATTGGATCGGAAATGTTTACAGGAAAAGTCCGAGCTATAGAAGGGTCAGGACGTGTAAAAATGGCGTTGGAAGGATATCGAAATGAGCTAGGAGAAATGGTTCGAGATATGGGGACTATAGTTAAAGGGTGGGGCTGAAGAGTTTCATCTTCCTCCACGTCATCTCGAAAAAGACAACGAGTTTCCACACTCTCATTCCATGACACTGTAGGTTCGACGCCATTACCTGAATCGGCTGGCCTCACTCTGCTCTCAGAGGGGACATTTATTGTATACCGATCTGAGGTGGAAAAGAAAATCAACAGTCAAGCAGTCAACGGTCCATTGGTTATTCCAAATTAACGAAGTAGTCCATGGTATTTCAAATCACGAACCTGACGAGACGACCAAAGTCCTTCATCATGACCGAAGTGAATTCTCATAACGGAGGTGATTTAGCGTCGAGGTGATTTATGCATACAAGGTGAATTGGCATGATCGAGGTGAATTCTCGGAACCGAGGTGGATTCTCATAAAGAGGTGATTTATGCATGCGAGGTGAATCGGCTTGACCGAGATGAATTGCTAGAACCGAGGTGGTTTAAGTGACCGAGGTGCATAAAGACGAGACGAACTCATTGACCATGGACGAAGGGAGTATAAAAAGCATGCAGCATTGTCAAATCAGCCGTATTATGTGTCAGTAATCATCATTAACTGTAATACGTTAGTATAATCATTTGATGTATGTCTGTCAGAAGTGTCAATCATCATTGTCAACCACGTCCTGCAGAAGTGATGTATTGTAATAATTATATTTAACCTTCTCAACTACTATAAATAGAAGAATTAAATGCTCATTTATGTATGGGCATGTGATATTGAAAAAACTCTCTCAACTCTTATCACTTGAATATCGTAAATCGACCTGAACATCAGATCAGAATTGAACTAGATGTGGATTTGTTTAATCATTACTCTAGTTCATTATTGATCTGGTTCAACGTATATACCATGTTCATTTTCGTATTATACGCAAATTGAATTATCTTGAGGAGTATTCGAACAGTTAACTATAAGAATCCAAATATTCTAGTCACCCATATATAGCAGATTTTCAAAGATAACATCCTTTTATTTGTTGACTAGTTTTGGAACAAAAAGTGACGTCAACAGCTGCTACAGTGTCTTACATGTGTGTACATGTACACGTATCATGAGTCATAACCCTTAAATTTTTACCTGTTTGGGCTAAATAAAATTAGTTTAATTATTATTCGATCTAAACGTGGCGCCAAACGTGACCAAAAAGATCGCTGATCCGTTGAAGCTGGGTTTGGGCTGGGGGTGGACAAAAAAATCGGAACCGAGTAAATCGAACCGAAAAAATCGAAATATTTCGGTTCTTGAAAAAAAAAAATCAAAATCGAAACCGAAACCGATCGTTTCTCAAAATCGAAAACCGAAATCAAAATCGATAAAAAACATTTTTTTTTTTGAAATTTTCATTGAATTATATAGTAAAATATATTTATATTCACGCTTTAATGTGTAGATAGTAGGTCAAATGAGTATAGATTTACTCACAATTTTTTCATTTGAGAAATGTTGTCCAGATTGGTAAGGTATTTTAATTAGAAATCCATGACTCACAATCTTCTCCAAGTTGAAGCACACTTTAATGTATAGACACTTAGACATTGTATAAAATTTTGTATGCTTGATACACTATTATTATGGAATTTAGTAATTTACTTTTAAGTTATTTCATACACTATTATAGTATTATTACTTTATGAAATTTACTTTTAATGAGATTCAATTGTTCTTGCTTCCTCGACGTGATTTCTTTTTCAAATAAGAATGATTTTAGAGTAGAAAAAAAGATTTTAATCATTAAGATTCTGAGATTCACATTCGTGATATATTATACTTGAATTTGGAGTTTAATTTTAATTGAAAGCTTTATTTGGTTGTATTTACCTTTAATTTTTGCAAACAATTAGATTGTTTTTGGATATTTTGTATCAAATTTAATTTTTTTAATTGGAACCGAACAAAAATCGAAAAATAACCGAAAATCGAATCGAAATCGTTCGATTTTTATCTTTGAAGGAACTGGTTTCGGTTCCTTTAATAATGGAACCGAAAATGATAAACGCCCAGTCCTAGTTTGGACAATCTAGCCAGGTCGGATCCGAATTCGGACCCGTCCGAAACATCCCATCCCCAATTCCCCATATGACATCATACACCATTGGCCAATGGGACATTGCCATTGCCAATGCCGTGGCAAAGGGAGCATGTATCTCCTCTCTCATGAGTTATACCTTCCTTCCCATCTGGACTGGCATTTTCAAGCCTCTGCCTCGCTTTGTTTTCTCTCACCTCAAATTCAGGTCAGTATATGAAAAAATTATTACCTGAAAATACCTACATTTGCATGATGATAAATCTTATCTTTAAGATTGTTATTGGATGGCCGACTCTCAAGATTAACAGAGATACTACATAACAGAAATACCTGTAGGATTTGGTGCAGCAGTGATTGTAAGAGCATAAATCAAGCTGAAAGTATGGAACAAGTTGTGGCCGACGGAGCAGAAGTAATGGTTGGGGACACTGAATTACTGCGAAAGAAAATATCGTCTATTCGACTCGACGGTCCTGCGAAGCTTCAGGTTCTTTCAGTACTATTACTTTTTTTTATGGAAATTGTGATTCTTTATAGCATGATCTAATTGTTTAAATCGATAAATTTCAGCGATTGAATTTTGATATATATTGTTGAGTACTTGGCGGTAATTATGATGTAATTTGCTTGTTGCGTAAACTCCCGAAACAATTTGATAAAAGGGTAGCCTTTTCTGGAAAAAAAATAAAATATATCCAGAGTTCAGTTGGAATGTTGCTGTAAGGTTTAATTGTACTTCATTCACTTAGCAATGGTGTGATAGATATGTTGCACTTTTTCATAATTTTGTCAGATAATTAAACATTTTTCTTGAAAAAATATTTTTAAAACTTTGCTTTCAAAAAGAATGAAAGAACCATTTTTTGGAATTTGGAAGCAAGTTGTTACAAAAGAAAATCTCAAGGAACATGGTTGAATTGGATAATACTTTTGCCACCGCTTCACGCCTTTTTAGACCTTGCTTAAACCCAACACATTTTGTTAATTCAAGATTCTAAGCATGACCATCACAATTGTGTATCTGTTGATCTCTATAGCTTGTTTAAGAGAAAATTCATTGTGGGGGCGTTGAGCTGGGTGCTTGAAGAAGATGACTAATTTTCTATTTTTTTTTTTAGCTTATTAGAAGTGTCAATAGTGCTACACATTAATATTCAATGACATTGACAGAGAGATCATTATAATGCATTTTTGAAGTTTTAAAACTCATACAAAATAATCGCAATGTAATAAAACAAAAAACATAACATTTTAAAATTTTCTTTTATGTTCAGTCTTGCCCCCACTGAATTTTATTTCTGGCTCTGCCCTTGAATTGTTTATACAAGCCCTGCATTTAAGACAATTGGACTTAGTTTCGAAGTCCCAGCATCAAATGAATGGTACTTCTAACTTTTAAGCCTTGAAAAAACAGAAAAACCAACACAGAGTAGTAGTTCTTATTCTGATTGGGCAAGGGTGAGCAGAACTGACTTCATGTAATTTATTGACGTGAATGGAATATCTAAAATGTGACTTTGTTCTGTAACACAATCATTACAATTTATAAACTAATTTATAAACAACACAATTTTATTGACGTGAATGGAATATCGAAAATGTAACTTTGTTCTGAAACGTAATCATTACAATTTATAAACCAATTTATAAACAACACAATTTCTCAAACTACTTTTTAACCACTCAAATGTTCTCTCTCTACTTTTCAACTACATATCTTACCTCTTAAACAACAAAAAAAAATTTAAAAACTGCTACAGTGTTACCAAACACTCCGTTAATGTTATGAGTCCATTTTCTGGGCTGCTGACAAGTTCTCTTTCAATTTTTTTTTTTTGCCTGTAACACAGTTCTTTTGAGACATATATGTTATATGCTTGCATTTGATAGCACAATTCCTCTCTTGATGTCTTGACCATGTGAAGGCCTGTTGTACTGCAAACCTTAGGGTGTCTAACTCCTAAAATATAACACAGCTTGATTTTGGGCAGCAGAACAACAAAGAATATTCTATGATCAGTTTGTCAAACTATAGGGCAAAACGAAAAGGAAAAATTTGGTATTAATGGAATATGATGAATGTTGGATGGATTTTGATTGGGACTATTACTGTACTATTGGGTGCTGTATTTAGCTAGTAACACTTAAAATGATGAAAGAAGAAGAGAGAAGAATGCTTTACTGCTGAATGGGTGAGGGAAAATCTCTTAACATAATATCTGTTCTTCGTAAAGAGCATTTCTACTAAAACTGATTAAACAAGGATTTGTAGACCCTTTTCCTTCTAAAACAAGGATTATTGTCTAAAGTGGGAACTAATTATTAATTATTTCTAGGAAATATCTAGATGACTGAGGACTCCAAATAAAACTTATATAACCGTAAAATTCTAAAGTGTGTGATGAGTTATTAAATCTCTGTAAGTGACCAAACTGAACTCTTAGCCCTTGTTTGAGCCCCATTTTATTAAAAAATGAGCTGTAGAATAGCGGTTTTTTGGAAAATGTGTAGTTAAAAAGTAGGAAAATTTTTGGGTTTATGATTTGATTATTTTACTAATATAATGTGTGGTCGAAAGTGAGTTTGAGAAAAAATGATTTGAAAAATGGGGTTCAATGATGGGCTTAAGCTTAACAAAAAGAAACAAACTGAAGGGAAAGCAATGATCACAAGCACTTTTTTGAGCAAAAGTACTTATTGTCTTAGGACTTATAATCTCTAAATTTTATAATTATTTGCATCAAGGCTATTGTAGAATTCTGTTTCCTGTAATTTGTTTAGATGTCATTTTGTCCATGTTATTGTAAAATTAAAATTCCTTGTGTTTTTCATTTTGATTATGTATATACATACTATTGAGCATATGTTTTCCTTCAAAATGATAGGTTATTGCAGATTTTGATGCTACACTAACCAAGTATTGGGTTGATGGTCAGCGAGGGCATAGTATGTTATTGCTTCTACACTTTGTGATAATTCTCTTGTTTCATGTAATTCAGTTCTATTTTTGTAGTATCAAATGCAGGCATATACTGAAAGGCTTGTTCAAATATTTTTACTCCTTTTTTGGGAATCAAATTACTGATTTATATTAAAATAAAAATATGTAGGTAGTCATGGCCTTTTGCAACAGGGGAATCCAGAGTATGATGTCAAGAGGCAGAAACTATATGAATATTATCATCCATTAGAAATTGACCCAACAGTTCCGGTTGATGAGAAAGCCAAACTCATGGAAGAGTGGTATGTGACTTAACCACTTACTAACGGATGCTGGCTATTCTACCTATAAGATGACTGAGATTATACTGTTGTAGCTCCAATTAAAGATTAGAATTTCTTGAACTTGACAGTTTGTCCTTTATTTTTGGGTCCATTGGCTGTTATAAATATTTCTATTGAACTTTAGGTTTCTCTAAACAATTTATGTTTGGCTCTCCGGTAGCTGTAAGTTTTTGATTCTGTATACACAGGTGGGAGAAAACTCATGGTCTTCTTATTGAGGGGGGGCTCACATATGGTGCTATAAAGAGTTCCGTGGCTAACTCCAGGATTGCATTCAGGGATGGAGTCATTGAACTTTTTGAACTTTTGGAGGTAAACATTATTCATTCTTCTGGGGCTTCTCATTTACATGTCGGAATGAGTGCTGTGGGACTATATTGAGGAAAATGCAAAATAGGTGGGCTGTAGCAGTATGGCGTGTTTTATTTGTGGTATGAAGTTTCTCGAAATTCATGTTAATACACTGATATCTAAGTTCTACTGTAATAGAAAATAACACTGGCCTTTTTAAATACAGACCTAGTTTATATTTTTTTTCTTAATACTTGCAGAAGAGCAATGTTCCTGTCCTCATATTTTCTGCTGGCCTTGCAGATATAATAGAGGAGGCAAGATTTTGGAAGTTTGATGGTCTTATTTGACTCTTATTAGATGTTTAATCTCACGACAAAAATCTAATTGCTGCTTATGTGTGACACCTCTTTTGTCAGGTGCTGAGGCAGAAACTTCATAGGTCTTTTAAGAATGTTAAAATTGTATCTAACCGGATGGTTTTTGACCAGAATGGTCATCTAGTATCATTTAAAGGTACCTTTTTTTCTTTTAATAAGGGAGTATTGACTGCATCATTGTGTGTTTTCTAATCTGCCTGACGAAGGGGTTGTCCAAATAATATCGTTTTTCACTCTAACAATTACTCGTTGAGAAAATACCCTATGCTAAGGCTGATTGCAGATGCAATTTGCCAATTTCCCTCTGTAGAAAATATTATCCAATGTCTGTATTTGCTACAGGGAAGACTATCCATGTACTGAATAAGAATGAGCATGCAATTGATATGGCTGCACCTGTTCATGATGAACTGGGTGACGTCAATGGATTGGTTGATGATGCCTCCTCGGTGAAGATGAGAACTAATGTGTTACTTCTAGGTGATCACATTGGAGATCTTGGAATGTCTGATGGCCTGAATTACAAAACACGAATTTCAGTAGGATTCTTGTGAGTAAAAATTTCTCCCTATAAATCCATTATTAAATCAACGTCTGAGAGTTTCTGTTCTCAGTTATACTACTACAATGAACCTGTCTCCTTAGCATTCAGTTGGTATTGTGGTTAGAATTTTGATTTTTCATTTCTTAAAAGAATTAAAATGTGTTTATTTTGGATAAGATTGGAAGATGTTAGCAGTTACCAATAACTAAATCTTTATATGCTTTCATTTTGTTTTAAAAGTTGTTAAAAGGAACATTTTGTCAGTTTAAGTTGTGCACACATCTTTCTTTTGGGCCAGTAATTCCTCAGAGTTTATTATAAAAAAATAATCAACAACATTGGCTGAGTGTTTGAAGTGGCCTTGCGAATGTGAATTTAAAATTAAAATTTGACATGATACTGCAATTTGAATGGGTACAAGTTTGCCGATTTGGCAGAAACTTGCCATAAGGCCAGTTCTTTCTTTCTCTTTGTACTTTAAGGCAGCCAACATCTATTTTATTGTCCTTTATTACTAGTTTTTTTATTTATTATTATTTTTTTTTAAGAATCCTTGACAATTTTGCTGAAAAGTATCAAAAATCTTGCCATGAAGAATATGTCTTGTTCGGAAGGTCGGTAGGTGAATTCTCGAAACCAATAAGCTGATGAATATATTTTTAAAACCATCATACTATTTTTTGTTCAATTAAATCTCTGAAGGAATCAAGCACATTGCTGATGTTAAATTTGAACTATTAAAATTTAAAAATAGCCCCTTCAAAGCTCTCGTCTCTATCTGAGACCTGATTGATGGGTGTCGGAGAATGTCCTGTATCCTTGAATACCAAAAGTTAAAACAAAATGGTCCTCAACTACACAGGCAGATAAGCACTTTTTTGACTGTTGGCTATTTGTAAATTTGCATACATTTGATGTGTGATTAATAAGGTGGAGTCTGTCACCACACGTGTTCGTCTAGGCATAATCAGAAGATATTGTCTCCTGTAAACATATTGAGTCAGTATATCTAGGTGTTAGAAATTTCTGTCTTCAAAATTTTATCATTTTTTAGTATTCGTAAATATTGGCATTCTTATAATGATTGGTGGTATATTTGTCGTTGCTTGACCTTGTTAGATACTTGTTGCAGGAATGATAACATTGAAATTTCTCGGGATAGCTACCAAAAATCCTTCGATGTTGTGTATACGGTGAGTACATAGCTTCAGATAAACACATATTTTCCATTCCCTGTCTGAAACAGTGTTCGTGAACTGATAGTAAGGCTGTCATGTTTGTACCATCGATAAACGAATTGTTGAGCCCTTAAGATTGTTGCGTGACATTTCATACAGTAAAGCTAGAATCTTGATACCTATGCTTATCTGTTTTTATACTTGTATAGTTGTATAGATATAAGAAGCACTGATTTTCCTGGGAAAAGGGGAAAAAAAATGATGCAAACCTTATTGCTGGAAGTCCAAGTTCGTATAATTTAATATTTCAGATGGCATCTCTTCTTGTCGTGTCCACAGAAAAAGATAGTCTCTGCTTTTCTAACAGACATAAAAAAGTTGGTCATTGATGACTGTCGTAACCTTTGTAGATGGTTGTTCTGTTCCCCGAATCGGGGAACATTATGTTCCTCGATTCAGGCACATATTTGCGCAAACATGCACATGTTCACGCGAACATGTGCCTCAATCGGGCTACATAGTATTCCCGATTCGGGGAACAGATGCTTTCTAAACCTTTGTAATGAAATAAGCAATGTATCTTTTACTTGTGACCGTAGGTCTGCGAACTCTGCTGCTCATCAGTTAGCCCGGGTAGCTAGTTCTACGTCAGGCCTTTTTGAGTGGGAAGGGACATACCCTCCACTGATCTCTGTTGTACTTTGTTTGGACGCTCGTAATGAATGAGTTCTATTTCTTTCAAAAAAAAAAAAAAAAGACATAAAAAAGTTAAAGATCTCTTCTCAATCGATGACAAAGTTAGAATTTTTATATTTTAATGTATTTGTGTGCAGAACGACGCATCCATGAGGGGAGTTGTCGAGCTTGCTTCTCAGCTTTGTTCAATGTCAATGGATTGAAGAATGGAGTACAGCACCGGTGAGGACTCAGAAGACTATTACAAGATAAATTCATTGGATCCCACTCTTATTTCCAAGATATAAAATATCTAAACGGAGAGCTCTCCTGATCGTTTAATGAAGAATCGCAGATCATCAAGTTTGCTTCAACAAGTTGTCGGTTATATGAACTATGAAGTCCTCTTAACCTGTCGTCTTCCCCACTGTCATTTTTTTCTGAGAAAGCGTCTTCACCTTATCGATTTTAAGAATGGACATAATTTATTGTATGGTATATGGCCGTACAGCTAATGCATAAACACTTCGGTTCTTAACGTATTTTTCCCTATTATTATTATATTATTCACAACTTTTCATCCACATTTATCAAAATCTGCTAAAAAATTGATTGTAATCTCCACGTTATAAGAATAATGCTTCATTATTATACCACAAAGCAGCAGCTTTGGTGTTAAATCAGGCAAGTATAATCTAGGAGCTTAAAAAAGGGGGATAAACTTGTAATGATCTAAGTTGCACACATGAAATCTGTTCATTTGTGTAACAACTAAAGGGAGTCTAAAAATGCTCAAAACAAGGTTCCATTATTACCCTTGTTGAAGGAGATAACAATACTAAAATTACAAAAGGGATCAAGACTATAATTCATCCAAGGGTTGCATTTCTGGTATATCAGCAATTGCTTCTACTGCAGACGGCTCCATCGCAGGTTGTAAGTGCCTTGTGTAATGGAACTCGATTTGTAGCCGATGATGAAGCGGCGTCGATGCCAACAATCCCTTTTTCAGATCAACTTGCAATTCCCTCAAAGGGATTGCAGCCAAAAAGCTCTTTATGTACTCTTTGCACGACTCTTTTCCCGTGCAGACTATCTTCTCTTCTCCTTCACTACTTCCTTGTACATTAGTGCTGCTGCTGATAACCATTTTCCCTTTGCTATTACTGCTCTCCTTGGCTTCATTTTGCTCGTCGGTAACATGTTCATGAATGGTCGTATCTCTATCGAATTTTAAGATGAATGCTTGATTGCAGCCCTCGTAAAGCCTCTCGCCCAATGTGTCGATGATATAGTATGCATCTTGTTCGATCTTTAAGATGAAGAAGTGGTCGTTCCAGCTGATGATGTAGATCAACTTGTCACCAGTCGGAGAACAATCCGTGGCAGTTCGACAAATCTCGTCCCAAATGTTATCAAACGACATGGCCCCATGGAGGAAATCAAAATCTCCCTTTTCTAGTCCTTCTGGATGGAAGAAGCCGATGAAAGACTTCTCCGGCGCAACGGAAATCGGACGAACTTTAGCCTGGAGTACTGTATCCAGGTCAAAATGCTTGTCTGGGAACCTCTCCCGATAGTTCTCGTTCTCACAGAGATTCCTCCACTCTAAGGAACCTTCGCGGATCAGGCTGTCTAGTTGGGACTTGATCGGCATTTCGTCAGCATTGGATTGTAACCAATCAGCAATCACGGCTACCAGGGCTGTACATGCACTTTCACCTGCTGCTCTTTCACTCCTTTGATCAATCGAAGCAAAGAAAACTTGTGTTTGTAACTTCATATGTCCGTCCCGGCTGATTATCTCCTTCTGCTCCCAGTTACCGACAGCGAAATCTTCGTCTCCAAATGGGCACGCCGATGGCATATTCACAGCTGAATCTTCTTTGGCATTCTGGTGAAGTCAAATTATATAAGCTTCTCACCAAAAAAAATGTAATGTAAGAAATAAAAGAATGTGACGAGACATGGAAGTATACCCCAAAAGTGGATTCATCTGAAGAACTAAGTTGCCGGCGATCAAAATCAATATCATCTCCACCTTCCTCCCCATAATATTTTTTCAACAATGGTTCTCCTTTAACTTTGGGAGATCTGAAGCTTAGTTTCCTCTTCCTCCAGGGAAGAACTCTACGTTTTGAAGTTGGCTGGATGGACTGATCAGACATTTTCCCTACATCCGATTTCATATGGCTGTAGTAGATCATCCAGTCCTCGTCTTCACTACTGCTCGTATTCGTGTAACTTGTCGTCCCAGCATGGTTTGCATAGACCAATGTTCCATAACTGAAAGACTTCCTAGTACCGGAATCCTCCTTCCCTTCCTCGGAGTCCCCTTCTTCCGATTCATCAAGCGAGTCCGTATCAAGTGGGTAAGTTTCCTCGCTTCTGACCGAGCTGCCTTCCTCGTCGTTACCTGTCTTCTTATCCCTTCTGCTAGATAAACCCCTAAAAATATTCACTCTTTTCAGACTAGCTTTAAGAACAGAGTTATCTTCTTTTCCTGTTGGGGAAATTTCTCCATAACAGGGCGACAGAGGAAAAGAAAGAACTGGTCTCAGCATCATCCCTGAAGGTTCCTCGGCATTTCTCAATTCCAGAAGGAAGATGGAAAGCTGCAAATGAACCTATGCCTCGGTAAAACGTACATAGCATCAAACAGAACAAAATAGGTACACAAACCATAGATGGCTTGTTTCCCTGACTGCACAGTAATGGACTACTATTATTAAGAAGTAAAAAGGGGTTAAAATCTTCTATATTCTACGGTCCAGTTCACTATAATACTGCATACTAAATATGCTCTGAAGGGAAAGGAACATACTAACTGATATAAACAAGCTTTCAATGTTTTTGTAAACTGTTTATAAACAACCAAATTTTCCAAAATCAATTTTTAACCACATATTTTATCTCGAAAACACTTCATTCTTTGTTTATAAACAAAAAACTATTACCAAACAGAGGCTAAAAGATTCCAATGGTAATGTGCTTACACAAAGTGAAGGCCTGTTATCAATGCTGGCACCAGGTATATCCATGGGAATCGCAACTTCTCGGTCTTGATTTTCTACATGAGACGTAAAGTCTGCGAGGTTCAACTTTCCAGTCGCGATAATAGGGATCTTGCCATTTGGTCCATGCTTCGAGACCTGATTTACGACAATAAATCAGTTTTCAGATCTTGAAAGAGATGTACCTCCAGCATATTCACATAGTTTATGAAGCTGACTAGTTCAACCTATTCTCCCCGTAATTCAGTATAAATAATCACAAAAGAAGGGGTATATGCCATAACAGTCATGATGAACAAAATTGACCAAATTCTGTAACAGAATATAACAGTTATTTCATTTTAAAAACAAAGTAAATCAAGCCCACAAGCTGAAACCAGGATAAGAATAATCTCCCAAAGGAATTGTCAAACACAAAATCGAAAACCTTAAACAAAAAATGTGTTTGGTAAGTAGTACTCGACAAAAGCGGATAATATCATTGACAAGATTATAAATTTTTCTTCTTCTTTAATATTGTTCAGCAATAACCAATCTACCCAACCAAACATGCCATAAGTTCATGCTATATTTCAAAGGAGACTGCAAGAGGATGATCCTGAAATAGTAACTCAACAATCCTATAACAACCCCAAGAAATCATCCTATTAATTCCAAAATTGACCAAAAAATAAACAACCAATAACTTATGGGCTACAGGGATCAAACATCTTTCTTCCCAAAAAGGTAAAAACTAAAAAAAAATTCAAGAACTTACCTCAGTTTTTCAAAAACAAGATATGATTTTATTATCATTATCTTCTCAGCAATAAATGACTTAACCAATTAAGCAAGACTAAGGAGAAAAAGAAAAGAAAAACAGCATTAATTAACATCAACATCCCCAAAACTCAAATCCATCACACACACACACACACACACACACAAAGAGAGGGAGAGAGAGCTCACATTAAAAACAGTGAATGAAATCTCCCAAGGAATAAGCAAACCCTCCTTGTGAGTAAACAAATTGCACAGATTCTGAAACTTTTCATTCCATTCAACAACTCCGTCTTCTCTTAAAGTCTCCTCCTTTGTGAAATTCGTCCTTACACTCCTCCTCAAAGTCCTCAAAGCATTGCCCTTTGACCCTTTCCATTTAATCTCAACCGAAAATTTTGCAGAATCTTGGAGTTCTGATGATATGACTAGGCCCTTAATTTGATGAATGGTGATCTGAGCCTCAACTTTCTTGGATGAAATGGAAGGCCATGGCCTCCACTTCATCATCTTCACTGCCATTCTTCTACTTCTTCTTCTTTGCCCAAACGATTATAAACCCTTCTTTACTTTTGATGAGCAATATTAAGCAAGGATGATGATCAATCTGTTAATGAATATAAATTTGGATGGTTGGATTTTTCCAAATGGGTTCTTATATAAGTGGAAATTTGAAAGTTGGTTTGAGAGAGAGAGAGAGAGACACCTAGAAAATAACGGGTATAAATCTATTCCTACGTACCCACATTTTTTTGTAGAAATAATATTTATGCTGGGTTTGACTGAAAAGGTGCCTAAAAATTATTTGTGTGAAATATTAATGAGATGTGTTTGATTGGATTAATTTTTTAAGTGAAAAAAGTTGGGGATTTTTCAAATTTTATTTTTTGATTGAAATTATTTTTCATGATAAATAAAGCAAAATTTAAATATTTTAATTAAAAAAATTATTTTTATTTTTTCATACGTTTGTACTTGATAATAATGTTAATTTTTTGTAAAAAGTAAGTCAATTAACAATAATTAAGATCAAAAGAGGCGAAAAGTATTTTCAATGGAAATTGGTTGTAATTAAACTTAGCCTCTATTTGGCAAAACATTGTTTATAAATTTTATCTAAAATTGTCACGTAATATCATCTCTTTGAATTATTTTTTTGAAAAATCAACAATTTCGATAAGTCAAAAATTCTCGCTTACCATTTTGACATTTCAAAAAAATGGATCAATAAAATGTAGACACGTCACTATTTATAAACAAAATTTATAAAGTTTTTACCTAGAAAACAAACAAATATCTAGGATCCGTTTGATTTAGTTTTTACTATCTATAGAAGGATTTTCTGAAAAATTAGTTTAATTTGTTTGAAAACTAATTTCTTAAAATACTTACGACTCTGAAAGGTGTTTTTGAAGGAAGTCACACTAAATTAAATTCCTCTAAAATGTCTTTTTACTGCATTTGAAAAGCAATTTTTTGAGACTTAAGCAGCATTTGATTTCTCAAAAATCATCGTAAACAAACCATCACTTGTTAGTTGTTACAAAATCGAGTGCAAAACAGCCATAGATAGTGCTACATAATATTGACACATTTTCAATTGATTTGTTGACATTTTCTTGACAATCTGTTTCTGTTTTATAAAATATTATAGACGTTTTCAATGACTCCGACATGTGGTAGGTTCAATAATAATAACAACATTGTTTCCAATCGTACAAATTTTATGTAGCACTGTCTATTTTATCATACTCGTTTACATCATCTTCAAAGAATGGATTGAATTGCATTATCTTCCTGAATGAATCAAGCCATTTAGATATCAAAATATTTATTTATAAAACACACACGTCGAATCTCATCCCACTCAATAACATAGGAGTTTATAAATAAATTTCTTTTTTTAAAGAAAAATATGTGTGATTAAAAAGTTGTTTGAAAATTATGTTATTTATAAATTGATTTATAAATAAATAATAATTGTTATGTGTTTAAGATTAACCTTGATTAAGATTGTATTGTGGACAGAATTAAAAAGGTAGGAATAAATTTCTTGTCCACAAAAATAATTGATCATTGATGTGAAAGAAAAAGTCTAAAATTGGAATATGACTTATTTTTGGGTGGAAATCATGATGTCAAGACGGGCATATTTCTTGCTATGCCAAACAAGGATGAAAATGAGTGGCCATCATCAAAAACTTTGTTGCATATTATGCCCAAAGCATTTGGAATCAATCAACTCTTACATGGAATATGCTGTCAAGATGAAGGGACCATTCCAATGGTTCATTGTAGGAAGTAATAACATATATTCGAAAAAACTAAAATTATTTAACATTGATAACTGATAAGATTATAGATTTGACCCGGCTCTCACTTTTTAGAAATATATGATATTATGTTTTATTTTGCTATCTGATGTATTCTTATTTGATTGATCGCTCGAAAAAATTAATATTTGAAATACATTTTTTATTTTAAACTTATTAATTTTCTTTGTTTTTGGTGAAAGCAATGAGTTGATAACATATCTTCGTCATTGTGTTCTTTTTCTCTTCTGTTTTTGCTTTTGTTGAGTGGTTTACACAATAATATGTAGCCTTTTCCTCCATCAATTTCCTTTAGGGCATGGGGAGACAATGACCACTTGGGAGATAACGGTAAGTACAAACGAAGCACTCGTAATTTTTATTTTTAGATTTGAAGATAAATAAATTTCATGAATATAAATATTTATATATTTGTCAAGTTTTTTCTCCGTCGTCTAAATTCTTAAGTTTCCGTTGTATAATTGTTAATTCCAAAGAATAGTAAATTCTTGTTGAGTCCATAATCTAAAAATTCTTGTTGTATCGAAGTCTCCAATGCTTTCATTATTAAGCCCTTGTTTGGCCCCCATTTTTGGGTAAAAATTTGGTTTTGAATAGTATTTTTGAAAGAATGTAGGGTTAAAAATTTATTTGAAAAGTCAAAAATGGTAGGCTTGACTAATATGGATGGTTGAGATTGAGTGTTGAATAAATTTGGTTTGTAAATAATGGATGCCAAATGGGGCTAAGGGTGATGCCTATAATAGCCCGATGCAGGTTCCATATATAACGTGCTATCACTCTAATTTTCTTCAATGATGATGGAGTATAGCGGTTTATTTGACCAAATAATTGAGCAAGGCAACCATGCTTGCACATTTGTCAAGGGTAATTTAATTTGTGCACAACATCAATCATGATTCAGATTAGAAAACAAGCTGTGAATTGAAGCTATGCATAACATGTGGAAATAGAAGGAGATGATGTGCAACAACATTTTCTGCCCATAATGTATCTGGGGTTTCTCAATATGGGGCCAAATATTTTCTTCCCTGGGAAGATAGATACATACATGTACAACAATAACAACCACCATTCTTGAGGAAATAGAAGACACTCGTTTGCAAACCCTTCAATCGCTGAAAAGAAGAAAATGAAAATGGTCCAAGGGTATTGTCCTAGTGGTATACGAACCCCCTTACTGGCCTTGTGATTCCGGGTACGAGTTACCATCCCTCCCCAAAGTTCCCCTTTGTAATTCATGTCAAAAAATAAAAAAATAAAAAAATGGAAATGAAAAGAAACATAGGGATAATTGCACTCCATACTTTGACACCCCCAATTGAAATTTTACTTACTTTAAAATTTTAACTGATTTTTACTTTATTTTATTTTCTTCTCAAATCCTACAATATTCTCACAAACATCACATCTCCACTATTGTGCTACCTCCCTTTAGGGACATACTTAAGATGAGAGTGCTATTGGAATACGTTATCATTGAGATTTCATCAATTTTATAATGTGTTTGATGAAATGTCTACTAAATGTAATGAAAAGTATCATAAAAAGTTGAAAGTGCCAAGGTGTGATACTAAAATTACGTCCTAAGTATCATTAAAATTGAAAAGTATCAAGTTGTGATACCAAAATTTTGAAAAGTATCGTAAGTATCATCTTGTGATGCTTTAAAAGTATCATAAGTATCATACTATGATACTTGTTTTGTAGAACGTAAATTTCAATAATAACAAAAATTTTAAGTATTAATCAATGATACTTTTAAAGGATGTAAGTTTCAATTATGATACTTAAATTAGATATTTGTACAAATGTCCTAAAAAAATAATTGTAAAAGCCGACTTTACCTTCAATCGTCGATTGTTTATTCACCACTAACAACTGCACTTCGAGATTTCACCGGTGATGAGGAGTGGAGAACATGAGATTTTTCTGAAGGTGACTGCAACGGTAAAAGGTAGCGGATGTTTTGCACAAAATACATTGAAAGGTAGGGGATGTTATGTGTTAATTACCGTTGTGTCAACAAAAAATTAAGCCTATGTTTGGTAAAAATTATTAATAAACTTTTTATAAACATTCGATAACATTTCATTGAGTAATTTTTTTTAAAAGTTAACATTTTTTATTGGTCAAAGATTCTCGTTCACCATTTTTTACTTTTTAAAAAATGGACCGTGTCAACTATTTATAAATAATTTTATAAATAACCGTTTATAAACGAGTTGTCAAGTAAAAATTGCAAGATTAAATTATTTATTTGATCAAATAATTGAGTAAGGCTATTATGCTCACAATCTAAAACCCATAGTGGGTTTCATGAAATCCACATATGCTTGCACATTATGTCAACAACAATTTAAATTCCAAGATTTGACTATTTATTTATTTTCTTATATACAAGTATCACTAGTCATTTGCAAAGTGATTTTTTAAATAAAAATAAATAAAATAAAGAATTTTTTGTTAAAAATGCCTCTCTTTAAGTTTCAAGTGATTACTGGCTTTTTGTCTCACCAATTTTCAATTGTCCCGTTTGACTTTTTATTGGTCACATATGCTAATAATGCTGTTTGAAATGACAGTTTATAAAATATTAATAATTTCTTATAAGTAAGGACTAAAATCAGATAGAAAATAATTTCTTAGAGTATAATAATATTACAATTATAAACAACTATATGTCTTGTATAATAAATAATATTTCAATTTGTTTTTATTTAATATTATTTCACTTATGAAATGTATCAGGAATATGAAAATTAATAGTAATATTTATCTCAAGTGTGTAAATGATTAATTTTTCGTATTTCACTAAATAATGCAAAAACTCTAAAATAGGTAGTCGTTAAGAGCTTTTATGCAGGCTCAGGGAAAAAAAAAAAAAAATCTTAAAATTTTTAAATAATTACGTACATTAATTTGATCTAATGCTCTCTAGCTATTAACATTATTTAATAGTGTAAATCTGGCAATAAACCCAAGTGCGATCGTTTAATTTGTGGATGTTTTTAATTCTTAATTTATTTATTTGAATAATTAGATCATCACCTAATTATTATTATTTTATCAGATAGTGAGGAAATTAAGGCCACAAAGTGCGAATGCATGTGGCGTAGTGGTGCGCCACCAAAGCGACAACTTTTAGCCAAATGTCAAATGCGATTCATTTGTATCATATTTTGCCCAACTATGGCCTATGGCACGCAGAAATCCGACCGACCAATTCCACTTCACGCCCTATCGAAATCATTATTCGCAATTCCTACCCTACCTAGGGTTCCGAAGTGGGACGAGCCCTCTAGCAAGCAACAAATTTCTCGTACAAATTGTTCATCGACTAGTACAAATTGTTCATCGACTCGTCTAAGTGAGCGATAAATATATTTTCAATTAACACAGTGTTCGGCGGCATATGTTGACCAATTTTTTTGATTTTTTGGTATTTTCTAGGTAAAATATGTGGTTGAAAATTGGAGAGAGAAAATGTGTGTGGTTAAAAAGTGATTTGAAAAATTGTGCTGTTTATAAATTGTAATGATTGCGTAAAAGAACGGTGTGTAAAAAAATATTGACAAATTGTGAGCAGTTTGCACCATCGAGAGACGAGTCGAGTCACACTTGGTTTAAATGGTCTGATCCGATCCGATCCATTTAACCCCTACTCCTACCCATAGTTAAATGTTCACAACATAAAAATGGATATATAATTACTGTTTGAGACTCATTATTTCAAATAATGTGGTTTGTAATTATAATTTTTTATAGAATGTGTGGTTAAAAAGTAAAGATTTTTTTTTTTGGGTTTATGTGTAGATTATTTTATTATTAGAACGTGTGGAAAATATGAGTTTTGAAAAAAAAAATTATAAAATTTTGAATAATAGGTACCAAATATTATAAGGACTAATATCTAGATATGAGAAGGTCGGGTGATGATCATAAGGACTTTTGTTAAATCAGTTTATGGTTATTGCTCGCTTTTCTTGCTGCATGATATGTGATTTTTGGAGGGTCTTATTTTCTTTCATAATTTCGTTTGAATATTGACATATATTCTATCACAAATACAATGTCAATAAATATAACACCTGAGTGATTGGTTTAATAAATTTATTGGCAGTGGGAGGGATGGAGATAGACAATAGGAAGTGACAGATAAATATTTTATAAATCGAATTAATAAGATCTCGAGCCATTGAAATAATCCACGTAAGAGAATAATATATATTTCGATTAATATAAACTAATATCTTATATGTCCTAATTTTCTAAACTAGATTATCCCTCCATAAATGATAAATGTATGTGGACAAATTTGAAGAAAGAGAATGCAAAAAATAGTATGCACTTCATAACAAAATAAATATATCAAAGATTAGGTCATTACATCACGAAAATTCTATAGAACCAAGTACTTGGTTCCTCATGAAACCAGGTGATAAGATGGTTACCTAATCAACTACCAATTATACATAATTTGTGGGCTCCAATTTTGATTTTAAAAAGTGAAAATTACAGGGAACCCTGTATTTTAATTTTGGATTTCAAAAATAAGAGGAAACTGTGATTTATTCAAAATTCAGGTAACAAAGGTATTATAATATTTTATTAAACATAAAATACAACACCATACCAAACCCTAATTTTTTTTTCTCTCTATTCCTATTCACTCTCAGAATCCCTTACGGCGCAGCTCCTTCGTTAGGCGATCTTCACCTCTGCTCCTTCATTCGTCATCTGGCCACCTCCGCCCCTTCATCCGGCCACCTCCGCTCATTCTAGCAGCAACGTCCCGCTGCTTGATCCAGGCATATGCGCCGCCGATTTTCTGCGATTCTGTGGTGGTTTGTGGACTGCAAATGTGTGCAGTGGTGTGCGAAGTGACGGCTGTGGTGGCGTTGTGCCACGGGAAGCGACGAGATATCGCGCGTAGATCTATGGTCGCGATGGTTGTGTATGAGTTGTGTCATCGAAAGCAGATACTTCTAACTTCTGATCGCCACTGGGCCAACTTGTGGTGGTGATGGGGGGTGGGAGCGATAGGCGGGTATTGGTTGTGGGGGTTGTTGTAGTGGTTGTGTTGCCGAAGATGGTGGTGGTGGATTGAGTCTTCGTGGCAGTACAGGTGTTTTTTAGTGGTGCGTGCAGGCAGGTTGCTGGCTATGGTGATAGTTGGGATGCTTCCGGGAGGTGGTGGCGGTGATGACTGTGATGGTGGAGGAGTGGGGTTAGGGTAGTGTAACACCCCAAGTTCAAGAATTTTAAAACTTAGGTGTGTTAACTTCCATTCACATTATATGCGGAATTAAATCGTTTAAACATTAAAATGCGAAAACAAATCATTTAAAAACTTCAACGTTTTCATTTTCTGTTCTAAAATTTTATAGAAATTTCGGAAAAGTCGCCTCTATAACTTGGACATAACCAACCTGTAGAGGGACATCATACCTACAATACATATGCAAATTCTCAACCCATTCAAATCCAACATTTAACATCCAACCACAATTCCAAAATTCAACTTCAACATCAATTTCCCAAACTCCTCAACAAAATAACTTGAAGTATAAATTTATAAACTCATGAAACATGATAAAAACTAATCACAAGGAAATACCATAACTTATTTTAACTAAAACAGACAAACTAATCAAAAAAAATTATCGATTAAAAGAATAACCAATGAATTAATTTGAGAAAACCCTTCATTTATTCTTAAAAGAAATAGAATTATTAGTACTGTCTGAGTCAACCGTCGAGTGCTCTCCTCGGATCACCTAACTTTCATCACCTGAAATGTTGAGGAGGAATTGGAGTGAGCTAAAGTCCAGTAAGTAAACTTTATGCATGAATGCATGCTTATGACATGAATGCTTTAAAAATTTCCATATATGTATCCCCATTTACTTTACTTTCCAGAACTTTCAAACATTTCAAAATTTTCACTTCATTTCAAAACTTTCACATCATTTCAAACTTTCACTTCATTTCCATCGTGAGCTCACTTGGTGTATCTTCTAGTCAATCAGATAGCAGTGGGCAATTTCTTATTTGGAACCAGATTAACATTCACATTTCCACCGCAAAGCGGTTTAACATTCACTTTCCCACCGCAAAGCGGTTTAACATTCACTTTCCCACCGCAAAGAGGTTTAACAGTCCACCGTAAACGGTTGAACAATCCGTCGCAAAGCGACTTAATTCGGGTACGCCGGTCCCCCGCGCCCCATTTCCCACTCGCAACTTTCATGAACTAGAAGTACACCCATTCATTCTTAAAAAAAACTTGGGATACATAACTTTTGAACAAACTTGCACTTTGACACATTTCTTTCATTTAAAAACATTTGATTTCCCAATTTCGATGCCAATGCATGCTTGATGATGCAATGACATGATAATGTGCATGCTTGAACATTCTTCTCAATAACATATACTTTCATAAAGTAAATGAAATTCATCAAAGCAAGTAAGTTGCAAGACAGTCGTTTACACATAAATTTCACATTTACATTCAACTTTGATAAAAAAAAATAGGGGGAAGTTTACTTACTTGACGTCCTTAGTAATTTACCGTTTCTGAATTTGCAAGTGGAAAAGTCTCAGATGCCCGTGACGTTAATGTACCAAAATTCCTAATTATATCCATTCATAAATAAGGTGTAACTTTAGATTTGAAACAAACACGTTCATCATCCAATTCAATATTATAAACAAAACTCATAACTGAGGTTAACATTTCTATTAGACTCGCAATTTAACTCAAACGTGTCCTTAAATCATGTCAAGCACATATACTAACACATTCGAAATAAGTGTTTATATTCAAGGGTAAGAAACATCGAACTCTTACTTATCAAATTATTCAAAAGTCAAAACTACTCAATATTATCACAACTTAATTGTCACATGGACAATTTCAATTAGCGTCCTAATTACTCAAAAATCTGAAAATAACAATTATAATAAAAATGTACATTAAAATTCAGTTCAAACAACCTGATTATTTGAAATCCCTAAATTTGAAATTTTCCATTTAAAAATAACATTGAACCAATAGAAAGTCAATTAAATAATATTATCATTTAAAGTCTGAAATTTACATACATTCGATATCTATATTTATAGATATTAGTATCATCGTAAAATTCCCAGATTTGAAATTAATACATAAAAATTGCATTCAGTTCAAAAATCATATTTAACACTTGTAACTGAGGTTGAGACTTTCATGTGACTTACAATTCAAATCAATAGGAATCTTAAACTACGTCAAACACAAATCCTACTTCCTTCGGAATAAGAGATTAAACCATTGTTTGAAATCTAACTAATCACATTGCACAAAGGTTAATTAAAGCTATGGAATCTTCATCACAACTTGAATTTCACAAAGACAATTCCAATTAACATGCTAATTATTCGAAATATGTAAATTCTCAAAAATGACAGTAAACATTTCAATTGAATTAACAAATTCATAAATTTTGAAAAATGTGAAATTAATCCATATAAATTAATAAATCTGAAATTAGTACACATTTACATAATCTACCCTAAACTGAAATTATAAAGATAACTCCAAATTAACTAACCGAAATCAATTATCAGTTACCATAATTAAAATTAAATTTCCTAAGTCTGAAAATATAATAAATTTCCAATTTAATTAGAAATCCAACAAAACAAATTTATTCTCTGAATCCATAAATCTGAAAAAGTACACACATATGTATACACACGCGCATATATATATATATATACCCAAACCTGAATTTCACTGTCAAAAATACGAAATTTAACCAAAACCCAAATCTGAAATCTTCACATACATACATACATTCAACATATATATACATCAATACATATAAACATGTGCCTATGTGCGTGTAAAAGAGTGTGCTGTGTGCGTAAATTGTGTATGTGCGGGTTCGGGTGTTATGCGTTAGGCAGGGGAGAAAGTGGCTTACGGCGTGGTATGGTGGCGGTGACGGACTGCCAGCGAGAGGGAGAGGGGAGGTCGCCGGTGAGGTGCCCTGAAAATCGAGTGGCGGTGATTTGTGTGTGAGATGAGAGAAAGACGAGAGACCGAGAGACGGAGGTCGCAAGTCGTGAGGGAGAGGTATAATGAGGGTTTAGGTTTAATTTTAATCTTTTGAAATTTGCAATTTGGTCCCTCAAGTCCCCTCCTTTGCAATTCAGTCCCTTAGCTCTCATAAATTGGTAATTTAAGTCCACGACCCTCAAATAAATTTTCAAAGTGTCACCAAACTTTTCTCAACTTCAATTTAATGCAATAAAATAGAAAATAGCATGTTTAGGGAGTAAAACAATTAATCACATTAATTACACGTAAACTATTAAAATAAATAATTTAGAAACTTTTAATTGGTACATTGATCGAGACGGCATCCAAGTCCTTCCACTGCAAAATAATTCAAATTATCGACATTAAAAAATATCATTAAATTTAAAACTTATAACATTAACATAATTATTACGTGAAATTTAAGGATACACGTAAAAAATGAAAAGCGGTCTTACAGGTAGGGTGGCTCATTTGTTTGTGTGATGGTTGTAGTGGCGAGTGTGGTGGTGGAAGTGGCGGCGATGGTGAGGTTAGGTGGTGACGGTGATTGTGGTGTGTTGATGGTGGTTGACTGAGGCTTAGGTGGCAGCGACGTTAGTGGTTGGGGTTTGAGACTTAATAAAATTTGTGACCTAATAATTTTTTTTTTTGGCGGCAGCGGCGATGAGGCGGTGGGCCTCGACGTTGAGATGGTGGTGGTTGTTAGCTGATGGTGGTGAGAATGTGACGTGGGCAAGTTTTCGGATATACTGTGACCTAATAATTAATAAGTGAATTGTGGCTTAATAATATGATAATTGTGACTTAAAAGATTGGTGGCCTCATAATTTGATAAGTTGTGACCAAGAAATAACTCGGGATTGATTAATTTAAAACTTGTGACCTTGCAATTATTTGTGAGTTGATAAAACTGTTATTGTGACCTATTATTTTGATAAATTGTGACCCTAAAATTATTTGTGACTTAAGCAATTTACATTTTGTAATCTGAATTTATCTTGTATTGTGACCTAGAAATAACTCGGGATTGATTAATTTAAAACTTGTGACCATGCAATTATTTGTGACTTGATAAAACTGTTATTGTGACATACTATTTTGATAAATTGTGACCCTAAAATTATTTGTGACTTAATCAATTTACATTTTATAACCTGAATTTATCTTGTATTGTAACCTGAATTTATATAATTAATAAAAAAAAAATCTAATTATTGAATTTAGTTAAATAGATACCTGATTTTTGAAATTTTTTAAATTATATCTTAAAATTGAAATTGTGTATTCTAAACACATTATATATGTATTTTTCCCTTTTAAAAATTCTAATTGGACTGATTAGACAGTCATCTCATCACTTGGTTCCATAAAGAATCAGGTATCTGGTTCTATAGAATTTTCACATTACATCATGCATTAATGAAATATCAAGTGTACGAGAGATCAATTTGATTTCTTTTGTAAGACTTACATACGCATATATATATATATATATAGAGAGAGAGAGAGAGAGAGAGAGAGAGAGAGAGAGAGAGAGAGAGAGAGAGAGAGAGAGAGAGAGAGAGAGAGGTTCACATCATGAAATAGGCTTCTTCATTTTTTATTTTTTTATTTTAAAAAAAAGATTATAAATAATTTTCAATAATATAACAGTATTAATTTATTAACTCCACAAAAAAACTAAATGCAATACCATTTCATTCACAAACTAATTAATTAATTCTATGGTTCTTTTTAGTATTCTCTTAAATATAAAAATAAAATTAAAAAGATCACCTTATTCAAAAGTTTTAATTTCTCAAGATATAATGAATTTACGCCCCCTAACATGTTGCAATTTGCAAATAACGTTTATTTTGTTTCATATGTCAAAGATTAGACACTTGAAGATTTATGGTATATATGACGGGTTGACTTAAGCCCGGTTCAGTAAATTATTTATAAAAAACACATTTTTTCAAATTATTTTTTAATTATACATTTTTCAAAATCACATTCTAATTATATCTTTTATCTCAAAATCATCCCATTCTTTGTTTATTAAAAAAAATAATAAAAAATAAAAAATTACCAAACATATTTGTTAACGTTAAATTCTTCATTTAAAAGTTTTTGCACTATGAAATCACGGACTTCTTCTATAGACGCACGTAAAGTGGTTGCACTATGAAATAATGAAATCACGGACTTCTAAGACTAGACGCACATCTATTCTATATATATATATATATATATATATATATATATATATATAAAAGTAAGGAAGTGGTTTGGTGTGAACACATGTTGTGAATAAGTGGTTTAGTGTGAACACATTTTGTAAATTAATGACATTTATTATTTTTATTGTAATCAATGGTGATTTTGAAAAACTATGCATTAGTTTATTGTTGTTTAAAATATGAAATTCTTAAAATTAATTTTTTATTATCTTCTTATTTATTTTTCTCATGCGAATTTTTTATCCATTTACTGATTTTTTTTTTTAATGATTCATGCTTGACGTGACAATATTAT
Source organism: Ligustrum vulgare (assembly GCA_963555705.1). Classification (NCBI taxonomy): domain Eukaryota; kingdom Viridiplantae; phylum Streptophyta; class Magnoliopsida; order Lamiales; family Oleaceae; genus Ligustrum; species Ligustrum vulgare. The sequence goes on from OY743171.1 coordinate 53,805,220, forward strand.
TAATCAAAAGCATAAGGTATAATCCTCGAATAATTTTTTTTTTTGGAGTAATTTGGTAGTAATTGTTATAGACTATTATTCATTTGTTACTTTATTTGTCATTTTTTTTTTTTTTTAGTAAGTAGTTTAATGTAAACACATGTTGTAAATTAATGACATTTATTATTTTTATGATAATCAATGGTGTTTTGAAAAACTATGCATTAATTTATTGTTGTTTAAAATATGAAATTCTTAAAATTAATTTTTTATTATCTTCTTATTTATTTTTCTCATGCGAATATTTTTTTTATCCATTTACAGTTTTTTTTTTATTATTATTCATGCTTGACGTGACACTATTATTTAATCAACAACATAAGGTATAATCCTCGAATAAATTTTTTTGAGTAATTGGGTAGTAATTGTTATAGACTATTATTCATTTGATACTTTATTTGTCATTTTTTTTACTATTCAAATATTACATTACAATAATTTTTAATTTTTATAGTTTACAATTTTTTTTTTAATTATATGGATTAAATTCCATATATAAATGATTTTCTTATATATGACATATTATTTTTCATCTAAAAACTACGCATTCATTTATCATTATTTACACTATGAACTTCTTCAAATTATTTCTATCATGCGACAGTATTTTTTATCCATTTAAAATATAATGATATACTTTTCTTATCTAATTCTTATACGAACATTGCAGAGTACTTGAATATTTGTGATCCAACATCATAAGGTATAATTCTCGAATAAATTTTTTTGGAGTAATTGGATAGTAATTGTTATAGACTATTATTCATTTGATACTTTATTTGTCATTTTTTATTTTTACTATTCAAATATTACAATACAATAATTTTTAATTTTTATAGTTTACAATTTTTTTTTTTTAATTATATGGATTAAATTCCATAAATAAATGATTTTCCTATATATGACTTATTATTTTCCATCTAAAAATTATGCATTCATTTATCATTATTTAAACTATGAACTTCTTCAAATTATTTCTCTCATGCGACAGTATTTTTTATTCATTTACAATATAATGATGTATTTTTCTTATCTAATTCTTATACGAATGTTGTAGAGTACTTAGATTTTGGTGATCCTACATTTAATTATGAAAATTGCAAGGCTTTTTTTTTTGTATGCGGAGTGTATGGACAAACAATATAATACAAATAAGCAGAAATATTCACTCTATTTATATCATTATACATATATATGTTGGTTCTTATAAAAAATAGAAAAATATTGTATTCGTAATTATATGAGAAGACATGATGATCGTGCAACGCACGGGTGAAAATACTAGTAAAGTAGTATACAACACAAATACGAAGAAAGAAAGATTTGTAATTTATGTTTATTCATTTTTATTATTATTATTATTTTTAAAGAGTGCTTGTTTTTATATTCGCGAAAGTTTGTTATTGTCTTCAATAAATATCAAAATACATTATTCAACTATCAACATCGAATATATGTATGTATGTATGTATGAATGCATGCATGTCTGTCTTTCGAGTAGGATCAAGATGATCTACATAGTTGTTAATCCGAACTTATTATAAACTATCGATCTTTAACCCAACACCACATGACTGGTTAGGTTGTTCAAGGAATGAGTGACCATTAATACAATAGGCTTTTGCTTTTGCATTAATTCCATTAGCATTTGCAAAAGCTTCCTTTCTTTTTTGCTTTGCTATCAATTATTAATTTTGTGCAAAGCCAAAATGCGTGGTTTAAAACATGCTAAGACTTGTTTGTTGCATGCTATGGACCATCCACCCATGGCCCTATTATTCTGACCACTTATTTCTTGCGTGTGAAAGAAAAAGGTTGACTTTTTTAACAAAATTATATTTTGGTTGACTTTTAATAAGTTTTAATAGTGTATTATTAAATTTGTCTAAATTTATTCAACTTTAGCATTATGTAAAATCTAGCAAACAAAGAAATATATTAGTGTAATATTTTAATGGAAGAAGCAAAAGTTATTTTGTTATTTAAGAAATTAGATAAAAATGTACATATTCTTGATTTTTATTGATAGAGAGAAAGGAGCTTCGAGAATAGTTACGAAGGGTAGCATCAATGGTTTGTTCCATTGAGTTTTCATCATTTTCCTTTTGTCATGGATATATTTATAAAATGTTTGTTAAAATTTTGGTGTTTAAAAAAATATTTTTTTTTATATTTTCGAGGTAACATGTGTGATTGAAAAGTGGGGAGATAAAATGTCTGTGATTAAAAAATGATTTGAAGAATTATGTTGTTTAAAAATATATTTTTTTTAGATTTACCAAACAGATTGTCCCTGGAGAATTTTTGATCCATAATTATATTTGATAAACGGTCGATTAAAATCTTGAAAGGAGAAAATGTTTTAATCGAACCGGTGAACAACTTATGCTAAGTAGTTGTGACATGATATATAAGTTTATTTATGGATGTCAAATTTAACACAACCTTAAACCGATCATAAATCCACAGATGAATTAATATATCATTTCAATAGTGTTCAAGGTAAGATAAACATCTACGCTCATCATCATTTCAAAAAAAAAAAAAAATCATTTCTCATCATGAAACAACGTTCTAATTTAGTGATGAGAACCATGGAAGTCAAACCTCATTTTGCATGTTGGTGGGCCCCATCACTAGATCCAAAGTCAAGGAGGTTCAAGAATTAATGACGGGACTCATTTACAAGCTTTGACGTCAAGTCCAAGTGGAAGATAACAAGACCGAAGTCAATTGCCTTATGTTGGAGGCTCAATGACTTTCGATTGACCAAAACTCTACAGAAAATGAAAGGCAGCCTCAGTCATCTTCGGCTAATCGTTATTCAACCGAAAATGCACTTTCGGTCGAACTTGTGATCGACCGAACCAACCAGTCGACCGAAAATCATTGAACTTAAATTTCGGGGTTTTTCATGCAATTTTCTCTTTTATTTCTTATTTCCAATCTTTGACCTACAAATACCCTTTTTTCCCCCAAACCCTAGTTAGCTTGGATATTGAAGGCTCTTTGAGAGCATTTGGAAAGGTAACATCCTTTCTCATCTTGTAATTTTTTGGAGAACTTCTTCAACTTTATATTGAGAATATTTTTTTGTGTAGTTGTTGTTGCCACAAATATCTTGAAATTTGTTTCATTCTCTCCATTGGGCTACGGCTATTTTTCCTTAGAATTTTGGTTAGGATAAACTTGGGTCAAGATTCATCAAACTTTCTTCCATTTTAGCTTTCTTGGATTGATACAAAATTATTATGAGAATTTTTATTTCAAACACCAAATAGGTTCGTATTATTTGTTATCAGAGCTTAGCTCTAAAATTGGTAAATCTATCTTTACATTCTTGTTATTCTTATTGTTGCAAAAAAAAAAAAAAAAATCGAATTTCAAAAAAAATTTGGTGAATTTGTATGGCCATGAATATTTCTTGATTATTACATATTAGGTATTGTTACTGTTATCACATTTGAGTTTGTGGAGGATTACATTTGAACAAACACTTGTATATCTATGCTATTCAAAGTGAGTTTACTAAGTGTCTGATAAAATGTCTCAAGGAGAACATCCTTGTTAAATTCTATTTGTCAAACGTCAAACACATTCCTAGTTGATTATTTGTTCATTTTATCAAGTTTATTGTGATTATACCCTTGAAAACATTGCTACATAAACTCAATTCTCATTTTTCTTGTATAGTAGCAAGTAAAGAAATTTTACTTGCTATTGTGTCAATCTTTTCCTACTTCATTGTTTTGTTTGTGGAATTTTGCTTCACAAGAATTGATTTCTTGATCTAGTTAATTACGTTCCTTGGAGAGTTTGAGTAAGAAAAATTGGAGTGGAAAAGACCAGAGTGATGAGCTCATTATGGGTTAAAAGCCTAAATTGAGTAAAAACACGAGTAATACATCTTGTGATGACACTTTCACACTTGCACACCATGTCCAACACAAATACTTTAAGTGGGCAAGATTCTAATGTCCAAACTCAAGAATTGAGGGACATGATACAAGCTCTCACGGTGACAATGGCGAGTCAAATGGAGGAAATTGGAGAAAGTTAGAGGGAAGATTATAAAGATTGGAGACTAGGAGGGAAGTCCCACCACCAAGGGATCATAATGATAGGAGGGGTGATAAGATAAGAGTTAGAGATGAATATGATGATGATGAATTGGAGAGTGAGGAGGGTAGTGACCAAAATTGGAACATGTGTAGAAATAGAGGAGGTAGGAATGGTAAAGGGTTTGATCGAGGTCATGAAAGGCATCATAGAGGTGGAGATGGGGTGGATGGTAATCTTGGAAGCATAAAAATGAGGATTCCTTCCTTCCATTGAAAAAGTGATCCGAATACTTACTTAGAATGAGAAAGGAAGATGGAGTTGATCTTCGAGTGTCATCGTCCATCGATACTCCAAAGATAAAAAGGTTAAGTTAGCGATGGTGGAGTTTGCCGACTATGCCTTAACTTGGTGGGACAATTTATTGCTCACTGGGAGGAGGAATTTTGAGGGTAGTATTGACACTTCGGATGAGTTGAAGAGTCTCATGAGGAAGAGATTTGTTCCTAATCATTATTATAGGGGACTCTATCAAATGCTACAAATTCTTACTCAAGATTCTAGAGGGGTAGAGGATTACTACAAGGAGTTGGAGAAGGCCTTATTGAGGGCTAACATAAAGAAGGATAGAGAGGTCACCATGACTCGATTTATGAGTGGATTGAATAAGAAGATAGCCAATGTGGTGGAGTTGCACCATTATGTGGAAATTGAGGTGTTGGTGCACATGAGTATCAAGGTGGAGGATCAATTGAAAAAGAATGACCAATTTAGGAAGAAATGACAAGAAAAATATTAGGGGGTCCTAGTTCTACTTGGAAGTCTAAGTGGAGGAATGATAAGGTTGATAAAATTCCATCTAAGGACAAGAGTGAATCATCTAAAGGGAAGGAAGTTGACTTCATCAAGAATAAGTCCAAGGTTGTTCCTACTACTTCTAGAAGTAGAGATATTGAATGTTTCAAATGTAAGGGTCGAGAGCATTATTCGCGTGAGTGCTCTAACAATAGAGTGATGTTCCTTAAAAATGGGAAGCTTCGGGAGACGAAGAGGAGGAAGAGCGAGTGCAAAGGGAAGATGATAGTGAGAGTGAGGAAGAAGAGGTGGAGGGAATTGTTAGTCCACCAAAGTCTTTTGTTACCATAAGATCTCTCAACACTCAAGCCAAAGTTGATGAAATGGCTAAGCAAAGAGAAAATACTTTTCACACTAGGTGTCTTGTGAGAGAGAAAGTTTGTAGCATCATTATTGATGGTGCGAGTTGCACAAATGTGGCTAGTACTAGCATGGTGGAGAAGTTAGGATTACCGATGATGTCACATCCCAGTCCCTATAAATTACAATGGTTGAGTGATAATGCAGAGTTGAAGGTAAGTAAACAAGTACTTCTTACTTTCAACATTGGGACATATAATGATCAAGTGCTTTGTGATGTGGTTCCCATGCAAGTTACACGTATACTTTTGGGTAGGTCTTGACAATATGATAGGAAGGTGGAGTATGATAGGAGGAAAAATAGGCATATTTTTCAAATGAATGCGAAACACATAACACTACTACCTTTGAGTCAGGAAGAAGTTTATAAGGACCAATTAAAGCTCAAAAGAGAGGAGGAAGAGGAAAAGGGAAAAAGAAAGAAAAGAGTAGATGTAAGTGGGGAGTAAAGAGAGAGTGAAAAAAGGGTGAGAAGAGTCGTGAGAGAAGAAGTGAGGGGGAGAAAGAGAAGAGAAAAGGGCATAAGAGGTTAAGAAAAAAGTAAATTTTTATACTAATAAGGGTGATGTGGAGAGGGCTTTAATGGAAAATCAATAAATACTTTTGATGGTGTATAAAGAGTTTCTCCTTACACTTGATGAATCTCACAATCTCCTCCCCAATTTAGCTAGATCTTTATTGCAGGAATTTGAAGATGTCTTTCCGGAAGAGATGCCTAGTAGACTTCCACCCATTAGAGGCATCGAGCACCAAATTGATTTCATTCCCCGAGCCGTCATCCCAAATAGACCGGCATACCGAAGCAACCCGAAAGAGACCAAAGAACTTTAAAACAAGTTGAGAAGTTGATGAGCAAATGATATGTTCGTGAAAGCACGAGTCCTTGTGTCGTGCCCGTGCTACTAGTGCCAAAGAAAGATGAAACCTATAGGATGTGTGTTGATTGTCGAGCCATCAACAACATAACGGTAAAGTATGACATCCCATTCTTATGTTGGATGACATGCTAGATGAATTGCACGGTTCTTGCATTTTTAGTAAGATTGAATTGAGAAGTGAATATCACCAAATTAGGATGAGAGAAGGAGATGAATGGAAAACCGCGTTTAAAACTAAATATAGTTTATATTAATGGTTGGTTATGCCATTTGGTCTCACTAATGCACCGAGCACTTTTATGAGGTTAATAAACTATGTTTTACGTGCATTTATTGGAAAATTTGTGGTAGTTTACTTTGATGATATTTTGATCTATAGCAAGAATTTGGATGAGCATGTTAAACACTTGAGATGTGTGCTTTTTGTTTTAAAAGAAGAAAAATTGTATGTCAATCTTAAAAAGTGTAATTTTTGTACGGAAAGTGTCGTATTTCTTAGTTTTGTTGTTAGTACGAAAGGCATTGAAGTTGATAATGAAAAGGTCAAGGCCATCAAGGAGTGACTAACACCAAAAAGTGTCATCGAGGTAAGAAATTTTCATGGATTAACTAGTTTTTATCGTAGTTTTGTTAAAGACTTTAGTACACTAGCTTCATCACTTATAGAGGTAGTTAAAAAGTATATAGGATTTAAATGGGGAAAAAAACAAGAAAAAGCTTTTGATGAAATAAAAGAAAGATTGTGCACCGATCCCGTTTTGGCCTTACCTAATTTTGACAAGACTTTAGAAATTGAATGTGATGCTTCAGGGAGCGGTGTTAATGCAAAAGAAGAGACTCATTGCTTACTTTAGCGAAAAACTCAATAGGACCACATTGATCTACCCAACATATGACAAAGAACTCTATATTTTGGTAAGCGCATTAGAGACATGGCATCACTACTTGTGGCCGGGGGAGTTCTTCATTCATACCGATCACGAATCATTGAAGCATTCAAAAGGGCAAGGAAAATTGGGCAAGAGGCATGCCAAATGAGTAGAGTATATGGAGACATTCCCCTACGTCATCAAATACAAATAAGGTAAAGAGAATGTGATAGCCGATGCACTAACTAGAAGGTATACTTTTATCAATACATTGGGTGTAAAATTGTTGGGTTTTGAATGTATCAAAGACTTGTATGTGAATGATGTGAATTTTGCAAGTGTATTTATGTCTTGTGAAAATGTTGTATGTAATAAGTATTATAAGCATGAGGGGTTATTGTTTCATGAAAATAAACTTTGTTTGCCTAATTACTCTTTCAGGGAGTTGTTGGTAAGGGAGGCCCGTGGGAGAGGTTTAATGGGTCATTTTGGAGTGAAAAGAACTTTGAAAATTTTGCAAGAACATTTCTTTTGACCTAAAATGATGAGGGATGTAGAAAAGATTTGTTTTAGGTGCATCAATTGTAAGAAAGCCAAGTCCAAAGTAGCACATCATGAATTATATACTCCCCTAACGGTACCTAGCGAACCATGGACCGAAATTTCTATGGATTTTATTTTGGATTTACCTAGATCTAAGAAAGGAAATGATTCCATCTTTGTGATTGTTGATATATTTAGTAAAATGGCACATTTTATTACTTGTCATAAAACGGATGATGTTCATCACATAGCTGACCTATTCTTTAAGGAGATAGTGAGACTTCATGGGGGTCCTAGGAGTATTGTGTCGGATAGGGATGTAAAATTTATTAGCCACTTTGGAAGGTTTTGTGGGTAAAATTGGGAACAAAACTTTTATTTTCAATAACTTGTCATCCCCAAAACGATGGCCAGATCGAGGTGGTTAATAGAACATTAACGCAACTCCTTCGCACCATCCTTAAAAGCAATCTAAAAAGTTGGGAAGAGAGTCTACCTTTTGTTGAGTTTGCTTATAATAGAAGTGTTCATTTACTACCGGCTTTTCTCCTTTTGGAATTGTTTATAATTTTAATAAACTAACTCCTTTAGATTTGATTCATTTGTCTATTGATAAAAGAGGTAGTTTAGATGGGAAAAGAAATGCAGAGTTGTTCAAATCTCTCCACGAGAAGGTAAAACTCCAAATTGAGAAGAAGAATGAACAATATGCTTCAAGTGCCAACAAAGGTAGAAAATGTGTCATTTGAATTGGGTGATTCAGTGTGACTTCACTTGACAAACTAGTAGCATACAAGTACGTTGCACGTGATCGACCATTAATTTCTTTTTTAATTTTTAAAATATGACAATACTTTCGGTGAATACTTTTTGGTGATTGATATTCTGATGAATGATTAAATTATGATGTAAAATATCATTTACATTATCCTTGACAGAGTAATCGATTGATCTTTTCCATTTATTGTTCTTTTAGCATTCTGATATTAAAATGCCTAGATTTTCAAACCCTTTTATGAAAAAGTTGTTAATTTGAGAAAGAGGAAGCACATGAAAATTTTCCCCAATACTACACATGATAACCCACAATGCAAATCAATTGCGGTAAAAGGTTATAAATTTTTGGTTGTCTAAACAAAAAATTTCTTCAAGTATAAAAAAATTGACATATCAAAGAATTGTATGCTAACTGAATGAGGGCCAATGAAGTGGGATCTACTGTCTGACTCTCATATGTTTAGGAATGACAATGTGACGGGTATGGGGCGGGGATGTCTTTCCCTGTCCCCGCCCCGTTAAAGATTTACCATCCTCATCTCCATCCCCGCCCCGTCCCAATTTAATCGGGGATGGGGACGGGTCGGGTCGGGACGGGGATTGGGGATGTGCAAATCCCCATTTACATCTCCATTTGTTATTAATTTTTATTTTTTTTAAGTTTTAAAATAATTTTATACAAACAATATAAGAAAAAATACAAGAACAATACTAATATTTTCTAAATCTAATAATCTTTACACATCTTTTGAACATTAATCGTATATATATATATATATATATATATATATATATATATATATATATATATTCATCTTTGATTGTGTCTTTAAATTTTAATGGAAATTGTTAATTGGGGACGGGAATCAGGGACGGGGCAGGGATGGGGATAAGACGGCCATCCTCGTCCCCGCCCCATCCCCACCCCATCCCAGGTTCAAGGATACTTTTTCATCCCCGTCTTTGTCGGGGATTCCCGCCCAGTTCGGGACGAGTCCCCATCGGGTTCGGGTATTTCTCGTCCCATTGTCATCCCTACATATGTTCAATAGCCAAAAAAAAGTTAGGGACAGTTTCCAAGTCTTAAGAGACAAAAATGTCTATCTCACCCACTTAGAAGAGCTATCAAATACAGTATAATAAGAAACAATTGTAATTAAAATCTACTTTTGTGACGATCAAAATTCCACTGAGAATTTTTTTGGAAAAGACTTAACAATGATATGTAAAATTACCCATTTTGAAACCCTGTGAAGATGTTTGGAATGGAAGTGAAAACATTTGAGAGGCAGATAGTGTTTGCAGGGGAGATAAATGGGTGAACATTGATGAACTTTAAAGATTTGGGCTTCTGATTTTTTATTATAAATAACTGTGTTGATATCAAAAGATAAAAATAAATAAAAATTAATGTCTAATTCAGTCTTCAGAGACAAATAGGAAATTAAAAAATATTGTAGATGTTATTTTGGTCCAAAAAAGTTTCTCCAAGATAAAACCTTTTATAATTGGTATAGATGAATGTTTTCCCAATCGAAGGAAATCCAAATTGCAATCGTGTGGCGATGGTCCCTTCCAAACCATGATAATGTCTACAAACTTGACCTTCCAGGTGAGTATAATGTTTCGGCCACTTTCAATGTATCTGAGTTATCCCTTTTTAATGCAAGTGAAGATTCGAGGTCGAATCATTTTCAAGAGAAAGTGGATGATGAGAACCATGAAAGTCAAACCTCATTCTGCGTGCCGATGGGCCCCATCACTAGATCCAAAGCTAAAAAGGTTCAAGAGTTGATGACGGGACTCATTTACAAACTTCGAAGTCAAGTCCAAGTGGAAGATAACAAGACCTAAGTCAATTGCCTTATGTTGGAGGATCAGTGGCTTATCGATTGATCGAGACTCTGCAAAAAATCGAAGGCAGTCTCAATCATTTTCGATCCTCTTTTATTTTATACTTCCAATTTTTTACTACAAACGCACCCCCCCCCCCCAAAAAAAAAACCCTATTTAGCTTTGATATTGAAGGCTCTTTGAGAGAATTTGGAAAGGTAACATCCTTTATTATCTTGTAATTCTTTGGTGAACTTCTTCAACTTCATATTGGGAATATTTTTTTGTATAACTGTTGTTGTTTTCACAAACATCTTGAAATTTATTTCATTCTCTCAATTGGGTTAGGATTATTTTTCCTTCGGATTTTAGTTAGGATAAACTTAGTTCAAGATTCTTCAAACTTTCTTATCATTTTAGCTTTCTTAGGTTGATACAAAATTGTTGTGAGAGTTATTGGTTCAAAGACAAAGTGTTCGCATCATTTAGGTTCTCATTTTAGAACCAGATTCAATAACCAAACTCAATTTTTATTATTTTGTGTGTGTGTGTGTGTTTACAAATCAGTTGGACTCCATCTCACCAATAAATTAAAAACCAAAAAATTAAAAACTGAAATTATAAATGTGAAATGAACAAAAATATAATTTACCAATACATCTTACCTTATCACTTATAAGACAGCGTACAAACTAAGAAGTAGTCGTTGTTTGACCAATCGACTCGGACACCAGACTGCCCATGCCAGTCCAGTGGAAGTTTGACTTTTTTATCTTCCTAAGGCCTAAGCTCTCTTGTTAAACCTTTATACCTAAGAAGCTTTCAAGGGTAGATAGAGGAATGACGGCTCAGCGTGATTGTGATCTAAAGTGTGATAAAAGTGATGAAAAGAGGATAATTTCTTCATCAAAGAGTGAAGCTTACAGCAAAATTGGTTTTTGTTGCCTTCACATTACAACAGTCCGAAAAACAAATGAAAAGTTGTTTTGTAAGAACTCAACAAGTTCCTCGAAAGGAGGCAGCCACTTCGCAGAGAGTTTTAACCACAAGTGTTTTTTACTATATATTATTCCAACCTCGTAAACTTTTTGACGGGACGAGGTAGAAAAAGAAAAAGAAAATGAAAAGAATAAGGAACAAAAACCTCTTGAAATCCTATATTAAAGTTTAAGCGCGTCTTTGAAATTTATGCTGAAACTGGTCTCTAGGCCTCGCTTGCCACCACTAGCAATCGGAATCCCTTTTTATATTAAAGTTTAAGCGCGTCTTTGAAATTTATGCTGAAACTGGTCTCTAGGCCTCGCTTGCCACCACTAGCAATCGGAATCCCTTTTTGCATCATGCAAACAAACTCGTTGTAATCAATACGTCCATCCTGCAAAAGAAAGAATCTTGTCGCGAATTCTAAACACAATCTGTACATTTATAAAATGTTTTTTTGCAATTCAAATTGTTCACGAGTATGTCACCCAAAGTCAATAATTAAATTTAACCACACATTTTATGAGACTCATAGTTTTTCAACCACACATCTAATCAACTTTTATCAAATCTACTAAAAATTTTATTTTAATCTTATACCAAAGGGCCTAAGTATGCTATGTTGATCAAATTAATGTGAAAGGATAAAACTTACATTGTCCTGGTCAACTTCCCTGATCATCTCTTCGAGGCGCGAATCCTCCATGCCAAATTCCTGACATGCTTGTTGAAGCTCGTCTGGGGTGATATAGCCACTTCCATCTTTATCAAAGTATGAGAACGCAGCAAATAAGTGATCCTCTCTCTCAATTTTGTTGAAATGCAATGTTGCAGCTACAAACTCCCCATAATCAATGGTTCCACTGTTATCAACATCTGCCTACAATTAAGAGAATTGGAGATATTACACAAAAATGAAGGTATATTCTCTTTCTACAGTGGTCGATGAAATCTAAGAAACAAAAAAGGAGAGAATGTAATGCCTTAGGATAAGAGCAAGTTGGATGAAACAGAAGCGCTACAAGAATTCTATGTGATGGGAGCATTTCATTAGGGTTAAAGGCAAGTTCTATGTAATAGCAATTAGACCGGCTATGGTTCGTGATTATGGGTGATAGCAGGAACAGAGTCAGGATTTTGAGGAAATGGGGGCAAAAAATTTCAAATGGTATATAAAAGGAAGAAATAAAGACCTTTTTACGGGATTTTGAGGGAGTGGGGACCAAAATTTTCAAATTGTGGTCCTGGTAATGCTTTTAAATTCTATAAGCAACATTTGCAGTCGGACTTTACTTCCATAAAATGTAGATGCTCCACATGGAAGAAATTTCAAATGGTAAATAAAAATTCCAAAAAAAAAAAAAAAATCTCCAAAAAAAAAAAAAAAAATCAGTGGAGGCGTCGACACTCACTGGTCCTAAGGGAGATCCATCCCTAGGTGACGAGCAATCAAGGAAAAACTAAGGAAAGGGCAACTTCGGTGGTTGGTTCCCATTTAAATTGATTTAGCCCTTGTTTGGTCCAAGACATTTTTTAAAACCTCTCTCTCAAATTCATTTTCAATCGCACAGTTCTATGGAATTCACAACTTTTAATACTTTTCAACCACACATTCTTCAAAAAATCCAAAATTTCCTAAAACTACCTAAACCATTAACATACTCAATTTTGGTAGAGCAAACCAGAAAAGAGGAAGGGGTAGATGAAAATTATGAAATTGGTATGGCCTATTGTAATTGCTAAGGATCTAGTTCGTTTAAATTTCCTACTAGATTAAGCAATGAAATGAGAAAGATTAATGTCGCGAACCCAAATTTATTTATAATAAATAACACTTAATTTCTAGCAGTTGCTATTGATCTCAAATGCAGTATAAAATCGATCTTAAGCGGAAGGAAAATTTGGGCAAGCAGTTAAAGCGAAAAAAGCTATACATTTGATCGGTACTTACTGCTTGCATTAGATCATAAATCTCGGACTCATTCAGATTGGCACCGACTCTCTTCAGTCCAGCTTTAAGTTCTTCGAAAGTAATATGGCCACTGTTATCAGTGTCTATCATCTTAAACATTTCTTTCAGGCCAGCAATTTCTTCTTCGGATAAGGACTCTGCAATTACCTGCAAAGTACGTATATCTAATCAAACAGAAATTTGAGAAGTATATGTTTAGGTTTTAAAATATATATATTGCACGCTCCATTTTATTATATCCAAGTTTGTATATGTACAACTTAATATATTTGTTAGACATATAACCCTTTCAAATAGCAGCAACCTTAAAACACCGAGACTTACTCTAAGAGCCATTTTCTTAAGTCTATTCATTGCTGAAAATTGTTTCATACGACTCAAAACTGCCGAGTCGAGAGGCCTGTCAGGAGCCACACCTTCAACTTGAACCCAAGGGTGGCCTGCAGAAATTTTTAAGCCTCAGGTGAGCAAAAAAAAAAAAAAGTCAATAAATATTGTCGTATTTATCGGCCATAGAACCAGAAAGAGAGAGTGCATCATGACAATTACGAAAAAGGTAAAGATGAAATATTTTCCTTCAATCAGCATTCAACTGATGAAAGAAAAGAAAGAACCCATGTTAGATTATTGACACTAAGACCTTTACCTGAGGAACGCCTCGGGGACGTATCAAAATAATTATTAGCAGAAATCCAGAAATTAGATTTGGAATAGGGATCTCAAAACCAAGAATACTAGAATAGAGTACCAACTTAGCCGAAGATTTTGCCACCCCAACTCTCTTCTAACTTGAATCGAGCAACTCTCCACGTCATAATATATAAACTAATTTAAAATAATTCTATCAGAAATACTTACACAGGACTTCATGTGCAGTTAAACGCCGTTTGGGGTCTCGAACAAGCATTCTCCGAACCAAATCTTTTGCCTCTTCTGATATATTTGGCCAGGGATCTGATGCAAAGTCTAGATCGCCATGTAGGACTTGTTCAAATATTCCTTGTTCATTTTCTATGGTTGATATAGAAGAGAGAGGTTACATTCATATCAGGTACAAATTATGACATTTATGTTATGCTTGGTAAGTGGATTGAATAGTACTAGACAATATTTGAAAAAGGAAAGGAGGCTAAAATCTTGTTCATGCTACTAAACAAAAACGTTTAATACCATATATAATACATGAACTAATGGTCAAAGAGAGATGTTGACATAATTCATTGAATATATACTTCCACAATTCTCACCTGCCCAGAAAGGAGGTACTCCACTGAGCAAAATATAAACAATTACTCCAGCACTCCAAACATCGGCTTCAACCCCATAACGCTTTCGAAGAACTTCTGGAGCAACATAATATGGACTACCCACCACATCAGTAAATTTTTCCCCTGAAAATGATTAATACCAATCCTTGTTAGATACGAAAGTAAACCAAGGAAAAATGACATGCAGCGCATGAAAAGAGAATTGTTGCTTTTGAAAGTTGTATCAATATCTAATTCAAGGGTGCAAAGTATTTGAATATATATTACATCAACACGAAACAGTATCCTTAAAGGATTAACCTGAACAAATAATTCACAGGTTATCTTGAGAACCAATGAGAATGTCAAATTAAAAACTTGAAAGAGGGGGAAAGAGAAGAAAAGGGGGAGATAGAAGGAGGGAGATACAAAGGAGATAAGAATTGGACAGATGGAAGCAGAATTTCAGAGAGAGGAAATATCTTTATTCAATTCATCAAGTTCTAATTATAACCATGCATGAGTCCTCTTTACGTAGGGTGTAGGGTGTTCACTTAGTCCTCTTTTACGTAGGGTGTTCACTTAGTTTTTACTTATTTACTTTAAGTAGGAAATAACTATAAAACAACTTTAAAATATAAGAATATTTGCAAAATAAATCCTAATGATTTTTGCTAAAATAAGAGCCTATCATAACAAATCTCATATAATATCTACTTATTTTTCCAAGGCTGAAAGAACACGACTCCGGTGATATAAACGGAAACTTCAATCTTCAAGTCAGGTGATTTTTTTCTAAGCAAGTGGCGATATTGAACTCTTGATAGCAACATAAGGTATAATTAGGAAGACAACTACTGAAAGTAGCATATGGTGGGATTCATCCCAACATAATATTTGACCAATGGTGATGATCTTACCTTTTAATCAAATATCAACAATGAAACCCAAATAGCAACAACTTGCGCAACTTAACCACAAAAATATCAATTGACTCCACACAATGAATGCAAGGATCTAGCACGGTAGAATGGCCTGCAGGAACAAATGATTGTAATACTAGTGACTCTATGAGTCGAGATAAGGAAACAATTTTGCTATGTTGAAAAAGCAAACTTTTATTAAGAGCAATGGCCAGTACAACATATTATTTTCAAGTGAGTAATTCAAAAATGTTGTTTAACGTATTTAGGATACTATGCAAAGAACAGTGCGGATCCAGGATTTTTTGTTGGGCCGAGCTGGATTTAAAAGATTGTTGGGGGGCGAGGGGGGACAATGCCGGTCTTGTGATTTTCGAGGCATGACTCGAAATTCATAAATCTTAAAATCTAAATTCTAAAGCAAAATTAAAGCCTAATCCAACAATCTAATGCAAATTTGCATTCTAAGATTATAATGTATTTGCCTACATCTTTAATCAATGATGATCTCCACAAATCACAAAATACCACTAAACACATTCTAAATCACATTATAAAGCAATAATCTGGACACGTCCTTAGTCTAGAGAGCAAAATCTAATCACAATATTCTCTTATACCGTCAAAGGCGGTAAAGCATTCTAATTTCTAAATCATATTCTAATGCTGCAATACATTTTAATTTCTAAATTACTCTCAATAAGTCAGAGAATGCACTCTAATTTCTAAAAATTACATTCTCAAAATCCAAAAATGCATTACAAATTCTATATCACATTCTCCGAATGTCCAAGGACAAAATCAAATATCAAAAGTCAAAATAAAATATGAAAACTTGAACACAGAATGTTTGAAAAACTTCACAAATCATATTCAAAATATTAAAAACTAATTAGGATTTAGGAAGCCAAACTTCTCAGAAGACAAAAATTGAGCTTCTTCGACTGGCAGTGGACTGTGAAGCAGTAGAGGGTTCAACCGTTCCGCGAGGCAAGGCCGCATGGAGTCAGGAGCGGTGCGGCTCTGAGCTATTGGTCTCGTCATCGACTCGAGGTCAGGAGTGGACAGTCAGAGCCTCGAGGGTTGGTATCTGCACCTGTCCTCAATTGTTGTCGGGATAGCAAATCCTATGAGAGGGTCAGTGAAGAGCATCAACAATTCGAGGAAGAGCACAGAAAGCTGGAGAAAGTTATATAATCTGATGGAAACCCATGAAGAACCAGAGGAATTTTGGGGGAGAACGGCATTTTTTATTGGGTTATAGGTTAAAGATTTGGGACGTCTTGCAAGCAGAATCTCGCTGGGGGAATCAGAAATGATCAGGCTTCAGGGTTGGACAAAATTGGGCCGAGCTATTCTATGTTTTGGGCCGAGCTACTTCCTTTTTCCTTTCTTTTTTTTGGTCATCTGGACTCTTAATGGACCGAGCTGCAGCCCAGGTTTCATGGATCACGGGTTTAGCTCCCGAGGTTTCTCGCCTCTAGGTAGCTTACCTCTCATTCATTGGCCGGCAAGACAGAACAACTGGCACACACGCACGCTGATGAGTAGGATGTAAGGGAAATACCTGCAATATGATCATATCATTAGAGCACTTCATGGTAAAATAGGTCAACCGCCTAGTTGTTGCCGACTTGCCGAACCGAATGGGGAGATAAGCATTTTCACTGCGTGACATTCTCCCCCATTCGAATCCGCTTACGTCCTTGTAGCGGGAAGTGAGCTTCGCATCAACACGCACTCCTCAATTGCAGAATTAAACGGCACCATCCCCTCATGGACGAGCATTCACACGGTGGTACTCCCACACTTGCCCGTTGTACCTAGTACATACCGCCTCCGACACCAACTTTCACCATCTGCCCCCATAAGCAGTAGTTCTTCGGTGGACGGCCTCCAGCCGCAGCGCCTCCAGTACATGTCGAAGCACATACCCACTACATTCTCGTAGGCCCTGCAAAATGCGCTCCTCAAAACTCCTTCAAAAGTAATCGCGCAACGCTGCCCAGCACACCCATCTTCCCCAACAGCTTCCTTCTTCGTGTTCCGCAAGCTTGCCGACACGATCCGTGACCCAAAATCTTTTCTCCGCGAGAATTCATGTCATTGATCTCCACAAGACCAACAACGCATTCCAGCGGGACCGCTCTGATACCAACTTTCACGGATCGCAGGTTTAGCTCCCGAGGTTTCTCGCCTCTAGGTAGCTTACCTCTCATTCATTGGCCGGCAAGGCAGAACAACTGGCACACACGCACGCTGATGGGTAGGATGTAAGGGAAATACCTGCAATATGATCATATCATTAGAGCACTTCATGGTAAAATAGGCCAACCGCCTAGCTGTTGCCGACTTTCCGAACCGAATGGGGAGATAAGCATTTTCACTGCGTGACATTCTCCCCCATTCGAATCTGCTTACGTCCTCGTAGCGGGAAGGCAGTTGCTCTGATACCAACTTTCACGGATCGCAGGTTTAGCTCCCGAGGTTTCTCGCCTCTAGGTAGCTTACTTCTCATTCATTGGCCGGCAAGGCAGAACAACTGGCACACACGCACGCTGATGAGTAGGATGTAAGGGAAATACCTGCAATATGATCATATCATTAGAGCACTTCATGGTAAAATAGACCAACCGCCTAGCTGTTGCCGACTTGCCGAACCGAATGGGGAGATAAGCATTTTCACTGCGTGACACCAGGACAGGCCTTAGCTGGATCCGCCCATTTAGAACACGTAACAAAGCATAAAGATTCTCGTTAAAGTAGTTTTGCTTACATGCACATTAAAAGCAAATGCATAATTTCCATCAATTAAAACAACTTTTGGTTTAATCTCTGTCTACAACAAAACTATGCACATGGCTAAAATGGTCGAATCTGGAATACCGTGACAGGAATTACTAAGTAACAGTTACTATCGAAAGGAAAAAGTGTGAAGACTATTGCCTTGGAAAAGAAGGTGGCAACCCGAGGAAAGCATGAGGTGTAGTAGGACACTCTAGGACAATGTCACTATGAAAATCAAGCAAAGGAGAGGGGAGAATGATTTAGCCACCAAGTTGAGGATATGCGAAATGTATGACTTAATCAAGTGATATTAGCTTTTGTGAAAAGGGGGGAAAAAAATAGAAAGAACCATAAATTTTCTTCCAGACCTTATATTGCTATTGTTACACAAATCAACTAAAAACATATATCAATCAAAATTCACATCAAGGACTTACAAATCATTCCACATATCAATCCAAGCCTGCCACCAACTAAGCCAACCCAAATCTGAAACAGTAGCCTAAGTATTTCCTCAACCATGTCCTCAATCTATATATAACCCAGACACAATATGCCAAAAACATTAAACTTACCCCAGGCCAAATTCATAACCTAGGCCATACATCCTCCATCCCAAATCAGTTCAACGACCAAAACCTTAACTCACCTTCCTGTCACTGCAGTCACCACCCTGAGCCACCAACACCACCACCAAGCTCGAAATTTCCTGTTTCACCACCTTCTACACTTGCTTCCCCCAGATTCTACCGGAAACCTTCCACACACATAGATAATAATATATTTAGATTCCAATTTTAAAGCTTATTTTAGGAAACATAATTATGGATTTATTTTATAGTATTTTCCTACTTCAATTAATATTAGTTTAAACCATATAAAGGGAGCCTATGCAATGTAATGGAGAACTAGAACATGAACAAAGATTGATATTTTCTTCCTCAATTCTCTCTTTTTCTCTCCCTTATGTCCGTCTAATTCTCCTTACCTTTCTATCTCTATAGCGACCCAGAATTTTTATGCAATAAATAATTATTTTAATATTTAGAAAAATTGTATCGCTACTATTTCACCTATTATTTTGAAGTTAACGCCGCGACGGATTCGTCTAGCCAAGTCAAGAAATATCGAATTTGTTCGATTTTAAATTAAAATCCGAATTTCTAAAATTATGTTATTTTAATTATTTATTCAAAGTATTATTTTCAAAATCATTTTGAATTCCAAATTTATTAAAATATCCCAACAATATTCCTTATTAAATTATTTTAAGTCCAAAATATGTAATTCAATTTTTATCTCAAAATTCATCCATTCTCAGATTTATTTTCAGTCCAAAATATATCTGTTTTAAATACATTTCTTAATCAAAGTTAGTCCAATTCTTATCATAATCAAAATTTTATTTCACACGTTTTGCTTTCTCTTTATACTCCTTTTCATCACATTATACAAGCATCATCATTATCATCACCACCCCTCCAAATCATGATATTCTCCACCATATTATTTTACAAAAAACCATCTTTCCAGCAAGAAAGATGCTTCTCTTTATACATATCAGACCAATTATCATGAATTCAAGAAATCATCTCCTCCACCACCAGCAGCTCTAATGACAAGCAACAATACTTCAATCCCAATCTGCAACCATTTCAGCTCCACTGTCTACAACTCAAATTCACATCATCATCTTCATCACCACCACCACCACAGGAATTCCATCACTGCAACCATTTTCTATACAATTACCATCAACATAGAAGCTGCCAATCAAATCACCACAGCTACTGCGTTTAAACACTCCAACTACCATCAAACCAACCAGCAATCTGCCATCATCACCACCATATTCGTATCTTGCATCTAAACCATCTAGCTACCACTATCAAGCAGCCATTTGAATCCAAACCTCCATCTCCAATCCACATTTTCATCACGATCAGAAACCAACCAAAATCATTCATCATCAGTTGGCACCCTGCAGCTTTTTCAACGCCAATTGAATCATGAACAAGCAACCATCATCTGAATCAAATTTCCATTTGTCTGAAACTCAACCAATCATCATTAGCAGCATCACCACCTCCCATTTCGTTTATCACCATTTTGATCTCCAAATCAAACAATCTTAATCATCATCATCAATCAACACCAATCTGTATTAGATCACTCATGGCCAGCTTTCATTTTTCAACAGCCAACCTCCATCACGCCTCAACTTCAAACCGGCCAATCACCACCCAAACCACAGCAACACCACCAAGCACACTTTTTCCCTGCCTCTGCAATTCACCACTGCAACCAACCAAATCAACTGCAATCCCACTTCCAGCAACCATTCCAGCCGCCTGCAGCTCACAGCTGGACCACCAATTAACCTCTACCTACAACACTACCACCAGCCTACTACCCAGAATCATCACCACCTAACCTCCGATCCAAAACATCAAACCCAACTCCAAATCGCAACCCAAAATCAAAACCCCAAAAACCCAAGAAATAGAGTACCAAATACCTACCTTAAACCATCGCTGAATTTCCGCCGGAGTATCATCGCGAACCCTAGCTTCGAATCCAGCCCCGGTTCGCACACAAACTCTCACCCAATACTCTCAAAACATTTAACCGCCACTCACCGCCACCTTGCTACCGGTGTTGCGCCGGCGAGTCACCGGCTGAAGGGCGGATTTGGCTTGAATCGTCGCCTCCGCCTCTCTGTGTGGTCTCTCTCTCTCTCTTCGATCAGATATGAAGAGAGAAATGATATTGTTAATATTAATATTTAACTTTCCAGAATTTGCAAATCAGTCCCTGACATTTTAATTTGTTTCCATTCAGTCCTTTTAGTTTTAAAATCATCAATTTCAGCCCTTAAGTTTTAAATGATTTTAATCAGCCCTTTCATTTTAAAATTCTGATCAATTCAGTCCCTGCTGATTTACTTTATTTGATTTTAAGCTCAAGTTTCAAAAGTATTCATTTTAATCCCTCAACTTTCAAAAGTATTCATTTTAGTCCCTCAACTTTCAAAACATCAATTTTAGTCTTCAAATTATAATTTATCATTTTGAACTATATATTCGATATACTAAAGTGACTTATTGGTTAAGACGAAGCGTACGGAGAATTTAAAGAAATTGAAGTCATTCCCGCTCAACTTTGCACTCGTCGGATTTGAGGTAGACTCGCACTTATTAATTGATTTAAATTATGATTTCATATGAATGTCATGTGACTTGTGAAAGTCAATTTTTAAGAAAAACAAGTATGTTTTTATGAAAGGTAAATATACCTTATGTTGTTATGAAAAGTAAGTATGTTTTTATGAAAAGAAAATATACTTTATGTTTTTACGAAAAGTAAGTATACCCTATGCTTCACGAAAATGTTTTTTTTGGATCATTGCTATGAAATCAATCTACCAAGATTGTTTTGGGTCCCATATGATAAGTTATGATATGTTAAGGGGACCGGAGTTTTAGTAGCGCTACACATAAGAATTCTTGCCACCTAAGTTCGGTAACATTCTTGTGTCTCCTATGTTTATGAGGATTTGCCACGAAGTTCGGTAAAATTCCTATCTTTCCATATGTTTATGAGGATTTACCACCTAAGTTCGGTAAAATTCCTGTCGCATATGTTTATGAGGATTTCGATCCTATCTTATGTTATGATGCAATTGATCCCTATGAATTTCAGAAAATTATGCTTGGTATACTTACTACATAAGAATTCTTGCCACCTAAGTTCGGTAAAATTCTTATGTTTATGAGGATTTCGATTTTATCCTATGTTATGATGAAAACTTACTGTTATTATGATTTTACTACATAAGAATTCTTACCACCTAAGTTCGGTAAAATTCTTATGTTTATGAGGATTTCAATCCTATCTTATGTTATGCTTTCAAAAGAAATTATGCTTGGCATAATTAAAATGTTTTATAAGTATATGGTTTTCAAAGAACTGTTTTCAAAGAGATGTTTTCAAAGAGCATATGATTTGCAAAATATGTCCCGTGCTGTAATGCACAATATGAGTTTTATCAAGAACAGTTTTATAAAGAAGCTCTATCAATGCCCGTTTTATAAAGAGCCGGGATTTATGTGTTTAATCATCTTATAAATTAAATTAATTTGCGATGAGTCTACTGAGTATTTCCCCCATGAAATACTCACCCCATTTTTTAACAGTTTTGCAGATTTCGGAGACGGTGGCGAGCGATGAATGATGGTGGCAATAATCGTTGAACGGTTGAAAGTTTGACGTTAATGATTTCCGTATTTTCCAAACAATCGAATAATTTAGAGAAGTTCATTTATTTGAGAAATTATGATATTGGCAATTTCTTTACAATATTAATGGTTCGATTTACTATTTCAAATGGTTTCATAAATGTTTTCAATTTTAGCGGCCATTACAGTTTATTTAATGTTGCCAAAAATGAATTTCAATTATTTCTTCCGCAAAAATATTATTCGAAAAAATTTAGACAGAAAATGACGTAGTGAATCGGGTATACGGAACTCGGGGCGCTACAAGTTGGTATCAGAGCTAGTCTGCGTTTCTGTAGACTGGAAAAATTTTCAAAAAGAATTTTCAAGAAACATTTTCCATTATAAAATTTTATTGATGAAGATTGCCACTGCCATCATTCGTTCCACCAACTCCGAGGTAAAGAAGTTTATGATGTTTAAAGTTATTTCAGTATTTCGAATACTCATTTTATTGATTTATGAGAAAGAATGAAGAGTATTTCGGATACTTATGATTTATGAGAAATAAGAATGTATTTCTTCGAAAATAATGATGTTGTTATGCTTTGTCATAACTTATATGCTTTAATGATTATGAGAAATTTTTTTAAGAAAACGAGTGTTGAGCATAATGGGAATAATATGATTTTATTGAGAATTAAGTAATGGATATTATGTTGAGTTAATTTATTATGCCTCTATGTTGAAGAGAAATTTATTATGAAGTTTGGCTTTGTGAATAAATTTTGGGAATATGATTTATGGCATATATTTATAAGTATGAGTAACTTTTTAGCCAATTAAGGTATGGAAGGAAGTAATATTGTGATATTGAAAAATATGATTTGAAATTTCTATGTTGAGGAATTATGAATTGAATTATGGGATATTTTGATGATATTGAAGTGTTGGAATCGTTTTCAATATTTTTAGATCGTTGTGATCAAATGTGGAGTTATTTATTATTGTGAGTTATGAAGTATACTTATGGTTTGGATAAGTCCAAATTACAAGGGAGACTCTATCCAGAATTTTATCATTTGGAATTAAGAGCATAATATGATAAGCATCCACTAAAGGAATTAAGGTTAGACATGCAAGATCATTTACATCACAAACGAGATTTAGTAGATGATAGCAGAGATTTTATTATTTTCTCATAAGGAGAACACACGAGAGTCACACTGGAAAGGAAATACATGAAACACACGAAAGCATAAGAGAAAAACATGGAAGGATCCTCAGAATGAGAGATGTGTTTCCGGAGTAGCCGTATCCTACCACCTCTGATCTTTTGAGGAAATAAAGAAACCTTCAAAGAGGTGTGTTTCGAGAGTAAGAATACTCCGTAATCTACCACCTGGAATCTTTGAAGTATACACAATATTTAAACATTAAGGAAATCCTAGTAAATGGAGGGGTGTCTCGAGAGTGAGAATACTCCGTACTCTACCCCCACCTATTCTAAGATTCAAAGAGTTAAATTTACATTAACCGGACTCCATTTTCGCTTGATTCCCCTTCCTTGCGACCAATCTATCTTAACCCCTGCTGGATCTTGTATTGAGATATATGACTGCAGCTTATCCAGTAGTTCATCAATAGTAGGAGCAGAAATAAGAAGCCTTCTGGAAAATGGAGAGATGAATCCCTGTTCCACAGCATAATCAAGAAAGGTTAACAAACCATCAAAGAAATTGTTAACATTCAGAAGCCCAATAGGCTTAGTATGGAGATCTAGTTGAGCCCACGAGGTAATGTTAAAGATTACTTCTAAGGTACCAAAACCTCCGGGCAGGGCTATAAAGGCATCAGAACCATATAGCATACAAGTTATGCGTTCATGGATGGATAAGGTTTGAACTTCATGCCCTCGTGTTTTGCCTGCAACATCTACCAAAGGGACAGGTATGACACCGATTACTTTTGATTTCTCTGCAAGAGCAGATTGGGAAACACAACCCATTAGACCACTGCTACCACCCCCATATACAAGAGTGATACATTTTTCCCCCAGTTTCTTTCCAAGATCTACAGCCGCTTCTAGATAACCGAAGCCTTTCCCTACTTTTGATCCACAAAATACACAAATAGTTTTGATCTGTCGAAGTTTTGGTGCTTCCATCTTTGATAGTAAAGAAGGGAAAACTTACGAAGAAGATGTGATTTTGGGATGCCTGAACTATGAAATATGTTTGGCTATTTAAAGCCGGAAAAATTTACTGTTTTTGATTGATTCTGAAAAAGTAAAGATTTACTTTTGACAAAATCAGCCCACTTTTGAATATTTTTATCGTATCGAGGCTGTCACCTTTCGGCGATTTAATATTTATTTCCAGCTTTATCAAACCTCGAGAAAGGAAAATATATTTATTTCCAGCTTTATCAAACCTCGAGAAAGGAAAATATATTTTATTTTCAAAACGCGTGAAAGAAAGCAGCAAAATATTTTAAAAGATTTACCTTATAACATTGCTGAACTGCCAGAAACCTCATTTTGTAAAACAGACTGGCAAACAGGATCTTTTGCTATTATATTTTGGAGACTATAACGATTTTTGTCCTCGTTAAACTGAGCGTATAAGGAGAGAAGTTCACGTTGTACATAACCACTTGGGTGCGTCTCAAGAGTCAGTCGAATATCATCCAAAGACTCCTTACTCAGTCCACCCTTTATGAATTCGATTTTATCATCCCGATTAGTAGAAGAATATCCTACTGATTTGCAACGTGTATTACAGTTCCAACGAGCACATTTGTAGCAACCACCCAGTCTTTTTGCTCTTCGTTTCTTTGCGAACGTGCTTTTGCCTAAACCAGGCATATGTTTTGGAAATGTTGATGGTAATTCACCAGATAGTCGAACCTTTGCTTCTATCAACCAGCGAACATCTTCTGGAATATCATGAGTCATTAGCAACCTCAATCTTTCGAGCCTTATTTTATAGATCTTTCTCAGATCATTCATAGGAAGACTGGAATAATACTTGCGAATGTTAGAAAGAATGATATCCATTGTTTGATGATTCAACCTCTTCTCAGCATGAACTATTTAAAAGCGTAAAGGATCTGAGTGAATCCGCGTGATGTTGTGACCAGCAAGAAAGCGCAGGATTATTTTAATGAAAAGAGGAGACAAGAAGTAATGCGCTGTTAAATTTTATCGATAAAGGAGATTTGATTGGAGATTTGGAATATTTTCTTGGATTATGGGTACTGATATTTTGTTATAATAATGATAATCATGGTATAGTGTGTTGATACGTGGAAAGTGAATTGGAGACCGTATCGAATTAGA
Source organism: Ligustrum vulgare (assembly GCA_963555705.1). Taxonomy (NCBI): domain Eukaryota; kingdom Viridiplantae; phylum Streptophyta; class Magnoliopsida; order Lamiales; family Oleaceae; genus Ligustrum; species Ligustrum vulgare. The sequence continues at coordinate 53,830,900 of OY743171.1, forward strand.
GTTAATACGTATATACAAGTGAAAGAAATACTTTGCAGGAAATGTGGTGACATTTAAGTATAGAATCTTAGTTTTGGGAGATATTTGTTTTCTGAATTTTGGGTTACAAATATTGGAAAGATAAGTTGATGATATTATGTTGATATGTTTGGGTATATTACGTAGAGAAGATATTCAGGTAATTCTTTGATTATTTTTGGAATTTTCGATGATAAGAAGAAGAGATTCTGATTAAGTATTCAGAAATTTTAAGATTTAGTAAGTTTAATTTCGAGGACGAAATTATTTTAAGGAGGTAAGATTATAGCGACCCAGAATTTTTATGCAATAAATAATTATTTTAATATTTAGAAAAATTGTATCGCTACTATTTCACCTATTATTTTGAAGTTAACGCCGCGACGGATTCGTCTAGCCAAGTCAAGAAATATCGAATTTGTTCGATTTTAAATTAAAATCCGAATTTCTAAAATTATGTTATTTTAATTATTTATTCAAAGTATTATTTTCAAAATCATTTTGAATTCCAAATTTATTAAAATATCCCAACAATATTCCTTATTAAATTATTTTAAGTCCAAAATATGTAATTCAATTTTTATCTCAAAATTCATCCATTCTCAGATTTATTTTCAGTCCAAAATATATCTGTTTTAAATACATTTCTTAATCAAAGTTAGTCCAATTCTTATCATAATCAAAATTTTATTTCACACGTTTTGCTTTCTCTTTATACTCCTTTTCATCACATTATACAAGCATCATCATTATCATCACCACCCCTCCAAATCATGATATTCTCCACCATATTATTTTACAAAAAACCATCTTTCCAGCAAGAAAGATGCTTCTCTTTATACATATCAGACCAATTATCATGAATTCAAGAAATCATCTCCTCCACCACCAGCAGCTCTAATGACAAGCAACAATACTTCAATCCCAATCTGCAACCATTTCAGCTCCACTGTCTACAACTCAAATTCACATCATCATCTTCATCACCACCACCACCACAGGAATTCCATCACTGCAACCATTTTCTATACAATTACCATCAACATAGAAGCTGCCAATCAAATCACCACAGCTACTGCGTTTAAACACTCCAACTACCATCAAACCAACCAGCAATCTGCCATCATCACCACCATATTCGTATCTTGCATCTAAACCATCTAGCTACCACTATCAAGCAGCCATTTGAATCCAAACCTCCATCTCCAATCCACATTTTCATCACGATCAGAAACCAACCAAAATCATTCATCATCAGTTGGCACCCTGCAGCTTTTTCAACGCCAATTGAATCATGAACAAGCAACCATCATCTGAATCAAATTTCCATTTGTCTGAAACTCAACCAATCATCATTAGCAGCATCACCACCTCCCATTTCGTTTATCACCATTTTGATCTCCAAATCAAACAATCTTAATCATCATCATCAATCAACACCAATCTGTATTAGATCACTCATGGCCAGCTTTCATTTTTCAACAGCCAACCTCCATCACGCCTCAACTTCAAACCGGCCAATCACCACCCAAACCACAGCAACACCACCAAGCACACTTTTTCCCTGCCTCTGCAATTCACCACTGCAACCAACCAAATCAACTGCAATCCCACTTCCAGCAACCATTCCAGCCGCCTGCAGCTCACAGCTGGACCACCAATTAACCTCTACCTACAACACTACCACCAGCCTACTACCCAGAATCATCACCACCTAACCTCCGATCCAAAACATCAAACCCAACTCCAAATCGCAACCCAAAATCAAAACCCCAAAAACCCAAGAAATAGAGTACCAAATACCTACCTTAAACCATCGCTGAATTTCCGCCGGAGTATCATCGCGAACCCTAGCTTCGAATCCAGCCCCGGTTCGCACACAAACTCTCACCCAATACTCTCAAAACATTTAACCGCCACTCACCGCCACCTTGCTACCGGTGTTGCGCCGGCGAGTCACCGGCTGAAGGGCGGATTTGGCTTGAATCGTCGCCTCCGCCTCTCTGTGTGGTCTCTCTCTCTCTCTTCGATCAGATATGAAGAGAGAAATGATATTGTTAATATTAATATTTAACTTTCCAGAATTTGCAAATCAGTCCCTGACATTTTAATTTGTTTCCATTCAGTCCTTTTAGTTTTAAAATCATCAATTTCAGCCCTTAAGTTTTAAATGATTTTAATCAGCCCTTTCATTTTAAAATTCTGATCAATTCAGTCCCTGCTGATTTACTTTATTTGATTTTAAGCTCAAGTTTCAAAAGTATTCATTTTAATCCCTCAACTTTCAAAAGTATTCATTTTAGTCCCTCAACTTTCAAAACATCAATTTTAGTCTTCAAATTATAATTTATCATTTTGAACTATATATTCGATATACTAAAGTGACTTATTGGTTAAGACGAAGCGTACGGAGAATTTAAAGAAATTGAAGTCATTCCCGCTCAACTTTGCACTCGTCGGATTTGAGGTAGACTCGCACTTATTAATTGATTTAAATTATGATTTCATATGAATGTCATGTGACTTGTGAAAGTCAATTTTTAAGAAAAACAAGTATGTTTTTATGAAAGGTAAATATACCTTATGTTGTTATGAAAAGTAAGTATGTTTTTATGAAAAGAAAATATACTTTATGTTTTTACGAAAAGTAAGTATACCCTATGCTTCACGAAAATGTTTTTTTTGGATCATTGCTATGAAATCAATCTACCAAGATTGTTTTGGGTCCCATATGATAAGTTATGATATGTTAAGGGGACCGGAGTTTTAGTAGCGCTACACATAAGAATTCTTGCCACCTAAGTTCGGTAACATTCTTGTGTCTCCTATGTTTATGAGGATTTGCCACGAAGTTCGGTAAAATTCCTATCTTTCCATATGTTTATGAGGATTTACCACCTAAGTTCGGTAAAATTCCTGTCGCATATGTTTATGAGGATTTCGATCCTATCTTATGTTATGATGCAATTGATCCCTATGAATTTCAGAAAATTATGCTTGGTATACTTACTACATAAGAATTCTTGCCACCTAAGTTCGGTAAAATTCTTATGTTTATGAGGATTTCGATTTTATCCTATGTTATGATGAAAACTTACTGTTATTATGATTTTACTACATAAGAATTCTTACCACCTAAGTTCGGTAAAATTCTTATGTTTATGAGGATTTCAATCCTATCTTATGTTATGCTTTCAAAAGAAATTATGCTTGGCATAATTAAAATGTTTTATAAGTATATGGTTTTCAAAGAACTGTTTTCAAAGAGATGTTTTCAAAGAGCATATGATTTGCAAAATATGTCCCGTGCTGTAATGCACAATATGAGTTTTATCAAGAACAGTTTTATAAAGAAGCTCTATCAATGCCCGTTTTATAAAGAGCCGGGATTTATGTGTTTAATCATCTTATAAATTAAATTAATTTGCGATGAGTCTACTGAGTATTTCCCCCATGAAATACTCACCCCATTTTTTAACAGTTTTGCAGATTTCGGAGACGGTGGCGAGCGATGAATGATGGTGGCAATAATCGTTGAACGGTTGAAAGTTTGACGTTAATGATTTCCGTATTTTCCAAACAATCGAATAATTTAGAGAAGTTCATTTATTTGAGAAATTATGATATTGGCAATTTCTTTACAATATTAATGGTTCGATTTACTATTTCAAATGGTTTCATAAATGTTTTCAATTTTAGCGGCCATTACAGTTTATTTAATGTTGCCAAAAATGAATTTCAATTATTTCTTCCGCAAAAATATTATTCGAAAAAATTTAGACAGAAAATGACGTAGTGAATCGGGTATACGGAACTCGGGGCGCTACAATCTCCCTCGTTCTATCCCCTTTCCCCTTCACAATCGTCGCCCATTGCCACCAGCTCCAATGCATTATCTCCCTACTTTGGCTCCACAGCTATTATTTTTGCCAAGGCATATGTTTACTGCAGCCCACAAGTTGTCGTTGGTTCCTGTTCAAGTAGATTTTAAGCTATTAAACTGCCGCGCAGATTGGTCAGACTCTTCCCCGTCATTGTCATTCAAGTAGATTTTAAGCTATTGAACTGCCGCGCAGATTGGTCAGACTCTTCCCCGTCGTTGTCGCCAATTTTGCATCCAATATGATGCTACCCATTACCAAAAACTCAATTCAGCACACTAAAGGAGTAACAATAGGTCACCCGCAGTTGGTTGTCTTCTACTACTCACTTAGTGCAATAAGAAAATTATATAATCTGGAAAAGAAAAAGATAACTACAATAAAATTCACCACCTTTAACAAAGAGAAATTAAGCAGAAAATCAAAATGAAATTGAAAACATCATATTGTTGCTTTTTCGGTTTTCCTCCAAAAAAAAAAAAAATGATATTATGTGCCTATAAAAAGTTAAAGAACAATTAATGACAATGAAAAAAATTCTTCAACCTCCACTAAGATCTCTTGAACAAATTAAGGATTTCCTGTCAAAAGTGGACCATTCACCTGCAGTTCCCATGCTCACATATTTTTCTCTACTAATGATGGCATTAGTCAGTAGTCATTGTTTGTCATCATGTGATCAATTAAGTTTTTTAAACCAAGAAGAAAATCGTCCTCTTTGGATAAGAAGTTGCAGTCTACCTCGTTAGAGTCAAGTTCTCTTAGCCGGAGGAAAATTATGGAGATCCTACATCTATTATATGAAGAATTACGAAGTAGAGTTTATTTTAGGAAAAGCAATTAGGGTTCTAATTTAATAAGTTTTCTAGTGTTTTATATCATTTCCTCGTTGGTTAACTACTTAAATTAGGTTATTTAACTCTATTTAAAGGGGGTTTATGCTTAATAGTTAGCTTTGATATTAAATAAAATCATATTTTCTCCCTTCATATACTCTCTTGATTCTCTCCCCTTCTTCCCTTTCTCCCCCATTTCTCCCTTTTCCTCTTTCTTTCTCAATCTCATTCTTGATCAATTGTGCACTGTAAAAAACTTGCAGATTTAACCATTATTCTTATAATGTAGGTTAATAATAATGAAATTCAATCAGCCCCAGTCAGCCAAACCATAGTGGTATTCTAGAATTGACCTTATTCCAGAAAAGAACCTCAATTTGAAGTTCACAACTTGGTTAACTTTCTAAATTTGACCAAGTTGAGCAGAATCCAATACACAAAAAGGTGGTCACATTGAAAGGGGAGACCTCGGTTAACAAGATGTGGTAAAAAAAATTCACGGAATTTTTGTCTTGTGAGCTTAAAAGCAAATTGGGCATCTTCCCAATTACAAGCCAGTGCTAATACTTAATAGTGGGTTCTACCCAATGTGCTCGTACCAGTGGTGTCTGAGCAAACACCTTCTTGGAGGATCTTCTTTCACAACGATTAACTCATGACAGTGTAAAAGATATGAGAAACAAATAAATAAACGCTGCAAATAAAAATAGATAATAAAATTCAGGCTATGTTCTAGTGAAAAAACTATATGGAGAATGGCCTATTAATTCAATTCCATTTCGAAATGATTTGATCCAATTGAACATAATGGAAAATCAGAATGATATTGGGAAAACACACATTTTTGTAAATTAAAATCAAGATGACAGATGGTTCAATTATGAAGACGGTTCAATGATGAAAGAACAAATTTGATTCAGATTGAACATAACATCTCCTTCTAGCATTATTCTAATATGCTTGGTAATACACCTTTTTTCTTGCTTTAAAGTAAATAAGTTTCTTGTATTTAAAGACTCTTACCATACTGTCAAGAGTCTTTAACTATTAGAATGTGAACAATGATTAATTTCACACGTGAAGAGAACAATATAAAACAGACAAGAATTGCATTGTGTACCCGGCTTGAAGAATATTGACAATCCAAAGTCGATTGTCTTGAGGAGAGATTCCTCCTTGTGATCAACAAAAAGGAAATTTTCGGGCTTGAGGTCACGATGCATAACTCCCAAAGAATGACAAGCTTCCACTACTCCAACTATAGTCCTAGTAAGCTCAGCTGCCTTCCTTTCTGTATAATGCCCTCGTCGAATGATCCTATCAAAAAGCTCGCCGCCTGCACATAACTCCATAACAACATGAACGGCAACAGCATCCTCATATGCTCCTTTAATAGATATAACATTGGGATGCCCAGCTAGATGGTGCATTATCTGAATTTCCCTTCTAACATCCTCAACATCATCATCATGCAATAACTTCCTCTTGGCAATCGATTTGCAAGCGTATTCTTTGCCAGTCTCTTTTTCCACACAAAGGAATGTTGTTCCAAATTGCCCTTGTCCTAATTTCTTTCCCAGTCTAAAAAACTCCTTCAAATTTCCAGTTTTCCTTTGCAAAACAGAATCAGTCCTAAGCCCTGCACTGTTATTCCTCTTCATATGAGGAGGCTTTCTAGGTTTAACCTGCTCGTCTTGTTTAGTTTCCGGCTTTGGAATTGTCACTTGTTCCGGTGGTGTGTTTTGGACCGGCATAGATGATTCTGGTTCCCTACCAGAAGTTGGCATCTCATTTTTTGCAGTCTCCCCATTTACAGAAGAATCGTTATTATCTGGCATTCGGCGCCAAATGGCAGCTGAAACCGATTGAAAAATGCCATTTTTCGATATGCTTGGTCCAACACAAGTGTTCCCCATCTAGTCTCTAACTCAATCTATTTCCTCAGAACCCCTTTATTTTCAGCATTAAGAACTAAATCTTATGCTTTGTAAGTAAAGAAGATATAATCCTAAGATGATTCACAAAAAAAATCCATCACCTTCAAAAATCAAAATGCTTCTTTTCCACCTCAAATCGTCAAGAATAATTCCATAGTGAACCTTATAATTAGCCCAGAAAACTACTAAGAAAACATAAATAACCCCCAACAAATTCAATAGTTTTAAGTGATTTTCAAATCAACTAACAAATTACAGAACAAAAACTTCAACTTTCAACTATAATTTATATGCAAATTTAAGAAAGCACAACGAAAATCTAATGAATATCAAGTTAAAGAAGTAAGAGGCGAAAATTACGCATAGATTGCACAAGAACTGCAAAATTAATAGTAGAATAAACAGAAAAGGAAAGAACGAACAAAAAAGAGAGAAACGAAAGAAATTTACAAGCTTTAAGATTCCATATTTCAGAACAAAATTCTACTTTAGAAGAAGTCAAAGAATATGAAGAGGCTGCTAGATATTGCAAGGAAGATAAAGTTGAGATCTTGATGAGAGCCGGTCACATCACATTCCTGAATTAAATATTAGATTCGTATAAATTAATTAAGCAAATTGGTGCATTTTCATGTTTAATTATGTAAAATTTTGACAAACTTCCATCAATAACGCGTTTTTTGTCGGATGTTTCAACCGAGTTTCCTGGTTGGACAATTTTTGCTCCAATGGGACCCGAATTGGCCTCCTTTTTTTAAAATCAAGTTGTTAAAATGGTAAACAACACAAATGGTCCCTAACGTTTCAATTTTGACATTTACATCATCAGAATCATCAAACGTTGCGAAAGTAGTTCCTGCTGTTATATTCTGTTAATTCCTAACGTTGAAAGTACTATTTGGCCCAATTGCCTAAAATTTCAGAGGAGTATTTGATGTGATCCAGATCTCAAATACAAGTCTTCAAGCAACAATGGATGAAAACAATGTTCGTGTCATCAAAAGAAGCAAGTTCCATTTTTGGGACCGAGCCTAAAGACGAGTGAATCAACCTCATTCAAGCCGTCGAAGAAAATTGTAAAGTTTCAAAATTCACGGCCGTGAAGAGCCCACTGTTGAAAACTGAGAATTTGAAAGAAGTTGAACTTACGGCCGTAATACACATTGTCACGGCCGTAACGCAGCATCGGGTAAAATTAAGATTTTCAGAAATATGACTTACGGCCGTAAATAAAGTCTCACGGCCGTAACTGTGAAACAGAAAACTTCTTACGGCCGTAAAGGAATGAGTCACGGCCGTGAAAGTCAATATCCGTAATTTTAGGATTTTTAATTTATTTCCTTATTTTTAGGTATTTTTTTCCTAATATAATTAAAACTCTTTAGTCAGGTTTTGACCCTATTTATAGAGATGTAATTTTCATTATTTAACACACAACTTTGATATTATAATTGAGATGCTATTTTGCTTTCACAATCTTATTCTTCATTGAATAAATTCCGACTTTGCGAGTTTTTCTTGTTTGTTCAAATCTCGGTGAGAATTATTATTGCTTGTAATCAAGAGGTCAATATATCCTTGTAATTGTATTGGTTGCTTTGTTCAATTAATTTTAATTGGATCCATAAATCGTGATTTTTTGGCGTTCTTGGGTCGATTTCAATATTTTGTGGGTTGCGTAGCTACAATTGCTACGTGGTTTGCATCAGTATTTCTTTCCGAGTATAAATTTCAGTTAAAAGATTATAAGCCTCTATAAAGGATGTTAGCAAAAACCATCCTTAATGTTCAAACGTTTTTGCAGATAACATCCATATATGATAAACGTTTTAGCGTATATAGTCCCTACCATGAAAACGTTTAGGTATATATAGTCCCTAACCTATAAACGTTTAACACAATAGGTCCCTGCAAGAACAACTTCAGCCTATAACAGTTTCATAGCACAACTTCACACCAGCACCAATATCAACACATAACAGCTACAAAAATTTCTGTAAGCAGTTCAATAGCGGATATTATGACATTTACAGAAGTCTTCAGACACCCCTTCTAGACTATTACAAAAATCAGCAATGTGTCACAAATTTTGACCCCCTTCTAGACTAATGCAAAAAACAATAGTGCATCACATATTTTCACTTTACAATACAAAAAATATTAACAAAAATATGTGAGAATGTTTGTTCATCCCAAATTTGCTGAAGGGGGTGCTATTCCCCCTCTACAACTTCTCTTGTTATGTCCTGGTTCACCGCACTTCTTGCATCTCATTATCATCCCCTTTCTACTGCTGGATGATATATGTTCATTAACCTCTTTTCACCTGGCCTTCTTTGGATGCCCTGATTTTTTGGTATAAAAAGGTGGAGTCAATGGATTAAGACTCGGGGTCGGCCATAAATCTGGGCTTGTCATGTGGCAAATGGCCGGTATATAAGTCCTCCTGTAGGCCTCCTTCTTATAGATTTCATCGACATAGTCGATAACCGACATATTCCTTGAAAGGACTGAAGCTATAACATGAGAACAAGGCAATCCACTCAATTTCCAAGCACGGCATGTACATGTTTTTGCCCTAAAGTCCACAGCATGCAGTTGACTGATGTTGTATCTCACTTGTAATTTCAAGTTGCCAGAGTAATCAGGATACATTATCCTAGCAACCTTCCCATTCTTCTCCAAGAATTTTTGTATCCTAGGCCCAACTTCGCTCCTCCATCTTTCACAATTTTCCCTTCGGATTACAATTCTTTTCATCAAGTACATCCGTATTTCTTCAAGCATGGTCAAGATTGGCTTCTCTCTTGCGCTTAACAACACACTGTTGAATGACTCACTTAAATTATTAAGCAACATATCACATTTGTTTCCCTCTTGGAAATGCGACTTACTCCAATGTGAGGCAGGTTTGCTATCAAGTCATCCAAGTGCCGCAAGATCCAGCTCCATCATTTTCACCATTTGCTCTTGTCACTGGGGAATAGTTGTGGCTCTAGTTGCATCCCAAAGACAATTTTTTAGTGCAAAACCCTTGTGACTGGAACTGAAATTGTTGTACAAATGACGTACACATGTTCAATGTTCAGCATGCTCAAATAGGAATTCAATGGAATTCACCAACCCCTTCTGCTTATCTGAGATGAAGACCCATCCATGAGAGTTTTCTATAACCAAATCATCATTTAACAACCCTAAAAACCATTTTCAGTTATCATCATTTTCAATCTCAACTACTGCATAGGCAATAGGATACACACCATTATTACCATCCACCCCAATAGCAGTTAACAACTGCCCACCATGCTCGGTCTTCAAAAAACATCCATCTACTCCAAGTAGAAGCATACTTACGTGCCAAATAAGTGGAGTTAATTCTCCTATTTTTGTATACCAAAGGACATGTGTGCTCTCCGTTGAAGGTCTTAATGATGTAACTAGTCTTGCCCACTTCTTTCTAAGCATATAACACCCACTCGCAAGGAGGTTTACAAACAGCTATTAACCTAACAGCAGCATTTTTCTTATACTGTATTGCCCTATTATGCCTAGCAGAATGCTCAGTGATAGCCTCCTTCAAAACTTTCTTTGACTAAAAAACAAGGCATGTAAAATGAATCAAGATTACTTCTGTTATATTCAAGAAAGACAATATAAATTATTGCCTCCATCATAACAAATGTAAAACTTACCAGTTTTGAACGTAAGTTCCTCCATGTCTGTCATAGGATGGAATGCATGCTCTCTTGATCTCTTTCTAGATGTGGAATATTCTTCTTCTCCACTGTCTAGGCTCATCAGCTCTTTTGAGTCACCGTAATCAGTGTTTGAGCTCTTAATCTCCTGTTGATCTATAATGTCAAACCCAAAATCAGTGTTCACTGTTGGATGTGTTTCATCATCAGCAATATGCTCGTCGTCCATTTCATAATCAGATTCAGTAAAAAAATCTCCTTGTTCTCCGTCATTCTCCTCATCAACTCCTGCATTCTCAGCATCCTCAACCTCGCCTTCATATTCATCTCTAGCATGAACATGTTCAACTTCAACTCTATCATTGCCCCCTACGTTCATGCCCATTTCACCAAGTCCATCTCCATCATCTACCTAACTACGGTATGCAAGTGTATCCTCAAGTTGTGACCAAATATGTTCCTGGGAAAATATGTCATCACATGCATGCTCATTGCAACACTCATTACCATAATCCATTATTGGCACATAACACTCATCATTGACTTCATCACACTGCTTAGATAGTGGTTGGTCAAGAGCCTCCATTGGCAACGCATATTTAGGCTCTGAAGAAACGATATAAATCTCTACCTCCCTCTCCCTATGCCTAGCCATCAACATATCCCTTACATCACCTTCACTCCTCAATCTAACCAACCCACTGTCAAGTTTCATTCTCTGTTTCTTAAAGTAAAAATCCAAATTCATCCATGGCCCACATGCACGTAAAAACTTCTCCAACATCCCCCTACTAAACAACTTTGGATGCATGTAATCTAAAATAAACACAACTCCATGCTGGTAAGCCACATTGTTCGGATTTTCAAAAAAACGACCTCCATGGTTGATTTTAATCTTGAAAAATTCAGTATTTAGACCTGCATGGAAATCACACTGTATAGCATTTTCGGAAAAAAAAAAAAACCCCTCGATCACAGTTTATGAACATACCATAAGTGGAATCCTCTTCCTCAAACATCCGAAATTTTGGATGCCCCATGTGAATCAATATAAGTTTTCAAATCTATAAAAAAGAAATTACGAAAATTTGTTAAAATAATCAAGATTTCATAGCAACTCTAGCTAGTTCTTCGAACCCATGAAAAACCCACCACAGAGGAGGAAGCTACACTGCTAATTTACTAACATTGATGCACTGTACATGTTGATTGGACTTTTTTATTCGTCGTCGTTCGAGATTGAGCACGGATTCTTGCCTCTGTGTGTCGGCTTCGGTATGGGAAGTGGGAACCGAAAGTTTCTACCAAAGGGAGTTTAATTATTTGATTATTATACCGAAAATATCCTAGGGACTAAGTATGCAAAAGCTTTATAGGTTAGGGATGTTATCTGCTTATAACTTTTTAACTATAACTAAAATACGCGGGAATTTATATTGGGACAAAAATACCCTCTGAATTTTCAATTAATTGGGCCAAACAGTGCTTTAAACGGTAGGAATTAACAGAATATAACGGCAGGGACTACTTTCGCAACGTTTGGTGATTCTGAGGGCGTAAATGCCAAAATTGAAACGTTGGGGACTATTTGCGCTGGAAATGCAAACGTTGAGGACTATTTGTGCTGTTTACCCTTTTTAAAATACTCAATCTCAATCATCTACTTTAGTTAAGTCCACAATATTTGACTGTTAAAATAGTTTTTACACATTATCCTAAAAACACTATTTCAAACCACAATTTTTCTCAAGGTCCATACAAACGGACTCATTGCACATTTCAATAGTATGCTGAAACATATGTCCTCTGAAGAATTTGTTGGGGGCGGACGGTAATCAGATAAATTGTAAGTAAGGTCTCAATTTTTTTGTTATCGAGACGAATGCAATAGCTAATTATTCTATCAATGTATATTTAGTTTCAGCATCGAGGCAGACCTTAGTTATATAATTTAAATTTTTTTATTTTTTTTGCTTTGCTTTTCATGGTTAGCTTGATTTCGCGATGCATTGTTAGAAAGCTATAAATCCGAAATAGATTTCCATTTCAAAAATAGAGAATTCAATCATTAACATTATAGTGATTGAATTAAAATTAACTCCACTATTATTCTTTCAACTCCTTATTATTTCTTCAAGTTCTTGGAAAAATCTCTTGTACTTTGGTAATTTTTTTTGAAAAAGGTTAATTAATCATCTTATCCAATTGTCGATGAATCTAGTAAGCAATCCCATTAACTAGAGGGGGCAATTATCTTTTAGTACAACGATTGCGTGTTTGAGCCTTCATTAACTATTATTCGGTATTCTTGCAATTGATATAGTTCTTGATATTCTCCTCGAATTCTGGGTGATGTCCTTCCATGTATACATTTATCTTTATTTATTATTATCTCCATTTGATCATGAAGTGTTATGTTCATTTATTATCCATATACAATTTTCTGACTCCCACTCTTATTGAAATATTCCCAACAATTACTTTTTACCTCTTTCACTAGCACTGCACTAACTATATGATTTGGCACAACAAGGTAAAGGACGAGTATGTCATCGAACTCAAGCTTGACAAGAATGTGCTGCCATGTATATTTTCAGCTCTTAGAAAGCATTCTCACGCTCGTCACCCTAATTGAAATCCTCATTTAGGATATTTTAGGTGTTCTTGATTTTGACCTTGTAATATGTAATGAACTTCTTGATATGCCTAGTGAAATTTGTGCGTGAATCCAAATTTAATGGATTGCTCAATGAGGGAGTAGGTAATTATTGAATTACCAAACCTCCGGAGTTTTTGGACCGAAAAATCTTGGTGTTCTTGCATTTTTATATTTGATTATTTTGTTATATTGTTCATGTCAATCCTTTAGTGGTATCAGAGCCTTGTGATTTGAATCTAGAGCCTTGTGTTGGGATCAAGAACTTGTTGAATTTTCAAGATTGGAATTATGATAAGTGCTTTATTAACATTTATTTTATGCACTTATAACCTTGGACTAGCAATAATTTAATCTTATCTAAGTATTATTAATGCATTTTATATTTTATGTTGTATAGGATCATAAAAGAAAGAAAAAAGAAGAAAAAATGACCAAAATGCACTTAAAATTGAAGATTGAGGACCTTGGATGCAAATAAGTTACAGCCGCAACAAAGGAAGTCACGGCCGTAAACATTTTCATAGCATTGTCAAAAACAGAGCAAAATACGAGTTACGGCCGTAAATTGAAAGTTACGGCCGTAACCTTCAATAGTGCAAAAATATTAAGCAGAACTTGGTTTACGGACATAAACCCAAAGGTTACGGTCGTAACCTCAAAACATGAAAAATCAGCAGAAACCAAGCTACAGCCATAAATGATTTTTCACGGCCGTAACTTGCTCGTCAAGAATTTCCTTTTTTTGATTCTTTCCATAATTTTGGTATGTCTTGAGCCCAAAGTTAGGGCACGATTTTGTGGCTATAAAAGGGGAATTTCATGAAAGAAAAATGTGTGAAAAAATTGCTAAAGGAAGAGCGGCTTGCTTGGAGCTTGGAAGAGAAATCAAGCGACTCGAGAAGGTGAATCAAGAGCGGAAAACATTTAGAAACGCGCATTTTCTACTATTTTTCATATTTTGTTTATTTTCTTTCACTTAGTACTATTAATACTTATTTTCTCTCAAACCCTACTAGTTTTTTGGATGTATGAATGGTGAAGTCTCCATGAGAGCAAACTTGAAGGTAAAATCCTTCTTATCTCTTGTTAACTCTTTAGAAAATTAATCAACTACATTGTGAGTATTATTATTCTTGTGTTTGTTGTTGATTTTCGCCACCTTTAAATTTGTTTAGTTGATACCCATTGGGTTATGGTTAGTTTAATCCTTGAATTTTGTGTTAGATTTAAACTTGGGTTAATGTGTTTTATCCCTTATTTTACCACTTTAGCTTTTTTAGGTTGGTATTAAAATTGTTGTGGGAATTTTCAGTCCATATACCGAAGGGGTTCACATCATTTGGTATCAGAGCTTGGCTCTAATTTGGTAAATCTATCATTTACATTTCTTATTGTTGCTATTCAAAAAAAAAAAAAACGAAAATTACAAAAAAATTGGAACATTTATATGCCCATGTGCATTTCTTGATTCTTACATCTTGGGTATTGTAATTGCTATCGTTGTTGAGATTGTTGAGGAATTTTCATAACCAAAACACTTGCATTTCCATGACTTCCAAAGGGTGCCTACCAAGTGTTTGATAAATTTTCCCAAAGAAAACTTTCATGTTAGAAACTTCTTTTCTCTACACCAAACACTTCCTTGGTAATTCCTTATTCTTTGTCAAGTCTTGTGACCTTGTGCTCTTAAAAGTTTTCCCTACAAATTCATAGTCATCTCTTGTATCCTAGCAAGTAAAGAAAATTCCACTTGCTCTTGTGTCTATCCATTTCTACATCTCTTCCTTGTATGTGGTTTCAAGCTTCACAAGATTTAATTTTCTCAGTGTAGTTGATTGCATTCCTTGGAGAATTGAGTGAAACACGAGTGAAATGAATTCTTTGTGAGGACACACCCACACTTGCACAACATGACTCAAGACTTGTATGAAATGTTGCAAAATCTTTCCACCACTTTTACTAGGCAAGTAGAGGAGACGGAAGAAAGATTGGGAATAATGTTGGATAGAGTGGATGCTAGAATAGGAGGAGAATGGGTTGATAGGAGTGGAGATGGAGTTAATGAAAATGTTGATATTTAGAAAATGAAAATTTCATCTTCCCATGGGAGTAGTGAAAGTGAAGGAGTAGTGATGGAGATGATTACTAGGCCACCAACATCCTTGGCCCTTGCTAATGAGAGGGAAAGACATGGAGGATATAATTTCTACACTAGGTTCCTAATGAGTGATAAACCATGTAGTCTCATTATAGATGGGGAGAGTGATACAAATTTGGTGAGTGCTAGTAGAGTTGAAAAATTGGGGTTACCGGTAATGAAGCATCTCAATTATTATCAATTGCAAAGGTTGAGTGACTATGGGGAAGTGAGGGTAAGTGCACAAGTTTTTCTTACTTTTCACATTAGTACTTATAATGATCAAATATTATGTGATGTGGTTCTCATGCACACTACTCATATAATTTTGGGGAGACCTTGGCAAAGAGATAGGAATGTGAGACATAATACAAAGAGGAACCGGTATAGCTTCCAAGTGAATGGGAAAAAGGTTGTGCTCCTACTTTGAGTTTGGAGGAAGTGCTCGAAGATCAAATAAAACTCAAGAATGAGCTTGGGGAAGAAAATTCCCAAGGTAAGGAAGTTGAGAAGAAGGAGGGGGAGATTAAGTTTGAAGTAGTTGATCAAACTACAAAATTTGAGGTAGGGGAGTTAAAGTTAGAAGTAGTTGATCAAACTACAAATCTTGTTATGGAGGCTAAAATTGTTGATGAAGGGATGCATGATCCTACACATATGAAAAAAAGGGGTGAGCTTAAAAATGTGGGAGATGAGGGTGAGTATGAAAATTTTGAAGTGGGGCACGAAGCTTAAAAATGTGGAGGAGGTTGTTGAGGATAAAAATTTAGAAGTGGTGGTTGAAAGAGGCGAGGAGAAGAGCCTCGTGGTGAGGAAAAGGGAGTTGGCGGTGATTCATCATGAGTACAAGGACCCCTACCTTGTACATGGAGGAACTAACGATCCCCACCCCACTTTGCTTGAGAAAATTTTGCAGGTTGATTATAATGGGAAGCTTGAGTCGCACCACTTTCGGCCAATCAAGCTTGTAATACAATGCATTCGTGTCTTCCAAGTAGTGGAGTACTATTGGTTGATCAAGCTACATGGAGGCCATAATTTCTCATTTGATCCAGGAGGTGCTATGAGATATTATGAACAAACCTATGATTCGGGACGAATCATCCTAAAGAAGGAGGGTCTGATGAGAATCGTGGGAGGCTCGACAAAGAAAAATCAATTATGTGAGCCAAATAAATTTTGAGTACATTTTGAAGGACTCTCGATGCGTAAAAGAATAGTATTCAAGGCTAAAACAAGATATCAATCCAAGAAAAGAAGCCAAGAATCAAGCTAGGGATTCAATTAAAGTTTTGACAAAGATAAAGTCCGAATTTGAGGTTCACTATTTTGAAGAATTATAGATATTTTCTTTTAGTTTCCAAATCATTTTGAATCACCTCAATCGGATATCGGGATAAAAAATTATGACCCAAACACTGAGGAAGACGCTTGCAGTCAATTTCGGTCGACAATTTTCAGTCGACTGAAATGTAGTTCGGTTGACCATTCTGGTCGACCGAAAGTTACTGAAACGTTTAGAAACGCACGTTTTCTACTATTTTTCATATTTTGTTTATTTTCTTTCACTTAATACTATTAATACTCATTTTCTCTCAAACCCTACTAGTTTTTTGGATGTATGAATGGTAAAGTCTCCATGAGAGCAAACTTGGAGGTAAAATCCTCCTTATCTCTTGTTAACTCTTTAGGAAATTAATCAACTACATTGAGAGTATTATTATGCTTGTGTTTGTTGTTGATTTCCTCCACCTTGAAATTTGTTTAGTTGATACCCATTGGGCTAGGGTTAGTTTAATCCTTGAATTTTGGGTTAGATTTAAACTTGGGTTAAAGTGTTTTATCCCTTATTTTACCACTTTAGCTTTCTTGGGTTGGTATTAAAATTGTCGTGGGAATTTTCAGTCCATATACCGAAGGGGTTCGCATCACCTAGGATACCTCGAGTGAGGTGGAGACTCCATATTCAACGTACTGAAGATAAAATATAATGGTGAGAGAGTGGTATGAATACATCTGTTATATCATATTCTTGAGTTACTAGTAGTTGACTAGTGTGGTAGAGTGAGGAGACTGTGTGGATGAACAATTGATAGAGTGGATAAGTAATAGAAGGAGACATGAGTTATCTTGTTATGAATCAAAAGAGGATACCACTATGAATGAACTTTTTAGATTACTAGATACATGGATACACATATAGAAGTAGGTATTGGTTATATGAAAACTTTTGTTGATTGTTTAGTTAGTTATGATTACTTAAACAACTTGATGTGAAATTATATTTTTTATAAAAGTTTTTTACGTTCAACCTCTTGGTATTTTTGGAGATAATTAGAAACTTGTGCATGTGTGTTTTTTGTCTTAAAAGGTTATTGTATGGTTTGAAAGTTACTTTGGTTTTGGTATAAATGATTTGATTCATTTTATCTTACTATTGGCTTTTGATACAATAAGTTTGTTCATTGCTTGTATATCATCTTGTTGAAGTAAAAGTAACTTGGAGGTGTTATTATACATTGATGATATTGCTCTTGATTGATTCATTGTTGATATTTATAAATGGGAAGTATTGAAATATGTAAGTTGGATCTGAGTGAATATTGTGATATGGGTCTTATGTTTAAGTAATGTACATAATGTGTGATATTGTGAGGATTTATAGATGTGTGTTATGTTAGGGATATTGGTAATTGAATGTTGATTTTCTCCTATGTGTTTCACCTTGTGTGGTGGTTATGTGAATTGCAAATCACATATTTATTTGCACATAGTTCTATTAACCATAATCGGGTCTAAGTATATTAGCACCTATGAGTCATTAAATGATATTTGATATTTAATGATCTTCTAAATAAACACTGTAGTTTTATTGGTGATATGATTATATACTTTGACTGTTAGCTATGAAAAATCTAGTTTTCACCGTTGCGCTATATATAGATAAAATTTGATGCATTTTATTTGAGATGTATCACAAGGTAAATAAAAGCATGAATAAATATTTTTATCAATTATTTCCTCATATCTTATTCTTATTCTTATCTATCTATATATATATATAATAACAAAGTACATGCAAAAAAGAACACGCACATAGTTTCCTGTCAAAAATTATTTTCTAAATCTGAAAATCTATAATAATAATAATAATAATAATAATAATAATAATAATAATAATAAAAACAACAACTATGTGCATGTTATTTTTGGCATATACTTTGTTATTATATATAGATAGATTATTATTATTGTTGTTATTGTTGTTGTTGTTGTTATTGTTATTATAGATTTCTAGATTTAGAAAGTGATTTTTTACGGGAAACTATGTGCGTATTATTTTTGGCATGTATTTTGTTATATATATATATATATATATATATATATATATATATATATATATATATATATATATATATATATATATATATATACCATTTAAGTTATATAAAATATATATTATCTATATACTATTTTTTATATTAATTATTATTCTTTTTATAATTATTGTATTATTTTAAAGTCAAAACGAATATGCAATATCTATATCTATATCTATATAATAACAAAGTACATGTCAAAAATAACACGAACATAGTTTTCTGCCAAAAACAAATATGCAATATCTATATCTATCTATTTAAATAATGTAATTTTGTTTTCTCACTTTATGCTTTAAGTCAATTTAAATTACAATATTTAAATAATTTTTCTGAAACGGTAAACATACAGATCATAAAAAAATAATAATAAAATAAAATAAGGTATGTGTAATTGTACATTTTTTGTAACTAATTTTCTTCCTTCATTTATCATTCTTAATTAATTATTCATTTCATATGTTAATATATTTAAATCAATTATAATTTTTTATTTTAAATTCAAAAAAAAAAAAAACATTGTCAATATCACATAAATATTTTTTCTTTTAATATATAAAATGAAAAAGAATAAAATAGAGCGTTCATCGATATATTTTTTCTTTTCTTTTTTCATTTTAATAAAATTTTAAGTGTAATTTTTTTGGATCGGTAAACATACGAACCGTAAAAAAATTATGGTACGTGTAATTGTACTCTTTTTTGTAATTAAATATCTTTCTTTATTTATTATTTTTAATTAAATATAATTTCATAGGCTAACAAATAAATTCGATATATTTAAGTAACAAATGACTGTGCATTGTACGGCTGTAACACTAGTGTATATATATATATATATTATATTATATTTATATATTTTATTTTATTACTATATTAAACAAAGATAGTAGTCTATAGAATTCCCTCTTAAGATTCCCGCCCAAAGAACAGAGATAGAAAGAAAGGTAGGGAAAAGAAAGGGGGGAGGTGAAACCAGGCCAGCTAGCCATATTTTTCTGCCAAGGACACAAACCACACATCCTTGCTAATCACTCAATCAATCAAGTCGTCAACATACAACAGTCGCGAGCAATTTTTGAATTTACATGGTCCCACTTATGTTATATTTTTTGAAAATATTAGCTTTTATTTGTTAAAAGTTTTGTGTTTAAAATATATTTTTATATTATGTATGATTTAAAAGTGAAGAGATAAAATATTTGTGGTTAAAAAATAAATTGAAAAATTATAATAATAATAATTATTATTATTATTTTTTGTGATTTGCCAAACAAAAGCTTACATTTTTTACTGCATCCAAAAATAAGAATGATCTACACATAGCATCTGTTTGAGACTCGTTATTTCAAAATAATGTAGTTGTAATAGTAAATTTTGAGGAATGTGTGACTAAAAAGTAGATAATATTTTTTGGTTTATTTATATATTATTTTATTAGTAAAATATATAGTTGAAAAATAATTTTTAAAAAAATAATGTTTGAAAGGAAGCAACTTTTTTTTCCTTTTCCTTTTTGGAAAGTAACCGTTTTTTTCATCTGCAAGAAGATCTCTAATGAATCCCGTCAACATCTATTTGCAACTAGTGATGGAAATGAGTCGGGTATGGATTGAGTTTGTCAAACCCGTATTCTACCCATTAAATATTTACAACCTCCATACCCTACTCATATACCCATTTAAAAATTGTTGGTCGGGCGCGGGTCGGAGGCGGGTTTACTTCTATACCAATTTAAAACTCATTACCAATTTTTTTTTATTTTTTAGGCTATAAATAGGTTATAGGTGCTCTGGATTAACTTAAATCAATTAAATATTGGGCTTCACTTGAATTTGAGTTGAAAAAAAAAATGTTATATGTTGAATTATACAAGCGAATTTGAACAATTTTTTTTAGACGGTAACAAAGTCAATAGTTTAAACATATTAAGGTTTAGACGATAATAATGTCAATAGATATTTGGATTCTATTTTTTATTTTTATTTTTATTTTTTTTAAACATTCACTTTTGTTTTAAATTCTATAATTGTTAAAGGAAATTAATTGGTATGCGGGTCGGGTATGGGTATTGTAGTAAAATACACACCCGACTCATACCCATGTCGGGTTTTAAAATTTACCTTCATACCCTATTTACGAACCCATTTAGTCGGATAATCCTCGTCCATTTATGTCGGGTCTCCATCGGGATCGTGGGTATTATTGTCATCCCTATTTGCAACGCCAAAACCCCAGTATTTTTAATTTTTTAAAAAAAAGAATTGTACAGCTTTTGGAAAATCAATCACGTCATCAATTGTCAATCATCAATTTTAAATCAATCTCCCAATTTACCCTTGGATGCTTCATAAATTAGAAGTGTTTGGTGAATAAAATAAATTAAATTACAAATCAATTTATAAACTATTAGCCTCTATTTGTTAAAAGTTGTATGTTTAAAAATATGTTTTTTATGTTTTTGAGGAAGAATATGTGGTTGAAAAGTGGAGAGAGAAAATATGTGTGGTTAAAGAGTGATTTAGAGAATTGTATTGTTTAAAAATATAAAAAAAAACACATTTTTCCAAACAGAGGCTTAAGCTTTTTCCACTTTTTGTTCGAATTTTCAAATTGTTGCATATTTTGAGTAAAAACTCTATGTAATGCCTCCGTTTGGTAATACTGTTGTTATTTATAAACTGATTTATTTATGATTTTGAGGTAAAATGTGTGGTTGAAAACTTTTTTACTTCATGTTCATTGATAGAATGTGTAGTTGAAAATAAGTTTGAAAAAAAATAAAATTTTGAATAATGACAATCAAACTGAGGCTTTAAAGGGTACATCAAATATACTTGAAATAAAGAAGTAATAAAATGTTGTTATTGTTATTTGTAATTACCATCGTTATTTTTTTAATTACTAAAGATAATATTGAATGAATTCAGTCAATATTTACAGCTATAAGTTTTAAAGTTATAATTTAATTAAGTATTTTATTTATTTGTTGTTGTTAATATTATAATCATATGTATAACCATCAGTATTAAAATTCCAATTAAGTTTTAATTATTTAAAATTAGAATCATTTATTATCCTTAATATTATAAATTATATATTTTTTGAAATATATTTTATTATTAATTATCATTAACTACTTTTAAATACTAAGCCTCTGTTCCGCGGCTATATTTTTGTTTATAAATAGAAATATTATTTTGACGAAAATTATATTTATTCCAGTAAAAGTTGAATTAAACATATTCTATATAAATGTGTTACGTTAGAAATGAAAATGTTGGATTAATATATTTCAAAAAATAAAATCATTGATACGATGATATCAATTTTTTGTTATCAATGCATGAACGTTAAATACGACAGGCAAACGCATAAATTGGGAATATTATGGTTAATAGTGTATAATATTCTTTTAATCATAAAATTTCACAAACTACTTTTTGACAACACGCATGACTAGCTAAACACAATGTAAAAGTTTTTTTGTTTTTAAAAAAAATAAAGGATGTGATGTTTTTGAGCTAATATATGTTGTTTAAAAATGGAGAAAGAAAATATGTGTGGTTAAAATAGTTTGAGAAAATGAGTTGTTTAAAACATTTTTAATTTAAAAAAATAATATAAAGAACTAATTTCAAAAGTGTCATTGGGAAAATGTGTTGTTGAAAATTAGTTTTTTTCTTAATAATGATAGTGTAACCAATTTGAGAAAACGTTTTTAAATTTTTTTAGAGATATAAAATTATAATGTGTTGGAAAATATTTTACCTAACTCGAAAATGTTTTAATCTAAATAACTTAAGAATATTCCTTATATTGTGTGTTTTCATAAGTTTTCCACTTACATTATTAGACAATTTTATTATTATTAACGTTAATATTGATGAATCAAATCAATATTTATAGCTATTAGTATTAAAAATAATATTTCCACTAAGTATCATATCTAAGCCTCTAGTTGGCGACCAATTAAACTAGAGAGAGAAAATTATTTGAGTATTCTAGATAAAATGTATGATTAAAAATTGGAGAGAAAAAATGTATGTGTTTAAAAGTAGTTTGAAAAATTGTGTAGTTTAAATTTTATTTTAAACTACTATTTCCGAACAGAGGTTAAATATTCGTTCTTTTATTCACTTTTAGAATAATAAAATTATTAAAAAATAAATATTTATTTCTGTAATAGTTTTGAAAACATAAATGTGTAGAGGAAAAATAAAATTCTCCTATAATTTATAACAATCATCGACAACTTATCGGTTACGACCCATTTAAAATGTTGTTATCAATAATTTTCAATGAATATAATATCTATTTTTCTAATAGTAGTAATTTTAACAATCAAAGACAAAATTTAATATTAAAAATTTAACACAAATATTTTACTAAAAAAATTTAACTCCCTTAGTTCCTCTATTTTATTATTTTAAAATTCTAACTTATCAATGTAATTCTCTCGAAGCATCAAGAAACATAAATCAAAATGGTAAGTAATAATGACAAAAAAAATTTATCGATAATAAAATAAATATTATATAAATGACTTACTCTTGAAATTCTCAAATATTAAACAAATATTCATTTGTGTATCATTTTTAAACAAAACATAACAAAATAAATTAAGAACAAACGAATATATGACAACTATGGTAAAATCATCAACAAGATAAAATTGTATAGTTAATCATGATGATTCTGAGATGTAGTTGCCCATAAGTGTCACGGATATAATATCGGTACTCGACAACAGTAATATCGTTAACAATCAACAACGCATTGTATTCTATGATAACACATAAAAAATTATATCTTCGTTCTTTTATTCGCTTTCAGAATATTAAAATTATGAATTAAATGAATATTTATTTCTATAATATTTTTAAAAATATAAATGAGTAGAGGAAAAATAAAGTTTGTCTATAATTTATAATAATCATCGAAAACTTATCGGTTGACAAATTTTACGATCCATCTAAAATATTGTTATCAATAATTTTCAATGAATATAATATCTATAATTGCTAATACTAATAATTCTAACAATTAACAATGAAATTTATTATTAAAAATGGAACTCACATATTTTAAATTATATAGTTAAAATACTATTTTTGTTTGTTGTTCTTAATATTATAGATCATACGTGTAAATATCAATAATAAAATTTTGGAGAATGTGTGATTGTATAGTAGGGTATCTTTAGTTTAAAATGAAGTTTTGAATAATGACTACCAAGCATGGGCTTTAAAGGATATCAAATATACGCAAAATAACGCAGTAATAAAATGTTATTATTGTTATTTATATTTTTTGATTATTATTATTATTTGTTATCTTTAATATTGTACATCATATATTAGTATTATTGTGATTGGTTTTTGAATGAAAATTGAAAAAAAAATGTTAAATACGAGAGGCAAAAAAATCATTTAAAATGAAATTTTGAATAATGAATACCAAACATGGGCTTTAAAGGATATCAAACATACGCAAAATAAAGCAATAATAAAATTCTATTATTGTTATTTGTATATTATTATTATTATTATTATTATTATTATTATTATTATTATTATTATTATTAGTACAACAACTATTACTACAACAACTACTACTATTACAAACCATACATTATTATTGTGATTAGTTTTTTGAATGAAAATTGAAAAAAAAAAAAAGTACGAGAGACAAAAAACAATCATTTGTTATTTAATCCTATTTGAGCCAATTATTTGGAAAATAATGTGATTTTGAATAATATTTTTGGGAGAATGTGTAGTTAAAATTGTTTGAAAAGTCAAATATTGTGGGTTTGACTAAAATTAATGGTTGAGATACAGTATTTTAAAATTTTGATTATAAAAAAATGAGGGCCAAACAGGGGCTTAGAGTGTGTTTGGTTTTGTTTAAAATGCATTTTTTAAATGAATAGTGATTTTTAGGAGAAATGATGGTTGAATTTGGTTGAAAAGTCAAATACTGTAGGCTTGACTTTTAATTGATAGTTGAGATTGAGTACTGTAGAAAAATGAATTTTTTTTTTTAATGAGAACCAAACAATGACTAAATATATAAATTGACTTTACTATTAAAAGAAGTTATTATAATTTAAATTATTTATTATTTAAATTGTTTATAAAATTTTAATAATTATTGTAATATAATATATATATTTTTTTGTATTTTGTATTTGTGTTAATTATGTATAAGTATTAAAATTTTAAAAATACTTATCGTAGTCAATATAATGGATTTTGTGAATTTGACATAATTTGTCTTTTTTAATTTGTACATCATAAATATGTATAGATCTATGAGGGAATATTTCGTATTTTAAAATTAAACTTTTTCTTTGTAAGTTTATTTTTTTACATTTTTGTATATATATAATACCGTGCATTGCACGGGGTGATAGAACTAGTATGTTACTAAAGTCATAGCTTGTTTTCAGGTGTGTGGGAGCAAGATAATATTAAATTGGTTTCTCAAATCTACAATTGGTGCATTCAAATTTATAGCAAGGTGCAGAATGTTGAAAAGTGCTACTCACTTTCATATAAAATCATGTTTTCTTTTACCGGGCCTAAAATGGTTGAGCCAACATATATGGGTTGGATGGCTTGAGCTTTATATATACACTCTTTACACTTTGTATTCAAAAATAGAATTGAGGGGACATGGGAAGATGAGAAGGGGCGTCTCATTTTTTTTTTTCAAGAATAGATTCGGATTCTTATCTTCTTTGCTCTCAATTTTTATTTTTTTGGGGGGGGGGGGGAAGTTAGGAATTAGAACAAAATTATGTCAAACAAATAGTGGATTTGCAATTATTGCAAATATTTGTTGAAGGAGGGTTATAAAAATGATGATATTTGCCCCTATGTTTTCATAAAGAAAACAAATAGTGGATTTGCAATTATTGCAGTATATGTGGATAATTTAGATCTGATTGAAACTGCTGAAGAGCTCAATAAAACTGCAGATTATTTAAAGAATGAATTTGAGATGAAAGATTTGGGAAAAACTAAGTTTTGTCTTGGGTTGCAAATTGAACATTTTCCAGAAGGATTATTTGTTCATCAATCTTCTCATACAGAAAAAGTTTTAAATCGTTTTTATATAGACAAAGCACATCCATTGTCATCCCCTATGGTTGTTCGATCACTTGATGTGAAAATAGATCCATTTCGTCCACCTAAAGATGAAGAAAAAATTCTTGGTCCTGAAGTACCATATCTTAGTGCAATTGGAGCGCTAACATATCTAGCAAATTGTACTCGACCTGACATAGCTTTTTCTGTAAATCTCCTTGCAAGATATAGCTCTACACCAACTCAAAGACATTGGAATGGTGTTAAACACATTTTTCGATACCTAAAGGGTACTATTGATATGGAATTATTTTATTCTCAAAAATTGGAATCTTCTTTAGTGGGATATGCAGATGCATGTTATCTCTCTGATCCACATAAAGCTAAATCGCAAACAGGATATATGTTTACATGTGGAGGAACAGCTATATCATGGAGATCCGTGAAGCAAACCTTGACAGCAACATCCTCAAATCATTCAGAAATTATTGCAATCCACGAGGCAAGTCGAGAATGTGTATGGTTGAGGAACATGACCCATCATATCCAAGCATCATGCGGATTAACTTCGACTAGAGACAGCCCAACAACTTTGTATGAAGACAATGCAGCTTGTATTGCACAACTCAAAGGAGGCTTCGTCAAAGGAGACAGAACAAAACATATCTCTCCAAAATTCTTCTACACGCATGAGCTTCAGAAAACTGGGGATATTGATGTTCAACAAATTCGCTCGAGTGACAATGTAGCTGATTTATTTACAAAGGCATTGCCAACATCCACATTCAAGAAATTGATTCATGAGATTGGAATGTGTCGACTCAAAGATTTACAGTGATCAGTATCAGGGGGAGTAACTGTACTCTTTTTTCTTCGCCCAAATTTTGTCCCACTGGGTTTTCTTGGCAAGGTTTTGACGATGCAACATTTATTGTAATACTCCAAAATAACTGTACTCTTTTTCCTTCGTTTGATTTTTTCCCATTAGATTTTTATCAAACAAGGTTTTAACGATGCAGATATTTTGTAATATGTCATTCAAGGGGGAGTGTTATAAATATTATACTATTTAGTGAATGACATTCATACCCCTGTAACCTTAGGGATAATTACTTTGTATATCCCTTTCTTCCCCTATATATATGGGGCTCTAATTCTTAATAAAACACAAGTTTATTTGTCTCTTTATTTTCTTCTCTCTTTCTCTCTATTTTATAACAATTCTATTATTATTATTATTATTATTATTATTATTATTATTATTATTATTATTATTATTATTACAACAAAACTACTACTATTACAAACCATATATTATTATTGTGATTAGTTTTTTGAATGAAAATTGAAAAAAAATAAAGTACGAGAGACAAAAACAATCATTTGTTATTTAATCCTATTTGAGCCCATTATTTGGAAAATAATGTGATTTTGAATAGTATTTTTAGAAGAATGTGTAGTTAAAATTGTTTGAAAAGTCAAATATTGTGGGCTTGACTAAAATTAATGGTTGAGATACAGTATTTTAAAATTTTTATTTTAAAAAAATGAGGGCCAAACAGGGGCTTAGAGTGTGTTTGGTTTTGTTTAAAATGCATTTTTTAAATGAATAGTGATTTTTAAGAGAAATGATTGTTAAATTTGATTGAAAAGTCAAATATTGTGGGCTTGACTTTTAATTGATAGTTGAGATTGAGTACTGTAGAAAAATGATTTTTTTTTTTTTTAATGAGAACCAAACAATGGCTAAATATATAAATTGATTTTACTATTAAAAGAAGATATTATAATTTAAATTATTTATTATTTAAATTGTTTATAAAATTTTAATAATTATTGTAATATAATATATATGTATTTTTTGTATTTTGTATTTGTGTTAATTATGTATAAGTATTAAAATTTTAAAAATACTTATCGTAGTCAATATAATGGATTTTGTGAATTTGACATAATTTGTCTTTTTTAATTTGTACATCATAAATATGTATAGCTCTATGAGGGAATATTTCGTATTTTAAAATTAAACTTTTTCTTTGTAAGTTTATTTTTTTACATTTTTGTATATATATAATATCGTGCATCGCACGGGTGATAGAACTAGTATGGTACTAAAGTCATAACTTGTTTTTCAGGTGTGTGGGAGCAAGATGATATTAAATTGGTTTCTCAAATCTACTATTGGTGCATTCAAATTTGTAGCAAGGTGGAGAATGTTGAAAAGTGCTACTCACTTTCATATAAAATCATGTTTTCTTTTACCGGGCCTAAAATGGTTGAGCCAACATATATGGATTGGAGTGGATGGCTTGAGCTTTATATATACACTCTTTACACTTTGTATTCAAAAATAGAATTGAGGGGACATGGGAAGATGAGAAGGGGGCATCTCATTTTTTTTTTCAAGAATAGATTCGGATTTTTATCTTCTTTGCTCTAAATTTGGGGGGGGGGGGGAGGGGGAGGGGGGGTTAAGTTAGAAATTAGAACAAAATTTCTTGGTGAGATCTATTTATTGTTCTGTTCGAAAAGAATTAACACAAATTTTCGTTTCTTGATGTGCCTAGTGAAATTTTAGTATGAATCCAAATTTAATGGATTACTCAACGAGAGAGTACGTGATTCTTGAATTGTCGAACCTCTGGGATCTTCAAATCGAAATTTTTTGATGTTCATGCATTTTTATATTTGATTATTTCATTATATTATTCGTATCCATCCTTCATTTAGGTCATTGTTTTAAACCTAACATCTATAGTGCACTATCTATGATGCATAAAAAACGATTTACATAATTTTAAGAAACAGTGCATTTTCTTAGGTTTTTTGAAATACGTACAAATTTTATTTATAAACATTTGTTTTTGAATCGAAAGTTAAATAACTAAAAAAAAATAAAATTGAAGTGGCATATAATTAAATATTAAAAAAAAAAAAATTCTTATAAATTGAAAAAGAAATAATGTCATGAAAACCCAAAAGCAAGAATCCCTCTGATTTTATGTTTTTATGTTAAAAGTTGTATATTTGACAAAACATGAATAATTTATCGTTTTCAAGTTCCGAAGTTCTACAAGAAGACAAAGTTTTTTCTGCTGTATGTGATTAGTAATATATTCTTGACGCCATGAAACTGAAACCTTACTACTTAATACATTTTTTATGTTTACAGTATTAGAAAATAAACTCGTGCTTTAACTTTGTTTGACTGACCAATCCAAAAGAAAAAGATCTTTATTTGATTAGTATTCATACACAAAATGAATCCAATACCTCCCCCGCATAAATATTCATACATGTATATCTTTCTTTGGACCCAGCATTATTGACTATATACATAAAATACAGGAAAGGTACCAAAATCTTGTGCAAGGCCAAGTCTTTTTCTTTTTTCCATTCCAGCTGCAGTATACCACGCAAAATCTACTACCATTTAGAAGACAGTAAATATTGAAGTAGGACTGTGTATACATTAGTCATCTGTCTGCCTGCAATGAATACACGTTTATGATTAAATGAAGTATGAATGTTGGAGCAAAAAAGACTAGCGATATTTGTATACTAAGCCCCCGTCTAATTGAAATTTAATTCAAATCAAAGTCAACCGTTAATAAAATCTATTATATATATGAATTTAATCATTGACTTAAATAAGTTTGTCCCTTTCTTTATCACCTTAAAAGTTCAGGAAGCAGTACATATATTTTAGCATCATGCATTAAGAGCCGATTTGGTCCCTGGAAGTTTCTTCTAATTTTTCCCTTAAATTCATTTTTAACCTGTGACCCCTCACTTTTCAACAGCACATTCTTCTAAAAAACCAGAATTCATCCAAAATCACCATTACCAAACGGACTCTGAAGAGCATTGTCAAATCTCAAATATGTTAACCAGCCACAGCATATTCTTATTGACTTTTGCGATTGACCATTTTATAGTCAATGAATGTTGTTTTTTACATGTTGCAAAATATCATTTTTCCTCAAGTGGGTCAGTAATGAATAAACAAAGTACGAGTTTACAGAATTGACTTCAAACTTCGTTATCACCGATTTATGAAATTCAGGCATTTGATGAAGAATAGCATTGCATGAATATAAGGGGTGGGGCAAACGAAGTGATAATGTTCACATGATATTGCTGTATTTAGAAATTAGGCTGATTTTTGCAAAACAATTAGATAAGACATCCATCTATATGTGTATTTTATTTTGTCATAATGAAGCATTGTATGATATTTATGGATGAAGTTTTTAAATTAATTTCAGGCGTGTACAAAGAAATCAAGGATACACATTTCTTTTACCTTTTCCCCACAGTGCGACGATGACGAGCTGCTACTCTTCCCAGCATGTGATAAGCTGGGAATCACGGCCGACCGCCCCCAAGCAGTCTGCATGCTACTTCAAGCAATTTCCCTGCATAGCAAGAGCTACATGAGTGCATTATGCATACATGTGAGTCAACCCTTATTTATAAAAATGTCATAACTTCTGTCAATTCATCAAAAGCATTGGCCTAAAATAATATAAGACGAAGAGATCTTGTGAATAGTTAACCATTATCAGCCATGTATTTAATGAAAAGATGTAAAAAAATAAGCATAAATAATAACAATATACAAAGAAAACTTCCTTGAATCATTCATCAATGTAAACAGTCAATCCAACGGTTGTCCAATAGCCACAATTGTGAGAGGTTTTAGCTTGAGATCTAGCAATTATTTATATCCAACTTGTTCTGAAACATCATGTTTCTGACTTAATTTTTGGATCTAATAATGGGACCAGGACCAAAGAATTATTGCAGGCATGCAGATACTATATGAAATTATGTATGTATGTTAAAAGATAATAATATCATTAAAGAAATTGCAACATACCCTACATATGCGTAGTTACATATGTGGTGATGGTATAACGAATAACAATCTTGCTACATGTACATGCTAGTTCATATACAGGTCAATATAAATCATATGTGTGGTAAACTTTTTTTTTTTTTGATCAACAATCACCACACATCCACATCAACTAATTGTCAACGTCTGTCAACTTACATGTACGAGTAGCATTTTTGAACGAATAAATGCAATGGTGGACATGTAAGAGAGTTCGACATCTTGAGAGATACTAATGTTTGTGGTTTGGTTGGAGAATGAGATTCCAGAACCAATTCCTTATTGTTTATGGTGGTTGGTTCCATCCCTTTGTGACCAATTCTATATTTGGAGTACCATTTTCTATATTGGAAACAATTCACAATTATTAATACCAAAGAGATACCCACTAACAAACACTTGAACAAAACTAATTCCACAAGTGGAAGTGCGGAACCAACCCTTTCCCGCTGCATATCTAAATCCCTCAACTAGTAAGGAATGGTGGGTGCGCGGGAAGGGGAGAGGCGAGAAAGAAAATAAACACTCAAATTACTTTTTATCATAAATTTGAAGGAACCAATAAGTACTGTTCGTCACTCATTTCTATTAATTATAATTTAAAATCGTTTAATAACACAATATTAGCAGTCCTATATTCCTAAGATTTACCGTGAGGATATCAAGATTTTTGTCATAATGTATATACAATACTTGGCATGACTGAAGGTTATAATATTCAACAATTTTTCTTTCATTTTCAACAATTATTCTTATTCTAAAAATCTCTCATTATTACATCAATATTGTATATCCCAACAAAAGAATCAGGTGATATAGCAACAAACACATAAATAAAGCACGTATGGACAATTTTGCCCTCACCACCGACACCGACACACGTCACAAAAACAATCCACTCACCGCTTCACCGGGCCACCACTACCATCTTCCGGCCGGCAGTAGCTCCACCACCCAAAAGAATTGAAAAAAATAATCACAGAAAGTTTAACATACCTCTTCTTGGTTTGTTCAAATTCTTAACATTATGATTCTCAATTTTCACTTCCTTCTTCTTTTCCTCCGGTGGAATCAACACCCCATCAATACCCTGTACTGAAATTCGCCCATTTGTGTAAATATCTGGATCCAACAAGTAAGCTGCATCCTCTCCATCGCCGAATTTCACCGACCCATCAGCTTCTTTAGCTAAAATCTTGTTTGGGACATGCATTGTATCATATGCCACCTTCCCGAATCTCCTCACGGCATTGTACATGCTCTCTTCGGTCTGATACTCCGGTATAATGTGATAATAAACTATCTGTTCAGGAGCACCGGGCTCGCTCAATTGTTCCGCAGTGAGTTTCGCCATGGCCTCGTCATTTGGAGCTAAAACTGTTAAATCGTAGCCTTCGCTGATTAATTTCCCCATTTCTGTGGCGAGATTAGTCAAATTAACCAAAATGTCGGCCATTTCATTGTACCCGCCGTAGTGGAGGAGTGTCTGAATGAAGTCCTTCACCTGTCCCTCGCCGTCAAAATGGTGATGAGGGCCACCTGGACCAGGGGCCGGAGCCAAGGATGGTGCCTTGGCCTCGTATATCGATAATTTGGAGGGTGCGTGAGCATCGATTGTTTCTGAATTTTCCTTTTTCTTTGACAACAATTTGTGGGTTCTTGGATCAATTTCTGGGGCTCCTTCTGGTTTTACTGCAGAAATTGATCTGAGGCTGCGCCTGTTATTGAATGAGTGCTCAACGGACTTTGGGATTAGTACCTTTTCAATTACATGAATGATTCCATCAGGACGAACAATGGAGTCAGGATATACAACCTTTACAGCACCTACATATTTATTAGTGCTCCAAGAATGATTTGAACTGAAACTACATGAAAATTCTATACGGACTTTAGAGAGAGCATGGTGCCAAGTTGAGTCGGTGGGTTCTGTGGGCCAATCTCCCAGAGTGAGCTTAGTGGGGAGGATGTGATGGAGGATGAGTGTCTGAAGCGACTTGATATTTCCTGGTTCGAGAAGGAACCGCTTGAAATCTGGGTCGAGATCGCGCTCCAGGGCTTCATTTTTGGGGGCGAAAATAGTGAGATTATAAGTGTACATCGCTTGTTCTAGTGTAGGTAGAAGAAGGGCCTTCTCCACGAGCTCGGCGAATTCAGTATAGTGGGAATCCAAGAGGGCAACAAGGATAGAGTTGGAGTTGATTTGACGCGGCTGTTCAGGCAATGTGGAACCCAGTTGAATCCTACCGGAGAAGAGGAGAAAGAAAAGGAGTAATATATTGTTCGCCATTGAATTGAGAGAGTTGGATTTCAGAATTGTGTTAAAGAAGATGGTAGCTTTTATATTTGCTTAGAAGGCTGGCCAACTGTGTGTGTGTCAGCATGTGTGTTTTGATTGTGCATGTGTTTTATTTATTTTATTTTATTCTATTATGTTGCATTTGAAATTCTTGACTTTTTCTTAGGGATGACAAAAAAAGGTTGTTGGCTAAGGCTCGGGCTCGGCCCGTAAAAACTCGAGTCAGCCCGACTCAACTCGTGGATCGGAGGATCGAGCCGAGCCTAAAAATGCAACAAGGCTCTAGTCTAGGTTGGCTCGTGTGGCCCGTCGAGCTACACGGGCCATGCAACTGTGTTGCAGGCGGCACAAAGCAGGCAGCTGTCTGCTATATATATATATATATATATAAATTTAAAAATTGAGCTGGCTCGGCTCGGGCCAAAAAATCCTCGATACCATTTTACTCGAGCCAAGCTCGAGCTTTGATCTTCGACACGTTGACATCCCTACTTCTTCTAGTGTTGGCAATGCTCGGCCTGTCAACATTGGCAATGGGTCGAGCCAACCCAGTTCGGCCCATTAAGCCCCCTGCTCAACTTGGCCCTTGAGCTCATGACTCGTGGGCCAAGTCGAGCTTGGTCCACAAGCCATTAATTCTTTTTTTTTTTTTTTTTTGACCAAGCCATTAATTTATTTTTTTTTAATTCAAAGAATGGTATTTTTGGTTTAAAAAAAAATATATTTACGAGCCAAGCTTGTGGGCTCGGCTTGTGGTTCGCTTGCTTGGCTCGTGCTCGGCCCGTGTGCCATCTCTAACTTTTTCCTTTTTTTTTTTAAAATTATTATTATGAATGCTCCTTTTTATTCTTGGATTCTTGAGTTTATTGGAATACATCATAAAGGGTATTAAATGAGGCGAGTTGAGCACTTTAATTCGCCCACCGTTGAGCTTGACTCGACTTGTTAGGCAAATTAGCTCGCACTCGTCACACCCCTAATTGTATGTAGGTCAAAATTGGTTGAGTCGAATTTTCAGTTATCGGAAAATGTGGAATTTGATTCTTGGGAACAATAACTTGGCGAATGAAAGGAGCAAGATACGGCCAAAAGCTGGAGATTCTCGCGGCTGTCTTGGTTATAGCACTCTGATAATGTTCAAACAGTCTTATACAGCTAGTCAGGTATGCATTTGTGTGGAACTTATACTAAGCCTTGGTTAGAGCACTCTGATTAATGTTCAAACGGTCTTATGCAGCTAGTCAGGTATCAGGTATGCATTTGTATGAAACTTGTACTAAGTCAATAAGATATTTAATTGGAAACTTGATTCATTTTCTGGCCTCCCCAATTATTTTAAGGTAGAAATAAGTTGAAATCTTGTCCATTGCAGTCCAATCCTGTCGTACGCAACATGTCTATGTATATTGTTTCATTATTTAAAATCAAATAGATGAAATCTCTGGCACAAGCTCAAAGAATGAAGAGGGCAATCACCAACCGGTTGGTGATAATGCCAGTACTTGTCATTTTGAATGCCTTTCTGAAGTCATTAGATGAAAGATGACTGGAAGGGATCGACAAGCGCTCCAATTAGATAAATCAAGTATTTAATTACATGCATGTTGTAAATAAGCTGATACATAACGGTCCTTGAAGCCGTACATTTTGCTTTTAGATTCTATTTACTGGGATGTTCGTCTTGAACTGTAACTTACCTTGATGTTGCAGAACTGTCATATATATGAGAAACGTGTTAGAATCTAAAATTAGTAAATATTCAAGAAATCAAAGCACGCATGAAGGGCAAAATCTGTCGACCATTGGGGTTTTGAACACCGGACAGTAAATTAGTACAAGTTGAATCAGAGGTGAGTGCGAGGCAATATATGTGCAGCTAGTGTTTCAGTTGATTTGTAATTCTTGTCTACAGAGGTGGCGGATCATATGCAGCCTGTCGATATTCCTTACCCAGCCGCTTTCTCAAGCCACAACGGTACTGAGGACGTTCAGGTGGCATTTCCACTTGGTTCCCTTTAAAGATTTTGGGTGGAGATATATAGAGGGTATAGATGCACATTTTTACTTTGTTTCTTCTGCCTTTTTTTAGGTGAACAGAGAGGAAATAAGTTGAAATTACTTCCTCAAATATATAGCCCCTGTTTGGTGGAGATTAAAATCAGATTTTTAATAAATTTTGATAAATTTTTTCGAATATGTGGTTAAAAATTCGTGGGTCCAATGAAATACGTGGAGGAGATTGATTGTTGACTTCGATAAAATCTGAATTTTAATTTGTACCAAACAAGGACATGATATATATTTTTTAAGAATAATCTTTAACCGTTAAAGGCATTCCCAGCATGATGGTTTATAGCAGCATGAGGAGTAAAACAATGTTCAAAATTGATATTTTCTTGTAATTTACACTTGATAGTTCAGTGCTTTCCACGATTCTCTTGTTTATCAATAACTATGCAATGTGTCCATCAAAACATTCTCATCAAATTAGGAAACATTGATAGAAATTTAGGAATCAACTTTTGATAGTTTACGTTTTTAGTCATCGAACTTGATATTATATATTAGAGACTTACCAAGTTTAGAATCGACAGTGTAAGTGTTCATCATCACCAGCAACATTTATGATTTGGTCTTACTCTTGGAAAGCCCACCTTAATATTGTCATGATCGAGATCGACCATGCTGAGTCTGTATCTGATTTGGATTATTTGGTATTGAGGTCTGAAAAATAATTATTACTATTTCTTTTACTTATGAGTAATGAGTTTACATACCACTGTTTTACTTCTCACAAAGTTGATTAATAAAATGCATCTCTGACTTGATTTGATGAAAAACTGGTGACCTCTTTACCATCTGTAGCATACTTAATGATTTATACTGAACTTGTGAGGATCAACATTATGACATTCTAGTTCCTTTTTCTTTTTCTTTAGTAAATATCATGATGGTATTGGTCACTTTGAATTATAATTTTTTTTTGAAAAACATGATGCTGCATTATGAAATGTAGGATCTTAATCCTCAAATAAATGGTTCTGAAAACATCCACTGAGTTTTATTAACACATGAAATAGACAAACTTTTAACCTTTAGGTATTTCTTAGCAATACAGAACTAGATCACACATTTTGGTATTTCTTAGCAATACAGAAGTAGATCACACTTTTTTGGTATTTCTTAGCAAGGACATTGCTATGAAATTCATGTTGACGCTATTAGAAATGGTTGCAGGTGTACAAACAGCTAGACTTATTGGCGTCTGAATTTTTTTAAAAATTGAAACATTGACACGGACGAACATTCAGGCAGACGATTATGCCTCAGAATCCAAGGCCAGAATGGTGCTTAGATTCATCGGGGTCATGTATTCAGTTGTACCGGACATGATTTGTTTAACAATCACTCTATTAGCCTTTTCAGATGGATGGAATGCATCCCAGAATGCATACTGATCTCTTTTGGGGCATAAGTTGGACAACTGTGTGCAGAGCCCGAGACCATTGTATGGACCTTGACCACAACATGCCACCTTTGAGGTAACAAATCCTGCAAAAACATGGAAATTAAGTCTATGAAGTGTATATTTTTTCCTCAGAAAATGAAATGCTGAACAATATTATGTGTTTACCATATGCTCCAGGATTACTGATGAAATCATTATGCATTAGTTCCGTGTTTGCACCAATGAAGACATTCCCGCCTACTTTTCTGTTGAGATTTTTTAGCATTTGAACAAGCTGTGGATTGAAAAGGCCTGCAGCTCTTTGAAGTTCGGGATCACATTGGCCATTTCTGCTTCGCTGGGCCAGTTCTGATGGAACACAACCCATTGGTCCGGTTCCCGTCACAAGTACCCTTCTTGCCCCCAAGTTATATAGTTTCTGCAAGAACAATGTTAAGACAAATTGTATTTTTTTCCCTTCCAGTAAGTGGGGAAGAAAATAATCATATGCACGTGTTTCTTGGCCAATGTTGTATGGTTAAGCCTTTGTTTGATAAGAGTTTTTATATATATATATATATATATATATATATATATATATATATATATATATATAAAGAATGTGATATTTTCGAGGTAGAATAAATGGTTGAAAAATGATTTTGGGAAATGTGTGTGGTTTTTGAGAAACTTGACGTATTTGAGAAATTGTTCGTGTTTGTGCTTTTTTTTTTTTTTTTTCTTTTTCCTCTCGTGGCCAACCTGAACAAAGTTTAGTATGTTCCGCGGTGAATGGAACACTCGTGTTGTTGCCATTGTTGAACTTGGAACCCTCAAGAGACTGTTGTTAAACTTATTTGAGAGCATTTTGGTTTCATCGAATCCAAAAGATCGTCATTAAGTTATGAAATTTCTGAAAATTTATGTATTGTAGGGTAGTTAGTAATTACCATCAAAACCTTTTCGTATTCAGATATGAGGAATTTGACATATGCCGGAAGAGAAAATTGGCGAGACCTTGCAGAATAGGGCACCAGGTAGTAGTTGTTAACAAAATCATTGCCTCCTAATGTGATGAGAACCATTGCTTGGTTTACCAGTTGTTTAGTTTTATCAGCTCCAATCAATGTGCTCAGTCTCTGCTGATATTGCTGAAAGTATGCCAACTGTGCGGTTATTCTTATTATGTTCACCTGTAAAAGGTGTTGACTTTCCTTAGACATAATATTGTTGAAATAAAATGACAGCTTTACAATTACAAGGCGCAAAATATCTGCTTTTTTGTTTATATATATATATATGAAAGAGATTGGTAGAAATTAAACTCGTAATATTTATGTACTATGTCTGCCCTGAATTTATTTTCTTTATCATACATTATTTTAATATGAAATTTATATATTTAGAAAGACTTGTCAATTTAATATATGCTGTAAAAATTTTACCAAGACATCAACAAAATCATATTTGAACTCCTATAATGAAGAACATTATTTATTTCAATTTTTCCTTGCGAGATTTTGAACCTCTATATTCGTCTACCATAGAATTCAGATATAATTTTAGAGCAAGCTCCTATTCAACATTAAGCATCATTATATTAACAAGAAAGTCATCCTCTATTTGGAATCACAAAAGGAATCAATTTGTAATCGATAATCGCATGCAATTGAAATCGACAGGGGCAAAATGAGCTAAATGATTAGATTAAGAATTATGGATAGAGTTTGGGCTTATGTTTGGAATATTGGGCTACGGAAAGGGTTGAACTGACCGGACATTTTTTTTGGTACATGGCTGATTCCCAAAAAAAAATGTTTTACTTACGAAGTGGGACACAGCTAGATCTGGGCCTAACTATAACCCAGTCTAGCCCTCCATTGATTTCGTATGTGTATATAGTCCTAATATGTTGTGCATTGGACATGTGTCAGTTTAACATTAAAAGATTTCAAGTTGTCCTACGTGATATGCACATTGGCAGCTACACATTTTTCAATGTCAATAAGTTGTCACGTGTCGGGTGGATAACATGATTGAACTTTGTTTGGTATGGCTGATTATATATATAATCTGGACTTACAAAGTGATTCAGGGTTAGATCTGGGTCAAACTACAACCGAGACCCCCCCCCCAGTTGAATCTGTCTGTGCATATAGACATGATCTGTTGCCCACGGTGCCAACCGAACGCGTGGCAACTCGACATCGTCTAATGCCAAGTTGTCACGTACCAGGTTGACAACATAAAAGTCTCCCATAAATCGTGGGAAATGGATCGATTTCGATTTTATATTTCTATGTATCCACATGTCTCGTGGAGGCATTATCAGCTTGAGGATTTCCTAATGTCATAAGAATATGCATACTGTTTCTGTATAGTAATACATTGTAGTGGCTTGCTGCACTTGATCACACCATGAATTAACGTTTGTGTTTGATTTTAGTTAAAATGAGTTTTTTAAAAATGAATAGTGATTTTTAGGAGAATAGATAGTTGAAATTTGGTTAAAAAGTCAAATATTGTGAACTTAATTTTTAATGAATGGTTGAGATTAAATAGTATAGAAAAACAAGAATAATTTAATGAAAACCAAAAAAGCACGTAATAAAGTCTATACCTACGTATCAGGTTTTATAGGAGCGGACACCGAGACAACTCATGGAACATGCTATATATTTACAAAAGAAAGAAGGGTTTTGGGTTAAGCTTACAAATTGAATTCCAGTATCGTTTAGAATCCCAACTCCTGCTGAAGCAAAGTTGGCGCCGACAAGTAGTCTTTGCCCAGTGAGCTGTGGACTCAAGTATGGCAGTGGTGGTTCTGGGAGACCCATATTCTCACCTGGAAAAAATGAAAACATCGAAGCACGCGCAGCAATATTAATCTTAAACTGGTACGTGTGTGCGCCCCAACTTGAAGAGCCATGAAAATTGAATATTTATATATGAAGACATGCATGCAACTTGCAAGTTTCATATATACATTTAAGAGTGTTATAAGTTTTGAAGGAGACTCAGCTGATAATATCAGGGATATTGAGGCCATTGGAGAAACGGCCAGTGGGCCTTCGTGTGGGATAGTCAATGCCATAAGGCGGGGAGTCTGCACGAGCAGAAGTAGCCAAATAGTTGTTGTTGCCACTGTCCACCAGGGAGTCCCCAAACACGAAAAAGGATCGACCCTCAGAGCACCTGACATTATATGTCAGAAAAATCCCGAAAATGATACTACAAAGATTGGCAAATGATGGGAGAGTAGTCATTGGAGGGAACTTCAAGAAATGATTTCAACTTGTCTTATCAGTTTATGGGTGAGACGAGTTTCTTTTGAGCACTCTTGGAACCACAATCTTGCCATTTATATAAAGATTTACATGTTTGTTTGTGTTTGAATTTAATGGGGCTGTGATAATGTGGTTGTAACTAGAGACCAGTAAGACTCCATCAATTAAAGGTGATAGTGGTTGTTCACTGTATTTTAAGTTTTGACAGTTTTTTGCTAGGTTAGATTGTTGAGAAGTTTGGTTAACCATCAAGATGTAGAGAGTTTATTCCTATGGAGATCAATGTGGTATACTTTTTCCTTCTTCCTTCTTTTGAAGCCGATTTCGTAATCTCCATAGCTCCATGGCAAGCTTTTAAGCTTCTCAAGGGTCTCGACAAGGTTTCCAAACAAGGGTTCGCTTAAGCTCTTGAAATTTTCCAACTAAGTTTGAGAAGCCTACAATTTTTCACTTTTCAAACATTAATTTTAAGCACGCACCCATCAAAAAACTAAAAAAATCACAGAAACTTCTAAAAATAACATTACCAAACTTCAGATACTAGAATGTAAAATTTAATGTAATTTTAACCCCTTTTTTTTCCCTTAAGGCTAGGAACCAAATTGTACAACTTTAATGTTGTGGAGAGAGCTTGGAATGGTAGAAATAAGTTGAATAATTGGTCATGTGAACAACATAAATGAATTTCAACAATATCATCAACTACTTGCATAATTGGAAGTTATTTGAGGGAGGTGATCCTATACTCACTTAAATGCATCTATGTAACAAGAAATAACGTGACTATATATATGCTGCTCTATTTCATTACTGAGGAAAGGAAACGTTATATGCTACTTTTTATTGATATTAATTTTAATAAACTTGAGCAGATAATTAAGGAAGATAAATTTGTAATAAGTGGCAATTCTCGAGATAAATTGCAAAGAATTTTAATAACACATTTTCTATGATTCAAAACTTTTTAACTACACGTACACGTTTCATCAATTTCTATTAAAAGTTATTAACAATATGTTTTTAATAACCATCAAATAGGGAATTTCCTTGTTTGGTATCAATTAAAATTTTGATTTTAAATTTTAAACACATATATAATCAATTTTTATCAAAATTTACTAAAAATCTGATTTTAATCTCCACCGAACATGGACTAAATGTCATAATCGTATTCTTTATAATATATGGAATCATTGGAAATGAAATCCATACTAATTGGCCATGAGGTCTAGGGATAAGATTAATTTTAAAAGAAAATAAGCCCCTGTTTGACCTCATTTTTAAAAAAATTATTATTACAAATACTCAATCTCAATCATCCATTTTTAGTCAAGTCCACAATATTCGACTTTTCAAATAATTTTAAAACACATATTCTTTAAAAACCCACAAAAACTCCAAAAAAAACTCTACACCAAAAAGGGGCTAAATAACAATGAAGTTTACAGATGCATTGTATAGCCCTGCTTAGTGGAAATTAAAATCAAATTTTTAGTAGATTTTAATAAAAATTAATGAGAAATATAATTGAAAATTTGTGACTCACATGATATATGTGATTGCGATTGATTATTGAATTTGACCTAGATTAAAATTAAAATTTTAATTGTTATCAAACATGATTTATCGAATTATTAATTTGTTACATTGATCTCAAGTCCGAACCAATAGAAAATATTATTAATTTATCAATGTTAATATATATATATATACTTTTAGCCCTATTTGATACTCATTATTCAAAATTTCATTTTTTTAAAAACTCGTTTTTAATTACATGTTCTATCAATAAAATAATTTAAACATAAATTCAAAAAAATTCCTAATTTTAATCACATATTCTCTAAAAAATTATTATTTTAATCACATTATTTAAAATAATGGATTCCAAGTCTACTAAAAATGTAATTAACATTCATGGGAATGAATTTTAGTTGACAACTGGTTAAATTACCCTATGACAGGCCCCCCTCCCCTTCCCTTCCGGGCCTACTGATTAAACCTTTAATGAATTGGCGGCCGAGCCGATTAGTTTGTTATTATATATAGCCTATAAGAGCTTGTTTGAGAAGTTCAAAAATTTCATCACAACTTTTCAAATTCAATCTCAACCATCAATTCTTAATTAAGTCCATAATTTTTGACTTTTCAAATATTTTTAAATCACACATTCATTAAAAAATCAAAAAACATCCCAAAAACCAAAATTTTTTACATTACCAAACAAGCTCTAAGTCTTTTTTTTTATAAATAGTTTGAGATAAAATATGTGGTTTAAAGTGATTTAAAAAAATTTATGTGGTTAAGAATGATTTGAACTTGTTTATAAATAGTTTACCAAACGGAGACTAATTAAATTAGGTAATTATAAAGTACGATCATAGCTTAGTTGATATAGCTACTGGATGTTTGGCTATAATTTTAAAAAAATCACTTATAAGTTGTAAATTAAGGAGACGGACCAGGACGAGTTGAACTCGTGTGATACAACCTCGTGTCATGATAATTCTGCTATCTTGGATGACAAGCAGTGAATATATTGCAATCATAATTAGATTTTTATTTAGTTCATATTTGGTTCTCATTCTTTTTATCTCATTTTTCTACGGTACTCAATATACAAAACACATCTTACTTTTGACCTATAATTTTTCACTTTTCAACTCAATCTACACCACACAATCTCCCAAAAACTAACTTTTTGCAAAAATAATAGGAATCAAACAACCACTAATGTATATTTCCTTGTTTATGTATATTACCGTATTGTGTAAATTCTAGATTGTTCTACTTCTTGTATTGCAAGACTATCAGTTGTATATATATACACCATTCATATCAATGAAAATATATACATTAGATTTATATTATCATCCTTATATGGTATCAGAGCAAATAATACTCCAACAAGTGAATTTGCAATCTGGTTGCTAGGGTTCCATCATCGACCTCAAACCCTACATCTCAC
The DNA here is from genome assembly GCA_963555705.1 of Ligustrum vulgare. NCBI lineage: Eukaryota > Viridiplantae > Streptophyta > Magnoliopsida > Lamiales > Oleaceae > Ligustrum > Ligustrum vulgare. The sequence goes on from OY743171.1 coordinate 53,873,439, forward strand.
GCGCCTCCTCTCAACTTCTTCTACTCAAAATTCCCGCTACCCAAAACCATGTCAACCATCAGCGACGGCCACACATCGGACACCACCTCTTCCTCTGTCGGGCCCTCCCCCTTGATACAAACAATGGAGCAACGTGGGTTGGCGTGACGGATCGAGAAAGCAAATTTCCAGACCTATGGATCACGGGGTAAATATAGATCGAGGCTCCATGTTTAATGATCTAAAACAAACAATAATAACAAAAAAAATCAATTTAACACGTTCATATCAACATAAAAAAAAAATGTTTCATAGCAGCAAACAAATCAGATGACTGATCTATCTTAGGGATGGCAAAAAAACTAAATTTGATGAAATCTAGAAGAATTGAACCTTGGTAGAATTTAGGGATATGGGAATATACAACCACTAAACCATTATATTGTTCATTGATTTTTTTCCTTCAAATATATACATATTATCTTTAAAGTTCAAACTTAAAACTCTAACTAGTTCGAGACGCCTAAGTTTTTCACGTAAAATTTCATTACTAAAGCGGGGCGGGAGGTCGCCCCGTCCAAACCCGCGAACAGTCGCGGGTCGGGGCTGGGTTACCAGTTTTCGGGGGCGGGGCGGGGCGGCCCCGACCCGCCCAAACCCGCGAACAGTCGCGGGTCGGGGCTGGGTTACCAGTTTTCGGGGGCGGGGCGGGGCGGCCCCGACCCGCCCCGAACCCGACCCATTGCCATCCCTAATCTATCCCACCTTGAATCTGATATGCCCCAAAAATGATGGATCAGATATGAATCAGTTTGAATTTTCACTGGAAGGATACGAATCACCCCGATTCACCCCAATATGGTTGGCAATGGGGCGGGTTCGGGACGGGTCAGGGCCGCCCCGCCCCGCCCCGGACCCGAAAACACCCAGCCCCGCCCCGCGAAGTCTCGGGTCGGGGCAACCTCCCGCCCCGCTAAGGACCCGAAATATATATATATATATATATTTTTTAATAAATAAATTGGTAATGAAATTTTACGTGAAAAATTTAGGCGTTGAACTAGTTAGTGTTTTTAAGTTTGAACTTTAAAAATAATATGTATATACTTGAAGAAAAAAATCAATAAACAATATAATAGTATAGTTGTTGTATATTCTCATATCCCTAAATTCCACCAATATTCAATTCTTCTGGATTTCATCAAATTTATTTTAGTTTCACATTTCATTATTTTAATATTAAAAAAAATTTATTTTTACCGGGTCACGGGACGGGGCAGGTCCGCCCCAAACCTGCCCCGAAACCTGTCGCGGGGCGGAAAACCCGCCCCGCGGACCCGACAGACCCGACGGGGCGGGTCCTTCTGGTTTTTTTCCATCCCTATGCCCCAACTTTGTCTCGTTGTTAGCGCTAAGAGGGATCACATTTACGAAATAGTAATGAGTATTAGTTTTAAATATGTATTGAATATAATTTTTAACTTAGATCGGAATTATAAATTGTGTTCATACATGAAACTTAGTTTCTTTTGGTCTCGTATCATTTTCAATTAACTAAAAGTTGTAGGTATAAAACATTGAATTTAAGAACGTGACCTGTTTTTTAAGGCAAATAAATTGATAATTAAGAATAACAACAACTAGGTGGTTCAACGGTAAGACATCCTATAGTGATGTGAAATTGACCAAGGATTTTTTTATTTTCGAATATCGGTCGATTACAAAAAGTATATAAAAAAGTTTATGATCAACATAATATGTTCAAGTAATTTTTTTTTTGTTTTTTTTTTAGTATTTAATTAAATGGGTTAATTTAGTTCCGTTCATTGTCAAAATTTATGTATGACCAAAACTTTTCATTCACAAATAATGTCGTTTCTATATAGTCTACATCTACACGTACAATATTAATTTTAATCTTTATCTTTATCTTAATCTTTTTAATTATATATTAAAGTAGAATAACGGTCACCAAAATTCGCACATAGTTTCTTGCTATATTACTTTCTAAATCTAGAAATTTTTGCCAAAAAAAAATAATGTATTAAAATTTTGAGCAAATATTATGCTAAATGCATTAGCATTCATGCTATGCTATGCTATTAATGATATCGAGATATTAAATTTTTAATGTATAAATTACTTTTCTTTTGTTTTATAATAACTACTATTGTATTATTTTGACGTCAAAAAATATGTAATATGACTCGATGAAAGGTTTAAAACAAGCTAACAAGTGATAGCAAATTGTAAACATATTGTTCGTAAAATTGTCTCAAAGATAAAAAATAAAAATTTTATTATATATATATATATATTTACTTTTCCTCAATATCTCATTCATTTTAATTAAATCATTTAAGTCCTATAATACTATATATAATTTGTTAACTAAATTTAATTTAATAATGGATGATAAATTTCAGTTTGAGTTTTTTTTTTCTTATCAAATTAAAACAAATAATAAATATATGATTTTTCAAAGTAAATTTAATTAAGTTGTGTTAATTTTTACAACTTAAAATTTCGAAGAATTCATTCGTCATTCGACATTACTTTTATTTAATGCTGATTCTATTCATTTTCTATTTTTTATTATAAATTATAACTACAATATGCAAAATATATATTACATATATTAACAATTAGTTCATAAAATTTTTCTTAAACAATTGATCAGTTAGCAATTTTTATTAAAATATTAAAATAATAATTTAATTTTATGAATAAAGAAAATGCCGATGTGAAGAGAGAATAACCAATTAATGTAACGATATTTATTAAAATTAATGATTTATAATTTTTTAAGAAAATACCTGAAATTAATAATTCATGCTTAAAAAAATTAAAATATACCATATAAATATATTCTACATCTTTTTTTTGAGAAGAATATGATGAAGAATAATATAGGAAAAGAAAAGCGTCGGTCATAAGGAAAGTATATAAGTTGAGTCTTACACATGTATAGTATGATCCTAGTTTTGTAATTAAAAAGTTTTTTATAAAAGAAAATTTTATTTATCGAAGTTAAATTCAAAAATTAAGTTGATATGTTCGCGGTACAATGGCTAAAACACTAAATTCATGGTCTGTTTCTTGACAAAGATGATAAAACAATTTATTAGTCAGTAATTTTTATTAAAATAATAATTATATGACTAAAAATGGTAAAACTTTTTTTTAAATTTTATTAATATATATAGACAAAAAACCATGTATATATTTGATTTAGATTTTCAGTAATAATTTGCTTTTAAAAAAATTTATTGAGATATAATTAAATATGCATTTAAATATATTCAATTAAATAAATCGCATTTAAAAAAAAAAAAAAAACTCAATTATGCAAATGATCTATTGAGTTGAATTTCACTTTCGTGCATCGCAAATCTTGATATTGATTTTCACTTTCGTGCATCGTCAATATTGCTTAATTTTTACATTCATTTAAATGTAGGACCAAATATATTTGATTTGTTGTAATTACTTTATTTTATGTAAATTATAATATTTTTAGGGTTATTATTTCTATTCATGGTAGTAAAAAATATTTGAATAAAGAATTTTATTTATTATATGCAACATAAATTTGAAAAATTGCATTATTTAATTTAAGTTTGAGCAAATGTTTAAAATATATTTTGTCTATAACAATTTTCATGTATCATACGGGCATAGGCAACCACAAACTGTACAAATAATGTAGTATTTAAAAAGATTTTATAAAATTAATGAGAATTATAATACATTTCTATTTTGAGCGTTCGTTGACATTTTATCATAATCAAAGCAAATTGTATTTTTTAAACTTTTTTTCTATTTTGTAACGATATTTACAATAAAACGATTTCATATTGTTTTTCCGTGCTACGCAATGGTGTGTTAGTGCTGGTGTTAGTCTATCTACTATCTACTATATATTTATATTATTATATTATATAATATTAAAAGTGTAGATGAGGGGGAAACTTTCATTGTAATGATCCAAAAAATTATGACGTTCTTAGTTGTCCATTATGATATAATAAAAGTGTTTTATAATTTATTTAATTATTTTAGAAGTTAAAGAAATAAAATCGGAGTTTTTAATTAAATAAAATATTGCCAAAACGTATTTAAAAGCCTCTCTTTAGAAGAATCGTTTGACTACTTTCGACCTTCAATAAATACAAAATTTATATGTACAGATAAGTACTCGAAGTGAACTTCGAGAATTTGAAATTCATTCATCATTTCGATTAATGTACAGCTCGTGGCGAATTTTCAAAGTTGGTGGCATCCATTAGTCAAACACTTACATTCCTACATTATCCAAAGTGTACTCACAAAGTGTTTGAAAAAATACCTCAATCAATGCTATACTATTAATTTCTATGTGTTCAACTTCCATGCCTTACTAAATATTTGTGGTTGTTCATTCCCTATTATCGAGATTGTGTTATCAACATTTTATTCCATATATCACTTGCTTCATACATTGGGTAATTGTTGATCATTCATTTCTTGCCACATTTGTATTGTTGGGGGTTTTCATATATCCACATTATATCCATTCAAGGCCATTTCAAGATTGAGTACCAAGTGTTTGCTAAATTGTCTCATTGAAAATTACACTCTTTGTGCTTATTGCTCTACATCTATACCTTGTCTATTATTTTTAGTTTGTCAATCCCCTTGCTAAAATTGTATTCCTAACATCTTATCCTACATATCAATTGTTTCTTTTGAGTATAACAAGCACACAAATTTCACTTGATATTGTGTCTATTTGTTTAAATTCATTCTTCTTTGTTTGTGATTCTTGGCTTCACAAGAATTATACTTTTGGTTTAATTGATTACTTTCCTTGGAGAACTTGAGAAAGGGAGCTTTGAGTGGGAAAAGGCAAAAGTGGTGAGCTCATTAGAGGGTAAAAGCCTAAATTGAGTGAAACACGAGTGAAAAATATTCTTGTGAGAACACTTTCACACTTGCACGTCATGTTAAATTCCAATACTCAAACTCAAAACTTGATGAAATTGTTGCAAACTTTTTCAATCATCATGGCTAGGAAAATGGAGGAGATTGAGGGAGGGAGGGAGGGTTGGAAAGGTTAGCAACAAAGGGGGAGAGTACATCAATTGGTAATGGAGGAGAAAGAAGGGATAATAAAAGAAGAGTGAGGGACAAATTTGGAAACAATGTGTATAGAGATGGGAGTAGGGAACAAATTGGGAAAATGGTGAGGAAAAATAGAAGGAGAGTGGATGATCAATTTGGGGATGTATTAGATAATGAATGGGAAGTTGAAGAAGATTGGAGAATGGGTAGATGGGAATGGAGATGGGATGGGATTGATGAGAATGTTGATATTGAGAAAATGAAGACTCCATCATTCCATAGGAGGGGAGGTAGTGGAAGTATAGAAGTAGTGAAGGAGATGAATACTAGGCCACCAAAATTTTTGGCCCATACTAATGAGATGGAGGAACATGGGGAGAATAATTTCTACACTAGGTGCCTAGTGAGTGATAAATCATGTAGTCTCATGATAGATAGGGAGGTTAACACTAATTTGGTGAGTGCTAGTAGAGTTGAGAAATTGAGATTACCGGTTATGGGGCATCCTAATCCTTATGTATTGCAAGGGTTAGGTGATGATGGGGAAGTGAGAGTGAGTGAAAAAGTTCTTTTTACCTTCCACATTGGAACCTATAGTGACAAAGTAATATGTGATATAGTTCCCATGCACACTACACACATAATTTTGGGGAGACCTTGGCAAAGTGATAGGAGTGTGGCACATGATAAGAGGAAGAACCGGTGTAGCTTCCAAATGAATGGGAAAAAGGTTGTGATCCTATCTTTGAGCCCGGAAGAAATATGCAAGGACCAAATGAAGCTCAAGAAGGAATTCGAGGAAGAAGAAAGAGAAAGGGAGAATAGGAAATCAAAAGAAAATTCAATTGAAAAAATTGAAGAAAACAAAAATGAGAGCATAAGAGTTGAGACCACGTCCCTAGAAAAAGTAGATGCAGTGAGGGTTGGAGTCACGACTTCAGAAAAAATGAGAGGTAAGAGAAGAACCGAGAGTTGAAGTTCCTACCTCAGAAAAAGGTGAGGAAGTAATGAGTGCCACCAAGAAAATTGAGAGCAGAGATTCCACCAAAATGTTCTTTACTCTTGAATACTTTAACACTTCCCTCCCTAGTTTGTTTATTTCTTTGTTGTAAGAAATTGTGAGGCCAACTTATCAAAGAAAAAAGAACTCCAAAAGCATGCATTTTAGAATAAATTCTTGGAAACATTTTCTTACAACGAAAAGTACAATCGAGGTAAATAAAATGAAATAATCGATGACATATCAAGGAGGTATGCTCCTAACAACTCTTTGAACATAAGGTTATTATATTTTGAATACATTAGAGGATTGTATGACATCGATGGATGCTTGGCAAATATTTTGTTCGAGTGTGAAAATGTTATACTTGATTACCTTCATATGCATGGTGGCTTCCTATTTTGTGAAAACAAGCTCAATGTGCCTACTTGTCCTATAGGGGAATTGCTAGTTTGGGAAGTCTATAAGGAAGATCTAATCAAACATTTTGGCGTGGAAATGATTTTCCTTCTAACCTCCTTAACCAACTCATTTTGTATTGGATATGTTAAGGGTATGCATGTTAATAATCCGAATTTGTTAAACATTTATGAATCATGTTGTGAACAATATCTTGATTGATTCTATGGGCATGATAATTTTTTGTTTTAGAAAATTAGATTGTTTCTTTTTAAATGTGCGATGAGCAAATTGCTAGTGGGAGAGACACATGATGGTTATTTGATGGGGCGATTTAAAATCAATGGTGTCTTAGGAGTATTATGTGATCAATTTTATTGGCATAATTTGAATATTGGTGTTGAACATGTTTGCACTAGTAGTAAATGTCGAACTTGAAAAATGGTTAAACTCAAGTTTTTGCTCCAAGAATTTCATACATATTTGTCCATCATGAGTGAATCTTGGATTACTACTTCTATGAATTTTATAGTGGGTTTACTTGGAACAAAGAAAGAAAATGATGTTATTTTTGTGATTGTTGATGGAGTATTAAAGTTTCACACTTGATTACACGTCATGAAACCAACAAGATCATCAACGTAGCTAATCTTTTATTTTGGGAAGTCGTGCATTTGCATGAAGTTTGTGCTAATTTTGTGGTTGTTAAATTTGCTTGCAATTTAATTGCTCATCCCATTAGAAAATTTTCTCCACTTGATGTTGCTTATGGCCCTAACCTACTAACTCATTTGAGCTTGATACACTTGTTTATTGATGAACTGTTAGTTTAGGTGGGTATAAAAAGACAAATTTGGTTGAGCCCCTAAGAGAGCAGGGCGAGCTTCAATTTGGGGTGCATATTGAAAAATGTACTTCCAATCCAAACCAAGATGGAATGCGAGTTGTTTTTTACCCGGGTGGTTGGATGTTGTTCCTTTAAAGGAAAGAACGGGTTCCTGATCGAATAAAATACAAATTGCTGCTCTGCGGTGTTGGCTCGTTTTAAGCTCTTGGCAACACCTACAAATTGATTTTGCACGTTGAGTCTGAAATTTCAAACACATTAATTGTGTCTGAATTTTCTATTTTTATTGTAGGTGTCGATTCGTGGTCGAATATCTTTTGAGATTGAGGAGATGATGAGAATCGCGAAAGTCCAACTTCATTGCACGAACCTGTGACCCATAATGTTGGAAGATCAAAGTTCAAGGGGTTTCACGATAGTGAATTCAAGCAAGATTCGAGGTCGAATCCTTTTCAAGAGGGAGGGGATGATGAGAACCGAGAAAGTCAAACCTCGATGCGCGTGCCTGTTTGACCCTTGACGAGATCTGTGCCAAGGAGGTTCAAGATTCAAGGCTAAACAATGTGAATAAGTGAAGAAAAGAAGCCAAGAACCAAGTTTGAGCCAAAAATAAGAAGAAATTGGACTCAGCCAATTTCGATCGACCGAAAGTCATTACGGTCGACTGAAACTATGCAGAGAATTTTGGAGCTTGCCTCAGTCAGGTTCGGCTGAGGATTGGTAGACCGAAACTGTCATTTCGGTTGACCATGTGATCGACCGAAAATATTTAGGTCGACTGGTTCGGTCGACCAAAACACCTTGTTTCAGAAAAAGGGGATTTTTGTGCAATTTTCGTATTTACTTATTTTACCCAAATTTTGTACAATATATACACCTTTTCATTTTCAAACCCAATTAACTTGGTTGTTCATTTGAATGCTCTTGAGAGCTTGGTCATGAGACTCCTCTTTGGGTTGAGGTAAAACCATTTTATCTTGTATCTCCTTGGAATGTCTTTAACTAATTCTTGAGTATTATTATTTTTGTATTTGTTGATGATTTTCGCCACCTTAAAATTTGTTTAGTTGATACCCATTGGGCTAAGTTTGTTAACCTTTGAATTTTGGATTAGATTTAAATTTTGGTTAAGGTGGAGATTTGTTGGATTTTTTATGCCCAATAAATTCGGACGATGATGTAAAACTGTTGTGGGATTAAATCGACACCTCGATGAATAGTTCGGTTCGATAATGACTATGAGCCATTTGAAGTGACTTAATTGGTAGATACTCGTGACCTACTTGGAAGACCCAATTGTGTTGGTTATGAGCATTGTATTTGAACTTGTTGCTTGTTGGGCCATTGTATGTAATTATATGTATTGGACTTGAGTCTTGGCCGTTTTGCCCATCCCTAGCCCAATCACTACATATCCTTTCCTTTTGGCTTTGTTTGATAACATGAACTGTGAAATTCAAATGGGTGAGAGGGAAATCGAGGGCAACATTTCTTGGAGTCTTGCTTGGTAGTCTCTATTGTTGTTCTTGTTCTTTCCCTTCTCATATTCGAAAATGTTTTCTATTTTTTATTTTCAAATTTTGTTTTCAAATTTGTTGAAAATGAGCTTAATTCAAGAAATATACCACAATATATATATAATTACACGTAAGACAAATGCATACCAATAATAGTAGTTTGCTCGTTGGTTAAAATTCATTATTGAGGTTTCGTGTTCAAACCACGAGCCTACCATTTTATTTAAAACATTTTGAATTAATCTGTATAAGAAAAAAAAATCTTTTAGCACTTTGGCTCGCATCAAGATTTGAACCAACAATATAATCCAATTCTAAGACCCAACTGAACCAATTGAGACAAAGTACTGTTGGTGAAAAGAAGTGTTTTTTCACGTTTTTTAGTTTTCATGCATTTTTAACTGAAAATGCTCAAAACAGCTTTTTTCCTTTTTTGCATTTCCTTACAATTCTTTTTTTCAAAAATGCATTTTAGAAAGTGGAGAAGAGAACACGTTTTAATTATTTTAAAAAACTGAAAATAAAAAATGATCTGAAATTAGCAAATAGAACAAGGACTTAATTTTTTTATTTTTTTTTTCAAAATCATTTTCAGTTATACATTTCATAGGATTTGCAACTTTTATAAACCTTCCATTCGAGACATTTAATAGACTTTCATCAAATTCGAGTAAGTTTATGATTTATATCAAAACCAAACTGGGATATCTTGTGATCATAATAATTTGACTCTTTTAAAGAAAATTTTAACTATTGAACGCATTGCACTGAATGAACCTAATCCTTACGTTGCACAAATTATTGAACGTTCTTTAATATATTTTAATTCGGTTAATAAGTTATTAGTGTTTATTGTACTTCATGTATGATTAAAATAATATCTTACGCTATATGCAACAGTTGATTTTTTTTTTCTTTTTGTTCGGGTAGAGCATTTGAATTTAACTGCTTTGTTAAGTACTCATGATCAATGACATAATATAATATAATGCTCATACATTGTAAGGTATCCCCATGTAAAATGAGGAGTACAATATTAAAAATATAGGAGCGCAAACATCGCTTTCACCATAAACTAGTATTTTAATCTTGCGATGCATGGGAATATATTTTTAATAATAATTTCACTCAAAATTTATGAAAATGTATTAATTGTATATACAATCATATCAAATAAAAACGTAGTACAGTAACATTTTAATACAAAATATTACCGAATTCAAAACTTTTTTTTAAAAAAAAAAAAAAAAAGACAAAACTAATTAAAATAGGAAATGTAACATGTAAAAAACTAATCGAAATCAGGATATCATGATCTTTATAGGATTTTTCTTTTTCTTTCTAAAATATTTTCTCTTTTAACCAGAACAAAAAAAAAAATTATTTATTATTTATTTGTTCGTTGAACTTTTTGGAGGGAAAATAATATTTAATGTTTCTCTCTCCTCACTTCTATTTTAATATATACTAGTGAATCATCTCGTGCGATGCACGAGAAGAAACGTCTAAATAAAAATAATCCTATTCAAAATTAAATGAATCCTTAAATAAAATAAATAACATTCACAAATAAGATATAAGTTCATCATTTATTAGTTTCATGTATAAACATCAACCTTTTAGGGAGAAGTCATACATGCGAAAATGATTGTGTCGACTCTTATTGATAATCATAACATATGACACCATCAATGAAAATTGTTTTTTTTTTTAAATCTAATAAGTATCATAAAATTCGAATGACTCAACGATATCCTTGCAATAAAGAACTTGTGTCCTGCATTACTGTCAAATAGAATTTGACTTTATAGAATATGATCGTCAAGTTTTGTATCGATTATTCACTATCTCCTCGAACCAAAAATTCACCTTGCAAAATGAACACTTAAATGTAGGATCTCTGGTATTCATGTACTCTGAACATTCAAACAATAGATGAAAAAGTTAATAATAGAGATCATGCATATAAAAGATAAAATTCAATATTTTGACCACTGATAATGAAAAACAACATGTATAATAATAATAATAATAATAATAATAATAATAATAATAATAATAATAATAATAATTGTGAGGTTGACAAAGATATTGCATCAAATTTATGATATTTTAGGTTTTCAATATTTATACAACATAATTATTTTCTGATTGAAATTATAATTTAGTATTGATCATCTCAATTTTTAGTTAAGTAAATTGAAAGACAATTTATATATTATTGTGAAAAAATATCATAAAATTGGAATTAAAATATAGCAAAGAATATTTTGGTATAGTTAATTACTTTTTGAAATTTTAAAATTAACAGTTAGGACAAAAATCATTAATAACTACATCATTTCAAACAATATAGATAAATTTGTTAACCGTTAATGTTAAAAAAATGTGATATGGGACTTTTTAGAATAAAAAATTAATTAAGAATTAAATGTAATTGTCATTGAAATAATTTTGATAAATAATGCAATATAGAAAAGAACTTTAATATGTATATGTAATAAATAACTTAAAAATAAGATTTAGTTATAAATATTTCAATACAACGTGATTTATAAAAATAAGAATGTGTATAAATTTTAAATATAATTTTAATTGAGAATTTGATATTGGATCTGTATAACTGAACCAAATATTTATCCATAAAATTAAGACCAATAAAATATCACAATTATTATAATAAATTAATTAGGTATTAAATGTAATTATCTATAAAAATATTTAATAATACACTATAAAAAAGAGCTCCACTTTTTAGATGTACTAAATAACTAAAAATAAGATTATTTATAAAAAAATATACGTATGATGTGATTTATAATTTAGTACTCCCTCCGTCCCATAAAGATAATCATCTACTCATTTTCACACAAATTAAGGATAAAAAGGAATATAAAATATTAATTTCACTCTTATAAAATAAAATAGACTATCTTTTTGAGATGAAAAAAAGAAATAGTGGACTATCTTTGTAGGACTTAGAGAGTATTATCTAGTAATAAAATTTTGACATAATTTTTAACTGAAAATTTTACTTTGGATTTGTATAACTGAATACAAATATTTATTTGTAAGATTGAGAATGTTAGAAGAACACATTTCTTTTTATGAAAAGAGAGATTTTGACACAAAAAAGTCAAATATAAATAACTAAAACCAAACAAATTATCGTTCTTATATCATAAAAAATAAAAAACAACTTCTCGGTAAAAGCAAATTTAAAAAAAAAAAAAATCTAGTTTCTTGTTTTTATTATTTTTTATACAATGTGATATACAATTTCATCAAATATATATACTGACCCATGAATAATATGTTTTTTCTTCACTCAACGGCCGAAACCATTAACATGTCTATCCAACCCAAAGCTATTCTAAATAGCCCAACATTAGCTAACACATTGCAACCCCAACAGGGAAATCTAGAACATAATATAAATAGATTATTAACAAATCCTCTTATTAGTCCAAAATAATTTTGCATTCTATATTGTTTTCGAAACTTTCTCTACAATATTATTGTTTTAATATTTTTTCTTTTTTGTCAGAAACCCAAATTTATGTTAAATGACTCAAAATATCACAGGTCTTGAAGAAACGAGTAGTGTCAATCCTTTTTACTTTTTCAAAAAATAATTTATGATTTTTTATTTTCAACTGGTTTGTAATATTAATAACTAATGAGCATTACCACCGCACCAGAAATTTTGAATCATAAAACGTGATAAATAGAAGGTGGAGTGGAGGGGTTATGTTAAATAGTACACATTTTTTCAAAGAAATAACCCTTTAATTGAATCTTTTATTATTGTATATATCTTCATAATAATTATATATAACAGAAATAAAAGAGGTTGTATATCGAAAAATGGAAAAGAAAAAGAATATAGAAAACAAAAATGAATAAACAGATTTTGAAAAAGGAAAAAAAATGAAACAAATTCTGAAAAAGCGAAAAATGGAAAAAAAACGGGCTTTCCAGTGTAATTAGGCGGCGGAAAATAGAAGCCATATAAACACAATAATTATTAAGAATGTAAGTAGACGTCAGCGATTTTAAAAATAATAAATAAATATTGAAGGCTTAATTATTTTTGAAGTGTGTTTTGAAGTTGATTATGGATGAGAGATATGAATAGTGTGAACATAATAAATATTGAAGTCCCCAAAAATTGAAATAAATAAATAAAATCTGCACATAGTACAGGAGTTTTGGATGAAAACAGTGAAGTTGGCTGGGGTTGACTCGGTTACTTTTATATATTAAATATAGATATAGATATAGATATATCATATTTAAAAAAATAGCATTTGTGAAACTCAATTTCATTTTTTCATATGATTATTAGTATTCGAAACTTAATTCACTTTAGAAAGGAGATATATTACTTTTTATCATAAATTTTAAAATGGAATTGATTTGACTCGTGATGAATTGAATAAGTGCATTATATTTTATAACTTGTTAAACATGTTTCTCATATTCTATGCTAGGTCCCGTTTTCTCAATTTAAATTTTGTTATTATATTTTATGACTTGTTAAACATATCTTTAGCATTCTTAAAGTGAAAGGATGAATACTCTATGTGGCAATTATATTTTTCTAATTACATTATTTGATCCCCATCTCAAATTATGCGGGATCGAACACTACTTTCATTTGACTCGTGATGAATTTGATAAGTGCATTATATTTTATAACTTGTTAAACATATTTTTCGTATTCTATGCAATGTGAATCATGTTTTCTCAATTTAAATTTTGTTATTCAATTGTATAAATCGTTAAACATATCTTTAGCGTTCTTATAGAGAAAAGGATGAAAACTCTGTGTGCCAATTATATTTTCTAACTACATTATTTGATCCCATCTCAAATTATGTGGGATTTAACATTACATTTATTTACTTCAAAATAGTTTAAGAGCTTGTTTGGTAAAATTAAATTTTTTCTTAAATTCATTTTTAACCACACATTTATATGAGATTCATCACTTTTCACAATTTCAAATCACTCCAAAACTCTTACACTAAACAGACTCTAATTTTTCATTTGATATTTGTCATATACAACAATGATTCTACTCATAGCATTTGTGGAAGGAAAACCATATTTATTTCTCGCGCATATGGTATAGTAACCCAAAGATATTTTATTTTATTTTTTTTATAAATTTGAAGGGCACACTTTTCGTGGTACAATTGAAACTTAGGCTGCGTTTAATAGTGAAAGTGGAATTTAGATGGAAAGAAAATGAATATCAGGAAATTGAATTTTTGGGAATTGGAAGTTTAATGTGTTTAATTGATTTAATTTTCTAGTTGAAAAAAGTGGAAAATATTCCAACTTTTGTTATTTGATTGACATTATTTTTCATGAAAAATAAAGCAAAATTTAGTTATTTTAATACAAAAATTTATTTTTTATTTTTTCATACATTTGTATTAGATAATAATAATGATGTTAATTTTTGGGAAAAAAATAAATCAATTAACAATAATAAAAATGATCAAACGTGATGAAAATGGAAAAATATTTTTCATGAAAAATAAACTTCTTTCCTTGGAAAACGAATTCCTCAAAACCAAGGAAAATACTGAATTTCGAGACAAGTTAAAAAACAAATTTCATGGAATACTAAGCAATCAAACAACGCAAAAGTTGAAAAAACACCTAAAAATCCCATTTTTCATGAAAAATAAAATGTTATCAAACGCAACCTTACCTCGTTCAAGAAGTGTCGCAACTTACTTCCAAGAAATTTATGATACTTCCGATTTACTGAAATAACATCATTTTAGAAATATCACAATTCATTTTTTATTATTATATCCAGGGTCTGAATTTTAGTATTACACATTGATACTTATGATAATTAGGACGTAGTCTTGGGTTGAAAAATATAAAAAAATTCAGTTGTTTTTTTTTTTCAAGAGACGTGTTTTAAACCGTAGAGATAAAAATGGTGCATATTGCAATTATCTCAAAAATTAAAGAAATACTGCTATGTTTGGTAAAAATTCTATGTATAAATAAAGAATTTGTTGCTTTCAAAGTAAAATATGTAGTTCAACAATATTTTTAAAAAGTACGTGACTAAAAAGTAATTTGGAGAAATTTATTATTTTACCAAATATGCAAACGTAACTCAAATATTGTGTCCTTGTTTGGTATATATTAAAATTAGATTTTTAGTAAATTTTGATAAAAGTTGATGATATGTGTGATTAAAAAGTCACGGATCCCATAAAATGTGTGATTAAACTTAATTGTTAACTTTGATTTGAGATTAAAAATCAGATATTAATTAATCAAACAAGTTGCAAAAAGACTTAGCTGCAAATTCAAGCGTGTTTAGAATAGAGAAATTGGATAAATTTTCAAATGTGCAGTTCAAAGTCATTGAAAAATGTACAAAGTGATTGAAAATGAAACTTTCTTTGGATATAACAAGATATCATCTTAGTCAAATAAGTCATCAGTTCAATCAAGTAATTGACTTTATTAGCTAGACTTCTTCAAGGTCACAAATAAAACTCATGTTAAGGTCACAACCTCCTCCTATGCAACCGCCATCTCCTGTGCACCACTGCTATCTCCGACTCAGATTCACCACGTCTGCATTAGCACCGTCACCACCACCCATATATGGTTTTCTTGAACCTGTGACTCATTGTCAAGGCCTTACATTTATAACTACAGGGGAATATGAAATTCTTGAAAGAGAAAAAAGATTAATGAAAATCTTCGCACTCCACAGGTAGATACCAGCGGATACATCGTGTGGCTAGCTAGCTCGATCGCGCTAGCCGACTATGCTAGCAGGTTTTGAAATCCCCCCCACCAAAAAAAAAAAAATTGGCCCATTTACTTTCATTTTTGCAACCCATTTATTTGAAATTCAAACTCGGCCCAAAATATCATACTTCATTTTTTTATTATTATATCTAGGGTCTGAATTTTAGCATCACATCTTATTGCTTAGGATAATTAGGACGTAGTCTTGGGTTGAAAAATAAAAAATTTTAGTGATTTTTTTTCAAGAGACATATTTTAAATCGTAGAGATAAAAATGGTGCATATTGCAATTATCTCAAAAATTAAGGCTTTGTTCTCTTTACTGTTTTGATGTCGTTTTCTGTTTTTTATTTTCGAAAACGCTAAAACCCGTTCTCTTTACCATTTTCGAAAACGCATTTTGGAAAAAATAAAATTGTATTCAAAACGCAAAACCCCCAAAACCTCGTTTTGGGCGTTTTGTGTGTATAAATGTCCAAAATGTGGAAATCGCGTTTTGAGAACTTTTTATTTTTTTTATTTTTTAAAAGAATTATCTTAACTTGGAACTAAGTTAATATAAAGTTTTTATTTATTTATTTATTTTTTAGAATTATCCTAGTTTGAAACTAAGTTTAAATAAAGATTTTTATTTTTTATTTTTTTGAAAATTATCCTAACTTGGAACTAAGCTTAAATAAAGTTTTATTGAATTCAATATTAACATTACAAAAAAAATTAAATAAGAATTCTTGTTGTTATATTTCAAAAAATGCACTGATAAATGGACTCTGGTGATTTTGAAAGAACTTGCATTTTCGGGATTTTAATAGAATTAGAGCTTTCTCAAATCCCGAATCTGACTAAGCTGTATTAATATAGACTCTTAATGCTCACATTAGTTACATGTAACCATATTTTCAGTGTATTGTGAAAGGAAATTTGAGTTTGACTCAGTAGTATTCTGCAAGAAAATTAATTAAAAATAGTTTAAGTAGTATTCTGCAAAATTTCAAATGAACGTGTTTTTCAACTTTTTATTTTTAAAAACAGTTTTCAGAAATGACAAATGAAACGCGTTTTCAGCAAATTTGAAAACAAAAATGAAAATAGGAAATACAAAATATTTTTGAAAATGAAAATATAAAATAAAATACAAACAAAATGCCACCTAAAGAATTACTGCTATGTTTGATAAAAATTCTGTGTATAAAGAAATAATTTTTTGTTTTCAAGGTAAAATATATAGTTGAACAATAGTTTAAAAAAGTACGTGACTAAAAAGTAATTTGGATAAATTTATTATTTTACCAAATATGCAAACGTAACTCAAATATTATGTCCTTGTTTGGTATATATTTAAATTAGATTTTTAGTAAATTTTGATAAAAGTTGATGAGATGTGTGATTAAAAAGTCACGGGTCTCA
This sequence comes from Ligustrum vulgare, assembly GCA_963555705.1. Classification (NCBI taxonomy): domain Eukaryota; kingdom Viridiplantae; phylum Streptophyta; class Magnoliopsida; order Lamiales; family Oleaceae; genus Ligustrum; species Ligustrum vulgare. The sequence goes on from OY743171.1 coordinate 53,890,489, forward strand.
TAAAATGTGTGATTAAACTTAATTGTTAACTTTGATTTGAGATTAAAAATTATATATTAATCAATCAAACAAGTTGCAAAAAGTCTTAGTAACTGTTTGTTAAAATTTTTGTGTTTAAAAACATGTTTTTTTATGTTTTATAGGTAAGATGTGTGGTTGAAAAGTGGAGAGAGAAAATATGTGTGGTTAAAAGATGATTTGGGAATTTGTGATGTTTAAAAACTTGTTTTTTTTACTTTTGCCAAACAGAGGCTTAGCTGCAAATTCAAGCGTGTTTAGAATAGAGAAATTGGATAAATTTTCAAACGTGTGGTTCAAAAGTTATTGAAAAATGTACGAAGTGATTGAAAATGAAACTTTCTTTGGACATAACAAGGCCTTTGTTAAAGAAAAATCGCGCGACGTCGTACTTTGCACTCCACAGGTAGATACCAACGGATACATCGTGTGGCTAGCTAGCCTGGTCGCGCCAGCCGGCCGCCGGCTATGCTAGCAGGTTTTGAATTTTTTTCTTTTTTTGGGCGTTTGTACAAATACCCTACTTTTTGTATCATAATTGAAACTTACTTCATTTTAAAAAGTTGCTGAAAAATACTTCAAATTTTTTTTTTTTTTTTTATTTTTTTTTTTTTTGGAAAAATACTGTTTTCATACCAGTACATATTGTGATACTTTAAATGTATTGTATGACACTTTCAAAGTATCACAACATGATACTTGTGATACTTTGAAATTTTTAGCATCATATTCTGAAACTTTTTCTGTATTGACCCGGGTCCCACTTAACGGGCTATTCCGGCCGTTAAATGACGGCGTACTGTCCCCACGTACCAATATTAGTCTTTTCAGCATGCTTTGTCCTCACTCGCACGCTACCCGAGAAAACTTCCCAGGAGGTCACCCATCCCAGAATTTCTCCAAATCAAGCACGCTTAACTGTGGAGTTTCTAACGATGGACTTCCGAAAAAGAAGGTGCACCTTGTTGGTATGAATAGTACCTATCATTTCTTTTAAACTTTTCTGGCCTGGGGTGTTACAATCACCCCCCGTTAGACTCGCGACGTCATCGTCACGCTTAATCCATCTGAGGTTCTGTTGCCAGACGTTGGGATTCTAGAGGTGGCTCCCGCCCTATGGCGTAGCACTTAGTTCCCGATTTCTGGCTAGCGGTCGGCTCTGATACCATTTGTAACGACCCGAGTCCCACTTAACGGGCTATCCTGGCCGTTAGATGACGGCGTACTGTCCCCGCTGTACCAATACGAGTCTTTTCAGCATGCTTTGTCCTCACTCGCACGCTCTCCGAGAAAACTTCCCAGGAGGTCACCCATCCCAGAATTTCTCCAAGTCAAGCACGCTTAACTGTAGAGTTTCCAATGATGGACTTCCGAAAAAGAAGGTGCACCTTGTTGGTATGAGTAGTACATATCATTTCTTTTAAACTTTCCTGGCCTGGGGTGTTACATTTTCAATTTTTTTTTATAATACTTAATGCGAAATCTTGGTATCGCACTTTGATACTTTTACAAAATTGTTATAATACTTCCATACAAACAATGGGTCTCTTCCATCATCGTTGGACCACCATGCTCGCTTCCATCATCACCACCATGCCGCTTCTATACAACCAACGATTCTCCTCCAACTAGCTGCGAATCAGCCACTACAGGTGACGCTGACAAAGGTTTATGGCTCAAAATCACCACCACCACCACCGCCGCACACCAACAACACTGCCTCACGTCTACCGCATCACCTTTAAATCACAACCACCACCACCATCGCACAACCACCGCACACACAACACAATAGTCGACTTCCGATCTGCTTGGTTGCACCACCACCGGGTGCCAGCAAAAATGTCACACGTCCATTGCACAACCTTCAAATCACCAGCACCACCACCGCACAACTACCGCACACACAACACAGTCAGCCATGTGTTTCACCTCCAATAAGACTGCAACAGTGGCGGCGTCATGTTCTTCGGCCGTTTCCAATGATGATGAAGACGGTGGTGGTGGTGGTGGTGGTTGATGCTATTGATTATAGTGGTGCGTGTGCTGAGCGGGAAGAAGGAGCGGTGGTGCGGGTGCAGTCGTGCTGAACGGGAAGAAGGAGATGAAGTGGTGGTGCGGGACTGCGGTGGAAGAAGAGCGTATTTTTCAGTATTTATTTTGAAATAATTATTTGTGCAATTAGCTCTAAAAATGTAGTATGTAGTGCAATTACCCCCGCCCCCCGCCCGAGAAATTTGGGCCATTTACTTTCATTTTTGCAACCCATTTAATTGAAATTCAAACTCGGCCCAATTAAAACCCATAACCCAATAAGGCAACAACCCATTTCAATTATACCCAATTCAATCCCCTTCCTTCGATCCTTTACTATTTCGGTAATCGACAGCTCCTCCTCCACCCGCCTCCTCCAACAACAGCAAGACCACCCGGCGCTCCCGGTCCATCTTCACTCCTCACAGTTCACAGTCTTCGGTCTTCGCCCTTCGAGTGCGGTAAGTTGTAATTTTTATGTTTTGTAATTTCTAGATTCTAATCTTGAATCTTGATTCTCTTTTTCTTCCAGGTTACCAAGTCGACTAATTGAGCCAGTGCAGGTGCATCCGGCTAGGCGGCTAGCCACGGTCCACAATCACAAGGCACAGCAGGCAGTGCCACTGTGGTCACTGAGGTTGTCCCTGATTTATTTTAGTTCTGAAATGTTGCTTGGAAATTATGCATAAATGTTACTTTTTAAGTTTTTGCAGTCACTTGTGAGCACCATATTCCCCTTGTGTGAATTATGAATTGAGGTTTGTTGAACATTTGATTTGATTTGTAATTATTGTTTTACAGTGTGTGAATTGAGATTTGGTAAATATTTGATTTGATTTGTTTAATTATTGATTTACGGGATATGGAACTTTTTTCAACCTAAACGAAAGTGTCAACTCAACCTAGCGATTCTAGTTCTAGTGGTCCTGCATCTACTTCTAGTAGTCTACATGAGTTATTAGACTTTGATAACACAAAGAAATTTCGTACCGAATTCAATATGGATGAACTTGTGTAGGATCTAGGCAAACGACCCCCAATCGAGTCATGTGATCCTAACATTAGAGATGATATTAGGATGTCATACTTAGAGAGGTCCTTGTCAACCACATGGAAATGACTTTCTAGGAAGATTGATGGGAAGTGATAATAGAAAAGAATGGTTCAATGAATATTTTAGTGTATTTCTATATTGATTTATTAATTTTTAATATTATTTAATTAAATAATAATAAACAGTCTCGTTGTTGCGATTGTTGACTATTTTCGGTCAATGCCGACCACTCTTGCTAAACTTTAATCTTGAATCCGTCCCTGCAGGTAGATTGTGGGCGAAATAGCTGTGGTTGTGTCTCGCCTGAGAGAATGCAAGGACTGAGTATCACCCCGAGCCCACAAGACATCTATTGTAGTAGTATATCTTCCGCTTCAACGTTATTATCTTTTATCAATCCACACAGAAGAAACGCATTCAACCAAGGCTTCAAATTCAAGCCTTCTTGTTGTAAGATGACAAACGAAACATTTAGGGCTCAACTAACTCATTGTAAAGCTTCCTCGGAAATTGAAGGAACTTCTCATGGGTATTTAATTCTATTCTCCTTTCGTTCTTATTTCTTTGTTTACTTTTTTTTTTTCCCAGTATGTACGTAGAAAATTACGTGATGTTTGTTTTTGCGTGGGGTTTGAGGAGTTTGCAAAAAAGTATAGTTTATAACATGGAAAGAATAGGTTATTGTGTTTTTTCCAATCACCACAAATGAGTGTTTTATAAATCAGTCTGATTTTAAAGCAGAGTTGTAACTAATGAAATTATTGGTATGATTTATTTATTTTTTAAATTTTCTGTGGCGCTTTGAGAAATTAAATTCATGGTATAGGCAGCCAATGCACTCAGTTCACGCTAATCATGCAGGCATATAAGCATACGCACTTGTAAAAACTTAAATACAGTTTTGTTCTGCACTAGATTTTCATCTCTTTGTGAAATTTATCTAAAGTATGTCACGAAAGTCAGGAAAACGGAATGCAGTGGCAAGGAGGAGGAACTACGGAAGTAACAAAATTTTGAAGATGACTGTTGGAAGAACTGACGAACTTTGAAGGGAAGGAAAATTGAATCACAAACGATGCCGTACCATTTAATTGCTAATTTCAGTTTTTATGTTTTTGTTTCTTGAAACAAATGACACTTGGTTTCTGGAGCAGTATATAACCGTTCACATGGGGAGAAGATTGAATAGGATGTTGTTGGTTAAACTTCAGTGCAGGAATATAAAATTCTCCTCTCACATTCTCATCTCCATTCTTTATTTTTATTTTTATCCATCCTTTATCTCGTAATTTTCCAGTTTGACTAATGAGAAAATGGCATAAAAAAGATGAATTGGTTATGTTTTGATCGATCACATTTCCGAGAATTGTTTTGGGTTGATTAATCAAATTAGTGATATCAAAGCATTAAAGATTCCAGACCTGAGAGATGGAGACTTGCCAGAAAGCCAATCAAGAGCACCTGAAAAAGTTAGACTAAAATATAGCTGATTTGGGTTTAGCTTAATTAACCCTATTTGGTAAGTTGGATTCCTCTGATAAAATACTTTGATCGATGTGTGGAAAGCAGGATATGATGGGGGAGCTATTGCAGGATAAGGGATCCAAATATGAGTCCCTAGTAGCCATGGTGGCTAAAATCAGTGTTATCCAGAACGATGCTAAATGTAAGCAAATAGAGGGTAACAACAGTAAGCCTGATACAAGTTGTAGTGAGGTGGGATCAAGATATAATGCGAATGTTAGAGGAAATGAGGATGGGAGACCATATGCCAAATTGCCTAAAATGGATTTAGGAGGGATAATCCTAGAGAATGGGTGAGGAAAGCTAATAAATATTTCCAAATCCAACAAGTCCCCAATAAATTGAGAAAGGGAGTAGTTGAAATGTATTCGAAGGGGAGGGCTGATGTGTGGTTTCATAGATACCTTGCTAGTTATCCAAACGCTGATTAAGGAGTTTTCATCACTGAATCATGCAAAAGATTTGCTGAGACAACCGGAGAAGAGGTTATATAGGTATTCGGTAAAACTAAGCAGCATAATGGAGTGGCCGAATACTTAGAGAGATTTGAGGACCTCAAATCACAAGCTATGCAACCCTAACCTCCTTGAGTCCTACTACATATCTATTTTCTCAAGTGACTTGAAGAATGATATTAAGGCCATGGTGAAAATTATCGAACCCACCTCCCTATCCCAAAGGCCTTTGAGATAGCCATACTTCAAGAAACAACTGTATTAGCCATAAACTAGCCAAATAAGCCCTTCAAAAGCTTCTACAACCAAAGAACCTTTCCTACCAATACCAAGACAAATGAAGCTCCACCTTAACCCATAAAGAGCCCAAATATCAACCAGAGACTTAACCTTTCCAAATTCAAAACAATTACACGCATTGATATTCAAACTAAGAGGGAGTTGTGGCTGTATTTAAGGTGCGATGGGAAATACAGCCAATGACATGTAAGAGCGGGATGCTCAATTTTATATTGGTGGGACATGATGAGGGTGAAGTGGAAGATGAGGAACATGTGGACGGGATAGAAGAAATTATGCAAATTTCTATTAGTATCCTGCTTAGAAGCACATACCTATTAGAATTTGTAGTAAGCCTAAAGGGAAAAGAGTATGTATACTGATCGATAATGGCAGTACTCACTATTTCTAGATGAAAAGTCGGTGGGGGCGCACAAATAAGAGTAAGAACTTAGCTGTGATATTTGCAAATGGTCAGAAACTCAATAGCAGGTTATTATGTCAACACTTAGTGTGGCAAATGCAAGGATTGGAATTCCAATTCAAACTTGAATCATTAAAGTTGTGGGGAAGTGATATGGTGTTAGGAGTAGTCTCGCTCAGTCAATTTGGGTATTCATCCTTTGATTTTGTTTGAGGGTGTGTCTCCTTTAATGTCAGTGGAGAAATCATTAGATTATCTATTGAGGAAGGGTGGATCAGGTGAGGATGGTTATCCAAATTCAAATGGAGAATATGTTAGGTGAAAATGAGTATGGCATCATTGGACACCTCTATATATACAATAGAAAAGCAGGGGGCTGAGATGATACCTAATAACATGTTACCCATGCTAGCGACTTCACAGATCTTTTTGAAGAACCTAAATGGTTACCCCCTGTTAGGTCTCATGACCATCAGATAGTGCTCAAAGAAGGGGCTTAACCCTTCAAACTCAGGCAATATATGTACCCTTTTATACATAAATTAGAGGTTGAAAAGATGGTAGAATTTGGAATTGTTCAGCCTGGTAACAATTCTTTAACCAGTCCTATTGGTCAAGAAGAAAGAGAGGACTTCGGAGATTTTGTGTAGACTATAGACAACTGAATCAACTTACAGTTGAGGATAAGTTTCCAATGCCCTTGATTGATGAGCTTTTGGATGGTTACATGGAGCAAAATACTTTTCCAATATTGACATGAGAGATTTGTGAACAGATATGGCTCCATGGCAAAGGCACTGACTGAGCTCTTTAAAAAGGACAACTTCCACATGTATGAAATAGCTGAAGCAGTTTTTCAGTGTGAGGTATGTCAGAGATGTAAAGGTTAACACACGCCTTACCCTGATTTATTGCAGCCATTACCTTTACCATTACACTCATGGAGTCATATCTCTATGGGATTCATTGAAAGACTGCCTAGAAGAAGGATGTGATATGGTACTATGGTAGTGGTGGATAGGTTCACTAAGTATAACCATTTTATTCCTATGGTTCATCATTTCACAACTAAGCATGTAGCTCAAGTTTTTCTGGAGCAAGTGTATAGACTACACGTGTTACCATTTTATCAGATAGGGATAAGATGTTTACTTGTTTTGGCTGGAGCTATTCCATTTATTGACCACCAAACTTCACATGAGCAGTGCATACCAACCTCGGACAGATGGCCAAACGGAGACTCAATCAATAAATGCATCTCATGTGTATGTCTCATTAGAATCCTAGACAATAGGCTAAATGGTTTAGTCTGGCTGAATGGTGGTTTAACACCACTTTCCATTCAGCAATTCAAATGATCCCTTTTGAAGTCCTACTCCACCGTTGGCCTTGGGATCTTATCAACAAACTAAGGTAGCTGCAGTTGGGGATCTTCTGCATGAGAGAAATCGCCTGAATCAACAGCTCTAAGAAAGATTGGCTCAAGCAAGAGCAAGAATGAAGTTATATGCTGATAAAGGGAGGACTAATAGAAACTTTGTAGAAGGTTACTGGGTTTATCTTAAGCTACGTCCATACCAACAACAAATAATGGCCAAAAGAGAAAATTTGAAGTTTAGCCCAAAGTATTTCAGCCCTTACCAGATAATTCGAAAGGTAGGGACAAACGGACAGTGGCCTACCAGTTAGATTTACTCCTTGAGGTCAGTACAGTCTTTCATGTGTCCTTATTGAAGAAGAAGTTAGGAGATGGTGAACTAACAAAAAATCAACTACCACCTACTAAAGATGAGACGGAAAATATACCAACACAGCTCAAGGTGCTGCAACTGAGGACATCTAAGCAAAATGGTAACACTATGAACTATCGGCTTGTGCGATGGAGTACGGACAGTGAGGAAGGTGCTACGTGGGAAGAAGCAGAGGCATTACAAAATGTTTTTCCGAATTTCTTCTAGGCGGTTGTCACAACAGTCGGAAGAATGAATTGTAGTGGCAAGGAAGAAGGAAGAGGAATTGCAGAAATAATAAAATTTTGAAGATGACACTTGGAAGAAACGACGCTGTTTGAAGGGTAGGAAAATTGAATCACAAACGACGTCGTTCCATTAATTGGTTGATTTCTGTCTTTATATGTTTTGTTTTTCGAAACACGTTTTAAATTACACTTTGTTTATGGAACAGTATATAACCGTGCACATGGGGAGAAGATTGAATACGAAGAACGTCTTGAGATTCAGGCGATTGTGGATGACATAACTAGTGTATACGTTCCTCCCCATGCAGTAATCTGAAATTCTCCTCATATTATCAGTTCTTATCTCCATTCTTTATTTTCATTTTTATCCATCCTTGTAGTTTTGCAGTTTGATTATTGAGAAAATGGCACCAAAAAAGATGAATTAGCTGTGTTTTGATTGATTTATGAGAATTGTTTTGAATTTGATTATGATTGAAACTTAGCTTGATCGTAAAAAAAGTGGTTTAGTTTTAATTTGAAGTCAATTATTTTGAATTCATCTTATTTTACTATATGAATTCCAAGACTAGAACTTGTGGTTTTGTGTTTGATTTTCATAATGACTCTGATTAATTTTAGGTTATGTTGCTTATGCAGGAGCACTGACACACAAGTCCATGGTCTGTCGGAAAAAGTTGTGGGTGTTTTGGGAGGAGGGCAACTTGGACGTATGTTGTGTGAAGCAGCTTCCCAATTGGCAATAAAGGTAATTGTTCTGGATCCAATGGAGAACTGTCCAGCAAGTTCCTTGTGTCATTATCATATGGTGGGCAGCTATGATGATAGTGCAACACTAGAAGAGTTTGCTAAAAGGTTGGAATTGAAAGCACCAATGTTATTTTCTTCTGGTAACTGATAGTTAATACACATCTTGTTTAAATGACCTTTTCCTTAAATTAACTTGGATTGGGGTTGGTAGATGTGGAGTATTAACTGTCGAAATTGAGCATGTTGATGCTGCCACTCTTGAGAAACTTGAGGAACAAGGGGTGGATTGCCAACCTAAAGCTTCAACAATCCGAATTATCCAGGTTTGTCATCTTTTTGGTTCTTAAGGCAGAAACTCGTTATGCATCAAGGGTTCCTCTTCTTGAGCTTTCCGATTGTATGTGTCAAGTTGAATGTATTTCTTGTGGACATTTGGTGTTTTCAACATAGGTTCTGTTCTCGGTGACATTGGTTCTTTGGAAATCATTCAGTGTCTATTCTAGCAGTGGTTTCATACCTTAACACGCACACATCATCTCGAATGCTCACAATTAAACAAAAACTTGTACTGTAAGGCCAGCCATGTTAAAAATCTGTGTTCGGAGGAGTTTATAGTGAGCTCTCTTTTAGTAGAATAAATATAATGCTAACTTATTTTTCTGTTATCACAGGATAAATACCTTCAGAAGGTTCATTTCTCTCAACATGCAATTCCACTCCCTGAATTCATGCAGGTGATCTTATATTGACAAAGATCATTTGAGAACAAAGCTTTTATTTTCTTCAAAAATAAGAATTTCTGATTTATTTTTCTCACAATTGTTTTCCCCCCTTTTTACCAAAAAATGGTCGAGACAGATAGATGATCTTGAAAGTGCTAAAAAAGCTGGAGACCTATTTGGTTATCCTCTTATGATAAAGAGCAAAAGGCTGGCTTATGATGGACGTGGCAATGCTGTTGCTAAAAATATAGAGGAGCTTTCTTCTGCCGTAAATGGTAACACATTTATAATCCTCTAATATAGGGCTGTAAAATCAATCCCTCGTGTTGTTTAATCTTGATTTTGTGGTTTTGACCATCATGGTGAAACTTCTGTGTTCTCATTGTCTTAATTATGTTATTAGACGAGAATTTTTGTGTTTAATGACCTTTGTGACTATCTTTTAATGGTATAGTTTAATTCTTAAATTGGACTACTTGTAGTGCAGATGGCATGGAAATTCCTTGCCTGAATTTGGATCCTCAGTGTGATCATTCACTAGAGACAATTATGCTTTTGGCTGTCTTGGAGATATAGTTTATTAAACTGATTGTTTTTAACTTCAAATTAAGTAAAACTGATATAGGCAAAATACAGGTTACAGCATGCAAGGGAAAAGGTCATCTTTGAAATAGTAGACTATGTTTTGTGCAGAGAATGCCTAGTTTCAAATCTCGTTTTCTTGGAAAATTCATGTATTCCTACATTGTTTCTACATATTTTAGTTAAATCTCAAATAATCAATTTGTGAAATTTATTTCCATTTGCAGCTCTTGGAGGATATGATCGTGGTTTATACGTTGAAAAGTGGGTGCCCTTTGTGAAGGTTAGCATCTGTTGGGTCTTGATTTTATGATCACATATACCTAGCTCCTTCCTAAATTGCATGACAAGTCCTTCATCTTCCCAATCTTGAAACATTGGTCCCATCTTCCATAATTTGCTCTGTAAGTCTTTTTCATCTACATTTTGCTTCTTTTCTCCACAAACCATTAGACATAGAGTTTCTCCTAAAAACAATCAATATACAAAACCATCCATCTACCTAAAAAACAACTAAAAAAAAATTTTTTTTTTAGGTTAGACGCCGAACAGAGGCTAAGTCAAAGTCAACAATTATTATCAACCACATATTTTATGGGATCCAAAGCTTTTTAATCACACATTTCATTAAATTCTATTAAAATCTACTAAAAATTTGATTTTAATCTCCATTAAACAAGTGCTATATAAAAGCACTTCCAAGCGTCCACTTCTGATGGCCCAAGCGTGTGTAAAATTATACTTATCAGTTGTAGTTGTTAAGAATATTTGAAACTTATCTATGTTTTAATATATCAAACAATTAATATTTAAATGAATCTTACTATTCTCGATCCTATCCAATGTTTCAACCACAAAACTCCTTCACCGATTCTATCCAGATTACGATCTTAACAAGCATGGTCCTTCATATGGACTTCCATATAGATTACTATGAAGAGAAAACATACCAATTACAAACATTGGCAGCTATTAACATATAAATAAGTATTTTTTTAAAATGAGTGAGGGTCTGCAATAGATGTCCAGTTGGCGAGAAGGGTTGGAAGTTATGAATTTAAGTGCCAATTTACCCTGCTATTGTGATAGAATGATTTTTGGATGACAGTTCATTCTCTTCATTATTGGAGAAAATCTTTTATCATTGCAAGGATAAAAAGTAATAATATTTATATTGATGGCCATTTTTTAGCATGTGTAATCAAACTTCCAGCCTGGTCCAGTATTTAAAACAGTTGGGGTCATATAGCTTAAGTAGGATGTTAGCTAATATATCAAAATTTCAAAAGCTTATGTTAGATATAAGTGGCTTGATGAACTTCCGCCCTTTATACTGGAACTCCAGAAGTTATTAACCATAAACATGTTTTTGAGTACCCACTGTGATTACTTGGTGTAATAATTTCTAAGTCACAAAAGGATTGCCTCTTAACTTATTTGATGAAACATCTTAATCTTATCAAATAATCAGACTTAGATTTCTCTGGAAAGACATTCACGTATCTATGTTATCATGATAAGTCATAATAGGTCTGGACTTTGAGTGGCAAATTATTTAAATAACTCTCCTTTTTTATTTAATGCAGGAGCTCTCTGTCATCGTGGCAAGAGGAAGAGATAATTCTATTCTGTGTTATCCTGTAGTTGAAACTTTTCACAGGCAAGATAACTTTGTTTCCAATACAATTTTCATTTTTCATTTCCTTTCCTTTCCTTTCCTTTCCTTTCTTATCTTATTTTATTTCATATTGAACTTTATGAGAATTAGTACTTGAGTGTGCATTTTCCCATTTTCTTCCATTCATTTTGGAACTTATATCGACTTTAAATGTTTCTATCAATCTTGTGTATATTCAGGGAAAACATTTGTCACATTGTCAAATCACCAGCTAATGTGTCATGGAAGGTTTTAAATCTTGCTACTGATGTTGCATACAAGGCTGTGAGTTCATTAGAAGGTGCTGGTATATTCGCGGTGGAGTTGTTTTTGACAGCTGATGGTCAGGTTGTCTAATGACCTTCAATATGCATGATCCTTTGTTTTGATGACATGTAAATTTACGATTTAATGACTTCCATTGTTTACAATGAGCTGTTGTATCTTATGTATTTGCTTTCCTCAGGTCTTACTAAATGAAGTGGCACCTAGGCCACATAATAGTGGACATCACACAATCGAGGCTTGTTTTACATCACAATTCGAGCAGCATTTGCGGGCTGTTGTTGGTCTTCCACTTGGTGATCCGTCAATGAAAAGTCAAGCAGCTATCATGTATAATATACTTGGTGAAGATGAGGTAATGTTACATTTATTAGAAAGTAGTTGACATTCTAATTACTGGGTTGTAAGTTTAGACTTTTTTACCTACATAGTACTTCTGATGGTTTTGGATGGCTAATCTCGCCCTATACATCTATGGGTAGAGTTAGGTTGTCCCAGAAGATGACCCAAAATAAGCTTTATACCTCACATAATTTACAATCCGTTTGGATACATTGTTTATTTTTTGTTTATAATCATTCCAATTTCCAATACAACTTTTTAACCACACATCTTTTCTCTCTCCAATTTTTAACCATTTATTTACCTAGAGATTTGAAAATAAAAATGTTTATAATGCACTCCCAAGCCGCCAAACAAAGGCTTAGATCAAAAGAGAATATTCAATAATCGAAGCCTTTATTGTGAAGCTAGAATATCAGTAAATTAGTTAAGTGGATGGTACTGTTTGCTATTCTTGTCTAGGATGAGAAAGCAGTGGACTCACTTTGAATGCCATCAATAGCTCTGGAGAACCATAATTTGACTTTTATGGCTTTCTTAATATTTTACTTCGCACTTGTGGATATAGGGCGAATTAGGTTTCCTTCTTGCTAATCAACTTATTGGAAGGGCATTGAGAATTAAAGGGGCATCGGTTCATTGGTATGACAAACCTGGTCGGTTGATGCTGAAACAAACTCTTGCAGACACATGTTTTATTTTCCTTTCATTTTAGCGAAATTTTTAAATCCCTGTATCTCTGCAGAAATGAGAAAGCAAAGAAAGATGGGTCACATCACGATTGTTGGCCCCTCTATGGGCATTGTTGAATCTCGGCTAAAATTAATGTTGACAGAAGAAATGGTGGATGGGCAGCCTGCAGGTCAGTTGTGTTTGATGACTTTATACTGTGTTTTATGCAGGTGACAACATGTAGTGACAAATCCCTGTTTGAATATGTGATAAGGATTTAAAGAACTGGAAGAATTTTACTCGTGAGATCAACCTTGGAATCAAGTTGATTTATATATATATATTCATCTTCTACATTTTTTTTTTGAATTTTTTTACTTTAATCTCTGGAATGTCACTATTTATTTGGAAAACACTTGCTTCATTGACCAAATCAGTTAGCATGCCTAACATCCTATCAGAATATCTCTGTCCGATGTATGCCTGCTTCTTTGCGTCCGACATTTTTGTTATACAATGTTATGCTTCCTACTTCAGCTGCACCACGCGTTGGAATCATTATGGGCTCGGATTCAGATCTTCCTGTTATGAAGGAAGCTGCAAAGATTTTAAGGGAGTTTGATGTTCCTACAGAGGTTACTGCACATTGTTTTGTTATATTTTTGGCATCGTGTAGATATCTTTTGTGGCATGAGACATTAAACTTTGTTGTGTAGGTAAGAATAGTATCAGCACACCGGACTCCTGAAATGATGTTTTCTTATGCTTTGTCTGCTCGGGAGCGTGGCATCCAGGTTATCATTTCCGGTGCTGGTGGTGCAGCTCACTTGCCAGGTCTTTAACATTAAAGTATAATATACATTTTCAATCATATTTCTTTGAACACACTGATGTAAACTCGTTTGATTCATTAGGAATGGTGGCTGCATTGACACCCTTGCCCGTGATTGGTGTTCCTGTACGTGCTTCTACATTGGACGGACTCGACTCCCTCTTGTCAATTGTTCAGGTACCTCATAAAACATTAGATATCCAATGTCGGAAAACCCCATTGCCCATTATATCAAATTTTAACATATATGACCAGATGTAGCGGCAAATGATTTGATTTATTTGGACATTTAAAGAAAGGTTTATTTCTGGATCAAATGGAACAATGAAATAGGATTTAGGTAGATACTTACTAGTTTATTGGGAATATGGCTTAGCTTGTTTTTGTTCAATGCTGTGTCACAGCGTTTTCCATGTCGGAGGAATGTAATATTTGTTTTGTAAAAAATAATGGATTTCCATTTTATGTAGATGCCCAGGGGAGTCCCAGTTGCAACAGTAGCAATAAATAATGCCACAAATGCAGGTTTATTGGCTGTAAGATTGTTAGGAATTAGCGACATCGACTTACAAGCAAGGTTTGTCTCTCTCCCTCAATGAAAATCAAAAAGTTCTTTTCTTGGGAGCCCTAAAATTGTAAATAAAATGAAAAATGACTTTGCTTCTGTAGAAAAATTAATAAAGTAGCTTGTTTCCATTCATTTAGGATGGCTCAATACCAAGAAGATAGAAGAGACGAAGTCTTGGTGAAGGATGGTAGGTTGGAAAAGGGTGGCTGGGAAGAATACTTGAATTCATGATGGTTTCGACGCTTAGTTGACATGTCATTCTTTCCTCCTCCTCACCATGAAAATCCATTTCAAGAACTGGGAAGATGACGGAAAAATAATCACGATGTTATGGTGCAACCGTTGAAGTAGAATTGCATCTTCAACCGGCAAAACTTGGTTCGTGGGATCATATTCGATGCACCTTAGAGATGAGGCTCCTAAGTTGTTATTTTCTTTGCTGGTAGCTTCACATATTTAACATACACGATGGTTTTCTCTTGTAGTCGTGATTTTTATTTTATTTTATTTTTTGAAATATGGTTATTGTGTGTTCTGTCTTGTAGTCACGAGTCAATTGCAAGGGGATTGCACACCGCAATTTTTTTTTTTACTTGGATGATGATGTTAATGTACTTGTTTTCAAAACTTCAATGTTTTGCTCTCTGCCCGAGGAGGGGATTTTCTTATGACCATTTTGCTAGCGATGTAGAAAATTATTTTCAACCTTTCTATGTAGCAAATGTGACCGATAATGCTCATGCAACGAATTTGTACATTTTGTTATCATATGATATTATTGTAGATTAAAATCAGATTTTTAACAGATTTCGATGAGTTAATGAAATATGTGGTTGAAAAGTTGTGGATTTCATAAAATGCCTTGTTAAAATTAATTATACCATGAATTCAATCAGAAGCAAATAGGGGCTATGTTATGAACCAAAAATGAGCAAGGCTAATGAGGGTCTCGATGTGACTTGCCTCTTCATACGAATTCTGCTGGACCCGAACTGAACAAAATAAGGGTTGGGTCGGGTCGTCCCGACCCTTTGTAGACAGCAGCGTCCTCCCCCCTTGGGGCTGGTCACATGGGAAATTGCAGGTTTTGTTGACCAGGTGAAAGACAAGTAGTAGTCCATATTATTGGCATGGCAAAAATGATATCGTTTTCATGAATGAAAATAGAAACTTGTTTGGTGTCTCGCCTCACGGGTAGAAACAGCACAAAAATGCTTTTATGGACATGTGAATTGTCCTCCTCTTAGCTGTCAAAATTTTTCGTTTTCATTCGGCCACAATTCCTAATGTCATTACATTTTGATTTTCTTCCCTACATATCTCACTTGATACAGCAACAAGAATCAGAATCGTTTCTCCTTGTGGGGCTAAAGCATTTACTTTTATGGTAGACGAGCTTAATCATCGTTATATTTTATTATTATTATTATTATTATTATTATTATTATTATTATTATTCAGTATTGTGCCGAGTATATCTTCTATATTTAGGTGACTAAGAAGACCCTGTTTGGTAAAGTTAAAATCTTCAAAATTCTTTCGTTTGGTAATCAAAATAAATTGGTTTATAAATCAATTTATAAATTACACAATTTTTTAAACTACTTTTAACAACAAACATTTTCTCTTTCCAATTTTCAATCACTACTTTTAACCTTAAAATCATAAATAAACCAATTTATAAATCAAACAGTGTTACCAAACAATTCATTGTGAGACTCATTACTTTTCACATTTTTCAAACATACATTTTTTCAAAAACTCAAAATTCATACTTTTATTCCAAACAGGCTTTAAGTAAAAAAAAAAAAAAAAGAAAAATAGAAATCATAACAAAATTAATTGAAGTACCAAAATAGAATAATAGTACGAAAAGTGGGAAAAAAAAAAAAATCGTAACAAAAATTAATTGAAATACCAAAATAGAATAATGGTACAAAAAAATAAAAAATAAAAAAAATAGAAGACTCATGAACTTTAAGATCCAATTTTCATGATTTGATTCGAATATTGATCATTGACCATTCATTTTTGATCTTCCTCTTGTAAGTATATGCAGATAGGAATCCGAACCAAAGGTTCCTATCAGAAAAAGAAATGTAGGTACCCTACCCTACCCTACCACCCCTACCCAGTTGCAATATCATGTTCTTGAAGTTTGACTAACGCCATTGGGATATGCTGATGCACCAATTTTTCTGATAAGTTCAAGTACTGCTCTGCAGGATTCCTTTAGGGTCGTACATAGATAAAGCTGTGCCTGTAAATATATGTATGCAGTATGTATATCAGAAATGTTACATAGATAAAGCTGTGCCTGTAAATATATGTATGTAGTATATAGTCATAGAGTTTAAAAAATAAAAAATAAAAATGGTGTTGCACTGCACTGAACTAACGGAAAAAGTTCATCAATGGCTGACTGGTTTATAGTGTACACTATTACACTAGTGTACGTGTGTGCATATATCTACACTTGTGAGGATAGTATCATATGTCAAAGTTTTTTTAAATGATTTTTTTGGATAATGAGATTAAAAGTAGAAAAATAAAATTTACGATCACAGACTGCTGTATGAAATGTACTTTGATTAAAAAAATAAAAATAAATAATAATTCTATATCCCAGGAAAATAAAATCGTTTGTACATTTTGGAAAAACATGTTCTCTTACCTCTCATGGTTTCAGATGCGTTCCCCATCTACTTTTTCAATTGATATACAATGATTTAACTTAAATCCTCAAATATTAAGTTCTTATCCGAAAGGATGCGACAGAAATCAATGAGGGGTAAGATAAACTCGGGTTCTCTCAAAACAAACAATTATGTATATGTCGAAATTTTAGGGGCCGTTCTCCTTGTATTTCGATTTAGAATTTTGAATTTTGAATTTTGGTTGTTTGTTATGGAATTGCTGAAAACATGTTCTCTTTATAATTTTGAAAAAACTGTTTTCAAAAATAAAGAATTAAAAAATACATTTACTTTGTAATTTTCTGATATATTTATTTTGTGATATTTTATATGTAAAAATGGTTAATTTGTTGAATTACATTAATTTCAATGTCAATAAATTAATTAGTTCTCTATATCAATAAATTCATCATTAATATTGTTTCAGTTAAACAAAAATTAAACTCTATACCAACAAAATCTTAACATGGATCTATATGTGATGACAAAATAACATAAGAGCTTCAAGTGAAGGAAGTGTCTCATATTTACAAAAAAATAAAAAATAAAAAAATCTTAACATGGATCTATATATAATAGCAAAATAATATAAGAGTTCCAAGTGAAGGAAGTGTCTCACATTTATAAAAAAAAATAAAATCTTAACATGGATCTATATATAATGACAAAATAATATAAGAATTTCAAGTGAAGGAAGTGTCTCATATTTATAAAAAAAAATCTTAACATGGATCTATATATAATGAAAAAATAATATAAGAGTTTCGAGTGAAGGAAGTGTCTCAAATTTACAAAAAAATAAAAATAAAATCTTAACATGGATCTATATATCATGGCAAAATAATTTAAGAGTTTCAAGTGAAAGAAGTGTCTCACATTTACCACAAAAAAAATCTTAACATGAATCTATACATAACGGCAAAATAATATAAGAGTTTCAAGTGAAGGAAGTGTCTCCCATTTACCAAAAAAAAAAAAGGGTCCAAAACACGCGTTTTAGACTTTTTAATACAAAAAATTCAAAACGCAATAAACTCGTTTTGAGTTTCCTTTATATATATATATATATTTTGAAAACGAATTTCTGAAAATGGTCAAAGTGAACACATTTTCGAAAATTGAAAATTCAAAACGGGCTGAAAATAGTAAAGAGAACAAGACCTTAGTTTTTCAACTGGTAACATGATTCAACTTAAGTCGTGAGACAAGATGTCTTGAGTTTGGACGAAGACACGGAATGCCATAAGGAATCAAGGAGAAGGAGTAAGATGGGTTTACCATTTCCCAAAATAGACATTGCACCATAATATAAAATTTTGGGAACATGGCCCATATTGTAATAAAAAAAAGGGAAAAAATACATGAAACAGGTTTTTATATTACAACATTTCAAAGTTACATAAACAAGTTTAAAAATTCAAACTTCACGTGTTAAATAATTCAATTAATATATTATAAAATCCCACACCACCCCAACCCACTCAATTCTTACGTAACAACTTGTGCCTCCCCTTCTCATCCTCATCGTCACCAACACTACCCACCTGTTAAATGCATTTTTATACACTTTTTATACCTTTAAATTAGCATATTTTGGAACATCTTGAGCATATATCTACTAATTTATGCATATTTTGTGTTTAAATAGGTTAATATCCAAGTTTGAGGCCAAAAACCACAAAAGAAGTGCAAATTACGCTGAAATTGGAAGTTTGGGACCATTTTGTCACTTCCAGGAAGTTTTGGACAAGCCGAGCAATTAACAGAGGGATCAAATTGCAAGATTTCAAAAGTTGAAGGGCATAAAGTGCAATTTTAGAAGGAAATATTTGAAAGAAATTTGAAAAGTTGGGGACTAAATTGCTCGAGATTAAAAGATGGAGGACTTAATGGCAATTACGGAAAGGACTTAGCTGCAAAACCACCCTCCAGTTGAGCCATGCGATCGCGTGGCTTGAACCAAGTCGCGAACGCGACTTGGACCTCAAAACGGACCTAAGACTAAGCTGCCGCTGGGAAATCAACTGCGCGATCGCGCGCTGTTTACCGGGCGCCATCGTGCGACTTTAAAAACAAAATAAAAAATAAAAAAAAATGTCCGGCCGGACCGGGTCAACCCGGTTGATCCGGTCCAGCACATATACTGAATTTCGCGGATCTAGTACGTTTTTAGGGTTTTTTGGTGATTTTTTGGGGGGGGGGGGGGGTTTAAATAGGAAAAATCCCCACTTTTTAGGGCTACCAAGTAAGTTCTTACCTCTTTTAATTTCTTTTGTAATTTTCCTCTTGTTTTTCATACTTTTAATGCAATGTTAAGTTAATGTTTTTATGTTTAGTGAAGTTATTGTGCATTTAAGTTGCTTATTATTGTTAGACTTTTGATTATTGTTATTTTCTCATATTCCCATCAAGAATGTCATTTACTTTTTGTGCAATTAATGTTTTATGTTTGAATCGTTGAAGACATTTATGGTTGATGAAGGAACTTGGCTCAAAGTGAAGATATCTTGAATTTTTACTTCAAGAACTATTCAAAAAGGGGAAGTTTTCTTTATTCTCTTGTTTTTAATCTTTATTTTGAGTATTATTCATATGTTTATGTTGTTATTAGTTTATTATGGGTTAATGTTATTGTGTTGGAATTTTTGACTAGTTTATTTCTTATTAAGTATTTTAGGTTGTTTATATGTTGGGCATTTATGTTTATATTTTTGTGATTATGAATGTTGTTTTAGGTTTTTGTAACTTTTAAATGTGTGTTATTATTTTAAGTTGTAATTGGAATTTACTACACAAGTTAGGTAATTTTAAAAATTTCCCATGTAATTTGGTTGATTAATTAACTACCACTAATTGATTTTTGAAAAGAAGAAATTAGTATAGTTATGAAAACTAAATTCACTTTGTTTTATGTTATGTAACTTGTTTTAATTATCAAGTTTATATTTTCGTCAAAATATTTAGATTAATTAGTCTTATTCTAAATTTCATGTTGTTATCTATTTGCTTTAGTTAACTAGTTTACATATTGCCATGTTTTTTATTTGTGTCACTTAGTTAGTAATTCACCACCAAACCATATTTTTATGTTACTTGACTTTTCTTTTAAAATGAAATCAATAACTTTAGGTACAAATCAATCAATCCTTGTGAGTACAATAACCCGGACTTCTCTAGTCCACTTTACTACTTGAACGCGAACCTCGCACTTACGGTATACAATTTTAGCAAGTTTTTGGCGCCACCACCTCCTCCTCGTCCTCCACCACCTCCGACTTATTATCACCATCAGTGCACCACCGCCACCTTTGCACCACTACCATCATCTCCGGTGCACCACCACAACCACAACCACAACCACAAAAAAATATTACTTCACAGAATTTTTCAATTGAAGCATAAGTTAAAACTTACCAGGGTTCTCGATTTAGGAGGATTGCAACAATGTGAATCTCGAAAATATGGCACAATGATTGTCCTAGGACTATAACACTTCTTGGAACTATGATTGCTTGAAACTGATATGTGACCTATGTATCTTACTAGTGACCTGAGTTACCGTAGCTTAAAACATATGAATTGTTACATGTGACTTCAAATTGCGACTTGTAACCTCAAATTGCGACATGTGATTTGAGGTATAAATTGTGACTTGAATATGTGACTTAAAAATGCGACATGTGGCTTAAATATGTGACATGTGACTTGCTGAAATTGATATGTGACCTATGTAATAAGACGTGTGCTGTTGTGACCTGAAACATCTATGAACTTAAAAGTGCAACATGTGACCTGAGATATGACTTGTAACATATGAATTGTGACATTTGAAATCAAATATGTTAATCTTTACATGTGACTTGAATGTGATCTTTGACCCATGTAATGTGACCTATGGTCTATGAAGTGTCACTAGTGACCTAAACATATGACATGTGACCTATTGAACATATGAAGTATGACTTAACAATATAAATGATTCCTGACATATGAAGTGGGATATATGATCGGAAATATGGAGTGTGTGACATGTTTTGATTGAATGAATTTTGACATGTAACCTATGTAATGTGAGCTATCATCTGAAGTGTGGCCTGTGACTTGATGAACAGTAAAGTGTGACCTGTGTAGTGTGTTATGTGACTAGAAATATGAAGTGTTATCTATGAAATGTCTTGGATGAATTGTGACCAGTGATTTATATAATGTGACTTACGATAAATGCGAGTGTGTCATGTGAATTGGATATACAACATGACTTGAATGTAATCTGTGACCTATGATTTGAACATGTGACTTGTGACCCGTTACTTGAATATGTCACATGTAACTCGTGTATGTGACCCCACTCCAGCAACCACTCATCAACAACCATAAACACCACACCACAAAAACATCATCAAACCACCGCCACACCAAAAAAACATCAACTCAATCTACAACAACCACCACCACCACCAAAACAAACTGCAATAACAAAAAGACAGGCAACAACCACCAACGTAAAGATATAAAATGCACCACAGGCATCGCCACCGTCTGTTAAAATATGTGACCTATGACATGTGACTCGAATGTGTGACATTTGACATGTATGTGACCCCAGCAACAAACAATCTTCACCGTCACATACACCCAGCAAATACCATAACACACAGCCATCACCTCCCTACACCGAACAACCACCACTTCTCCCACCACCGCCTCAGACCACATGAACCAATTAAAGGGGAACAATTAGGCCAATATGATAAAGTGAGCGATATGTTTTTCATTTTAAACAGTCGACTAATTCTCTAGTTTGAACAATTATAGATGCATTGGACTATGGAGTAAGATCCAATGGATCAAAGAAGCAAATTACAATGTTAACAATTCATGGTCACCACCTCCTCTCCTCACACCGAACCACCATCACTGTCCCACCACTGCCTCACACCAAACCACCACCACTAACCCACCACTGAAATCTCATACCACCACCAACGAAACCACCATTTCACCACAATCACCACCTCCAACAACAAATAATCCAAAAACTAGTAAAAAACAGACACGGTTGTGAAGACCGGGGCTAACAATGGCAGTGAATCAGGCACTTGTAGCTCCCGTAACGATCGCCTTTGCAACGACATCGTCGTTTCCGTGGACGATTGAAGTTCAGCTTTGACTCTACCACCGGGTTAGCCACTAGTCACCACCGCCTCTGATTCTTCCGTCGGACTCGCCGGGATTTAGCTTGCGGTCACGATTGAAGTTCATCTTAGATGATGTTCCAGAACTTCAGCGTGATTATCATCAATTTGGAAAGTGTTTATTTTGGCGTGATTCTAATTGGATAGATAAGGTGGGTTGGTATATGGGTAATTAGGATAGACACATGATAGACGAAATTATAAGTATAATAAATTACCACAAAAAGACTCGTCTATATTCTCAAAATCATTATACTATACGTACTGTCCACTTTTGGTCCTATATGCCATCTTATTCAATTTACTTCTTCGTGGTGTTCCTAGCTCGCGCTTGGCGGCCTATTTTTGGTTGAAAATTTGTTTGAAAAAATGTATCTACATTTATTTACAATCTACATCTATCTACAATATATATATATAAAGTGTGGATGGAGGATAAACTTTTAAATGCCTATTCTACCCTCATAAATTTAGTTATACACCCATTTTATCATTACCCCTTTATTTAATAACATTAAATAATTCATTACATTTATTATATAGCAATTACAAAATTATAATATAATTTCATATTGTTATCAAAAAAAATATAATTTCATATTATTATATTTTTCATTTATTTAATTTAATCTACATCTATAATAATAATAATAATAATAATAATAATAATAATAATAATAATAATTATTATTATTATTATTATTATTATTATTATTATTATTGTGGATGAGTGAAAAACTTTTGATTCCCCATTTTCGCCTTAAATTGTTTTGTTTTAGATCATATTACATTTAAGATTTAATTTATTTTCATTAAATATTATTAGTTTTTATATTAATCTACAATACATTTAAATACTTTTATCTTTTATCAATAACACTCTTAAATCTTTATCAAAACCATGAATTAATTCATAAGATAAAATTTATTTTTTAATTATATTCCAGGGGTGGACAAAATAACCGAACTAGACCAGACCAAACCAGAACCAAACCGAACCAAACCAAAAATAATGGTTTGGTTCTTAGAATCAAGAACCGTTTGGTTTCGGTTCTGGTTTTGGTTTTCTTTTCAGAACCAGAACCAAGAACCAGACTCAATTTTTATAAATATATTTTTTTTTTACAAATTAGTGGATATTCATCTCACCAAAAATTCAAATATGAAATTATAAATGTGAAATGTACAAAAATGTTATTTACTATACATTTTATCTCATTTCCTATTAGATAAAGATTTTAAATCATAAATCTAAATTCTAATTCTAATTCATTTTTCTTCTTTTCAATTATAGACACGCATTCACACTGTTTTACATGCACTTTTATAACACAGCAATCATTGCACTCCTTAGTCACCATCGACGGCATTGATGTTTACTTTTTAAAATTTATATATATATATAAACCTCGGCCCAATTCATCAATTCTCAAGAGTTAACCCAAACTAAAATTGCAAATTTCATCCCTAACTCACACGGTGCCACAGTAGAATGAGACTCGAAACTTTATCGTAACCTATAACTGTAAGTCTAAACGGCATTTATGTTTGATTCTATAAGTTTCAACGGGTCAGCGAGCTTCCTTCAGGCAAGTTTCTTAATCTTTGACTCATAATAACATGTTACTTTTTCTAAATTTTTGTTTTGTTAACTACAAATTTCATTTCTATTTAGTAATGATGTAGATGGATTCTAATGAAGAAGCGGATATAAACATGTTTTAATTTGCATTTATTATTTAAAATTCAAGTAATGGTCCTAGAATTAAACCAGAACCGAGTGGTTTGGTTCCGACTTAGTTCCATATCTTTAAAAAAATCAATTGGTTCCATTAATAAAAAATCATCTGTTTATGGTTTGATTTGGTTCTTTTGGAACCAGAACCAAACCGAACCACGTCCACCCCTATTATATTCTAATTAAAAATATAAATATATAATTTCAAAACTCTTTCAAAAATGTAAACATTTTTCATCGAGAAAATCGATGAAATTTTTCAATAAAATATTATTTTTTTAAAAATTGTAGATATATACAATTAGATCGTTCGAAAACTATTATAACATGTAATAATTAGTGTTATTTGTGTTTTTTAGGTAAAATGTGTGGTTAAAAATTGGAGAAAGAAAAGATGTGTGGTTAAAAAGTTGTGTTGAAAAATGTGTTGATTATAATCAACAAAATCCGAACACATACTTAATTTGTCTTTTAAAAATATCAAGTATCTCAATTAGTTGGAATTGTAGAGAAAGAGTAATAAGGAAATGATGAACACTTTCAGTAAAGAAAATTTCTATTGGCCTTTCATTATTTAAACCAGTACACTGTAGGTCTATATATACACACTGACCTATACATATACATATTCTATATACACGAGCTAACATTTGTACAATTTTCTCTCTCTCTTTCAGCTTGCTTCACGTCCAAGAATCACGTGATATATTATTCTTCAGGCTCTGATGATTCTGTTGAGTTTGTTGGATGGAGGAACCTTCTAGTGTATTTGCAAAATGCTGTCTTCGAACAATTTTCCCTGTTCTAGTAATTTGCTTATTTTGGTCCTCAGATTCCTTCTCTCTAACACCCCCTTCAAGCTGGAGGTAGTCTCAATAACTCCAAGCTTGTCTCTTAGAAAAACATGTCTAGAATGTGTCACTGGTTTAGTTAAAATATCAGCTACCTGATCAGCTGTGGGAATGTAGTTGATGATCAATTGTTTTTCCAGCACCTTATCACGAACAAAGTGCACATCCAGCTCGATGTGCTTCGTTCGTGCATGATAAACAGGATTGGACGCCAATGCTCTAGCTCCCATGTTGTCACACCAAATCTTGGGAATTTCTTGTTGTTTCAAGTCAAGCTCTTCTAGAAATGAACTGATCCACATTACCTCTGCTGCTGTGTGTGCAAGAGCCCTATATTCAGCCTCAGTGCTTGATCTTGCGATGACTTGCTGCTTCTTTGAACACCAGGCTATTAGATTATCGCCTAAGTAAACACAATATCCAACGGTAGACTTCCTATCATCCGGACAAGATGCCCAATCCGCATCTGCATAGGCTGTGATCTTAAGCTCTTGGGACTCTTGTATAATCAGACCAAGATTAAGAGTCCCTTTCACATAGCTAAACAATCTCTTAAGCAAGTTCCAATGAGCATCAGTTGGGCAATGAAGGAACTGGCTCACCCTATTCACAGCAAATGTGATATCTGGCCTAGTGTGGGTCAAATATTTTAGAGCTCCTACTGCACTCCTGGACATGGTAGGATTTTTCAAACTTTCTCCTTCAGTCCTGCTCATCAGCTTGCCTGCAGCCATGGGTGTGACACTCGGTTTCAAGTGTTCAAGATCAAACCTCTTAAGCATATCGATTGCATACCTTTTCCGTGACATGTAATCCAATTTCATCCCTGAAAAAATCTATCCCCAAAAATTTTGTCAAGTTGCCTAAATCTTTTAAGGCAAATGTGGAGTTCAATTTGTCAATGATATCTTGCAATCTGATATTGCAACTCCCTGTAATTATAATATCATCAACGTAAATGAGTAAGAAAATTTTGCATTCTGCTAAAGACAAGAAGAATACAGAATTATCAGCTTTTGATTGTTTAAAATCTCATTTCAAAAGTGTCTCCTTAAGTGTATTGTGCCATGCTCTTAGAGCCTACCTTAGACCGTATAATGCCTTGTTTAGTTTACAGACAAAAGATGATTTATTCTGATCAACGAAACCCTGTGGTTGCTCCAAGTAAACAGTCTCTTCAAGCTTTCCATTAAGAAATGCGTTATTAATGTCAATTTGTCTAATCACCCAGCCTTTGCTAACTCCCAATGTAAGAATGATCTTTAAGGTTGGTGCCTTTGCCACTGGACTAAATGTGACTCCTTGTGTTTGTAAGAACCCCTTTGCCACTAGTCTGACTTTATACCTCAACACTTTACCATTTGAATCAGTTTTCAGCTTGAATACCCACTTACTACCAATAACTTTCATACTAGGATCATATGGCACTAGAGTCCAAGTATCATTTCTAATAAGTGCATCATACTCTTCTGCCATAGCTTTACACCAGTTGCTGTCTTTCTGTGCTTCAAAGAAATCTGAAGGTTCAATCTCCTTCATACAATCATTCTCTGTTATGACAGAGGAATAAACCTTAGGTTTAAAAATTCCAGCCTTGGCTCTAGTTAACATATGATGTCCCTGTGGTTCTGTGGATTTAATAACACCAGGACTCATATCCTCAACAATTCCCTCACCAAGTTCTGAGGCATTACCCGATAAAAGCTCATTCTCCTCTCTTCCTTGTGCCTCATTTCTAAGGTTGTTTTCATCATGTATCTGATCATTTCTAGTACTGCCCCTTTCAACACTTTCAGCTGAGTTTCTTAGTGCAAGATCAGTAAAAACAGAGTCTACTTCAGCTGAATCTTCGGATTCATTTACTGGATTTAGGTCAATAGGTAATTGGTGCAGAGTGGGAGATGAAATTTTGGGTTGAGCAGATTTATTTAAGAAACCTTCTTTGAAGGGAAAATGTTTCTCATCAAATGTAACATTTCTAGATATGTAAATTCTACCAACAGAATTTAAGCACTTATAACCCTTGTGAGATGCACTGGGACCTAGATAGACACATTCTTGAGTGTGATAATCAAATTTATGCTTTTGATAAGGCCTTAAGCATGGATAACAGGCAGTACCAAAGATTCTAAGTTGTTGGTAGTCTGGTTTCTGATTGAATAGGAGTTCAACTGGTGACTTGTGGTTAAGGAGAGGAGTAGGCAATCTGTTTATTAAGTACGTTGAGGTTAAGAATGCTTCCCACCAAAAGTAAAGAGGCATTTGTGCTTGAGCCAATAAGGTTAGGCCCATCTCAGTTATATGTCTATGCTTTCTTTCCACTCTACCATTTTGGGAAGACGTATGAGGACATGAATATCTCAAGTTAATACCAGACTCAGCAGCAATTCTATCTAATGGCCTATACTCCCCACCAAAATCTGATTGAATGGCCTTGATTTTTCTCTCAAATTGGTTTTCAACCAATCTTTTGAATTGTTCAAAATAATTCACAACCTCAAACTTATGTTTTAACGGGTAAATCCAGGTATACCTAGTGCAATCATCAACAAAGATTATGTAGTACTTAAAAACTGAGGTAGATTTTAAGGGAGAAGGCCCCCAAACATCTGTATGTATTAAGTCAAGTGGTTTTGATGCATGAGAAAAAGATGATTTGAAGGGAAAAGCATGAGATTTACCATACTAACAAGCTTCACAAAAAGGTAGATCTTTATTACTGAATTTAGAACTATTACAGACTTTAAAAACATGACACATGATAGAAGAACAAGGATGTCCTAATCTTCTATGCCAAGTTTCAACTTCTAATTAGGGGTGGGAAAAAACCGACCCAACCCGCCGAACCCGCCCAACCCGATCGGTTTGGGTCCGTTTTTCATGAAAATTGGGTTGAGTTCGGGTTTTTTTAATTTTTTTTTCGGGTTGGGTCGTGTAGCGCCCCGAGTTCCGTATACCCGATTCACTACGTCATTTTCTGTCTAAATTTTTCGAATAATATTTTTGCGGAAGAAATAATTGAAATTCATTTTTGGCAACATTAAATAAACTGTAATGGCCGATAAAATTGAAACATTTATGAAACCATTTGAAATAGTAAATCGAACCATTAATTTTGTAAAGAAATTTACAATGTCATAATTTCTCAAATAAATGAACTTCTCTAAATTATTCGATTGTTTGGAAAAATACGGAAATCATTAACGTCAAACTTTCAACCGTTTAACGATTATTGCCACCATCATTCATCGCTCGCCACCGTCTCCGAAATCTGCAAAACTGTTAAAAAGTAGGGTGAGTATTTCATGGGGGAAATACTCAGTAGACTCATCGCAAATTAATTTAATTTATAAGATGATTAAACACATAAATCCCGGCTCTTTATAAAACGGGCATTGATAGAGCTTCTTTATAAAACTGCTCTTGATAAAACTCATATTGTGCATTACAGCACGGGACATGTTTTGCAAATCACAGGCTCTTTGAAAACAGCTCTTTGAAAACCATATACTTATAAAAACATTTTAATTATGCCAAGCATAATTTCTTTTGAAAGCATAACATAAAATAGGATCGAAATCCTCATAAACATAGGGAGACACAAGAATTTTACCGAACTTAGGTGATAAGAATTCTTATGCAGTAAAATCACAGTAAGTTTTCATCATAACATAGGATAGGATTGAAATCCTCATAAACATAAGAATTTTACCGAACTTCGGTGGCAAGAATTCTTATGTAGTAAGTATACCAAGCATAATTTTCTGAAATTCATAGGGATCAATTGCATCATAACATAAGATAGGATCGAAATCCTCATAAACATATGCGACAGGAATTTTACCGAACTTAGGTGGCAAATCCTCATAAACATATGGAAACATAGGAATTTTACCGAACTTCGTGGCAAATCCTCATAAACATAGGAGACACAAGAATGTTACCGAACTTCGTGGCAAGAATTCTTATGTGTAGCGCTACTAAAACTCCGGTCCCCTTAACATATCATAACTTATCATATGAGACCCATAACAATCTTGGTAGATTGATTTCATAGCAATGATCCAAAAAAAAACATTTTCGTGAAGCATAGGGTATACTTACTTTTCGTAAAAACATAAAGTATATTTTCTTTTCATAAAAACATACTTACTCTTCATAAAAACACAAGGTATATTTACCTTTCATAAAAACATACTTGCTTTTCTTAAAAATTTGACTTTCACAAGTCACATGACATTCATATGAAATCATAATTTAAATCAATTAATAAGTGCGAGTCTACCTCAAATCCGACGAGTGCAAAGTTGAGCGGGAATGACTTCAATTTCTTTAAATTCTCCGTACGCTTCGTCTTAGCCAATAAGTCACTTTAGTCTATCGAATATATAGTTCAAAATGATAAATTATAATTTGAGGACTAAAATTGATGTTTTGAAAGTTGAGGGACTAAAATGAATACTTTTGAAAGTTGAGGGACTAAAATAGATACTTTGAAAGTTGAGGGACTAAAATGAATACTTTTGAAAGTTCAGGGACTAAAATAGATACTTTGAAAGTTGAGGGATTAAATGAATACTTTTGAAAGTTCAAGGACTAAAATAGATACTTTGAAAGTTGAGGGATTAAATGAATACTTTTGAAACTTGGGCTTAAAAGTAAATCAACAGTGACTGAAATAATAGATTTTGAAAATGAAAGGGCTGATTAAAACTCATTTAAAACTTTGGGGCTGAAATGGATAACTTAAAAAGTTGGGGACTGATTTGAAATAACTTTAAAACTGTAGGGACCAAGCTGAAATTTCTAAAAGTGGAAACATTATAATCAGATTCTTTCACTTCTCTCTCTACCATTTCTCTCTCTCTCGATCCAAGCTCTCTCTCTCTCTACACTCATACGCAGCGGTGATTGACTGGATTATGCAGTAGGCGGTGGTAACTGCGTGGATTGTGGTGGTGGTGATCTAACTTGGAAGGAAGCAGGGTGGTTTGGGTGTGGCGATGATGGAGGTTCTGCAGATGGGTTGATTTCGCAGGCAGTAGAGATGGTATTTGAATAAGACAGTGAAGGTGGTGGTTAAGGTGATGCTTGGTTGACAGATTGGTGGTTCCAAATTCCGGTATTGCAGTTTGTGATTGATGGTGTTTAATTGATATTGGTTTGTTTTGGTCGAGACACGATTCTTACGGTGGTTGCAGTGAGTGTGTGTTGATGATTATAGTGATTGTCGTGATGGTGATTTATTGGAGAGAAAAGTGGGAGACATGGGGAATAATTAGTTGGTTTGGTGATGATGATGTCTTGAGGATGAAAGTGGCAGAAATGGTGGAGATAATGAATAAGTAATTGAAAGAAAAGGAAAAATTTAGATTAGTGGAAAAGAATGGAGTAAAGTATGAGAAATTTGGTTTGTGCGTGTGAATGATTATGTCTCAAAATATTTTGATGGATGGGTGGGAGAGAAAAGAAGAACGGGAATTATTTTAGTAAGAATTAGTTTATGTATAATTAACTAAAAATTTGACTAACTTTGATTAGAAAACGTATTTAAAACAGATATATTTTGGACTGAAATACTTTTGAGAATAAATAA
Source organism: Ligustrum vulgare (assembly GCA_963555705.1). Classification (NCBI taxonomy): domain Eukaryota; kingdom Viridiplantae; phylum Streptophyta; class Magnoliopsida; order Lamiales; family Oleaceae; genus Ligustrum; species Ligustrum vulgare. Next base: position 53,920,741 of record OY743171.1, read on the forward strand.
ATTTTGATATAAAAATTGAATTACGTATTTGGACTTGAAATAATTTGAATAAGGAAAATTGAGATATTTTAATAAATTTGGAATTCAAAATGATTTTGAGAATAATATTTTGAATAAATAATTAAAATAACATAATTTTAGAAATTTGGATTTTAATTTAAAATCGAACAAATTCGATATTTCTTGACTTGGTTAGACGAATCCGTCGCGGCATTAATTTCAAAATAATGGGTGAAATAGTAGCGACACAATTTTCTAAATATTAAAATAATTATTAATTGCGTAAAAATTCTGAGTCGCTACATGTCGGGTTGCGGGTTGGGTGAATAACCCGACCCAAAAAAAAAAAGACGTTTTTTTTTTATTATTTTTTATTTATTTTAAGTAATGAAACTTGACTTATTTAAATATTGATTGAACATATTTTAATTTTATTAGCAAGTGTTCAATTTATTGTATTTTTGGTTATTGTAGTGTACATAATTGATTTGAATTAAAGATAGATTTATGATTTTTTTTTTTTTTCAAAATTTTTACTAATTGGGCCAAAGCCCAAACCGACCAACCCGACCGAAATTTGGTGGGTTAGGTTGGGTTGGGTTTGAATTCGTAATTGGATTGGGTTGGGTTGATTTTTTATCAACCCGACCGTAGTAGGTTGGGTTCAGGTTGGGCAAAAAACCGACCCAACCCAACCCACGCCCACCCCTACTTCTGATCCTAAGATACTGGTTTTTGTAGACACGGATGACTCATTTCTGCAGACATTGAAGTTTATTTTGTGGCTGTTGATGTACTGATCTAAGTTGGTGTTTGAAGATCTTGAACATGAGACATTTTTTGAGCTGGAGGTAGGAAAATTCAGCTGATATAGACCATGTTTAAGCTTCCCCTGCACCAGGATCCTTCTTGTTTCTAGATCCTTAACAAAACACGAATTAGGGAAAAATTCAACAGAAACATTATTGTCAACAGTTAACTTTGATATGCTAATTAAGTTTTTTTCCTGATCTTAGGGACATGCAACAATTTTTTAAGAACTAAAGATTTTTCATAGTCAACCACAAAATCTTTAGAACCAATAGAAGAAATATGCAGGGGCGTACCATTACCAACTAGCATTTTTTCTTTACCTTCACACTCCTTGGCAACTGAGATATTCTCCTTGGTTGAGGTGATATGGTGACTAGCTCCCAAGTCAGCATACCAAGCATGATCCTCAACTATGCTGGGGCTAGCAACATAGGCTGATGGTAAAGTATTGCTGTTGGTCTGACCATTAGCCCTATTTCCTCCATACTGATCATCATACCTGCTATAACACCACTTAGCAATGTGGTTGTTCATACCACATATCTGACACGAGCTTCTATTCTCATTAGACCCGATAAACCTTCCTCTACCTCTTGATCTTCCCCTAAAATTAGAGGTTTGACCACCTCTGTTATGTCTTCCACTGAATGGTATGCCCCTCTGATAATTTCCTTGAGCCAGATTAATAGAGCCGAAGCTGTGTCTGACTTGATTGAAATACTCAAGTCTTCTCTCAAAGGTCATAAGTATGGAAGTCATCTCATACCAGGTTATTTCATCCCTGCTACTGATTTGAACCACAATGGGCGTGTATTCTTCATCCAAACCAGCCAGAACCTGTGTCACCAGATCACTGGTATCTATCTTCTTCCCTGCTACTTCTAGATTATCAGCCAGATTTTTTATTGAGGTGAGATATTGGTCCATAGACATAGGACCTTTCCTGATCCGTTGCAGCTCTGAGATAAGAAAGGTTACTCTGGACATGTTGAGTATCCCATAGTTTTCATTTATGGCCTTCCATAGCTTGCTCGAATTTTCACAACCCATCACCCTCATTACAATCTCTGAAGTCATCGATGAATAAAGCCATCCCATAAGTAGCTGATCAGTCATGATCCACTTTGAGTATTCTGGATTGGCAACATTTTCCACTGTGGTACCAGTTTCAGTGATAACTTGGTTGGAGGAACCTTCTAGTGTATTTGCAAAATGCTGTCTTTGAACAAATTTCCTTGTTCTAGTAATTTGTTTATTTTGGTCCTCAGATTCCTTCTCTCTAATACAATTACTTTCGAAAACAGTAGTAATACTTCAAACACATTATGTGTGTCGTTCACCCTTTATAGAAGACGTGCTTAGCACGTTCTTACTACTAGTATAGTTAAAAAGTGATATGAGAAATTATGTAATTTGTCTTACTTTAATAATATTGTAGCGGTTTATAAATTAATTTATTTATAATTTTAAGGTAAAATGTGCGATTAAAAAGATTAGAGAGAGAAAATATGTGTGGTTAAAAGTGATTTCAAAAATTTTATGATTTAGAAATTAATTTATAAACCATTTACCAAACACTTGCTTTAATAAACTTATTTATAATGAGTCTACCGGACACTACATTATTATCCCAAATTTTTTAAGGGTTGGACAATCTCATACCTTGACTGTCTGACCCTTTTATACCTCTACTTTTCTTGCTTATATATATATATACATCTTTCCAGCATCATATCGAATGATTTAAAAAAATAATAATAAAAAAAAATAAAGAAAAATTATAATGCATTTTTTTCCTTCCTTCAAACTAGCTAATATTTATTTTGAATTTAATGAGTAATTATAAAAAGACATTTTTAATCGATATTTTTAAGTGACATTATCACATGATATCGCTGGAATTCTGCTTACAAGTAACGAATCAACGATTCTACCAAAAAGTCATGTTAAGGTGTAATAAAAAAACTACTTTTAAATTTTATAAGATGTATATAAATATAGGATTATTACTCTGTTTGACCACATAAAATAAAATATATTTCTCTCATTTTCAATCACATTTAAGTATAAAATAATACTACACATAAAACTATAAAAGATTCTATTTTTATCACACGTTCCTAAAAATAAAAAATTACTATTCAAAATTTATTTGTACAAATAAATTCTTTAAAATCAATATCAAACAGACTATATAAAAAATTGATTATAAGTCTCTATTTGACAAATTTGTTTAAAAATATTACCTCAAATCATTTTTTATTCAAACACATTTTCTTTCTCAACTTTTCAATCAGATATTTTACCTATAAACTCAAAAAATTACGTTTTAAACACAAAACTTTTAATAAAATAATCTTTAAAAAAATGCTCCATGGAGAAATTGCTAAGATGGGGGTGCTTCACCTACACAACTTTTGAAAATGAATTTCTTTTGATTGGTAATACAGTTTGGTTTTTAAACTGATTTATTTATAATTTTGATGTAAAAAATAATGATTGAAAATTGAAGAGAGAAAATGTGTATAATTAAAAAATAGTTTGAAAAATAATGTAATTTATAAAATGATTTAGCCTCAGTTCGGGAAAATAGTTTATAAATCATTTATAATCACTCCAATTTCTAATACAAATTTTTAATTATATGTCTTTTTTCTCTTCAATTTTTAACCATATCTACCTCGAGATTCACAAAATAAACAAAAAAAATTTAACCTCCGAGCAGAGACTTATAAAACTCTCTGTTTGTTAAAATTTCTTGTTTAAAAATATTTTTTTATGATTTTTAGGTAAGTGTGTGGTTGGAAAATGAAGATAAAAAATATGTATGATTAAAAAGTGATTTGAGAAATTGTGTTAAAAAAATATGTTTAATACATGATCGCCAAACGGAGGCTTATTATGATTAACAAACGGTCATTTGTTGTAAACTTCATAAGATATTAAGGTCTATGCAGTAGTTTAAAAAATAAGAATGCACGCTATACTATGGAACAAATGCCTTTCTGCAGCGCTTTGAAATCCGAAACAGCAAATCCCATGTTAAAGACAGCGCGTGTCTGTCATTTCTTATAAAAAACGTCTAGGAGGTAGCGTACGTGCCAGAAATCGCGTGAATTGGTAAGAATTCCTCGAAGAGCTAAAAACCAAATGACGTAATGAGCTAAATACGGTGGTTGTTGCTTGAACCGAGGTGGCGGCCCAAAATCCAACGGATACTGTGTTTTTGCATGGTTTACTGTGTACTCAACAGTAAATTCACTCTATTGTTTGGAATTTACTGTATTTCATAGTAATTTTTTGTATTTAACCCTCGTCAATTTTAAGAAGTTTTTTGAAATAATATTGTTTTCTTTGTGTTTCGATTTTAAGTTTTAAGTTTTGAATTTTGTTTTGAATTCTGAATTTTGATTGTTTATTTTGAGATTGTTAAAAACATGTTCTCTTTGTAATTTTGAAAAATTATTTTCAAAAATAGAAAACTGAAAAAGTTTACTTTATAATTTTTTGATATATTTATTTTGTGATATTTTATATATAAAAAATGATTGATTTATTGAATTACATTAATTTTAATGTCAATAAATTAGTTAGTTTTCTATGTCAATAAATTTATCATTAATATTGTTTCACCTAAACAATAATTCAACCCCAATCCCCATACAACAAAATCTTAATATGAATCTATATATAATGGTAAAATAACAAGAACTTCAACAGAAAGAAGTGTCTCATTTTACCAAAAAAAAAAAATCTTAATATGAATCTATATATAATGACAAAATAACATAAGAACTTCAAGTGAATGTAGTGTCTCACATTTTCCAAAAAAACAAATAAATAAAAACAATTTACAAACAAAAAAAAAAACTTAACATGAATCTATATATAATGACAAAATAACATAAGAATTTCAAGTGAAGTAAGTGTCTCACATTTACAAAAAAAAAAAAAAAAAGCTTAACATAGATCCATATATAATGACAAAATAACATAAGAACTTCACGTGAATATAGTGTCTCACATTTTCAAAAAAAAAAAAAAAACTCAAAACACGCGTTTTGGTCCAAATCGCTAGTTTTTAGACTTTTTAACAAAAAATATCCAAAATGCAATAAACTCGTTTTGAGTTTTCTTTGTATTTTTTTTTTTTTTTTTTTTGTATTTGGAAAAACGCATTTCTGAAAATGAGTAAAGTGAACGCGTTTTCGTCTTTTCGATATTTTCAAAAATCGAAAACTCAAAACGGTCTGAAAACAGTAAAGAGAACAGACCCTAAGTGTTTGAATAGTAATTTTATCACCCTCAATTTATAAAATACTTCATCCGTCTCACAGGGGTAGTCCACTATTCCTTTTTCGTCCATCTCAAAATAATAGCCCACTTTTTTTTTAAAGTGATGTTAATATTTTAGGTTCCATTTTACCCTTATTTAATGTGTTTTTTATAAACTTATTTATTTATGATTTTGAGGTAAAATGTAATGGTTGAAAATTGGAGAGAAAAATGTGTGTAGTTAAAATTTGATTTGGAAAATTGTATTTTTTATAAACATATTTATAAACAAAAAAAAAATCTTTTACCCAACTGTAACTTAATTTAAATGAATTTATATTCTTTCAATTTTATGAAAAATTACAAAATTTATTAGGGGTATATTAGGAAAAGAGATTATAAAACTTATTTTTCCAATCACATTAATTAACATTTCTTAATTTGTGTTAAAATTGGTAGGAAATTATCTTTATGGGACGGAAGAAATACAATTTTTCAAATTACATTTAATCATTCACAATTTCTCTCCCAACTTTACAATTACATATTTTAACTAAATTTATAAATAAATTAATTTTTAAATCACATTTTTTTTTTTAAATAGAGGTTTAGTTAAAAGTATGAAATCTTTTATTAATTTATGTGTAATATAATATCTTATTGTAAATGTATGATAGGAAAAAAATAGATAAAAAAATATATTTTGTTTATGATTGGCCAAATAAGGGTTTAGGGCGTGTTTGTTAATGAAAGATTTTTAAATTTAATTTCAATCATACGTTTCGACTCCTGTACTTCAATGAAATTATTAAAACCTTTTATAAACAAAGCCTCTAATTTTTAACATAATCATTATAATTTATAAAATAAATAACACAATTTTCAAACTAATTTTTATCCATACATTTTGTATCCACTTTTCAATCATATCGAAAATATAAATAAATCAATTTATAATTATTATATTGTTCCCGAACAGAGCCTAATTTAGCATCTATTTGGTAAGTCAAATAAACTGATTTAGAAATTACACAATTTCCCAAATAACTTTTTAATCACATACATTTTTCTCTCTCCAATTATCAATCACTACTCTTTACCTAAAAAATATAAATAAATTAATTTATAAACCACGTAGTGTTATTAAACGGAGGCTATAAGGTATAAATAATACAATTTTTCAAGTCATTTTTTTAATCACAAACATATTTATAATTTTGAGATAAGATTTGTGATTGAAAAGTAGAGAGAAAATGTTTGTTTTTAAAAATCGTTTGAGAAATTATGTGATATTTTACCAAATAAATAGTTAATCATACATATTTTTTCAAACAATTTCTCAATGAATATTTCACCTAGAAACAGAAAATGTTTTAGAAACAAGATTGGAGTAGATGAATTCTTATTATATCTTTGTCCTTGTTTGATATTGATAAAAATCAGATTTTCAGTAGATTTTGATAAAAATTGATGATATATGTGATTGAAAAGTAGTGAACCCCATAAAAATGTGATTAAAATTAAATATTAACTTTAAATGAGATAAAAATCTAAAAATGTGGTGGAATTAGAAATGGCCTTTGCCCCTTTCAATGTAATGAACTTTTATGCCTCCGTTAAATTTATTTATAAACAAATTTTATATTTTTATTAAATTATTTTTTAATTACGAGTGTGTTCTTTTAGATTTAATATGAAATATTTTGTATCAAATCAAGGAATTGAAATTATTTTTTGATTTATTTGTATTTTATAGGTAAGATGAAGGGTTAAAAATTGGAGAGAGAAAATGTGAATGGTTAAAAAGTGGTATGGAAAATTGTGTAAATTAAATTTTTGTAATCATTCCAAATTAATACCCAGCCAAACACATCGTATATAATTTTTCAAAATACTTTTTAACTGAATATTTTAAGTCGAAAATATCACATTTTTTATTTATAAACAAAAAATATTTAACACAGACTATATTAACACTTCAGTCTTCAAATAACATATTGTCCCAAATCATGAAACTCATACGTTTGTTCAAATCACTTTATATTACATTTTTATTTTAAAAATATTATACTTTATATTATATATATATATTTTAACAAATAGGAGCTTGAAAAATCACTACCCAAAATTTTTTCTCCAAATAGTACCTTGTCTATCTGTCATGATCGATCACGTGACCTACTTTTTATAGAAAAGCCATAGCGGCGTACCGAACCCCGAAACACACCCCTGTTCACTTGCTTAATAATGTCTCTGCTGCACTGTGTGCCTGCAGATTCTCACACACACTCTCTCTCTCTCTTTCACACTCACATACACTGAAAAGGTCTACTAGGGTTTTTGTTTGTTTTGTTTCTATATATTTACAAAGTGGTACAATTTTTCACCCATTTCCCGCTACTGATACTGATTGTACCGTCTATGATATTTGTTGTTTAAGATTGTTACTGTTAAACTCTTCGCGTGAAACGGATAAACCCTAGTACCCAAAACGGTGAAGGAAGATCACAGTCAAAGTTGCAGAGAGACTGATAGAGAGAGAGAGTGAGAGATAGATAGATACATATATACATACAGACAGACAGCTGGTGTTTATAGAGTTAGTGTGTGTTTGTGTGTGTGATTTCGGGAGTATAAAGGAGAGAGGCATGCAGCAGCACCTGATGCAGATGCAGCCCATGATGGCAGCCTATTATCCCAGCAACGTCACAACTGATCACATTCAACAGGTTTTCCTTCTTCTCTGTGGATTTTTTCTTCTCTGTGGATTTCTGTTCAAACTTTTCTTCATCTGCTATTTCTTTTTCACTTGGCCCCTCTGCCATTTTTCCTGCTTTTCTCCCCCTGACTGTCACCTTGTTGCTCAGTTTCTCCTTTCCTTGCTGGATAATTTGGTATTTGGTGGGGTTTTGTTTTTTGCTTCTGTTGGTAATTCCTACAATTGAAACACAGGCACTTATAATATAATGAATTCAGAACTGTCCCCTCTTTGCGGCTGCTTAATCAGAAAATAAGCCAAGTGCACCAGCTAAATCCGAGAGCAAGTCCACTTTGGAGTTGTACCTTGTTATTCGTTAAAATAAGGTCTAGAGCCCCTCACACACCCAAAAGGGTCCTTCAAAATCCTTAGGAATATTAGGATTTTCTGTTCATTCCGACATAGACCTTGTGCACAAGATTCTTTAATAAAGCTTCATGGGAAGAATAACATGTATAATAAGGAAACTATGAATGTTTGCGGACTAAACATTGCTTGCAGTATAACTTGGAAAACCTTCATTTTTAAATTTCAATCAAGAATAATAGAATTTTCCTGTTAAAACATATTTACCTGTGTATAATATATTAATATATTTGGTAACGCCCGGCTATAGATAGATTTTTATTGTTATCCATCCTAATAATATGGAATGAAAGTTGAGTGTATAGTTTAAATGAAAAATTTGCAAAAAATCTTGCATGTATAACATAATACAAGTATAATCCATTTTGTGTTTCTGATTTTGTCTGCTTAATATTGGCTATAAATCATGACTGGTTTTGTATGTTGTTGATTTTATATGATCTGCAGTATCTGGATGAAAACAAGTCACTGATTCTGAAGATTGTCGAGAGCCAAAACTCAGGGAAAATGAGTGAATGTGCAGAGTAACTACTATAACTTTCTTTGCTTCCTCCTTCCTTGATCCCAAAGTATTGGATTTGTTTATACTAGCTATTCTAATAGTTCACTGGATTCAATTTCTTAAATTGAAGAGTGTTGAAGGAGGGAGTTTTATTTTTTATTTTCTCTCTCCCCCAGGTAGATTTAGGAGCTGGGATTCTCCCATTATTATATTTATTGTTCAGTTGAACTAAAAATTTGATAAATGGGTTTCCATCGTTGCTTTTAGTTGATTGCAGACAATTTTTTCTCAAAACATATTCAACCGAAATCTTGAATATTGTGTTATCAACTAGTTTCCTTTTTCTTCGGAGAAACCTTGCAACTGATGTTAATGTTTTGCTGAAGGGGAGATCGGCCTTGTAGAAACGAGAAATTCTTTTAAACTTTTCTCCTTTTCTTTTTTTTGGGGGCTAAAGTAGAGTATTTGGGTTTTCCGTGTTCCATTTCCATTGAAGCAAAGTTCGGTTATAGTTGATAATTTTTCTTTCTGTCTTGTCATGGCAGGAACCAGGCCAGGTTACAAAGGAACTTAATGTATCTAGCTGCTATTGCTGATTCACAACCTCAACCACCTAGCATGCATTCTCAGGTACTTGGCTGCAATATTTTTTCATCAGAAGGGATTCCTAGAGAAGAATCAGTCATGTGCTTGAATGTTGACCTTTGATTTTACATTTGGTAAACTGAATACTTCTGTTTGGACCGAACCAATATTATTGTTTGCTTTTCTTGAAGACAAGGCTTTAAATAAGTTGGATCCCTCTCTAGAAGCTTAGACGAAGTGGTTCAACTTGACTTCAATAGTTGCCTCTTGTGAAAATTGTTCACGTGCTAGGCCTTTACGAATTCAATGAAAAATGAATCCTGCCTACACATGAGATTGGGATGTGATGAAGACATTTTAGATAAACAAGTTTGATCGCTCTACAAGAGCTTATATCCTTTTAATGAAATGATTCAAGAATTTTCAAAATAAGTATTTTAACCTTTGTTGATACTGAATAATCGATTCATGAATCGGGAAAACTCGGTGCTTTTTTGTTAGAAGTTTACTAAAATTTTATCAATTGCTTAAACTTCAATTTTGCCAATATTTGAGACCCTTTATAATGAGGTTTTTGGGAAATATGTATTTTCAAATAGTTATTTTTTAAGGCGTGGTTAAAGTAAGAGAGAAAAATGTGTTAAGATTTCATTGAGGATCAAACATAGGGGCTTAATTTAAATATTTCTTGGAATACACAAAATCTGGTAGAAATTTTATCAAGAACTTCGTAAAAAACCCTCATTCATATCGAAATTATGATTCACCGTCTTGTAGTATCCTGGAGGTGGGATTTTGCAGCCTGGGGCTCAGTACATGCAGCATCAACAAGCTCAACAAATGACGCCTCAATCACTTATGGCTGCTCGCTCGTCTATGCTATACGGTCAACAGCAATACTCAGCACTTCAACAACAAGCTTTACACAGCCAGCTGGGAATGAACACGGGGGGAAGCAGTGGACTTATGCTGCAAGGGGAGCCTCATGGTGGTGGACTTGGATTTCCTGACTTTGGCCGTGGCACCAGTACTGCAGAGGCTGGGAGGGCAATGGCAGGAGGAGGTAAGCAAGAAGTCGGTAGCAGTGGGCCTTCCGAAGGGCGCTCAGGTGATGGGGGCGAGTCTCTCTACTTGAAAGATGCCGATGATTGAATTAAAGGATAAGTATGGTCGATGAACCTACTCGGGAACGTTGAAATAGGTACCCTCTTATCTCAGTGAGAAACAGAAACTTAAGGTCTGTTGTTATGGACTTGTAATCTATTTCTCTTTCTTAAGAATAGAACTGGATTTTCGTATGTAATTTGAGGATTGTTGTTGCTGCTATAAAATTTTGTATATTTCTACTTCATTCTACCGCGTATTTTGGTTCAATCGTCCACTGTTTACTGGAAAATTTATAAACAACATGTTTTTCAAATTTTTTTCTTAAATTACTTTTCAACACATTGTGTTATATTTATCTATTTTTCATTGAAATAAAATTTTATTACGTATAATTTGGTTTGTCTTTTGATTACTACGTTGAAAGGTTTCAAGTCTTTGTACGTTACATTGGCTATTGTGGTCGTATGATGAGGTTTTACCTTTATCATGTGATGCAGGATGGTGGCTTGTATTCGCTTTAAATTGATTGCTGTTTTAACTTTAAAAAGAGTTTTTAATATATATATATATACCTACCTACCATGAGAGGGTGGGGTGTGGGTTTCTTATATGAGTTTTAGATCAAAACTCATATATATATATATATATGTATATATATATAGTGTTGCAGAGCCGATCTAGTGCAATAGATATGACACTCATTCGACAAGTGTCGATCGAGTATTGGATATAAGTGGGTGGGTCCCACTGCCCACCCATAAGGGGAGGGGATTGGGGGTTATGGCCCACAAGTGAGTTTGATAACAAATTCGCTTGTGGATTTTAGATCATTTTCATATAGTGTTATTGATTTTGTTAAGAGTTGTAGATTAAATACTCGTGCAAATCATTTTTCACTACAAGATATTCCCTTCCCCCGAATGATCTGTACCAATAGGGAAATCCCAATTCATCGTCAAAAAGCATCATTGAAACACATCGAACAGTTTTTGAGCTACATTTAGCTGAAGCTTAAGAAGTGGGGAAATGTTTGGTGTGCAGGACTTGTACGCACTACACACGGTAGCTGCTACAGTATCTTATCTGAGTGTATTGGTTCCTGTACACAGATCATAACTTGAGGAAGTGTACTTAATTGTGACTTTTAAAAGACTTTTAATGAACTTTCAAGAGATTTTTATAAATTTGTTGAGAATTATAAAAACTCTTCCATTGATTTTCATAGACTTTTCCCAAAGACTTTGAGCAATTTATTGTACATAGAAAACACCCCCAACAACATTTTAATTATGCATTACCCGTCATTATTATTATTATACATCTTTAATTAAGAACCTCTCTATAAAAAATAATAAATAAAAATTATAGACCATTTCCTGTATAAATCAAAAATTGAAAAATTAAACAAAAATATAAAAAATAGAAGCGTTAAGAAAATAAACTTTAGTCACATAAATAAATTGCAAAACAATAAAAAATGCTTATTTTCAATTGCATTCTAGCTAACTATAATAAATCAATAAGTAATATTTGTAATTTGTGATTAAATAATAAATTGTGATTGGTCAATTATATAAATTGTGATCGAAAAAAAGTTATGATCTATAAATTTGTAATATGTGATCCAAAAATAGGTCATGATCAAACAATTTTGTAATATGTGACCTAGAAATAACCTGTGACGAATTAATTTTTTGCTAAAAAGTGACCCCTAATTTTTTATTTGTGAGTGTCACTATAATTTGTTTGTTAGTGTGACCTAATTCTATAGTAGTGCGATCTTAGTATATTTAGTTAATAAAATATGTTTTTATTATTTATTTTAATTAAAACTATAATTAAAACCTGAATTTAGAACTTTAAAACTTTTTTACTTAACTTTGAATTTTGTATTTCTAATCCCCTTATTTATGTATTATTCTTTTTTCTGAATTAGGTGAGTGAAATTAATGTAAGGTCTAATTATTAGTGTCAGTTTTTACTGTGCTGGGCTTATTAGTCCAAGCCCAACACAGTCATCCGCCATGAATTTTAGACTAAAGCGATACATGTATTGATATTTACCAGATATCTTTCTGTTTTAACCAGTATCGATAACAAGATAACATCAAGGTCTGATTTTATATAAAATAACATATGTGATATAAAAAAAAAAAAAAATTTGAAGCGAATTTTGTGTGCTACAAGTATTGGTATCAGAGCTTCGATTTGCAGGTTCTATAGATCTCGTGATATATATATGAGTCAACATCTTCTTTCCAACCAGCCAAGGTATGTTATGCAAATAAAAGAAAACTTGAACATTTTGCATTATATAGAAGTTATATTCATCATTTTACATTTCCAAAATGTTATCAAAAGGAGGGATACGTGTTTAAAAGGGGAAAGGGATAAACTAAGCATATGGAGATGGGGGATCCATAGGAACATCAGGGGCTCGAGTCTCGATGGATAAGCGCTGCTCTATCACACCAACTCGAACAGATAAATTCTGGATTGATTGCAGGATAGTCGTTGATGCATTCCTCAACTTCTCCATGAATGCGGTCCAATCAAGAGTCTGAAATGATGTACCCTGAGTCTCGGTGGCATGCTCCTCTCTAGCTCGATTGGCCTCAGCCTGAACTCCCATACCCTCAAAGCCAACATCAGCACCAGTATCTTCACCCTCGCCTGCAGCTCCAACTCCCTCGCCTCCAACTCCCTGTCAATCACCACTTGCAGCATGAGCGTTCGTCACTCAGAATCCAAGACGTGACTCGGTATATCCCATCTTGGCTAAAGTGGCCGGTACAAAAGTTTGGTTCAAATGAACCGACTGTAAAAACTCTCCTTCAAAACTAATTCCCTCATGACGTAAAATCGCCATTACTTCCTGTCCATATAATAACCTACTACCTTGGATGCTCGCACTCTCAATCAAACCATCCAAAATAAGATTCACTAAATCCACTTGCCTATCCCTACACGCTCTCCCCAAAAACCATAAGTCTTCAGCCTGCAAGGTGGAATGTTTATATCCACAAGGCTTGATCAAGTGAGTAAATATAAGATGAAATTTGCAATGGAACGGTAGAAGCGGCGCATGATCAGAAACATCAATGAGGGTAGGATCATAAAAAACAAACCTACATGCGCTTACTTTCTCAAATGTAGAATCATAAATCTCTCCACCCTCTTGTACCTCAAAAATCTCTCGAATCTTAGATGGACCAACCCAAAAAGTTTTCCCTTTCACCATTGTTTTTAAGATCCCATCACCTCGAGCTCTCCTTTCATTTTCAGTCTCCCTATCACAACTTGTTTGGATTTTTACAATTGCATAAAAGAATTGAATTGACCTCTCACATATCTTTTCCCCCATTCTCAATAAACTTGAACCAACCGAAATGCTCGAAATAAGGGAGAAATTCAAATTCAAAAGAACGAAGAAATGAAAGTTTTAGAACTCCTTCCGGTAGTATAGGTAATTTCTTTAATACTAGAAAACGGGATTGAGTCTCCGTATTAAGGAAAAATATGTTGGGAAAAGTAGTTAAATCATCAAAATGATCCTCACTATGTTCCTCAACAACTTTTCCTTACCCTTACCACCTCGACCCCTACCCCTACCACGACTAGATGAAGAAAGATCCCTACCTCGACTTGGAGCAGTGGCAGTTCGTCTAGGGCGTTGGGCAGGCGGAGGATTGACATCCACATCATGAACTCATTTTGTAGTGGTTAATGCACTTCGGGGGAAGAAATTTCTGTAGAACTTGTACCCTTTGATTGAGTAGCAGTATGAGACGAGGATTTCTTTGAATTAGAAGAAGCTTCCCCAGAACTTGAGGAAGAGCTTGGAATAGCGACCGGTTACTTTATTGGCACAACATAAGGAACCAAATTGCTTGATGGTTGATTCTTTTTCGCCCTGTGCTTGATTCGAGCATGATGATAAGATTTGTGAAGAATTAGAGGAACTTACCGAAAAATGAGCGAGAAACTTGGAGAATTTTTTGAAATTATGCGTAAAAATGACCCCAAAAGTCCTCTTAAATCGCGATAATGCATTGAAGCAGTGCAAAGTTTCTGCTTAAGCATGTATCGATACATTACTTAAATGTATCGATACACTTAACAATTGAGAAAAATTGAAAATGCTAATTACAAATATTACTCATAAATTAATAAATAAATAAGTAATCGAGTAATTTTCATATGAATAATTATTTTCACTATTAAAGTTAAAATTAGTAATAATAATTAATTTGATACAATCATAAGAGTTTAAAAAGATTCTACCTAACCCGATTTAGTATTAATACTCCTTAATAAAATCTTAATACTATACATCATAAATAATAATTTATTATTTATTATAATTTATATTCAATGAGTTATAATTATATTTGTATAATATGATGATTTTAATAATTTTCATTTTATATTTCATTATATAGGAGATACAAAGTATAAGTTCTTTTATCGTTTACATAAGATGTGCGAAGCACGTGATGGAATACTAGTAAGTATAAATCAATGAAATGCTAGTGAGTTGTGTAATTGAAAAGCTATGACCTGGTAAATGGTGTTAATAGGGTTAAATACATATGTAAATATTTTAAAAGATGAAATTTAAAATTTGAGAAATTTGTGGTTTTAGTACAAAATAGTACAAAAATAAGCTCATGTTCTCTTTACTGTTTTGAGGTCGTTTTCTGTTTTTATTTTCGAAAACGCTAAAAACGCGTTCTCTTTACCATTTTCGAAAACGCATTTTAGAAAACAAAAAAAAAAAAATTTGTACACAAAACGGAAAACGCCCGAAACATCGTTTTGGGCGTTTTGTGTGTATTTCGACAAAAAATGTCCAAAACGCGGAAAACGGGTTTTGGAATTTTATTTATTTTTATATAGAATTATCTTAACTTAGAACTAAGCTTAATATAAAGTTTTTATTTTTTTTATTTTTTTTAGAATTATCCTAACTTGGAACTAAGCCTAAATAAAGAATTTTTTTTTTATTCTTTTATTTTTTTTTTGAGAATTATCCTAATTTGGAACTTAGTTTAAATAAAATTTTATTGAATTCAATATCAACATTAAAAAAAAAAATTAAATGAGAATTCTTGTTGTTATATTTCAAAAAATGCAATGATAAATGGACTCTGGTGGTTTTGAAAGAACTTGCATTTTCTGGATTTTAATAGAAGTAGAGCTTTCTCAAGTCTCGAACCTGACCAAGCTGTGTTAATATAGACTCTTAATGCTCACATTAATGTGTTGCATGTAACCATATTTTTAGTGTATTGTGAAAGGAAATTTGAGTTGGAGTTAGTAGTATTCTGCAAGCAAATTAATTAAAAATAGTTTAAATAGTGTTCTGCAAAATTTCAAACAGAACGTGTTTTCCAGCTTTTCATTTTCAAAAACAGTTTTCAGAAATGACAAACCAAACGCGTTTTCAGCAAATTTGAAAACAAAAATGAAAACACAAAACACAAAACATTTTCGAAAATGGAAATACAAAATAAAATACAAACAGAACGCCACCTAAGGTTTTTAGTTAATAAATATGTAATCAAATATATTTATTAATTAAATAGGTGATTAAATAGATTGATGTCACAATTATACAATTTATGGTCACAATAACAAATAACAAATTTCATAGGCAACAAATTATGAGGTTTCTCGATCACAAATTATATAAATTGTTTGGTCACGACTTAATTCCTAGTCACAAATAACAAATTTGTAGATCACAACTTATTTTCGGTCATAAATTATCAAATTAATCGGTCGCAAATAATATATATTAAAGGTCACAACTTATTTCTGGATCACAAATCAAAAAAATCATGGTTCACAACTAATTTCTCAATTACAAATCTTTGATCATAACTTATTTTTCGGTCACGAATTTATTACTTGGTCATATATCACAATCATGACTTGTTTCTCGATCATAGATTATAAATGTAATTGATCACAACTTCATTCTTGATCACTACTAATTTTGTGGTAACAAGTTATCGATTCAATTGGTCAAAATCTATTTCTCAGTCACAAACCACGAATTTACAGGCCATAACTTTTTTTTTTGGTTACAAATCTCTAATTTCATAAGTCACAATTTATTTAACGATCACAAAATTTAAATTAATTGGCCCAACTTAAAAAATTGAGTCACAATCTCAATTTTTTAAAATCACATAATTTTATTTGTCACAAATTACAAATTTATTGGTCACAGACTCACAATCAATCGTAATCATATCTTACCTTGAAAATCCAAATAAATCAAAATTATAAATCCAATTCTCTTTATAATGCCGCCAAACACAGCCTTTCATTTATAACTTTTACCGAACAGTGTTTTATAAATATACACAATTCCTCAAATTATTTTGGGTAACCAATATAAATGGTCCCTAACGTTTGGGTTTATTGCGAAAATAGTCCCCAACGATTGAATTTTGGCATTTATATCCTCAAATTCATCAAACGTTGCGAGAATGGCCCCTACCGTTATATTATGTTAATTCCAACCGTTAATTGCACTATTTGACTTTATTTTTATATCTTCATAAGGACATTTATGTCTTTATCTAATTTTTCACCTATTTTACATCCAATTGAAAGGTTGCATGCAGACAACATCTTTGGAATGAAAATGTTTTGGCGTATTAAATCCCTAATCCACAAACGTTTGGCGTATTTAGTCCCTAACCCACAAAAGTTAGTATATTTAGTCCCTAGCATATTAATTCACCGTTTCAGTTTGAGACCCATTATTTCAAATAATGTGATTTGTAATTGTAATTTTTTGAAGAATTTGGGGTTAAAAAAAGATTTTTTTTAATTACGTCTAAATTATTTTATTGATTGAAAACTTCATTTTTATTTAAAACTCGTTTTAAACCTCACATTCAATAAATAAAATTATTTATACATAAATTTATAAATGGTTTAACAAATAGTGACTTATTAATTTACAGATATTGATTTTAGGGACTGACAAAAAAGGGAATTAAGCCGATCGAATTGAAATTGAACCGAGAAGATTGAAGTTTATTCTTGATTTTAAAGTTAATAAAATATTTAAAAAAAAATCACCATGATAATGGGTCAATTACACAAAATACCACTTATGTTTGTGCAAGATTTCAAATTTACCATTAAAGTTCAAAACTTACTTAATTTATCACTAATGTTTCAATTGTTTACTCAAACTATCACTTAGTGCAAAAACAATCATATTTAAAGATAAGGACTCAAATGTGTAATTTTGACCCCCAAAATAAAATTGCAGGAGAGGCCCTTGTCACCATATTTTGGTTCATCGGTATCCCATCTACTCTAGTTTCAGTTTCTCCCATTTCCTCACTATCACTTGATCCAAATATATGCTCTAGTGTAACTTGGAAAGATTCCTGATCTTTGTTAGATAATAAACTCTCCACATATTTGCTTAAATTTTGAGTTAGACCCTAAGAACCCATTACAGAGTTTCCTTGAAGATGCACAGTTCCATTTGAATTTCCAGCATCTTTGTATGCTTACTGGTTAGTGGATGTTACGGATTTAGGCCTCAAGATCAACCACAAAGAATCACAACAGGTATTAAACACAAAATACCCAAAAACTTTATTAAAGCAACTGATTATAAAAATATCAACAAGTTTTACAAAGAAAATGTCATAAACTTAAAGAAATCAAACAAACTCAAAAATCGCACAAATATACAAGTTTTACAGAATCAGAATTTGTAAAATAACCACAAAGATATAACCCTGATTCATTAATCATTAAGAATCAGGAACCACAAAGGAACAATAATATGCGATTGAGAGATGAGTTTTCTCTCTGATTTTCGAAGAATAGGGCAAATCGCCAGAGAGAGAAAAGGAGAGAGATTAGAGCGTGTTGTGGAAGAATGTACAGCAGATGAAAAGGCGTCTCATATGAACGTCTTGGATCAATCCTTCCAAAATCAACGACTGAGAATGAGACGTCTGTTTTAGATGATAAGGTCAGGTGATATGTTGGGCTTCCGGACCTTGGGCTGGTTTTGGTCCTCAGTCATGGGCCAAAGAATAAGTCCACTGATTCCTTAAAGCTTCAGCAATCATGGGCTTCAACAAAAATTCTGGTCCAAATACCAATGGGCTGATCCAATTGCTTATCAACATACTCCACCACAATTAGAACAGCATGATCTGCAAAATAAAATAGCAGCATCAAAATTCTAATAGGCTTAAAAACTTTAATGCATCTCTAAATTTATTTACAGGTATCACTTTAGTTCTAGCATCAGTTGGATTGCATTCAGTAGGTATTTTCTCAAGTTTAATAGTGCCCTTCTCTAAAACGTCTCTTATAAAATGAAACTTAACATCAATGTGCTTAGATCTATTATGAAAAACAGGATTTTTACTCAAATATAAGGCACTTTGGATGTCTGTACAAATATTGATAGAGTTTTCATAAGAATGACCCAATTCTTCTAAAAAACCTTTTAACCAAATAGATTCTTTCACAGCCTCAGTAGCAGAAATATATTCTGCTTCTGTGGAAGAAAGTGCAACTAATTTTTGAAGTTGACATTTCCAGCTAATGCAGGTACCATTTAAAGTAAAGAAATAAGTTGAAATAGACTTCCTATTATCTATGTTACCAGCAAAATCTAAATCAATAAAGCCTTTAAGAAAGAAATTATATTTTTGTTTTGCAAATATAAGGCTTAGATTGGAAGTACCTTTCAAGTATCTGAATAAGCATTTCATTGCTTCCCAATGAGCTTCACATGGTTTACTCATAAATCTACTAAGTACACTTACAGCAAAAGAGATATCAGGTCTTGTACAGACCATTAAATACATAACAGAACCTATAGCATTCTGATAAGGAACAATTTTCATTCTATTCTCTTCTTCTAAAGTTCCAGGAGATTGATTAACAGAGAGTTTGAAATGACTAGGCAATGGCAAAGAAACAGGTTTTGAATCAAATAAACTAAATTTTTCAAAATCTTTTCAACATAGGATTTTTGGTTTAAGACAAGTTTACCAGTTTCTTTATTTCTAAAAATATCCATTCCTAAAATTCTACTGGCATTTCCTAAATCTTTCATTTCAAATTCTTTACTCAGTTTCTGTTTAAGTAATAAAATTTCATTCAGATCAGATCCAGCAATAAGCATATCATCCACATATAAAAGCAGATATAGACAGCTTGAATTTAAACACTTGAAATAAAAACAAGGGTCATACTGACTTTTTGTAAAATTCAGACTTTGTATAAAACTATCAAATCTTTTATACCACTGTCTGAGAGCTTGTTTCAAGCTATACAGAGATCTTTTGAGCAGACAAGCTAAGTTTTCAGGTTTTTCAAAACCTTTAGGTTGGCACATATATATAGTTTCATCAAGTAACCCATACAGAAATGCAATTTTAACATCCATTTGCTCTAATTCTAAATCAAATTGAGCAACCAAGGCAAACAATATTCTGATTGAAGTATATTTCACAACAGGAGAAAAAATTTCATTGTAATCAATACCTTCCTTTTGTGAAAAACCTTTAGCTACAAATCTTGCTTTGTATCTAGGTTTAGTATTAGAATCACCTTCTTTTATTTTATAAATCCATTTGCAATCAATTAGTTTATGTTTATCAGGTTTAGGAATAAGAATCCAAGTTTTATTTTTTAAAAGAGAATCCACTTCATCTTGCATAGCTGCAAGCCATAGTTTAAAATCTTTTGAAGAAATAGCTTCTTCATATGATTCAGGTTCAGATTGCAAAGGTTTAGAGTAAGTAAATGTGGACAAAAAATCAGGATCCTCAAACCTAGGAGGAGGTCTAATATCTCTTCTAGGTCTATCCCTAGCTAGTTGATAATTTTCTAAGTCTGGTTCAGTTTCAGGGATGTTACCAGGCAATGGCACAATATCAGCTAGTTCAGGTTCAAAATTGACATTAGGAGACTCTGGGGGTTGCTCCACCTGAAACTGAGTATTGGGCAGACCATTTTCATCACCTAAATGGTCTGCACTCAGCTCAGAGGTAAGAAAATCTTTTTCATTAACATGATCGAGCAATTTTTCATCTTTACATGGAAAAACATTTTCATTAAAAATCACAAACCTACTCAAAATGACCCTGTAACTTCCCTATTCCTTGACCCATAATCTATAACCCTTGACCCCCTCTCCATACCCAAGAAAAAACATTTTAAAGATCTGAAGTCAAGTTTAGATTCAGACTGGTGTGAGTAGGCAGCACACCAGAAAATTTTTAACTTTGAAAAGTCAGGAAGATAATTGTTCCAAATCTGATCAGGAATTTTGAAATCAATGGCACTGCAGGGACAAAGATTTATCAGATAAGAAACAGTTTTGACTGCTTCACCGCAAATTTTTTTGGCAAGTTTGAATCAAGTAAAAGATACCTAGTTCTTTCTAGGAGTGTCCAATTCATCCTTTTAGCAACCCCATTTTGCTGTGAACTGTAGGCAATAGTCCTGTGCCTAAGAATACCTAAGGTGCTGTAGAAAGAATCAAAATCTTGGTTACAAAATTCTAGACCATTATCAATCCTAATAGTTTTGACTCTCTTTCCTTTCAGATTTTGAACTAAGGTGATCCAATTTTTGAAAACAGACACAGTAGCATCCTTAGTTTTTAACAAATGCACCCAGATTTTTCTAGAAAAATCATCCACTATAAGAAGAAAGTACCTAAAACCTGAAACAGAACTCACAGGAGTAGGACCCCATAAATCAGCATGCAAGTATTCAACCACATCAGAAGATTTATGAACACCTTTACCAAAAGAATTTCTTTTCTGTTTACCTAATACATATTTTTCACAGAAATCAAGTTTATGCAACACATCATTACCAAATACACCTTTGGTTTCAAGTAATTTAAGTCCTTTTTGACCTATGTGTCCTAATATCTTATGCCATAACACAGTCTTATTCAAATCAGATACAACATTAAAGGACTTATCATAAACAGGCAAGGCATTCAACACATATATCCCATTAATTTTGGGAGTACAAGTAATCAAGCAGTTATTTTTTAAAATACTCAAATAACCATTATGCATTCTAATCTCAAAAGATCCAGAATCTAAAACACCAAGTGAGATCAAGTTCCTTTTCAAATCAGGAACATATCTGGTTTGATTTAAAATAAGAGTTTTGTTATTTTCAAGTTGTTACAAAAATTTTCCAGTGCCTTTCACATCACATGTAATATTATTGCCAAGTTTCACAGAACTAAAGCAATTATCACTGAAATTAACAAACATATCCTTTTCAGGACACATATGAAAGGTGCAGCCAGAATCAAGAATCCATTCATTCTTATTATCAGATTCAGTAGTAACATAAACCACCCCATTACTATTTTCTTGCACTGCAGCCTCAGTTTGGTTACTAGTACCTTGGTCATTTTTCCTTTAAAAACAATATTTAATATGATGTCCATGTTAGCCACAATAAAAGCAAATTCTAGGAGGTTTATCTACATCTGCAGTTCCAGCATTATTATCCTGTGTTCTAAAATTGTTCTGGTTTCTGAAATTATTTTGATTTCTAAAATTAATGTCTTGATTTCTGAAACCAGACCGACCTCTAAAGTTATTATCTTTAGACCTATTGAAATTGCCCTTATTCTGAAAATTGCCCTTTGCAGGCTTGTTATTCCAATCCCTATTTTTGCTAGAAGTATTCTAATTTTTATTGAAATTAGTTCCTGACTTATTCTGCCTAAAAGAGTTATTCTTCCTAGAGGTTACTACAACATTATAGGCTTCCTTAGGATTGCTTTTAAATTCTAACTCTTTATTTTTAAGGGAAGTATGGACAATTTCAGTGGTCAATTTATGCCCCCATAGTCTAAAGCATTCCTCAAATCCTTAAATTTATCCCCCATGGCATTCAGTAAACAAACAACCTTTTGTTCATCAGTAAGTTTTTCATCACAATTTAAAAGACTTTGTGTGATCTTAGTAAACCTACTCATATTCTCATCCACATCCTTAGATGGATCAAACTAAAAAGAGAAGTATTGTTTCCACAGAAAACACTTATCAGGCAGAGACACAGTATCATAAATTTCTTCCAATTTATCCCACAATTCCATTGTAGTTTTAGTCTTGCCTACTTGTCTAATGACATTATTAGATAAGTGTAAAAACAAAGTACTCCATGCAATTTCATCCATTTCAAGTTGTCTGTCTTGAGGGGTATTAAGGGGCCAAGACTTATCTATAGCCTCAGCACATTTCATTTGAAGTAGTAAAGCTCGCATCTTCTGGCTCCAGAGGTTGAAATCCCCTTTTCCATTCCATACTTCAACATCTACTTTAACAGTAGCCATTGAAATAATGACCAAGATTGAGAAAAAAAAAATTAAGTAATGGAGCTTTATTAATTCAAGAAGCAATCAATCAGGCAGAAGATCAACAGTGCAAATCACAGTCACTCATCAAAACAGTTAAAGCAGAGGCAAGTGATTATATTCAAGAATTATCACTCAGATTCAGATCATAGTAGTCATATAACAGAGTAATTAAGGTGATCACTAATCAACAAAATTAATTACTCAATCAAAACACACAGAACAGTATACTGAGAAAACTGTTCTTCCAGTATATCCCTCAACCTATACTGGATATTCCCAAACTCCCTCAGATTCCCGGATTCTCAATGAAATCCTGGACAAAGGAAAGAAATGGGGTCCAAGATATAGGCTTCAACGGAGAGATTTGGGAGAGAACAGAAAATTTGAAAACAAATTTACAGTATATAAGATTGTAGTAATTAAAAAGATATCACTTGATTGCAATTTTAATAAGCTACAAAAATTCTACAAAGAATCAGTTTCCCAAAAGTTCAGGGCCATCAAGAACAGTACCAATATTCACCATGAAGAACAACCACCAAGAAACAATGTAGGATTCTTTTCAAGAATCAGTATATTTTATAAAAATATACCGAATTTCAAAATCCTCTAAATATGGACTCAGATTCAAAGATCCAGATACTCAAAATACAGAAACCCTAATTTTGAAAATAAGTTTCAAAAGAAAAATATCCACGAAGTCAATATCAAAGAGATTTATACAAAAAATCTCCAAAAACAATTTCGAATTTGAAAAGATTTCTCTCAAAAATATTTTCAGAAAAATAAAAAACGATTTACAGTGAGGGTTTTAAAACAACTTAAGAAAAGAAAAAAAATATTTCTTAAAAGTTTAACACAAGAATCAGAAAACCCTAAAAACGTTTTGTAAAAACTCATCAACTTCCGGAAAACCCTAGATCCAACAAGAATAGATCTGGATCCAACAGACCTGAGTCTAAACCACAGCGTGTTCGAAGAACCCTAAGGCTCTGATACCACTGTTACGGATTTAGGCCTCAAGATCAACCACAAAGAATCACAACAGGTATTAAACACAAAATATCCAAAAACTTTATTAAAAGCAACTGTTCACAAAAATATCAACAAGTTTTACAAAGAAAATGTTAGAAACTTGAAGAAATCAAAAAAACTCAAAAATCGCACAAATATACAAGTTTTACAGAATTAGAATCTGTAAAATAACCACTAAGATATAACCCTGATTAATTACTAAGAATCAGGAACCACAAAGGAACAATAATATGCGATTGAGAGATGAGTTTTCTCTCTGATTTTCGAAGAATAGGGCAAATCGCCAGAGAGAGAAAAGGAGAGAGATCAGAACGTGTTCTGGAAGAATGTACAGCAGATGCCTTTTCATCTCATATGAACGTCTTGGATCAATTCTTCCAAAATCAACGACTGAGAATGAGACGTCTGTTTTAGATGATAAGGTCAGGTGATATGTTTGGCTTCCGGACCTTGGGCTGGTTTTGGTCCTCAGTCATGGGCCAAAGAATAAGTCCACTGATTCCTTAAAGCTTCAGAAATCATGGGCTTCAGCAAAAATTCCGGTCCAAATACCAATGGGCTGATCCAATTGCTTATCAACAATGGATGATTGTGTTGGCCTTTGTATATGATTTCAGTAATTTGACCATCTATATTTCTTCTTGACTGGACATTTTGGATGAGTACATTAGGTTCTAGGATATTCACCAATTACCACCCTTGACTTGCTTCTGCCCATATTTTCTCCTGTTGTATCCGTCATCTATAGGATTATTAACTGTGAAATTAGTAGGTTGAAATTTGTGATCAGAGTGTGAAACATCAGATGACTCCTTCATGATGTTAAGTGCCACGGACAAGAGGTGGCATCTTTTGTTGCAAAGAGACAATGGAAGAAAGAGGTTGTAGCTGTGATGCTGACTTCGCACCAGAAATCTGGTTCAATTTTGCACATTTTGCACCGAAAATGTGCAAAATTGCACAAGATATCTGTTGCAAAATCGCACAGGAATGGGGTGCGATTTTGCACAGACCAGAGGAGGGCATAACGGGCCACTGGTGGCGGTTGGAGAAGCGGCGGCGACGATAGCTGCCGACTGGGAATATGGTAGTGACGGGGGCCTCTCCTGCAATTTTCCTTTGGGGTGAAAATTACATTTGTGAATCCATATTTTTAAATTTGGTTGTTTTTGCATAAAGTGGTAGTTTGAGTAAATAATTAAAACATGAGTGATAGTTTGAGTAAGTTTTGAACTTTAATGGTAAATTTGAAATTTTGTTCAAACATAAGTGGTATTTTTTGTAATTAGCCCCCTCGATAATAGTTCAACATATCGGTAAAAAAAAATTCATAGATTATTTTATTCATAGAATGTGCGGTTGAAAATGAGTTTTGAAAAAAAAATGATGTTTTCAATCAATAAAATAATCTAGACGTAAATAAAAAAAAATATCTTGATTTTTAATCACAAATTCTTCAAAAAATTACAATGTACGGTTGAAATTGAGTTTTAAAAAAAATGATGTTTTCAATCAATAAAATAATCTAGACGTAAATAAAAAAAATCTTGTTTTTTAACCACAAATTCTTCAAAAAATTATAATTACAAATTGCATTATTTGAAATAATGAGTATCAAACAGTGAATTAATATATTAGAGACTAAATATGCTAAATGTTTGTAGGTTAAGGATTAAATATGCCAAACGTTTGTAGGTTAGAGACTTAATACTTCAAAACCTTTTCATTCCAAGGATGTTACATGTGTACTACCTTTCAATTGGATGTAAAATAGGTGAAAAATCAGTATTTAGAAAATTGGATCGGATCGGACCGACCCGTTCGACCCGGAACCGGCCGGGAAATCGGTCCGGTTCATCCCAAAAACCGGTAGGTAAGAAACCGGTCGGTTCAACCGGGAAAAAACCAGCCGGTTCAACCGATTTTTCGTTTTTTTATTTTTTATTTTTTGTTATTTTAAGTTATTTTTGTGTATAATTTTATTTTCTAAATAAGTAAATATTAGTTTATTTGTAAAATAACTTGTTTTTTAGAATTTTTGTGATTTTTTAATAATTTTTTATATTTTAATTGAAATCGGTTCTATCCCGGTTGAACCTTTTGACCCTTGATCCGTTGCCTTTTCCGGTTCGAACCGGTTTCCGATTTTCTAAATATTTTGAAAAATTAGATAAATATATAAATGCCCATATGAAAATATGAAAAATAAGATCAAATAGTGCAATTAACGATTGAAATTAACAGAATATAACGACAGAGACCATTTTCGCAACGTTTAATAAATCTGATGATATAAATGCCAAAAATTAAACTTAGAGGACTATTATCGCAAAAAATTCGTACGTCAAAGACCATCTGTTTACCAAATTAATTTTCATCCCCGCACATTTACCCCCAAATAATTTTTTATCACATACATAATTATTTTTGTCCAAACATCCCAACAAGGCTAGAGGCTAGAGCCTAGAGTTGAAGGGGAAAAATTAATGGGTGTCAACCGGGGAGCAAGAAAATTGTTGTGAAGGTATATGTTACGCAGCGCTTTTCATCTTTCCTAGTTCCGTCCTCACATTCAGGGATCCCTTCATCTTCTGTGTATGTGTCCTGCACAGCGCATCAGAAATGGCTTCAAGAACTGCCCAAAGAGGTAAGCTTTCATCAGAATTTATACACCCGCTAAAATCCAGACACCCAACTCAATTCCAACCCCTCTTCAAAAATCCAAAACAGACGGTAAATTATGCTCACAAATCACCACCAATGATGCACTAACCTCCTTCTATAATATGCTGCAAGTAAAACCCTTGCCGCACATCACGTCATTTAACAAATTGCTAGCCGCTGTTGCCAACACCAAGAATTATCAAGATGTTATTTTTATGTACCGCAGGATGGTAGAAGT
The DNA here is from genome assembly GCA_963555705.1 of Ligustrum vulgare. Lineage (NCBI taxonomy): Eukaryota > Viridiplantae > Streptophyta > Magnoliopsida > Lamiales > Oleaceae > Ligustrum > Ligustrum vulgare. The sequence goes on from OY743171.1 coordinate 53,947,487, forward strand.
AGATGCATTGCCGAATATTAGTACAATGAATGTTTTGCTCAATTGTTACTGTTGCTTGAATAGGGTTGATCTTGGTTTTGCTGTTATGAGTGGTGTTCACGTCTCTTTTTGTCAACAAATAAAAATGGTTGTATTTTCCTTATTGATAGGTGGGTTATATATTTTTGTACAATTTTTCTAAGTATACAGCTCTTGAATTTGAATACCGGTGTTGAAATAAAGTTTGGATATAGTACGAAATAGAAAAGGTTACAGATCGAAAGCGAACTGGGATCAAAGTTGGACAAATTCACGTCTAGTTCGATACCGATCTGAAAGCCAGATCGAATCAACGAAATCAAATAGCAAGAGTTTTGAGAGTTTTTTTCTTTTTTCTCTTCCCTTTGAATAACATTTATGTCCCTTATTTATAGTGAGGGAGGAGACAAAACATAATCATTACAACATATCACGTCTGCAGTATGTGACTGACAATGACTACTGAAATTGCTGACAACATGTCACAAATGATTATACTGACATTTTACAAATAATCATAATTACTGATACATAATACGACTGATTTGATGTTTTAGCAGCGCCGTCAGTCTCACCGCGCTCGGAATTCACCTCAGCATCAAGTCACCTCGTCCATGGAAAATCACCTCTCTCTTTAAGTGGAGGTCGATTCCAAAATCACCTTGGCAACTTGTCACCTCGATTTTGGCAAATCACCTCTCTCTTCGAGTTGATGTCGGTTACAAAATCACCTTGGCAACTTGTCACCTCAGTTTTGGCATTCCACCTCTCTCTTTAGGTTGAGGTCGGTTCCAAAGTCACCTCGGCATCAAATCACCTCGGTCAAAATAATCCAGCTGTCATTTTAAGTTGAGGTCAACATATTGAATCCACGTTAGCACGAAAAACAACAAATGTCCTGATGTGATCCGGGATAGGGGCTCAAAGGAGAAGTCAAGTCACGGACGACGCAACAACATTCGACATAGGAAAATGAACAATTTCCATGTTGGAAGCTAGTCGAGACGACTAGTGGATCAACCTCATTCAAGCCGTCAAAGAAAATTGTGAAATCACAAATTCACGGCCGTAACATACACTACTCACGGCCGTAACATACATTACTCACGGTCGTAACTTACAGTGTCACGGCCGTAATGAAGTCTCTGTTGAAATTATGAATTTGGGGGAAAAAGGACTTACGACCGTAAATCAAGGCTCACGGCCGTAACTGAGAATCAGAAAGCTTCTTACGGCCGTAAAAGAATTAGTCACGGCCGTAAAAATCAATTTCCGTAATTTTAGGATTTTTATTTATTTCCTTATTTTTAGGAATTTGTTTCCTAGTATAATTAATACTCTTTAGTCAGGTTTTGACCCTATTTATAGGGATGTAATTTTCATTATTATTCAGACTTTTACAGACAACTTTGATATATTAATTGAGAGGAAAATTGCTTTCACATTCTTATTCTTTACTGAATAAAATCCGAACTTGCGAGTTATTCTTGTTTGTTCAAATCTCGGTGAGAATTATTATTGTTTGTGATCAAGAGGTCGATATATCCTAGTGATTGTATTGGTTGCTTGGTTCAATTAATTTTAATTGGATCCATAAATCGAGGTTCTTGGCGTTCTTGGGTCGATTCCAATAATTTGAGTCTTTAATCCAGAAAATTGTCACAAAAAATTCAAAAGTCGTTATTTCCTTCGTTTGTTATCCGAATTTAATTTCGTTTGTTTCGTTATTCTCGTAGTTGAATTTTCGAAAAAAAAAAAAAATTTTTAACTCGCAAGTTCGGATTTTATTCAGTAAAGAATAAGAATGTGAAAGCAATTTGCCTCTCAATTAATATATCAAAGTTGTCTGTAAAAGTCTGAATAATAATGAAAATTACATCCCTATAAATAGGGTCAAAACCTGACTAAAGAGTATTAATTATACTAGGAAACAAATTCCTAAAAATAAGGAAATAAATAAAAATCCTAAAATTACGGAAATTGATTTTTACGGCCGTGACTAATTCTTTTACGGCCGTAAGAAGCTTTCTGATTCTCAGTTACGGCCGTGAGCCTTGATTTACGGTCGTAAGTCCTTTTTCCCCCAAATTCATAATTTCAACACAGACTTCATTACGGCCGTGACACTGTAAGTTACGACCGTGAGTAATGTATGTTACGGCCGTGAGTAGTGTATGTTACGGCCGTGAATTTGTGATTTCACAATTTTCTTTGACGGCTTGAATGAGGTTGATCCACTCGTCGTCTCGACTAGCTTCCAACATGGAAATTGTTCATTTTCCTATGTCGAATGTTGTTGCGTTGTCCGTGACTTGACTTCTCCTTTGAGCCCCTATCCCGGATCACATCATGTCCCCTCGAGATCGGTCCGACAAAGATTTTGTGGACGGATCTCGAAATCCCAGTTGTCTTACAGCCTTCTAATTGACGTTGCCTTTAATTTTTTTCAATTTCCAAAGGTGTCGTTGTATGAATGGTGTGTCAGTTCTCGGATCAAATGTCGCCGCCTCCATAATTTCAACGCGTCTTGTCATTATGACTGATTAATGATCTCTCTCTCTCTTCTTTCCTTATAAATAGGGACATTCTCCTCATAAGAAACCTATTGAACCTCCGAAATTCACTCTGTCAATATCAGATCGTTTATTTACACAACCTTGATTTCAACTCGTTATCATATCAGAACTGCTTATTTTCTTTTGTCAGGTGAGGGTGTTTTGACGTTTCTTCTAAGTTATCTCTTGTTTTAAGGATGAGCGATAGTATTAGTTTTGAGGAAAGTGGGGTAAGGTCGGAGAATAGGGGCAAAGAGGCCGAATTGTCTGTGTCCTGGGAAGAGAGTAAGGAAACCCAGTGCTTCTTTTGAGGCGAGGAGGATGATGATGAAATCCCGCAGCCCATACCTTTGGCGATAGTACCAGAATCCTGTTCCATTTTGGCTAGATCATTTCGATACCCTTCTACTGCCACATTTTAGCGACCTGACCCTTGTACTAGTTACAGTTCGGATTTTGCTTGTAAAAATTTCCGATCTAAAGCCACTGACAACGAATTACAACTTTGGAAAAATAAATATAAAATCCCAGGATATGTACACTTTTTCCTTCCCGAAAGTTACGAACGAGCTGACCAGCCACCTAAAGGTTGCGTAGCTACTAATTTCCAAATTCTGGAGGCGCCTCAGGTTTCCTCTTCCGTTCATCATAATTGACTTTCTCCGATCTTGGGGTGTAGCCCCCACCCAAATTCACCCTAATGGTTGGAGGTACATCCTTGGGTTCATATCCCTTTACAATCGCTTGGGATACAACGACCCCTCAGTGGACGAATTTAATTTTGCATATCAGTTTCGAGCTGATGGCAAAAAAAGGGGTGGTTTTATGCGATGCATAGGTCAGTATTTGGTGGTCGAAGATTGCTGATTGATTTGCCTGAATCAGTCCGCTCTTGGAAAGAGAAGTGGTTCTTCGTTGGGGAAAATTGGATGAGCCCCTATCGAAGTGATGGAATCATTTCGACCATTCCCGTTCTCTATAGGGATAAATTCAGTAAGTCTTTATATCTGGGATATTTTCGAGCTGAATTGTTCTAATATTAATCATCTCGTTTTTTGCAGAGGTAAGAGAGGCAGATTTGGACTCACAAGTCATCGAAAGGATTATCCATCTGACCGACCAACCTGACCACTTCAGATCGGTAAAAGAGCTTCTGGCTGAAGAACGCTTGTTTGAATCAACCCTTACTTTTGTCGATCCATCAGATTACTATCCTCCACTTCCAAAATGTAAGTTTCAGATCATTACACTACAGATTTTTAACGCCTTGTATTTTTGAGGTGTATACTAACAACACTTACTTCTGTATATCTTTCCATGTCAGCCCGTAAAAGTAGAAAGAAGATGGAGTCAATGAAGGCGAAGAAACTTGCAAACGCCAAGGCTAAGGCTCGCAAGAGAGCAGCCCAAAAACAGACTTCAAGGGCCTCACCTCCTCCCAAAGAGTGTCCGATTGACCCACCTCTTCAAAAGAAATCCAAACGGGCTGAGGTCGCCAAAGAAAAAACTGACATTCCAATCCCACCACCTCAAACTTCTGGGGACCAAGCTGGGTCTTCCCAATCTGCCCTGCAGGGGGGTTCGTACCTGGGAGTGCATCCCGTAAGAGCTGAACCAGCAAGCTCTCTAAAAGGGTCTTGCCCCAAAATTTATAGGGAGTTTGTGTCAGCGGCCAACCTAACTCCTATGGGCTTAATGAAGGTTCCCCTGCAAACTAAGGTGGCCATGGATGTTCCGGCCAAGACCTGGACACCTCGTCAAGAGAAGTTCAGCGAAGATATGCCTTTGGATGACCTATTGTCGACCGGTACTGCACACGTCGGTCAAGCTTTGAATTATCTTTTCCGGGCTCAATCCAGATTAAGTGAGGCGGCCTCAGACACCAGAAAGTTCAAGAAGCTTGCCGACGACGCTAGGAACATGTTTGAGGCAGAAGTGATAGCCAGACATGAGGCAGAGGCCAAACTGAAGGAGGCCCTTGAAGAGGTGGCCAAGCTTAAAGAGACCAATCTTGAGCTATCCAAGTTTAAGGATGAAGTGCTTCCTCTTAGGGAGGAGGTGGCCTCTTTAAAGGATAATCTGGCCCAATTGGAGGTCGCAAAAGAGAGGCTCTTAAAGGAATTGGACGAGGCCAATAATATTGAGGCCAGCCTGAAGAGGGAGAAAAATAAGCTGGAGGCTGCTGTCCAAGATTCCTACAAGGAGGCCGTGAAAAAGTATAAAGATTCAGTGGAATACGAACACGATGTAGACGAGATCTACTATCTCACATTCAAAGAGATAGTAGAGGAGCTGGAAGAAAAACGACCTGAGGTGGATATAAGTTTCTTGAAAGAGAAACTCGATCTGGTCTACAAAAAGTATTTAGAGCTGATGCCTGACGAGGTCGATGAAGAATCCTTACTCTCTCCACTCACTGAGTCTCAGATCAACCTGCCAGAAAAAGTCGTCAACATTGAAGAATAGTTACATATCTTCGGATTAATATTGTCTTGTAACCTTCAATCTTGTTTCTTTGGAATAAAAAGAGAATTTCATTTTAGCATTGATTATTTCAAAGTCAAACAAAGTGAATCATAAACGGAGTGAGTACTTAAGCAATTCTCCAACGTTAATTCACTCAATATGAAATGCAGACGTGAATTATAAACGAAGTGAATACTTAAGTAATTTTCAAACGTTAATTCACTTAATATGAAATGCAGAGGTGAATTATGAACGAAGTGAATAATTTAAGCAATTTTTCAACGTTAATTCACTCAATATGAAATGCAGAGGTGAATTATTAACGAAGTGAATAATTTAAGCAATTTTCCAACGTTAATTCACTCAATATGAAATGCAGAGGTGAATTATGAACGAAGGGAATACTTAAACAATTTTCAAACGTTAATTCACTCAATATGAAATGCAGAGGTGAATTATGAACGAAGGGAATGCTTAAGCAATTTTCAAACGTTAATTCACTCAATATGAAATGCAGAGGTGAATTATGAACGAAGGGAATGCTTAAGCAATTTTCAAACGTTAATTCACTCAATATGAAATGCAGAGGTGAATTATGAACGAAGCGAATGCTTAAGCAATTTTCAAACGTTAATTCACTCAATATGGAATGCAGAGGTGAATTATGGACGAAGCGAATGCTTAAGCAATTTTCAAACGTTAATTCACTCAATATGGAATGCAGAGGTGAATTATGGACGAAGCGAATGCTTAAGCAATTTTCAAACGTTAATTCACTAAATATGGAATGCAGAGGTGAATTATGGACGAAGCGAATGCTTAAGCAATTTCCAAACGTTAATTCACTAAATATGGAATGCAGAGGTGAATTATGGACGAAGCGAATGCTTAAGCAATTTCCAAACGTTAATTCACTCAATATGAAATGCAGAGGTGAATTATGAACGAAGCGAATACTTAAGCAATTTCCAAACGTTAATTCACTCAATATGAAATGCAGAGGTGAATTATGAACGAAGCGAATACTTAAGCAATTTCCAAACGTTAATTCACTAAATATGAAATGCAGATGTGAATTATGAACGAAGCGAATACTTAAGCAATTTCCAAACGTTAATTCACTAAATATGGAATACAGAGGTGAATTATGAACGAAGCGAATACTTAAGCAATTTTCAAACGTTAATTCACTCAATATGAAATGCAGAGGTGAATTATGAACGAAGCGAATACTTAAGCAATTTTCAAACGTTAATTCACTCAATATGAAATGCAGAGGTGAATTATGAAATAAGTGAATACTTAGCTCGATATATTCACACAAACACTTCGTTGACGGAACGGAGGTCGGTCATTTTTCACCTCGATATTTATTCCCCAAATCACCTCGTTTGTTGAATGGAGGTCGGTCATTTTTCACCTCGGTATTTATTCCCTAAATCACCTCGTTTGTTGAATGGAGGTCGGTCATTTTTCACCTCGATATTTATTCACTAATAATCATGGATCTCCGACCTCGACTTCTCACGGGGACCTATTTCGTCTTCAAAATGAATCGCCTTATTAGGTTGATGACATCCTGCCTTATAGGTACTTACGGATCATTAACTAAGGTCTTCATTTTGCCTTTTAAGGAGGTCTTTCTCAACTTTAAGACGGATTTCCTTGTAATGTCGATGATATCCTGCCTTATAGGTACTTACGGATCATCAACTAAGGTCTTCGTTTTGCCTCTCAAGGAGGTCTTTCTCGTCTTTAAGACGGATTGCCTTGTAATGTCGATGATATCCTGCCTTATAGGTACTTACGGATCATCAACTAAGGTCTTCGTTTTGCCTCTTAAGGAGGTATTTCTCGTCTTTAAGACAGATTGTCTTGTAATGTCGATGATATCCTGCTTTATAGGTACTTACGGATCATCAACTAAGGTCTTCGTTTTGTCTCTCAAGGAGGTCTTTCTCGTCTTTAAGACGAATTGCCTTGTAATTTCGATGATATCCTGCCTTATAGGTAATTACGGATCATCAACTAAGGTCTTCGTTTTGCCTCTCAAGGAGGTCTTTCTCGTCTTTAAGACGGATTGCCTTATAATGTCGATGATATCCTGCCTTATAGGTACTTACGGATCATCAACTAAGGTCTTCGTTTTGGAAACATCCATTCAGATTTGCATACTTTGAAACATTAAACTTTTTATTCATTTGATTACATCTCGGTTGACATCAAAAAATATTCACATTCGATTTCACATCCTGTCCTACTGGAAATATTTCTTCAAGTGTTCTGCGTTCCAGGGGTGTTGAAGTTGAATTCCATCAAGTGACTCTAGTTCGTACGACCCATTGCTCACGACCTTCTTGATTCGATATGGACCTCCCCAGTTTGGTCCTAGAGGCTCACGCGTCGTGGTCGTCTTCCTTAATACTAGATCCCCCATTTGGAACTTTCTCGGCCTCACCCTGGAATTGTAATACCTCGCACTCCTTTGCTTGTACACTGCATTCCTAACTTGTGCTTGTAATCGCTTCTCCTCCGTAAGGTCCAATTCCGCAGTGAGGGCATCATCGTTATCTTTCTAATTGAAGTGAGTGACCTGAAACGATGGCATACCCACCTCTATTGGGATTACAGCTTCTGTTCCGAAAGCCAAAGTGAACGGGGTCTCTCTGGTTGATGTCCTGTGGGTTGTTCGGTAGGACCACAATACTCTCAGTAATTCTTCCGCCACGTTCCTTTTAGGTTTTCGAGTCTGGTTTTCAGATTATGCTTGATAATTTTGTTCACTGCTTCAACTTGTCCATTGGATTGCAGATGGTTCGGAGTGGAGAAATGCTTCCTGATACCCAGTCCTTCACAAAAAGATTTAAACCTTTCGTTGTCGAACTATTTTCCGTTGTCTGTCACAATGGATTGTGGGATTCCGAACCTACAAATGATTGACTTCCATATAAAGTCTGTGGTTTTCTGCTCCGTAATTTTGACCAACGGTTCAGCTTCTATCCATTTCGTAAAATAATCCACCGCAACTATAGCAAACCTGTTTCCCCCCTTTGCAGTTGGCAATGGTTCGATCAGATCTACTCCCCATTTAGCGAACGGCCATGGGCTCATAACTGAAGTCAGCTCTTCGGGAGGGTTCCTCATTATTGGGGCGAACCTTTAACATTTTTCGCATGTCTTTACAAATTCAATCGCGTCCTTCTTCAGGGTAGGCCAAAAGTAACCTTGCCTAATAATCTTGAACGCCATCGCTTGTCCCCCTGTATGGTTCCCGCAAATGTCCTCGTGGATTTCCTTCATCACATATTTCGCCTCTTCATTGTCTAGACATTTTAACAATGGTAGGGAGAATCCTCGCTTGTACAAGTCATCCCCAATTAAAGTGTACCTCGCAGATCTGATCCTCAAACTCCTGGCCTTCACTTGATCAGGTGGCATCGTCCCTTCTCGTAAGTATTGGATAATTTCATCCTTCCATGTCCTCTTCAAAGAGGTTTGTAAGACGACTGAAGGTGACGGGTTTAAGGCTGATCGAGCCAAGGTTTCGATTGATATGCTTTCCAATTCAGACGTTCCTTCGCTTGTCACTAAGCGAGCTAAAGAATCAGCCTGACTATTTTTGGATCGAGGGATTTGGATAATCTCTATATGCTTGAACTTCTTTAGCTCTTCTAAAACCTTTGCTATGTAGGTCTTCATCTTTTCACCTCTGGCTTCATACGTTCCCTGGATTCGGTTGATTATCAGTTGGGAATCGCTGTGCAGGATAAGGCTATCAACGCCCATCCCTTGAGCCTTGTCCATCTCTACAATCAGAGCCTCATATTCAGCGTCATTATTGGTCGCCTCAAAATCAAAACGGTAAGAGCTGCAGAAGAATTGATTATCTGGGCTAATGAGAACGACCCCAGCCCTTGCTCGATTTCCTGCTGATGATTCGTCAACGTATAACCGCCAGGTCCTATCTACCTCCGCACAGCTACTTAAGTAAGTCGGTGTAAGCTCTACCATGAAATCAGCTAAGGCTTGCCCTTTAATGGCGGTTCTCGCTTTTTACAGAAGGTCGAATTGTCCCAACTCTACTGCCCATATCAATAACCGTTCAGACATCTCGGGTTTTTGTAACACCTGCCTCAAAGGGTAATTTGTCAATACTTCGACCTGATGCTCCAAAAAGTAGGGCCTCAATTTTTGATTCGACATTATCAAAGCATAGGATAGTTTTTCCATTTCAGAATACCGAAATTCGGCGTCGTGCTGGGCCTGGCTGACATAGTAGACAGGATGTTGAACTCCCTGCTCTGTTCTCACAAGGACTGCACTCATTGCCAGTTCTGAAACGGCCAAGTATATAGAGAGCACTTCTCCCGATAATGGCTTCGAAAGGATGGGCGGGGACGCCAACTGTTTCTTCAATTCTTCAAATGCCGTCTGGCATTTTTTCGTCCACTCAAAATCTTTATTCTTTCTGATAATATCAAAGAATGGCCGGCATTTATTCGTAGACCTTGATACAAAGCGGCTCAAAGCTGCTATCCATCCCTTCAGACTTTGCACTTCTTTGATTTTCCTTGGTTCCCTCATCTGCATCAACGCTTGTATTTTATATGGGTTAACTTCGATCCTCCTTTGGTTTACTAGGTAGCCCAAAATTTTTCCTGATCCTACCCCGAAGGAGCACTTCTTGGGATTCAACTTCATTCGGTAAGTTCGCAGTATTCGGAACATTTCATCAAGGTGCTGAATATGGTCTTCAGCTCGGATACTCTTTACGAGCATGTCATCGACATATACCTCCATTGTCTTCCCGATGAGATCTTTGAACATTTCATTCACCAAACCCTGATACGTTGCTCCAGCGTTCTTTAAGCCAAACGGCATCATCTTGTAGAAATAGAGTCCTCGATCGGTCATAAACGAGGTATGCTCCTCATCTGCTTCATTCATTGGTATTTGGTTATACCCCGAGTAAGCGTCCATGAAGCTGAGGAGCTGATGTCCGGTCGTAGCATCCACCATTTGATCTATTCTGGGGAGGGGGAAACTATCCTTGGGACATGCTTTGTTCAGGTCAGAGAAGTCAATGCACAGCCTCCATGTCCCATTACTTTTCTTTACCAGCATTGGGTTAGCTACCCACACAGGATAGAAAGATTCCCTGATAAATCCATTGCTAAGTAATTTCACCACCTCCCTTGCCAGTGCCTCATACCGTTCAGGATTAAGCGACCTCCTTTTTTGTTCCTTAGGTTTGAAATCAGTATTAACGTGGAGATGGTGGTATGCATGCCTAGGGTCAATCCATTCCATGTCCGAGTGAGTCCATGCAAACACATCTGAATTCTTTTTCAAAAAATTGATAAGGTTGGTCCTGATGGGTTCAATTAACCCGTGCCCTATTCTGAATTCGACATCAGGTTTTGCCTCGTCAACTTTCATAGCATCCATCTCTTCCACAGGTCCTGACTGACCCATGTCCTGTGTACCCCTTGGATCCAGCGTTTGCAGCTCTATTATCGGCTCGTCTTCTTCGTTTGGTTCTACAATGGGACCTCCTTTTTCCGCCATTTGGACATTGTTGGAAGCGAAGCCTAAATTGCACTCCCGCGCGACCCTCTGATCCCCCCTTATGGTAGCCACTTCATGTGGTGTAGGAAATTTCAGACAATAGTGATAGATTGAAGCTGCTGCCTTAAGCTCGTGGAGGATCGGTCTCCCCAATATGGCATTGTAGTTCGTCATGACGTCCACTACCACAAAATCAGCAATTACGCGCCTCTGACAAGATCCTGTCCCCAGCTCCACTAACAAAGATATTTCACCTTTCGGACAGATGTAGTCACCCGTGAAACCCTGAATCCTTGTCCTTTTCGGTCGTAAGTTATGTGGGTCAATTCCCATTCTTTCAAAGGTCTTCCAATATAGCACATTAACAGCACTGCCGTCATCCACCAATGTCCTGTGGATCTTTATACCGCTCACCGGCATCGTGATCATCAAAGCATCTGAATGTGGTTGGAGTACCCCTCTGGCATCTTCCTTGGAGAAACTGAAAGACTCTGAGTCGTCCGGCGTGATTACATGACTACATATCTGATAGCTATTTCGAGCTTCTCGGGCGGATTCTCTTCTTTTCCTCTTTGACCCGATCTGCACTTGATTTTCGCTCACAATCGTACGGATTTCATCAGGCCGGTCTTTACCACAGGGTTCTATTCCATGATGGACGGCGTACTTTTCTTGTTGTTTGAATTGTCTTCCTGAATCCCGTGGTTCAGCGGCATATTCTTGTAAGCTTCCCCTCTTTATTAACTTATCAATTTTGAATCTCAAATTTCGGCACTCGTCCGTGGTTTGCCCCACTAACCTGTGATATTTGCAATACCGGGATGAGTCCAAGTTACTCGGGCTCTGCTTTATCGGCCTGGCCGGCGGAATTATCCCCTTGTCCTTCTCATTCATGAAAATGACCTCAGTTGACGCATTTAATGGGGTGAGCTCACCTCTCTGCTCAGGATTATACGGACGGAACCTATCAACTGGCTTGTAATCTCTCTTCTTCCCAAAAGTATTTCTTTTGAATTCTTTCTTATCATCCTTGCTTTCCTTCTTGTCTGGCATCCCAACAGTATTATGGTGACCCCCTTTGGGACCTAACGCTTCCTCGGCATTGATAAACTTCTCCGTCCTGTTTAGAAACTCCTGGTACGTGCGAGGTCCATCCTCATGCACTGACCACCAGAAGCGAGTCTGCGTTTGCAGGCCTGACAGAACAGCCATCAGGAGCGCATCATCCGATATTCTTTCCATTCTCATGATCTGTCTATTAAAGCGGCCCAAGTAATTCTTCAGTGATTCGTCCTTCTCCTGTCTGATGGTCACCAAGCTTTCCTTCGGCGTGGTCGGGATTTTTGACCCCATGAATTGCTTCAAGAACTGACCACTTAGTTGGGACCAATTTGATATGGAGTGCTGAGATATATTGCGAAACCACCGTTGAGCCCGGTCCCCAAGAGTTAAAGGAAAAGCCCTGCATATTATTGCGTCGCTTGCCCCTTGAAGCTCCATCCACGACATGTACTGATCCAGATGCGAAATCGGGTCAGTCTCCCCATTGTACTCGGCGAGATGAGGCATCTTCATTTTGCCAGGAAAAGGTTGTGACAATATAACCTCCGTGAAAGGTGATGCCCTCTTGGTAGACGGTTCCGTCGACCCCAACCCTTCTTGCTTTTCCTCCAAGTCAGATAGTCTTTTCTTCAGTTGCTCAACTTCAGTTTGATCTGGGTTACTTGACGGAAGAGTCGATGGCTGACCCAAGTGAAGAGTCGAGCTTCTAGCCGGCTGGTTTTTCGAGTTTACTTTCTTCATCGGAGATCTGTCCCCATCCTCCTTATTCCATACAGCCTTACTCTCCTCTTCTTTCTCATCCCTTCTCGTTTGATTCGGTCCCATCGATTTTTGACCCCGTACATAAGGTGTGCTTTCGCCTACAGCACTCCTTGTGTTGTAGGAGTATCCAGTTTGTTGTTCTTCGAAATGGGAGCGTCCATCGGATCTTTGTAGTTGAGATTGCACTTCATGCTCCTCTCGGTGACGACCCCGATCTTGATTTCTCCTCGTCTCTTCCATTTCTCTTTGCATCCTCTCAAGTCGATCTAGGATCATTCCCATGTTCGCCTCCACTGGAGGTTGCGGGAGGGCTGACCTCCTTGACACACGAGAATCCCTTTGCGAATCATCACCACGTTGTGCCCGATGACTTCCTGAATTTTGCCTGTTACTCATTATGATGCAGGAGCAAGTATGTGATTGCTGAATACAAGGATACGGGCCCTCCTTCTAGCGCCAATTTGTTGACGTCTCTTTTTGTCAACAAATAAAAATGGTTGTATTTTCCTTATTGATAGGTGGGTTATATATTTTTGTACAACTTTTCTAAGTATACAGCTCTTGAATTTGAATACCGGTGTTGAAATAAAGTTTGGATATAGTACGAAATAGAAAAGGTAACAGATCGAAAGCGAACTGAGATCAAAGTTGGACAAATTCACATCTAGTTCGATACCGATCTGAAAGCCAAGTCGAATCAACGAAATCAAATAGCAAGAGTTTTGAGAGCTTTTTTCTTTTTTCTCTTCCCTTTGAATAGCATTTATGTCCCTTATTTATAGTGAGGGAGGAGACAAAACATAATCATTACAACATATCACGTTTGCAGTAATGACTACTGAAATTGCTGACAACATGTCACAAATGATTATACTGACACATAATACGGCTGATTTGATGTTTTAGCAGCGCCGTCAGTCTCACCGCGCTCGGAATTCACCTCGGTCAACATCACCTCGGCATCAAGTCACCTCGTTCATGGAAAATCACCTCTCTCTTTAAGTGGAGGTCGGTTCCAAAATCACCTCGGCAACTTGTCACCTCGGTTTTGGTAAATCACCTCTCTCTTCGAGTTGAGGTCGGTTACAAAATCACCTCGGCAACTTGTCACCTCGATTTTGGCATTCCACCTCTCTCTTTAGGTTGAGGTCGGTTCCAAAGTCACCTCGGCATCAAATCACCTCGGTCAAAATAAACCAGCTGTCATTTTAAGTTGAGGTCAACATATTGAATCCACGTCAGCACGATAAACAACAAGTGGGGTTTTCAAGATGGGGTATAATCCAACTCTTGTTACTTTCAATTCATTGATTAAGGGGTTATGTAGGAGTGGGAATTCTGAAGTGGCGCTACGGATGCTTGAAGTTGAAGAAGTGGGGAACGTGAAGGGAATGTCTGATTTAAGTTTTAGGCCTGATTTGATTAGTTATAGCACGCTTATTTATGGTCTCTGTAAAGAGGGGTTGTTGGATAAGGGTAAACAATTGTTTTTGCAAATGAAGGATAGGGGAATTATGCCAAATTTGGTTACATATAGTGGTTTAATTTGTGGTTTTTGCAAGGCCAGTGAGTGGGAGGAGGCAAAGCTGTTCTTAACTGAAATGGTGGAATGAGGCATTCGCCCTGACAAAATATTGTTTAATATCTTGATAGATGGGCTTTGTAAGGAGGGGAAGACTAATGAATCTAGTGAGTTGTTAAAATTGATGATTCAATGGGGGAAGAGCCAAGTTGTGTTACATTTAATATATTAATGAACGGACTCTGCTTGGAGAGTAGGATTGATTATGCAAGGGAGTTATTTGTTTGGATGGAGGCTAAAGGCCATAAACGAGATGTTGTAAGCTACAATGTGTTAATTAATGGGTATTGCAAATGTCAAAAATTGGAAGAGGCCATGAGTCTTTTCAAAGAAATGGTACACAAAGAATACAAGCTTAATGTAATTACATTCAACAATTTGTTGACTGGTCTATTTCAAGTAGGTAAAGTTGAGGATGCACGAGAACTTTTTGAAAAGATGAAAATTCATGGAGTCACTCCAGATTCTGCTACTTAAGATATATTGTTGGATGGTTTTTTCAAAAATAGTTGCCTCGCAGAAGCAATGGAGCTGTTTCATACTCTGGAAGGATCTGGCCTTAATCTTCGCATTAACACCTATAATTGTATTCTTGATGGATTGTGTAAAGCACAGAAGCTAGATTTAGCGAGTGAGCTATTTGGAGAGTTGTCTCATAAGGGATTGAAACCAACAGTTTTTACATATAACATCATGATGCATGGCTTTTCTAAAAATGGAAATGTGGAAATGGCGAATAATTTGTTCATGAAGATGGAAAAGGAAGGTTGTGCACCAACCGTGATCAATTTTAACACGCTCATGCAAGGATTTTGCAATCTCAACGAGGCATCAAAAGTGGTTGCACTTCTCGTGAAAATGAGAGAGAAATATCTCCCCAAATGAATACACAATATCTTTAGTTCAAGATATTTTGTCCAAACATCCAAAATATTCGGATTATCTAAGCTTGATTCCGAATTTTTTTACCCAAGCCTGAATAAAAGATGAAATGTTGTAGTCATGAACTTGATAGGACCCAAAATCACATAGATATTTCCATTCAATTAGTTAATGTAGGGGTGAGAAATTTATGTAATAAACCCAGTAGGTGTGAACAAGTGTAAAGAGGTAGGGTTCTGTTATTTTCATCTAGCAAATTGGAGAGGGGGCGATGGAGAGTTCCATCCTCTTGAAACCTGGGGTTTCCTTGCCATTCCATTCCATTTCAGTTATAGTTGTTTGGATTAAGTCCTGTGAGTCATCTCCTGGAAAGAGCAATAGCGTATTTCCTTGCAATTACGATAGTGGTAATGCAGGTCAATCTGTGATCTTAATTTTTCATTCGTACGCTTGCTTCATCCATTAATAAATTTATGATGCAGGATGACAGTTCGAGGACCAACTTAAATCTTTTACTCAGTTGCTAAATCTAATGAGATAAAGGTATGACATTCTTTAACCTGAATTGTACATTATTATTATCTGCTTCAGAGAGAAGCTGGAAAATTGTGATGGCTCAGAAGTGTATCAATGAAAGCCAGGTGAAATTCCTTGAAGGAAAACTGCATTTAGGGCTAATTTACTGATAGGTGGTTTTTTATTTTCCCATTTGGATATACATGAAATGGAAGCGACGCTGATAGCTAATTTACTGATTAGCTTCCTGATTTCCTCACTCAATTTCATTTGTGTTTGAATATTGTTGACAGTCCAAGATACAATTTTTTACTAATTAAATAATTTATTATCATTTGTGAATGCTAAAATTCATTTGTGTTTGAATATTGTTGACAGTCCAAGATAAATTTTTTTACTAATTAAATAATTTATTATTATTTGTGAATGCTAAAAGATGTTAGAAAGTACAAAACTACAATTCATTCTGCACCATAGAAATTTATAATAGATTGGAAATTGTACGCTTAACAAAAGTTAAAAACAGATTGAGTGTTCATTACGAGATTGGAAATTTAAAATTGTTTAAAAAGTCAAAAGTTGTGGATTGATTAAGAATGAATGGTTGAGATTGAGTGTTTGTAATAAATTATTTTTCAATATTGGGGGTCAAAGAGGGACATAGTACTCTATCTCGTGAAGATTTTCATTTACAAGCCAGAAGCCCTCTCATCAATTTTCAATTCACCGCACGTCATCTCAATAAGGTTCTTGTACTTGTCGCCACTTGGTACAAGAAGTTTAAATGTCATCGCATCACATGTTACGAAGACATTCAATGATCCCATTACTGTATACAAACAACAAAATGTGTTAAAATAACATTACAACAACTCAGAATCTATATGCATAATTCAGTTAAATTTCAAATAGCAAAAGTGTTTTATTATGTAAAATTATGATAACACGAGGATCGTTGACCAATTGAGTATCACAAATCAGAGAGAGAAAAGAGAATATACAAAAATTGTAATGCACAACAGATCCTGGAAATTGCATTCTACTGTACATGAATTGTCATCAAATTCCAAAAGACTCTAAAACTGGATTCTACAAAACAGAAACACATGACACATGAGTTTAATACCCAAAATAAAAGGGTGTGTTTGATAGAAGATGGAAAAGGAAATGGAAAGTATTTTCTTTTTTCATCTAAATTTTCCTACCTCAACCCATAAGAAAATATTTTCTTGAAAATTAGGAAAAACATGCTTTAATTGATTGTACCTAGCAAAAATTTTCCATGGCAAAATTTTCAATCAAACACTAAAGCTAGAAATTGTTTTCCTTGATTTGATATTTTTCATGTAAAATTTGTCCAATCAAACACACCAAATTAGTATTTCAAATAACCTTTAGTCGTTGTCAAAAATATTTTAGGAAGATAACTCAATCGAATAAAGATTACGGAGGTCACGTCGATCACTAGATATTAATTACAAATTTAGTTCTGATATTTTATTACATTTTGTTTCATGATGTAAAATCGACCTTGTGAAATTGCATGTATTATCCACTAGAAATTTTAGACAATTTAAGAAACTTGTTGGGAGCATTGGAGTTAAATAATATATTAACTAGTAAAATTTAAATTTGTTTAAATTATTATCTGCCAACACATAAACTGAGTAGTTGAGTAGATTTTCGAAGATAATACATGGGTTATGTTGCAATCTGTAAATGAAGGTGTGAAGTCATTGGACTCTATTTTGTTTCCTTGACATTGGGCTCTTTTTCTCCAATTTGATTTCTATACTTGGACTTCAGAAGTTTAATGAAATTCGCACTGTTATGTGGGTTTTGTGTGTTCTGTTGGAGTTATTGCTGGAAGTTAGGAAGCACGAAAACTTCTACGGACCAAACGTTTCGTTTCGAAAACGTTTCGGAAACTCACGAAAACCACGAAAAAGAGTTTCCTATTTTTTAATTAATTTTGGAAACTCTAGGGAAACTTTCGGAAACTTCTAAAACTTTTACGCCAAAAGATTACAAATTTCACCGAAAATAACTAATTTCATGTTAGTACAACCTAGTTCTTCATCATGTTTTTAAAGGAATTGGAGTACATATTCTTTTATTTATTTGATGAAGAGAAACAAATTAACACCAAAACGTGCTGAAGATTTAATTTTGTTCACAGTAACCTACATCTTTTATCAAGAAGAAGCCTACAATATTATGCCAAGGAAGTTAAAATGTAGGATATAACTGGAGATCATTTTGACTTTTTTTGAAGATATTGAAACTAGATATCGCAAATCTTTTTTTTAGATAACCAGAGATGGAAGTCATGTTATTCGATAATCATGTTGATAGTGCTATAGATATTGATAGCAGTGATAATGTTATAGATATCAATAGCGATGATGTATTTGAGTAAATTTGATTGTGGTATTTTTATTATTATATTTCATTGAAGTATTTTTTTTATTAAAATTATATTAAATAATTTTTAAATCAAATATTGCATTTAAATAAATATTTAATTAATTTTAATATAGCGTTTTCATAACATTTCGTTTCCTACATTTTTCAAAAATCACATTTTCCGTTTCTCGTTTCGTTTCGTTTCGTTTCCCGTTTCCGTTTCCATGCTACTTGCCTAGAAGCTCCGATTTATTTATTTTTGTTCTATTTGTTATTTAAAATTGATGTCCTATCTTTGGATTGTTACTGGTTCAAATATTGAACATTTATGCAACAACTTATTTGATTTTTGATTTTTTTTTTTACTTTCCTGATAAAAGGAAGCATTTCATCTCAAGTGTCTCTTTTCCGAACTATTGACTTAAGGCATGTTAATTCCTTTGAGTTCATATGCAAGGCGTTGTGGTTGGGAGGGCAGTTGATCTGACTAAGTTTGATGGCTATGATGATCTTTTAAAGAAATTTGAAACAACGTTTGAGATTGAAGAAAAACTTTGTGGGTCGAGAAATAAATGGCAGGTTGTCTGCACCGATGGAGATGATCCAATGCAGTTAAGCCAATTCTTTGAATCCTTTTTCGTCCTCTTCTCCTAAGGCTATATTTGATCACAAGAATTTTCTAGAAAAATGTCTCATCAAAATTAATATTTTCCACCTTTTTGTATTTGGTTCTAACATTTAGCCTAGAAAATATTTTCTAGGTACAATCTTTTCTTTTCCAACTTGTGGATTAAACAATAGCCTAAATGTTTTGCAGCTTTCCTGCTTTTGCGTTTCTTCCAATTTCAGGAGTGGAGTATTTGCACTTAATCACTTGTGTTTTTAAAAAATAAATAGTTGAGGCAGTAGATTAGAGTGCCTTAAAATTGGGCCGGGGGGTGGTGGGTGGGTGGGTGGGTGTGGTGGTGGTTATATAGCCGCTGTTTGGTTTGGATAAAAAACAGTTTGATAGTAGATTTTGATAAAAACTTGATGAAAAGTTTGGTTCAAAAGTTGAACAAAGTTGTAGATTCCATGAAATGTGTAGATGAAATTTTGAGAAAAAATAATTTTTAACAAATGGAGGCCAAACTGGGCATAATGTTTGGAATTTTGTGAAATTTCATGTTTTCATTGATGAATTCCGAAAGTCACTATATTAAAATATAACCAAAGAAAACTTATCAATTTCCTAGCATTTCTCCTCCAATAATGCTCTAACACGTCTATCCTACCATTATGTTAACTAGTGTTACACCCGTGTGATGTAAGATCATTTGTTACTCACATACATTGAACTTATATATTAACATATGAAATGAATATTTAATTAAAAATGAGAAACAAAGGAAGACAATTAATTATAAAAAAAGTACATTACACATATCTTAATTTTTTTGTTTAATTTTTTCCACGATTCGTATATTTATCGTTTACAGAAATTTCTTTAAATATTGTAATTTGAATTGATTTAAAACTTAAAATAGAAAAGAAAAACCACTTTTTCACAAAACACAATTCTCAAAAAATCAATTCAAATTATTAATTGAACTCATTCAGTATTAGTGTTGGTAATAAAATTAAAATTGATTACATATATATAATGCATTCACATTTGTCATACATCCATTTTGCATTAACATTAATCCACTTTGCATTTACTTATGGGAACTTACTATTTATAGAAAAGAAAATGTGAGGAAAAATGACCAAGAATTGTGTTGAAATGTTGGATTAATATTGTAAGGACCAAGATAGTTGTTTAGAATAGTGTAGGGACTAGTAGTCAATTATGTGTTTTAGGTTTTCTATTTATACCTTGTTTTGTAACACTTTCTTTATCAAGAAATATAATTACATTTTCATCTTCATATTTCAACAAATTATTTTTGAGAAGTGTCTTACTTTTATATATAGTATGATTGGTCAACTATAGAACAAAGGAACTCTTATGCCCGAAATATCCTCTAATTATGCTAATGAGATCAACTATGCAATAAATGAATATAACTAACTATAGCTATTTTACAATGTCATATTATGGTTTGCAGATAAAGATATGCATTTTGATGCTTTGCTTTCTACTATTATTTTTTTGTTGAACAATCACATCTAAAAACTTAAGTTGTTAAATAGGAAATATGTACTTATTTGAAGTTAATCTTCGACATGTTCCCTCAAGTGCTGGCTAGTTTCATATTTTTTTTCATATTCCTGGAACGAGTAATTTTCATAAAAGGGTGCGAGCAAGACTTGAACTTGGACAATTCCTTCTAATATGATGTTAAAACACCTAGGTTGATATATTGGTGGTTCTCATGATGTTCTACTGATAAAGTAATATTTCATTTTTTGGCTACTTTACTAATTAATACTAAATCAAATTATGCATGAACTAGAAATCATATGTGGCTAAGAAGGCATTTGCAAAGTTACTCTCTTACATGAAGCTTAGCTTCCTTAGTCATCAAACTAAAGATTCCATTAGGGCGTGTAGGTTGGTCTTAAGGCACACTAGAATGGCCGTCTTTAATTAATATTGTATTTCTTTGCTTTGTTCATATGATGGTTTACCCGTTCTCACTCTGGTTCTTTTTCTTCTTATGATTGTTCCCTTGGACCTCCATAATGATTTTGTAGACGGCCGATCCCATCCCGCATCATACTCGGGGAAGATAGTAGAGTGTTCTTGGGATTCCGAAGAAGAAGTATGGAAATGCATGTGTATCGGGCCAGATAAAGGGACCCCAAATGAGTTTTAACACTTGTAGAATGTTACATCCCATTTTCTATTGCAATCATTACTACCTACTACCTGCTAATGCGTACTAAATGGTTGTAATTTTTCAATCCACAAAAATAGGCGATGAGAAGTATAGGAGACAATATTACAGCGGAAGTCATTTTGAACAAAATAAATGAGACCATTCGCCTACAAATGTATGCATGTATATAGGATTCATAATGGAACCCAACAAACGTGACGATAAATATTGTAAGGAAATTTTTCAAAATTTGTAATACTATTGATAACAGAGTGCTTATTAGTTTTTAATTTGACACTGTTTTAATATTGTAGTTTTTGTTATGAAAATGTTGTTCAAATATATAAATAAAAGTTGAAAAGTGCGAGAACCGATCCAATATATAAGGAACCGGTCCAAAAAGTGCAAAAACCGGACCAAATACAAATGGACGGACCTAAAGGTCCGGTCACAATGAAGAACCATGCGATCGCGTGGTTGATGGTCCGGCGATCGCGTGGTTAAGTGATTTATTCACTGCAGAAATTTTTGAGGCATCGCGCGATCGCGCGAGATTCATACCGACGATCGCGTGGAGTTAAAATTCGACCGTTGGAGAAATTTTTTAGAATTTCTCAAGCACCTTTTCAACCAATTTTGGCACTCTTTTGTGAAGAGTTGCATGAACAACGAATAGGGATGATAGAATTCTATAAATAGGTATAGAATTCATGTTTTGAAAAACTTTTGATTATCTAACCTTCAATAGTGATTATCATCCAAAAGTTCCAAAATTTTATACTTAGAATCTTCAAATTTGCTCTTCTTGTTCCTATTCTCCAAGTTTATCAATTGTGCTATTTGATACTTGGTTTGAGGCTTGAAATCCGTTAAAGCAATTTGTTTGGAGGCCCTTTAGCATTCTCATTTCAAGAGGGCGCAAATTTCGCTTTTAGGACAACATTCTTTGCTATTCAAGTCATTTTGCATTTTTGATTTATTCTTGATTCTTTGTTTCCAGTTTTGTGTTAACTTCGTTATAGCACATATTTTATTTGAGAAAGGAAATTTCTCAACAATCTAAAAGCGAAATCTCTGCGATGGCAACCGAAGGAGACACAACCATGGCTACAATCAAGTTGATGAATCAAGATTTGGTTCGCTTGGATCGTTTTGATGGTACCAACTTCACAAGGTGGCAAGACAAAATCAAGTTTCTACTAACGGCACTAAAAATCTTCTACATCCTTGATCCAAATTTGGAAGACTTGCCCGAACCTTCCGAGAAAGATACCGAATAAGCAAGGATTGATCAAAAGAAGCGAGAAGAAGACGAACTTATTTTTCGTGGTCATATCTTGAATGCACTTTCGGATCGTCTCTACGACTTGTACACCAACACTAAATCTGCAAAAGAGATTTGGAATGCACTTGAAAACAAGTACAAGGCCGAAGAGGAAGGAACTACAAAATTCCTTATAACAAGGTACTTTGATTTTAAATTTTTGGAAAATGTTCCCCTATTACCCCAAGTTCATGAATTGCAAGTGATTGTCAATAAATTAAAAGCGGTGAAGATAGAACTTCCGGAATCATTTCAAGTAGGAGCAATTATTGCAAAATTGCCTTCTACTTGGAGAGGATATAGGAAGAAAATCCTTCACAACTCCGAAGACTTTTCAATGGAGCAAATTCAAAAACATCTCCGAATTGAGGAAGAGTCGAGGGCAATAGATGGGATTGAACATTCCCATGTTGGTACTTCTAAAGCCAATGCCTTGGAGAACAACAAAGTGACCAAAGTAAACAAAAGAAAGTTTACTAGCAACAACAACAACAAATTCAAAAAGAAGCCCAAGGGAGAATGCTTTGTATGTAGAAAATTCGGCCACTTTGTGAAAGATTGCTGACATAAAAAACAAAGCAATTTTGGAGGCAAGGTTAATTCCATTGACAAGAATGAAATTATTGCTACTATAAGCGAAGTGAATTCTGTCAAAGGAAAAATTTCGGGATGGTGGTATGATACATGCGCCACCGTTCATGTTTGCTATGACAAGTCCTTATACAAGACCTATCAAGAGATTGATGATGGTCAACAAATTCAAATGGGAAATGAACATTGTTCAAAAGTCATAGGCAAAGGGAATGTTGATCTTCAATTCACATCCGGAAAGGTTGTAACTCTTACAAATGTCTTACATGTGCCGGATATGAATAGAAACCTTGTAAGTGGTGATTTGTTGGGAAAACCGGGCGTGAAATGTATTTTTGAGTCGGGAAAACTTGTATTGTCCCGAAATGATTTCTTTGTTGGTAAAGGCTATTCCACTAATGGAATGGTCAAATTGTGTACTATTGACAATGCAATTAATAAAATAAATTCTTCTTACTTTGTGTGTTCTTTAGATTTATGGCATGATAGATTAGGACATGTTGGATATTCTACTTTGCATAGAATGATTAGAAATGGCATGCTATCTTGTGTTTTTACAAAGTATGAAAAATGTGAAATTTGCACTAAGTCCAAAATGATTAAAAAACCTTTTCAAAGTGTAGGAAGATCATCTAATATTCTTGACTTAGTTCATACCGATATTTGTGAACTTAATGGCATGTTAACTAGGGGTGATAATAAATATTTTATCACTTTCATTGATGATTATTCTAGATTTTGTTATGTTTATCTAATGAAACATAAAAATGAGGTTTTTCATATGTTTAAAGCATATAAAAATGAAGTAGAAAATCAAAAGGATAAAAGGATTAAAATTCTTAGAAGTGATAGAGGCGGTGAATATTTTTCTAAAGAATTTGATATCTTTTGTGAAGAACATGGTATTTTACACCTATGTAGTGCACCTAGAACACCGGAACAAAATGGCTTGGCGGAAAGGAAAAATAGAACCTTAGTTGAGATGATAAATGCTATGCTAACAAGGTCTAAATTGCATAACTTATGGGGTGAGGCATTACTTACCGCGTGTCATATACATAATAGAATTCCTTCTAAGAAACTTAAAGTTTCACCTTACGAATTGTGGAAAGGTCGGAAGCCTAACATTGGATATTTTAAAGTGTGGGGGTGTTTGGCTTATTATAAAAACACCAATCCTAGTAAAACAAAACTAGGACCAGGAGGGATCAAGAGTGCCTTTGTTGGATATGCTATAAATAGTAAAGCATATATGCTACTTGATCTAATATCCAATGTAATTATAGAATCACGAGATGTGGAATTTTTTGAGAATTCATTAAGCGTTGATGATATTCCTCAAAATTCAAAAGAAATTCAAAATGAATTTCCGGCTTCTAAATCACTAGAAACATCTACCCAAGATGTAATTGAGACTAGTGAAACTCGAAGAAGCAAGCGTTCTCGTAAAGAGAAGGTGTTAGGACATGATGAGATTGATTCTCAAAGGATCTCCTTTTACTTGGTTGAAGCAAGTAAGAAAGATATAGTAAGAACAATTTCATATGTTCTTCAAATTGATAGTGATCCTAAAACCTATAAATAAGCAATGACTTCTAGAGATAGCACATTTTGGAAGGATGCTATCAATGATGAAATGGATTCTATAACGTTCAACAATACTTGGAAGATTGTTGATTTAACGGCTGGATCAAAAGCCATTGGTTGCAAGTGGGTATGTCGAAGAAAATACAATACCGATGGTTCGATCCAAACCTATAAAGCAAGATTAGTTGCTAAAGGTTTTCGACAAAAGGAAGGAATTGATTATTTTGACAGTTATGCACTGGTGGCTAGGATCACTACTATTAGAATACTATTTGCACTATCTTCTATATTTGATTTGCATGTGCATCAAATGGATGTGAAGACTGTATTTTTAAATGGAAAATTAGATGAAGAAGTTTACATGGAACAACCGGAAGGTTTTGTTCTTCCGGGTAATGAAAATAAAGTTTGTAAACTTATTAAATCGCTATATGGTTTAAAACAAGCTCCTAAAAAATGGCATGAGAAATTTGATAATGCAATTATGTCTTTTGGTTTTTCACATAATGTGGTAGATAAATGTTTATATATTAAAAGTTGTGATAAACTTGTTACATTTGTGTGTTTGTATGTGGATGACATATTGATTATAAGTAATCACATGAATGGCATAAAAGAAACGAAGAGGTTTCTATCGTCAACATTCAATATGAAAGATCTTGGTCAAGTGGATACCATATTGGGTATAAAAGTGATCAAGAATGAGTTGGGGTATGCATTAACCCAATCACATTATATTGAGAATGTGATTGAAAAGTTCAAACATTTGAACATTAAAGAGGCAAATACTCAATTTGATTCAAGTATTAAACTTGTAAAGAATGTTGAAAGGGCTATTGGACAACTCGAATATGCGAGTGCAATTGGAAGTCTAATGTATGGAGTTCAATGCACGAGACCGGATATTGCATTTGCCGTGAGTAAACTTAGTAGGTTTACTAGCAATCCAAGTGTTGAACATTGGAAAGCGATTGGAAGAGTTCTTGGTTATCTAAAGAGAACCAAAAACCTTGGACTTCAATATTTCAAGTTTCCAGCAATATTAGAAAGATATACCGACGCAAGTTGGATATCAAATGCTGGAGAAAATAAATCAACCTCGGGATGGTTGTTTACACTTGGAGGTGGTGCTATTTCTTGGAGATCAAAGAAACAAACAATTATAACACATTCCACTATGGAATCCGAGTTTGTTGCATTAGCCGAAACTGGAAAAGAAGCAGAATGGCTTGAGGATCTTCTTGGAGATCAAAGAAACAAACAATTATAACACATACCTGGGATCTCGATATTACTTTGCAATATTAGCACTAATATAAGGTTAAAATCGAAAGATACCTTATTTTATGCGTGGCATCGTTTATGATTATAATTGTGTTCATATATTTGAACAAGTGGGGGATTGTTATGAAAATGTTGTTCAAATATATAAATAAAAGTTGAAAAGTGCGAGAACCGGTCCAAAAAGTGCAAAAACCGGACCAAATACAAATGGATTGACCAAATGGTCCGGACCGGACCTAAAGGTCCAGCCAGAATGAAGAACCACGCGATCGCGTGGTTGATGGTCCGGAGATCGCGTGGTTAAGTGATTTATTCACTGCAGAAATTTTCGAGGCATCGCGCGAGATTCATACCGGCGATCGCGTGGAGTTAAAATTCGACCGTTGGAGAAATTTTTCAGAATTTCTCAAGCACCTTTTCAACCAATTTTGGCACTCTTTTGTTAAGAGTTGCATGAACAACGAATAGGGATGATAGAATTCTATAAATAGGTATAGAATTCATGTTTTGAAAAACTTTTGATTATCTAACCTTCAATAGTGATTATCATCCAAAAGTTCCAAAATTTTATACTTAGAATCTTCAAATTTGCTCTTCTTGTTCCTATTCTCCAAGTTTATCAATTGTGCTATTTGATACTTGGTTTGAGGCTTGAAATCCGCTAAAACAATTTGTTTGGAGGCCCTTTAACATTCTCATTTCGAGAGGGCGCAAATTTCGCTTTTAGGACAGCATTCTTTGCGATTCAAGTCATTTTGCATTTTTGATTTATTCTTGATTCTTTGTTTCCAGTTTTGTGTTAACTTCGTTATAGCACATATTTTATTTGAGAAAGGAAATTTCTCAACAGTTTTTGTTGCTTTTTTTATTTGTACTTTTTCGGTAATTTAGTGTTTGTCAATGAAATATGTTCATGTATGACACATGTGTGAAAGTAGTTATTATACATAAAATAATGCATGCTGTAATCACCTCATACCAATTGCAATAAATATAGACGTGGCAAAACGGACCGAACTGCTCGTCGCTCGGCTCGACTCGTCATTTTAACGAGTTAGTTAACGAGAGCCAATCATTGGCTCATGTAAACAAGCCAAGCATGGGCTCAGCTCGCACGAGCGGCTCGTGGAGATGAGCCACGAGCCGAGTCCACGAGCTTGGCTCGTGGCTCGTAATTTTTTTTAAACCAAAATACCATTTTTCTAAAGAAAAGGTAGTTAAAAAAAAATAACAAAAAAATTCAATAGCTCGTGGGTCAAGCTCGGCTTGTACGAGCCACGAGCCAATCGATGATATTAAAGAGTTGAGCAAGCTCGACTTGGCCCATTGCCAACTCTAAATAAATAGGTAGCGTAGGAACGCTTTGGATGAAGTAGAAGGCTCTTCCTCTTCAAATCTAGACTAGATTGATCTACACTGCAGTTTCAATCCTCATGGGTAGTTCAAGTGAATGGATGTGTACTTTCCCACGTAAGATTTTAATTTTTATGAACATTTTTAGAGGAGATGGGAATTGGCAAGTGGGCACGACTTTTCCAATGAAGAAAAACAGCCATTGCATTGTTCTGGTCTATTTGACCAACTACATATATATATATATATATATTACTAAAAAATCAAGTCCCATAAAATAGTTGAATTGTTATCATGATCTGGATAATTTCAAGTCCCACAAAATATTTGAATCTTTATCCTAATCTGGATTTGGATTAAATGAAAATTAATCTATTCTATTATGTTGGAAAATTGTGTTTCCAAATGATTATTCAAATATTTAAAGATGATAAGATGAAGTACACAATTAAATCAATACAAAGAGGTATTGATAAGGAAGACAAAATAATGAGAAAAACAGGAACATAAGAGGCCAAAATATGAACCACGAGATCGCGTGGTTCATGGTCCAGCGATCGCGTGGTTCAACGGATTTGAATCTGTTCAAAATAAAGAGGCTTTACGCGATCGTGTGAGCCTTGTACCGCGCGATCGCGTGGTGGTTTCCGAAAGGCACCTTTTGGTGCCTAAGTTGTTTTTTGCACCAAAATGTGCCATTTTGTCTAAGAGGTGTGTACTTTCATAAAAGGTGGATTAATCTCTATATAAAAGATGTTATATTGATCAATTCAATATATGAAATATGAGGGAGAACATCCATAAAATATAGAAATCATTTTCTACCAAAATCAATACTCATTTTTTCAATTGTTTTTTGTTCCTTTTCCATGGATTATTAGTGCTTAATAAATACATGGTTTGAAGGCTTGATTAATCCGCTAAAACATTTGCTATCTAACCCTTTAAGCATCTCGAACGAGAGGGAGCAAATGTATTTTTAGGACAACGTGTAATCACGTGTTCAAGCCTCTCGTTTGATTCCATAATTCGACGTTATTCCATTCATATCATGATTTCAAGTGGATGATTCCATATGTTTTGGCTTGTGATTGTTCAAGTAGCATTCGATAATTTCGTCTCCAACCTCTCAAGGTAAGTTCATTTTTGATAACAATCTAAAAGTACATTTGGTTGCTCACTGGAGACCAAATTATTTGGAGAGAGACACAACCATGACGATAATCAAGATTTATTGTGAAGATAATCAACATTCTTCATCCAGATTATGAAAGATAAGTTTTCTAATTTAATTTTTTTTCATCTATGATAATTCGCTGATTGGAGAAAATTATGTGTGAAAATGAAAAGAAATTATATATGTTTTTTCATTAATTAGTTATGTTTTTGAAAGTGTGTTAATTTGAAACAATGCATATTTTGAATTGCCAATTGCCATGTTATTTGGGAAAAGCATGATAAAATGAAAAGGTGTGTCTATTCATCCAAGAAACTAACGGATGATAATATTAATTACAAAAAGATGTGTGCATAAAACATGTACTTGTGTTTGCTGCGCTCATGTTGGCGGTTATCAAGTGAAAGAATGTAATGTTTCATTATGTTTACTTTAATTGCGAAAGTGCCTATTCATGAAAGTCAGGGTACTATGACAGTTATATTTTGTGTCCTTTCAAGGTACAATGAAATTAGTATGCATAACGCTTTGTAAGTTATTAAATTGTTGATTCATAGATGCATAATGTAATATTATGAATTATGCAATTTAATCATTATTTTATCATGAGATATGATGATATTTTATTGTGCAAGTTTTCATGAAATTTTTCCATGATAGTGGAAATTTGAAAGTATATGCTCTTTTAATAATATTGTTTCCATTTGATTCATTTATGAGAAGTGTATTTCTCTTTTACATTATACAATTACATTGATTGATGTCTGAATCAACTGGACTTTTGAAAATGACATGAGAATTTTATAAATTGGTGAATAAAATTATGCTTATTTGTGATACAATTTTATTTTATGGAAAATAGAGTTCCTAAAATATTAAGGCATGCAAGTATGAGTATTTGCACAAGTTGCTTTAACAATATTTAATCAAATATTGTGGGAAAGTAAATATGATAGTTTACTTCAATTATCTCATGACATGTTTGCTAATAATGTTATTAGTATTAATAAAGTGACCATTTTCAATGGTAAATTGGAGACTACCACTTGTATTAATAATGCCCATTGTTGGCTTAAATGTGGTAGTGATAATCTTGATACTTATTGTTGTATTAAGAAATGTGAAATGACTCTACAACGAATTATGGAGATGTCATATATTGCTTGTGAAAGCAATGTTGTTTTCCTAATTAAGGAATTATGGGGGTGAGATCAAACTAAGATCAAGAAGATCATTGATGAATATTGAGATTTATCATATTGTTTATCTCTTTTGAAAATAAAATAATTTTATGAAGTATTTTTATGAATGCATAGAGATGCATAACAATTATTGAAAATTTGTGAATTTTCATTGAGAATACATAATATTGGATTTGTCCATACTTATTGTGATTATTACAATGGTCATGTAAAAAGTGATAAGTATTTACACAATTGGATGATGAGATCACAAATATGATTTTGTCACGACCATTGATTAACATTGATATTTGTTTTGTAAAACAAATTTGCTCATATTAGTCTTTCAATGAGTGAAAGAATTACAAATTTATTTCTTTCAAATGAAGTGAAAGAATTATGAAACTTGTGCTTATTCCAAACATGTGGGGATAAGGCGTGTTACAAAAGAAAATTATATTGTGCTCATAGTGGAGACAATAATCTTTTGCAAATATCAATAAAACAATTGAGGTTTTATTACAAATTGTTTCTTTCAAATTGAGTTGAAAGATTATACATAAAAGTTGAATTTAGCCTAAAATGTGGAGTGACATTTTGGCAAAAGATTCAAATTATAATTTCCGAAATTAATGAAATTATATTGTGATTGTGATCAAATATCCTAGCAGAAACTTTGACAAGTTTAAAGAATATTAAAATGCAAACAAGTGATTAAGTTGGATCACATAAACAAAATTATCTATACTTCTAAAAGAGAGAAGTATAAATTAATAAAGTGATAGAGTCACTTTATGTATTTGACAATATTATTGTCAATTGAAGAAGTGATTAAGTGTAATCACTAAAATACATTTGACAAAATGTATTGTAAATTCATTCTTTTTACGAAAAAGAATATTGAAATTAATTTTGCTATACCGCAAATGTGAGGGTAATATGATTAAGTCCTAAAAGAGACTTTTAAAAGTTGCGAAGGGATGGATACAAGCAGTGGAGGAAGAAAAATCATGGAGTGCAGTGACAAATGTAAGTAAGTTGTTATGCATTATAAATTTATATAATATATTCTATGCATGGAACGCATGTCAAATTTGCAATATAGAATACTATATTGTTATACCTTATTTTGACATATAACATATCATTGAAATTGGATTTAGTTATTAAATACCATATTTAATAATATTATTGGTGCATTGATTATGTGATAATCTAACTTGATTATAGCATATTGCTTATTTATTTGAAAATTATGAAGTATATGATTTTCAAGCTTTAAAATTTATGAAATTAGAGTTTCATGAATGCATGAGATTTTAATAACCTTAGTGGTTTCCTTAAATTTTCATTTTTGATAAGTATGTTACTCTTTATAACAACATGATATAAATGTTGAATCATGTAAATTTCATTTGCTTGGACTCTTTGAGGAATAAATATATGCTACATTTATTCATAATATAAATTGCTACATACTAAATTGATTTGTATATGAGATAAATTATAAGGCATTGATATGAGGCAAATGATAAATATTTATCACGCGAAAATAAAGTATTTTTGTTTAAAATATGTGAATCATTTGCAAATACTTATGTGAAGTATTTATTATCAATTTGTCTTATTTGAGAAATTTGAACAAATAGAAGTTAATTTACTATACATAAATACATTTTATAAAATCTTTGTTCAAATTTGTTATCATCTTATTTCATACTATTGTGTATAATCCAGTTTAATTATTATATAATTTGAGAAAGTATGCAAGATGATAAGATAGAATGAGTCTATCTAATTGATATTGATATCAATGGTTGATATCATGTATATGTGAAAAGCATTATTACTAATGAAGAGTAATAATATGAAACATACAAGTGAATATGGATTATTGTTGAACATTCATGTGGTTCACAAAGAGAATCATTCACTTAAATGAAATTAAAAACAAAAAAACAAAATAAAAAATTGAAGATTATCCCAAAGTGTGGGGGTAACGCTCAAACAAATATTGTAAAATATTTATTGTATTCGTTGGGGAGACAATTAAATTATTGATAGAACAATTGTGTTCATGGAATTACAATTCTATTTCTTTCAATTGAGTGAAAGAATAATTTTGAGTCTACCCTATAAGTGTGGGGGTAGTACAACCTATTCCTTTCAATTGAGTGAATGAATAATTTTGAGTCTACCCTATAAGTGTAGGTAGTACAACTAAACTTTAAATAAAGTTTAAAGTAATATTATTTTGAAGTCTATAAAGTGCACAAAATAGACTACAAAATATTGTGAAATATTTGACAAGTGTTGTCAAATAATTGAGAAGTGATCACGTTTAAATATTCTAAAGAAGTTTAGACATAAATTGAATCAAAGAGTGATTCAATAACTTGTGAAAAAGTTAAGTTAAAACTTGACTTTATATCTTATGTAAAATCATAAGAACATAATCGAGTAGGATGAGGTGAAACTCCTTTATAAAAGATCCGTCAATGACGGCAACCCTACCTGTCATTACGAAATGAGTAATTCACGGGTTCAAAGGGTAACAACAAGTCATTCGATATGTGGATAGTTTCAACACTTTATCAAAACATACCTCATTCTAGATCAAAAGTGTTGGTTGTTACAGTTGGAGGGCTGAGTTTTAAAACTTTTAATGAAGTTCAGAATTACAAGTATCTCTAAATGTAACAAAGATGCTGGAAGAACTTCACCTATATGAACTTAGAAGTGGTGCCGCTTCAAGGAAAGTTTGGAGTTACTTTCTGAAAAGTTCACGAATCGGATAGGCGCAAGGCCATTAACGCGCTAAAGCAAAAACTTGTGTGGAACAAAAGACTTTGAGTGTTGTGTGTGTGATGTTTCCGGTATTGTCACATGGAATAATGGGTTCAAAGCTAAGGCTACCTGGGATTTCGATAATACTTTGCGACGTTTACACTAAGGTAAGGTTTAAATCGAAAGATACCTTACTTTATGCATAACACCGTTATAAAATGAGTTGGTGAAAATATTTGAACAAGTGGGGGATTGTTGGAAAATTGTGTTTCCAAATGGTTGTTCAAATATTTAAAAATGATAAGATGAAGTACACAATTAAATCAATACAAAGAGGTATTGATAAGGAAGACAAAAGAATGAGAAAAACAGGAATATGAGAGGCCAAAATATGAACCACGCGATCGCGTGGTTCAACGGATTTGAATCTGTTCAAAATAAAGAGGCTTCACGCGATCGCGTGAGCCTTGTACCGCGCGATCGCGTGGTGGTTTCCGAAAGGCACCTTTTGGTGCCAAGTTGTTTTTTGCACCAAAATGTGTCATTTTGTCTAAGAGGTGTGTACTTTCATAAAAGATGGATTAATCTCTATATAAAAGATGTTATATTGATCAATTCAATATATGAAATATGAGGGAGAACATCCATAAAATATAGAAATCATTTTCTACCAAAATCAATACTCATTTTTTCAATTGTTTTTTGTTCCTTTTCCATGGATTATTAGTACTTAATAAATACATGGTTTGAAGGTTTGATTAATCCGCTAAAGCATTTGCTATCTAACCCTTTAAGCATCTCGAACGAGAGGGAGCAAATGTACTTTTAGGACAACGTGTAATCACGTGTTCAAGCCTCTCGTTTGATTCCATAATTCGGCGTTATTCCATTCATATCATGATTTCAAGTTGATGATTCCATATGTTTTGGCTTGTGATTGTTCAAGTAGCATTCGATGATTTCGTCATCAACCTCTCAAGGTAAGTTCATTTTTGATAACATATTATCCTTAAAATGTATACAAATGGAAAGCTGGTAAGTGGTAACTAAACCAGCTAGCTTATCATTTATTTTTAGACCCATTAATCTACTCCAACATACCAATCCAACGTAAGGTTGATTCTTCACCAAGTAGAAGAATTCTCAGACAAACTCAGGAGTTCCTCCAAATATTCAGAACCCAAGTCCTCCAAAACCACCAAGTTCTCCACCCTTGTCTCCTTCTCTTTCTTCTTCTTGTTACTCACTTCTTTCTTCTTCATGGAGTGTCTTTTCTTCAATGCCAACACCGGCGAACATCCGGCCTCGAAGCCGTACTTCATCTCTTTCAGAGATTCGTAAACAACGTCGGCCGGAAAGTTGAGCACCGCAGTCGACCCTCGCATGGCTAATGCCGCCTGATCATACGCCATGGCTGCTGCTTCTGCAGTGTCAAAAGTTCCCAACCACACTCTCTCGCTATTCCTCGTGGAGTCCCTTATTTCAGCGGCGTACTTTCCCCATGGTCTCCGGCGTACACCTCTGTAAATAACTTCCTTCTGCGGCGAGTACTGCTTTTGATCAGTTCGTTCCGATGAGGATTCGACGCCCCCGGCTTCTGCTAATACTCCATAGAGCACCATCTCGTCGGAGTCATTCTCATTGAAAGGAAGGTGTTGGGTTTGAGAGTGGTGCATTGCGAATGGCAGAAGTTGATTCTGTGTGTTCAAAGAGTAACAGAAGAATGAAGAATCCATGAATTAATTTTTCAAAGGTACTACTCTTTATAAGAAAGCTTGAGGTTTGAATTCTTGCGTTGCTACTTTGATTTTCTGATTCTTACTTATATAAGTGGTTTTCGTTCGTAAGAAGATTTTATAACTTATAAACTGCTAGAACTTTGACTATTATATATATATAGGAGCCCGAGAGGGGTATTATAGTCAAAAACACAAACTTCATGCATCCAGTGAATCTAAGACATAATTGCACGTGGGTCAAAAGATTTTGTGGCCATGGCGGCCAGGTCAGACTATATTTCATGGTGAGTCAGCATATGACGTCAGTCCCCGTGGATGACTCTATGGGCCCATTTCCTCAAAGAATTATCATGAATTCAAAAAATAATTAATGATCTGTGAGAAATTATAGTTGGACCGTTTGACCGTATAATGGCCAATTTGATGGTCAATTTTTTTTTTTTTTTTTTTTAAATGATGGTTATAATGAAAGTCTAGCGCAATATATCCTAAAGATGGTGCTAAGGATAATTACGTTTTGTAATTGTTCTATACGGTCAAGCTAATAGAATTTGATTTATGTTAAATTTATGAAGTTTGTACTAGTGTTGGATTTACCTCGATCAAATTTTATGCTTCTTGTTCAATTAAAATTACTACGAGGAAATAAGTTCATTAATTGTGAAAGGATATAGAATCACACTAGACAAGTTAGTGAAAAAACAGAGTTCCAGACCCACCAGCAGACACAGCCATTTTGTAGCAGGGGGCACAATTTGTGGTAGATCCCACGAGGTTCGGGGCAGCGCCCCTGATTTTTTTTTATATAGGAAAAGATCGAAATAATGATAAAATTCAAATTTACAAAAGATAATGTACTAAATAATATGTAATTTCACAAATATACTAAATTATTTTTAGTAAGATCTACGTTATAATTCAAAAGAAATTAACAGATTATATCGCAGTACGCAATCAATTAACATATTCAAATTCCAATCAATTATATTCCTGTTTAATGGATGTGTGATTAAAAATATTTGAAAAGTTAAAAATTGTAGAATTGATGGTTGAGATTGAGTTTGAAAAGTTATGATAAAATTTTTTGCTTAACAAACAAGCTCTAAGTGAACCATGATTCAATTTTTAAAAAGAAATTTTTTTTTCCCTCCGTCTCATTTATATAGGTTGCATTTTCATTTCCTCTTATCCCAATTATATAGGCTTGTTTCTTTATTGAAAAATATTTATTTTATTTGTTTACTAATGTACCTCTATTTAATACTTTCAATAATAATAATTTGGGAAAATTAAATCGCCGGTCCCAAACATTTTCATTTTTCCCAGACTTTACCCAAACATTTACTTTGTGTCACTCACAATCCCAAACCTTTCAAACAGTCACAACAGAATGACAAATGGATGAATTTTGTCAATTTCTCTGTTAGTTGACGAAAGTTATTATTTATTTTTTGACAATTTTGACTAATTTTAAAAGGTCAATTCTGTAATTTTATAATTACCACATAAAATAATTAAAATAAAACAAAACCAAAAAATGAGAAAAGAAATAAAAGAACTATTTTCTTCCCACCCACCCACCCAAACCCAAAACAAAACAGCCTCTACCATCACCTACCGCCGAAATCATCTCCAACATGAGACCCCGGTTGGTTATTCATCAAAATCATCTTTACTGCTTCTTTTTATCTTGTTCCTTAAACTCCTCCATTCCATGTATATTTCTTCAACCATTGACTTCCAGTCGTCCAGAGTCGAACATGAGCATTGATGAACCAATTTGAAACATAAAAGTAATTTGATTCCACGTATTATCAATAATTCCACTCAAAATAAGCAGAAATGTTCAAGAATTTAAAGGGCTATAGCCTATTTGATACTTGACTCCACTTTGTCCATCTTAGACCAACGACGGCGGACTCCAATATTCTTTGCTTGCCATTAATATTCTTGGCAGATTCAGAAGCACTCATTAAAAATTCCTTATACCCACACTAACAACTTCATCAAGAACTTATTGTGTTGCCTTTAAATATTTAGAACTTAACAGCACACTTTACATGTTGTTCACACCGTTCAAAAACATCCACTCTCCTCATCCTCTTACCCCCCACAAAACCATCATCCTCACCACCACCAGCCTCCATATCGGTAGTAGAAAATAAAACTCATATTCATAATTTGTAGTAGATCTTGCGAATCGAGCTTCAAGGGGGGGGGGGGTACCTTGGAAGATGAAGCACGCCTTGACGAAATAGCCATTTTTTTCCTAGCACCTCGAGAGCAAAGCACTGCCGCCGAAAGTCATAAATGAGGCGGTTTTTTTTTTTTTTTGGATTTCTGGGAAAATGCCAGTATAAAGAAGAAAAACAAAGATTTGAAAATGAGATTTTTGGAATATGGGTTTTGAGATTTCAGTGGTGGGTGGTGGAAATAGCTTTGGATTCAATTGGTTGTGGTGGGTGGCGTGGGGCAGGGTGAGGTGCAAGACGTGGGTTTGGGTAGGAGGAGATAAACAGTTTTTTCTTTTAATTATTTTTAGGGATAAAAAGGGAATAAATAGAAGAGTTACTATTTTGCCCATTTTAAGTTTGGTCAAAATCAACTTCTTTGGTCAACTAACAATCAAATGGACGATTTCCATGCATTTGGACACCGGGCGCATATTTTTGAAAGGTTTGAGACTGTAGATGGCATAAACTGAAGGTTTGGGTAAAGTCTGCGAAAAATGATAAGGTTTGGGACTGGTGCTACAATTTTCCATAATAGTTTTTGATGAGAATCGGGAAAGTCAAACCTCGATGTACGTGCCCGTGGGACCCATAACGAGATCCGAAGTTGAAGAGGTTCAAGATTCGAGGCTAAACAATGTGAATAAATTAAGAAAAGCAAGTCGAGAATCAAGTTGGAGCCAAAAAGAAGAAGAAATTGGAATCAGCCAATTTCGGTCGACCGAAAATCATTCCGGTCGACCGAAACTCTGCAGAGGAATTTTGATCCAGCCTCAGTCACTTTCGGATGAGTGGCGGTCGACCGAAAGTCCAGTTTCGGTCGACCCAGAGATCGACCGAAATAATTTCGGTCGACCAATTCGGTCGACCGAAACACCTCATTTTTAAAAAAAAAAGGGGTTTTCTTGCAATTTCCACAAAAACGGGGTTTTTCTTGTAAATACCGAAATTGCACATTTTCCCCATTTTTGTACATTATATTCACATTTCTCTTCATTTGTAAAGAATAATTTTGGATGTTCAATGTGAAATTCTCTCTTGAGAGACCCTTCTTGAGGTAAGGTAAAAACCTCTTTGATCTTATATTTTCTTGGAAATTAATCAACTTTATCTTGAGTATTATTATTCTTGTGTTGTTGTTTATTTTCCGCCACTTTGGAATTTGTTTAATTCTTTCCATTGGCCTAGGGTTTGTTTAATCCTTGAATTTTGGGTTAGATTTAAACTTTGGTTAAGGTGTTTATCCATTTATTTACCACTTTAGCTTTCTTGGATTGGTATTAAAATTGTTGTGGGAATTTTCGGTCAACGCACCGAAGGGGTTCGCATCATTTGGTATCAGAGCTTGGCTCTAATTTGGTAAACATATCTTTACTTTCTTGTTGTTGTTCTTGTCATTGTGAAAAAAAAAAATTGCAAAAAAAAAAAAAAAAAAACGAAAATTGAAAAAAATTGGGGAAAATTTATATGCCCATGTGTATTGTTGATTCTATGTATTGGGTAGATTGATTGTGAGTTTGTTGGGGAAATTCCATATTCATTCACTACAAAACCTACACTTTCCAAATTGTGTATTCAAAGTGTTTGATAAATTGTCCCAAAGAAAAATACTCCCTTAGTGTTTTATTGTTCAATACCCATATATTGCTAAATACTTGGGGCTATCCAATTCCCATTATCGAGATTGTGTTATCAACATTGTATCCCATATATTACTTGCTCCATACATTGGGTAATTGTTGATCATTCATTCCTTACCACAATTTGAGTTGTTGGGAGTTTTCATATATCCACATTATCCACATTCAAGGTCATTCAAAGATTGAGTACAAGTTGTTTGATTAATGCCTCATTCAAAATTTAAACTCTTTGTGCTTATTGTTCTATATCTATGCCTTGTTTATTATTTGTGGTTTGTCAATCCCATTACTAAATTGTGTTCCTAGCATCTTATCCCACATAAATATTGTTCCTTTTGAGTATAGCAAGCACATAAATTCTACTTGCTATTGTGTCTATTTATTCTAAAATTCCTTCTTCCTTTGTTTGTGATTTCATTGACTTCACAAGAATTATACTTTGTGTTTTAGTTGATTACCTTCATTGGAGAACTTGAGAAAGGAGATTTTGAGTGGAAAAAAGGCAAGAGTGGTGAGCTCAATAGAGGGTAAAAGCCAAATTTGAGTGAAACACGAGAGAAATATTTTCTTGTGAGAACACTTTCACACTTGCATACCATGTCCATTTTCAATTCTCAAACTCAAGATTCGAAGTACTTGTTGAAAAATCTTTCAACCACCATGGCTAGACAAATGGAGAAAAGTAGGGGTGAGTTGGAAAATTTAGGAACAAGAGGGGAGAGTACATCAAATAGGGGAGATGAAGAAATGATGTGTAGTAGAAGAATGGTGAGGAATAAATTTGGGAACATTGTGTATAGGGATGGAGGTAGAAAACAAAGTGGGAGTTTGAATAGAAAAGAAGTTAGGGGTGAATGTGGGGATGTTTTAAGAAATAATGGGGATGGTGAACAAAATGGGAGTTTGAATAGGAAAAGAAGAGATGGGTTAGAAGGTAGGAGAAATGGAGTTGATGAAATATTGATAGTGCGAGAATGCAAAATTCATCACTCCATAGAATGGGTAGAAGTGAAGAAGTGGAAGAAGATTGGAGAATGGGTAGAAGACGAAGAGAATGAGTAGATATGAGTGGAGATGGGATGGATGAGAAGGTTGATATTGAGCAAATAAAGACTTCATCATTCCATAGGAGGGACGGTAGTGGAAGTAGAGAAGTAGTGAAGGAGATGAATGCTAGATTACCAAAAATTTTGGCCCATGATAATGAGAGAGAGAAGCATGGAGGAAATACTTTCTACACTAGATGCCTTGTGGGGGATAGGGCATGTAGTCTCATTATAGATGGGGAGAGTGACACGAATTTGGTGAGTGCTAGTAGGGTGGAGAAATTGGGGTTACCGGTTATGAAGCATCCTAGTCCTTATATATTGCAAAGGTTGAATGACTATGGGGAGGTGAGGGTAAGTGAACAAGTTCTTCTTACTTTTCACATTGGTACTTGTAGTGATCAAATATTATGTGATGTGGTTCCCTTACACACTACTCACATAATTTTGGGGAGACCTTGGCAATGTGAGCGAAATGTGAATCTTGATAGGGGGAGGAGCTGGTGTAGCTTCAAAATGAATGAAAAAAAGGTTGTGATCCTATCTTTGAGCTCGGAAGAAGTATGCAAAGACCAAATGAAGCTCAAGAAGGAATTCGAGGAAGAAAAGGAGAAGGAGAAGGAAAAAGAAAAGAAAGAAGGGTAGGATAGGAAAACAAAAGAACCTTCAATTGATAAAATTGAAGAAAATAAAAATGAGAGCAAGAGAGTTGGGGTCACGTCCCTAGAAAAAGGAGAGGCAATGAGAGTTGGAGCCATGACTCCAGAAAAAGGAGAGGCGAGAGAAGCACCGAGAGTTGAGGTTACTACCTCAGAAAAAGGTAAGGAAGTGATGAGTGCCACCAAGAAAATTGAGATAAAAGATCACCTCAAAATGTTCTTTACTCTTGAATACTCTAACACTTCCCTCCCTAGTTTTGTCATGTCTTTGTTGCAGGAAATTGTGAGGCCAACTTATCAAGGCAACAAAGAACTCCAAAAGCATGCCTTATGGAAGAAATTCATGGAAACATTTTCCTACAACAACGAGTACAATCGAGGTAAAGAAAATGAGATAACCAATGTAACATCTAGGAGGTATGCTCCTAACATTTCTTTGGATGCAAGGTTATTATGTTTTGAATACATTAGAGGGTTGTATGATCTTGATGTAGATTTGGAAAGTGTGTTGTTGACTTGTGAAAATGTAACATGTGGTAAGGATCATTGTCATGATAAGTGCTTAATTTGTAAATGCAACTTTTTGCGTGTGTC
The DNA here is from genome assembly GCA_963555705.1 of Ligustrum vulgare. Taxonomy (NCBI): domain Eukaryota; kingdom Viridiplantae; phylum Streptophyta; class Magnoliopsida; order Lamiales; family Oleaceae; genus Ligustrum; species Ligustrum vulgare. The sequence goes on from OY743171.1 coordinate 53,987,301, forward strand.
CAATTACATAGGTACCAAATCTTTTTGTAAAAATGTTGCATTTAGTACATATCATTGGCATGATAAATTCTTATTTTGTGAAAATATGATTGACTTGCATATTGGCTCTCCAAAGGAATTGCTAGTTAGGGGAGTCCATGGGAAAAATTTATTGGGATGTTTTGATGATAAAAGGACTTCGCTTCTAACATTTCTAGATGCTCCCTCATTCCGTCTTGAACATAGTAAGAGCATGCATGTTAAATATCTGAATTTGTTAAATATCTATGAATCATGTTGTGAGCAATATTTTGATGTATTTTATGGGCATGATGATTATTTGTTTTGGAAAATTTGATTGTTTCCTTGTAAATGTGTCATGCGTGAATTGCTAGTGGGAGGAGCACATGATAGTTGTTTGATGGGGCGATTTAAAACCAATGGGGTTTTAGAGGTATTATGTGATCAATTTTATTGGCCTATTTTGAAGGTTGGTGTTGAATATGTTTGCACTTGTTGTAAATACCTAACTTGCAAAATGGCTAAACTTAAGTCTAAGTTTTTGCCCCAAGAATTCCATGCATATTTGCCCATCATGAGTAAACCTGGGACTACTACTTCTATGAATTTTATAGTGGGTTTACTTGGAACAAAGAAAGAAGATGAAGCTATTTTTGTGATTGTTAGTAGGAGAATTAAAATGTCACATTTGATTACATGCCATGAAACCAACAAGGTCATCAACCTAGCTAATCTTTTCGTTCAGGAGGTCGTGCATTTGCACGAAGTTGGTGCTAATTTTGTGGTTGTTAAATTTGCTTGCAATTTAATTGCTCATCATATTAGCAAGTTTTATCCACTTAAAATTGCTTGTGACTTTAACCTATTAACTCTGTTGAACTTTATGCGTATGTTTATTGAAGAAAGAGTTGGTTTAGGTGGCCACGAGAATGCACCTTTGGTTAAGCCCCTTTGCAGGAGGCTCGAGCTTCCATTTGAGGGAATTGGTATACAATGTATTTCCAATGCCAACCATGGTAGGAAGCATATTCCATTTGACCCGGGCGGCTGGATGTATTCCCATTCGTGGAAGGAGCGACCCCCCGATCAAATAAAATCCAAATTGCTACTTTGCAGTGTTGGCACATCTCAAGCTTTTGGCAAGGCCTACAAATTGATTTTGCACGGTGAGTATGAAATTTCAGTTACATTTATTGTGTCTGAATTTTCTTTTTTTATTGTAGGTGCCGATTCGTGGTCGAATCTCTTTCGAGATGGAGGGGATGATGAGAATCGCGAAAGTCCAACTTCATTGCATGAACCTGTGGTACACAATGTTGCAAGATCAAAGTTCAAGGAGTTTCACGACAGTGCATTCAAGCAAGATTCGAGGTAGAATCCTTTTCAAGAGGGAGGGGATGATGAGAATCGGGAAAGTCAAACCTCGATGTACGTGCCCGTGGGACCCATGACGAGATTCGAAGATGAAGAGGTTCAAGATTCGAGGCTAAACAATGTGAATAAATCAAGAAAAGCAAGTCGAGAATCAAGTTGGAGCAAAAAAGAAGAAGAAATTGGAATCAGCCAATTTCGGTCGACCGAATATCATTCCGGTCGACCGAAACTCTGCAGAGGAATTTTGATCCAGCCTCAGTCACTTTCGGATGAGTGGCGGTCGACCGAAAGTCCAGTTTCGGTCAACCCAGAGATCGACCGAAATAATTTCGGTCGACCAATTCGGTCGACCGAAACACCTCATTTTTTAAAAAAAAAAACGGGGTTTTCTTGCAATTTCCACAAAAACAGGATTTTTCTTGTAAATACCGAAATTGCACATTTTCCCCATTTTTGTACATTATATTCACATTTCTCTTCATTTGTAAAGAATAACTTTGGATGTTCAATGTGAAATGCTCTCTTGAGAGGCCCTTCTTGAGGTAAGGTAAAAACCTCTTTGATTTTGTATTTTCTTGGAAATTAATCAACTTTATCTTGAGTATTATTATTCTTGTGTTGTTGTTTATTTTCCGCCACCTTGGAATTTGTTTAATTCTTTCCATTGGGTTAGGGTTTGTTTAATCCTTGAATTTTGGGTTAGATTTAAACTTGGGTTAAGGTGTTTATCCATTTATTTACCACTTTAGCTTTCTTGGGTTGGTATTAAAATTGTTGAGGGAATTTTCGGTCAAGCACCGAAGGGGTTCGCATCAGTTTTGATACTTAAATAATGGTAATTTGTAGAAATGGCAATGGGTCTGGTATAGGTCGGGTTTGCCAAACCCATACCCTATCCACTAAAGATTTACAACCTCCATACCCTACCCATATACTCATTTAAAATTGACCGGTCGGGTGCGGGTCCGATGCATGTATGCTTCTATACCCATTTGAAACCTATTACTAATTATTTATTTATTTAATTATTTTTTTTAGGGTTGTAAATATGTTATAGGTACTCCGAATTAACTTGAAGTAGTTAAACGTGTAAGGATTTTAATCAATCGTGTGTGCTTATATGTGAATTATTGTGTATTGAATAAAAGACTATCAAATTTGGTTAAGCCCATTTAAAGTAATCTAATAAAGATTTTATATATATCGGGCTTTAATGCATCTAATTAATGTATGCGCTTTTATGTGTAGATATCAGACCATTACCTAATTCATGATGGGCCGACTTAGGTCAACATGCAATTCAGTATATAAACACGGTTATGGTCCCTGAATCATACGTACTGTTCATTCTTTTTGACATCCCATCATCAGAGAGAAAATAAGGACTACGTATTGATTTTGAAGATCCAACAGCCGAATCGTTCATTGTGAATCATATTTGATTAAGGTACGCTTCCGCTTTAGTTATTTAATTTTTGATAATTCAGTATGATGATTTTAGATCATAGATAAACAATTGTCTGTAATAAATTTTACTAACAAATGGTATTAGAGCCAATCATCACGTTGGATTATCAGATCTGTGTTTAATAGTATAATTTTGATTAAAACGTAGACCAGTCAAGAATTTTTGTTTAATTTGATGTTGGATTTACTTAAAAATTGGAATTGCTTTCTGTCAACACAAGTTGAATCTGGAAAATTATCAATCCAATTGATTTTACGTGCGACAATTATGGATGTTATGAACTAGAGGAAACACGCAGACATAAATTGAATTTCTATCTGTGTGTATATGCCCTTTGAAATTAGGTATTGAACATATGTATATACAGATTTAAATTGTGGACGGAGTGTATTATTGTGGTAATTTGGATGAATATTGATTTTGGGGTTTGAATGTGTATGGTTGAATCTGTGGCTTATGTTGGTCGAAATTCGGTATGGCCGGTTAATGGATATCATAATCGGGTTGGATTCCGTTGAGTTGGGGTGGCTAGTCGTGGCACTTACGATTCGCGACACTGCCGGCTCTGGCTGCGTGCGGCGTTACAGGAGAGTAGCGCCGCGCAGGCGCTGGTTCACAGTGTACGCGCAGACGCGCAGCGCCGAGAGTGGCGCTGCGCGTGATGCTGCACGTCGCAGCGTCGGGATTGACCTGCGCTGCTGGAGGTGCTTCTGATTGTGGAGGCGGCGAATAGGGTTGAAAACCCTAATCTGCTGCGAAATTGAAATTTTGAGCAAGGGGCTTCAGTTGTAAATTAGAAGTCTCCAAGGACTTCGTTTGCAGTTTTGGATAATTATGCTTAATTGCACCTCCGGTCCTCTCTTTTGTTGTGGATTAAATGTTTAAGCCCCTAAAGTTATGACATTTCTTAAGTTGGCCCTTAAAGTTCTGAAATTTATAAATTGAGCCCCTAAAGTTATAATTTATTTAAGTCAAGACCTCTCAAGTTATGAAATTTTATGATTCAACCCCTAAAGTTTGAAAATTTTATAATCCAGCCTCTAATGTTTGAGAATTTTCAAAATTGGTCCCTAAAGCTTGAAAATTCTCTAATTTGGTCCCTTAAAGTTTGAAAATTTTCATTTTCAGTCCCTTAAAGTTTGAAAATTTTCATTTTCAGTCACTAAAGTTTGAAATTTTTCATTTTCAGTCCCTGAAGTTTGAAAATGTTTTAATTCAGTCCAATAAGGTTTGAAAATTTTCTAATATAGCACCTAAAGTTCTGAAATTCTCAAATTTGGTCCCTTAAAGTTTGAAAATTTTCATTTTCAGTCCTTAAAGTTTCCAAATTCACTATTTTGGACCTCTAAAGTTTGATTTTCCTTCAAATTGGGACCTAAAGTTTGGAATTTCTCTAAATTGGCCAATAAGGTTTTGGGAAAATTATAATTTAAGTCCTTCTGATGTGATCCAGGACCCTCGACAATCGGAATCATAGCAGGCTTGATGGGAAAATATAAATATTCAAGCCAAAACAAGAATTCAGCAGGTTCGACGAGCTTTGAAGATCAAAACCGTGTCAAAAAGAATTGAAAATTGTGCAGAAAGGTTGTCACGGCCGTAACCAACATAAGTCACGGCCGTAACCTCCCCTCGGGTTAAATGGAGAATTTCAAGATTTTTAATTTACGACCATAAGTATAAGTGTCACGGCCGTAACCTTAACCAGAAACACACTTACGGCGTTCAAAATCAGAGACTTATCAAGGAGATTGGGCAATTCCTTGTGGCGTTTCGAAAGTCGTGGTTCTTTATTCCGCATCGTCGAGCCATCGCGTCGTGAATATCGGGTCATGATTCATCTGTCCAACCACAACCTGAGTTCGGAACTTTCCGGCGTTTCTTCCGCACTTCGAACCTCATCACCTTCAAGCTTAAAATTTTACATAATTGGCCACCTAAGGTTTAAGAAGATTGCAATTGACTCTCTCAACTTAAGGATTGCTTTATTCTAAAGTTTTGAATTCTGTAATTTAAATCCTAAAGTCAAAATATAGATGCAAATCAATGGATTTCAATTTCAAATCTTGCTACTACGGACTCTTTTGAGAGATATAATATTCGAAAGTAAGTTAGTTGAAGCAACATGTTTCCAAAGCAACCTCTCTTGTGGATATTAATTAACTTTGAATATTAGAAGGTATTTGTGTGTGTGTTATTCATTGCGGATATTGATCGGCCTAAAGGAAGGTCAATATTTGGCTCGAATTTCACATGCACCTGTGGTGATGAATACGTGACAATTATTTGGTTTAACGCATGATCAATAAATCGGTCCAAAGAAAGGTTTATTGGTTAACATGTCTTATTGCCAGTATTTGATCACTACACTAAGGGAAAATTAAGTGTTTGTGTGTTATTTCATGCGGATATTGATCGGCCCAAAGGAAGGTCAATATTTGGCTCGAATTTCACATGAATTTGTGGTGATAAATACGTGACAATTATTTGGTTTTACGTGTGATCAATAAATCGGTCCAAAGAAAGGTTTATTGGTTGACATGTCTTACTGTCAGTGTTTGATTACTACACCAAGAGTACCACTTACAAGTCAATATTTCTGTCCAAAGACTAAATATTGATGTTGTGCTAGGTATCTTGTGATGGGCCATACCATTGTTTGAAAGTATGATTTGCATAATAAGGTATTTATGTGAGCTATTTTGTTTAAGTGTTCTCTATTCGGTTTCAAATTCTGCTAGTAGTATATCTACAAGCTCAAATTTAATCCCTGTATTTATGGAACAAACTTCAAGAATCAAAACAAGAACATTAACTTTTCGTTGGCTGCATGGATCTAGACCGTGTACTAAGGATTGAGCAACCTGCTCCTCTTACGGATGAAAGTTCATATAATCAAATGAGGAACTTTGAGAAGTGGGATTGCTTAAATTACGTGAGTCTCATGATCATTAAGTGCGGCATTCCGGAAGCCTTTAGTGGCATAGTATCTGAGGAGGTAAATGATGCCAATGAATTCCTTGCCGAAATTAAGAAACGTTTTGTGAAAAACGATAAGGCTGAAACAACCACGCTTATGCAAAGCTTGATTTCAATAAAGTATAAAGGCAATGGGAAAATAAAGGAGTACATCATATAGATGTCTCACACTGCTTCAAAACTTAAGGAACTAAAACTCGACTTGTCTAATGACTTGCTCGTGCATTTGGTATTGATAACGCTTCCTGCACAATACAGTTAATCTAAGGTTGGTTATAAATGTCAAAGTAGAAATGGACTCTCAATGAGCTCATTTCATAGTGTCCAAGCTTCTTGCACAATTCAGTCAATTTAAGGTCAGTTATAACTATCAAAGGGAGAAATGAACTCTAAATGATCTCATTCTATTTTGTGTGCAAGAGGAAGAAAAGTTGAAGCAGGACAGAACTGAAAGTGTTCACTTGGAAAACACCTCTAAAGATAAGGGCAAGAAAACAAATAAAGAAAATAAAGTTGTTAAGGGTTCAGAACAAAAGAAACCACATAAAAACATTAAGTATTGTTTCTTTTTCCATAACTCTGGACATTTGAATAAAGATCATACATAATGCCAACTAAAGCAGCTGCTAAAATACTTTATGAGCTTTTGACAGGCACAAAGCTTAGTCTAAAGTATTTTCACATTTGGGGATGTCTAGCTAAGGTTAGGCTTTATAGGTCACATAAAGAAATTGGACTCTAAAACAGTAAGCAGCTACTTTATTGGTTATTCTGAGCGTTTAAGGGGCTATTAATTTAATGATCCCAAAGGGGATTCGAAAAGGTAATGTGGAAAGATATAAGGTTCGTCTTGTATCTAAGGGCTTTACACAGAATGATGGCATTGATTATAAAGAGACTTTCTCTTCGATTTCAATGAAAGACTCTTTCAGGAAAGTCAGGTGGTTGCACATTTTGACCTCGAGTTACATCAAATGGATGTTAAGACGACGTTTCTCAATGGAGACATTGATGAGACGGTTTGCAAATTAAAGAAATCCATTTATGTGCTCAAGCCAGCTTCTCGTTATGGGTAATACAAATTTCATCAAGCAATTATCTCATTTGGTTTTGAGATTAATGTTGTTGATGGTTGTTTGTATTACAAGTTCAGTGGACGTAAGTATATTTTCCTAGTTTTATATGTTGATTATTGCTTGCCACGAATGATATAGGTATGTCACATAAAATTATGAAATTTTTTGTCAAGGAATTTTGAGATTAAAAAATCTTGGTGACGTCTCTTTTGTATTAGGAATTCAGATACACCGGGATTGTTCTCGGGGTATTCTTGAATTGTCACAAAAGGGTTATATCGATAAAGTACTTAAGAAGTTTGGCATGCAAGACATTAAATCAGGGACAGCTCTATCGCTAAGGGAGACAAATTTAGTCTCGACTAATACCCGAAAAGTTATCTTGAAGTTAAAGAAATGCAGAGAATCTCATATAGTTCAGCTATAGGGAGATTGATGTTTGCTCAAGTTTGTATGCGTTTGGATATTGCATATATTATTGGAATACTAAGGAGATATTTAGTAACCCTGTGATGGATCATTTGGAAAGCAACCAAACATGAGTTATAAGGTATTTAAAGAGAACAAAAGATTACATGCTCACATACAGAAAATCGGATCAGTTGGAGATCATATGGTATTATGATTCCGATTTTTTGCTAGATGCCAAAACAGTAGAAGATCCATATCAGGCTACATCTATCTGCTAGTTGGAGGAGCTATTTCCGGAAGGAGTGCTTAACAAACACTTTAGCTTCTTTCACTTGGCAGCAGAATTTGTAGCATTTTTTTGGGGCATCTAATTATGGAATATAGCTGCGAAATTTTGTCACTGGGCTGCATATTCTGTACGGTATAGAATGACCATTAAAGTTATATTGTGACAATAACTCAGCAAATTTATGTTCCAGTGACAACAGGAGCTCAACTAAGTCAAAATACATTGACATAAGTTCTTGGTTGTGAAGGATACAGTTCAGAGTGGACACGTGTCAATAAGAGCACATTGTGACAAACTCCATAATTGCGGATCCGCTTACTAAAGTATTACAACCCAAGGTCTTTCATGAGCACAATACTCATATGGGTGTTGTATTTCTTAAGGATATTTGGTTTCAGTGAGAGTTTGTATTTTGGGTGCATTAGACACATTTATTGTCCTTTTGGATACAGTTTAAAATTAAAGTTATTTACAGCTGTATGGTTTTAGATTTATTATCTCTGAACTTGTTTCAGGATGATCTCACTAAAGTTGGACCAGTTGGAAATATGCATGTTGAAGATCACATTACATGTAATTTCCATGCTACACATCCATACTTGATCCATGTCATTCAGTTATGTCGATATACGTGACCATTGATAGATTTAGTTACGATTAATGTAGTGAAAGCCACTTTGATCCTATGTTGAATAATTGATGGACCGGATTGTTTGGGGATGCATTCAGTAATGATAGCAAAATTCTGAGTACTCATAAGGTTATGATTGATACACAATTGTAAGGTTACACATATAGTTCAAGTGAGAGATTGTAAGGATTTTAATCAATCGTGTGGGCTTATATGTGAATTATTGTGTATTGAATAAAAGACTATCAAATTTGGTTAAGCCCATTTAAAGTGATCTAATAAGGATTTTATATATATCGGGCTTTAATGCATCTAATTAATGTATGAACTTTTATGTGTAGATACCAGGTCATTACCTAATTCATGATTGGCCGAATTAGGTCAACAGGCAATTCAGTATATAAACACGGTTATGGTCCCTGAATCATACGTACTGTTCATTCTTTTTGACATCCCATCATCAGAGAGAAAATAAGGACTACGTATTGATTTGGAAGATCCAACAGCCGAATCGTTCATCGTGAATCATATTTGATTAAGGTACGCTTCCGATTTAGTTATTTAATTCTTGATAATTCAGCATGATGATTTTAGATCATAGATAAACAATTGTCTGTGATAAATTTTACTAACAAAATGTTGTGCTTTACTTGAATTTAACTTGAAAAAAGCTTGTTCTAAGTTGAAACTAAACAAGTGAATTTGAATAATTTTTTTAGATGTTAACAAAGACAATAATTTAAATATATTAAGGTTTAGACGTTAACAATATCAATAGATATTTGAGTTCTTCTTTATTATTTTTTTTACACAATCACTTTTGTTTTAAATTCTTTAATTTTTTAAGAAAATTAATGGGTATGCGGGTTGGGTATGGGTATTGTCGTAAACCCACACCCGACCCATACTCATGTCGAATTTTAAAGTTTACCTCCATACCTTACCCACGAACCTATTTAGTCAGGTAATCCCCGCATATTTATGTCGAGCCTCCAACGAGTATCGGGTCCGTGAGTATTACTGTCATCCCTAGTAATTTGAGAATTTTCTTTACAAAAAATTACATTTTCAATAATATTTAATTTGTGTGAAAAGTCAAAAAAGCCTATGCAAATGGGACGGAGAGAGTATTTATTTAATTATTTGACAGTCAATTCCACTCTTGCCCTGTTTGACATCGATAAAAATCAGATTTTTAGTAAATTTTTATAAAAGTTGATGAAATATATGGTTTAAAAAGTTTCCAATCTCTCAAAAAATATGATTAAATTTAAATGTTGAATGTTTTGCTGCATATTTCAATTCATATTTCACACGTCTTTCAGTAATCATAATCGCGACAAGTGAACTTTAGTATTGTAATATTATATTTTTCGGTGTTTAGGGAATCAGACACATTTTACACTAGTAATATACTAATAGTACCTTTTAAAAGGCTAGTTTGGTAAACTAAATATTACATTTTTTAAAATCATTTTTAATCAAATATATTTTTTATATTATTTATCAATCACATGTTTAACTTCGAGAATAACAAATTCTTTATTTATAAACATTTTTTTTTTTAACCAAACTTAGGCTTATTTCCCTCTTTTGTATTGGCCGTCAAATATATAATCTTTGACCTACTAGCGGTTAAAAAGTAGAGAGAGAAATTATGTATGATTAGAGATTAATTTGGGAAATTGTGTAGTTTAAAATTTGGTTTATAAACAAAAAAATTCAAATATCCGAACACAGGCTTATTGGTCGAGGTTTGTTATATTTAGAAAGTAGACACGTGGTCAGATAAGATTTTCTTTGTCCACATAAAAACATCTCCTAAATATTTAGGAAGGCATTTTTAATTGACATTTTTAAGGACACTTTGACGTAGCGCATCATTACTCAATGTATGTGTACCACATCACAATGTTATTTAAAAATGTCAATTAAAAATATTTCCCTAGAATTTTGTATTTTGAATGTGTCTCTATCTTGTAACTGTGTCCAAATTTAAATATATAATTTTCATATTATTAAACAAGATTAACAGATATAATAAACAAAATTTTACATTTTTTATTTATTATTATGGTGAACTGTGTAAAAATTACATTTCATGCTTTTTTACAAATCAACGAGTTTTTACTTCATACTAATCGCCAAATTTATATATATATAGTTTGATCTCCTAAGCACTGCACTTAATTATATTCTAAGCACCATCACCATGCTTAGATAACAATAAGTGTGTGTATGCAATTTAATTGTCATCTAAGCACGGTGCTCAGCATATGTTAAGCACGGTGTGTGTGCGCACACGCGTGTGGAACTTCGAAGTTACAATATAACGTAAGAATGAACAAAAGTGGATAAAAAAAGAATCGTACAGCCAATTACAAATATATAAAAAGAGTTTATTAGTGCTATAAAGAATCAGTCTCTTCTTTTCCTTCATTTTTTTTTTATATATATTTATTGGTATTAATAATTTTCTTTAAACGTGTCTTTGTCAATGAATTGTGATACTCTCTATCATAAAAAATGTATATTTTTATTATTTTCCACTAAAACATCAATTAAAAGTTACAACGCGTTTACTATGCTCTATTAGGCAATAGCACAGTACATAATTATTAAAAAAAAAAAAATTAACCGCTCAATTTTCTTTCATCTTTTATCAAGTTCAACGTATCTATCCCACAATTTTATTTACTCATAGTTATTCAATTATAAAGAATGGTCAACAATTTCATTCAGGAGAGTAAGTGATGCATTCTAAGTTCCAGAAGTTCTTGAAAGTCTTTAGAAGTTCAAAATCTCACATAAAGTTGTGGTCAAAAGTTCCAATATGGATATCTTTAAATATTAATACAGGTCTAACAATTTGAATGGCAATCTTTATGATTGGAAGTTTGATTTATTATAAATATATTGTCTGCCTGTTGGCTAATGAAAAGTGGTCTTAAAGCAATTAAAAAGAAAGTTGGTCATACAATCCATGGACCCTAATTCTCAAAAAAAAAAAAAAAAAAAAAGGTGTAGCCCACACCCTGAGGGCCCGAACCGACCACGCCCAAGGCCATTGGTTCGGGAAGGTAAATCCAGGTTATGCCTCCAAGGAGCCAGGGTGGAAGGGTTTATGGTAAGCATGAGAAACGCTCAATAACTCCCGCTTGCCACAAGGCCAATTTCACCTTGCGGGGAATCGAACCAAGCACACAGCTGCGCTGAGCACTTACCACCCATCCCCTTTGTCACTTGGAGATGTGCCCTGGGGGCGCTAATTCTCAATGTTATGATGGAGAGTGCTTTGCTAAGGACTTGCAAACAGACGATACGGTGAAACTCTAGTATAATAAAACAAATATTTAAGGCTAAACTACATTGACTGAGTTATAAAGGGTGATGTTATTCATAATTATTATCATCTAAGATAATAGTTAATTATTCATTATTCAGTGGAGTGTAATATATGACAGCCAAAGTGCTATTTGGCTACGCAAGAATTTTACTTATCATTCTCGTATTAAATGTATTGATGTAAGATACTGTTGGATTCGTGGGGTAATTGCGGCAGTTGAAAAAGATTTACACTGTAAGAATATTAATGATATGTTAACCAAAGTTGTTACTAAGCAGAGAGTTGAGTTTTGTGTCGAGCACGGCAAGACAGAGTACTCCAAGTGACTGGAGTCTTAGGTATATCTCTCTCGTGGATTGGACACTTAGGGGGGGGGGGAATTGTTGGGCTCATAGCAAATTGACCCAATAATTAATGGGATAAATACATATGTAGGAATTTAAAAGATGAAATTTAAAATTTATGAAACTTGTGGTTTTAATACAAAAATCAAGTTTTTATTTAAAAAATAGGTAATTAAATAGGTTGATGTTACAATTATACAATTTATGGTCACAAACATAAATAAAAAAATTTATAGGTTACAAATTATGAAATTTCTCGATCACAAATTATGAAATAGTTTGGTCGCGACTTAATTCTTGAACACAACTAATAAATTTATAGGTTATAACTCACGACTATTTTCTCGATCACAAATATTTGGTTGTGACTTATTTTTTATCACAAATTAAAAATTTATAGGCCATGGCTTATTTCCGATCACAAATTACAAATTTATAGGTGACAACTTATTTTTCGGTCACAAATTATGAAAATAAAGGTAACAAATCACGAATTATATAGGTCATGAAATCTTTGTCGGTCACAAATTCTAAAAATTACGATTAACATTTATTTCTTAGGTTACAACTTATTTCTCGATCGCAAATCTCAAATTTGTATGTCAAAATTGATGAGATTTCTTAGTCACAAATTATAAAATTATTTGGTCACGACTAAATTCTCAATCACAAATAACAAATTTATAACTTACAAATTATCAAATTAATTGGTCACAAATTATTGTTCGATCACAAGTCACAAATATTAAAGATCACGATTTATTTCTCTATCAAAAATCACAAAATTTATAGCTCGCAACTAATTTTCCAGTCACAGATTATAAAATTATTTGGCACGACTTATTTTTCAGTCACAAATTAAAAATTATCGGTTACAACTCATTTATCGATCACAAGTCACAAATTTTATTGGTCGTGACATCTTTCTTGATTACAAATTATAAAATTAATTTTTGGTCACAAGTTTCAAAATTCTAAAGTCACAAGTTATTTGTTGGTCAATATTTCGATTTTTGTAGATCGCAACTTTGAAGTCACAATCTCATATTTTTAGGTCATATATTATCAATTGGTCACAATTTACTCAAATAATTGAACACAATTACTTGGATTGGTCACAAGCAATCTTTACCCATTACCATACCACTCCGGCCCGCCACCACCAGCATCATCGTTATTACCACCACCACACTTGCCCACCTGTTTACACATCGGGCCATACTTGAGGGTAGACCTAGCAGGTGGCCACCTTGGGCTCCGACTTATGACCCAAACTAAAAGGCCAAAAATTGATCTGTCATTTAAAAAAGGAAAAATTAAGTAACTATCTAAATGTAATGTACTGTAATTGAAAAATACTCGATTTTCATACTACTGGTAATATTACTAGACTTCATTTCACGACTTTAGAAAAATACCGAATTCTTATGTGTGAGAGAGAGAGAGAGAGAGAGTAATATTTAATTGACCTCATTAAATAGGAATCATTTATTTCAGGAAAGCTGTTACCATTTGTTTAGAAAATTAAATTATGCAATTGCAAATCTCCTGAGATTTTTGCAATTTGGACAGATTTTCGAAAATGGAATAAAATCATGATTGGCTACTCGAAAGTCTATAAAATCAAAATAACACCATGATTAATTGTAATATACAATGTTCTAAAATGCGTAATGCGTTGCGATGAGCTGCGATGCGTCAGATCGATAATCAAGAATCACAAGTTTAGGCGTGTCAATGGGAAGAATAAACTTCATAATGCGCTTCGTATTTTTAATATTATTTTAATTATTTTAAGACATTAAATATATTTTTATATTAAAAAATAGATTTTTTTCCCTTAAAAAAAAGGATTAGGCGGCGCCTAGGCGGTAAAAAAAAACGTTGACCGCATTTTTACGCGCATACCACTTATTCGACGCGTTTTAACCACGCATCGCGCCTAGGCGCTACATTTTCGCGCATTTTAGAACACGGGTAATATATTACAAAGTCCTTCGTAATATTACATGGCATGAAATTGTAGCACAATAGTAAAATTATACATTGCGTGTAACATATTACGAATAACGTTAAACTTAAATACATTACATGTAAGTATCATGTCGATTTATAATACATGGCATGTAAGAATCTGAATCCTGTAATTTGACCACACGACACATTACATAGTCTTTATTTTAATTACATTACTGACTGTATAACATTACGATGGTGTAAGATTACATTACATTGCAATGCATTTGACATTCAGTTCATTGAAATTATAATGCGTGTAATGTGCTGTCACAATATACTATTGTTCTCTCAATATTACAGTGTATGTAATACACAGTTCACGTATTATTACATGTATGTAAATTGTCTGTATTCTCACACTATGAATATGATCATTTTTCCAGAAAGTGTAATATTTATTACACGTATTGTAATGTTTATTACATATGTGATATTAATATTGTACTTAATGTAATATTAGTTAAAGTATCGTAATCGTTATTACAATTATCATAATATCACGACATAGAAGATGATTTCCCTTATTATTAAACTAATTTAATAATTGTAATTTTCATATTATTGGTTGACTTTAAAGGAAATCACACCCCTAATTTAATTTCCTAAATAAATGGTAACTACATCCCTATATAATATGTTCGATTCATAATTAACGAGGTCAACCAAATAATAGATACTCTCTCATAGAATCCGGTATTTCTCTAATAATTTCTAAATAATGTATTTATCTAAGAAAGATTGAAGGAACTCGTATAAAGTCTAATTAATCCAACGGGGGGGGGGGGGGATTTGGGCACAATTATTAATCTCCAGCAAGCCCACTGGTACGGCCATTTCTAAAAATATTTGTGATTTGTGGAAAATGTCGGCTCCAGTTTAAAAAAAAAATTGCACATGCCATGTTCGCTCAAAATAGTGTGTACCGCAAGCGCACGGGTCGCGTACAAGTAATAAAGTGGACTTTTTGAATCCGGATTGTCGATCCCACGAAGAATGTTTACTTTAAATTACAAACCTTTAATTAATTTAATTCTAACAACAAGAAGAAACACACAATTAAAAGTTGATTTTGAAAAATTCTAAATTAAAGAAATTAATTTGAAACTAAATTAAAATAAGGAAAATGAAAAATAAAATAGTTGGGATTCATGATTTCACTTAATTCTCGCTTAAGTAATTTCTCAACACATGCAAATAAATTACTCATTTACAATGTTATACCCGATTTTCCAAGTTTAGCTAATTAACTCACTCGAGTGAAATTAACCCTAATCAATTGGTTTAACTTACTATATCTCTATGTCGATTAAAACCCAACCAATTGCATTAACTCTTTGTGAAAATAAATCAATGGATTATCTATGATTTAAGGTATATCTCTATCCTTAACAAGAACCTAGAACACTTGTTATTTGATCTAAAATGCACAATATCTCTCAATTATCATACACTTCACAAAACATATATTTGATGATCAATCAAACACATGGAATAATCTCAATAACAAACACACATGAAATAAGCTCAAAATTAATAAATAAATATTAAAATTACTTAAAATAAGTTAAGTTACATCAATCATCCCAACATAAAATAACTAGCTCATTCTATAAATATTGCACAAAAGTTGAGGTTTACAAAAATACATTACAAAATATAGAAATCAAAGATTAAAAATACAAGATAATGAAATAAATCACTTCCCTTGAATTTTGCCCAAAAATTCCTTCAACAATGCTTTGAATCTTCACCTCACTTTTTGCTTCATAACTTCAATGGAGACTAGCAACATGAAAACAAAAACAAACTACAAACTAAATTACAAAAATAAAGCAAAAACAAAGAGAAGAAAAGAGAAGAGAAGAAAGAAGAAGAAAAGGGGAGATGAGGCTAGGGTTTGAGAGGAAAAAATTGTGTTTTTTGGTGTTAAGAAATGGAAGTATAAATACTTCCAAAAATTAGACCTAAAATGGTCCAAAAAACGAGTACAATTCGAGCCAAACACACCCTTAAATTAAAATAACAAAAACGAAAATTTAAAATAGGAATTGGGCCGAAAATGGCCCACGCGATCGCGTGGAATAAACCCACACGATCGCTTGGACAGTTGAATTTTAAACTACGCGTGGTCGGTTCGGGCCCTCAGGGTGTGGGCTACACCTTTTTTTTTACTCAATTGTGCTGGGTGGGCGCATACTGTGCGCCCAGCACAATCATTATTATGGCAAGGGCAACAATCATTATTATGGCCATATTATCTATATTATTAATTTTGTTTTCTTTTTGTTTTCTATTTTTTTTGAATAATTTGCATGGCAAGTCCTCAACTTATGCTCTTCTTCAATTTAGTTCTCGAATTTTAACTTTTATTACAAACATGTCCCTGAAATATTTGCATCTTTAGTCGTCCAACCTTTTAAGATATTGCAATTGAGTTCCCAAACTTTTAATTTCTTTCAATTAGGTCATTGGATATCGAAATTGCTCATCTTTTCGCTCAATTGCTCTCCAATATTGTCCATTTTTTTCCAATTGAGGTTGTACCTAATTGTACAAGATAAACACAATTTATAAGTAGAAATTCGCTCAATTTGTCAATTAAATTGTCGATTTAAAAGCAAAATAAGTGTGTAACTTATCATGCCCCAATTTAGAAATTCACCTCAGGTCATCGCGACCACAGGTACGGCCCTGGTATACACTTGACCTCATCACCACATTTCATCTCCACCTCGAAAGCAGCCAACAGTGCCACCACCACTCGCCCCCACCACCACCACCACCACTTTCACAACCACCGAGCACTACACAACCACCACAACTACCTCGATGTGACCTCCAACAATCACCACCACCACCACCACCAAAAGAGCACTCCATCGTCGCACTGAAAAGCACCGTAACACCTAAAACTCCACTTGCCCAACACCACCACACTATCGCTTACCAACAATCACCACGATCGCCACAAACACTCTATCACCATCGCAATTTCAATTGCAACACCACCATCGTGTATCAGCAACACCGTTCTACCACAAACACTGCCTGACATCCACAGCACACCACCGCACACTCAACAATACATATCGACTTCAATTTGCTACACACCTGGAGGAACAAAATCAGTGACAATGGCAGGCAGATGCGACGAGGGAGATAACGACCATTACTGTATAACCATCGCCTCTACTAGTCTTTTGATTGAGAAGGTAGACGGAAGAGGTTAGAGGGAATGGGAAATGGAATGGGGGATCTGGGGTTTCGGTTAGGGTTTGTGAGGAGTTTTTTATTTTTTATTATACTATTATTATAAATAAATTTGAATAAAGACTTGATTTTGAACAAAAACATTTAAAATTTGACTTTTGAATTGATAAGTTAAAAACAATGTTTAGATGTAATTTTCCCTTACATATTTTATCTGAAAAATACAAATAAATCACATTATGATTGTTAGCCGAGTCGCCGAACACATTCTTAGAAAAAGTTTTAGGTAGTGTTCGGTAACCTTGTTTTTTAACATATTTTTAACACAATTCTCCAAACAATTTTTTAATCACACATATTCTCTTTCTTCACTTTTCAAACACATAATTTACCTAAAAACATAAAAAAACATATTTTAAAATTTAAATATTTTAACAAACAGAGCCTTTGGTTTTATTTAATCTCTTTTTAATGTTGGTGTTGAGTCCATCTACTAATAATTAGATGATTGATATTGTGGTTGTCAATATTATATATAGGTGTATTGTATTACCTCTTGATTTATGACAAAAATTTAGAAAATAAAATATTATATTTCTATTGTTAGGTGATAATAGAATTGTCGGGTTTTCCAGTCAAATTTCATTTGCATTAGAGGGTTTTATGACGTTAAATAATTAGTGGTGCTATCACATTGCTATTTATAATTTCAATATTTTGTTGCTTGTGAATTGACTGGTTAAATTCCTATTTTAATCACACGTTATTTGTGAAAATATTTTGTGTTACTACATATCTTGATTGCATGTATGTAGGACAACCAAAGGAATAGAGAAGGAAAACGGGAATAAATATAAATTATTGTTTGCGGATTAACTTGTTGGATTTCTATTTTGATCACACGATTGTGAGAAAATATTGTGCTGCTACTTATATTGATTTCCCAACAGTGTATTGCGATCTACTTTGATGTTAAGGGTAAAATCCCATTTTGATGTTTTAAGTGCGTGTTCGGTGTAAATAATTTTTGAAAAATTTTGAATTTTTGTGAATATATTGTTGTAAATTGATTGAGAAGTGTGAAAAATATTGAGACCCATAAAATTGTGTGGTTGAAAATAAATTTGAAGGAAAAGTTAAAAAAATTGGTTGGGAGCGAACAAGGGCTAAATATGAGAACATTAATAAACATATATTTCGATCTATTTCCATTAACAAAGTTGATCTCTCAAAATAAACTCTTAAGAGTAGCCCTTACCAGGAGGAGGTCCTGGGTTCAAGTCTATGTACCTCTCCTTTGATCCCCCAATTGTAATAATGTTCAAAAATAATAATAATAATAATAATAATAATAATAAAAATAAAGTCTTAAGATTTATTTCAGAAAAAAAAAATAGAACCTAAAATGTCGGTAATTTCAATATAATCACATTTCTAAAATTAATGTTTCTCAAATGCGCTACTAACATTTGAGGCATGTTGAAGATAAAAATTTGGAAAAGGGAATGTGTACCGACACCAACTCAACATAAAATATGTGTGAATAAAGTCAGTGGTTAAATAGAACATAATTAAGGTATCCACAAAGAAATGTAGATGACCTGGTTGTGAAATTTCATGTTTCTGCAAAACATCGAATGCATCATTAACCAAGTCACTGTTGGCATTTACGATCTCTACTTTCTCCCACAGAATGTCGAATACTGATCTTCTCGTTCGCATATTTTTCCTGAAGCCACTCAAAGCCATTCACATCAAGTTTCCCCGAAACGGATTTTCCTTGCTTTCTACGAGTGTTGTTCCCGAATCAATGCCCAAAGTTTCCCAATAGCGTGTAAGAATCGACACATTCTTGAGGTAGCCCAGGTATTATGTTTTACCATGCGTGTTTCAAAACGTTTTTGGGTTGAAATTGTGACAACTGCTGTCTTTCTCATTAACCGTATGCCTGCTCGCATAATTGAGTTTCAAACTCTTCTAAAGATGTTGTCACGTTCTCACTCTATTTCCTCTGTCTTAAATATTTGTTCCAAAATTTTTGGTTGTATGTGTTATGTTCACGTACATTCTCATCTCAAAGATAAACTCGATCTTCGTGCCTTGAAATGTGTCTTTCTTGACTAGTGACTACTCTAGTTCCCAAAAGGGGTTCAAATGCTTTCATCCTCTTATAGGAAAATACTATATCTCTATCGACTTTGAATTTTTTGAGTCTAAGTTTTTTTACTCTGATGATGTATCATTGATCCCTCTTAAAGGGGAGATTAGTAGTAAAAAAGATGAACAAATGTAGTTAGAAGAAAAGAAAGTGTGGATTTTGGGGTAAGGGAGAGTTAGAAGTTGAAAGTGAAAGATCACCTAGGTTGTACCAAAAATGCTATGCTAGGAGAGAGACTATTTGTACTCCAACCCCAGTCACTCAAGATACTGTTGAACACCCTCCAGTCTACGATAGTCTTCCTGTTGATACTACAATGCCATCATACTCTTCTGAGATTGAAAAACAGGTACATTCTCCACCTACTTCGTTACCTACTATTCCTATTTCTAATTTCTATTCTGCATCTTCAGACACTATTGATGCTCAGAATAGGAAATATCCTCTTAGGAACCGTAACCCGCCTGATAGGTTGGGTCTCTCCAAATCTTCTTTCAATGCCATCTTTCCCATATCTGATTATATCTCCCACCATCGTTTATCTAAGACTAACATGACATTTTCCCTCAGCTATCATCTATGTCTATCTCTAATCTTTTTCAGGAAACTATTGATCAACCTAAGTGGAAAACTGCTATTGTAGAAGAAATGAATGCTTTAAAAAAGAACTCTACTTGGGAGATGGTCTCTTTGTCACTGGGAAAAAAGACTATGGGCGTGTAAATGGGTGTACTCTTTAAAATACAAGTCGGATGTGACCGTTGATAGGTATAATCACCAGTCATGAAGGGAGCAAGGAACATATGCATTGTATGGCTAGTTGGGATGAATTGGAAAACAGACTTGGACATAAAAAGACAATAGATGAAAGCGTACAATTACAGATTGACAAGGAAAAAGAGTACTGGAAAAAGGTGATGAGAAGAATAGTTGTAATTGTGAAGAGACTTGCCAAAAATAGCTTGCCATTTCGAGGAGATAATGAAAAGCTCTTTGTCAAAAGGAATGACCTCTTTTTGCAGATGATAGAAATGATGGCTGAGGTTGATCCAATACTAGATGAGCATGTTTGGCGTGCTCAAGCACTTGATATACAATATACATACATCGGCCCCAAAATTCAAAATGAATTAATACAACTTTTAGCAGGTGAGGTTAGAAGCGCAATTATAAAAAAGGTGAAACATGCAAAGTACTTTTCAGTCATACTTGATTGCACTCCAGACGCAAGCCACGAGGAGCAAATGTCTTTAGTTATACGATGTGTGGATGATTCTACAAACTCACCAACTGTAGAAGAGTTTTGGCTTGAATTCTTGAAGGTAGATGATACATCAGGACTTGGACTTTCAACAGAACTTATAAATGTGTTGTCGAAACTTGATCTTGATATTAATGATATAAAGGAGCAAGGGTATGACAATGGATCTAATATGAGTGGAAGGCATAAAGGAGTATAAAGAAGGTTACTAGAATTGAATCCCATAGCTTTCTACATACCTTGTGGTTGTCATAGTCTTAATCTGGCAATTTGTGATATGGCAAATAGTTGTAGAAAGGCTAGAAGCTTCTTTGGAGTGGTACAACGTATTCACACGATGTTCTCTTCCTCTACAAAGCGGTGGAAAATTTTCAAAGACCATGTACATAGCGTCACACTTAACCCATTATCATAGACACGATGGGAGAGTCACGTTGAGAGTGTAAGGGCTATAAAAGAACAACTCTTACAAATTCGGGATGCTTTACTCTTTGTAGCTGGTAATAGTGAAGATCCCAAAACACAGAGTGACGTTGAGACCTTAGCAACATATGAACTCAATAATTTTGAGTTTTTGCTTGGAATGGTGATTTGGTACTAGATGCTACAAGCAATCAATAAAGTGAGTAAAATTTCTTCAAGCTGAAGACATGGATGTTGAAAATGCTATCATTCTTTTACAAGGACTTATTGTGTTTTTCGATGGCTTTAGAGAGTATGGATTTCAACATGCCATTGATGAAGCTAGAGGAATGGCAAATGATTGGGTGTTGAAGCTACATTTACAGAAAAAACGCATCCTCCGCAAAAAGAAACAATATGATGAAAGTGGCAATGATGAGGTTCAGTGTTCATCTGAAGAATCTTTCAGAGTCGATTACTTTCTCTACATAGTGGATCAAGCTCGATCGTCACTTCAGGAATAGTTTGAACAATTTAAGGAATATGAACATGTTTTTGGATTTTTGTTCAAATTGGAGAAGTTAAAAACTGAGACACACGATAGTTTGCTAAAGTCCTGTATGAATCTTGAGCAACATTTGAAGCACAATGGACATTCAGACATTATTGGAGATGATTTATGCACAGAATTGCTTATCTTGCGAATCTATTTTTCAAGTTAAATGTCAACATCAATAGACGTCCTACGATTTTTTAAGAGGGTGAATTGTTTCCCAAATGCTTATATTGCTTACAAGATTTTACTAACCATACCGGTTTCAGTTGCATCGACTGAAAGATCTTTCTCCAAGTTGAAATTGATTAAGACTTATCTCCGATCAATTATGTCGCAGGATAGATTGAATGGATTAGCTATGTTATCAATTGAGAGAAAAATGGTTGAACAATTAGATTACACAAATTTGATAAATATTTTTGCCTCTAAAACTGCAAGGCGTATTGTATTTAGATGAATATACAAAACATTTTTCCTGTAGCACTTTGAAAGAACCTTCAAGATTTTTAACTAATTTTTGTTAGACGTTTTATCTTGTAAACAGATTTAGTTTTTAAATTATTAGTTATACTTTAAATTAAAAATTGGTGCTTGATAAGTGTGCGTTTTACACACTTATTGTGCTTTTAAATAGACAATTTAATTGACAAATTGAGCAGATATCTAATTATATATTGTGTTTATCTTGTACAATTAGGTACAACCTCAATTGGAAAGCAAATGGACAAGATTGTAGTGCAATCAGGCTAAAAGAGGAGCAAATTTGATGTCCAAGGACCTAATCGAAAGAAATCAAAAGTTCGGGGAATCAATTGCAATATCTCAGAAAGATGGAGGACCTACTTTGCAAATATTGCAAGGGCATATTTGTAATAAAAGTCAAAATGCGAGGACTAAATTGAAGAAGATCAGAAGATGGAGGACCAAATTGCAATCAGGGAAGAACAAAGCTGTCAGGTGAACCACGCGATCGCGTGGTTAGACTAGGTCACGTTCGCGAAGTCAGCCTATAATCCAACCCGAGAGTTTTCAAGTCCACCACGCGATCGCGTGGTCAAAAAATTGGATGATAATCCGGGCCGACTCGGTGCGACCTGGTTCGGCCCAAACACGGAAGGACGCGGATCTACGCGAAAAAATAGTATTTTTGGGCATTTTGAGTAGGGCTTCACATACTTTATCCCAATTCTTCACTCTCTACAAACCCTAGCCCATTTTCTCTCTTTTCTTTCTTCTTTTCTTTTCTTTTCTTTTCTTTTTCTTTTCTTTGTTTTTGATTTAGTTTGTAGTTTAGTTTTGTTTACATATTGTTAGTCCCCATTGAAGTTATGAAGCAAAAAGTGAGGTGAAGATTCAAAGCAATGGTGAAGGAATTTTGGGGAAAAAATCGAGGGAAGTGATTTATTTCATTATCTTGTATTTTTAATCTTTGATTTCTATATTTTGTGATATATTTTTGTAAACCTCAACTTTTGTGCAATATTTATACAATGGCTAGTTGTTTTATGTTGGGATGATTGATGTAGCTTAACTTAGTTTAAGTAATTTTAATGTTTTTTTTATTAATTTTGAGCTTATTTCATGTGTGTTTGTTATTGAGATTATTCCATGTGTTTGATTGATCACCAAATATATGCTTTGTGAAGTATATGATAATCGAAAGATATTATACATTTTAGACCAAATAACAAATGCTCTAGGTTCCTGTTAAGAATAGAGATATACCTTAAACCTTAGATGATCCATTAAGCTATTTTCACAAAGAGTTAATGCAATTGATTGGACATTAATCGACATAGAGATATAGTAGGTTAAACCAATTGATTAAGGTTAATTTCACTCGAGAGAGGTAATTAGCTAAACTTGGAAAATCGGGTCTAACATTGTAAATGAGTAATTTATTAATTTGCATGTGTTGAGAAATTACTTAAGCAAGAGTTAAATGAAATCATGAATCCCAACTATTTTATCTTTCATTTTCCTTATTTTAATTCATTTAGAATTATTTTCTTTAATTTCGAATTTACAAAAATTCAACTTTTAATTGTGTGTTTCTTTTTATTGGTAGAATTAAATTAATTAAAGTTATATAATTTAAAGTAAACACTCCTAGTGGGATCGACAATCCGGACTCAAAAAGTCCACTTTATTACTTGTACGCGACCCGTGCGCTTGCGGTACACTATTTTGAGCGAACAAGTTTTTGACGCCGTTGTCGGGGAATGTTTTTACTTTGATTATTACTTTAGTTAATTTTAGTTTTAACAACTTGTAATTATTTTTCTTTTATATTTTATTTTGTTATCTTTGGTTAACCACCACTATTCTAATCTTTCTTGTGTTTGGTTTTCTTTCTATGCATATTTGATTTTGACATTGGCAAAATAGGAAAGCAATTGCATTGAACAATCTCAACATGAGTGATGAATACATGCTTGAAGAATATTCAAGTTGTGAAATTTGTTACAAGATGCATTGTAATAGACAATGTTTGTTTTCGGGGAATGATTTGATTACGTCGAAGCTTATTGGGTTTAGACAATATTTGAAATGCCGAAAACAAGCAATTGATACATTGGATGTGAGTTACATGCTCTTGTGGGATTGTGTACTGGATGATTGGGATGAGGACATCACTCTTGTAGGAGATGGTCCTCCATTATTGAATGAGAAGGTACTTGCAAAGTATTACAATGAGCTTGCCAATTTGGATGAAGATGATATGCTTATGGGGGATGCCATGTATTGGGAAGAATTTCGAGTGTGGGGGTATAATCCACTCTTGGGAATTAATAGGAAAAACTTGTCATTACCCATGGATTCAAATTTTGGATCGGTCATTCAATCTAAGGAGACATCAACTAATGGAGATGAGCTTGAAGAGAATGATAATTTAATCACAAAAGAATCGCTTGGAGAAGTGGCAATTAACGAGGAAGAGATCAAATCAAATTCTCTCAACTTCATTGATTGTCCAATAATAGAATTTGTGATTAAGCCACTTGAGGAGGTGCAAGTCTATTTAGTTGAGTTTGAATTGGATGGAATAGGCAAGTCCCATGACTTTGGAAGGGGCAAGGTGCAAGTATTTCGAATCAATGAAGAGTGGGGCAAAGCCAAAAGAAGCAAAATGGGAAAGACATCAAAAGCTATGTTTAGAGTGCCATGAAGTGCTTATGCGGAGAGTCGAGCTAATGACTTTAAAATAAGCGCTTAATGGGAGGCAACCCATTCTCTATCCTTTACTTGATTTATTTTTATATTTTGCATACTATCTACTTTCTTGCATTTTATTTACTTTCTTGCAAATAAGTTGGTTAGGCCCAAGTCTCTATCTTCTACATTTATTTTCCTCAAGTTGAGTAGTGTGAAATAACTCCAATGCATTCTCATTTAATTTTAACATATACTCATATCAAACTTTCAAAATCAAAATTTGCTTAAAACTCATTTTTAAATCACTTGGTTCATATTGTCTTTTATCTTCAAGTGTGATTTAATGTTGATGTTGATGGGCAAATTACATTGGATTTATGAGTTAGAATTAAGATGATGAATGTAATTTAAATTTTTGGATCATTCACCACTTATTATCTACTCTTTTCTTGTGTTTTCATAGGATGCTCACAAGGTGTTCGGTGAAATGCCTCATTGGAGAAAATTGTGCTCAATCGATTGGAGGCTTCAACACAAGTTTGGGGGTGGATTGTTGGTGATTGCAATGAGAGTTCACATACCCAAGACTACTTATGAGTGTCTCACCACTTCTTGGGATGTCTAGTAAGTTCTTTCCTCTTACTTTGATTTTATTTTACACATTGAGGACAATGTGCATTTCAAGTTTGGAGGTGATTTCCTATTGTGTATTGACATGTTAGATAGCCTTGCCGGCCAGGATTACTTGATGTTTAAAATTTTTATTGATTCATGATTTATGACCAATATGCTACTTGTGTCTATTTTTATAAAATGCCTATCCATGCAAGATCCTAATTATCTTGAGCACAATAGTCATAATTGATTGTTGGTGAAGTTTGGAAATTGTTGAAGGGTGAAGAGGTTAATGGAGTAGAAGAATTAGGTTGTGAGTTTGTATTTTTAATTTTTATCAACCTATCAAATGTTTCCCAAAACTCTAAATCTCTTGATCCTATTGTAAGACAAGTTTGGGGGTGGTTAACCCGGTGAAGGAGACGGTCTAGATGTGTGGAGTGTATTTCGCCAAGTATAAGCTAAGTAATGACCGTATGCTAAAGTTCTAAGCCCATTTTAATTTTTGCATTGCATTGCCCTATCTCGAAGCCTTTTTGACTCGAGTAATTAAGCCCGTAGGAGTATCTTGAAACTTGGTACCTTAAGTTTGAAACTTGGGAGTCACCGGCCTAAAGCTCGCTACATGGGTTAATTAGAAAGCTTAATGAGTAGGGTACTCACACACATACTTGAAATGAAAATAAATAAATAAATAAATAAATAAAGCACTTCATCATTGCATTTGTTTAATAAGTCTACATCACTTCGTAGCCTTTTTGACTCAAGTTATTAAATCCATAGGGGTATTTTGAAACCTGTTACCCTTTGATCTTAAAACAATCGAGGAGTTGCCGACCTAAAGCTCGCTACATGGGTCAATTAGAAAGCTTAAAGGAGTGGGGAAGACACGAGCATTCATCACGCTAGTTGTTAGAAATCATGCATTTGTACTTGCATAAAGGCTTAGATGAATAGTGAGTTTGAATTGCTTAGTATAAACTTGAATGTCGAAGCACTCATTAGTGGAGAGTCACCGCATTTCTAGGTTGTCAAGATTGTCAGTAAAACACACCCAAACTAGAGTGGAAAAAGAAAAGAGTGGTTTGAGAGTACCCTCTAGAATTGTATCCCGGGAGAGGAAAGAAAAATATTTATTGGGGGATGAATGTCAATAGTGGGAAAGAAAAAGAATTGACCACTAATGGTGGGTAGTTTTGACTTGAAACCTCTTTACTCATCAATATTCTTGAAACTAAATTGACAATTGAAAGTGACTATGCACACACACACCGATCGACCATCGGATTAGCTAAACTTCTTTTTGGTAGCATTATTTGGAATCATACTTTTGAATTGATTATACAATTTTGCACTCATGAGTAATTTGCAAGTTATCAACATTGTTGATCTATTTTTCACGTTACTTTTGCTCGAGACGAGCAAAAGCTCAAGTTTGGGGGTGTGATAAGTGTGCGTTTTACACACTTATTGTGCTTTTAAATAGACAATTTAATTGACAAATTGAGCAAATATCTACTTATATATTGTGTTTATCTTGTACAATTAGGTACAACCTCAATTGGAAAGCAAATGGACAAGATTGTAGTGCAATCATGCTAAAAGAGGAGCAAATTTGATGTCCAAGGACCTAATCGAAAGAAATCAAAAGTTCGGGGACTCAATTGAAATATCTCAGAAAGATGGAGGGCTTACTTTGCAAATATTGCAAGGCCATATTTGTAATAAAAGTCAAAATGCGAAGACTAAATTGAAGAAGACCAGAAGATGGAGGACCAAATTGCAATCATGGAAGAACAAAGCTGCCAGGTGAACCACGCGATCGCGTAGTTAGACCAGGTCGCGTTCGCGATGTCAGCCTATAATCCAACCCGAGAGTTTTCAAGTCCACCACGCGATCGCGAGGCATTAAACCACGTGATCGCGTGGTCAAGAAATTGGGCGATAATCTGGGCCAACTCGGTGCGACCCGGTTCGGCCAAAACACGGAAGGACGCGGATCTACGCCAAAAAATGGTATTTTTGGGCATTTTGAGTAGGGTTTCACATACTTTATCCCAATTCTTCACTCTCTACAAACCCTAGCCCATTTTCTCTCTTTTCTTTCTTCTTCTTTTCTTTTCTTTTTCTTTTCTTTGTTTTTGATTTAGTTTGTAAATTAGTTGTAGTTTAGTTTTGTTTACATGTTGCTAGTCCCCATTGAAGTTATGAAGCAAAAAGTGTGGTGAAGATTCAAAGCAATGGTGAAGGGATTTTGGGGCAAAAATCAAGGGAATTGATTTATTTCATTATCTTGTATTTTTAATCTTTGATTTCTATATTTTGTGATGTATTTTTGTAAACCTCAACTTTTGTGCAATATTTATACAATGGGCTAGTTGTTTTATGTTGGGATGATTGATGTAGCTTAACTTAGTTTAAGTAATTTTAATGTTTGTTTATTAATTTTGAGCTTATTTCATGTGTGTTTGTTATTGAGATTATTCCACGTGTTTGATTGATCACCAAATATATGCTTTGTGAAGTGTATGATAATCGAGAGATATTATGTATTTTAGACCAAATAACAAATGCTCTAGGTTCTTGTTAAGGATAGAGATATACCTTAAACCCTAGATGATCCATTGAGCTATTTTCATAAAGAGTTAATACAATTGATTGGGCTTTAATCGACATAGAGATATAGTAGGTTAAACCAATTGATTAGGGTTAATTTCACTCGAGAGAGGTAATTAGCTAAGCTTGAAAAATCGGGTCTAACATTGTAAATGAGTAATTTATTAATTTGCAAGTGTTGAGAAATTACTCAAGAGTTAAGTGAAATCATGAATCCCAACTATTTTATCTTTCATTTTCCTTATTTTAATTCATTTAGAATTATTTTCTTTAATTTAGAATTTACAAAAATCCAACTTTTAATAGTGTGTTTCTTTTTATTGGTAGAATTAAATTAATTAAAGTTATATAATTTAAAGTAAACATTCTTCGTGGGATCGACAATCCGAACTCAAAAAGTTCACTTTATTACTTGTACGCGATCCGTGCGCTTGCGATACACTATTTTGAGCGAACAGTGCTCTATTTGCTTTGATAGATATCAAGGATTGTGCCTTTATTGAGATTTTGGGAAGGTTGCATTCAATGTTACTGCTACAACGAGCTACAGGTACTTATTTACTTTTTATATGGACACTATGGATAATATGTTATGCTCTGGTGAATTTTTTTTTGTTGAAATGTTGTTTCCTTATTTTTCAATTATTAGTTGTTCTGTTATTTGAATATTAATATTAATTTTTTAGTTGATTCATTGTTGATGTCTTGTCGGAATATTGTTATTCATGATGGGCCTTGTTATTTTATTTCATTTTTTATTCAACTTAAGTAATTTTTTGTTTGGTTATTATTAATTAGTTAGTAATTTTGTTGGTTTTTCGATCATATATTTAGAGTAACTTTTTGTTTTAAAGGGTCACTATAAGGGCCCATTTTTTGAATTTAGTTTGGGGCCCCGCTAAGCACAGGTCCGGCCCTACTTTGATGCCTTATTGAACTTTGATGGGTTCTTTATATATGATGCTATTTTCAGCATGGCGTCAATAACTTGCTTTTCTGAGGCATCTATCTTCGTTTTAAATCTCAAGCGTTTTTCAAGCACAGCAGGTGTGGGTGAGAAGGACCATTCAACATTTTGTTGTGGAGAAAATATATACTATATAAAGAAATTGAACAACACTTCATAAACAAGAAACCCTAACATATAGCCTTCAAAAATTATCAAAAATAAATTTTGGTGTATAAGGGATTTACTAAAGATGTGATCTACACAAGGCTATTCAAGGATGAAAATATGGGTAAAATTAATGAATGACCATCGAACATTAAATTGGTTACTACTTAACCACTCAAATTTAAAAGGTTTTTTATTGACCACTCAATTTTCGACCAATTAACCCATCAGGGACATCTACATTCAGCATATTTTAATAGAATCTCCCACGTGGCAGTTAAATATCCTACATGGCATTTGATGTGTTAAATACGATCTTGTCACCTTTTTAACACATCAGATGCCATGTAGGATACCTGGCCTTTGTTAATAAACAAAAAAAATATGTTTTTAAACAATATAATTCTCCAAATAATTTTTTAACCACACATATTTTTTTTATGAACTTTCAACCACGCATTTTACTTCGAAAACATAAAAAAAAAAACATGTTTTTAAACACAAAATTTTTAACAAACAGAACTGCCGCGTGGGAGATTCTGTTAAAATGTGCTGAATTTAGACATTTAGTGGCTGATGGGTTAATTGGCCGAAAATTGAGTGATCAATGAGAAACCTTTTAAATTTGAGTGGTTAAGTAGTAACTGGTTTAAAGTTCGGTGGTTAAGTAGTAACCGGTTTAAAGTTCGATGGGGTTAAGTAGTAACCGGTTTAAAGTTCGGTGGTCATTCATTAATTTTACCCCATGAAAATATTATAGTTTAATTAGAGCCGATCTAGTGCCCATATGGGCACTAGATATGACACCCACTCGACAAGTGTCGAGTGAGTATTGGTTATGGATGGATGGGCCCTACTGCCCACCCACCCATAAGGGGAGGGGATTGGGGGTTATGGCTCACAAGTGGGTTTGATAACAAACCCACTTGTGGGTTTTAGATCATTCTCAATAGTTTAATTGCATTTGTTTAAATTCAGCCCATGTTTGGCCCCCATTATTTAGGAAATAATGTGGTTTTGAATAGTATTTTTTGGAGAATGTGTGGTTAAAAAATATTTGAAAAGTCAAATAATATGGGCGTAACTAAAATGGATGATTGAGATTGAGTATTTTAAAAACTTTGGATTTTGAAAAAAATGAGGATCAAACAGGACTCAGTAATCCCATTTGGCTTTTCATGTTTCATGACTAAACCAAAATTTCCAAAATAAAAAATAAAAAAAATCATTACTTATTTGTTGCTACTAATTTAAAATTGTTATAACCATAATTGCTCAGAACAAATTATATATACGATAAATCAAATCACCTTCAGGAAATCATACCACTGCAAGGTTTTGAAACCCTCAAACAAGCCTTGAAACCAATAAATTAACACTAAAAGTTGAAGAATTTAAGTTCTATCAATATAAACGCAACTTCACAGCTAATTATCATAAAAAAAAACTGCAAAACAAGTATTTAAACAAGAACCTAGTTCAGAAGCTCGACGAGTAAGATTAAATAAAATATTAACATTTGCAAAGAAATGAGATGAGGTGAAATACCTTCGGGCTGTGATTCAATAGGTGGCTTGGGACGTTTTAGAGCGCTTTTGAGTGCAGGAGCGGGAGGAGGTGGGATTCGTATAGATTCTTGAGTGCTGCTTATACTAACTTTTATTGAAGAATTTGTATTTTGTTGGGTTGGGACTGAGATATAGATGGCGGTGGCAAATCTTTAAAAAGATCATCCGCCATTGTCGAGTTCACCTGAAACCTTGTTCCTTGAATTCTATCCTGACTTGTATCCAGAAGAATCGAGGGAAGTGAAAACACAGGGAAAAAGTTTAGAACTAGTATACCATTATGCATTTGAGATTTGCTGATTTTGACATGAAACTTAAAATGAAAGAAACCCAGAAATCGTTTATATGTTGTGTCGATTTTAATAGTGACGAGGTCCGGGAAAGACGGAAGGAGAATTTGTGTAGAAAATTAGAAGAAATTTGATGAATTTCAAAGATTTTTTGACAAGATATAGAAAATTTTAATTTGAAAGTGAGGGCAAATTTTTTAAGACAGAAATCCACTGCCATTTTAGCTTCATAGGTGAGAAAGACCTTCTTACAATCGATGATTATAGAGATCAATTGGCAATTGACAAAAAGATCAAAATAAGTAGCAATGAAAGATTTTTACAATTTTTTCATTTTTAACTTTACATTTCCATGGAGGGTGGCTATATTGCCACCACAAAACTTATTTTCTACACCACATTTTTATATATTTTATTTATTTATAAAAATTTGCACAAATATAATTACATAAATAACCTCTTAATTCCTCCCTCATTTTGATGTACACCACAATCCAAAAAAAAGTTTTTTCTCACTGATTTTGATGCAAACCCCGATCTCTCTATCTCCCTCTCTCCTTCTTCTTCTTCTTCTTCTTCTTCTTCTTCTTCTTCTTCATCATCATCAAGTTCCTTGACCAAAGTATGATTTCTTCTTATAGTTTCCCCAAATTCTATTTTTTCTTACACTCTTTGGAAATGAAATAGAGGCAAGAACTTTCTCTGGAGTTCATGGTTGGGAAACTAAAAATATTGAAGAAATAGCTTTGAAAATTTTATCTCATTTTAATTATTCAACAACCATAACCACCCGTCTCAGAACTCCCATCATAGCTTACCATTCTCAATTAATGCCACAAAACTCGATGATAATAACACCCACACTTCTGGTGAATTATGACACAAAATTGAGCTTTTCTGAATTAATGATAATATCTATACAGCCAGGGAGAGGATAGGAGCTGATGATAATCTTCCGACGATACGAGAAGAGCGTCAAGTATGGGAGAATGAGAGGAGGTTATTAGAGAACTCAGCAATCAGTGTTAAATGATGTCAAAAATTGCAAACTGAACGATGGATTGAGATGGTGTTAGGGATGGGCTGACCGACTGAGATTGGGAATTTCGAACATAAGGTTAGATTGAGATGGTAGTGGGGATGAGTTCAAAGAAAGGAACTCACGGCTGTGATTTTGTGGACTGTGGTGTGCAAATTTAATATTTTTTTGTTTTAAAATTAGATAAAAGATATATTAGTATTTGTAATTTGGTGTATTTATAAAAAAAAATATTTTATTAATGGTGCTAATATAATGTGGGGGTGTTAAGTAAATTTTGTGGTGATAATATATTTTGCCTTCCATGAAATTATAGTTTTTCACATTTTTTTATTTTTCAACCACACATTTTCTCAAAAATATTTTTCTTCTCCACTCTACAAATTTTATAAATTGTCCTCAACATACAAGGTTTTGGACAAGTTAGTAATTCCATTTCTTTTAACACCCTCCGTGATGAATCCATCCCTAGTAGGGTTACAGGGAGGACTCGGGTCAAAAGAGATCCGCCCCAATTTATATTAGGAAAAAAGGAAAAAACAAATATTGTTTTTGTCAACCAAAATTATTATTTTTTGGATTAATTAGACTCTACACTAGTTCTATCTAGCGTCTTTAAATAAATACATGTTTTACATACTATTTAGATTTCTATCTTACACTAGTACAAAAATATCCAAAAAAATAACAAATTAGCATCGTTTTTCATGGAAAACGACATCTATAAAAAATGCGATGGTAAAGTTGTAAATAAATTTTTAATAAAAGCATATGTTGTTTTCTACCCACCGACGCCAATTGAAAGGCTCAAGTATGGGCACGCTTGTAAATCAATTATAGGCGTCAGTTTTTTTTTAGCCTTTATTTCATAATAGGCGTCGGTTCTAACTTGGCCTTTATTTCCCGATCTTGACCAAAATTTCAGCCATTTCCCGCTGGGCTTCACCATTTTCAGTTTCAGTTCCATGCCCAAGCTTTTCACCATTGCCTTACCTTCTCACATCGCCGCCACCAGCCCCGTCGCCACCGTGCGCCACCAGCCCTCCACCATCCGACGATCTCTCTAGCGGCCCCACCGCCACCATCCAGCGATCTCAGCCGTGTGCCACCAGCTCGACGCGCCACAGCCTCCAGCGCCATAGCCCCCGCCCTCGCACACCACAGCACCCGAGAGTGAAAGATAAGATTCTAAATCGAATATTTTTGTGTTTTTTCTGTATTTTGTGGCTCGACTCTATTATTCATTGGGTCAAAATTGGAGAAGCAGATGCGAGTGTCTCCTCCAGTATAGCAGATGGACTTGTTGTGGTGTGGCGGTTAACGATTTCTTTTTTTTTTTTTTTTTTTTTTGCTGCTGCTTATATTGGTTTTTGGTTTGACTATCGACAGGGGTTCTTCGTGAAGACTAGAGTTATTTGGTTTGATTTTTGGTTCCATTGCTCGGAAATTTGTTCGTATTTCAGTCCGAAAATTTGTATGTATTCCTTTCTCCTTTGACAGTCGCCTTTCACTAGGTTTTTAGTAGTTTTTATTTGGGCATTTTTTTAATCGGCTTTAAGGAAGTATTTTCCTTTTCCAATCGTTATAGATCTTGATATTGTCAGGTTTGTTCCAAAAATTCTCATTGTAGGGTTTCCCTGCTCATTTTCTGGTCTTCCCCAATTGTTCTCGAAAGCTTGTTTCTAGGTTTGTTTGTTTATTTCAGTAATCTTTTCATGTTTGACTCAGTGGACTTTCGTAAGAGTTTGTTTTTATTTTGCAGTGGTTGTAACTGGAATACCTTAAAATATAAGCAATTTCGGCAGTGTGTAAGTCTCAACTTCATCCCTTTTTTTGTTGATTTATAGCCTTGTTTTATTTTAACATTAGTTTCTTCGTATACAATTTTGCAAGTATAGTAGTTTCTGACTGTTTTTAAACTTATAAAATATTGAGCTTTAAGTAGTAGTTAAGATAATAAAGCTGTTAAGGATTAGAAAAGGTGACTTAGTTGTTCTTGGGTGATTTGTGTTCATTTCATTGGTATGTTTTTAATTCCTAAATATATGATTATGGAAGTCTGTTCAATGCACTAAATATATAGTCATAAGGTATTTGATTTCATATCTTAATCTCAGTTTTATGTGACTTTTTTCGCAAGTAATCTCATTTTATCTATTTTTCAATTCAAAATGAGTTTGATGAAAATATTTTTGAATTGACTGGGAGAGTTTAATTTATGTAGAAAAGTTTTCGCATGATTTTTTTTTTTTTTGGGAGAGGGGTATTGGAGGATGTTATGTTTGACAGATAACTTATGATTGATTGTTCACATAGGAAATCATTGAGCTCTTTGATTTCAACTTCTTTCGTCTTACAACGTGGAAAAACAAAATTTTACCAAAATTACGTATTAAATTCCAATGTATTTAGTCTACCTAAAATATATAGAAAAACCTTATGCTTAAGTTTTTTATTTTTGTCATTCATCTATGATGTGAAGAAATAAGGCAAATGATGTCTAGCTTGAGTTTGAATTAATTTTTCATTCATATCTCTTTATTCAATCCCAAGAATGCAAACCTCTTAAGCTACTAGGTCAGTAAGAAACCAATACTTATATCTTTATTCTATGCATTAATTTGTTGGTTTGTGCTGTCAATGGCAAAGAAACATTATTGATAGAAAAACATTGGTGAACAAAGGAAATCAGTATTTGAGGATATATTGTGTGTAGGACATTTATATACATCTTTTTGCTGGGATGAAACAATAGTAAAAGTCTCCAATCTTGCTGCGGCTTCACGATTATCTTATGTAGAATTTGGAAAACAAAATCTGAAGTCTGACTAATCTACAAAAGTTGTTTATATCTCTCCTCAGAATGCCTATTACTTCAAAAAGGTCTATCTATAGTCTATCGAGTTCCAATTTTTAGTTTTATCAAAATGGTCCAATTTATATCACCTCCTTGATGAATTGCTATAAATGCCTTTGAGCAGTGAAGGTGTGCCATGTGCACATTCAGGAGGGAAGTAATTAACAGGCCTTCATTTTAGTTCTTCTAGAGAAGAAAATTAAGCATTTCCGTGCATTTCTTTATAGAACATAACAAATTGGACCATATGGAACAAAATCAAAATACTTAAGGACTAATGTGTCGAATTGGAAGTTGAACATATCTTATCAAGAGGACAGCGTGTTCAATTGGAACTTGAATGCCTCTTTATACACTAATTTGTGATTATTCTGTGAAAGTTCTACACATCTTAACCATCAAGTTTGCTTACTGAGATGTAGTTCTCTTATATTAAGCTTTTAAGAAAAACCACGATGATATTGTACATTTTTCTTTCATTGCTATTTATGAAATTTCATCATTAACTGAACTTTTTCATAGTTTACAATTGTAATTAACGATTATATTACGACCTCTGCAATCTCAGTAAAATACAACATTTGTTAAGGCAGCTTTTCCAGCATTAAGAGGTCAAATTTAATTCATCTTTTGTCATAGTGAATATTTTGGGTTCATTGTACATCTGTGTTCAGTTTATTTCAAAGTTATTAATGAATCTAATTTTACATCTTTGTTTTTGTAGGATGTATGAGGCTGACAAATGTTAAGTAGCAAGACTGGTAGTGGGAAAAACCTGTACAGTTTCTCAACCAGACTGATTATAACATTCCCTGCATATGAATACACAGCTTAGGTAAAAAAAAAAAAAGTACCATATTATATGTGGTGTTATTAATGTTCTACAAGTGATGCAAGAGGAAATTTATTTCTCTTTTCTGCTCTAAGCGATTGTTTGTGGCTTTAAGAAATATATTTAATTTTTCAGAAAATTCCATGAATTTGGCATTTCACTACGCCTGCAGTCGTGCAACGCACAACGCTCCACTAGTTTGTTTAAAATGGAATTTGGAAATAGACTGGTGGTTGTGGGAGGGAGTACGTCTAGAATGGTATGATCTCTTCTAATTAGAGTTACTATACTAACTATTTTCCATTTTATTCAAGTAGCTCTCCATTAGAAAACTGAGGCTGATCACTCTTACAAGACATTTTTAAATAAAAAGTGCATTACTGAAGTTGCTAATGTATTATTGTTAATTGTACAAATAGTGCATTATTTTGTCGGGACCAAGCAAGAGAAGAAACAACGGTGACCAATTATCCTCTTAATAGTCAGATTATGAATTTGATTCTGCAATTTTTTTGCCTTTTTAATCTTTTCATATAAAAACTTCTAATTGACTAAATACTGTTAATTAACTTCCAGGTGAGTCTTCACACTCATTAGCTGAAGATGTAACTTTGCAAGTGATGAAGTTTTGATAAGACTCTTGGGAAATGACTTATTAGTAACGAGTGCTATTGATTAATATATTTATATATATTGGGTATGAAATTAACTTGTTAGTTTTGAGAAATTTTACTTGAATTTGTGTGAGATTAGACTGTGATCTATGATATTAGATCAGTTAAAGATATGGTATTCATAACATTTGGGTTCATGTACGAATTTTTTAATAATTTTTTAAAGATCTGGATTCATCACATCTTTTGGATCAAGGATGAATGAAACAATTGCGAACTTGAAAGATGAAGTTCAATTATATCGCACTGCATTTGGTTCGTTTGACCTAATATCTGGCACTGGTGTATCCAATCCACTGGTTCGTTACAAATGATGAAAAACTTCATTATCATCACACTTAGAAAATTTTCATTTGTGCTAATTTGATTCATTTTTTTTTATTTTGATGGAATGTATAAGAATTATAGTTACTTATTGTTATTTATTATTTTTCAGGATTCTCATGATTTGAATGAGAATGATGCACACAATACTTCAACTAATGGAACTGTTGCTAATGTTTGAGAGTTAGAGGAAGAATATAATCATCTTTAGGATAATTTGACTCATTTTATGTTAACATGTACAAATTTTTTAACAATATTGTGAATACAAAATTAATTAATTCAAAATTCTGTTTATTGAGTTATTAAGTTTTGTTCTGCATTTCTCGATTATATATTTGTTGAAGATAATTTGTTGATGTGTATGTGATTGTTATAGTGTATATAGGTATAATGGAAATATAAATAAATGAATAAATAAAATAATAAAATAATAAAAGGAGTCGGTTATTGTTGAAAATCGACGCCTATAAGTCTGACTTAAGGTGTCGGTTTTCAATTCATAACCGACACCTTATTATAACTTAAAGCGTCGGTTGTTACTTAACAATCGACACCTTAAGTTATGATAAGACGTCAGTTTACAACCGACGCCTTAAGTATGCACCTTTAGCGTCGCTACTATAGGGGTCTCCTGTACAATCGACGCATTTTTCGCTTTACAACCGATGCGTTTGATTCTTATTGTACTAGTGTTAAAGTGTCTTCGATTGTGATGGTGAAAAATGGATAGAAAGAAAATATTTTTCAAGGAAATGATTTTGCTTGAAAATTATTTTTGTGGAAAATGTCAATTAAAGTGTTTTATTGGTTTTATTTTTCTAGATGGAAAAAGTGGGACATTTTCTAAGTGTTGTTCGATTGACAATATTATTTTTCATGGCAAATAAAGTAAAATGTTGCTATTATAATTTAAAAAAAAAAAAAAAAAAACTTTTTAACAAATTTGTACTTGATAATGTTAATTTTTGAAAAAAATTAAGTCAATTAACAATAACAAAATTGATCAAATTTGAAGAAAACAATTTCCCATGAAAAATGGAAAATATTTTCTCAAGCAAACCATGAAAAAAAGTTTTCCACATATACATTGAAAATGGGTGTGTGATCTAGGTGGTTGGAAAAAATTTTCCTTCGAAAATTGTTGCTATCAAACTCAATAAAATAGGAAAGAAGGAAAACACTTTTCCTTGGAAAATTGATGCCAATCAAAAAGAGCTTTATTGTACATTTTCACTACTGTCTCTCTCGCTATTTCCTTCTCTTCCCTATCTCTAAATTTCGGTTCGGGCCCTCAGGGTGTGGGCTACACCTTTTTTTTTTTTTTCTAATTCCTTTCTCTCTCATCTCTCACAATATGTGTAATGAAGATTATAATTATTTTAATCAAACGTACTCCATTCATAATTAATATCATGCCAAATAAGAGCTCGACAGGTCGACATTGGTTGGGGGTGACCCAAGGAAGACTAATTGCAATGCCCTCTAGAATGTTAGTTTCAGCTACCGCCCTCGAAACTTTGGCAATGGAAACTCCATCAGTAGCGGAAGCCTATCTCTTTTCACACGACTAGTGGTGTTAGGAGTCATAGTGGCCTCAGCCAAAGTTTTCCCGTACTAAACTCTTGCTGCACGAATATCCTTCATTGATTGTTTTCTTTTTCTGCAAAAATGACAAGTGTTGAGCCATTGGATTCGAGTCAGAATCCTTCTCACCATGCTTAAAACTGTGAAGGAAATGGAATTCTTCTATTCTGAGCTCGCTGAATCCCAGCTCCTCCCACAATACTATCACTCCAATTAAAATATTCCACCCATTGGGAGTAAGCTGGAATGGAGCAATTCTCGAATTTTCTAATAACTGGGGAGAACTACAATCTAAGCTCGGCCTCCATCGTATCCTTATTCACTGCAATATGGCCAACTAGTAGCTCATAAGCCCTATCTTCGAAAAGGGAAACCGCAAGCTCAACTCTTCATGTATTCTAAACTTCTTTTTCCAAATTTTCAAATCCCCCTCTTTCACCACTTGAAAACACGCATGCTTAAACCCCTCAACAAAAATCTCAAAACGAGAAAAATTTCTAAAATCTAGGAACATGCGAGGAAAAGAGTTGTGGAAGAAAGGACCTACAAAGATTTATACCTTGGGATGGCCTGAAAAAACAGGTAGAAGCTCGCCAGATGAAAAACGTAGTAGCAAGAGAAATTTTGTCAGAGAAGAAGGTGGGCGAAAAGTTAAGTGAAAAGGGTAAAAGAGGGTAAAAGAGGAAAAATGAATTTTTACCCTTTTTTGGGATAGATTTTTAGCCGTTGGATCAAATCCAACAGATGGAATATTTCAGCAAAGGCTTAAAATAATCATGAGATAAGCCAAACGAGTCTTTACCCTTCGAACTTTACACTATCATAATGAATGTGATATAACAAATAGTAATAATTATCTAGAAAATGTGGATCATTTTGGGAAAGAAAAAAGGACAATCGTCAATGAAGGCTAAGAGATTCAAGGTCCTAACCGAACTTATTTAGTCCGGATCTTGGGGGAAAATTGTTGATATACATATCAAAATTCAAGGAATAAGTCCAAAAGAGAAGTCCTGCTCCCATTATCATTTTATAAATGAGCCAAAGTCCATTTAAGGAAAGACTATCGCAAGCATAGAAAACTCATCTCGGAAAGAAGACCTCCAACCTCACAAATATCCAATCTCACCGTTCAGTATGATGATTCCATCTTCAGCTTGGTAAAAACTAAGCTTAACTCAGAGATATCTGGTCGAAAGAGCTCAACATCAATACTGCCCTCAACACTTTGACAAGTGAGCAAATTCATGATATTGAGTCACCAAATACGGAAGTTGCAGGGCGTCACTGATGAGACCTGAGAAATTTAAACTTCGATACACGTGTCGGTGGGGACCCATGACGAGATCAGATGTCAAAAAGATTCAAAACTCGATGCTAAACAAAGTAATTAAGTCAAGAATCAAGTTGGGGCCGAAGTCATGAAAATGGTTGAGAAATTTGAACTTAGCCAACTTCGGTCGACCGAAAGTCTGCAGAGATTTTGAGAGTTAGCCTCAGTCGGGTTCTGTTGATCAACGTTCAACCGAAACTGTCATTTTGGTCGACCATTTGATCGATCGAAAGTCGCAAAATTCAAATCTTGGAGTTTTTTGTGCAATTTTCCAATTTTTGTACTATAAATAACATTTCTCTTCAAACCCTAACACAACTTGAAATTTTCATTGTGCTTGATCTTCAGAGACTCCTTTTTGGGTGAGGTAAACCCTTATTTTTTTATCTTGTAATCTTTGGAAGTTAATCAACTACATTTTGTGTATATTATTCTTGTATTGTTTATTTTTGCCACCTTCAAATTTGTTTATTTATATCCATTGTGTTAGGTTTTTTAACCTTTGAATTTTGGTTAGATTAAACTTGGGTTAGGGTGTCATTTTACCATTCTAGCTTTCTTGGATTTTGTATTAAATTATTGTGAGAATTTTTTGTCCAAACACCAAAAAGGTTCGCATCAATCTCCCCCTTTTTCCCTGTAGAAGACGGCCCCTACTTTGCGGACCATAGATACCAAAGTCAGAGGGACCCACTATAAAGCCTGCAATTGGCAACTTATAGCAATTAATCATCATTACATATATTGAAAATAGGGAAATTACAGTAAATCCTAAACTTCATTTATAAATAGAAGGATTGTTATACTGTAATGCATCCAAAATCTTCGGAATAAAATTATTTCGCCATTTTGAACCATTTCACTCACTTCATTTACCAAAAACTCTCTCAAATTAATCACACAAATCACAAATTGAGCCAAGTTACTAACTGAAGCCTTAAGTTGACTATGAAAGTACCACGTGTCCAGGTCAATTTTACGTCAACAAAATTTATAAACAATTTTTACCAAACAGTGGCTTAGTCATGCACAAAAATTCATCGTTATATAATATCAAAGGCGCAATAAATTTGTTATTAAAACTAATACAGGATAATTTTGTCATTGATACTCGACGACCAATTTAGAATTTATTCATTTATCACTATAATAATCTATATTACCAACGACAATCTTTTCTATGGCTAGTTGAAAATGTTCGTGTTGTGATATTGTGTCTTTGAAGTTGGAATGCGTCTTTAAGTATAAGAAAAGGAGGTAATGACCTCCAAAGTTCACCAATTAGACAAACTTAAAATGCGGTGCTAAGTTAGTGACTTCAGAACTTGATACTTTTGATGCTGCAATTTTTTAGATGAAGATCTAAGGTTGCGTTCTCTTTGGCGTGTTCCAGTCGTTTTCTATTTTCCATTTCCGAAAACGCGGAAAACGCGTTTTCTTGCGTCATTTTCGGAAAAAAATTTCGAAAACGTTTTCAAAATTTGTAAAGGAAATGGAAAACGTGAAAATTACGTTTTCCGCGTTTTCCACTTAAAAAAAAAAGAAAAAAAATTAAAATAATCAAAAAAATTTGAAATTTGTCAAAATTTATCATTTTTAATTACATTATTGATCCCTGATTTTCAAAATTTGTCATTTTAATCCTCAAATTTTGAAATTTCTTTAGAAAATATCCTAATTTATTTGCAACTTAGGTCCCTCAACTTCAGATTTTGTTGCACATTAGTTCACAAATTTTACTTTTCTTTCAATTTAGTCCTTTTCGTATTTGTTTTATAGGTCATTGTCTTCAAACATGTATAACTTTTGATGTACAACTCCGAATTGCACTCTGTTTTTTGCGTAGAACTCCAAATTCAACCATCTTTCTGATGATGTATCATGTGCTTAATTATTAAACATTTCTTTTTTACTTTTGTATTGTAGACACTTATTTTGTAAGGGCATAATTAATTAACGTAAATTGATTTTTGCAAATTTTATTGAAACTTAAATTTTAAACATTATGAGTGCTTACTAGAAGGATGTATCTATATAAAGTATTAAATGGAACGATTACTTTAGAAGGAAAAATTACTACTCAAATGTGGAACGATTACTTTAGAAAGGCAACATGAATTTTTGAACTTTTTTGGTATAACCAGATTGTGTGATAGGGGTTATTTCATTTATTTTTGTTGTGTAACTCAAAATATGATATCTTTATTTCATTTATATTCACAAACAATATGAAATAATTTTCTTCAAAATTTTAAACAGAATGCGCTTTCCAGCTTTTCATTTTCGAAAACAGTTTTCAGAAATAACAAACAAAACGCGTTTTCAGCAATTTCGAAAAAAGTCACAGAAAATGGAAAACAGAAAACATTTTCAAAAATGAAAACAGGAAACTGAAACACAAAGAGAACGCAGCCTAAGCTTTCAATGAATTTGCAAAAAGGGAAGTCATGTGTGTCCTCGTCGCCCCTCTGATGCAAGTATGAAAAATCTGGAAAATACGTTGAATATGAAAATAAAAAGGGCTTAAGAATTTTATTAGTAGTACCTTAATTTATGATCAATGAATCCCTATTTATAGCGCTCAAAATAAGTCTCCTTATAACAAGGAGAGGGAGTGTCCTCTTTGGACTTTGGAGATGTTTACTTATTAGATAACTATTCTTATTCGAGTTAGACTCTCTTCGAATAAAAAGAGATTTATTTGGAAATTAATTTATTATGGAAAAGGTATATAACTACAAATCTAAAATTATCACTTTTTAAGACTAACAAAGTTTGGAATTTTTTTTAAAATCAGGTATTAATTAGTAATTAATAAATATAATATTGTATAATATAAAAAGAACTATCAATTATACATTAAATTAAAATTAATATAATGTTTAAATAAAAAAGCCCTCAATATAACCTGTGTCTGTCCATCACAGCCCACCCATCCCAAAAATGATTTTTTAATTCTACTTTTCTACACCCCACCCCACCCCACCCCACCCCACCCGCAAAGTCACAATTGGTCACACAAAGTAACATTTCAATTACAAGCCACAATTACAAATTTAATCGTAAAATTCACAGCCACCCCACTCCACAGTCATAGTTGGTCACACAAAATAACAGTTTGATCACGATTACAAATTTAATAAAATATTTCACCCCACCCTACCCCCAAAGTCATAAAAAGTCAAAGCTCGATCACAATTAAAAATTTAGTCACATATTTCACCCACTCTACCTCACCCCACCAAAACCACAAGTCACTGTTGGTCACACACAAAGTCAGATTTAAATTAATTACAAATTTAGTCCCAAATTTCACCTCAGCCAACCCTACCCCATCCCACAGCACCCCGCCCCGCCCAAAATCACAGTTGGTTACACAAAGTCACAATTACAAATTTAGACGCAAATTTCACCCCACCCCCACCCGCCTACACCCTACCAACAAAGTCACAATTGATCACACAAAGTAATGGTTCAGTCACAATTACAAATTTAGTAGCAAATTTCGCCCCTCCGCCCCCACTCACCCAAAAAGTCACAATTGGTCACAATTTCGTCACAATTACAGATTTATTCACAAATTTTTATCCACCCTACCCCCAGACACGACACGACACGACGCAAAGTCACAATTGGTCACACAAAGTCAAATTTCAGTCATAATTACAAATTTAATCGCAAATTTCACCACAACCCTAGCCTACCCCCACACCATCCCGCCTGCAAAGTCACAATAGGTATCACAAAGTCACAGTTCAGTTACAATTATGAATTTAGTTGCAAAATTCAACTCATCCCACCCCCACCCCACCCCACCCCACCCGCAAGTGATAGTTGGTCACACAGTCAAAGTTTGGTCATACAAGGTCACAATTTGTTGGTACAAAGTCGCAGTTTGATCGCACAAAGTCACAGTCCGGTCACATAAAGTTACAGTTCGATCATATAAGGTCACAGTTTGATCATACCAGGTTATAGTTCGATCACACAAGGTCGCAGTTACGTCACATAAAGTCACTGTTCAATCATAGAGTTTCATAATTTGTTCACAGCTCGGTCACACAAGGCCATATTTGACACAACTGTAAGTCACATCACCTCACCATCCAATTGTTACACAAAGTCATAGTTGGTCACACGAAGTCACGGTTCGGTCACATGAAATCACAACTCGATCATACAAAGGTCATATTTGACACAATTGTAAGTCACATCACGTCTTCATCCAATGGTCACACAAAGTTACGGTTGGTCACAATCTCTAATATAATTGACCACAATCACCCACAATTGGTCACATAATATTTATTTATTGGTCACAATTTACGCGTTTTCTTAGTCACATTCCGCATTTATCAAGTCAAACAAAGTAACAATATGTCTATATATTGGTCACATTTAGTTAATAATTTAGTCACATTTACCTAATAATTGGTCACAATTTCTTTTAGAGATGGTAAAAAATCCGACTCGAATGGGGTGAAAAAATCCGCCCGCCGATTGACAGGGCGGGTATAGGACGAATTTTCGCGACCCGCCCAGGTCGCGAGGCGGGTTTGGTAGCCCCGACCCGAACCTGCCCCGATTAAATTAAATAATAAAAATAAATACTGGAAAAAAAAATTAAACAAGGTGGCGGGGGTGACCCTCCCTGAAATTTACGTGGCAGGTTTGGGTTTAAAAAAATTTCGAGTCGGGGAGACCTGACCTCGAACTTACCTCGTTGCCATCACTAATCACTTTTGATACCAAACCCTAACCCCACCTACGACACCCCCCGCCCCACCCCATCCAACCGACATACCGAAACCAAAAATTGTTCACCTTCCGTAATATCGTTGTCCCACCACCATCGACAGCCACGACAACCACCACCACCACCACCACCACAACCTCCACCATCACCTTCACCTTCACCACCATAAGCCACCGCCTTCACCTTGACTAACACAATCACACTACATTTACGTCACAACTTAAAAACACCCACAAGGCCACCACTATTAACACAACCACAACTGCCGTAATCCACACTGCAAGCTCCCACCACCATCACATAACCACCGAAGCCTCAATGATAAGTGTATTTTATACACTTATTTGTATGTCTAAATTATGTTTAATTATTGTCGTTTTGGAATATTTGCTA
This sequence comes from Ligustrum vulgare, assembly GCA_963555705.1. Lineage (NCBI taxonomy): Eukaryota > Viridiplantae > Streptophyta > Magnoliopsida > Lamiales > Oleaceae > Ligustrum > Ligustrum vulgare. Next base: position 54,031,979 of record OY743171.1, read on the forward strand.
TATAAATTGTGTTTATTTGTTTGCCTTGCAGAGAATATCCCAAAAGATGAAGAATGAAGTAATTGACGAGAAAAATACATAATTGGATGTTGATTGGAGCTAAAACAAGCAATTGACAAGTTTGTGACGTCAACCGGAAAGATGTATTGTGCCGAAATGAACGAATCAGAGGTTGGAGGACCTAATTAAATGAGTTAAGAGCTTCAATGTGCAAATCGAGAAGAAGATAAGGTTTGGGGACTAAATCGCAACAATTGAAAGTGGAGGACTAAGGCTGCAATTAAAGGACGGGAACTAACTTGTACAGCCGAGAAAAGAGCGAAGTCGCGATCGCTGGTTACATACTAAGCGATCGCGAGAAGGTGTTAAATTATAACCCGAGAGTTTTTGGGTCTTCCACGCGATCGTCGGCCTTACGCCTGCGCGATCGCGTGCTTATCCGACTGGGCCGCAGATCAGATTTTTCTCGCGATTTTTAACAGGCTTTGGGCTTTTTGACCTAAGTTTTCTCCAAAACCTATATATACAACATAAGAGGTACGAGATCTGGACCTTTGCCTCTCCATAGAACAAGCCACAACAGATATTTTAATTCAAATTCTTGGAGATTCAAGCATCGCAGAGGGGCGTGAATTGAATATACTTGAAGAATTGATAATTGGTGCAATCTTTCCATTCTTCGTTGTTATTTTCAATGAACGTCATTATATTTTATTTTTGTTATTTAAATATGATGTGTAGCTAAATTTGGTGTTGGGATGAATGATGTAGCCTAGTTAATTATTTTAATTCCATATTCTGTGTTTTAACGCTTTAATGCATGTGTTGATTTATTATTGCGTTTAATGCGTAAAATGAACTGGCCACTTATTCATGATTTTATGTGTTATTTCCATAATCTGAGAGGTGAGTTAATAACATAGATTTAGGTAATAAATCCGGTAATTGAACGAGAGATAGAGATATACTCTTGTAATTATTGTGGTCGTGTGTGAATTCTAGAATGTAATGCATCTAGATAAGGAATATTCAGACCCGCTGTAGAGATACATGGTTGACTTATTTAGGTAGAGTTGATTTAAACTCGAGGGAAGAATTTCAATTTAAATTAGTGAATTCGACCGAATGCATATTTAGGAAATAAAACTGGAATTGGAGTTAATTTAATTGGCTATGTGAAATCGTGAATCCCAACCACTTTACAATCATCTTTTAAAACAAAAAAATTTCACAATTTAATTAGTTAATTCATCTTCTTAGTTTAAATTTAAAACATCAAATTCATTTGTTCGTTCAAATAAAGTGTAGAACTAAAATATTTCGATAATTAATAGCAGTCCTCGTAGGACAATAATCCGGACACCTAGGTCCACTTTATTACTTCTCACGACCCGTGCACTTGCGGGGATATCTCGCATCGCGAGATATCAGTGAATAAGTTTTTGGCGCCGTTGCCGAGGACTGTTAATTAATATCGATACCCATTAGTTCTTATTTTACTTTGAACTTTATTTTGCTTATTTTTATTTCTATTTTTATATTAATTTTCAATTTTTGCTTTTAATTTTAGTTTTCTTTAATTTATGTTAAGAATGCCTAAGTCATTTGATTTGCTTCCTTTTGATACAGAAATTGAACGCACCTTTCGACAGAGGCGTAGACAACAGTTGGAAGCGAATCAACAAACAGATTTAACCATGACAGATGACATAATTCTGGATAATCAGGGAAATCGGCAAAATCTGCCAGCAGCTGTGAATGGACAGCAACAAAATCATGGAAGGCGTGTTTTGAGAGACTACATGGTTCCTCCTGTGGGGAACATTGGAACTTGTATTGTACCTCCTGCCATCCAAGCTAATAATTTTGAGATCAAGACTTCCTTGATATCCTTGATCCAAAATTCGTGCGTTTTTTATGGATTGCCATCTAAAGATCCTCATGCGCATCTTCGGACATTTTTGGAACTATGTGGTATGCAACGCATGAATGGAGTTTTAGATGACGCCGTGAAATTAAATCTATTCTCATTCTCTTTGGCGAACAAAGCAAAAGCCTGGTTTTACTCTTTGCCCCTACACACAATCACCACTTTTGAAGTTATGAGCCAGAAATTTGTAAATAAATTTTTCCCACCTGGCCGCATGTCAAAGCTAAGGCGTGAGATTTTATCGTTCAGTCAACAGCTTGGGGAATCAATTTTTGAGGCTTGGGAAAGGTTCAACGAGCTCATCAGACAGTGTCCTACCCATGGAATCGCTGATTGGATCTTAGTTCAGACATTCTACAATGGGCTGACAAATGAAAACAAGAAGTACGCCGACTCAGCAGCTGGAGGATCAGTAATGGATATGACATATGAAGAAGCATATGAGATCTTTCAGAAGATGGCTGCGAACAGTTACCAGTGGTATTCCGATAGATCTACACCAAAATCTGGAGGAATTGCTGTAGTTAGTGAAATTACAGCATTAACTGTTAAGCTGGATGCGTTGACAAAGAAGATAGACCGTATGGTGTGCAGCCAGTGAATTCTGTTCAAACAGCTTTGTGTGATTTTTGTTTTGAAAATCACGCTATAAATTTCTGCCCACTTCAAAAAAATCAATCAAGTTCAGAACAGGTCAACTTCATTGGGGACAGACAGCAGGGTGGTCCATGTTAAGTGCATTTTTATACACTTTTTATACCTTTAAATTAGTATATTTTGGAATATCTTGAGCAAATATCTACTAATTTATGCATATTTTGTGATTAATAGGTTAATATTCAAGTGAGGCCAAACAAACCACTAAAGAAGTGCAATTAGCTGAAAATTGGAAGTTCGGGGACCATTTTGTCACTTTCGGGAAGTTTTGGACAAGCTGTGCAATTAACCAAGGGACCAAATTGAAAGGTTTCAATTGTTGAAGGGCATGAGAAGGAAAAAGACAGGAATGCATGGCTGGAATGAAACTATGCGTGATGGAGAGTATGGAAAAAAGGAAAAAGGAGCATGGGCTGGAATTGAAGGGGAACCTGAGTGGTGACAGCAACCTGGACTTTAGTATTCAATTGCTGGAGATATGTATTATATAGAGGGAGACGGAGAGAGAAAAAAGGGGGGAGCTCTCTACATTTTTTTGGGCGAGAAAAACAGAGAAAAAGGAGAGGTGAAAAACGGGGCTGCACTGCTGCAGAATTGCTAAAGAGAGAGGGAGTGACAGCCTGCTCTTGGAAGCACCTGAAAAAAAAGCTGGACAGCTGCTGTGAAAAGAGAGGGGGACTGCAGAGTGAAACCAGGGGGATTTGCTGGTGACAGCAGCAAAGACTATTACTGCCATTGTTGAAGGTTGCTGATCTGCTGCCGGTTGAGGACTGCTGGCTGCACTGCTGCAGATTTGCTGAGTGGAGTTTGGAGGAAACCAGAGGTGAAACCGGGGATTTAGCAGGGTGACCCTGCTGCTGGTGCAAGGCACTATACTGCTGCTGCTTCTGGACCTGCTGCTACTGTTACCTGAGGAAGGAGTTGGTTGCTGGCTGCTGCAAAGAAGACCATCAGAACACAGCCAGACTGGTTCAAAGTTGGACTGCTGCTGCTCATGGAAGACGAGAGGACTGGGGAAGGAAACCTGGTGACAGGAGGTTGCCATTGCCAAGTATTACTGTCTTAGCTGATTGCAGTTGAGAGCTGCTACTGAATTCAAGAAACTTGCTGGAAAGCTGATGCTGTTGCTGAAGAGTAGCCTGCTGGTTGCCTGTCCTGAACTGCTCACGCTGCTGGGAGACTGAAAAAGGGCTGCTGGTGAACAAGTTGGTGACTGCAGCTGGCTGGTGCTGCTGGGAGGAAGCTATTGCTACTGGAACTTAGTGTTAACTGAGGAAGAATTACTGCTGAAGCTGGGGAGAAGTGCTGAAATTTGTTGCTGCTAACTGGGAGCTGCTGGTTGCTGTGCTGCTGGAAATGCTATTCTGCTGCTGCTGGAATTGCTGATGCTGGTTGCTGTGAAGCTGCTGGTTGCTGTGCTGCTGATGTTGCTGATCTGCTGTTGCTGGAAGTTGATGCTGCTGTTGCTGGAATAATATTGCTGAAATGCTGAAATTGAAACTGAACCAAGGACTGAAATGGCCAGAAACAGATGCAGGGACTGATTTGCAATAGTTTGATAGTTGGAGGATTATAAGCAAATTTCAACAACCTTCTAATTTCGGGTTTTATTTTACTGCTTCATGTTATTTTTAATTTTCGAACGCATGTTTAGCTAAATTTAAAGTGTTGGGATTATTGATGAAGCTTGACCTAACTTGATTGAGTTTAATGCTTGTATTAAGAATTTAAGCTTTTTATTATCTTGTGCATTTATTGTTGTATTTATTGACTAGCATTTATTGTGGCCACATATATGCTTAGGTTTCATGGGATGTGCAATTATTGAGAAATTGTTGTGTATTCTAGATCAATACAATATTTGCTCTAGGTTCTTGTTTAGGATAGAGATATACCTAAAACCCTAGATGACCCATTGAGCTATTTTCACAAAGGTTTAATGCAATTGGTGTGTTTTTAATCGACATAGAGATATAGTAGGTTAATGCCACTAATTAGGGTTGATTTCACTCGAGAGAGGTAATTGGCTAAGCTTGGAAAATCGGGTCTAACATGATTAATGAATTGCGTTTCTATGTGCTTGTTGATAATTCAATTAGGTAATGGTCAAGTGGAATCAAGAATCCCAACACTCCTTTATCATCTTTTCATCACTATTTTTCTAGTTATTTATTTATAATTGCAACTTTAATTTTAGTATGAAAACTTTCCCAAAACAAACTTTTATTGTGTGTGTTTCTTGTTAAAATTAATTATACTAGAGTGTAGTTGAAATAGACAATCCTTGTGGGATCGATAAACCGGACTCATTTAGTCCACTATCACTTGTATGCGACTCGTGCACTTGCGGTGTGTTTGTAGCGAACAAGTTTTTGGCGCCGTTGCCGGGGATTGTTTCTATTTAAATTACATTTTAGTTGAAATTAGTCTTAACTATTGGTTACTTTTATTTCTTGTATAAATTTTATTTTGTGTAAGAAATCTTCTAATCTCTTGTGTTGTTCTAGGTTATTAATTGTGCATGCGTCGAAGTAGAAGTCTTGATCTAGTTGAAATAGATCCGGATATCGAAGGGACTTTTCGACGAAGGTTAAGGGAACAACGGGAAGCTAGGAGACAACTTCTTACTGGGATGGAAGGAGAAAGAGTTAACATCGAGCTTAATGCTCCAGCTGCAATTCCTCCAAGGGGTGGAATCCCACCCGGTTTTGTTCCTCAAGCAGCTCGAGCTCAAGTGCCCGTTGTTAATGAAGAAGACATGCTTTTTGGGGATTTCATGAATCCTCCTATTGTCGAGAATCAATCAAGCATTGTCTATCCCTCCTACAATCATCCAAATTTCCAACTTCGGCCGGATGTCATCAATTTATTCTCCAACACCATCTCATTCTATGGGAGGACCGATGAAAATCCACATGCTCATGTGGTACGGTTCCTAGAGATTTGTAGCAACTTCAACTATGAGGGTGTGAATGTGGAGGCAATCCGGATGAGATTATTTGTACATACTTTGAAGGATAAAGCAAGAGAATGGCTTGACACTTTGCCTCCGGGGAGTATCACGACTTGGGTGGAGTTTGTCCAAAGGTTCACTACAAAATTTTTCCCACCATCTAGAGTTGCTAAACTCAAGCATGATATTACTACATTTCAACAATTCGAGATGGAGAGCTTTCATGAAGCATGGGAGAGATTCAAGGATATGCTTAGGAAGTGCCCAAATCATGGAATTATATTGGGGCAACAAGTCAACCACTTCTATGCCGGGCTGACTCCTCCTTGCCGTTCAAATGTGGACTCATCCTCTAATGGGTCCATCAAAACAAAGAGCATTCAGGAAGCTTATGATTTGTTTGAAATCATGAGTGAACAAAGTGCAATGTGGCCGGATAGAAGTGCACCAAGGAATTCTGGTGGTGCACGTGGAGGTGATGATTATGCACTTGTCTTGTCAAAAATTGAATCCTTAGCCAAGAAAGTGGAAGGGTTATCTACTTCAACCTCTAGGCCCGTCAATATGGTTCAAGCCCCTCCGGTATGTGATATATGTGGGGCTAATCATCAAAGCTCTATGTGTCCATTGGTGGCAAGTGGTTCTTCATCTACCGAGCAAGTTGCTTATGCTCAAAATTTCCAACGCCAAGGATTCAATCCATATGCTCCTACATACAATCCCGGTTGGAGAAATCATCCTAATCTATCTTATGGCAACAATCACAATGTGTTGAATCCAAAGCCACAAGAGAAGAAAGAAGGATGGGAAGAGGCTATCACCAAGCTAGCAAATCATCAATTGCAATATCAAGAACGCAATGATGCCTCTTTGAAAAATTTGGAGAAGCAAGTGGGCCAAATAGCTAAACTTCTCTCGGAAAGGCAACAAGGAGCTTTGCCTAGCAACACCGAAACAAATCCTAGGGAAAATGTTCAAGCTATTACAACAAGGAGCGGGGTGCAATTTCCCGAGATCACGGCCCCACAACCAACAACTCAATCAAACAAGGCTCCCATTGAAGAAAATGAGCATATTCAAGCATCCGAACCAATTGTTGAGTTGCCAAAGGAAAGTGAGCCGGAAGCATCCACATCAAAGGCTCCAACACCGATCAAGGCTTATGTGCCTCCTATTCCATTTCCTCAAAGGTTGCAAAAGCAAAAGCTTGATAGTCAATTTGCCAAATTTTTGGAAGTATTCAAGAAGCTACACATCAACATTCCTTTCGCCGATGCATTAGCTCAAATGCCAAGCTATGCCAAGTTCATGAAGGATATTCTATCCAACAAAAGAAGGCTTGAAGAGCATGAGACGGTGATGCTAACTGAGGAATGTAGTGCCATCATTCAAAACAAGCTTCCTCCAAAAATTAAAGACCCAGGGAGTTTTACTATTCCATGCACTATTGGTGATGTTAATTTTAGTAAAGCTTTATGTGATCTTGGTGCTAGCATTAATTTGATGCCTTTGTCCATTTTCAGGAAATTGGAATTGGGGGAAGCTAAAGCAACCACTGTGTCTTTACAATTGGCGGATAGGTCTATCAAATATCCTCGGGGGATCATTGAGGATGTTCTTGTGAAGGTGGATAAATTCATCTTTCCGGCGGACTTCATTATTCTAGACATGGAGGAAGATCATGACATTCCAATCATATTGGGAAGGCCATTTCTAGCAACCGGGAGAGCGCTCATTGATGTGCAAGAAGGGCAATTGATTTTGAGGGTGCAAGATGAGCAAGTCACCTTCAATGTGTTGAAGGCCATTAAATACCCCTCGGAGTCCAACTCATGCTTTCGGGTGGATGTAATTGATCATCTAGTGGTAAATTCCTTCAACCGTGGGATTTCTAAAGATCCATTGGAGTCTTGCATTGCCCACTCTTTGACTATTGAGGATGATGATCATGAAGTTAAACAAATGGCTCATTACTTGGAGGCATCACCACAGTATCAACACAAGAGGACCCCCTACTTTGAGGAGTTGAAAAAGAGTTCTTCACCACCCCTACCATCTCTCGAGAAGGCACCTACCCTCGAGCAAAAGCCTCTTCCTTCTCATTTGAGATATGCTTATTTGGGGGAATCTTCTACCCTTCCGGTCATTATTTCTAATTTATTGAATGAGGTGGAGGAAGACAAATTGCTTCGGGTATTAAGGGAGCACAAGGAGGCTATTGGATGGACCATCTCGGATATTCGAGGTATTTGCCCTTCATTATGCATGCACAAAATTCTTATGGAAGATGATTTTAAACCTTCGGTGGAGCATCAACGTCGGTTAAATCCGAACATGAAGGAAGTGGTGAGAACCGAAGTGGTGAAGTGGCTTGATGCGGGTATTATCTATCCAATCTCGGATAGTGCATGGGTGAGCCCGGTGCAAGTAGTGCCGAAGAAAGGAGGTGTCACGGTGGTGGAGAATGAGAATAATGAGCTTATTCCAACAAGGCCAGTGACGGGGTGGAGAGTTTGCATTGATTATCGCAAGCTCAACAATGCTACTAGGAAGGATCATTTTCCCCTTCCATTCATTGATCAAATGCTTGAGAGATTGGCGGGTCACTCTCATTATTGCTTCCTAGATGGGTATTCGGGCTATAATCAAATTTCTATAGCCCCGGAGGATCAAGAAAAGACAACATTCACATGCCCATATGGAACTTTTGCATATAGGAGGATGCCCTTCGGTCTCTGCAATGCCCCCGCTACTTTCCAAAGGTGCATGATGGCTATTTTCTCCGACATGGTGGAGAAATTTATTGAGGTATTTATGGATGACTTCTCAGTTTTTGGTACTTCATTTGATGATTGTTTGAATAATTTGAGGATGGTGCTAAAAAGATGTGAGGACACCAACTTGGTTTTAAATTGGGAAAAATGCCATTTCATGGTTCGTGAGGGGATAGTTCTTGGACACCGGATTTCAAGTGAGGGGATTGAGGTTGATAAGGCAAAAATTCAAGTTATCGAAAAATTACCTCCCCCAACCTCGGTAAAAGGTATAAGAAGCTTCTTGGGGCATGCGGGATTTTATAGGAGGTTTATCAAAGACTTCTCAAAAATCACGAAGCCACTGTGTTCATTGCTTGAGAAGAGTACCACATATGATTTCTCTAAAGAGTGTCTTCAAGCTTTTAACACTCTTAAAGAGAAACTCATCACGGCACCAATTATTGTGGCTCCGGATTGGAGTTTGCCCTTTGAGCTTATGTGTGATGCAAGTGATTATGCCGTGGGGGCTGTATTGGGGCAAAGGAAGGACAAACTCTTGCATGTCATCTACTACGCTAGTAAGACCTTGACCGATGCTCAATTGAATTATGCTACTACCGAGAAGGAAATGCTAGCTGTGGTCTTTGCTTTTGATAAGTTTCGGTCATATCTTATTGGCTCCAAGGTGATTGTGTATACCGACCACTCGGCCCTCAAGTATTTATTGGCAAAGAAGGATGCCAAGCCGCGGTTAATTAGATGGGTTCTTCTCCTCCAAGAGTTTGATTTGGAGATTCGTGACAAGAAGGGAACGGAGAATCTTGTAGCCGATCACTTATCTAGACTTGAGCAAAACGAGGAAATCTTGGATGAAGAAATAAGTGAGGTATTCCCGGATGAGCAAATTTTCCAAATCATGGATCTTTTGCAAGCTGCTAGTGTGCCATGGTATGCGGACCATGTGAATTTTCTTGCAAGTGGCATCACTCCCCCGGACCGCTCTTATCAACAAAGGAAGAAGTTCTTTGCGGATATCAAGCATTATTTTTGGGATGACCCGTTGTTGTTCAAAAGGGGTCCAGATCAAATCATGAGAAGGTGTGTGCCCGAGGAGGAGATGGAGAAGATTCTTGAACAATGTCACTCATCGCCTTATGGAGGCCATTTTGGTGCCGTAAAAACTGCATCAAAGGTTCTTCAATCGGGATTTCATTGGCCCACTTTATTCAAAGATGCTCACACACTTGTGTCCAAATGTGACCGATGCCAACGATTAGGTAATATCTCTAACCGAAATGAAATGCCCTTAAATTCTATTTTAGAGGTGGAGATATTCGATGTTTGGGGTATTGATTTTATGGGACCTTTTCCATCGTCATTTTCTAATCAATACATTCTAGTTGCAGTAGACTATGTGTCGAAGTGGGTAGAAGCGGTGGCACTCCCTACAAATGATGCTCGAGTGGTTGTGAAATTTTTAAAGAAGAATATTTTTACTCGTTATGGTACCCCTCGAGCTATCATTAGTGATGGAGGAAAACACTTTTGTAACCGCCTCTTCGACTCACTTTTGACCAAGTATGGAGTCAAACATCGAATATCCACTCCTTATCATCCGCAAACAAGTGGACAGGTTGAAATTTCAAATAGAGAATTGAAAAAGATCCTTGAAGTGACGGTGAATGCCTCGAGGAAAGACTGGTCCAAGAAATTGGATGATGCATTATGGGCATACCGCACCGCTTTCAAGACCCCCATTGGTATGTCTCCATTTCGACTACTATTTGGTAAAGCATGTCATCTTCCGGTTGAGCTTGAGCACCGTGCATATTGGGCAACAAAAGTCTTGAATTTTGATATGGAGTTGGCCGGTGAGAAAAGATTACTCCAACTCAATGAGCTTGATGAATTCCGCCTTGAATCATATGAAAATGCTCGGATTTACAAAGAGAAGACAAAGAGGTGGCATGACAAGAACATTGTGAAGCGGGACTTCCAAGTTGGGCAACAAGTACTTCTCTACAACTCAAGACTTCGATTGTTCCCCGGTAAACTCCGCTCTAGATGGTCGGGACCTTTCACCATTGCTCAAATCTTCCCACATGGAGCGGTCGAACTTTATCATGGAAGTAAAGGGAACTTCAAAGTAAATGGGCAACGCTTGAAGCCATACTTGGGGGGTCATTATGAAAATGAGAAGTCATCCATCCCTCTTGCAAACCCGGAGTAATTGTATCAAAAAAGTCGAGCTTACGACTTTAACCAAGCGCTTTTTGGGAGGCAACCCAAATTTCTTCTCTTTTAATTTACTTGTATTTATTTACTTTATTTGTTTACTTTCCTCTTAATTATTTGTCAAACTTTTGTAGGTAACAAATATTTTTGAAAATCCTAAGCGACACTGTACTCAACAAGTTTGGGGGTGAATTACATTCGACGAAAGCTTAGGTCAAAATTCAACATCACAAACAAGCATTGAATCAGGGAAGTTTCACTACCTCTTTTCTTCTTTACATATTGTGTCTATTTTCACATTGAGGACAATGTGTAATTCAAGTTTGGGGGCGTTGACTTCATTTTGCATTTTATCATGTTAGATAGCCTTGCCGGCTTAAGACATTGTGATGTTTGATTTTGTTCATTTTGTTGTGAATATTGACATGCTAGATAGCCTTGTCGGCTCAAAATGATTTGATGTTTGGAATTGCTGATTAATTCACGAATTATGATCGAATATACTACTTGTGCTTATTTTTAACTTGCTTATCTATGAGTGATCCTGAGTACCCTTGAGCACAATAGTCATAACTAATTGTTGTTGAGATTTGGAATCCATTGAAGGTTGGAAGAATTTGTGAAGTAGAAATTAGGTTGTGAGCTTGTATCTTAAATTTTCATCAACCTATCCAATTCCTTCTCAATGCTATTAATCTCTTGATCTTTTGTGAGACAAGTTTGGGGGTGGTCGAGCTGGTAAAGGAGACGGTCTAGATGTATAGTGATTCCATGCATGCTTGATCTAAATTTGTGTGGAGTGTTGTTGACGTTAGTATAAGCTAAGTGATGACCAAATGCTAGAAATCTAAGCCCATTTTAATTATTGCATTGCCCTATCTCGTAGCCTTTTTGACTCGAGTAATTAAGCCCGTAGGAGTATCTTGAAACTCGGTGCCTTAAGTTTGAAACTTGGGAGTCATCGGCCTAAAGCTCGCTACATGGGTCAATTAGAAAGCTTAATGAGTAGGGTACACAAAAAAAAAAAAAAAAAAAAAAAAAAAAAAAAAAAAAAATTCATCATCATTGCATTTGCTTAATAAGTCTACCTCACTTCGTAGCCTTTTTGACTTGAGTTAGTAAGTCCGTAGGGGTATTTTGAAACCTGGTACCCTTTGATCTTAAAACAATCGGGGAGTTGCCGGCCTAAAGCTCGCTACACGGGTCAATTAGAAAGCTTAAGGGAGTGAGGAAGTCACGAGCAATCATCACATTAGTTTGTAGAAATCATGCATTCACATTTGCATAAGGGCTTAGATTAATAGTGGGTTTGAATTGCTTGGTATAAACTTTAATGTTGAAACACTCATTTAGTGGAGAGTCACTGCATATCTAGATTGTTGAGATTGCTGGTAAGTCATAACCAAGCTTTAGTGGAAAAAGAAATTTGTGAATTGAGAGTCACCCCTAAGATTGCATTTCGGGATAGAAGAAATAATATGGGGGGATGAATGTCACGAGAGGATAAGGAATGAAATTGACCACAAAGGATGGATAGTATTATTTTGAAATTTATCCTTCCTACAATGTTTCTTTGAGCCTTAGTGATAATTGGAAGTGACTATGCACACACACACCGATCAAACATGAGATAAGCTCAACTTGGTTTTGTAGTATTATTTTGAAAACACAATTGTGAAATCAGGCAATTTTACACTCAAGAAAGAATTTACAAGTCATCTAGCATTGTTGATCATTCATTCATATGTTTTTGTGTTAGTAGATATTCTTGCTCGAGACGAGCAAGAGTTTAAGTTTGGGGGTATTTGTTAAGTGCATTTTTATACACTTTTTATACCTTTAAATTAGTATATTTTGGAATATCTTGAGCAAATATCTACTAATTTATGCATATTTTGTGATTAATAGGTTAATATTCAAGTGAGGCCAAACAAACCACTAAAGAAGTGCAATTAGCTGAAAATTGGAAGTTCGGGGACCATTTTGTCACTTTCGGGAAGTTTTGGACAAGCTGTGCAATTAACCAAGGGACCAAATTGAAAGGTTTCAATTGTTGAAGGGCATGAGAAGGAAAAAGACAGGAATGCATGGCTGGAATGAAACTATGCGTGATGGAGAGTATGGAAAAAAGGAAAAAGGAGCATGGGCTGGAATTGAAGGGGAACCTGAGTGGTGACAGCAACCTGGACTTTAGTATTCAATTGCTGGAGATATGTATTATATAGAGGGAGACGGAGAGAGAAAAAAGGGGGGAGCTCTCTACATTTTTTTGGGCGAGAAAAACAGAGAAAAAGGAGAGGTGAAAAACGGGGCTGCACTACTGCAGAATTGCTAAAGAGAGAGGGAGTGACAGCCTGCTCTTGGAAGCACCTGAAAAAAAAGCTGGACAGCTGCTGTGAAAAGAGAGGGGGACTGCAGAGTGAAACCAGGGGGATTTGCTGGTGACAGCAGCAAAGACTATTACTGCCATTGTTGAAGGTTGCTGATCTGCTGCCGGTTGAGGACTGCTGGCTGCACTGCTGCAGATTTGCTGAGTGGAGTTTGGAGGAAACCAGAGGTGAAACCGGGGATTTAGCAGGGTGACCCTGCTGCTGGTGCAAGGCACTATACTGCTGCTGCTTCTGGACCTGCTGCTACTGTTACCTGAGGAAGGAGTTGGTTGCTGGCTGCTGCAAAGAAGACCATCAGAACACAGCCAGACTGGTTCAAAGTTGGACTGCTGCTGCTCATGGAAGACGAGAGGACTGGGGAAGGAAACCTGGTGACAGGAGGTTGCCATTGCCAAGTATTACTGTCTTAGCTGATTGCAGTTGAGAGCTGCTACTGAATTCAAGAAACTTGCTGGAAAGCTGATGCTGTTGCTGAAGAGTAGCCTGCTGGTTGCCTGTCCTGAACTGCTCACGCTGCTGGGAGACTGAAAAAGGGCTGCTGGTGAACAAGTTGGTGACTGCAGCTGGCTGGTGCTGCTGGGAGGAAGCTATTGCTACTGGAACTTAGTGTTAACTGAGGAAGAATTACTGCTGAAGCTGGGGAGAAGTGCTGAAATTTGTTGCTGCTAACTGGGAGCTGCTGGTTGCTGTGCTGCTGGAAATGCTATTCTGCTGCTGCTGGAATTGCTGATGCTGGTTGCTGTGAAGCTGCTGGTTGCTGTGCTGCTGATGTTGCTGATCTGCTGTTGCTGGAAGTTGATGCTGCTGTTGCTGGAATAATATTGCTGAAATGCTGAAATTGAAACTGAACCAAGGACTGAAATGGCCAGAAACAGATGCAGGGACTGATTTGCAATAGTTTGATAGTTGGAGGATTATAAGCAAATTTCAACAACCTTCTAATTTCGGGTTTTATTTTACTGCTTCATGTTATTTTTAATTTTCGAACGCATGTTTAGCTAAATTTAAAGTGTTGGGATTATTGATGAAGCTTGACCTAACTTGATTGAGTTTAATGCTTGTATTAAGAATTTAAGCTTTTTATTATCTTGTGCATTTATTGTTGTATTTATTGACTAGCATTTATTGTGGCCACATATATGCTTAGGTTTCATGGGATGTGCAATTATTGAGAAATTGTTGTGTATTCTAGATCAATACAATATTTGCTCTAGGTTCTTGTTTAGGATAGAGATATACCTAAAACCCTAGATGACCCATTGAGCTATTTTCACAAAGGTTTAATGCAATTGGTGTGTTTTTAATCGACATAGAGATATAGTAGGTTAATGCCACTAATTAGGGTTGATTTCACTCGAGAGAGGTAATTGGCTAAGCTTGGAAAATCGGGTCTAACATGATTAATGAATTGCGTTTCTATGTGCTTGTTGATAATTCAATTAGGTAATGGTCAAGTGGAATCAAGAATCCCAACACTCCTTTATCATCTTTTCATCACTATTTTTCTAGTTATTTATTTATAATTGCAACTTTAATTTTAGTATGAAAACTTTCCCAAAACAAACTTTTATTGTGTGTGTTTCTTGTTAAAATTAATTATACTAGAGTGTAGTTGAAATAGACAATCCTTGTGGGATCGATAAACCGGACTCATTTAGTCCACTATCACTTGTATGCGACTCGTGCACTTGCGGTGTGTTTGTAGCGAACAGTCCATATTCACAAACATACAACCCAGAATGGAAGAATCACCCAAATTTTTCTTGGTCTAACAATCAGACTGTTCAGCGGCCACTTGGATTTCAGCAACAGCAGCAATCTCAGAAAAAATATATCTGAGAACATAGAAGTGTTAATCCAGTTGGTCAAGAGTCTGAATGGCGAATTAATGAATCAAGCAGCTGAGATAAAAAATTTGAAGAAACAAGTAGGAGAGCTGGCAGCTAGCAGTTCCACAAGGCAGCCAGGACAGTTACCGAGCAATACTGAAATGAACCCTCGTGAGCATGTTAATGCAATAACAATAAGGAGCGGGACTCATCTATCTGAAGTGACTGTAGAGGAATATGAGAAGCAGAAGAACCAGAAGAAAGATGTGGTGGAAGAACATGAAAGTGAGAAAGAACAGAGGTCGACTCCTGAAGTTCAAGAAAAAGCTGAGGAAGAAGTTCGAGTTAGACCGCAAGTCAAAGCTTATGTGCCTCCAATTTCATATCCACAAAGATTGAGAAAGCATCACTTGGAGCAGCACTTTGGAAAATTTTTGGAAATCTTCAAAAAACTGCACATAAATATTCATTTTGCTGAAGCCTTGGCCCAAATGCCCCTCTACTTAAAGTTTATGAAGGAGATGCTGTCAAAAAAAAAGAAAGTTGGTTGATTTTGAGATAGTAGCACTGAGTGAGGAGTGCAGCGCCATACTTCAAAAGAAATTACCACAAAAATTGACCGATCCAGGGAGTTTCTCTATCCCTTTCACTATTGGTAATTTTACTTTTGATAATGTATTGTGTGATCTTGGTGCCAGTGTCAATTTAATGCCTTTGGCTGTGTACAGGAAGCTTGGTTTGGGGGAGCCTAAACCAACCAATATCACACTGAAACTGGCCAACAGATCCATTCAGTACCCGTACGGTATTGTTGAGAACGTGATAGTAAAAGTAGACAAATTCTTCTTTCCAGTTGACGTTGTGATCTTAGACATGGAGGAGGACACTCAGATGCCCCTCATTTTTGGAAGACCTTTCCTGGCTACTGGAAGAGCCTTAATTGAAATTGAAAATGGAGAAATCATTTTTAGGGTCAAGAAGGAGCAAGTCACTTTCAGCATCAAGCCAAGGGAAGATCTTGATAATCTAAAATAAAGTTGCTTCAAGGTGGAGGGAGTGGTCCAGAAACCAGAAGAGAAGACCAAGCAAGGTAATAATATTGAGGAGGAGCTAATCACAAAACATGAGTTCGTAAAGGTAAAAGATGGATGGAGGGACAAGAAGGAAGAAAAGCCTAACATCCCTCAACAAGTGGCTAAAAACGAGGCTTTGCAACTAAATAAAGTGAGAAAACGGGTGGAGAACTGCAAGGCTGGAAATTGCAAGATATGCAAGGCTCTGAGATCATCTTTCAAGCCTCCATGATATTTATGTACTAAAGTCGGGCTTAAGACTTAAAACGGAGCGCTTGTTGGGAGACAACCCAACCTTTCTTCTCTTTTACTTATTACTATTTCATTATTTACTTTATTATTGAAATTTTAGATATATGCATGATAGGAAATATGTTTGAGTGTTTTACATGTTTCATGTTTAGAACACTTGTGCATAAGAGTCTATTATTGCATATTTAGGTATGTTTTTAATTTTGCATGTTTATATTAGGCTAGGTTTTTATCGTCATTTCAAACTCATACACACACTAGTTTGAATCATGATGATAAGGTTTGGAAAATCATTGCATCAATCATGAAGTGATTAGGGGGATAAAAATGATTTTGGAAATCAAAAATAGGAAAAAATTTCATTACAGTCGGGAACTACGCGATCGCGTGCCAATAGGCTATGGCGATCGCGAGTTTGCATTCAAAAATCAACAGATTCTTAAACCTTGAACCACGCGATCGCTGGCACTCCAGCCAGTCGATCGCGTGGCTGTACTGGGACCAAAATCGGCAGTTTAAGTGTTGTGCCTCATGTTTTCAATTTCAAACATTATAAACTTGTTTCCTCTCCCCTAATCACCTCATATTTGATCTTACATCTTGTGTGCATGTCATCAACAATTTGTTGCACCAATATCATTGCTTACATGACTTAAAAATCCAATTGAAGGTATGATCTCTTCACTTCAATCAATTTTTAGTCAAAATTTTGAAATTCTCTTTAAGTTTTTCTACCTAGAAATTGTGAATTGTGAAGAATGGGCTTGGGGTGGTGGTTGGAGTTTGTGATTTGTGGTTTAGTAGACAAAAAAATTTGGGTTCATTCATGCCTCCAACCCTATGCATATCCATTGATTTTTGCAATGTCCATTAAGTGTTTGATGAAATGCCACAAAGACATTCTTGTGCTAATTTTAGATATTCATTTGAGCATTTATCTTCATGACATGTTCATCATTGATTGTGTGTAGTTAATTCATGATTTAGTTCACTACATGGCATTAAAACCATTAAAACCATGTTTGCATCAAGGCAGCCCCATTGCAAGGCCATTGCACCTGAAAATCCGCTCACGTCACCGACTTTTCCATAGCTTTACATGACCCTATTGAACTCAAAATGACCTGAATTTTTAATATGTTGTAGACCATGCTGTGAACATTAATATATCAAAAGATGGCTCGAAAAATTTTGTGTTTTTCTAGGCCATGTCAAGACTTGAATATGTGTGATCTACCATTGTTGAAAAAAAAAAAAATCTGCTTTAACTTAAGTTTGGGGGTGTGATACTGAACGTCTATTATTTCTTAATGATGTTTTTAACTTCTAATGCTACTTATCTCTTATTTGCAAGGTGAACATCAATCAAGGCACCTCAAACCAAGTCGGGAAAAACAAGAAAAAGGGTTTTATTCATTCAAATGCAATATGGAGGCTTCAAAGAAGTACATCCTCTACACTTGGGAAGTTCTCTTTCTCTCTTCGTTGTCTTATATTACATTTTAAAATCTTTTTGACAAACATTGAGGACAATGTTTCTTTCTAGTTTGGGGGTGGAAGATCTCATACTTTAAAATCATTGCTACCAAATTCATGATATTCATTCTATGCTTCCATTCGATTTTATTGGAATAAAAAAAAATGAAAAATTGAAAATGTGTTAACATATTTATTGCCTAGGATATAGTATGAATCAATTGGTGCTTAGGTTTGAAAATTGGACAACATGAAAGCATGAACTTATTTTTGAACTAGTTATGTTTTGCTAGATTCATATTTATTGCGCACATAGTCAGTGTTGGATAATTGCTTGTGTAAGAGATTTTGTTTAATACATGTGGGGCAAATCTATGCAATTTGAACTTAGGAATGACTCAAAAAGCCCTGAACTTAGATTGTTAGACATCCCACCCCTAAATTAGAACCAATCATGCTAAAAGGCAAGTTTGGGGGTAAAATGGTTGGAATTTGTGTGTATTGACGGGTTGGAGGTCTGTGGTTCTTGGTTTTGCACTTTAGTCATTGCAGTTTGGTCAACTGGTATAAACCATTTCCAGCATAAAAATAGAAAAATACTGAAGGTCTTATTCTGCTCTTCAAATGCCTTTTTGACTCGAATAAGTAAGTCCGAGAGGTCCTTCAAACCTGGTGCCCTAAAGCCAACTGGCTTGGGAGTCATCGACCTAAAGCTCACTACAGGGGTCAATTAAAAAGCAAGTACAGAGAGTGGGCTTACACATAAGACATGATAACATCTTTAACTTTTCTGTTTAAGCTTTTATGACTCGGGCAAGTACTTCTGAGTGGTTCTTTGAACCTGGTACCCTAAAGTCGTCTGGTTTGGGAGTTGCCGATCTGAAAGCCTTGCACAAAGATGGTAAAAGATAGGGACAATTAAAATATATATATATATATATATATATATATATATATATATATATATATATATATATTATTGCATGGTATAAGCTTTGTTGACTGAGCTGTGGTGGTTGAGGTTGTAGAATTGGGGACTGCTTTCTTTTGATTTGTTGTGCATGCATATTTCTGATTTTGACTGCCTTGTGTGGAAAAAGCAAAGAATATTTTTAGAACCCACATAGATAAAAACCTGGGATGTGAGAGAAAAATAGAAAGTGGTGATCATCCATGAGCGTTGAAATGAATTTCATTAGAAATCATAGATTGACCACATGGGATTCGGGCAGGATTATGCATAATGAGCCACACAGTGTTGAGTATATCTTTTGCATAAGTATGCGTTTGACATTGGCTATTCACACAAACACTTAAAAATCTGGCAGATATAATTAGAAATTATTTTGCATTGTTGTTCATGACGCTTGCTTAAAGTGTGAATTGATTTGGACTATGGAGGCATATGGTGAACATGTTGACACAACAAAAACAATTGAATGTGGTTATTTGAATTTACTAGTTTAGTTTACGTTGTTCGAGGACGAACAATAGTTCTAGTTTGGGGGTATTTGATAAATGTATTTTATACACTTATTTGTATGTCTAAATTAGGTTTAATTATTGTCGTTTTGGAATATTTGCTATATAAATTGTGTTTATTTGTTTGCTTTGCAGAGAATATCTCAAAATATGAAGAATGAAGTAATTGACGAGAAAAATGCGTAATTGGATGTTGATTGGAGCTAAAACAAGCAATTGACAAGTTTGTGACGTCAACCGGAAAGATGCATTGTGGCGAAATGAACGAATCAGAGGTTGGAGGACCTAATTGAATGAATTAAGAGCTTGAATGTGCAAATCGAGAAGAAGATAAGGTTTGGGGACTAAATCTCAACAATTGAAAGTGGAGGACTAAGGCTGTAATTAAAGGACGGGGACTAACTTGTACAGCCGAGAAAAGAGCGAAGTCGCGATCGCTGGTTACATACTAAGCGATCGCGAGAAGGTGTTAAATTATAACCCGAGAGTTTTTGGGTCTTCTACGCGATCTCCGGCCTTACGCCTGCGCGATCGCGTGCTTATCCGACTGGGCCGCAGATCAGATTTTTCTCGCGATTTTTAACAGGCTTGGGCTTTTTTGACCTAGGTTTTCTCCAAAACCTATATATACAACATTAGAGGCACGAGATCTGGACCTTTGCCTCTCCATAGAACAAGCCACAACAGATATTTTAATTCAAATTCTTGGAAATTCAAGCATCGCAGAGGGGCGTGAATTGAAGATACTTGAAGAATTGATACTTGGTGCAATCTTTCCATTCTTCGTTGTTATTTTCAATGAACGTCATTATATTTTGTTTTTGTTATTTAAATATGATGTGTAGCTAAATTTGATGTTGGGATGAACGATGTAGCCTAGTTAATTATTTTGATTCCATATTCCGTGTTTTAACGCTTTAATGCATGTGTTGATTTATTATTGCGTTTAATGTGTAAAATGAGCTGGCCACTTATTCATGATTTTATGTGTTATTTCCATAATCCGAGAGGTGAGTTAATAACATAGATTTAGGTAATAAATCCGGTAATTGAACGAGAGATAGAGATATACTCTTGTAATTATTGCGGTCGTGTGTGAATTCTAGAATGTAATGCATCTAGATAAGGAATATTCAGACCCGCTGTAGAGATACATGGTTGACTTATTTAGGTAGAGTTGATTTAAACTCGAGAGAGGAATTTCAATTTAAATTAGTGAATTCGACCGAATGCATATTTTAGGAAATAAAACTGTAATTGGAATTAATTTAATTGGTTAGGTGAAATCGTGAATCCCAACCACTTTACAATCATCTTTAAAAAAAAAAAAAACAATTTCACAATTTAATTAGTTAATTCATCTTCTTAGTTTTAATTTAAAACATCAAATTCATTTGTTCGTTCAAATAAAGTGTAGAACTAAAATATTTCGATAATTAATAGTAGTCCTCATGGGACGATAATCCAGACTCCTAGGTCCACTTTATTACTTCTCACGACCCGTGCACTTGCGAGGATATCTCGCATCGCGAGATATCAGTGAACACTCAACGCACCACACATCGCTTTCAACACCACCGAAGCCGCAATCCACCACCATCACTATTTTAACATTTCGATAAACTAAAAAAAATGAAGAAGAAAGAAAAAAAGCACCTCAATCCTAGAAGCTACGGGTTTGTGCTTTAAGGAAGCGGCAGCGAGATCTCGTAGCTGATTCTCGTTGGCAGGAAGCATCGACAGCGACGAATCTCACCGTCGCTTCGTTGAAGGAGGAAGCATCGGCAACGAGGAGCGGTTGTATGCGGTTGATCTCTCCGCTGCTTCCCGTTGACAGGAAGCATCTCCGATGCCGAAGTTATCTGCGGTGAGTGAAGGGGGGACGGGCGAAGGTAGACATTAACGATAGAGGGAGATGTCGTTTCAGAAGATTAAAGGCTGAGAGATTAGAGATGGAAGGATTGAAGACATGTTATAACTTTTAATTATGTATTAATCGGTTAATTGATAAGATTAACATCTGTTAATTAAAAAAAAAAGTTTGGCACCATATTTTTAAATAGTGTCTTTGAGAACCACAGACTGGTGTAATTTTCCCCTTTATTACCGAGGCAAAGAGCTCGCCCCATTAGCATATTTAGGAAAAAAGGTCGGCCCTTAGTGATACCATACTGTACTTGTAAACAAGTCGGTCCAGGTGGGCGTGGATCGGGTCGGGTCGATTTTTTGCCCAACCTGAATCCAACTCATTATGGTCGAGTTGATAAAAAATCAACCCAACCCAAGCATGATATCAAACCCAACCCAATCAAGTTTCGGTCGGGTTGGGTTGGGTTGGGGGTTTGAGTTTTGGTCCAATTAGCAAAAAAATTTGCAAATTTAAAAATTAAGTCCATAAATCAACTATTAACTCAAATCAATTATGTAAAATACAATCAGCTCAAATATAATAAATTGAATTGTAAGATCTCTTTTCATTTTTACGTGCAATTTTAAATTTCACGTAATATTGTTGTGAATGTTATTATAAATTGTAGATTTATGATCTTTAATGTCTATAATTGGAATTATTTTGCAGTGGAAGGACTTGAACGCCGTCTCGATCAATGTACCAATTTGAAAGTTTATAAATTAGTTATTTTAATTATTTACGTGCAATTCTATATGATTAATTGTTTTATTGCCTAAGCATGTTATTTTCTATTTTATTATGCTAATTTGAATTTTTTTTGGGGGGGGGGGGGGGGGGGGGAGTTTAGTGACAATCGAGGGTAAATAGAACTTATAGACTTACTTAAACAAAAGATGAGATTTGAGGGACTAAATTGCAAATTTCAAAAGATTAAAAACTTAACCCTAACCTAATTAACTCACTCACTCACTCACTCTCTCTCTCTCTCTCTCTCTCTCTCTCTCTCTCTCTCTCTCTCTCTCTCTCTCTCTCTCTCTCTCACCCGATCTCTCCTCTCGGCCTCTCAACCCGCTCTCCCTCTCTCGGTCTCTCCTTCCTCACGCAGTCGTCGACCGCCAACCGCCACCCCACCGGCGGTAAGACCCCTTTTTCCCCTTCCCATCTCACACGCACACACACACATGAAATCGAGCCCAACCCTTTCCTCGGTCACTCACCCACCCGCGCACACGGGTTTGCACACACACACATACACACATTCATATGTTGAATTGTATGTATAGGTTGATGTATAAATGGAATTTAATGTAATTATATATGTATTTTCTTCACAGTTTTCAGATTTTAATTTTGTTTGATTTTCGAATTTTACCATAAATTAAGGGTTTAGTGATGTTTATGATTGTGAGTATTGATGTATGGGAATGTGTATATTATTATGTATGTATGTATTCATATTATATATGTGAAATTTCCAGATTTCAATTTGCTAGCTTAAAATGCAATTTTATGTATTAATTTCAAATCTGGGAATTTTATGATGATACTAATATCTATAAATATAGATATCGAATGTATGTAACTTTCAGACTTTAAATGATAATATTATTTAATTGACTTTCTATTGGTTCAATGTTGATTTTTATGGAAATTTTCAAATTTGGGGATTTCAAATAATCAGGTTGTTTAAACTGAATTTTAATGTACATTTTTATTATAAGTGTTATTTTCAAATTTATGAGTAATTAGAACGCTAATTGAAATTGTCCATGTGACAATTAAGTTGTGATAATATTGAGTAGTTTTGACTTTTGAATAATTTGATAAGTAAGATTTCGATGTTTCTTACCCTTGAATTTAAACACTTATTTCGAATGTGATAGTATATGTGTTTGACATGAGTTAAGGACAAATTTGAGTTAAATTTTGAGTCTAATAGGATTGTTAACCTCAGTTATGAGTTTTCTTTATGATATTGAATAGGATGATGAATGTGTTTGTTTCAAATCTAAAGTTATACCTTATTTATGAATGTATATAATTAGGAATTTTGGTATATTGACGTTACGGGCATTCGAGACTTTTCCACTTGCAAATTCAGAAACGGTAAATACTAAGAACTTCAAGTAAGTAAATTTCTCCTATTTTCATTGAAGTTAAATGTTTAAGGTGTAATTAATGGGCTTAAATTATATTCTTGAAATTTATTTGCTTGTGGTGCTTTTTATGAACATTATACATGTATGTGTTATTAAGAGAAGGTTTAAGCATACATGTTATCATGTCGTTATATCGTCAAGCATGCATTTTCATTAAGTTGGGGAAGTCAAATGATTTTAAATGAAGAATGTGGTAAGTTTAAGTTTTCTCAAAATGCATGTATCCCAAGTTTTAAGAAAGAATGAGTGTACTTCTATGCCATGAAAGGTGTGAGTGGGAAATGGGGCGCGGGAGACCGGCCTACCCGAATTAAACTGCTTGGCGGTGGCAAATATTAAACCGCTTTTCGGTGACGATTGCTGAACCGCTTGGTGGTGGAAAATATTAAACCGCTTTGCGGTGACGATTGCTAAACCGGTTAACGGTGGTAAATATTAAACCGCTTTGCGGTGACGATTGATGAACCGCTTGGTGGTGGCAAATATTAAACTGCTTTGCGGTGACGATTGCTAAACTGGTTGACGGTGGCAAATATTAAACCACTTTGCGGTGACGATTGCTAAACCGCTTGGCGGTGGTAAATATTAAACTGCTTTGCGGTGACGATTGCTAAACCGGTTGACGGTGGAAAATATTAAACTGCTTTGCGGTGACGATTGCTAAACCGGTTGACGGTTGCAAATATTAAACAGCTTTGCGGTGACGATTGCTAAACATCTTGGCGGTTGCAAATTTTGGAAAGTATGAATGTCTTAAAAAGTAAAGTAAATGGGGGTAATTACTTTGAATTGTCTAAGGAATTTCATGTCATGAGCATGCATCAGGTGCATAAAGTTTACTTACTGACCATTAGCTCACCCCAATCCCTCCCCAATATTTCAGGTGATGAAAGCTAGATGAGACGAGGAGAGTACTTGGCTACAGACTCAGGCTATACCTACCTTCAATTTTTGAAAATAAAGTTAAATTAGAATTCATTTAAGTTTCTCATTAATTATTCCTTCATTTATTATTGTTAATGGTTTGATTGCAATTAGCTTTGAATAAGTATTAGTGTAGTATTAGAGGTTAAATGACCTCTTATTTCATTTGTTAAAGTTTATTTACTTAGAAATATATCGTTGAGGAGTTTGAGACTTATTGAATGGTTTTGATGATGTATGGGATTGAATGAGTTGAGATGTATGCTTTAAAATGGTTTTGAAGTCCCTCTACAGGTTGGTTAAGTCCAATTTATAGAGGAAACTCTGCCGAAATTTTTGTAAAATTTTATAATAGAAAATGAAAGGTTTAAATGTTTTAAACGATTTATTTCCGCATATAATGTGAATGAGAGTTAACACGCCTAGGTTTTAGAATTTAAACTTGGGGTGTTACATGAATACTTCCTAATAAAACTAAAATATGTTCAAACCATATTCGAATTTCATCCAAATTGAAAATGGACTTGAGATTCTTGAAATTTAAATGGTTCTATATTTTAAAAATTGGGTTGGGAACCCGATCAAAAAAAATTTGTAACCCGAACCCAATCCAATTTTCATAAAAAATCGACCCAAACCGATCGGGTTGGATTGTGTTGGTTGGTTTGAGCAGTTTGAATGGGTTAAAGCCCACCCCTAGGCCCAAAGTACAATTTAGATACACATTGTCAATTGATTCAGTAGTGTAGGTCGGCCAACGGAACGGCCTTGACCAAAAGGAGAGGTCGGCCCAAGGCACGATCTTGGGTTTTTTGTGTTTGAGATGAATTATTTTGGATACATTGAAAAATATACCAATCAATACGATCATGATCAGTTTTTTGAGTTACTAGTTAGACGCACGTGCAATGCACGTGCCGTATGACTATTGAGTATGTAATAGCGTGTTAATGAATAAGGTACTTTTAATGAGTTACTTTGGCAAATATGTAGTAGCCTATTTCAAATTTATTTTAATCATCACAAATCTAAGGATTCTGTCAACTCTAAATTCCCTAAAATAACTGAATAATACATTAACACCATAATTGAATGCTAATGCTGCTAACTTATTAATATAACTAAATATGTTCATAAAATCTAGCTAATATTGTAAAGCCATGATATAGAAGACACAAAACGCATGAATCATGAGTTATTCAATTTGTTAATATTTCATTTTATCTAGGTAGAATATACCTGCATATATATGAAAATTTATCTAGGATAGCAGATATAGAACACTAAGCTACTACAAGCATAACAAAATATTTATAGAATTAGAAACACTAAGCTACAATCTAAAACAAAGTCCAAAAGTTTCTGCTAGCATTATTTATGAGAAGGTGATAGTGTGTGCAACAAAGTTTTAGATTGTAGCAATGTTTCTTTTTTGCAAAAGGAATTAAGCTGACTAATCGAGCTTCCTTTTTCCTTTGGCACGATCAGTGGAGGGCTTAGGTGTAGCATCTTCTGTTTCAGGCTTGATGCTGGGAATTTGTGGCTCAATTTGAACTTCAAATAGTGCCCGCCTTGAGAAAATTTTGAATGCCATGACATTTAAACATAAAGTCCTTTAAAGTGGATACAAACAATGATGATGTTGAAAATAAGGTAGCCAGAAACTAAAATGAAAAGGCAAACAATAGAAATGAACACAATTTGAACTTCAAATAGTGCCCGCCTTGAGCAAATTTCGAATGCCACAACATTTAAACATAAAGTCCTTTAAAGTGGATACAAGCAATGATGATGTTGAAAATAAGGTAGGCAGAAACTAAAATGAAAAGGCAAACAATAGAAATGAACTTGGTCAGATCAAGTGCTTGCCAACACATTCGACAATTAGAGCTTCTTTGACACCTGTTTATTTTAGAAAGAAATTAAATTATTTTTACATGTATTTTCTTGAAATGCCTATCCAATGATATCTCTAGGCTCTAGCCACTGCGAACACAAAATTTGATAGCCATGTATGAATTGAATTTCATGCTATTCTTGTCATTCCTAAGCTTGCTATCTACTGAATTTTATGGAACTTCTTTTACCACAATTTCAATATATTATTCTTATTTATCCATCATGTTAAAACAAATAAACTGACAAATTGACAAAGGAAGCATAATTTGATTAAAAGGCCTAAAAGACACACGTGAAGAGGATACTTAAATTAATTTTCATGTGAAGAGGAGACCTAAATGAATTTTCATATGTAATTTTTGCTTAACGTAAAACTAACTTTTATAAAATATAAATAACTAATACCAAAAATATAAAATGTAATTTATTATACATGATTCTTTTATGTGTATGAAGGATATTTAATGCATTATTGTAACAGAAATACAAAAAGATATTCAGTTCAATAGATAAGGAGGACTATTCTTATAAAACAAGAATGAAAAATTGGATGTAACAATCCATGAACACAGAATACTCGAAATTTTAAACAAACGACTAATTGAGAATTTCATAATAGAAGTGGAAGCCGTGAATAATTTACCTTTTAATTAAACTTTAAACCCCTATGTGAGATTTATAAATTTAGCAGATGTTCAGGAGATCCATCGACACACGTGAAACTATTTTCCCAATGTACCTTCAAACTAAAAGGAATGTAGTAAACATAATAAGAGCACTAACAAATGAACAATGAACATCTCTAAATAAACAAGTCACAGAATTGTAGACAATCATGAAATTTTGCAACATATGAAGTATAAGATATTTAATAACATGCATAATAAAGCAGCAGTAAAAGAACGCAACCCTAATAATCAACTTCTTTCGTATTGTTTTCTAGATTTGGAGAAAGTGCACTGCAAGGACCTCCAAAAGGCAAGATTAAAGCATAAGAATGAACCAAAAGAATATTGAAATCTTGACTATATAATTACCAAAAAATGTAAGCTTCATATAATAGGGAAATTCAATGTGTATAAAGTTAGGGGTGGACGTGGGTTGGGCTGGATCAGTTTTTTGCCCAACCCACTACTGTCGGGTTGATAAAAAATCAACCCAACCCAAGCACCCAACCCAACCCAATCAAGTTTCGGTCGGGTCGGGTCGGGTTGGGTTGGGTGGGTTGATTGAGCTTTGATCCAATTAGCAAAAAATCTTGAAATTTTAAAAATTAAGCTCATAAATCAACTATTAACTGAAATCAATTATGTACAATATAATAAGCTCAAATATAATAAATTGAATACTTGCTAATAAAACTAAAATATGTTCAAACTATATTTGAATTTCATCCAAATTATAAAATGTGCTTGAGATTTTGGAAATTTAAATAATCCTATTTTTTAAAAAAATTTGTTGGATTGTGTTAGGTCGGGTTGGGTTGGGTTTTTCACCCAACCCAACCCGACCAAATATATTTTTTTAGAACCCAACCCGATTTTCATCAAAAATCGGCCCAACCCGATCGGGTTGAGTGGGTTAATGCCCACCCCTATATAAAGTATAAGGCTAAACCAGTTAAGGATGACATTCAAATGAATAATTTCAAACTATCATAAATTCTCATCTACCAGACTTCTTATGTCCAATACTGAAGGCTATTTTATGGCTTATCAATTGTAACTTAAACATATTAAATTTCTATATTCATTCAAATGTGCATGTTCACTGCTCTATTGATCATGGTTTAAATGGATTTTTATAATATTATTATGTAAAATTAAGAAATATATTCTCAAAAATCACAATTATATTTCGTAGGTGGTAACATAAACACAATAATAAGTGCATGTTCGGTGTAGGTAGTTTTTGATAAATTTTGATTTTTTTGGAGAACGTATGGTTAAAAGGTGATTGAAAAATATGAAAGTAGTGAGTCTCAATATGATATCTTAATAAGTACCCCAATATGATAAGACTATTCCAAAACTAAACTAATTAAATTATTGAGACAAAGATTCTAGCAGGGAAAATATTTTATAAAAAAAAAAATGAATTGCTGAAATATCCAAATCATCATTGAAATAAAGGATCAAAGTTTTCATTGAAGATACCAAATATCTAACGGCCTTTCTTCAATACAACAAAGTTAGGCACTGTTCTCTTTACTGTTTTGAGGTCGTTTCCTATTTTTATTTTCGAAAACACTAAAAACGCGTTCTCTTTACCATTTTCGATAACGCAATTTGAAAAACAAAAAAATTTGTACACAAAACGCCCAAAACCTCGTTTCGGGATTTTTTTTTTTTTTTTTTTTATCCTAGCTTAGAACTAAGAATAAATAAAGATTTTTTTTTTTTTTAGAATTATCCAAACTTAGAACTAAGCTTAAATAAAGTTTTATTGAATTCAATATCAACATTACAAAAAAAAAGTGAAAATTCTTGTTGTTATATTTCAAAAAATGCATTGATAAATAGACTCTGATAGTTTTGAAAGAACTTGCATTTTCTGGATTTTAATAGAACTGGAGCTTCCTCAAATTCCAACCTGATCAAGCTGTGTTAATATAGACTCTTAATGCTCACATTAGCGTGTTGTATGTAACTATGTTTTCAGTGTATTGTGAAATGAAATTTAAGTTTGAGTCAGTAGTATTCTGCAAGTAAATTAATTAAAAATAATTTAAGTAGTATTCTGCAAAATTTCAAACAGAACGTGTTTTCCAGCTTTTCATTTTCAAAAACAGTTTTCAGAAATGACAAATCAAACGCGTTTTCAGCAAATTTGAAAATAAAAATAAAAATAAAAATAGGAAACACAAAACATTTTCGAAAATGAAAATATAAAATAAAATACAAACAGAACGCCACCTTAGTTTTCAGTATTTTTACCTCGTACTCCTATACTTGAATATCTAGGTATTTCTTCTTGACATCTGCATGGATAAGTAATAAATGAGAAAAATAATTCAATAGTATTAATCCCTACTCAGAAATGGAAACTTCCTAAATGATGGTGGGAAAGAAATAAATCCTAATTCTTTAGTACATCTTCAATGTTAGAAAATGGAAAATTTGGAGACATAATCACAGATCCAAACGTAAGTGAATTATATAAACATGAGCATGTTTGGTTAAAAAATTTCGAGCAAAAAATTAGCTAAAAAATAATAGAAGCGGGCCAATTCAACTCTTTGTGACTTACTTTTGTTGTGTCTATAAATGTCATTGATAACTCCATTCTCATCAAGCTTCCTTTTCTGAAATGAAAAATGTATATTAATTTGGTCAGATAAATGATCAAGAGGTAGAGATATAAATCCCAAGCAGAGAAAGTTGTTTGTGGATTGAGAACTTCAAAAGAAAATATATGGTTGCAAAAGATCGAAGCTAAACCTAGAACTTGTAGAAATGCATGCAAATTTAATGTTCCTCGTCAAGCCTAATGTTAATCTCCTTTAGTTTGGTCTCATGAATTAAAATAAAATAAATGGAGAATAAGAAAATAATGTAAAACAAACTTTAAGCCATAGGAAACAAAAGGATCCGCAAACATGATAGTTTATGACACTTAAAACATTTGCAAGTCGGTATTAGCTTCCAGAGTACATTTTGATATTTCGCAAGAAAAAGCATGAGCAAATATTAGCTAAAAAGTGACAATTGAAAAGGGATTAGCTAAAATGTAGCAAAAAGATTGGCTAAGAAATGATTAGAGCCAAGATCAGGTCCCCCAATATGGGAAATCTAAGTGACAATAGCAAAGGGCCATGGCTAAAGTTAAACAGATGAAGTAAAAGTATTCACTCAATAGGAGCCTCCAGTAGGCAAATTTCTTACAGGAGGTAAGTCAACTGATGTTGCATCACTAAGTTGATATTTTGAAAATAAGTCTGCCTTAATTTAAATCAAACATCGATTTTCACTTAATACGTAAATAAGAAAAGTATCCAATCATGTTCATAAAGACCTACTCTTTACCTGAACGTGTGCACTAAAGGAAACATGTATCACTTAATATATGATTATGTGCTTTACTGTGAAACATTAACAGTCAAGATAAAACTAAGAAATTCACTTCATAAAAAAATGTAACTTGAGTTTTATTTGCATAATCCCTTCGGTAGCCACAAAAAGTTTGATATCAATGCAAATTGACGAAGCCATTAAACCAGTGCTTGCTTTAAAACTCATAAATTAAAAGAATATACATGGCTCTCAACAATATCATTGCAGAAATTGTACCATAGATGAAGTAGTACTTTTGCAGAGAAAGTGAGTGGTTTTCTAGGGTTTTGATCTCAACTGAAGAAGACGAACACGCATGAGCACTCTGATGAGATGATATGCTCGTTGAGATGGGGAAATAGCAAAGAATCAATTAATAATCTCAAAAAATTAGGGGAAATATCATTAAAACCAAAATAATCACATGACCAAACCTCGAGAAAAAAACATTGAAGCCAAAAGGCGGGAGTGGTGGTGGCAGTGCCGGCGTGATGGTAGCAGAACCATGGCGAAGCATACATCAGCGAAGATAAAGAGCAGGGGAGAGAAATTGTCTAGGGTTCATGTGAAAACTCTACAATCTTGGGAAATCTAAACCGACTTCTCCTTTGAGCTTTAGCAATCCTTCAGTTCAGAAATTGTGCTAAAATCGATGGTGACGGCTCCTCACTGGCGCTGTGTTCAACATCAGTGATAGTAGTAACCCGAGGAGCTCCGCCTTGGAAGACAAACAGAGAGATACGGGCCGCCTTGGTTGCTTAGCCTAGCACCGAAAATCAGATAAGCTGTTACACAAAGAAAGATGAGGAGTAAAAGGTAGGGGGAATGGAGCAAGTATGACCGGTTGATTGAAAAAATGGAGAAAGACAGTGAGGAGTGCGTGTGTCAGGCAAATTATTAAGAAAACAGTTGCGGCTTCAATGGCTCAAATGCCTTCAGCGGCTTAAATGTCTTGTAGTCGGCTTCAAACACAAATACGGCTCCAAATTGACTAAACGGCTTATGAATAGTGCCAATTATCTACACTCTTTTATTGTATAGGGATACAGCCAAGAATTTGTGCCCGTCGCTTTCTTAAATTCAGATCCTTGTATCAAAAAAATCCTTGTTTAACTTTAGCATCAAAGCCTATAATTTGATCCCCGTATACGCCACTTCAGCCACCAATAAAGACTAAGTTGCTTGTTTCGCCCAATAAGAAGATTATTCTATCAAATTAACCAATACAAGATCTTCACTAACTAGTTTTATTTTTAACTCCTCAAAGGTTAGGTACATCTCCTATGATAATTGTCTGATCTTCCTTGGGTTTTTGATAAAAGAGGAAGAAGTATGTGCTCCCCACTTGCTCACGCGGACACATGTCCACGTGAAAACCTAATTTTCAAGACGTTTCATCTAATTAAAATTGTACATATCAAATATATTTTAAACATATACAATGAGTTACTCCTTCCGTCCTACAAAGATAAGTTCGTTTTCTTTTTTTATTTGTCCCAAATTATAGATTAATTTTCATATTGAGATCAGTACTCTATTTGTTAAAAGTTTTGTACTTGAAAACATGTTTTTTATGTTTTCAAGGTAAAATATGTAGTTGAAAGTAGAGAAAAAAAATATGTGTGATTAAAAAGTAAATTAGGAAATTGTGTTGTTTTTAAACAATTTGCCAAATAGGGACTTAATGTCTTAAGTTTTTAATAGGGAAAAGTATATAATTATACAACTAAAACTTTAACCTTTTAAACATAACATACTTAAGATTTTTTTTTTAAAAAAAATCAGGTGTTAATTAGTTAGTTAATTAATACAATATTATAATAATTATAATGAGTTGCCAAACAAATGCATAACATTAAATAATAAAATCAAAACAATACATAATCCACAACCACTCCACTTCATCCCAACTCAACCCCGCACTCACCCTACCACCCTGACAACCCACCCAACCACCCACCCCACCCCACCCCACCCCACCCCACCATATAAAATAACTTTTTTTCTTCTACTTTTCAACACGCACCCCCATCCCAAACACCACCTTACCCACCCACCCACCCCCACTCCTCCCCAACCCAACCCAACCCCACCCACCCACCCAACCACCCCGCCACTCACTCACTCACCCACCCCACCCCACCACACCACACCACACCACAAGAATGACTTTACTTCTATTTTTTTCTCATCTCACCCACCCACCCACCCTAACCCAACCCAACCCCAATCACCCACCCACTAGTCCCATCACATCACACCCACTCACCCACCATGCCCACGCCCACCCCACTCCACTCCAAAAATAAGTTGTTTTTTGAGATATATTTTTTCATCCTTCCCCACCTCACCCAAAATGATTTTTTTCTACTACTTTTTCACAATACGCCAAGACCCTATCCTATCCTACCCCACCACCCACCCCACTCAAAATTAATTTTTTTCTTCTAATTTTCGACTCCCACACCAGCCTCGCCCAAGACCCTACCCCAACCTACCTCATCCAAAATAATTTTTTTTACTACTTTTTTACGACTCACCCAGACCCTACCACGCCACCCATCCCCAACCCACCACACCCCACCCAAAATTAATTTTTTTCTCCTAATTTTTCACACCTCTACCCACCCCGTCCCGACCCTACCTCGCCACCCACCCCACCTCCATCCTACCCCACCCAAAAATGATTTTTCTTCTATTTTTTCACACTTCCCCCAACCGCCTCACCCCATCCCACCGCACCGCACCCCGCCACCCACCATACCCCATCATAAAATTATTTTTCTTCTATTTTTTCACACTTCACACCAACCACCTCATCTCAACCCACCCTACCCCACCCACCCAAAAAATAATTTTTTTCTTCTAATTTTCTAACCCCCAACAGGACCTCGACCCCACCCTACCCACCCACCTCACTCCAAAAAAAAAAAAAAATCTTCTACTTTTCCCTCCCTGACCCACCCCACCCTAACCTACCCCCACCAACCCAAAAAAATGATTTTTTTCTTCTACTTTTCCAACTCCAACTCCGACCCCACCCCACCCCCACCAACCCACCCACCCCGACCCTACCACACCAAAAAAAATGATTTCTTCTACTATTTCTAGCCCCACCTGACCTCTACCCCACCATCCCCACCCCCAAAATCACAGTCAGTCACGTAAGTTGATACGAGATCGCAGTTAAGTCACACAAGGTCACATAGAGTCACAATTACATATTTAGTTGTAAAATCCTACCCCTCCAAAGTCACAGTTGGTCACACAAGGTCAAAGTTTGGTCACACAAAGTCGTAGTTTGATCAAACAATGTCACACGAGGTCACAATTAGGTCAAACAAGGTCATGGTTAGATCACACGAGGTCACAGGTCGATCACATAAAGTCACGCTTCGTTCTTACAAAGTCACAATTCGATCACACATAGTTATATTTGATACAATTGTAGGTCACATCACGTCCTCGTCCAATGGTCACACCAACTCACAGTTGGTCACAATCTATATAATTGGTCACAATGATCCATAATTGATTACATATTATTTATTTATTGGTCATAGTTACCTAATATTGGTCATAGTTACCTAATAATTGGTCATAGTTATCAATAATTGATCACAATTTATTTATTGATTGATCAAAACTTACTTGTTTTCTTGATCACATTCGCACTTATCATAAGTCGCACAAACTCACAATTAGTCAATATTTTGATCACATATACCTATAATTGATCAAAATTATCATATAATTGGTATGTATTATTTATTTATTGGTCATAATTTACACGTTTCCTCAATCACAATTAGTTAACATTTTTGTTACAATTACCTAATATTTGGTCACATTCCGTATTCTTAGTTTTCTTGGTCACATCCCCCATTTCTCACAAGTCACAATTAGTAAATATTTTGGTCACATTTACCTAATAATTGGTCACATCCCGTACTTGATCACACAAAGTCACGATTTGAACATACAAAGTCTCAATTCGGTCATACAAGGTCAATGTTCAATCACACGATGTCATAGTTCGGTCACACGTGTTACCAAACTATGACCTTGTGTGATCGAACCCTGCCTTTGTGTGACCAACTGTGATTTTATGTGATCGAATTATGACTTTGTGTGACCGGATTTTGCAATTAAACCAATTGTGATCTAACTGTGACCTCGTGTGACCAAATTATAACCTTGTGTGATCAAATTATGACCTTGTGTGACCAACTATGACTTTAGGAATGTGTGGGTAGGTGGGTGAGGTTTTTCAACTAAATTTGTAATGTGACATTGTGTGACCAATTGTGACATTGTGTGACATGTTGTGACTTTGCATGACATGTTGTGACTTTGCATGTGGGGGTGGGGTAGGGTGGGGTGGGATAGGGTGGGGTGATCGAATTATTAGGTATGTGTAACCAAAATGTCGACTAAATGTGACTTTGTGTGACTTATGACGAGTAGGGAATGTAACCAATTATTAGGTAATTATAACAAAAATATTAACTAATCATGAAAAAAAAACGAGTAAGTTGTGATCAATAAATAAATAATAAGTGACCAACTATAAATGATTGTGACCAATTATATTAAAGGTCGTGACCATCTATAACTTTGTGTGCCCATTGGAAGAGGAAAAGTATAAGAAAAAAAATCATTTTTGGATGAGGTCGGTTTGGTAGGTGGGTGGCTGGGTAGGGAGGGGTGTGAAAAATTAGAAGAAGAAAAATCATTTTTGGGTAGGGGTGAGATTGGTGGGTGATGATTATAGGGTCGAGACGGGTGTGGAAAAGAAAAAAAAAAATCATTTTTGGGTGGGGTGGGTAGTAGTGGGGTTGTTGGGTGATGGGCATAGGGTCGAGATGGGGTGTGAAAAAGTAGAAGAAAAAAAAAAATTTGGGTGGGGTCAGTTGGTTAGGTGGGTGGCGGGGTAAGGTCGGGAGCGAGGTGAGTGGGGATGTGAAAAATTAAAGAAAAAAATCATTTTTGGGGGGTGGGTAGGAATGGGATGGGTGGGTACAAGGTAGGGTCTGGGTGGAGTGTGAAAAAGTGGAAGAAAAAAAATCATTTTTTGGCGGGTGGGGTCTATTGGTTGGGTTGGTAGCTGGTTGGGTCGGGGGCTGGGTGGGTGGGTGGGAAAAATTAGAAGAAAAAAATTATTTTTTTGGTGGGGTGAGTGGCGGGGTAGGGTGGGAAAATATGGAGAGATAAAAAAAACTTATTTTGTGGGGTGGGGTGGGCAGGGTGGTGTTGGGGTTGGGTCGGTGGGGGCGTGAAAAAGTAGAAGGAAAAAAATCATTTTTTGGGGTAGGGTGGGATCGGTACGGTGGTGGTAGGTGGAAAAGTAGAAGGAAAAAAATCATTTTTGCGGTGATGTGGGGTAGGGTGGGTGGCGTGGCGGGAAGGGTGTGTCATGGTCTGTGGTTGGGATAAGATCAATTTGTCACTTTGCGACGAGGTGGGGTAGGGTCGAATGGAGTGGAGTGGGGTTGGGTTGGGTTGAGGTGGGATGGGATGGGGAAGTGTAGGAAAATATCGGGAGAATATAAAAATAAACTTATTTTTGGGGTGGGGTAGGATATGGGTGGTAAGGTGGGGTGGGTGGGGTCTGGTGATGTGGCTAGGATGAGATCAATTTGTCACTTTGCGATGAGGTGAGGTGAGGTGGGGTGGGGTAGGGTAGGGTAGGGTAAGGTAGGGTAGGGTAGGGTCAAGTGGGGTTAGGTTGGGGTTGGGTGGGTGGGGGAAGTGTCGTAAAACATCGAGAGAAAATAAAAATAAACTTATTTTTGGGGTGGGGTAGGATATGGGTGGTCAGGCGGGGTGGGTGGTGGGGTCGGAGGATGTGGTTAGGGTGAGATCAATTTGTCACTTTAAGATGAGGTGGGTTGGGTGGGATGGGGAATGATAGGAAAATATCGAAATGAAAAAAATAAAAATTATTTTTTGTGTAGGGTGGGGTGGTGGTCTGTGGCTGGAATAAGATCAATTTGTCATTTTGTGATGAGGTAGGGTAGGGTCGAGTGGAGTGGGGTTGGGGTGGGCTGGGAAGTGTAGGAAAACATCGGGAGAAAATAAAAATAAACTTATTTTTGGGGTGGGGTATAATATGGGTGGTGAGATGGTGTGGGTGGGCAGAGTGGGTGGGGTCTGGGGATGTGGCGAGGGTGAGATCAATTTGTCACTTTGCAGTGGGGTGGGGTCGAGTAGGGTTGAGGTGGGGTGGGATGGGGAAGTGTAGGAAAACATCAAGAGAAAATAAAAATAAACTTATTTTTTGGGTGGGCAGGGTGGGTGGGGTCGGGGGACGTGGATATGGTAAGATCAATTTGTCACTTTGTAATGAGGTCCAAGTTGGGGTGGGGGTGAGATGGGGAATGATGGGAAAATATCGAAAGGAAAAAAAAATAAAAATTATTTTTGGGGTGGGGTGGGTAGGGTGGGTGGGCGGTGGGCGGGGTGGTGGTAGGTTGTGACGTCAAAATTTGAAATTTTGATTTAATATTATATTAGTTTTAATATAATATATAGTAGATAATTATGTTTATCTTATATATATTATTATATTTATTTTTAATTATTAAACATCTAACTAAATGAATTAACACCTGAATTTTAAAAAAAAAGGTTTCCTTCACATGATTTTTGAATTGCATCTTTGAAACACAATGTTTTATGTAATTTTTCCTTTTTAATATATTTCAATTTAATATTTAATATGCATTATTATCAATAAATATGAATTACTCATTAGTCATTATTCAATTTAAAAGTATATGAGGTAAAAGTATATGAGGTAAAATGTAAGTAAATTTATAATTTTTCAACATATATTAATAATTATGGTTTTTTAATGAAAAGAGTTTATCTTTATAGAACGGAAAGAGTATATTAAGCCTCCATTCAGGAAAGGTCTTATAACTTAATTATAATCTACAAAATTTTCAATACCATTGGTTAATTCTTCATATTTTTTCAAATTAATTTTTAACACAAGTTTTAATTAAAAAATACAAATAACACTAAACTTTGGACTTGTGCTAATAGACGACAGAGGAAAAGACAGATAAGCGAAAACTTTGACCCAGTAAAACACACACCTGATTCACCACCAAAACCAAAGAAAAAACAGTATTTATTGCTTTATTATGCGTTTGTTTGAGCTCCATTATTTCTCATTAAAAATATAATTTTTTTTTTATAATAATTAATTTTAACCATTCAAAAAAGTTAAATTTATAATTTTTTATTTTCAAATCACTTTTTAATCATTAAATTTTTAAAATCGAAATTATAAATTGAAATAATGAAACTCAAACAAGGACTATATTCATGCACAAAACCCCTCATCCCTTAGCTTAAGAATTAAATTACTTGTACAAATAAAGTTGTACAAATTAAGATTATAATCCTCATACAGAGGTGGGGTCCACCCATAATATTTTATTCGTGGGCTCCTTTTATGTACAAATAGCTAAGTCGTTAGCTTAATCAACCCATTCTCTCTCCTAATCACTTTCATAATTTGATTTCAGATGGAAATATGATCAGATAAGGATTAGTTATTCTGATCAATATACTAAAATGGCAGCAAACAACAGGTGGTGGACTGGCCAAGTAAATCTATCAGGTGTGGAGTCTTCATCACCGCCTCTTAAAAAACCAGAACTCGGCACATCCAGGAATGAGAGTATTGGGTTTTTACCAACTTCATCGCCTCTGAACAAGCCAGGTCTGACCATGTCAATGAATGAAAACATGGGGAATGGTGGACTGGACGACGAAGAGGAAAGGGAACACAGCGATGAGTCTAAAGAAGGTGCTGTTGAAATCCCATCTCGTAGGGCAAGAGGCAGACCGCAAGGTTCCAAGAACAAGCCAAAACCACCCATATTTGTGACCAGGGACAGCCCTAATGCCCTTCGCAGCCACGTTATGGAGGTGGCGAATGGGTCCGATGTAGCGGAGAGCATCGCGCAGTTTGCGAGGAAAAGGCAAAGAGGAGTTTGTGTACTGAGTGCAAATGGAACGGTGACAAACGTGACAATTAGACAACCTTCTGCTCCTGGCGCAGTTATAGCTCTACACGGCCGCTTTGAAATTCTGTCTCTGACGGGTTCTTTCCTCCCAGGGCCGTCGCCGCCGGGGTCGACAGGGTTGACTATATACTTAGCTGGTGTTCAGGGACAGGTGGTGGGAGGTAGTGTTGTGGGTTCTCTGGTGGCTGCTGGTCCAGTCATGGTGGTTGCATCTACGTTTTCCAATGCTACATATGAGAGATTACCTCTGGAGGAGGAGGAAGAAGAAGACGGCGGAATTACAGGGCCAGGAAATCTTGGCAGTAGTGGCGGTGGCGGATCGCCTCCAGCACAGCAACATGGTGGTATGGGCGATCCATCATCTTTGCCTGTATATAATATGCCACCGAATTTGCTTCATAATGGCGGACAGTTGAACCATGAATCATTTGCTTGGAATCATGGCCGCCCTCCTTACTAAATTAAGATAGAGATCGAAGGTTAATTTGATGTGTATATATTTTGTCTTCCCAAAACTCTTATCCAACTTCATTCTGCATTTAATTGCTTCTACCATCATAATCATCATCTTCTTTTCTATAAAATTAGGTCGCACAGAAACTTCTAGAACACTAGCGTTTCGTTTCGAATCGAAAATATTTTTAAATTGTAACTCTCTCAGAAATGTTTTGGTCAGTGTTACCGAACAGAGAAACTCAAGCAATTATCATTTGATAGACTGCGCGCTGTAGTCACTACTCTTCAATTGCATAGAATCTTGTCTTATGGATTGGTAACAATGCTATTACATTTTTATAAGTTTTAATTTATTTTTATTCCTCTTTATAAGAAATCAGTAAGAGGTGGATATGATCATAATAAAAAATAAAAAATAAGATTATTCTTGAGGTTAGGGTTTTTATATTTTTATTTTACCTTTTGTTTTTCTTTCAAATTAATACTTATTTTCTCCTAAATATCATTTTAGGTGAATAATATTGCCTCAAATTCGTGCTTTATGCTATATTTTTTGCTTGAACAGTATAGTATGTGATGCTGAATATAATTAATAATTGAAACCTCAGACGCACGATTTCCCTAGACAGAGTTTCCACTATTTAATTACCAACGGATATATTGTGAGCCTGTTAAAATTATAAATCTGTTAGTAAAAATATTCTTGTCTTTAATTGATAGAAAAAAATTGTTTTTAATTTGTACTGGTTGGATCATAGTCTCTTACCATAAAAATGGTTGCATACGCAACGTCACACACAATATAATTTAAATTCCACCTTCATAATACTATTTATTACTATAGGAAATTTTAAAAAGAAGGTAACTGGGTCCTCTAGCAAATTATATGCAAGAGAAATTGTGTAAAAAATAAGATGTATAAAAATTACGAAAGAAATGCCATTTTTCCTCATTATTAATGCTATTGACACCACAATATTTATTAATTACACCATATTTTATTTTTAGTGAATATCCCTAAGTCTTTCTTGTTTTTACACTTATACTTCCAAGTTTTTTATATAATCTTTTTATCATCAATCATCTATTAATTTTCATATTTTGTCCATAAAGATCATTTTTGTCCAAAATATTTCTTATGTAGGCAAAAAAAATTATTTATCTCTCATATTTTTAAATAATCGAAGTAAATAACTAATACAAAAGTCAAAAATAAATATTTCTCCCATTTTCAATGCACATCAGCAAAATATTTTGATATAAATTATGATTAAAATCATAATATGTTAATTAATTGAAAGTTATGAACAATAATACTTTGAGGAAAAAATTGAGGATATAAAAGCAAAAGTGACCCAATATTAAAAATTTTTCATGTAATTAAAATGTGGTGCAGATATAAAAAATTATAGGGTGAATATAACTACTCATGCTAAATTATGCTAATTAGTAGACTTGGTTCATTAATGTAGCATCAAAGCAGACAAATATTTGATTCAAATTAACTTGAATAAAATTATGAAAAACAATTCATACATCCAACTTTTAATAAAAATAAATAAACAATACCTAAACCAATTTTTCCTCATAGTTTTATCTAAATCCTCTTAATGTATAGGTAACTATAAAATGAATTACCTTATAAAATATAAGCACAGGTGGGTTTTAGTTTAGTTACCAAATTAATATCCCACATTTCTTTCATTAATTGCTATATATATTTTTGGTCTTAACTGGGGATGGAGTCATGGAGAGATCAAGTTTGAGGGCTGCAATATTAATGTTGGTATCAAGAGATATAATCATAATAAATTATAAACCTCGGTGTTTATATATATATAGTCGGCAGTATGATTGCTGAAAGTATATTCAACAAATGTAAATTATGCCCGTATTTGATGAAGATTAAAATCAGATTTTTAATAGATTAATTTCATAAAAGCTGATGAAATTTGTGTTGAAAAGTTTTGATTACCATTAAATATGTGGATGAGATCAAGTATGAGGGCTGCAATAATGTCGGTATATATATTAAAAATCAGATTTTTAATAGATTAATTTGATAAAAACTAATGATTTTTTTGTTGAAAAGCTTTGACTCTCATTAAATATGTGGTTGAGATCAAGTTTGAGGGCTGCTGGCTGCAATAATGTTGGTATCAAGAGATATAATAAATTATAAACCTCAAGTGTGTGTGTGTTTTTCTATATATATATATAGAGTCGGCAGGATGATTGCTGAAAGTATATTCAACAAATGTAAATTAAGCCTCTATTTCATTATTAAAATCAGATTTTTAATAAATTAATTTGATAAAAGATGATGAAATTTGTGTTGAAAAATTTTGATTCCCATTAAATATGTGATTGAGATTGATTTTTTACTTAGACGAAAATATAGATTTTAATTTGTACCAAACATGATATATAAAAAGTAGTGTTTGTAATACGTAACCATCTACAGTGTAAAAGCTAAAAGAAGAACTCGTTTGAGGTGCTTGCTTCTTAATTACAAGTAATTGGTGGGACAATAGTTTGCATATAATTATCATTAAAATAAAATATTTTGGGAAAGCAAGTATTACCTACTCAATTATATACTACTATATAAAATGTGACCATATAGTGAGCTTAGGAGTTGCAAAATGACAATTTCCAAGGTCATCCATCATCGATTCCATTGGTCAATTTTTTGTTTTTTCTTAGAGCCATTTTCTATAGACATGAATTACAATGGTCAGCATGGTTTTATGGAAAATTGAGATTGACATTGAAATAATTTAAAAACTTTGTATTATTAAACTCTTCAATTCAACTTATACTCGTGTTGTTCTTTGTATTCATAGGACTTTTTTACCTTATAAGTGATTTTGAAGTAATTATTTTTCAGGTTTTTCAAAACTAATTAAATTTATTTATTTATTCAGTATTTTTGGACACTAACATAAGCAAAAAATAAAACTAAATTTCTTTTCCAGGTTTGCCATGTGGAGCATTAAGACTAAATATATGTTTATGAAATAAATTTTCAAGAAAGCCCGGGTGTGATTATACCATGATTTTTTAAGCAAGTTGGTTCCGCATGAGTCATTTTAAAATTCTTGAAATATGGTATTCTATGTGGTTGTTATACCCTTTGCAATGGAGTATATGGTCAATTCTATTTATTTTTTTCCGACTTTTTAAAATTTTCCGTCTTCAAATATTTTCTTTGAACGAGGTTTAGTGAACGAAAGAATTATCCTCCGTTTGATAATTAAAATACACTGGTTATAAATAAATCAGTTTATAAATCAAATAGTATTACCAAACAAATGCAGTCGAGTCTACTCCACCTTTAGATAGTTTTGCTTGTATTGTCCATAATATAAGAGTTTATTTTCGTTCAAAATACTTGGGAAGTCCAAATTGAATCAATACATCCTCGTATTTGACAAAAGACACATCTTTTATGTGCTTCAATGATATTCTGACGACCTAATGCATGATACAACTATTCGAAATTAAGACAAAATTTTGATTCATCCATAGGATCCTATTTTAAAGAAAATATTTAAGAAATAGAAATCTATAAAGATTAAAAAAAAAAAAAAAATTATAGATTCAAAGAAATATTCTGCCAAGTACCAGAGAAATATGCGACCTTGGCTTTATTACAGACTTTCTTAAATTCTTTGTACAAATCACAAAGAGAACCAAAAAATATTCTTTGTACATTATTGGAAGTGACCATTGCCGTAATTAACAATGGAGAACAAGTTTAGGAGATAATTTTACCAATATTGACGAACGAATTAAAAACAATTTATAAAGTTGAAACATGCAAAGATTTCATTGACATTGAGAAATTTCTTCTCATCTTCTAACAAAATGTAAGCCTGTACTGCGAAGTATTTAAAAAAAAAATCATTTATTTTGGCAAGAGTTAACTGTCAGATCAGTATTGAAGTTTAAAGTATTGAGATTTTATTATTAAATTTATATCTATATCTTCTACTGATCATTAAAGTTTAAAGTGTCGACTTTCGATTATTAAACTTATTAATTACTTGTCTCAATAATCACTGAACTTATATTTATGTCTTCGATTGATCGTTGAAGCTTAAAGTGTCGAGATTTGACCACTAAATTTATTAAAATGTTGAACTTTAGTCATTAATTTAATTTCGTTACGAAATTGGTGATGTGGCACATGGAACGTGATCGTACACAAAATTACTAGGTAAGAAAATTTTAAAAACATCTTTGATTGGTCACTAAATTTTTAAAAATGCATTCAACTGTTGATTTATTATATACAACTGATGATTTGGGAAATATTTATAAATTTTAAGGTGAGTCGTATCATTTTTATAAATTTAGTGACCAAAACTCAACCACTTTAAAGCTCATTGAACAATATAAAATATTTTTAAAAGTTTAATAAACAATCAAAAACCATTTTAAAAATTTCTTACGTTGCAATTTGACTTACCGTAATTGGCCGGTTAAAGGTTACATAGCACCAAGTGTACATTCCTTGTATGTCCCATCACTAATTTTTGTTACAAAAGTTAAGTTAATCACTAGCATCCAATATTTTGATAAGTTTAATAACCAAAAATTGATACTTTAAACTTCAATGATCAGTCGAAAACATAGACATAAGTTCAATGATAATTATAACAATTAACTCCTAAGTTTTTGAAGAATGTGTGCACGAGTGCAATGATTATTGAGACAACTTATAAATTTAATGACTAAAACTCAACACTTAAAATATCAGGAATCAATCATAAATTCAGTAATTATCGAGACCATTAACTCTTTTAACTAAATCAATCAAAGTCCTAGCTTTTGTACAAGACAGGCAAGCACCTATTTGGTACAAATTATTTAGAACTCGTTTTTTTCAAACTCAATTTCATTATACATACTCCCAATAAATAATTTTACATGTAAACAAAACTTTTTCTTATTTTTTAACTACACATTTTACAAAAATTCAATTCTTCATAAATCTACATCAAACGTGCCCTAAATATGATTTCATGTTAGATAAAGGTACTAGATCTCTTATCGCCGCTAATTTTATTTTAAAAAATCTGTCTCAGGCTTCTGATCAAAATTTGAGCTCAATGTGCTGGTGAGAGCGTGTTGAGAATAAAATACAGATAAGTAAATTTTACACCAGTGTCAGCACTCAGCAGCATAACCTTTTAAAAAGAGCATAACAGAGGAAGTGATTGAAATCAAGATAATTCATGGGTCAGACGTGGTTAATGCCACCATAGATGAGTACATTTGCTTTCAATGGCAGGTAGGCTTCTGAAACTTCCCATGAACCCATACTCTTCTCATGATCTTCCCATTCCGGCGATTCACTGACTTCACACAGCAATATTCGAGCTCAAGCTACAAAAAAAAGCCTCACAATTTCTCATCTCAGCAATCAATGGAAATTGGAATGTATTTAGTTAATCGAACCCAAGTGTAGTTTTTAGACAGATTATCCTCAGAACTCGACTTTTTGTTTCTTTACTTAGATGCAATTTCAAGCAATACACACAAAAGTCATTTCATAATAATAGCACTTCATGCAATAACTATGAACAGCTTTCCATGCGAATAGTATTAGATCTTCCAGTAGCTCTAACAAAGAACCAAACAGAAAAGGAAAAAGGATTCATATGGCCGATCTCAACTTTGTTTGGGGATTTATGCTATTGTACAAAAATCTGTACTTACATATGTCTCACTAAAGGTTAAAGATATTTGTACGTGTAACAGGGTTCTTGTTTGGGAGTGTGCGTGCAGATAAAAGAACTTATAATTTGTACAAGTGGATGGCAATTAAACAAGGATTACTTTTTTCGGTATCACTAAACTTGAAATTTTAAATCACCAATGCAAGGTTTTCTGAAAATAAGCAATTATCAAGAGGAACATGTTTACCAAAGTCGATAATACCTCAGTGAAGCCTGCGGCAGACATCAAATTTCCCACACTATTCAAGCAGAAGAAATAAGAACGTGTTCCATCTGACCGCAAGTACTCTCGATATCCCACTCTTTGTGCTGGCTCAAACCTAAGCATGGTCATATCATAAAGACCTGATTTCATTACAGGGAAATAATTAATCAGGTTTAGGCAACAATAGAAAAGTAAGAAACTCTATGCAATCATAAGATTCTGACTCAATACAATCTATTTTATTTGGCTATTACCATAATCCC
Source organism: Ligustrum vulgare (assembly GCA_963555705.1). Classification (NCBI taxonomy): domain Eukaryota; kingdom Viridiplantae; phylum Streptophyta; class Magnoliopsida; order Lamiales; family Oleaceae; genus Ligustrum; species Ligustrum vulgare. Next base: position 54,076,671 of record OY743171.1, read on the forward strand.
TGAATAAAAGTAGGCCACCCGGCTTTAAAATAGAGAAGCATTGGGTAATGGCTGTCGGCATCCTGTCAAGCGGTACGGCTGATAATGTGAAAATCTGGCATATTAAACATGGATGATGATATTCAGATGTTTTAATTATCATGAAACTCTTTCAGAAAAACACAATATAAAATAGTAACTAACTGTAAGTACCAAGGTAATGAAATCCACTCCACCAATGCAGCAATTACTTTCCTCGGAGCACAAAGGACTATTGATATCTATCGTACAGTTGTGTTCACCTGGATAAGCCTTAAAACAGTTAAAATACTGAAACTCAGTAGCTACTGTATTAAAGAAAAATGATTGTAAACACGAAATGATAAAAGAACAAGATGAATAACAAACTTTGACACCTGGGAAGCCTCGAAACTGCTTCTCCAAGAAACTTCCTCTACAAGTATTGCAGGCCAACCACATAGGAAATCCAAGGGTTGAAAAGTCACATTGGAATGAACAAAAACGATGATTAGTAGAGATTGAGTTATCTGCATTAATGATCTCTTTGGCTCTTTCAAGAGCTTCAGTGCTGCAGTCACAGGCATACAAGATGGTGCTCTCTTTTTCACTACATCATGGGAACAAAAATTTAGCAAAATAACAGGCAACTGAAAAGAAATAGATGATGCAAAATATTGATTATAAAAGGATTTTATAAACTATTGCATCAAAGTTCAATATTTTGCTAATCAATATTTCCCCCGGTGGCTCTTTAAATGAAGGATTAACCTGGTTGACAAAGTTCTCTACAAAGTGTAAAATTAGAACTTAAAATTGCCCACGAAACTAAAAGAAACAAGCTCAATCTTACCGTAGTATTGGTAGAGCTGTACTGCCGTTACCACAGCCCACCTCCAAAACCTTAGAATAGTCCTTACAAGAAGCTAGTTCAGGAAATTCCTTCAATAGGTACCGTCTCTCCTGCATGCCAAAATAAATAAAAGTTAAAACTGAAACAAGGAAAGAAAAGAACTAAAATATGCATCAAAATAAAGTAAAAATGAAGATCGTTATCAAGAAACTAAAAAACAAAGGTCAGATGCACATGCTAGCCAATTTGGAACAACAATCATCAAGTAAAACAAAAGCCAAAAATAACCCCAAAAGAAAATGAGAATAAAAAACTAACTATGGGCCAAGCAAGAATAATTACACAGTTATGGAACAGTTTCAGAGGCATGTATGAAAGAAACAGTCAAAGCTCAAGAGGATGACTAAAGAGAAACAAAAAAACCCAGTAGCCAAGCCATTTATGCAGGTGTTCTTAAATAACTGTTAAAAAGGCCTCCTTGGTGGAATAACCTTATTAAGGTTCATTTCAGATTGCTTCTGGAAAAGTTCCTCATAAAATTCTCCAAAAGTTTTATTGAAATTTTGGTATATATTTTTGTATATCAGCCTGCATGCTGGAAGACTAGAAACACATTTGGTGAACATATCACATATTCGTTTGTACATTGGATAGTATAACCTTTTCCTCAGAACGAACTTCAATATTAAATTCAATTACTCCTTGATGACTCGTGCTTATTGCAGTGAAACTCTGGAAGTTTAAGTCTAGCTGCATCCAGAAATTTTCTGTGAAATTATTTTGCGTAAAACTTTTATCATAGAAGAAAGGAAGAATCAATACCACATTTTTCCATATACATACATACATATACTTGCATCCACATTGTTACAATAAAAAATAAGAATATACGAATATACAGACCATTAGTCAGCAGATCCCACCATTGTTTGACCCAGATTCTGCATCAAAAAAAGGTTTTTTGTTGGACAGAAAATGAACATTGTTTAAACAATGGACATTGAGTCAAAGATGGAAACACAAGTTAAGGAGCATTGGGTCAAGACAGAGGATAATAAAGGGACTAGCCAAAATTTTGGCAAGCCTGCATATCAAGGTAGCGCAGGCTAATGCACTCGTGCTAGCATACTGAATGGGAGCGCAGTTCTAGGCTACATGCTGCTGGCCAGTGCACTGCAAAGAGAGACCAATAATGTCTTATCACCGCCAACTGATCTTTAGGTGTTAGAATTCAAATTCTTTGATTTTCTTTGATGTATTCCAATCCTAAAAGACATGTTCCAGTGGTTGCAACTTATTCAAAAGGGTGTGACACGAATCTTTACATAGATTCAAGTTTTCTTCGATTAAATGTATAAAAAAATTCTAGAATTGTAGATTATTCTCTCTACCTTCTACACTTGCATTCTTTTCAACTTCATTTTGCATAAATTCGAACTTTATATGATGTTATAATGGAATATAAAGCCTCTTGTATAAGTTTATCAAGTTACTGTTAAGAGCGATGATGCTGACAACATTCAAAGACGTTATGTTGTCTCCTGGAGTCATATTTGGTATCCCTTGTACATTCATTATTTGTAAGGGACAAATATTTTCTTAAGTCAAGCAACGTAGTAGCGTGAAAGTTAGTGTTTTCAATTTCATTGTTGCAAAAAAATTCCCACCAACATTTTGCTCTACACATATATTCCTAGATACTAACGTGCAATGTTTAAAATAATCCCACAAAAGAAACAGATATCAAACTCTTATAGCTCAAATTGCCTTCCTACAAAACTATCCACCAAAAAAGGAAGACCCAGTACACACATGAAACTTGTAAATATCCATACTCAAGTTCACAAGAAAAGAAAAGGTCAATTGAACACGATATGCATAAACATGAAAAATACCTTCATTAATTTTTATTTATTGGGAGGGAAAAAAAAACTTGTTTTCCTTATTCTCTTTACCTTGAAGAACTTGCCAGTGGAGTGACGAGCATGAAACTTGTCCCATGCTTCAGAGTCATGTGCGTCGTCTTGATTTCCAAAATCAACTTTTGTGTAAGGGAGCAAGTGGTATTGAAGAGAGGGATCGTTTTCGACTTCTTGTCTCAATTCATCCCACTCGAAATCCTTAGAATAGTAATTTTCTGCTACCCAATTTCGTTCGCTCATAATTAGGGGTAGCTCTATGACTCTTCCTTTGCTGTGCGCGGCTTCGGAATCATTAACAAAGGTTACAGTTGAAGCTTTTGTTAATCGACTGAGAGGCGAGAAGATTCAGAGAATTTTTGGGCTTACCTCGAACATATATGGAAAATCCAAATTTACAAAAAATCGTATACTTCCAAGACCAAGGGGTGTTCTCCCCGCGGTATTGGCACCCTCTTACCGGCCTTGTGGTTCGAGATTAATCATGTTATTTAATCAACTCAATTCTATAATATCAAATAGTGGTGGGGTCGCGAATTATGTGACTGATTTCACACCAATCTATGTGGGAAAGGGCATTCAATGTTTTAGAATAAAATGGATAAAGTAGTATAATTCATTCCGAATTTGAGTGACTATCCCTCGTCCCCATTTGTAATACATACATGTCACCAAAAATAAATAAATAATAATAATAATGAAGACTCTTGTACAATGTGAATCTTAATTTCTCATATTACACGACATGTATATATACAAGAGTTATTACATATTATCACTTTAGTCCCTAAACTATAATAGATGTTGTATTGGTACAATTAATTGACTAAACATCTCAACACTCCCCCTCAAGTTGGTGCATAGATATCACACATGCCCAACTTGGATATTGATGTATAGAATGAATTACTAGCCACTCCATGTGTCATGATGTCGGCTAGTTGACTTGCACTCTTAATATATGGAATCTCTATATTCTTGGAGTCGAGGTTATCTTTGATGTAGTTCCTGTCAAGTTCAACGTGCTTTGTTCGATCATGTTGAACTGGATTGTTCGCTATTTCAATAGCTGCAGTGTTGTCACAAAAGAGCAACATAGGCTTACTTGGACCAAAACCAAGTTCAGTAAGAAGAATTTTCAACCACGTAAGCTCGGTAGTTGCATGATGCAGAGCACGATATTCAGCCTCTGCGCTAGATAGTGAAACCACGTTTTGTTTCTTACTTCTCCAAGTAACAAGATTTCCTCCAACAAATGAGACATATCCCGACGTGGATTTTCTATCCAATCTCGATCCAGCAAAGTCCGAATCTGTGTAACTCACAATGTCGAGATTATCACTTTTTGAGTATAAGATGCCCTTGCCAGGAGAGGATTTTAAATATGCCAAGATACGATTAATTGCACTCATGTGCTGTTCACTTGGGTTGTGCATGAATTGGCTCACAACACTTACCGCATATGATAAATCAGGTCTTGTGTGAGTAAGATAGATCAATTTCCCTACCAATCTCTGATATCTCTCCTTATTTGTAGGAATCTGATCTGGGTAGATAGATAAGCCATGATTCACCTCAATAGGTGTGTCTACAGGAGTACATGCTGACATACCAGTTTCTGCTAGGAGGTCAAGGGAATACTTACGTTGGGAAAGGACAAGTCTTTGCTTAGATCGTGATACTTCAATCCCTAAAAAATATTTTAGAGTACCCAAGTCTTTCATTTCAAACTCCCTCGTCAGATGTGCCTGAAGTTTTTCAACTTCACTGGGATTACTCCCAGTAACAATCATATCATCCACATACACAATGAGTAAGGTGAGAAAGTAACAGAACAATCTAGAGTTTTTGTAATTTGACTAATGGACAACAGATTTGTAGAGAAAGTAGGTGCAAGTAAGACAGAAGATAGAGAAAGAGTAGATGAAAAAGAAACATTTCCGGCCCCAGTGATTTGGACAGGAGTGCCATTAGCCACCTGAACAGACTGAACATGTGAGGTAGATAAAGAATTAAGAGTAGAAAGATTGCAGGTAAAATGGTCAGTTGCTCCTGAATCAATAACCCAAGAGTCAGATACAACAGAAGTAGATGCCAAACCAAAGGTACCTTCCCCGGGAGACAATCGAGCAACATGAGAGGCCGTAGGTGCATGAGTAGTCTGAGAAGATCTCCAATCTTTTCTCTCTCCTTGTTTGCGTGTGTGCCAGTCCGGGTACCCATTTTTCTTAAAACACTTGTCAACAGTGTGCCCTTTGAAATGGCAGAATGAGCAAATATCAACCGACTGGTTAGGACCTCGTGGTCGAGGATTGAATCCTCTAGCAGCTAATGCGGAAGTCTCAGAGTGATTTTCAGTTCCCATGGTAAGCTGTCGTTGTTCTTCACGGCGAACCATAGAGAACACTTCCTCTAGGGTTGGAAGAGGTATTGCAGCTACAATGCGACTTCGCACCTGATCCAGGTTATAATCCAGTCCCGCAAGAAACATGTAAATTCTATCTTCATCACAACGTTTCCTTAACTCCTCAATATCAACAGCACACTTCATAGTGTTTGGCCTGCGATAGTCAAGCTCCAAGAAAATGGAGTTCATTTCAGTGTAGTACGTGACAAGGGGCCGCCCCCCTTGACTCAATTGAAAAGATCTTCTCACCAACTCATAAATCTGTGATGAATCAGAAACATCAAGGTAACTTCTCTTAACCGCATCCCATACATCTTTAGCAGTATCACACTGAACAAAATGTGCCACAAGGTTATCGATCATAGAATTGATAAGCCAAGACTTCACAATGGCATCATCCGCCACCCACTCACCATAATCCGAATCACTTTTACCCGGTGCGGTTTTCTCACCAAAAATGTGATCTGATTTTCTTCTACCAACAATGTGCATTTCCAAAAGTTTTGACCAAACACGATAATTTTTTCCATCCAACTTAATGTGAATTGGAGACGATGTCTCATGAATTAATGATGTCATAATCTTGTTTCCAGCCATTTTCCCAAATAATCAAAGTCGATACAACCCTACTGCCACTAACAAATAAAATTCACCAGTGAATAAAAAACACAGTACATGCAATTTCTCTGATCCAACCCAAAAACCACTGACTATATTTCAAGGAGAAAAATTGACCCAATTATAGCCTATTAAATATCATGAATCAAGGCAGAAGTCGACCACCTGGATTTTCTGTTCCCAGAAATAGATTTCAACTTAGATATATATTATGAGATAAATAAGGCAGAGAAAAAACCGACAAGACCAAGCCGAAAAAAAAGCAGAGATTTTTGCCGGAGATGATGCCGGAGGCACGCAGTTAAGTCGCGCCGGAAGTCGTCTCGGAAGCAGGAGCAGGAGCGAGGAAATCGCGCACGAAGCCGGAGCAGAGCGGAGTCGCGCAGTTGAGTCGCGCAGTGCAGGAAAACGCGCAATGCAGGAAGCTATTTTCTTCGCCGGTAACCACGCCACCACCTAGGGTTCCGGTCGCCGGGAGGTGGGTCGGCGCTGGGTGGTACCGGAAACGGCTGGAGCAGTTTAGGGTTTACAGGTTAGGGTTTTCTTTTTCTTTTTCCTTGGCTCTGATACCATGAAGACTCTTGTACAATGTGAATCTTAATTTCTCATATTACACAACATGTATATATACAAGAGTTATTACATATTATCACTTTAGTCCCTAAACTATAATAGATGTTGTATTGGTACAATTAATTGACTAAACATCTCAACAAATAATATAATAAATAAAAGGATAATATTATATTCACACAATACTTTTTTATATCTACATCACAGTTTAATGACAAGAAATATCTTCAATGTTTGTTTATTTTTATTTTTATATTCTTAATTTTTTTTTTAATAGCATTATTATATTATTCATAATATTCAATTAATTAATATATTTTATTTTTAATCACGATTTATATTCAAATATTCTGCTAATTTGCATTGAACAGATGTGTAAATATTTTGTTTAACTTTTGCATTAGTTTTTTATTTTAATCATTTAAAAGTATGAGAGATAAATAAGTATTTTTCGCCTTCGTAACAAATATTTTGAATAAAAATCGTCTCTAAAGACAAGATGTGAAAATTAATAAAGAGTTGATGATAAAAAAAAAAAAAAAAACTTGGCGGGGTAGATGTAAAAACAAGGATAGATGATGGATCTTCATTGCAATGGAAATATGATGTGATTAAAAAAAAAGTGTGGTATCAATATATTTACCCTAAATAAAAATAAAGATAGAAAGAAAGAAAGGAGCACGAAGTGAGAGAAAAAAAATAAAAATGATTCCCTCAAGCTCTCTCCAGCTCCCTCAAGCTCTCTCCATCTTCCTCTCTTGTTAGTTGTTAGATTTTTTATAGTTTCACAACACGTTATCAACACGAGTTTCTACCCTATTGAGTAATATGACGGGAGTATGCTCTACAGTTGCATCTAAATGATGAACCTCTGTATCAGAAACCAGATTATTATTAATCATCATTTATACATTATAGATTAGAAGATCAATTCCAAATACATAGAAAAATTGAAGAAATTGTATAATCCGAAACTTCCAAACCAAATTCACGCCAAACCGTATATCCAAATGATGATCGGAGACCGGATCCATGACCACGGCGACCGGACGATTCTTCCGAACCGGCGCGTGTCGACGTCACCGGCACCGGCGCGGCGGCGCGTGAAGACCACGCGCAGACGTCGAGGCGGCGCGTGCGGCGGAATCAGGCGACGACGTCAACAGGAAGTTTGTTCATATCGACGATCTTGATTTTTCTATGATCTTACTTTTCTGTTTTGTGCAGTTCTGAGATTTTCCGGCGATCGAACGTGGCGGTTTTCTTAAAAACCGTTTTTGAAGCACTTCCGATGGGATTTTGAACTTCGGACCAAAAGTAAGTTTGTTCTAAATTAAATTTCAAACCTATTGACGGTTTTGATTTATCCATATGAGCAACATATTAAAATATGGACAATTTTACCTTGGTAATACATAAAAGTAAATTAATCGAAAATTAACGATTAATATGTGATCAACAAGATAAATTAAAGATTTTAAACAAAGTATAATTAAAAATAATCATTGTCATACCGTGACGGATTGAGTTATTATGGACTGAATTTATACCGCAACGGATTGGACTATTATGAGTACCTTGACTGGATTTGACAATATGACTTGATCACTATTATGAATACCTTGACTGGAGGATATGACTCGCTCACTCATGAAAGGTAATTATTTCATTATGTAGACACCGCCTATATGGTCGGTTTACGGAATACTTTACATATATTCAAGTTTTATATTATTTCAGAAATACCTCAGTTGTTGGTTAATTCTAACATATTAGAGATTGTTGTCAACATATATACGTGGTGGTATAACCCCAGTATTATTATTAATATTATTGTTATTTATTTCATTTAATGATACCAGAAGTTATCAATACTAAAGTTAGAAAATATTTTATCAAATGATACCAGAAGTTATCATTACCAAAAGTTGGTAAATATTGATAAGAAGTTGATAGATGTTAATAAAAATATTTTATCAATGGTACCAGAAGTTACCATTATCTGTATTGAAAAGATAGATAAAAATGGATTATCCAACAAGAGAATGTTGATGTATGATAAGATAATATCACATGATAGCATGGACATAGCTAATGTGAAAATAATCTCATCAGTATTATGAGATGAATATTAGATGATAAGTATTTGAAAAAGTTCTTGCACGAGCAATTATGTATTCCAGAAGAAGTACATATTTACTCTAGAAGAAGTAAAAATTATCATCTAAACATACTAAAATGTTATTATCATTATTGCTCCTGAAGAAGCATAAAACAAGTCATACATAGAAGGAGGAAACATTTATGATCCTCAAAGTGAGAAATGTGTTTCGGGAGTAGCTGTGACGACCCGAATTCTCGACCATTCGAGTGCCACTAAAAGTGACTCATATCATATTATCGAGACTTAAATAGTAATGTAAAATTATTCAAAAGAATAATTAGAATCCCATAATTTTATTTGTGAATAAAAATAGAACATAATTTTCTTACATAAAGTTCAACATAATTATCTCATCAATCTTAACCACTTTTGCCACTTCCATGTTGACCGCCTCGAACCTTCAATTATCTGAAAATGGTAAATATCGTGGAGTGAGATTTATAAAATCCCAGTAAGTATACCAAGCATAAATTTTCTTTTGAAAGCATATGAATCATTTTCATCATAACATAGGATAGGATCGAAATACTCATAAACATAGGGAGACACAAGAATTTTACCGAACTTAAATGGCAAGAATTCTTATGTGTAGCGCTACTAAACTCCGGTCCCCTTAGTATAATCATAAACATATCATATGGAACCCATAACAATCTTGTGAGATTGATTTCATAGCAATGATCCAAACATTTTCATAAAAACATAAGATATACTTACTTGTCATAAAAACATACTTACTTTTCATAAAAACATAAGGTGTATTTACCTTTCATAAAAACATACTTACTTTTCATAAAAACATAAGATATACTTACTTGTCATAAAAACATACTTACTTTTCATAAAAACATAAGGTGTATTTACCTTTCATAAAAACATACTTACTTTTCATAAAAACATAAGATATACTTACTTGTCATAAAAACATACTTACTTTTCATAAAAACATAAGGTGTATTTACCTTTCATAAAAACATACTTACTTTTCATAAAAACATAAGATATACTTACTTGTCATAAAAACATACTTACTTTTCATAAAAACATAAGGTGTATTTACCTTTCATAAAAACATACTTACTTTTCATAAAAACATAAGATATACTTACTTTTTAAAAGATTAAAATGAAGTGTAGTAGTAAATGGACCAAAACTTTCTTGATCACCTTGAATTTCTCTTACTTGTGGATTTTGTCAAGAGATTGGAAATAAGTGTATATGTGTAGAGTTGTGTGTAAAAGAGATGGGTTTAAATAGATGTATAAAGTTGGCATATTGTAAACATAATCATTCAATTCTATTAATTTTAACACATCCTTTTCTTAAAGTAAAGCACCATTCATATACTTTTCCATATTTATACAAATAATATGCTCTTCATGATTATATATAATGGAGTCTTATCAATCATTCATATACTTTTCCATATTTATACAAATATTATGCTCTTCATGATTATATATAATGGAGTCTTATCAATCATTCATATACTTTTCCATATTTATACAAATATTATGCTCTTCATGATTATATATAATGGAGTATATAAATCATTCATATACTTTTCCATATTTATACAAATATTATGCTCTTCATGATTACATATAATGGAGTCTTATCAATCATTCATATACTTTTCCATATTTATACAAATATTATGCTCTTCATGATTATATATAATGGAGTCTTATCAATCATTCATATACTTTTCCATATTTATACAAATATTATGCTCTTCATGATTATATATAATGGAGTATATAAATCATTCATATACTTTTCCATATTTATACAAATAATATGCTCTTCATGATTACATATAATGGAGTCTTATCAATCATTCATATACTTTTCCATATTTATACAAATATTATGCTCTTCATGATTATATATAATGGAGTATATAAATCATTCATATACTTTTCCATATTTATACAAATATTATGCTCTTCATGATTACATATAATGGAACCTCCCATGCTTGCATATATTTTCTTAATTTCAATAATAAAAGTAATTTTTGTATAAATAAATATTGGGATAACATTGAATTAAGTACTTGGACTTAATATACTTTAAATCAAGATAATGGAGATATTTTTTTTTTAGAAATTCGGAATTTAATTTAAAATCGAACGATCTCGATTATTTCTTGACTTGGCAATACGAATACGTCGCGGCGTTAACTTAATAGTAGCGACACGATTTTCTATTAAAATAATTATTAATCGCGTAAAAATTCTGGGTCGCTACAATCTTACCTCCTTAAAATAATTTCGTCCTCGAAATTAAACTTACTTGATCTTATGATTTCTGAATACTTAATCAGAATCTCTTCTTCTTCTTCTTATGTAGCATCATCGCTACCATATTTAACCCAACCATATTTAACCCACTGGACTTTGACTAAATGCATCAATTTGTTTTCTTAAGACATGGACTTTTCTATCAATAATAGACATATGTCTACTCATAAATTCTTCTGAATCAAAATGAAAATTCCCAATCGTATGTGATATTTCATCATATCTTGTAGTATTCATGTAACTTGTCATTTATCATCGTATCATGTGACCTCAGATATTAGTATATATCTCTAAAATTTCAACAAATCTTTACTGATATATCATATCATAATATTTTTTTCCTTTCTTCTTATCATCGAATATTCTCAAAATAATCAAAACAATTCCCTGAATAATCTCTCTATGTAATATACCCAATAACATATCAACATAATATCATCAACTTATCTTTCCAATATTTGTAACCCAAAATTCAGTAAACAAATATCTCCCAAACTAAGATTCTTTACTTAAATATCACCACATTTCCTGCAAAGTATTTCTTTCACTTGTATATACGTATGAATTCTGATTCAATACGGTCCTTATTTCTCTTTCACGTATTCCCGTATTATTTCTATACCTTGATTATTATATCAAAATATCAGTACCCAAAAATCCAAGAAAATATTCCATATCTCAAATCCCGTCATCATCAAATCTTCCTTTTATCAAGAAAGTAAACGGCGCATAAACTCTTGTTCCCTCTTTTCCATTATTCTATTCCGCGCTTTTTTGCTGGAATCAATATCACGCGGATTCCCTCCGATCCTTAATGCTTTTAAATAGTTCATGCTGGGAAGAGGTTAGATCCATCAAAAACATGGATATCATTCTTACAAACATTCGCAAGTATTATTCCAGTCTTCCAATGAATGATCTGAGGAAAATTTATCGAATAAGACTCGAAAGATTGAGGTTGCTGATGGCTCATGGTGTTTCAGAAGATGTTCGCTGGTTGATCGAAGCAAAGGTTCGACTATCTGGTGAATTACCTATGACATTTCCAAAGCACATGCCTGGTTTAGGCAAAAGCACCTTCGCAAAGAAACGAAGAGCAAAAAGGCTGAATGGTTGCTACAAATGTGCTCGTTGGAACTGTGATACTCGTTGCAAAACAGTAGGATATTCTTCTACTAATCGGGATGATAAAATCAAATTCATAAAGGGTGGACTGAGTAAGGAGTCTTTGGATGATATTCGACTGACTCTTGAGACGCACCCAAGTGGTTATGTGCAACGTGAACTTCTCTCCTTATACGCTCAGTTTAACGAGGACAAAAATCGTTATAGTCTCCAAAATATAATAGCAAAAGATCCTGTTTGCCAGTCTGTTTTACAAAATGAGGCTTCTGGCAGTTCAACAATGATATAAGGTAAATCTCTCGATACACATTTAAAATATTTTGCTGTTTTCTTTCACGCGTTTTGGAAATAAAATATATTTTCCTTTCTCGAGTTTTGATAAAGCTGGAAATAAATCACCGAAAGGTGATATCTTTGGTAAAACAGTCAAAAGTTGGCCGATTTTGTCAAAATTAAATCTTTACTTTTTCATAATCAATCAAAAACAGTAAATTTTTCCGGCTTTAAATAGCTAAACATATTTCATAGTTCAGGCATCCCAAAATCACATCTTCTTCGTAAGTTTTCTCTTCTATACTATCAAAGATGGAAGCACCAAAACTTCGACAGATCAAAACTATTTGTGTATTTTATGGATCAAAAGTGGGGAAAGGCTTCAGTTATCTAGAAGCGGCCGTAGATCTTGAAAAGAAACTGGGGGAAAAAGGTATCACTCTTGTATATGGGGGTGGTAGCAGTGGTCTAATGGGTTGTGTTTCCCAATCTGCTCTTGCAGAGAAATCAAAAGTAATCGGTGTCATACCTGTCCCTTTGGTAGATGTTGCAGGCAAAACACGAGGGCATGAAGTTCAAACATTATCCATCCATGAACGCATAACTTGTATGCTATATGGTTCTGATGCCTTTATAGCCCTGCCCGGAGGTTTTGGTACCTTAGAAGAAATCTTTAACATTACCTCGTGGGCTCAACTAGATCTCCATACTAAGCCTATTGGGCTTCTGAATGTTAACAATTTCTTTGATGGTTTGTTAACCTTTCTTGATTATGCTGTGGAACAGGGATTCATCTCTCCATTTTCCAGAAGGCTCCTTATTTCTGCTCCTACTATTGATGAACTACTGGATAAGCTGCAGTCATATATCTCAATACAAGATCCAGCAGGGGTTAAGATAGATTGGTCGCAAGGAAGGGGAATCAAGCGAAAATGGATTCCGGTTAATGTAAACTTAACTTTATGAATCTTAGAATAGGTGGGGGTAGAGTACGGAGTATTCTTACTCTCGAGACACCCCTCTAATTTCCTAGGATTTCCTTAATGTTTAAATCTTGTGTGTACCTCAAAGGTTCCAGGTGGTAGATTACGGAGTATTCTTACTCTCGAAACACACCTCTTTGAAGGTTTCTTTATTTCCTCAAAAGGTCAGGGGTGGTAGGATACGGCTACTCCGGAAACACATCTCTCAATTTGAGGAATTTCCCATGTTGCTTTCTTTTGCTTTTTGCGTGTTTCATGTATTTCTTTCCAATGTGACTCTTGTGTGTTCTCCTTACGAGAAAATAATAAATATCTCTGTTATCATCTACTAAATCTCGTTTGTGATGTAAATGAATTTGCATGTCTAATCTCAATTCTCTTAGTGATTGCATACCATACTATGCTCTTAATTCCAAACGATAAAATTCTAAGCAGAGTTTCCTTTGAAATTTGGACTTATTCAAACCGTAAGCATACTTCATAACTCACAATAATAAATAATTCCACATTTGATCACAACGATCTAAAAATTGACCACAATTTCATCAAACTTCAATATCATAAAAAAATATTCCAGAAAATCAATTCATAATTCCTCAATATAGAAATTTCAAATCATAGTCGTCAATATCACAATATCACTTCCTTCAATACCTTAATTGGCTCAAAAGATTACTCATACTTATATTTATAAGTTATAAATCATATTTCCAAAATTTAATCACAAGGCCAAAGTTCATAATAAATTTCTCTTCAATATAGAGGCATAATTCACTTACTCAACATAATATCCATTACTTAATTCCCAATAACCAAATCTTTAAATCTCTAACTTCATAATGCTTCTCATAAAAGTCTCATTAAAACCACATCACTTATAATCTTAACATCTCATAAAACTTCATAAAATTGGCTCGCTATTTCTCATTAAATCTAAATGATAGATAATCTGAACATATTTCTAATCATTTCTGTTGACTTCTCATACTTAGTGCCATGTCTAAAATCAATTATGCAAAGTCCATTTAAGGTTCATCATTTCTAAACTCAAGGACAACAATTATTTTGAAAATCATTCTTAAGTCATATTATTCCCATTATGCTCAACACCCGTTCTCTTTCTTTCTTTTCTTTCCGAATTTTTTTTTTTTTTCAGAATTGAAACTTGAAGAGTGGTACCAATAATCATCCACAGTTTTTCCTTGCTTTTAAGCAAAGGTAGTGATAAAGGGATAAATTATTGAACCGAAAATTGAAACTTGAAGAGGAAGTACTAATAACCATCCACAGTTTTTCCCTTGTTTTTACACAAAGGTAGTGATAAAGGGATAAATTATTGTACAAATTCATTATTAATTTTGTTTGTTTAATATATTATTCCATATATTTTTTGGAAAAAGTTACGAACCAACTTATTTTTCTAATTTAGTCAGTCTTACTAAGCTTAATATGAACCAAAATTCATATCAATATCCTCTATGTCTCATGATTCTACATAAAAAGGAATAAATTAAAATTCAGGCTTCTATCAATTCATATCATACTCAACATGTATATTTCACTTAAAGATTCATAACATATGAAGATTTCATACTTAACATGTCTTAATAAAATCGTAAATGACTTGCAAAGCATATAACATACCTGGTTCGAGGAGTCAATACGTGGAGAGTGACATAGTAGAGTGATGAGTTAAAATATTTCATATAATCTTATTTTCCTTTAATCAACAATAATTTAATGTGGTTGTATCCAAATCAACATTTTCTTGAATCATAATTCCTAATTAATCACAGTCTTCAAAACAAATCCAATATCGATATAGTAATTATCTCCCCATCAATAATTAATAACTTAACCCAAATAAAATTTATCGTCAAATCTTATTTTTCCTTTAGTCCCCGAACTTCTAGAAATTTATCAAAGACATCAATATAAACATCATATCACTAACTAATTATATTCCATAAAATTTTCGGGACATTACAAACTCCCTTGCTTAAAATGAATTTTGTTCTTGAAATTCGCACATCAAATTTCATCATGCTTTTCAAAATCATAACCATACTTGACATGTGAAAATTCAACTTTTTTTTTTATAATGAATAGTGATTTCGTTCACTGTTCATCATGAATAGCACGTCGTTTTACTGTTCACGTGAATAGTGATTTTTTTTTTTTTTTATTTAAAGAAATAAAATTTCAAAAATCTACAGAATCGTTTTTAAAACTCTTTTCTCTGATACCAACTGTGACGACCCGAATTCTCGACCATTCGAGTGCCACTAAAAGTGACTCATATCATATTATCGAGACTTAAATAGTAATGTAAAATTATTCAAAAGAATAATTAGAATCCCATAATTTTATTTGTGAATAAAAATAGAACATAATTTTCTTACATAAAGTTCAACATAATTATCTCATCAATCTTAACCACTTTTGCCACTTCCATGTTGACCGCCTCGAACCTTCAATTATCTGAAAATGGTAAATATCGTGGAGTGAGATTTATAAAATCCCAGTAAGTATACCAAGCATAAATTTTCTTTTGAAAGCATATGGATCATTTTCATCATAACATAGGATAGGATCGAAATACTCATAAACATAGGGAGACACAAGAATTTTACCGAACTTAAATGGCAAGAATTCTTATGTGTAGCGCTACTAAACTCCGGTCCCCTTAGCATAATCATAAACATATCATATGGAACCCATAAAAATCTTGTGAGATTGATTTCATAGCAATGATCCAAACATTTTCATAAAAACATAAGATATACTTACTTGTCATAAAAACATACTTACTTTTCATAAAAACATAAGGTGTATTTACCTTTCATAAAAACATACTTACTTTTCATAAAAACATAAGATATACTTACTTGTCATAAAAACATACTTACTTTTCATAAAAACATAAGGTGTATTTACCTTTCATAAAAACATACTTACTTTTCATAAAAACATAAGATATACTTACTTGTCATAAAAACATACTTACTTTTCATAAAAACATAAGGTGTATTTACCTTTCATAAAAACATACTTACTTTTCATAAAAACATAAGATATACTTACTTGTCATAAAAACATACTTACTTTTCATAAAAACATAAGGTGTATTTACCTTTCATAAAAACATACTTACTTTTCATAAAAACATAAGATATACTTACTTGTCATAAAAACATACTTACTTTTCATAAAAATATAAGGTGTATTTACCTTTCATAAAAACATAAGATATACTTACTTTTTAAAAGATTAAAATGAAGTGTAGTAGTAAATGGACCAAAACTTTCTTGATCACCTTGAATTTCTCTTACTTGTGGATTTTGTCAAGAGATTGGAAATAAGTGTATATGTGTAGAGTTGTGTGTAAAAGAGATGGGTTTAAATAGATGTATAAAGTTGGCATATTGTAAACATAATCATTCAATTCTATTAATTTTAACACATCCTTTTCTTAAAGTAAAGCACCATTCATATACTTTTCCATATTTATACAAATATTATGCTCTTCATGATTATATATAATGGAGTCTTATCAATCATTCATATACTTTTCCATATTTATACAAATATTATGCTCTTCATGATTATATATAATGGAGTATATAAATCATTCATATACTTTTCCATATTTATACAAATATTATGCTCTTCATGATTACATATAATGGAGTCTTATCAATCATTCATATACTTTTCCATATTTATACAAATATTATGCTCTTCATGATTATATATAATGGAGTCTTATCAATCATTCATATACTTTTCCATATTTATACAAATATTATGCTCTTCATGATTATATATAATGGAGTATATAAATCATTCATATACTTTTTCATATTTATACAAATAATATGCTCTTCATGATTACATATAATGGAGTCTTATCAATCATTCATATACTTTTCCATATTTATACAAATATTATGCTCTTCATGATTATATATAATGGAGTATATAAATCATTCATATACTTTTCCATATTTATACAAATATTATGCTCTTCATGATTACATATAATGGAACCTCCCATGCTTGCATATATTTTCTTAATTTCAATAATAAAAGTAATTTTTGTATAAATAAATATTGGGATAACATTGAATTAAGTACTTGGACTTAATATACTTTAAATCAAGAGAATGGAGATATTTGTTTTTTAGAAATTCGGAATTTAATTTAAAATCGAACGATCTCGATTATTTCTTGACTTGGCTATACGAATACGTCGCGGCGTTAATTTAATAGTAGCGACACGATTTTCTATTAAAATAATTATTAATCGCGTAAAAATTCTGGGTCGCTACAGTAGCCGTATCCTACCACCTCTGAACTTTTGAGGACATAAAGAAACACTCAAAGATGTTTGTTTCAAGAGTAAGGATACTCTGTACTCTACCACCTATCTTTGAGGTACACAAGATTAAACATTGATAAAATTCTAGAAATTTAAGGTGTGTCTCAAGAGTAAGAATACTCCGTACTCTACCACCATCTATTCTAGGATTCACAAAGTTAAGTTTACATTAACCGGACTCCATTTTCGCTTGATTCTCCTTCCTTGCGACCAATCTATCTTAACTCCTGCTGGATCTTGTATGGGGATATATGATTGCAACTTATCCAGCAGTTCCTCGATAGTAGGAGTAGAAATAAGGATTCTCCTAGAAAATGGAGTGATGAATCCCTGTTCCACAGCATAATCAAGAAATGTTAGCAAACCATCAAAGAAATTGTTAACATTTAAAAGCCCAGTAGGCTTAGTATGGAGATCCAGTTGATCTACAAAATAAACAGATAGTTTTGATCTGTCGAAATTTTGGTCCTTCCATCTTTGAGAATATAAGGAAGGAAAAACTTATGAGAAAATGATATTTTGGGATGCATGAAATTGTGAAAATCATTGGCTATTTAAACTTGAAAAACTTCACTATTTACTGCTCATCTTTTGAAAAAGTGAAAACCTAATTCTGACTAAATTACACTACTTTTGATAAAGCTTACCTTTCGGTGATTTTTCAATACACTTTATCAATACTCGAGAAATGAAACATGAAAATATTTTATGTACAAATATAAACACACAATATACTGATTTACCTTGTATTAATGCTGCATAGCCAAAACATCATTGTTTATAACAGCCTGGCAAACAGGATCTTTTGCTACTATATTTTCGAGACTATAACGGTTTTTATCCTCGTTAAATTGAGCATATAAGGAAAGGAGCTCACGTTGCACATACCCACTTGGGTGCGTCTCAAGAGTTAATCGGATATCATCCAATGACTCCTTACTCAGTCCACCCTTAATGAAATTGATTTTATCATCCCGATTTCTAGAAGAATATCCTACTGATTTGCAACGAGTATCACATGTCCAACGAGCACATTTGTAACAACCGTTAAGCCTTTTTGCTCTTCGTTTCTTTGCAAAAGTACTCTTACCTAAACCAGGCATGTGTTTAGAAAATGAATCTGGTAATTCACCAGCTAATCGAACTTTTGCTTCGATCAACCAACGAACATCTTCTGGAAAGCCTTGATCCATCAGTAGCCTCAATCTTTCAAGTCGAACTTGGTAAATCTTTTTCAAAACATTTACCGGAAGATTAGAATAATATTTGCGAATATTTGATAATATAACATCCATTTTTTATGGATCTAATCTCTTCCCAAATGATATATTTAAACGCGTAAAGGAGCGCTCCGCGTGTCAGTGATATCGATTCCATCAAGAAATAATGGAATAAATTATTGAAAAGGTGGGAACAATGAGATAATGCGTCATTACCTTTTTCGAAATAAGGGAAGATTTGGCGACAAGATTGAGATCATGAGATATTTCCTTGGATATTGTACCTGATTTTTTCGGTATACTAAAAGTAATAAAAGTATACTGATTTGAACTATACAGAAATACTTACTGATTAAATGAATACTGTATTGAACCAGAAGTTCATACATATGTAAAAATGAAATATCTTGCTGAACCAGAAGTTCTATAATGATTGGTTAGATTCCAATTCAATAATGAGATTTATTGAGAATGCAAAATGGCATTCATTAAAGAACCAAAAGATTGTTCAGGTTAACAAGTTATCATTGCTGCTTGTTCTGAAAAGCAAATTAATTATCTCACTAAGAAAATGAATGACTGATTATTTGTTCAAGTAATGATATTACGAGCAAAGTGATAAATGCTAGCATGAATATATCTTAAAGTCATTAATGATTTTATGAATTAGTTGAGATAATAGAATATTATATTGCTAATGATTTAGCAGATTAAAAGCCTCAAGTTATTTGCTATGAGAACAACTTAAATATAAATATTTCATATGCAGCAATATTCTACATACAAACATGTCAATACGATGAAATAAAGATTTGCTTGTAAAACTTTATGATTTCTAAGAAGTGCGATATCTATATACACTCCAACAAAACGCACTTAGATATAATATTATGATTATATCCATAATTATGAATGACATGTGTTGCGGCATTGTTAGCCGACTGATATAATACAAGATTCTTGAATATTATGGGGAAATTAAACAATAACACGCATGAAGCGTGATCAAGCTTAAAGCGTAATTATGCCTGAAGCATAATGACAATCGATTCCAAAAACAAATATCTCATGAATAATTGAGATGATCCCTTTGAGGCTAAATACTAGTGAGTAAAAGGGACATAATTAAATGATAAGAGATTCAGGCCTGATGATAAAATACAAAGAGATCTCTCTATGTTATGTTTATATTGACATAAAATGGAATTGATAAATAAGTCGACTATATACATAAACAACCCTCTTATGAAAATGAGGTTGGTGAAATTATAATACTTTGGACAAGTATAAAATCTCAATGTAGGGATTATTGTTATAGGACCTGAAGTCCAAAACACTTAAATGTGTAAAGCCAGTAATTATATGTACAAATGAAAAATATTTCACAGTCGTAAAAGACGACTCGTTGCGTGCAAAAATTTTCATAAAACTGGCATAAAATATAGTGGATAGACTATAGTCTAAATTCACTAGTTTGAGCTCTTTGATTTACCAATGAGTGAGATCAAAAAGTGTGATTCTCATCTCGGTACTTTGGGAGTTTTCTTTGATGTACCAGTTGACCGCGGTACGTTGGGATTTCAAGCGAAATGATTATAGATTATATGTCGAAATTGATATCTATTTCAATGATTGATTATGCTCCTGCAAATTAGAAATTGCAGTTTATAAAGTGCAAGAACGTATATGTATAAATCATTGAAAGATTCAATTTGCCCAAAATAATATCATTATAGAATGAAATGTGATTCTTAAAATAAAATCACATGAAGAATGATATGATACATATAACCCCATAATATAATATGTTGAAAATGAAATTGGAGTGTACTATTATTATATTTGAATATTTGGGCATGCAATTGATTTTCAATATGCAAAATTATATTATCCATCGGAAAATGAATTCGGGAAAATGAATATTCACTAGAAGTGAATTTGAAAATGAATATTTAATTATTCATCAGAAATGAATTCTAGATTTTGATAGAAGTGAATCAATTCTAGATTTAAGTAATGCAATCAGTCAACTAACTAAACATTGCTTGATATAGCATGTTCAGTAAATGAGCTATGACTTCATAAATGAGTTATAAACTATTTATAAAAGCTCATTACAAACTATATGTTTGATGAAATAATTTAAGATTGCATTAATATACTTATGATATTCCTATGAAGGGAACAAATACGCACTGCACTCTTTTTCCCTTAACTGAGATTTTGTCCCACAGGGTTTTCCTAGTAAGGTTTTTAATGAGGCAGCAATTATGGAACAATTATGGCGTATCAATGAGAATAATGTACTCTTTTTCCCTTCGCTAAGGTTTTGTCCCACAGGGTTTTCCTAGCAAGGTTTTTGAGACATTGTCACAGCTATTTGCAAGTAATAATTCAACAACAAGCTCTCTTTTTAAATTGTGCTGGAATGATATCAACAAATGAAGAAAATCATAGACATTTGCAATGGTATCAACAAATGGAGAAAATCATAGACATCTTATGAAGAATGTTATGATATCGGCTACACACAAGAAGATTTTCATATATACATATTTCAGACGAAAGATGATATCATTATTCAAAAGTTTCATGAATACTTGATTGCACACTTCAGGGGGAGAATCATGATGTCATGCTGTACTCTTTTTCCTTCGTCCAGGTTTTTGTCCCACAGGGTTTTCCTGACAAGGTTTTAACGAGGCAGCGGCTGTACTCTTTTTCCTTCGTTCAGATTTTGTCCCATTGGGTTTTACTGACAAGGTTTTAACGAGGCAGACCTAAAGCAAGGCAGCACTAAAGACCTAAAGCAAGGCAGCACTAAAAGCACTGAAGCAATAAAGCAATAAAGCAATGAAGCACTTCAGCACTTCATAATTCGAAGTTTCCAGTACATAATTTGTACTACTTATCATTGATGTCATTTTGGATATTAGACTCAATGATTAATGATGACCAACATCAGGGGGAGCAGTTGTACTCTTTTTCCTTCGCTCAAGTTTTATCCCACTAGGTTTTCTTAGCAAGATTTTAACGAGGCAGACAATTGAGCAATTGAGCAATAAGTCATTAAAGGGGGAGTGTTATAAAATCATTTACCTAATTTGCTTATCTCATATTTCACAATACCTAATTTACTATATTTAATATATTAATGACTTTATTTTATTCCCCATATTTTCCTATAAATAGGCTCATATTCATTGTAATGTTTGCACCATTTCTCATGAATAAGAGAATTCTCTCTAGCTCCCTCAAGCTCTCTCCATCTTCCTCTCTTGTTAGTTGTTAGATTTTTGATAGTTTCACAACACATTCATATTAATACATAATTTATTCCACCTTAACTAATTCATTACTCAATTTTGTCTCGTTAAAACACTAAGAAAATCTAGTCAGATAAAACTTAAAGAAGAAAAAAATATATAGATATTTTGGAATACTAAAATTAAATGTTGCCTCATTAAAACCTTGCTACGAAAATCAATGTGATAAAACCTGGATGAAGAAAAAATAGACAACTACTTTCCTTGATGTTGATCGAAAATCGTTGAGTCGACGTACTACTATCTTGTGAATCAACTTCTTGAATGTAAATGTCGGCAATGCTTTTATGAATAAGTAACCCACATTATCACTTAAGCGAACATGTTGAACATCGACATTGTCAATCTTCTAAAGCTCGTGTATATAAAAGAATTTTGGAGAAATATGCTTCGTTATATTTCCTTTCAATGAAAAAAAAAAAGGAGACATCTAAGTAAGTCATATTAATTGGACCGTCAGCAAAATTTGTCCCTACTTTCCTTTTTTCCTTAATTGAATGTTGGTGGAGATTCACAAGATGTATTGTCATACGACAGGTACGTGACCAGTTCCCTTTCATTCCACATTTGAAGCAACTTTCTTCACATTGCCTTTCGGTTACGATGTTGTTATTTGTTATATGCCTTTTAAAGTTATTGTCTTGTTGATGATAGTTTTGTTGATAATTTCGTCCATAATTTCTTTTAAGTCCATGTCCACATCCATGTTCATGGTTGTGTTCATGTCCGGGTCCACATGCACGCCCATGTCCACATCTATGTATGTGTCAAATCTTTGATATTGCATTTGCTTCGGGAAATACGGTGCCATTTGTTTCGAGAAATGGTACAGAGCCAGTTGGATGTAACCATGATTTTTCATCAAAAATTCATTATTTTGTTTAGTTACCAGTTGGTAAGATATTAGTTCTGAGTACTTTTAAAACTATGATCACTATATTGCTGTTGTAGGAGCATGTTTGATGCATGAAAGTTGGAGAAAGTTTTTTTTTTTCCCAACATGTCTTCGTTAGTGATATTCTCTGCACACAATTAGTTTTGAACATAATTTAAATAGTTCAGAACTGTACTCACTCATAGTTTCAAAATTCTATAAATGAAGGTGCATCCATTCATAATGAGATTAGAAAGTAATACGGTCATCTGATGGTCAAATCTTTAGGTCAATTTTTCTCGAAGAACTTGTAAATCTTTCACAATGAAGTATTCGATTTTCAACTTAACATGGAGATAGTGACGAAGGAAAATAAGTACTTTTGCACGATCCTGAAGTGATTCTTTGTTTCCTTCCTTTGTTGTCTCTCCCAAACCTTTCGAGATAAGATAAACCTAAGCATCAAGAATCCACAACAGATAATTTCTTCTAGATAAATAGAGTGCAAGAAACTAAAGTTTAGTGATGTTTGTCATTTGACTAACTATTCAATCAAACAGAAGACATAATTCTTGAAAAAATCTGATTAATTATCATATAAGAATCAATGGCTACATGAAATGATTTATATGTCAAGCTCTTATTATTCTAGAATGTTAACAACAAAATGTTATATTAAAAATATTTTCGAAATTGTGATTTTCATAAATATAAACCAGATCTATTTTATAGTATCAGCTAACTTGTAACATGTTTAATAATGAAACAATTAACGAGTGTAAGTTATGACATAATTTCCATATATGATTGTCACTTTTACTTACATTTAAAAAGTTCACAATATTAATTTGAATGAGAAAGTGGAGAAACAATTATGTTTTTTATAATTTTAAATAGTTCATTCCAAGGTGGAGTGCAAGTTGCTTCACACATAAACAATTCAAATTGATTTTTAATTTAAAATTAAATATTCATCAAAAGTTGAGATTTAGGCATGAAACCACTATCCAATCCAATGCATGTTTTTTTTCTCATAAAATTAATATTTGTATGTTGTGCTTCTTATATGAAGATAAGGTACTTAAATTAAACATGATATGAAACTAATAATACGTAAAAGATATAAGGTTAGCACGTTATAATCACAACCAACTATTAAGGTGGTAAAATAACACATAAAGACATATATATTTAAAATTGTCCATTTAGATGGTAGAACCGATCATGTAGGTGTCAACATAATACATAAAAGAAGAATATATTTAAAACCATACATTTAGTTGATAGAACCGACCATGTAGATGACAAGATAATATACAATATATGAATATATTTAAAATCTTACATTTAGTCGACAGATCGACAAGTAGGTGAAAATATAATATACATAAGACAAAACATATTTAAAACCATACATTTAGTAGATAGAATCTCAAATACAACCGTTGACTTTCGTATATGGATGGAATAACTCGTTGAGAATTTGAACATTTGTTAACTCAATTAGCTAGAACCTCATGTTGATAACGAGTTATAGACTTAAAGAGAAAGCAATAAATTTAGTGAGAAAACGAGAGAATAGAGCAATGAATGAAATGAATTGTGTATCTTATTCAAAATCAAAGCTCCTATTTATGGGGAAGAGCAATGAGTATAATAGTATGTGATGTATGGAATAAGACTTATGACCTCGAACATATGAAATGTGACATGTGACCTGAAGTATGAAATGCTACCTATAACATGTTGTGATAGGATGAATTGTGATCTTAAAGTGCAATATGGGACCTGATGTATGAATAGTGACCGGTGACTTGTGACCTGAACTATTAAGTTTGACGTGTTAAATGTGACCTGAACTATTAACCGTGATAAGTTATCTTAGATCTGTGACTTGTTGAATTTGATATGTGACGTATGGAATATAACTTGTGACCTCGAACATATTAACTTTGACATGTGAACATTTGAAGTGTGACGTGTGACTATACAAATGACTCGTTTCATATGAAGTGTAACGTATGACCTAATATATGAAGTTATTACCTATGACATTATGTGATTTGATGAATTGTGACATGTGACCTATGAACATGCTATGACTTCAATATTTGAACTGTGTCATCTGACTATATGAATGACTCGTTCCATATGAAGTGTGACATTTAACCTGACATATGAAGTAACCTATGATATATGTGATTTGATGAACTGTGACATATGACATGTAAACATGCTATGACTTAAACATATGACCCGTGACTTGAACATGTGATGTTCTTGTATACGTGACTCCAACAATCACCAACAAACAAACGTCACCACAACCTCAGCCACATTCACAGCCATAACCACCGTCGTGTCCCCAACATTACCATTACTCATATTACACCACACATAACCACCATCATCTAAAACGCTCCGACATCACATCACCACACAACAATCACCACAGCACCACTACGACACACGCATCCATCACACAGTCCACATCGCACAACCACCGCGTCCACCACACTGCACAACCATCACACAAGAACCGTGCGCCGGCCACATGATAAACAAACCGAAATGAAGTGGCTTGGAAAAGAAGATAGATTTGCGACTGTTGCAACTGTGGTGGTTGTGTCAAAGTGTTTTAGATGAACAGATCTACTGATGCAGGGAGTCCACTTCTTGTGGAAGTGGGTTGGCATGGAATGGAAGACAGAGAAATCGAACATTGCAAAACCCCATTAATTGCAAGAGTTTTGGGAATGTGTCCAGCCTATCTCAAACTTCAATTCAATAATCTGATTCGTTGCTTGAAGAAGGTCCAACTCTAAGGAATCCAAAAGTGCAATTTTGGGTTCTAGAAGAAAGAACTAGATTTGGGATGGTGGGGTGAGAGACGTTGAGTTGATGTGGGGCGGGGGTGGGGTTGTGTGGGTTTATTTTATTTTAATTATTATTTATGTTAAAATTTTGAATTAACATACGATTTGTGAAATGTTAAACTTGAAAAATGAAATGTGAACTTGAAAAACCCATTTTCGTGTAATTTCCTCTTTCAATAGAATGATAATCTGTTGACCCGTGAGATCGCGGTCTTTGGATCAGGTGGGCCAATTACGGCCCAACTCCAGATTTTATTTATGTTTGAATTTTTTTGCTTTAAGGGCACATTTGGCTCCGATTTTCGACTTTTTGGAACCTTTTGTCTTATTTTTTGAAGTATTTATTCTCCCACTCTCTCCTTTCAAAAAATTATTCTTCCTCTCTCTCTCTTTCAAATCTTTCTATTTTTAGAGATGACATAAAAAAATCAACCCGATAGCCCCGCAGGTCGGCAGGGGCGAGTTCCCGTGACCCAGGCGGATCGCGGATTTGGATGCCCCGACCTGAACCCTCCCCGAATAAATATATTAATAAAAAAATTAGGGAAAAAATAAAAAAATATCGAAAAAAATAAAAAAATTAAACGGGACGATGGACTTGACCCACCCTGACCCGAAATTCCCGTGTCTAGGGGCGGGTTTGGAATTGAAAAAATTCCGCTGGCCTAGGGAACCCGACCCGAACTCACCTCATTGTCATCGACTATTTTTGTCTTTATACTTTGAGAGGCCTAAACTTGAAAATTATGGAAGGAACTCAACCCTCTAATACACCATGACTTTTATGAACTTTTAAAAAGTTCATTAAAATCTATATTAAATACCTCAAGATTTTTCCAAAGTCTACATTGAATATATCCAAACTTTTCAAATCCTTTAAAATCTTTAAAAGTATTTCAAAATCTACATTTAAATAAACCCCCCTTAATTATTATATAACATCATATGAGATTGATTATGAGATTAATTTAGAAGAATTCTTGTTATTAGAATCAAGAATTGGATTGAAAACGATCTTTTCTCGATTTTAATATCCAGAAGCAATTAGAACTTTGATAGAATCAAATCAGACCGATCAATCTCGATCTTATTTGATTCGGTCCAATGGTTCTGTTGTTCTTATAACTATTGCACTCTTCTAATATAGATAGAGATCCATAAAATCACGAAAAATGCTAAATGAACAACCAAGTTGACACTCATGTGAGTAGGGAGTTCACCAAGTTGTTCAACTTGGTTGTTCACCAAGCAGGGTCCTAAAATCACCTTATCGCTCAAATGGCATAATTTTGATGTAAATCTAATTTACCTGAATATTTATTATTTAATAAAAGATTTATCAGCTACTAGTTCGTTGGAAAAATCATAATATAGTTCGATTTCCCCCGTTATAGCACAATCGAATTATATGTACATGGTGATTTTGAGTAAGCATTCTTTCACAGCCCTTCACCTGATCTTTGAAGGACCCTCCGGAGCTCGTCAGCCATTCCTTGGAGAAGAACAGGCTTCCGAATAAGACCATTCATGCCGGCCTGTAAGCATTTTTCCAATATACGCTCCTCTGCACTCGCTGTCAGGGCTATGATTAACGGCCAATTAGGGCTGCGAAACTTGCGGATCCTCAAAGCAACTTCAAATCCGTCCATTCCCGGCATCTGAAGATCCAAAATGACAACCTGGAAAGAAGTCGCCGACTGGCCCAGAGCACTCAAGCACTCAAATCCAGATGAAACTGTAGTTACTTGGCAGCCTAGCTTCTCCAGAAGCTTTTTGGTAACCATTCTATTTATATCATCATCATCTGCTAAAATTACTCTAATTCCTCTGAGATTTGAGTTGGAGATCTGTTGCTCAGAATTCCCAACTTCGTACATTTGTCGTCTAAAAGAAGATTGTTTCTGTAATCTGAGAGTAAAACTCATACTGTGCGGGCGTCCCTCTGAATTTGAGGACATCCAAATATTTCCTTGCATCATCTACAGGAATTTTTGACACACAACAGGATCAGGTTAAATATTAGTAGCAGCACAGTTAGCCAAATTAGATTCAACTTGCATGGAAGTTCATCAGGAACAAAGAATCGTCAATATGTATATATAAAAAAGAAAAAGAAATTAACAGGCATCATATTTTTTTGATACTTCTGTACAGTATAGAGAAATAAAGTACGTTAATGCTGTACTTAAACACTGATCTAACTGCATTTGAGATGTAAAGTGTTTATCAAATAGAACAGTCCAAACACGATTCCTCACCAAACATTTGCTATACCAGTCTACCAATGTTTTACAGATTTATACCTCTCCAAAGTTCCAAACACGATTCCACCAGTAGTATTTTGGAATAGAAAATTATACTCTAACAACTAGTGATGGCTACAGGGCGAATTGGAGCAGATCCGGATCCGCCCTGCTATCCACCCCCGATCCACCTGCGGTTTTTTTTTTTTTATTCTTTTTATTTTTTAATTTTTTTAGATAATTTAAACTAAATCTTTAAAAAAAAAAAAAAAATTTATTAATTTTTCATTTTTTTAAAAAAAATTGAAATGGACAGATCTAGGCCAATCCGCAGATCGAAATTTTTTCGGATCGGATCGGCGGAATGAATTTTTTTTGCCATCTTAACTCAACCTCTCCCTTTGCAGGGCAAAAGAGAATAAGAAAACTTGGGGTCCATTTGAAAGGGCTTTTGAAAAGCCAAAAGCTACTTTCGAACATTTTTGAATAATTTTTCAAAAGTGTTTTGTCCGGTAGAAAAGCTTTTACAGGATATTGGCCTAATGAAGCTTTCTCAAGAAGCTCTTCTATAAGAAGCAAAAGTAGAAATATTGTCAAATAGTTCCTTAATGTGATAGAATGAAGTGGAATTAGACCGTGTGAAAAATCAGAAGGGACATATTAGGAATGTGAGTAATTGATATTTTGAACTTGCAAACTTAAATTGTATACGATGTTATCTTTTGTCAATACCCCTTACTTTCATAATGCGCAGTTGGATTCTTGAACACCGCAACGCAAGACCCTTTTGGATTTCTAGGCCAGGAGGACAAGTGCTCTTTTCTTGCCTTTGAATTTCTCAATTGCAGGATGGGAAGCTCACGCCTCATATGCATTTGGGGTTGGCTGGCACGTATAAGCCATTCCTTTGTTTAATGTTTTTATACTTTAAATTCCTAAGGCAAATACCATCACTTTTCTTTTTCCTAAGGCAAATACCATCACTTTTCTTTCCGTCAAGCATCTAAACTAGTCAAGTCTACAATATAATATCTTTCAGGATCTTCATCACAAATGTTACTCCGTCTTCTCAACTAGCACATGCACCACATCAACAAATTAACTTCATCATAATTCTCTCTTTAATCTCCTTTAACATAAATGTGTATACTTGTTTCTTAACCTTTTCTAATCTTTTAAGAATCTCAAATCAAGTATCAAACTAATATCCACAAGAGCTGCATTCAGTTCTGTTTTCCTTTTAGCCTATTAACTTCAAAAAGAAAAATATCATGTGATAAGCAGAAATTTGGAGGCATGGGGTTCGCCACACATGGCAATTGTCCAGTAATTCAAGTGATGGCACGTAGATGCCCAATCCCAATACTCCTATTTTGTCAATCCTATTTTTGTTAACTTTCCTTCAAAAGATTCGAGCATCCCAAGATAAAGTTTCACAAGCCTAATAACCCAAGGATGTTGAAGCAATAAGATTCGAACAAAATAAACATTAGAACTTCCCTTGCACTTCAGGATACAAGGACTCTTCCACATTAATACCAAAAACAATATATCAACCTGGTAAACCAAGAATAACCAAAAATTCTGAGTTTTAAATGGTAATATTGGGCTCATGCCACAGTAATTTAGCATTCAAGCAAGGTGTATGGATGATAGAATCCTTATTCTGCAAGCAAAGTTCGAAGTTCAAGAATTTTGGTAGCAAACTATAGATCCCCAGAACTGGACATAATCAAAACTAGCCAAGGAAACAAAGCAGCAGCTTGAAAAATGTGTCCATCACACTTACGCGTAAAATATGAAACTAAATATGTACTTAGATCATGTGTTTGTCAACAATCTACTTAAGAAACAAGGTAAAGGAGCTCATTTTTACACAAAAAGGAAGTAAAAAGCACATTTAAAAATAACAAATAAACACATTCAGCAGGATTACAGAAAATCAACCAATATAATGTTTGTGAAGGGCTTAGATAACAATTTTTCTCAATGTGCTCATTTTTACACAAGGAGGGCAAAAAGAATTTAAAAGATAACATATATGCGCATTTAGCGATGAAGCTACGTTGCAAGACCAAAGTCAGCTTACTAAAACAAGAAAACAATTCGCCAGAGATCGTGTCAAGTAGGAAAAATCTAGCTTTCATGAAAACAAGATACTCCACATCCTCAATATGCTTCTTACATCATAGTCTGCTTCACAAGCTTAGAAATTCTCTCAGTTGTATTAAATCAAGGTTATACACTTTTTGGGCTGTTGGATAATGAAGTTGGACTAGGTAGAATTATAATATAGTTCATGGATTGTCTTGACACTAAAAGATACTTTTAAGGAGTACAAAAAGGTTATATAGTACTATCTAAGGTGCTTGATGAATCTTAGAAAATCTAAATTAATCAGGACTGGTAACAAGATGAAGGTTGATTCTTATGGTGCACTAGAACTATCCTAGAAATACTCGAGAAAAGCACTGGCCAGGCCCTTGCTCAAAGAGAAAATATGATACCAAGATAATTAGATAACCATATAGTCCACATTCCTTTTTACCCTTCCCTACAAAAAACCTCCTTGCAAGTGTGTTCAAGCATCTTTTACCGATCACTTTCATTCCCTTGTACGAACAATTTATCCCTTGGCACACTCTTTATCTTTCATAGATCGCCTTCGCTAACCCCTAATCAAGCTTATGGAGAAGATATTTGGCATCAAGACAAAACTGGCGGGTTTTCCCATCAATACGAGGAAAACTGAAAATGGAGTCTTATTTTCAACACTAGATCATAGATTAATAGAGATTATGACTAGAACTAATATTTCCCTAAACCCACGTAAAAGAAATTGATGAAGGCAATATTCAGAATCCTCACCTGCACAAGCTTTTTACACATGCTGAAGCTCAGTTCCTGTTTATTTTCTTTGTTGTTTTTCCTCCTGCCAGCTAAATAATTTGTAGATGTCGAGCTTTCCAACCGAAAACTTTCAACGTTAACTTCAACTTCAAATTTCATGCTCACGTACTCATCATTAGTGCTTGTTCTTTTTGCTGCCCACAAATTGTCATTCCTACCTTCAATTCCACCATCCTCAACAGCCCGGAATATGACTGACCCTTTTCCATCACTGACATTCAGTAAATTCCCAACCATATGCAGTAAAACCTGAAATATCCTCCTCTCATCACCGACGACCTCATTAGGTAAAGTATTAGGAAGATCTGTAGAGAAACCAAAGCCTTTGTAAACACACAAGCACTTAACAAGACATGAAGCCTCTCTGATCATAGAATGCAGCTGAAAGGGTCTCATCTCTAATGGAAATCTTCCATCGTCTTTGGCAGATATCTCCATTGCATCATTGATTAAAGTCAAGAGAACATTACTGGTTTTAAGCACTGTGTCGACAATTATCTTCTGTTCGGAACTCTTATTCACGTCTTGAAATACGGCCAGTAAGCCTAATATTGAATGCAGTGGGCGTCTCATCCCATTGCTCATCACTCTTTGAAAAGCATCCCTTGCCTGGTTTGCCATCATTGCATTCATTTTAGCTTGCTGCAAAACCCGATTTTGCTCTTCTAGTTTCTCCCTCATTGACTGTGACTCCTCAAGAACTGTAGCATGGGACAGAGCAACAGCCACCTGATCAGCAACCACTTCTACTATCTGCATCTCGTTGATGCTCCAAATTCTATCATTTGTACTTGGAAGAACCAAAACTAATATGGCATAACGAGTATCAACAAACTCCGGTGTGCCACCTTTGAAATTCGAAGCACCAAGCATCGGCATCCTGATTGCTGCAACAGCACCCGTCTCAGTACTCTCATCACAGCTTGCAGCTCCCAAAACAGATTCTTGTCCCAAAAACCTCACTCCTTCGTTTTTTATAATATCTAACACATCTGGATCATTTATGGAAATTGAACAGATTGGGATCCTCTGATGCTCCCTTGAAGTTGCACTCAACTGATAGGTCAGGTCCATCTCCATTCCGTTCTCATTCAGCATCCACACTGCACAATTTTGTAAATCCAAGGTTTTCGAAAGCTCAACAAGAGTTGTGTATAATATTGTGTCCTTGTCAAGGGACTTCCTAATTTCTTGAGTAAGCATCCGTACATGCATGCTCGCCTCTGTCTGTTTCTTCATCATCCCGACCTCTTGATCAAGTTCCAAGACATTTTGCCTCAAGAAGAGTTCCCTTACTTTTATTTTGAGTAGAAGAGGGATCAGAGTCAGGAGGGTTATTGCAGTTGCACAAGAGACAAGGGCGGTCAAAATTTTTGCTACTGTAAGCGCCATCACCAACTGGAAAGAAGGACCGTAGTATGTCCAGCCATTGAGCAGATGAGTCAACCCACAGAGGACTATAAATGCAACAAATTGGAGAAGCACCCATTTGAATGGAACATTCGAGCAGCTAAGAAAGTAAAGCAACTCTATTGGAATCGAAAAATAGGCAATTGCAATTAAAAAATCGCTCACTTTTTGGCACTCAAGAATTCGATTGAGACTCCGGAATCCATCATCATCACAGTGGCAATCGGAGAATTCATTATAGACTGCAGAAGCGGAGATAATAACCAAGGCAATCCACAATTGTAGAATTACCAGCTTCAACATTGCAGCAATGGAGACGACTTTTTTCTTAATCCATATTATATTGAATTCAACTTACAAAGCCTCAATAAATTGAACTAAACCCCCAACCCCAAGTTTGGATGCGATCCCCTCTGCAAAAACACATCTGCTGATGACATAAAATAACAAAACAAGACCCAAAACCAATCTACCATAATTCCAGATTTCTCAATTCCTCAAGATTCTAGTTACCAGTTGACCAAAATCTCCAAATTTCTCAGACGTACTTTCATTTAAACTGCTTAACCATGTCTTATATCTTCTTCCATAACTACTTGCACAAAAAGCAAAATAAACATCAGAAATTACAAGAACTGTAATAGAACAGATCACAACAAAATTCAAGACTCACTCGCTCTAATCTAGATGCAGAGAGAGCTAAATTCTCTGTGAAGGTATAAGAGATTCATGAACCAAAGAAACACCTCCACATTTTTCTATGTTCTTTGTCCCCCTCGTTTTCGAGAAAAAACTATCTTCAAACTTCTAGCTGTACCCAACTTTTAAAAGGATTGACAATGATTAATGACTTTCCACCAGGTTGACAAATTGCGTCATAAAAATCGAACGGAACGACTCACTGTTCAAATCTCTATCCACCTAATTACACCGACCAAAACAGCATCATCGAACAAGATTAGACCATTTTCCAAGTTCAAAATGCTACCAATCCACGTGCAGAGAACACCAAAAAAAAGTTTGTCCGCTACAAGATATCAATGAACGAATGAAAATGATAACAGACAATTCCAAGACAAAGAAGCCCAGAAAGCAGCAGTTAGTATTCAGCTTTATGAATTCTCGGAAAAGTTGAAAAACGCATCCTTTCAGAACCCCATGTTTTTCTACAATCTATTGTTCTTATAAGATTTTTCTAGAGAAAGTATATAAAAAGACGCTACTGCTACAGAGTTTATTATTATTACAAAAAAAGGTGTAAAAGTAGAGAAAATGGCGTTCCTTATATGGTTATATTCTATTCATGAAGATGCTGATGGAGTAGGAATTGGAGGTGTAAGTGGGGCCTACTAAACTTTATATGAAGAGAACCTGGACGCTTTGGTTCCTTCAGTATCTTATGCCCCGCTTTAAGAAAGCGAAATTTCTTCGATATTCATATTGTTTGGCTTTTTAAACGTGGTTTAAATTTAAAAATACATTTTCTACATAAATTTTCTTTTCATTTCTGCATCACATATTTTATTTAAAAAATATCGTATTCTTTATTTTTGAATAAATTTTTTAAAAAACAGAGCATTATCCCTATTTGATCCAAAATGATTTCTTGAATGAATAATTATTCTGAGACCTTTTTAATTGATATTTTTAAATGACATTGTGACATGTCGAATATATATTGGATGGTATAAATAATTACTCTAACACGTACTATTTCACCATTCAATGTTTGTGCGTCATGTCACAATGTCAATTAAAAATGTCTCTCTAAAATTACCTTTCTTGCATGGTAATTTTTTTAAAAAATGAGATTGGGAGTTGAGAGACTTGAGACATTGTTTATTAAAAGTATTTTGTTTGAAACAAAGAATGTGATTACCTCTATTTGATACTCATTATTTCAAAACTTTTTTTTCTTTTCAAAATTCATTTTCAAAAACAAATTTCACTAATAAAATAATCTACATATATACTCAAAAGATTTATTACTTTTTAACCATACATTCTCCAAAATTTACTAATACAAATCACGTTATTTTGAAATAATGGATCTTAAATTTGAATTTAAGTGCGTAATTTTTCAATTGTATGAATAAAATAATATTACAAATAAATTCATAAAAGATTCCTTTCTTTAAACTACAAATTCCTCTAAAAATCCCCATTCAAAACCATTTCTTCTAGTAAACTCTTTACAGTCCGTTCGATGGCCAGGGAATTTTTTTTTTTTTTTTTTTTTTTGGTTTTTTGTATTTTCGAGGTAAAATGTGTGATTAAAAATTGGAGTAAGAAGATATGTGATTAAAAAGTGGTTTGAAAATTTGTATATTTAAAATTTGGTTTATAAACATGTCGCCGAATGAACGGTTAAAATGAAGCTTAAATAGGGACATTAGTATTTATAGAAATTGATTCGTAGACGTCGAACAGGCACTTAAGCTCGTGTTTGAGATTCATGATTTCAAATAATGTAGTTTATAATAATAACTTTTTGAAAAATATATGATTAAAAAGTAGTGAATCTTTTTGAGTTTACTGTTTATATGTAGATATGTAGATTATTTTATTAATAAAATATGTGGTTAAAATGAGTTTTGAAAAAATGAGATTTGAATAATAAATACCAAAAAATATTAAATATACTGCTGTCTCATCAATGTCTGGTGTCTTCTCATTTTTTTTTTTTACCTTTTAAAAAATGGTAAATTCAATATACTACACTTCATGCCAATTCTACTTTGGTTTTGTTACTGTAATATGAGACCCGTGCATTATAAGAAAGAATAATATAAAATTATTTAAATGTATAAATCATTAAAAATATGAAGGAAAAAAAAATTAAACACATAATTTTTTTTTATTAATGATACAAACTACCAACGAATACTCAAAATATAAATGATTTATAGTTCTCACAAATTTTGGAAAACCTCTTTAAATACAATATTGTTTCAACAGTTTGTGGTTGTTTACACCCGTGTGATGCAAAGAAGTTGTTATAGTTCTCACAAATTTTGGAAAACTTCTTTAAATACAATATTGTTTCAACAGTTTGTGGTTGTTTGCACCCGTGTGATGCAAAGAAGTTGTTATAGATAAAATATATTTTAAACAATTGTTCAAACTTAAACTAAAGTATGCTATTTCAAACTTATGTTGTTAGTATAAATAAAAAATTTGTCCAAATATTTTTTACTACCATGAATAGAAATAATAACCCACAAAATTAATCATTAATTTTAATAAATATTGTTACATTTATTTGGTTCTTCTTTCTTCATCTTGACAATTTCTTTATTCGTATTGTTCCGTTATTATTTTAAATATTTTAATAAAAATAGCTGACTGATCAATTGTTCAATAAAAGTTATATGAACTAATTTTTAAAATGTGTAATGTTAGTTAAATTTATAATATTAAAAATAACAAATGCACAAAATCAGTAAATAAATAAAGTAATGTCAAAATGACAAATAAATTGATTGAAATTTGAATTTGTTAAAATTAACACAACTTAATTTACTTAAAAAATTGGTATATTTATTATTTGTTTTATTTTGATAAGAAAAATAACTCGAAGTGAAATTAATCATCTATGACTAGATTGAATTTAGTTAACAAATTATAGATAGTATTATATGACTTAAATCATATAATTTAAAATGAATGAAATATCGAGGAAAAATAAAAAAATATAAAGTAAAGCTTTTACCTTTGATCTTTGAGGCGATTTTACGGACAATATGTTTATATTTTGCTCTCACTTATTAACTTGTATTAAACTTCTCATTGAAATACTCAATTTGACACTCATATTACATATTTTTTGACTTCAAAATAATACAATAATTATCAAAAGAACAATAATTATTACAAAAAAATAGTTTATACTTTAAAAAAATATCATCTTAATGTCATTAATAGTATAGCAAAGTTATTAATATCATTAATGGTACATTCTATGTATGGTAAGTAAAAATAGAAACAATCAACGCTCTCTGTTAAAAAAAAATTTATTTAAAAACATGTATTTTTATGTTTTTTAGGTAAAATATATAATTAAAAAGTGAAAAGAAAAAATGTGTGTGATTAAAAAGTAATTTGAAAAATTATGTTGTAAAAAACATGTTCAAAAATATGTTTGCCAAACATAGACCAAATAAATTTTGTAGTGGGGTCAAGCCAGCCTTAGGACCTTTTAAGTAGGGATGACAATGGGGCGGAGAATCCCCGAACCCGACGGGGACCCATCCCAAATGAGGTAGGGAATCCCCGACAATGATGATGATAGGGCAGGGACGAGAATGAAAAAGTATCCCCGATCGATGATGGGGGATTGCTATCAAATTCTCATCCTCCCCCCAGACCTGCCCCGAAACCATCCCTGATTAATAAGTTCAATTAAAAAAATTTCAAACAAATTAAAAGTGTCATAAATCATCTGATGCCCAAATATATAATTTCAGAACCAAGCCCTACATTTCAACTCTATACTACTCTTTATCTCCCAGTCTCAAGTCTCATCTCATTCTCTCCAAACATACTTCTTAACAAATGAGTTTTTTATTAATGTAAATAAATATTTAGAGTTATTAAATGAGAATTTTATAAAATGATCATACTTTAAGAAAATAATTTGTATAATTAAGACATTAAATAACCATTATAAAAAGATATTAATGGACAAAAAATGCATATAATAATAAATATGGATGTAAATGAGGATTATGGACATTTGGAGATGGTAAATTTTCTACGGGACGAGGATTGGAATTGGCATCCCCGCCCCATTGTCATTCCTACTTTTAAGTTTTAATATGAACAATTTATAAAAATACCTTCAAAATGAAGAGCATTTTAAAAAAGGATCATATTATTCGTACAGATAAGTGTACAGATAGCCTAATAAGGCAAAAATTGTAAATAGTTTTTGATAATTTTATCCTTCTATTTCTGACTAATTTCATGTTGT
The DNA here is from genome assembly GCA_963555705.1 of Ligustrum vulgare. Lineage (NCBI taxonomy): Eukaryota > Viridiplantae > Streptophyta > Magnoliopsida > Lamiales > Oleaceae > Ligustrum > Ligustrum vulgare. The sequence continues at coordinate 54,114,101 of OY743171.1, forward strand.
AATTCTTTGTTTTATATTCTGTAGCCTATTTTTTAATAGATTTATCTTTTCTTGCATTTCTATAATATTTTCCCGATTTATTTTATCATTTTTAATAAGATAAATTATTTCATTCATTCTTACTTCAATAATTTCAATTTCTCTTTTAATAGTTAATCTTGGTATCTATCTTTGTTATTATTTTGAATTGCTTTGTATAAATCCATTTTTCGATCTATAATATCAGAATAGTCTATCATAAGTTGATCATAATTTTCTAAGAGTATGTAATATTCTTCAGATGATTCGTCTATATTCCTTAAGTGAGATATAATTCTATCCATTTTTTCTAATATTTTTTCTAAAAGTTTGTTTAATCCTTTAATAATATATTCTGGCATTTTGTTGAATAAAACTGTTCAAGTTGGTTTTATAAAGTTTCAAGTAATTTTTCAAATTCAATTAATGTCTGAGAATTAATAATATCAATGTTAGTTATGATATCTATACTTGGTTCAAGTGGTATGTTATATTTTAAAATATTATATTTTTTCCTTTTTTCCAATTTATCAATTATGTTTTGAATATTTTGTACGACTATAGATCTTATAGTTCATATAGTAAAGTTTTCCATCATATTATTTTTAAAACTTTTAAGTATTTCTTGTGATGCATAAAGTTGTTCTTGATATCCTACTTTATTAATTTCATTTTTATATCTAATTTTATATGTTCCTCTTTTAGATCTGGGTTTTTTCATAATATAATTCCTTTTATTCATGATATCAAATTTTTCAAAAATTGGTAAAGAATGATTCATCTCTTCCATCACTATCATAATCTATTACTGGATCATAATCATTATCACTGCTAAATACATATTCTAAATACAATTCATTATTTATCTCAGTATTATCACTATCAAGCCAAAAATAAATGATTGACTTAGTAATTTCTATTCCAAATAGTTCTTTAAATTTAGGATAAACAGCTAATAAACATGGCATATAAACATAGTATAACTTTTTTATTTCATTGTTAGGTCTAGTAAATTGTTTATACATGAACAAAGGTTCGATTATACTATGATATTCATCTTTGTATGGACTGTTTTGATAATTAAATTTAATAATCCTATGTTCTCCCATGATAATTTTCTTTTTTCAAAAATTCTTCTTCCACCTAATTCCATAAGACAGATATATTAAGAATACTAACCTATTTTCCGTTTCTTTGTACCTTTGTATCTTTCTTCTTTTGTTAGTAACATTCAGGCTTGCAGGTTTCTACTATCACACCCTTCAACGGCCTCTTGCCTTCACGGGTAACTAGCCTTTCCTGACTTTATGCCTTCACTGTATAACAACTTAATGGAAAATATTTATGGACAAAGTGTAGGGAGTTTTCTTAATAATATATCTTCTTCTAGGAAATAGGATTCAGAAGACAGAAATTTAGAAACTCATAATTTTTTATGAAACGTTTGGAATTTTATTGATATCAAAAGTTTGGTACACAGGTTGGTATGAGAATTTTTTAAAGACAGAGAATTGGCTTTCTCACAGACTAAGTACTCAATAGACTAACTCCTTTCAACTCCGCCTTATCCTAACCTTTATGCCTCTATTTATAATACTTACATGAGGCTCAATTATTTACTTCTTACATCATTGCATACATTACATAAATAATTGAAAACTTTATATCACATTACAAAGGACACCTGTCCCTCTATCCTATCTTCTTTTCTAAAGCGATCACATGGTGTTGTCTTGTCTTGTTGTAAAAAGTAGATTCCATTCTATCTTCATTGTCAGCGTCTTCTTTGTCGATTCTTGCTGTCCATCATCTTTTTTGTTGACATGTTGGGCAATTTCTGGCTATACATGCTTTTTGTAAAGTTAAAAAGATTCCATGGATTTTAAGTATCAAATTTGTTGATGTAATCCTTCAGAATGGTTGATTTTTCATTTCCTCTATTTGTAACAAGGGTCCATTCTTCGTATTGGCATATGCATTTGAATTTTTTATCATATAAATTTTTGGCAATATTGTAAAGGACTTTAATTCCCAAAACTCTTCGGGATCTAAACCATGATCTGGTAATGTTTAGTACTGGTCTGGTAATTTTTCCAACTTCAATCTGAAAATTTCTTGCAACATATCCGATTGTAATAATGTGTTCAGCAGGATAGTACATCATTCCATCAATTTCAGGGTTGATTGAGTAAAATTTTAAGTAAATAGGTTTTCTTTGAGCAAATTTTGATATTTCACCTTTGAATAGATTGTCAAATTTATCAATTTCGTTTAAATCTTTGCCTAGGTAAATAAGATCCAAAAATTCATAATCAGCTGTCATCTTTGTCATAACTGGATCTCCTCCTTGGGTAACAATTAATCGTGGGTAAACGTGATCTCCTGAAGAAATGTAATAGCAATCATTTTCTTGGAGTTCATAAATGATTCTGGCAGTTTGCTTATATTTGTCTTCTCTTGGTAAAAAAGGAGAGTCATCTTCCTCCTCAGTACGGATTTTTATAACTCTTGTATGTTCATCTTTGGTATTGATTGTCAATTTCCTTGGACTGGGTTCATTTATAGTAACCTTCTTTGGATTTTCATCTCTTTTGATCAATGGTCCACCACTGTTTCCATATGATGTACCTGGTTGTATTGTACCTGTTTGTATTGCTGGTAAAACCAGTTTGGTAAATAACGATTCAAACTGAGATTCAATATCAATTATATTGTCGCTCAATTCTTTGGTATAATTGTAATGAAAGGTTGATATTTCCATCAGTTGCTTAAAACTTTCTTGGAGAGTTTCTCCAAATTGTTCGATTCCCATCTTTATATCTTCAGCTTCTTCATATAAGAATTTGATTTGCTCCTTGGCATCTATCAATGATTTCTTGATATTATCCATCTCCAAATTCAATATTCCTGCTTAAAAAATCTGCAAGATATTTATTAATACCCTTAATATGTATTACATCAAAATTATAAAATGCCAAATAAGCTTGCCATCTATGTAATCTCCTATATTGAGGTTCTGGTGGCAATTTATTTTTGATTAACCCTGCTACTTGAGAGTTATCAATTTCAACGATGAATTTTTTAGATAATAAGAATAATGAAAACTTTTTTATTCCTCTGATAATTGCTAGTAATTCTTTTTCATGAGTGGTATAATTTATTTCTGCTTGGTTAAATGTTCCACTAGAATGATGAGATTCCAGTCGGGGAATCTCGTCGAAAACGCGGAATAACGAAATTTAAACTCTAGGAAAGATCTAAAACAGATTTGACACAAAATAAACAAGAACACAAAGAAATAAATAACGGAATTAAAGATAGTTTGACGATAAAACCTTGACCCAACAATCACGACGCAATTAATGACGATGCGGATTGAAGAATCAAGATTGGTGAACGCCACAAGGGTTGTCAATTCCTTGATAAGTTCGTTGGGTGAACGCCACAAAGATCGGATCTTTCGTAAGTTCAATAAAAAATGGAATAACTCAACCTTTCAATTTGGAGAATCCTCTCTCAAATATTATTAATCTCAAAACTCAAACTGTTCTGTTTACAATCATGGTAAAGAATATAAATAAGCAAAATAACCTAGTCACTAATTTACTCAAAATAGAATTCTAATTAAACTAAGATTCTAAAATAGGAAAATAACTTAAAATTAATTAAGGAAACAAAATAACTGAAAATCCCCGCAAAATCTGGCCGCTACTCAGTTACGGCCGTGAAGAATTCTTTTACGGCCATAATGGCCTCTCTGATCCAAAACTGTTTTATTAATTACAGCCGTGACGAATCTTATTACGGCCGTGAAATGCCCCTGCTTGAATGTTACGGCCGTAACTTCTAGACTTACGGTCGTAAGCCTCGTTCTGCTGAAATTCTTCATTTTTCCCCGATAGTTGGTTACAGCCGTGATAATAACTTTTACGGCCGTGATTATAAGAGTTACGGTCGTGAAGGATCTTCATTACGGCCGTAATGTCTTCTCTGCATAAATAATTTCGTTTACTCTACTCGGCTCGGCTTGATCCTTTCGCCTTCTCGGCTCGATTCCAACATGAAATTTACTCCGTTTTGCAAGTAGATCACTGTCACATTGCTGATGTCTCGACTTTGCCCTTCGATGCCTGGTCCGGATCGTATCATGGAATATCTGCAAATTTCATTTAAGTCTGTTTTTAATATTGCTGCCCAATATTTATCTGAGGCATCAGTATTTACAATCATATTATCTTTTTCATCTGGTAATCTTAGTTTTGGTAAATTTTTGCATTCTTCTTTAAGTGATTTAACAATTTCTATATGTTCATCACTCCATCCTTTAGTATTTGTTTTTCTGAGTAAAATTTGGATTTTATGTCTCTTTTTTGAAAGATTTTCAATAAATCCTTCTGCATAATTTAGGCATCCCAAAAATTTTGTATTTGTTCTTTTGATTCTAATTTATATGGAAAGTTTATTATCTTTTTAGATATGTGAGTTTGTAATTTTATTCCTTTTCTATCTATTGATAATCCAAGAAATTCAATTTCTTGTTTTTCTATTATAGCTTTGTTTTTTAAAAGAACAATCACATCCTTTTTGCATTCATTTATAAATTTTATTAAATGATTTCTGTGTTCTTTTTTGTCATTAGAACATATTAATATATCATCAATATAAACAATTAAAAATTCATTAAAATTTCTAAATATATTATCCATTTTTCTTTGGTATATTTGTGGTGCATTTTTCAATCCAAAAGGCATAATCATCCATTCGTACTTACCTTGAGGTGTACTGAATGCTGTATTTTGTATGCTGTCTTCTTCCATCTTGATTTGGTAAAATCCTGATTTACAATCAAATTTGGAGTAATATTATTTTCTTTTTACAAGGTTTATTAATACTTCTTTGTTTGGTAAAAAATATCCATCAAATTTGGTATATTTATTTAATTCTTTATAATTTATTACCATTCTTGCTTTTCCTCTAACCTGTTCAGAATGTTTCATAACCATAAATGGTGGACTACTATCAAGTCCGTTACTAGGTCTGATAAGTTTTTGATTAAGTAATTCTTTAATTTGGGTTTTTAATTCTTGTGTATCTGGTAAAGTATACATCATAGGTCTGACTCTTATGATAACATTTTCTGTTAATTCTATTTTAGCACTAGGATGATATGGCTTCCAAAATGATAATGGATTTTATCCATAAATTTTTTCTAATTGTTCAATGATTCTTTCCATACTAATTTCTATTTCCGTTTTTAAAATTTTTTTATATATAATTCTGTTGTTTTTTATTTTATTTTGTATCATTGGTGTTTTTTCCCATTTATCACCACGTTGGGCTGGTTGAACTCTGTAATGTTTAAATTCTCTTGATATTTTTAGCAAATGTGCACAAGGTGTTTGTAACATTATCATATAATTATTTTGTTTATAATATTGAAATTGTTGTATGAAGTCATTTCCTAGTAATATATCACAATCTAGGTTATTATAATTATAAACTCTATTTATTATGATTTGTTTACGTCCAAGTATTATATCAATTTTATCAGTACTCTTTATTATTTGAGTAGTTTCTCCTGTTATTCCAGTTATCTTTATTTTATTTGTATCATTCCATGATTTTATTAAGAAACTTTTGAATATTGATGTATCACTTCCTGTATCAATTAAGACACAAGTTGTTATATTTGTTTCAACAGTAGTAATTTGTATATATACAGCTAATGGAAAGCTTATCTGATTATTCATCCCATTTGTTACATAGTATTGTTTTTCCTTCTTGGGTTGTATATAATCCTTCTCTTTTTATACTATAATCTTCCAATCCATTTAGGAAATTCATTCCTAGTAATATATGAGGTCTTATATCCATACTGTTATCTATATAACATGGTACTAAAAAGCTAATTCCTCCAATTTTTATTAGTACTTTAACTTTGCATTCACTAGTATGTTCTTGTCCATCAAAATTAATGTATCTATATGGTTTGGTTTTATGGGCTATTAACCCTTTATTTTTATTTGCAGCTATGTGACATTCACTATCTCCTGTATCTATTAATATGTTTGGTCATTTTATATTTTCTTTTCCACTAAAATATTCTCCTTCTATTTTCATATTTTCTGCATTTCTATGAAGTTTTATTTCTTTTGTATTACTAGTATCTCCTAAATATTTCCTATTAGGTATACTAAGGCTTCGTGATCTTCTAATTATTCTTTCATTTTCAAATGTTATTTTATCAGGATAATCTTCTTCTATTAATTCTATGATTTCAGGTTTGTTTTTTGTTATATTAAGTTCATAGTTTTCTGGCATTAAAGTTATTTGTTTTTATGGTCTTATGATTTTACTAAAATCCTTACATTCTTTATGAGCTTCTATAAATGATTTTTTAGAATAAATGTTTCCATAGTTTGAATTGGTAAACGTGTACAAGGCTCTATATTCAATAGTCGTGATTTTATCTTCTGGTTCCATCGTATCATTTCTATGTAATTTGAAATGTAATCATAAAACTCCATTAAAGTTTTTATCTGTTCGTGATACACAGTATTTTGGGTAGCATGTAAATATTAATTTTTTATATGCGAGATTTCCTTCTACCATTCCTAAATGACTATCTTTTAAATTTAGTATTCTTCCATCATGTAAACTTACTGTTAGTGGTGAATCTATCCCTTCTCTAAATAGAGATTTGAACATTATTTGTATTCCTGCCAAATAAGCATATTGAATTTTTTCACTATGTTTTTTATTAATTTTTGTTAATAATTCCATGACCGTGTTTTTTGTTAATAGATTAGATTTATGTGTTACATGAATTGTTCTAACATCTATTGCTTTTTCTATTTTATGGTATTCATTTATTGCTATTCTTTCTCTTCTCCATATCCTATCAAAAATTTCCCATTTGCCAATTAATGATACTTTTTGTATTTTCTTATACTTATTGTTATCAAATGTTATTTTTAATCCATAACCTTCTATTCATTCATATTCTTGTTTATTGATATTATTATCTTCGATTTTTTTTATCTCTTTATTCTAATTCTGATCCATTACTTTCTGAATCTGTTTCTCTTATATAAACTTCTTGATTGTAATATTCATCAATATCAGATATTTCACTTAGTTCATTTTCTATTTCTAAGTAATCTTTTTGTAATATTCTAACCTTCTTCTTGGTACAATATGGGCTTACATGTCCTATTTCTCCGCAATTCCAACATTTGCATTTACTTTTATATGGTTTATTTCTCTGTTTTTGGTTTGAAATGTATTTTATTTTATAATATCTTCTTTTAGGCTTTATATATTTTTTCTTAAAATTTTTAAATTTTTTAAACTTCCTATTTTTAAATTTTCTTTTAATATTTTTTTCTTTCATTATGACATCCCCATTGTGTGGATTTTTTCATATCTTCACAACATATTTTAGTTAACTTTCCTGATTTTTTCAATAATTGTCTTTGTTGACATATATATGCTAATTTTTCAAATAAGAATTTTATTCTTGATCCTAATATTCATGGTATTCCATCATTATCTCTGTAATATTTTTCAAATTCTATCTTAAAATATATTTTTCATGTGCCTGGTAATTTATTATAGTACATGTCTTGGTATACTTCCTGATTTTCATTACTGTAAAATTGGGTATAGTAGTATTTTTTAAATTCACAAGTGTATTCTTTGATTTTGCACATATCACAGATTGTTAGGTTTATTAGTTTGACTCTTGCATCATCTTTTTCTCTTATTGATTCTCTTTCAACATTATTTATCCAATTTTCTCCTAGGAATTAATCTCCTATATATCATACTAATCTTTCTATACCTTCTTTATCTGATTTTATTATTGAACGTTTCTTCTTATTAATGCTTTAGTATCATTATTAATTTCTTCCCACCAGTTATAAACATCTCCTTCAAAAGATGCAATTAGGTAGTCTATTCTTCTTTCAGTATTTTCCCATATATCATCTTTATTATATAAAAAGAATAATATCATTGATTTTGCCCAAGCTAATAAGGATTTCTTAATATCTATTTTACAATCTAAGTCTAATTTTGTTCCTCCATGGTTTATGAGTTTATTATAATCATCATTTGGTATAAATCTATCACTATATCTATTTCCTTTTGGTGGTTGTCTTTCTTTAATTCTATCATAATATTATTTTTGTGGTTTACTATACAAAGGTGCATAACTTTCATCTGGATCTGGTAATTCTGGTTTAGTTCTAGAAGTTCCTATTGTGGCTGGATTTGGTGCTCCTCTAGTATTCATTAAAACTTGGTATTCGTTTAAATTATCTATATTTAATTGGTCAAAATTTTCTATTAGTAAATCTATCTCTTCATTCATCTTTCTTTTGATCTTGTTCTTCTTTAGTGTTTTTATCTATCTTTAATTTTCCTATGGTTTTTTCTATATATTTTTGTAATTCCATTTCTTCTTCTAATATTTTTGGTAATATGTTTTTCCTTAATTCATAATCCATGCTTCCTGTTTCTGTGACGATTTTTTCTTGTTCAATGTGTTTCTTTCCTATCCTGATCATTTCTTTTTCTATGAGTTTTTTGTCTATTTTCTTATCTTTACTTTTATTATTTTATTTTAACTCTCTGATTTCAAGTTTTAATATATTTATGTCATTTCTTGCTTCTGTTAGTTCATTTTTAGCTTCTTTAATATCACTGATTAATGATTTTATTAATGTTTTTAAGTCTTCAAAATGTCTATCCATATTAAAATCTTCCTTTAATACTTTCTATTTCAAGTATGAGTTCTGATTGGTATTTATCATTTTTGCATGTTGTTATCATATATTCGAAAAATTTTAAATATGATTCTAACTTTTTCTTTCGTCTTTGAATTCTCCAATATTTTCTTAGTGTATTTTTATTTTTGGTCTTATCATATAATTCTGAATAAATTTTTTCTTTATTATTTAGAATTTCTTGTATTTTAGGTATTTATTTTAGTATTGTATTAAAGTATTCTCTTTTCTTTTTTATAGATTTTAATCTTAGGATTTCTTCTCTTTTTATTTTTCTTTCATCATTAATCATTTCGTATAAGTCTATTATTTGGTTACATATTATGTCTAATCTTTCATTTGTTTTTATATCTAAATATTTTTCTAATATAGGATCTGTCCTATGAAAATTTATATATCCAATTTATTTCTTTTTTATATAATTCTTCTGCTATGTTATAATTTAGTAAATCTAATATTTCTCCTATTATATATTCTTCTTTTATAATATCGAAATTTATTAGATCATATATTTGCATCCTTATGTTTTCGTCTAAATCTTTTAAAGCTCTTAAGATTTCTATTTTATAATTAGGGGGTAATATCAATCTTTTTGTAATTATAAATTATAGTGTATGTATTATATATTTGTTTTCATTTTTTGTCATGCAATATTTGTCCTTAAGATCTCCCATATGGCTCTGATACCATTTTGTGGGGGGTGCTATTAAGAGCGAACAAAAATCAAATAATATTATTAAAATATAAGGGTTATATATAAAATTTTATTTAAATGGTAGTTTGGTAAAAATTTTCCATCTGTATGCTAATCTGTAGAATTTTTCTGTACAAGAAGTTTTTCTGATGAGAATCGGGAAAGTCAAACCTCGATGTACGTACCCGTGGGACCCATGACGAGATCCGAAGTTGAAGATGTTCAAGATTCGAGGCTAAACAATGTGAATAAATCAAGAAAAGCAAGTCGAGAATCAAGTTGGAGCAAAAAAGAAGACGAAATTGGAAACAGCCAATTTCGGTCGACCGAAATATTTTCCAGTCGACCGAAACTCTGCATAGGATTTTGAATCAAGCCTCAGTCAGTATCGGATGAGCAGAGGTCGACCGAAAGTCCAGTTTCGGTCGACCACGAGATCGACCGAAATAAGTTCGGTCGACCGAAACTTATCTTTCGGTCGACCGAAAGTCCTCCAAAATGAAAAAACGGGGTTTTTCATGCAATTTCCACAAAAACGGAGTTTTTCTTGTAAATACCGAAATTGCACATTTTTCCCATTTTGTACATTATATTCTCATTTCTCTTCATTTTGTAAGATAACTTGGCTTGTTCATTAGAGTGCTCTTGAGAGCTAGGGCTTGAAGACCCCCTTTTGAGGTAAGGTAAAAACCTCTTGATCTTGTATCTCTTAGGAAATTAATCAACTTTATCTTGAGTATTGTTATTCTTGTGTTGTTGTTTATTTCCGCCACCTTGGAATTTGTTTTAATCTCTCCATTGGGCTAGGGTTTTGTTAATCCTTGAATTTTGGGGTTAGATTTAAACTTGGGTTAGGGTGTTTATCCATTTATTTACCACTTTAGCTTTCTTGGGTTGGTATTAAAATTGTTGTGGGAATTTTCGATCAACGCACCGAAGGGGTTCGCATCATTTTCCCTTTAAAAAATCATACACAAAGTTTTTGGGATAAAAAATGCAAAGTAAATTTGAGTGCCACTGTTTTAAAAAAAAAAGTGACACGACTTTCTCTATCAAACACAAATTAAAACTTTAAAATAGATTTATCATTTATGATACTGTTAATTTTATTCTACGTGTTATCTCTTTGTCATTATGTTTCTCTATAAATATAAAAAATAACTTTATTTTAGGAACATAAAATCCTATAAGTTGAAAGTGAGAAGAATTCAGAAAAGTGACCAACCCATGGTTTTTTTCAAATCACAAGGATTCGTCCCTTATAATCCAGGTAGAGTCGAGAGCTGAAGTATTCTTTAATGACTCATTGAAATCAATAAGTGTGTCATCTCCTACGACCATTGCCATAACAGCCAGTCAAATAGGAAAAATTGTCGTTAAAGTGACAAAATGTCACCCTTTTTTTTTTGTTATCTTCTCTCATGGAGTTGGCGTGTCTGCATTAAAGTTTTAGCATTCATTTAATAGGCTTGTCATCAAACGAATACAGTAAGTCATCATTGTGTAGTTTTTAATGCTAATTAATCGTGCGACGATTTACAAAGTGGCAAGACTTGTACGCAAATCGAAATTGGGAAACTTGATTATACCAAATCATGATTCTAAATTATCAAATTTGCAAGAAAATAAAAGTTGATGACCTAATTGCATCAAATTATAAATTTACGACTCATATAAAACTCTGTCCAAAGTTAGATGACCCACTCGTCCAAATTAACCCCTGTAAAACCCGAGTTTATGGGTTTGTAACTTTCTCCTTTTTCCTTCGAGTCATTGGCACCTTAAAGTATTAACCAGAATGGGTCTCATGAGTCGTCGACTTGATTGCTTAAGTTTATGCTAAAATCTTCTTAGTATAAATAAATGCCGTCACTTCACAGTTGTTATCGGCAAAGACTTACCTAGCCCCCGTGCAGGGCCGGACTTGCCTTGAGGCGCATGAGGCCGCCGCCTCAGGGCCCATGGGCCTATATTTTAGAGGCCCTTTTTTTTCCAGCCCAAATAGGCTCAACCCACTGAAAAATTGGACAAAAGTGAAGCTCGGTTATCAGAACACAGAACACTCCTCCTCGTCACTCAGTGCCGGCTTGAAGTCCGACTCACTCTTCCACCACAACGCTTCCAGCTTCTTCACTTCACCCTCGTCGACGGTCGATCATCGCCTGCCGCTACTGCCTTGGATTCGTTTCACCGGCGCGCGCTGCGAGCTTGCGGCGCTGGTGATTTTCTTCCAATTTCAGACGGCTAACCGCTAACTTCTTCAAGTTTCCATTTTTTTTTTCTCAGTATTAATTTTTTTTGGGTATTATTAGGCTCCATATTCTTCATATTGATCATGTATGTGTTGAAAATTGAATCTTGGATTAGTTAATTACATTATTAGGTTTTCTGTTTTCTACATAGGGCGCTCCCTCTTATTTCGATTTTCCCAATTTTATTTGTTGAAATTTGAGTAGTTAAGATGGATTATCAGATTTAGACCTGTGCTAAGTGTCATATTCATCAAAACTCTAAAATATCCCTATTTCAAGAATGGAGTGACTTACATGGTTAAACCTTAAAGAAATCCAGAAAATTGCTTGAGGATTCCTATTACACTGCCTAGAAGCATTATTATTTTTTTTTTTTTGAATTTGAAGTGGTGAATTGTTGATTCACCTTAAATTTTAAGAGTAATATTTTTTGATATCATGGTCAGGGTTTAACACTAAATTTTAGCGGTTCTTAGATTTAATTGAGTAAATTTCTTATTTTATTTTTTTCAAGTATTTGAGACTCCGAAAATTAGATAGACGTATATATCAGCAATGTAAGACATCTAATGATCAAAGTTAAATGTTTGAGTGCATAAGACAATCATTTGACATATGGGAGCTTTCCTTTTAACTGAAGCCATATAACCTACAAATCCCCCAATAATTCTCTCTTGCAGGATAGGTTAACACTCACACAATCTGGTGACAAACTCCATTTTATCAAAATCCAATACAGAAAAGCATATATTCTTTGGGGACTTTTTACAATGTATGATGCACAATTTTTTATCTTCCCATGCACGATAACTTTTTCGAAGCATTACCTTAAATGCAGTTAAGAATTAGGAATTATTATTAGATCAATTATTTTTTAAGTTCTCTTTGATGACTCTCATGGTATAAAAAATAAAGGAATGAAAGCACGATTATTCTTTTGAAGGAAGGTGAACTTGCAACTTTTTGCTTTCTAATTCAAATTTCTATTGGGATAAGTTTCTGGTTGAACCTTGAATATCACAAGAATCTAATATAATAACTCATTTGCGATCGAAGGATAATTATTTAAGTAACTAGAAGTAAAGCATGGAATAAAACAAGCGGGGACTTTATGCTGCCAAGTTTAAGTTTCTTGAGACTTTAGAGTGAAAGCACATACTTCATATGTTTCTCTTATTCTTACAACAATCTTCAATTTTTTTCTTGGAATCTTATCAGACTTCTATTTAGGCATTGAAGATTTTAAGTGGGGAATAGCCTTCCAAACCTGTAAATGTGTATAGAAACAGTTTGTTGCAATATATGTAAATATTGTGTATCATTCCAAGATGTGAAACTAAATCAATTATTCCCCGTAAAACTTTTCTAGTAGAGTTTTTAAACTTTTCTTGATCATCATTTTTAGGTGTAATATCGAACAATGCCTCCTAAACATCAGTCTGGAGCTCAAAAGAGAAAAAGAAACAAAGGAAAACTGCATTAATTCAAAGTCAAGCGGGAGATATTAACAAATACTTTAATAGAAACATAGAAGAAATACATGAGACAGTGGTGATTGGAGATGAACATGAGATTGTGGATTTGAATGAATCGAGTGATGAAGTTGTCAACATTGATGAATTGCATGACAATGAGGGAGCTCGACCTGAAGAGATGGATCAAACAGAAGGTTCGATTTTGAATTTAGAGGATCCCGTGAATTGAATAACATTGATCAGAAACTGATCGATTATTTAGTAGAAATGGGTCCAAAGAGAGTGGATGGTCTTTTGTTTCCTAAAGATAGTAACAATATGCACTTTGATTCATCATATTACACATGGGTACTGACAAATGGGCAGACATGTGATAGACGATGGATGGTATATTCTGTTTCTCTAGATAAGATATTTTGCTTTTGTTGCAAATTGTTCAAGACGCAACAAATGATGGATACACAGACTGGCATAATGTGCATAGGAGTATTAGAAATCATGAAGTTAGTAAGGACCATATGGATTGCTTGTTTACTTGGATTGATTTGGAAAAGAGGCTGAAAAAGCAACAAACAATTGATCATAGAGTGCAACTTCAAATCAGCAAAGAGAGACATCATTGGAGGCAAGTTTTAACAAGAATAATCTCCATTGTGAAAAGACTAGCCAAAAATACTTTGGCCTTTCGAGGAAGTGATGAGAAGCTCTATGATGAGAACAATGGTCTATTTTTACAAATGATAGAAATGGTTGCTGAGTTTGATCCAATAATGGAATAACATGTTCGACGTGCCCAAGCACGGGAAATTCAGTATACATACCTTGGACCAAAAATTCAAAATGAGTTGATATTGACTTTGGCAAATGAAGTGAGAAGTGCAATTATTGAGAAAGTCAAACATGCAAAATATTTTTCAGTCATTCTTGATTGTGCTCCAGACGTGAGTCATGAGGAACAAATGTCACTAGTGCTACAATGTGTGGATGATTCGACAGACATGCCGAAAGTAGAAGAATATTGGATAGAATTTTTGAAGGTAGATGACACATCAGGACTTGGATTGTCAATTGAATTGAAAAATGTGCTAACTAGACTTGGACTTGACATTGAGGATGCAAGACGACAAGGGTATGACAATGGAGCTAACATGAGTGGAAGACACAAAGGTGTACAAAAAAGAATACTTGAAATGAATCCTAGAGCTTTCTACACTCCATGTGGTTGTCACGGTCTTAATTTGGCTATTGTGGATATGGTGAAATGTTGTTCTAAAGCAAAGTCATTTTTTGGAATGGTGCAACGCATCTACACATGGTTTTCTTCTTCTCCAAAAAGATGGAAAATTTTTAAAGATATGGTGCCCGGTTTGACTCTTAAGGCATTGTCCAAACACGGTGGGAAAGTCATGTTGAGAGTGTAAAAGCTATAAAAGAGCAAACTACACAGATAAGAGATGTTTTATATGACTTGGCAGAAAAAAGGGAAGATTCTAAAAAAAAAAGTGAGGCTGAGAGCTTGGCGATGTATGATTGGGAGAATTTTGAATTCTTACTTGGAATTGTGATTTGGTACAAGTTGTTGTATGCTATCAATAGTGTAAGTAAATTTCTTCAATCTGAAGATATGAATATTGGCCTTGCAATCAACCTCTTACAAGGACTCATTGTATTTCTTGATGATTATAGAGAACAGGAGTTTGATAGTGCTATATGTGAAGCTAAACAAATGGCAAGTGAGTTGGGAATCGAACCTAAATTTCGAGAAAAACGCACCATTCGAAGAAAGAAACAATTTGATGAAAGTGGTAGTGGCGATGTAACACAATCAGGTGAAGAATCTTTTAGAGTTGAATACTTTTTGTTTGTAATTGATCAAGCGCAATCTTCCCTTCAAGTCCGGTTTGAGCAGTTTAAATAATATGAAGAAACTTTTGGATTTTTGTTAGATTTAGAGAAGTTAAAGAGGGAGGAGCCGCTAACTAGTTTACAGAGATCTTGCAAGAAGTTTGAGAAATTTCTAAGTCACAATGAATGTTCAGACATTGATGGTGAAGAGTTATGTTCAGAGTTGATGGTTGTGAGATGTTATTTAACAAGTGAAAGAACGGAAATTGATGTGCTACTTTTTTTGGCTAAATTGAATGGTCTTTTCCCAAATACTTATATTGCTTATAAAATTTTGCTAACCGTACCAGTAACTGTGGCATATGCAGAAAGAAGCTTCTTCAAGTTGAAGTTGATCAAGAATTACCTTCGATCAACTATATAGCAGGATATATTAAATGGACTGACAATGTTGTCTATTGAGAAAGAAATGGTTGAACAACTTGACTACACTGATTTGATCAATATTTTTGCTTCTAAAACAGTTAAAAGAGTAGTGTTTAAGTAATTCTTTTGAACATTTTGTACCTTTTGATATTACAATATAAGTATTTGGAATATCATATTTTGTTGGTTGTGTTTATGTTAGTTAATAGTTTTGAATTTTTTTTACTTTTTGCAATTTTATGGTGAATTTGCATATTATTTAGTACATTTGTCTTCTGTGAATATGAGTTTTATTGTTGTTTTTCAGCCTATCCAAAAAAAAAAAAAAAATTCGAATCCCCGTAAAGCTCAGGGCCCATTCTTTCAAGAATAAAGTGTTCGTCTCAAGCCTTCAAAATCGCAGGTACGGATCTACCCTGTGTTTTTGGAGAAAGGAATTTTGTAATAATGATTTTAGGAGAATGTGCAGTTAAGAAATAGAGAAAAAAAATATTTAAAGTGTAAAATTATTTATTGGAAGAATGTGTAGTTAAAAATAAATTTTAAAAAAATGAGATTCAAATTGAGACTTTATAGAGACGGAAACCTTTGTAGCCATGTTAGGTATCTTGTCAAAGTTGCTTCAAGACCTTCCACAGATAGTGCCAAGTCTCCTCTTTCTCATTCAAATTTCGTCCCACTATTGTTGATTTGGCTGAACTTTACGAAACCTGCTTTCTAGAAAATATAACTGATTCAATTCGATGTTTCGTACATATCCTTTGAAACTCATTTTCAACGTGATAAAATAATTTTACAAGTGGATTCATATCTTCTCCATATTTTTTAACCGTATATTCTCCAAAAAAATCTCTATTCATAAATTCTATTCTCAAAAAATCTAAATGAAACGGGCAACGAGTATGAATAACCTTTTTGTTGATAAACCATAACTTTTCAAACTCAATCTTAAACATCCATTCTTAATCAATCCCATAATTTTTTATTTTTCAAATATTTTTAAACTACACATTCATCAAAAAATAAAAAAATACAAAAATTAAAACTTTTCACGTTACCAAACATGCTCTAAAGCTCAATTTGTTAAAAGTTTTGTTTAAAAAAAAATGTTTTTATATGTTTTCAAAATAAAATATATGATTGAAAAGTGAAAAAAAAAAATATTTTTTATTAAAAAGTGATTTGAGAAACTACGTTATTTAAAAATAGGTTTTTAAACAAATTTGTCAAACAGAGTAAGTTACTCCATCCAAAAGCAACATGTACATTATTATCAAAATACGTCACATTTTTTACTTACCTGTTCAATAATAATGTAGCAATTATAAGTTACACATCATTCTTTTACACAATCATTACAGTTATAAACTAATTTATAAAAAATACAATTTTTCAAATCACTTTTTAATCATACACATTTTCTCTTTCCAATTTTCAACCATACATTTTACCTTTAAAAAGTCAAAAAAACAAAGAAAATATGCAGCCGAACAGTCCATTAATTTATTTATATTTTGGAGGTAAAATGTGTGATTGAAATTTGAAGAGAAAAAATGTATATGATTAAAAAGTAATTTAAAAAATTATATCATTTATAAATTGATTTATAAATTGTAATTATTGTATTAAAAAATAGATGGTTATAAACAAGAAAAAGGTAACATCTCCAATCACATTAAAACAACCATTTACTTACTTTAAAGCACATCTTTTGGCAGTACCTCCTTTCCTCTTATGTCACATGCAAATGTGCAATAATTAAACAAGAACTGACGAACAATCTGAAGTAACAAAATGGAATGGAATTATACCAGTGAGAAATCACCCTTAGCAATCAGCAAATCAATAAATACTCGGTTGTTTGTCGAGCAAAATACATGTGGTTCTTGTGATACAAAGTTAACTATAAGTGGGTTTTTACAACAGAACTTCGAGACCGAGTAATTAAGAATTTTAGAGGCACGTTTTGGAACAATGGAAAGAACGATGGAAACCGGAATTTCAGGATTGTGTTACATAATGCTATTCTAAATCCTTGTAGCAGTTAGCTGGGGGATTCACCCTCGACTGTTTCTTTGGTTGATGTCTGGACATGGGAGTTCTTAAATTCCTCGAACTGCAAAAAAGAATTTATGGGAAGATGAGGAGAGGTGATTACTATTACGAGGCGCAGGATACAAAAATAATGGAAGCACAAAGACTTATCTTTTTTGCTTAATCTACGATTTTACAAGTTCTACACAATGCCCTCGACATTCAAGTTCAATAGCTTTGTTTATTTGCACGATGGAAATTTGTCAAAAACCTTCTGAGTCTTCAATTTGGAAGTGATTTACGTGCAAAATCACTACCATCTCTTCAGAACGGTCCATTGGTCCTCCAAGAGACCCCAAAAGAAATAAATACCTAGGGTATAAAGTGCTAAATGGACAAACTTATAAGGAAATTCAAGCAAGGCCAATGACTATAGATTCTCTCTGATCCATTAACTGAAACTTCATCTGATTTTGGCAACTTGAATGAGAAGTATAAAACAATTACTATTAGGTTATTTGAACATAAATATTAGGGTTTATTTTTATAAAAAAATGACCATTTTAATTTTAATGGACTAAAAGTAACAAAGGCCGCCTGCGTTAAAGAACTTGCAACAGTGGAAAATTCTGTTTGTGTTGATTGATTCTCAAGGAGCATTTTGATTGCATGAGAATTATTGACCAAAAGAAAGAAAAAATATTCTCACTCTTACAGGCTGAAAGAAATAACTGCGGCAGAAAAAATAAACAAATTAGGTCATACCTCTTGGCATTTTTCTTGGTGCACACCTAAAAGCTCATTGTATCGTATCTGTAATTCAGACATTTCAGCTTGCAACTTTTCATAGTCAGACAGACTAGGACCACCTAATTTTTGTTGGATGAACCTGCATACACAGAAATATCAGCAGGTGTAAATTATATGATTATTGCTTCAGCAAAATTATTTTAAGAGAGTATATGTCACGAGAGCTGCATTTTGTCACAAACGGGAGCAGGACAACTAAGAAACGAAATGGATGAGGAGGCAACTATTTTCCCTGATCAATTGAAATACAACATGTTCTTTCTTGCCTTTTGGAACCAAGCTCACCGACACACATGAAACACTTGACTCTTAAAACTACAACTGGACTAATCTTATTGTTCAGGCATTTTTGCACCATATTGATACTAGAAACACAAGAAAAAACAATGATCATGGGTTGCTTGTGATACACTCACTCAACAGCTGAGGAAGGCTTGTCATTCTGTTCATATAGAGCAACGAGCACTACAATGAAAAGAAATTTTTTATCAAGGGGAACCCTGTTTAGAAATAGAACGCTATTTTAAGCCAAAATAAAGGTTAAAATAATTCAACCTTTTGTCAGAGCATCAAGAACTCCACTGGATTCTAGGTACTTTCTAAACGCTTCCTTCTTGGCTTCCTTTTCCTATCAAAAGACTTAAATGATGAAAAAAAATGGGAAATTTTGAAAACAGAAAGAAAGAATCATGTCCGCATATCGAGTAACAGAATATAGAAGAGAAAGAGAAGTGAAAAATTAGCAATCAAGTTAATTTAGATCAAGTGCCAATTGAACACGTCATATTTATATAATACTTCAATCCTTGTTATATACTGTTCTCGTAGTGTATGCAAGCGTATTGGATCCCAAGACACACATGGGGATCACTGTCTTAGCAAAATATTGCAATGAGATCTCAGCTATGGATCAAATGATTGGCATGAAACAAAACTAAGAAACTAACCCTTAAAGAATGAACACATCTTAACGCACTCTTATGAATAATCTCAGTCAAGGTAATTGTCAACATATTAAATTTAGTAAATGAAAGAGGATACATTTAAGTTGCAATATGATTACTAGACATATTTCATAAAGTTGTCAGGATACCAGTAAATCTCCAAATTTTAAGTGGGTTTAGCCCCTCTCCCACCCAATAAAATAATTATTTCTGGAGTCCACACTGCTCCCTTCTCATCACAGTCCACTACTCCGAAGTCCATTCATGATGTCATCCAAATAATGATCAAACTGGGGATTCACCTTGTGAAGTGTGTTGAGGCTGGTCTAACCCAAACCAACACATTGTTTTGACAAAGGACAGACACTTACTTTTCCACATTTATCAAGTTGACAGAATCGAGTTGGTTACTCAAATTGTTTATCAAAATTAATTCTCACAAATGTGCTAAACTGCTTCGGAAAAAAATTACAAGTACCATATGAAAAGTTTATACAATGTGTTTTAACTATTTCTGACTTTAGGGTAATAACTTGTGACATTTACTACCCAAAACCTACATTAAGTTGGTACCTAGTAATAGGGCTTGTACATTTAAACATTTTCTATGATGTGTAACATTGTAAACTAAGCAAATTTCGAGAGAACGAATATATCATAATCAATTCGGATTGAGGCACCCGGCCAAAGTGAAGAATGCCTACATAGCATTTGACTATCCATCCTAAATAAAATATAACTCCATGATCCAAAAGTTTCAAAGTTAAGGTGAACACCCCCCATGTTTCCATACAGATAGGAATCAATTCCATTTTTCATTTTATTTCAAATTTATCTTATAAGAAAAAAGTCTCATATAAACTATTGTATAGACGTGCCTTTTTTCTTGAATGCAATGAGTTTTAATCATTATTTTAATGACGAAAGTAAACTTTAGTAACAAAAAAAGTAAAAAGGATAAATTTTCCATTTTGTTTCTGAAAATCTAAAGATAAATTTCCAATTTATGTTCCTATGTAAATTATTGTAGATAATAAAACCCAAAATTCAACGAATATTGAAATACCATGTATCGATACTTCTAAGACCTTAGCAACTAAAATGGAACCCAGATGCCTTACACTTCAGTTACCGCAAGACAAAGAGAACATACCAAAGCCTTATCAATAGCATAATCCACAGAATCCAAGCAACAAGAAATTCCACAAGAATATATTCAACCAAACAAATAGAACGGCAAACCCGTGTTGTACAATTTAAGATTCAATGAATATTGCTCCGAACGATCCCGTTCACAAAAAGATATCCGCCTTTAGACAATGTAATGAAATATGCTAACAATCTCCCTCCACAAAACCATAACATCTTCTAAAACTTCAAGCTTATGATTCATCAAAATAAACAAAGTTTAAACTTGAACAGATGGTTTAAAATAATAAATATGCATCCATTTTCATCTATAATGCTGCAGACTTTGATTTGTAGCAAACAATTGAGATTAATTGATTAGAATGGACTGAAACTTACCATAGTCTTCCAATTGCACTGGTGACTTCAATTCGCAGACAAGACCCCCTTTTGTGAGAGAGAGTGTGTGTGTGTTTGGGGGGAGAGAGAGAGCAGATTGGTAAAAATAATCTTTCGGGAAATATCATTTTCATATATATGCCTACCCCATTATTTCAATTTATAATTTGATTTTTGAAATCTATATATTTATATTTATTATTATTATTATTATTATTATTATATATATAAAAACAGAAGTGCCGTCAAAAAAATTTTTCCACCCATTTTCAATTTCTATTTTTGGAATTTTTTTTTTTTCAATTAAATTTCCGGAATTGGGAAATGAGTTGTTGACAATTAATGAGACATTTAATGTGGGAAAGTGTGTAATGCATTGTAAATAGACACTTGATTACATGTATTAAATGTTAATAGTTTGTCTATATATATATATATATATATATATATATATATATATATATATTATTTTAGGGAACAATATTCATATAACACATTTTTTTAAATTTACACCATAGTTTAATTGTAAGATAGATCTTCGGTGTTTGTTTTGTTTTGCTTTTATATTCCTAACTTTTTTTAATCGCATTGTTATTTATAACATTCAATTAATTAATAAATTTTATTTCTAATCGCAATTTCTATTCAAATATTCTGATAATTTGCATTGAAAGGATGTGCAAATATTTTTTTTAACTTTTGTATTAATTATTTATTTTGATTATTTAAAAATATGAGAGATAAATAAGTGTTTTTCGCCAACAAAACAAATATATTGAACAAAAATCGTCTCAAAAGACAAGATGTGGAAATTAATAAAGAGTTGATGATAAAAAAATTATAAAAATTTTTAATATAACTATTATAATTTGAAGTAGTTTTATTGTTTATAAAATTTTAATATAATATTATTTTTTATGCATTTTATATACGGGAGAAATTATGTATAAGCATTAAAAATTAACAAGCACTTATCAAAATTCATATTGTTAAATTGCAACTTCCGTACATCATTTTTGTTTTCCAGTCTAAAATACTTTCCAAAAACTGGAATGCATCAATATTCATCATTAATTGCTTTATAAAAAATAAATTTTATAAAGAAATTAATACATTTGGAAAACTACAGATTAACTTTGAAAAACAAAAATAACTTTACTTTTTCGTGCATTATTTGTGCATTAATTAGATTAATATTTTATTAAAATTTAATATTTGTTCTTTTTTGTTTAGTTAAAAATATTAGTGACAAATAAGTTTGTTTACACTTCTTAATAGATTTTTTTTTCCAGAAAGCAGTAATATTTTTTTTTAGAAAACGGTGACTATTCATTTTTTTTAATTATTTGAATTAAACTTGCTTGCATCAACGTAAGAGGTACTCATGATAATTAATAATTTATTGAAACTAAAACTAATTATTATGTCATCACATTGATATACATTTGAATGGTATTATGGAAATCATTTTACATAGTGAAATTAATTACTATGTTATGGATGACGTGTTGACTGCATTTGGTCCCTATTTGAGACTCATTATTTGGAATAATGTGATTTTGAATAGTAAATTTTTTGGAGAATATGTAGTTAAAAATTGGAGAATATTTTTGGACTTATGTGGAGATTATTTTATTGGTATAATGTGTGGTTGAAAATGAGATTTAAAAATAATAGGTACCAAATAGGGGCTTGATGATGCGTTTTGTGCAATGGGAAATGAAATTGAAATTATTAAGGATATTCATTTTAATACTTAAAAACGCAACTCCAAACAATGTGTAAATATCTGTTATTTTCGATAAAAAATAATATCAATTTTTTATTGAACAACAACTTCATTTTTTATTTTTTTTTGTGAAAAAATGTGGAAAACTTAATAATTATTTACTACTTAAATATATAAATTGATTTTTATTACTCAAAGAAGCTATTATAATTTGAAGTAGTTTTATTGTTTGTAAAATTTTATTAATTATTTTAATATATTATTTTTATGCATTTTGTGTACGGGAGAAATCTTATCTTAATCATAATATATTATTATTATTATTTTATTATCTATAGTATATATTAAACCACAATAGCCGTAAAAAAAATTTCCCGCCCACTGTCACTTATTTTTTTTGAAACATTATTTTTTTTTCCTAATTTCCGATACAATTGTTTAACATTAATTAGCAACTTGAATATGTATTGGAATAGGTGGAAGACGTGTCATGCCAGTGACCTTTCATTTGTTGATGTTGAATTGATTAATGAGGTGTGGATGGGAAATGACTTTTCATTTTTCCATTCATATTAAATGCTGGATGCAATTTTTTTTTGGCTTAAGTATTAATTAGTATTAATACATTTTTTTTGAATAAAACAAATATAAGATTAATTTTAATAATTGTCTAAAAATTATATGATCTAAAATTCTCGGTATAATTTTTTGACCTTCAATGTTATCCAGTTGCCATGTCATGATAATTGCAAGATTTGTATAAGTATTATTTTAACTACTTGATTTTATATGTAAAACTATAATGTTATTGGTTAAGAATGAATAATATATTTTTAATAATTCTTAATTTTAATAGTTGTGTAAAGGTTATATGGTACGATTTTTGCTATAATTTTTTTACTCCAACATTGTCGATTGTTATATCATGATAATTGCTAGATTTATGAAATTGTTATTTTGACAACTTGATTTTATAGGTGAAAATATAATTTTATTGGTCAAATGCAAATATTTGTGGGTTAAGATTCAGCACGCTTTTATAATTATTATGATTTTTATTTTTGAATGAAAAATTTAAAGCTTAAATACGAGAGGAGAATGCATAAACAATTAGAAATATATTGATACATTCCACATAATCAATATTGTATCCATAATATTAAATAAAAAACATGATACACCATTAAATAAACTACTAAATTTGGATTTTCTTTGAAGTTGACCATAACTCATAAAAATTATTGAAATTAACAATCATTTTTATTGGTCAAATACAAATATTGATTCTTAAGATTAAACAAAAGTTTATAATTATTGTGATTGATGTTTCTGAAAGAAATTTAGATAAAATGTTAAATACGTGAGGAAAATGCAAAAATTGTGGTTAAAAGCGAATAATATTCTTTTAATCATTCTTAATTTTAATGGTTGTGTGAAGATTATATGGTATACCATTTTCATTATAATTTTTTTTGTCACCAACATAGCATGTTGTCATATCATGATAATTGCTAAATTTATGTAATTATTATTTTGACTACTTGATTTTATAATTAAAAATATAGTTTTATTGGTTAAATACAAATATTTGTGGGTTTAAGATTAAGCACACATTTATAATTATTGTGATTTATATTTTTGAATCAAAATTGGAAAAACTTAAATACGAGAGGTATAAATCATGAGAAATAATTGATACCTTACACAATATATTTATATTTGACGAATACTTTAGTATTATTTACTAATGTATTAAGTAAATTACTAAAGTATCCGACAAACATAGCATCCTCAATATCTCACTTATTTTTATTTATGGATTAAAATGGTGTAGTATTGAATTTATAATGCTTATACTAAACTTAAAAGAAAAGTGTTGACATATTTTATTACAAATCAAATTTGTATTTTCAATTGGAAAATTGCATTCGTATAGGGCCTGTACCTGTAGGATTACTCTTTTCAATATACCAAAATTATTCACTAATTTTACAATATATTTTGTACGATACAATATCCGTGCATCGCACGGGTGATGCACTAGTTTTAATGATTAAAAAGTGATTTGAAAAATTAAAAATTGTAAGTTGACTTTTTTGAATGATTAAGATTAATTACTATAGAAAAAATTTGTAAAAATAATGTGGCTCAAACAAGGGCTATATATAATAACTATTGCAAAATAATTGAATTGATGTTTGAGCCAAGTTATGCCTCGTTCGATAGAGATTTTAATTAAGATTTTAATATAAGTTAAAATTAATATTTAATTGTAACCACATATTTTATAATAAAAAAAAAATTGTAGATGTTTTTGTAGTTGTCCAAAGAGAAATCATTAGAGTTACGAAGATTCTTTCAGGAATGATCTTTTCCAAGCATTTAGAAATTTAGCAATAATTATCCTCGCTGAAAATATTTTGTAAGTTCTACTTTGACATTTTTAATTTGTTGACAACCACTTGTAATTCATGGACTTGGGGAAAAATGAGATGTTATCCAAAAATCTATGATTAAAATATTTTGTAATTAAAAATTTCTTAGTATATTCTTTCTCCACTTTATGAAGTTTATATTTGTATTTCAACTCGCCAAAAATTTCCTTTTGCCGAAATGGTTTTGGTGTATAGATCATACAAATAATCCGACAAGGATATGTGACCACGATAAATTAATTCATTTCCTTGTCTTTTCTTTCAACCATTATGTTATCCGTATCCATCTTTGTTGGTTCCGCTAGAGATTTCAAGTCCAGTTCCAAAATGTAAAATATATACAAAGCGGTGAGTAGGAACTTCAACTTGTCGTGCAACGTGTGACATTAGTGTCATCGAACCTATCAAGCCTCACAAGATCTTGATTCAAGATTCATCAATTTGATAATGACTAGAGTTGTTTCATTCTCCATGATGAATATAGTTTGAGAATGTTGCCAATAGAAGATAGGAAATGGAGAAATAACAAAAAATTGAACAAGAAATTTAAGAAGGCTCAAATGCGTAGAAAATTGTCATCAAACTATATTTGTTCTTATTGGGATTTGAGATTGCTTTGAAGGATTATAGCAAATAGATTTGTATGATTGATCAAGTCTTCAACTAAGTTCAAAACTTCAAACAAAGCAAACTAAAAACTTGAAAAACTAAGGAACATTTTTGTAATTGAGTTTGATCTTTGAAGAAATTGGATCACAAAGTGTATAATATGATTTTTGATGTATTTGATTCATCACATTATCTCCTACTTATAATGTCCCAATCATCAATTACAAAATGATGCATGAAATTGGTGAAAATGTACCAAAAACTCAAAAACTTGTTGGGATTAAAATCACAATGGTAAGAAAAACTGTGTTGGGTAACTGTCAGCACTAATCATGGTGGTCGTCCAGCAGAAACACCTAGTATCAGTTGCGGGTGGGGCAAGCTTGGTGATCGCCTTGATCAATTTCTAGGCGATTGTCCGGTCCGTCCGAGTAGTCCGAATATACTTTTTTAACTTATTTTTTGGCATGATTTTGAACCCCACCTATTACAATAACATTGATACACACACTCTCAATTCATTTTTAAACAATATTTTCCAATAGTCCTTTCTATTAAATTCTTGAAGTTAAAAGGGATTGGGGTGAACAAAGTATAAGTTTGCTTAACTAATCTCTTAATAGAGCTGTAACTTAAAAGTTCCCAAGACTATATGCTAAGGTAAGGAGGTTGTGACTAATTTATGACGAGTACAATCAATAGAAAGAAAAATAGAAGAAAGATGAATCGAGGTATGTCATAGCAAATCTCCATAAAATAGATGTAATCCCATGCATTGGTGCCAACAAAATTATTGGACGTCTGTCTTCCAAGTCGGTATTGTACTATACAATTCTTCCAAGTCGAACCGAAGTATTGACATGTATTACTGTTGAAGGGAATTTACACAAACTAAAACAATCAAACGAAATTTTATTTCAACAAAAGAAAAAGATCAAAATATTTTATTGAGAGTTTAGAAATCAATTTATCTTGAATTATTTCCGGGAAGAAAATGGAATGAAACAATTCAATTTGTAAATTCATTGTGTATTTTCCGAATAAGTGCTCCTATTGGCATGAATTAATTTGGATCATAAGATTATACCATTTAAACTGAATCGTGATCTAGTAGTTCACTTCGCACCCTAGCAAAAGATCATGACTTTTCATTATACACATTTTGCAATTGAAAAATCATAAATAGTCATCGAACTTTAGCAATTCGTGTCATATCTATTAAATATTATTGAATCAAATAGATTAAAACCATTAATTCCAACAAATGTTTCATATATCAACCTTAGTTACAAGGCAACATGATAGCCTCGTACATGGAGTGCCCTAAGAATGCTTGGCAAAGAGCAAACAAAAAAGTTATAATTTCTCTTAAGATTTGTCATATGATTAGGTCGATTATTTTGTACATACTTCTGAAAAAGCCTTTGTTTGGCAAACTGTGTTTAAATAACACATTTCTCAAAATCACATTTTTAACCACACACATTTTCTCTCTCTATTTTTCAGCCACATATTTTAACCTGTGTTCGACGGCTAGAAAGCTACCATTATTTTTGGTTATTTGTATTTTCAAGGTAGGATTTGTATTTTGAAAAATGTGTTGTTAAAAAGTTGTAATGTAAATTATAATGTTTATAAATATTGGTTATAAACATTTTGCTGAATACACTATACAGGCTTAGTATTTATTAAAAAAAAAAATTAACAAACGGAGAAGTAATACCTGTGGATCAACATGGATAAAAAGTGTGTGTGAGTTGATAAATTAACAGGCACTACTAAGAAAACAATCAAGCTAGTGTTTGATTTAGATAAGAATCAAATTTTTAAATAAAATTTGCTAAAAATTGTGGATCCCATGTGTAATTTAAATTAATGATTAACCTTGACTTAAATTTTAATTCACTTCCATAATTGAACCAATTATGAGCTGTATCTGCCAAATATATTGTTTTTTAGTTCTCATAATTTCAGCAAAAAGCACATCAACAATTTTATAGGGGGTATGAGAAATCCAGGGTGCTACTATTCCAATTTAAGAGCAATGAAATTTTTGTTAAGGGAAAAAAAGAAAAAAACCCTATAATTATATACATTTCAAAATAGCTAATATTACACACCATATCCAAAGATCGATAACATAAAAATATCAGTTCAGTTAATTTTCTTCTCATGTATGTTTTGGCTGGAGTTTGAGGTGCCATAGTATATGCTTAATGAAGAAAAAACGCTTTTAGCTTACATGAAAACAAAAGGTGTAGATCAAAATGGAATTTTTTTTTTAAAAATTGATTACAATTACAAAAGTGAAGGTCAGAATGTAAACCTATGTTTTTCAGGAGAGTGTGTGGCCAAGATGGAACTGTATTAAGGTTAGTCAGATCGAGGCAGCAAAAAGCTGAATCCCGAGTTCTCACGGATTAGTGCTGGAGGTTCAATATCAGAGATATCAATTGGTTCCATGGACTTGGAAACGTCATCAACTGAAAATGGTATGCTGCAAGCGATTATCAAGAGAAATCAAAACTTGGCTAAAAAACCGACATAAGAACATTGCAGCGATAGCAAGAGAGTTGCAAAAATATGAACTTGACAATGCTAACCTGGAATCATCGTCCAACAGAAAAGAATTGCTTACTGCATTATTTGAATCTTCAGTCATTAACACCCTCATTTTGGATATAACCTGTGTGCAGTAGCAAAAAATCATGAATGACATTAATTTGCCCCTAGATATATGTATTGTACAATGAAAATACTCTCTTTTAGAAGAAATTGACTGTAATCTAGTTCGAGTAATGGGATCCATAGAAACTTACATTTGAAGACACACTGTGTGTGCCGTATTTGTCATCCCAGTACATTGTACTGATCCGATACAATTGTTGAATGCTTAGCACCTATAAGAAAGAGAAAGGCCAACTCATCAAGGCAAGATTTGATGTAAATTTAACCGTTCCTATGTTATTGGATGAAGAAATTGACTTACTGGGCAAAGGTCATTACTTATTTCATCCAGTGTTTTCTTTGGCTTTAGGTGGACAACCTGGATTGAAGCAATTTCTTTGTTAAGATAATTGTGTCATTAATTATTTTCCTTTAAATAGAAATAGAACAACCAATGTGTGTAAGAGCATCCAGCAAAGATAAAACAAGTGGAAAATTGTATACCAAAAAACCAATGGCTTGTCTAATATGCTTCAGTTCGTCCCAAGCTGAACCTGCATACTGCAATGTTTTGAATTATTTCATTTAGAAGAATTTGTCAAATCCCGAAATTAAACAACATAAAACTGCAAGTACCACATCAGTTGCATTGTAACACCAATGCTCCAATTCAGCCAGTCCAGCTTTAACATATTCACCATTACTAAATGAACAGCATTCTCGTCTTAAAAGAAGGCTGCAGCCAACATACAGTTAAGTTACACTAGAATATAAGGAAACAATTTTTACATGCAGACATGCAGTACAAAAGTAAGCAACATTGAAATAGAAGGAAAAAAATAAACTCCACCTGTTAAATAATTGAACATTGATGAAAGAAAATATTTGTGTGAACACTTTACGGACTAAAAATGGGGGTACCTGACAAAAAATACAAAAAACATAAAATGTAAGGTTCATTAATATAGATAATCTACACTCCAGGCAAAATTAAGTGTCCAAATCAGCAGATGAAAAGAGCTGAACGGTGTCAAAGACACATTAAAGTCAGATAATTTTTTCACCGTTTTTCCCTAAATAATTTTGCAAAGCCAGGTTTAAGCTTGAAAATAATCATCCAACGATGTCTACAAGCAAACATTTCAGCTTTAGCTGGGACATGGATTATACTAAAGAATTTAAGTAACAGAGAGTTTACACACATGATTAGCTTTTAAAGTGTTCAAGAAATTTCCAAGGCTCTTCACAATTCCTTGCCAGTGAGCAATTAAAGCTTGCTGGGCTGCCGTGTTCGGAGCAGATCTTGATGATCCCTTAACTAAGCTTGCTCTAGAAGTTCTAGGTGCCTATTAGAAGATCCAGACAAATTAATACAGATGATGAGAAAAAAGAATATATTTGATTCTTCCCAACAAAATGGAACCTGATGAGTCTACACAACTAATTTGAATACCTGAATACATAATCCAAGCAACGGCGAAATCTCCTTCTTCAAATTATCCCGAATCATTCCATAAATTTTCTCCACATACGCAGTGAGTTGCTGCTTGAAAAGCAATGCAGGGTATTTGGCTTCTACTTGGCGTAAGGTCTCAACTCCACCAGGAAAACCATTCACAAAGGAGATATTTACTCCATTAGGGCTTCCTCGGAAGCTCTAAAAATAAATAATAGTGAGTGTCTGAAGTAGATGAAGTATTAATCTTTCTTGATAGAGAATACTTTTAAATGAACCATCAATTTTTTTCAGCAATTCAAGAGGAAGAGAAAAAAACTTTTACCTGTGACATCCTGCCAAATAGAGTAGCTGAGGATGATCGGCGACGTAGAGTAGCCATTTCAGTGGTACCACTTGATTTCATTGTACGTTGGAGTGGCAGTAACAGGGTTGAAGCATTTGATAACCAATAAGCCAATACGTCATTGTTATCCTGGTTCTTCTGTGAATGGAGAAGTTAAGTTTTTTTTAGGATTCCAATAAATGAGAAGAACACAAGAAAGTATGAACATTGGATTTTATATTTCAAACCTCAATAACATGACCTATAGTCTGGATTATCCGGTCAAAGATACTAGTTCTCTCAACTTCAAAAGACCTCCATTGCAAAAGGCACTTGAAAATGATACAGGCAGCAATTGGTCTGTTTCCTGCAAAGCCCAAGTGCTGTCCAATACAACGAATGAGCAACTCTTGATTCTCCTGTTGTTTCTCATTAAGTGATTTCTGTGGCTTGTCATCCACTTCAGAAAATGAATGGCTATGCAAATCCTAATGTAATTGAGGCACATGGAAAACCAAGTTGAGGGTTAAAAAGGCATCCTTTGGAAAAATAAGCAGTTACTTACGGAGAGTTTATTACCACATGCATCCTAGCATCCCCAAAAACACGACCACTCTCACTCCTCTGCCATTTGAAAACCCAGAAACTTTTGTAAGACACTAAAGCTCTTTATACCTGCTATGACACAGAAGGTAGTCTTGGAAATACCTGGATGATTGATCTAGAGCGTCCAGAAAGGAATTTATTTGGTGCTATCGACACAGCTTGTTGACGAAGAACTTTATTCTCTGACTCTAAATTATTCAGCTTCTCTTCTAGCCTAATTAAGATGGGAATATCACATCAAAGGAACAAATAACTGTATCAAAATAATTCCCATCCTACAAAAATTGACCTATCCTGCTAGAATCTAGCGCACAACCAAGAAACAGTGGTATCTTTCTTTATAAAAAGAAATGCAGCAATGTTAAACAAGATTGTCATGCCAACTGTTGTACAAATTGATCAGGATTACTGGAAGTCGTGAGCAAATTTATACCAAATGGTGTTATATTGCAGACCGGACATTAGTTACAAGCATTTCCCACGTGATGACCAGTTCAACCTAAACTCGAGATTATGCAACACCGATGATCAACTTTAGTAGAAGACTAAGTACAGAATTCCCTCAATCCCAACCTTAACCCCTTCTTCTCCAAAGTAACGCATGATAAACAAAGAAAATTGTCACAATAGAAAGGAAGACGGTTAGAGTATTTGGAAATAGTTGGTGCTATCGTAGGAACTGCTGAGCATGATTTTAGAGATTAGTGTGTCCCTTCAATTGAGGCGTTCTTGGTGGTTTAAGGGCAGTGAAAATGAGGTGGGTCACGGTTCGATAGAGATGTCAGTTTCGGATTTGATGAAGAGAGTAGTGTTAGTACAGACAAGAAGTAGAGGGGTGCGTGCATGGTACAATGGTTTGGGAGGGGGCAGATGCAAAGGTGGAAGTGAGTGTATCAGGAGGGAATAGTGAGTGGGAGTGAAGCAGGAAGGTGATAGCAGTGACAGATGCTAGATATCTTTATGTTTATTCTTCCTTTCTGTGATGGAGGAATATTTTAATAAAGAGAATAAGGACTAGAATAAAAGCAATAAAAAAAATAGAGATTAAAGAAGACAAAATATGGAAGACTCCAAAATGTGGATGGAGATTATATTTTTGCTTGTTTTCAAATTCCAAATGTGTAGTGGAGCTATTATCTGCTGGTCAGGGACCAATGATCCTGTGACTGTTCCATCCTTTTTGATGGATCCCTTACTATGTGAAAGAGAAAGGAATGAAGATCATTGGTCCCGACTGGCAAGAAAATGAGCAAGTTCTTGTGACCACTGTGCATTGAGCATACAGAAAGCCTGATTCATGGCTATCAGCACCTTTTGTAAATCATTTTTTATTACCTGTGCATAGATTCCTGTAGTTGATGAACACATTTTTCTGTTTCTTCTAACTTTATACATCTCTCTTCGCTACATTTCTGTGCTTCAGAGTATTTCTTTCTCAAATCATTAGAGGTTTCCTTTTCGCTTTCCAGAGAAGCCTGAACATAATAGAATAAACAATTATACCGACAGTGTCGTGTTTTACACTTTCACTAGAGAAAGATAAACACACAAATAATTAAGAAAAACTGGATATTCTACTACGTGCATATCGTTAATGTTCTTTCATGACAGATTTTACTTTTTAGCATGTCGGACTGCATACTTTTTGACTCTACAGAAGTGACACTTGCATTATATCCTGTCAGTGATGCATCAGTATACAGAGAAAATTCATGAACATCCTGGACATAACTTGTTCTCAATCACTTTTGAGTTTTGATTACTTTCCTGTTAGGGTCCGTTTGATTACACGAAATTTTCCATGGAAAATGGAATATGTTTTCCAATTCCCACTTTTGGTTTGTTTGTTTGACAAAATTTTCCATGTAAAACATTTTCCGCGGACCCCACTTTTTCTTCCATTTTCCTTGATTTGGTGGAAAAGATTTTCTTTGGATTTTGATTTTGGTGAAAAATGTTTTCCATGATAGATGGAAAATGATTTTGGACACGTTTAATCAATTTTGTTGTTGTTAATTGACTTATTTTCTTTCCAAAAAATAACATTATCATCATCAAGTACAAATATATTTAAAAAGTAAAAAAAAAATTTTTTTTGATTAAAATAGCAAAAAATTACTTTATTTTCCATGGAAAATAATGTCAATCAAACAACAAAAGTTGGAAAATTCCCTACTTTTTTCACCTAGAAAATTAAACCAATCAAACACATTAAACTTCTAATTTCCAGTAATTCAATTACCTAGAATTCAATTCCCTGGAATTCATTTTCTTTCCACCCAAATTCCACCCTCGCTATCAAACGGACCCTTAGTTCTTCTTCTAAGTTTTGTCAAGTATGCAAGGGAACTTAGATGTATCAAAAGGAAAGTTTTCATGAACTTTATGGTAGAATATTAACTCAATCAGAATAATTTAATGCTTCATGCGTGAAGAAGTATACCAATTGATATATTTACTATCAGATTCAATACATATTCTTGAGAAAAATCAAGTGATGTAAAGAAAGAATACACATCAGAACTATAATGAATATGCCTCTGAAAATACGAAACTTGTAGAAGATAAGTGAACAGAAAGAGCTGCTGTATCCAATAAGGGGTCTACAATTTGTAAATTTAGCATAGGGTATGGTTCAGACCATATGTCGTCTCCAGTGTCTTCCATGTCAAAGACCTTACCCATATCAAACAACAAGTCCAAACACTGCTGGAGAAGATAGATGAAGAAATGCAGATGCATAAAAGATGAAGGATTCCAATTTCAGTGGAACGTGAAAACAGAAAAGTGCATGTTATGTTCCCATATATCTCCCCCTGAAAATCTCTCTGGAATGTTAAAAACAGCCAAAAAAAAAAAAAAATGAAGCAAAACACAAATTAAAATATTGAGTTGTAAGTTTTCAGAACCAAGTTCTAGGAACTCAAAAAAAAAAGTGTTCATCCAGCCTCGAAGACTAACTTCCTCAGAAGATCCAGCTATCTAGAACGGGTTGAAAGATGTCTATATACATTACCAATTATCGGCAAACCAACTAGTCTCCTAGACCGTCTATGGTGGGTCCTGTGATGTGAATTAATTGAGAAGAGTGAAAGGATTAGCCCCACGTAGAAGCAGTACGAAAAAAAAGAATTAATTTAGACACAGCTGAAAAGTAATCAAGATTCAATGGCTTAAGTTTTTGCATTGAGTTCACAACATACCATCACTATCTAAATTATCACGGTTAGATTATTGGGTTATCAATGTAATTTTGGAGTCCAAGGTTCAAAATGTATATGGACAACAATCACAAAGATAATGGACTTGTAGGGAGTATTAAGGCGGTTATCCTTTTAAGTTCCCTTGTGATAGCCCTCGATGGAGATACTTTAATTTCCAGTGCAGGATGTTTATAGATAATTATAAGGTAAATGGTGTGACAAATTTGACGATATTCCATTGGAGCTTGCAGCTTAAGATCTACATTGATATTGGCTTTGTAGTAGTCACAAGACAACTGTGTGGGATGAGGCTGCCTAGACTAAAAGTTCATATCCAAAGAGTTGCATGTATGAACAGAAGTTGATAAGGGTCATGATTTGAGTAAAAAATA
The DNA here is from genome assembly GCA_963555705.1 of Ligustrum vulgare. Classification (NCBI taxonomy): domain Eukaryota; kingdom Viridiplantae; phylum Streptophyta; class Magnoliopsida; order Lamiales; family Oleaceae; genus Ligustrum; species Ligustrum vulgare. Next base: position 54,148,337 of record OY743171.1, read on the forward strand.
TGAAACTGAAGATTTGCAAAGCAAGTTGGATTAAGTTTTGAGGAGTAAATTACCAAAGTGACTAGTGAAAGCAAAACTTACATGCATGGATGAAATCAAGACTAAATGGCTTGAGCTCATGGGTCATGTCAAGTTTGATTTCCCTAATAGTTCACTTTCCTTAGAAGCATTGAATAAATTAATCTACGAAATATTTGAATAAAATAAGATAAATTGATCTCTTTGTATACAATATTGGAATTAAATTCAACAATCTCTTTTTCATGTGATAGTGTGCATTAGCTCTGATGTTTTATCATGAAATGTTACCTTTAAACTGTCAACTTCTTCGGTCAGAGAATCAATTTTTTTGGTATCTTCGATATAAACTGGAGTTTCTTTAATAACCGGAGGAGCGTCTTCAATTGCTTTTCTCGCAGCCTCTCGTTCATTGACAAGAAGGGCATTTGTTTCTTCAACTTTCTTCTGCATATCTTCCAAAGAGTTCTGCAACTTCGCTATCTCTTGAGCTTTTGTTTCTTCCAAATCAGTCTGCTTGGATAATTTCAATGATAGGCATGCAAAACAATGTAAATTAATCCATGATAGGAAATAAGAAACTAAGTAGTTATGGAAATTGATGTTAAATAGTTCACAACAAAATAATTGGTTAATTGTCCTCATGACTGCAAGATAAGTTTTTATTTTAGACTTTCAAGCAAACACAAGATCGGTCATTTTAATGTCTAATCAAAAGATATCTATCTCAACGATGTGACATTACCCTTAAACGTTTTTCAAGTTGCAATCGCCACGTGAGTTCCTCAAGCTGCTTTTCAAGCTTATCCTTTGCCTCTTTGAGTGCACCTGTATCCCTTGCAGCCTGCATAGAAATACAATCAGTGCTATATGTGATCCTGCAGACTGGATTTTATTATTAACAAGTTTCTTTACAAGAACACTCTGAAGTCTGCATTCCTTCCAATTTCAACTAGGCCAATCAACTCATGAGTATCATCATAAATCTTTAATACCAATTTCCTAAATAAATGTCATAGGTGAAAATGCAATTGAGAACATAAATTTCTGATACGCAAGATATGTGTTCCAAGAAAATGATCTTTTTTCTTTATATATTTTCAAAAGGAAAAATAAATACATCAACAGTTAAATGGTACTGGAGTTAACTTGTTTAAGCTTCCGTAACTCTTTCTTTGCAATTTTTCCCCTCCATCTGCATTGTGCTTTAATTGTACCCCATTTAAGCTTCCTATAGTAGGATGCAGCTTTATGGCAGCGCCACCGCACCTGAGTAAGAATGGATTTAAGCAGAGAGCTTCATATAATACAAGCTAACATTTTAACAATGAAATATAACAAACAAGTAAACCTGTATAATGGTTGCAGCTTTAGTTTGTCTTCTGAATCTAAATCTTTTATGAGCTTCCATGTTACGTAGACCCGTTTGTAAAACAAGCACCGCAACCTGCAGTGCTCTATATGCTTTTCTAGTTTGGTGTTTACGTGTGTTACTCTGAATTTTTACAGCAGCTGTTTCCCTTTTCAATCTCTCGTATACTTTGACGGCTAGTCTACCTAAAAATCATACAACTGTGTCAGCAATTCGAAAGAAAAGGAAAGATACAGGGCCGGGGGGGGGGGGTTCCGTGCGTGGAGAGAGAGACATTAAAACTTTATAGATGGACATTTAAAAATATGAGATATGAAGCCAATTACCAAAAAAATAAAAATAACTTATAATCATCTTTACACTTGATGAATGAAGTGGCTCACCTCTGCAAAAAGATTGAACATAAATGGTAGCCTCTCTCAGTGCAACAAATTGTTTGCGAGCAATATGAGTTCTTATGCGTCGTTGTATAGATTTTGCTGCATTACTAAGTACTTCTGTTCTGCGCGCATCTAACTCAGCCATCTGACCAGCTCTCAGGAATACCTTCGTTTTGCCTACCTGTAAAGTCGGAAGCAGCTCAGCTAATTCTATGAAAATCTTTTGATCTTTGGTGCATCAACATATTATTTCAGAATTGCATAGATTTTTTATATATAGCATTTGATAAACAGCAACATCATCCATAGGGTGGTTGAAGAGATGGCTTTCTATAGGGACTAGAAAAGATGAATCACAATATTTTTGTGAAGCCTAAATTATAGACACCAGAGCAAATTAAATGAAATAAATTGTCCTGAGAATGCAGCAAGTCCATAAGCAGAAAATATGCATTTTAAATATAGTAAAAAAATGCATTGAAGCGTGTTGTATATTGAGTGTATAATCACCTAAAAAAGGAAAACCTATAACGGATAGACATGAGACTTCCATAGTGAGAAACGAGGCCAATGCATGGTAATTGAGCTAGATGCATGAGTCATTTTTTGTACCTTGAGTAGCAATAGAGATTTTTTCAATAATAATGAACACATCTGAAGCAATGAAAAAACTATGGTTTACCTGGAAACCTTTCAGCCCCTTCTTTTCCAAAATCATTTTGCATGCAACCTTTTCATCATAGCTGCTCATGGGAAAGACCTCTAATATTATCATATAATAACACTTTGACCAAAATTATAATACCAATAAAATCAACAAAATAACTGTAATTGTAACCAATGATAAGATAATATGTATTGTTGAAGACGCGATTTAAATGATATACACATGACCCTCTTCAAGAACTTAAGTTTCCATATCAATTGGTTCAACATAGTATTAGATCAGGAAAATATTTTGGGTTCAAGTCTCTCCGCTACCCATTTAATAAAATTTGTGCACGCGTCAGTCTTTGATGGAAAAACGAACCTTCCCTACACATGAAGGAGCATGCTGAAGACAACTTAAAAGTTAAATATGCAGCCCTCTCTAACTGCTTAAGGTTTAAAATTAAGTGGTTGAACATGTAAAAATTGGGCAATTCTGAGATGGGCAAGTGAGATTTGAATACTAGTTCAAGCTAGAGAAGTGACTTACTTTCCTACTAATACCTCTGGTGCAAGAAGCCCAAACCTATTTATGAACTCAAAGAAAGGACGGCGAGTAGGATATCCCGCACAACTTATCCTGATTGCCTCCAAAACACCCTAACAATGATGATATCAATTAGATATATTTCAACGAGATAAAATCAACTGCTTACAAACAATGACATAAAAACACAAAGCAGTATGTCTTGAATAATTATAAAAAAAGAACCTTATAATTGTGAAGGTCAGAAGTACATACCCCACAACGTAACTGTTGCATAATATTAGAATTTTCAAATACGGCAGGTTTAAGAAGATTATTAGGCTTCACGCATCTTATGTAGTGCGGTTCTGTAGCATTCAGAGTTTCCATCAATTGTTGCAGTTGTAACTGCATAATTAGATTTGTAAACATCACAGATTACATTATAGTATTTCATGTCAGATCACTTTATCAAATTACTAAACTGAAAATGCTGTCTGTATTAAAGTTGTATCAAGACATATGAATGTATTTACAGTGATACAGCTAAAACCACGATGAAATCTGAAGCTTATATACCTTGAAGCGTGAACCAATTGAAGAGAACTTAGATGATTTTGTGGTCTCTTCAAGTATTTGAGGGAAAAGGCCTGCTACAAAAGAACATTTGGAAGCACCTAACAAATCTTGGTGTTCAGCAACCACATAGTCTTTGTTTTTGTCCAAGAACAGGTCAGATTGGTATTGAACCTGAATTTGATCAAATGTGAGATTGAAAACTTGGCAGTAGATACATGTCATGTCATGAAAAAATAATCTCAACTTTATGTACCTCTCCAGCATAATGTGCAATAGCAAAATCTGTGCGAGATAATTTTGGCTTCACAAAGCGCTTGTGATTCTTAAACGTTTGATAAAGCTTGTTTGAGAATGTCTCATGTGTTGATTTTGGGAACATACTGAAAACAGGAGATCAATTAGACAAGATTAAGAAATCATCAATTGGCTTCAAGTCAGAACTTTAATCTGAAATTTAAGATAAACTAATGAAATAAGATAATTCCAACTGACGGGTAGGGAAAAAAAAAAAAAAAAGGTGAGCAAGTAAAGGTCTAACTAGCAAAATTGTGAAATGGAATCTCTTCCAAGAAAAGAAGCACAGTGAGTGCATTACCATGCTTCATCAAGGAGGGCAACAATTCCACCTGGTTTCTGCAAGACAAAATAATACAAGTTTTCACCAATTCAATTCACAAGGCATTCAAGATGTCCACTAAAAAGGACTAATTCGTTATAAATATCCATTTCATCTTTTAACGAGTTCATTCTAAAAAGCCTATGATATAAAAACACTTCATGCACGAGATGTCCATTTAGGTTCATCATTACAAACAAGAATGCAAAGTCAAAAGACTTCTTTCAGTCTTGTTTGAAAATGTTTCCAGAAAGTAGGATCCAGTTGCAATGTTTAAAAATCCAAAAAAAATCCTGGTATTTTCAGAATGTGGCTGAACCAGGCTAAAGAACATCTGTGCTTTTAGATACCTTCCTCACTATCCCCAACAGTTAAGCTTACAACAGGCCATTTTTTCTCATTTGAAACTACCATTATACCTCTATACAAACATCAAGCATATTTGTTGACTCTAGCCTAGAAAGCAAAGGTACCTGGAACCAATATAGGCCCTTCGCTGGAAGAAGCAAGAAATAAAAATGTTTCACGATGCCAAAATTGATCCTGGTCAGATAATTAGCTGTCACATTCCCATCTCCTTTTACATTTAAATCTTTGCTTTCATATTAATCTCAATCCAGTTACTTTGTTGACAACTATCGAGTTGTGAGTAAAGTAACGTATAACATGGCTATCAGACTCTTTAATTTCAATACTGGATTATATTGATTAAAGAAAAACTATTAAAACGTCCTTAAATATTGCCAGCATATATGTGTGAGGTCAACATTTCATTAAATCTTGAAGGTTGGAAGGTATGCCCTAGGACTTTAAAAAGATGGCTTTCTTAGACTTTTTTCCAAACATGGGGTCTCTCTATCCATTCCCTCCATCCTATTTTTACCACGTAAACTTGACCATTTTCGATGTTTCAAAAGATCTAACTCACTTCAAAATGAAACCATGGTTTCTTATTTTTCCACCACAACATTTTTTTAACAGAGCACAACATCACATTCCCAATGCATTTTTAGGCTCCACCAGAGCATGACAGAGGGGATTAGGTTTCCCCAGCCATGGTAAAGGGAAAAAAGTGAAATAATAGCAATCATAGTTGATCACATGTTTGATATTTTGAACTCACTAGGGGCAAATAAGACAAATAAATTCAAATATTAATGTGCACTAGCAAAAATCTAATTTTCTAAAATCAGGTGAAGACAATGGAAGGGAAGAAGTAATTCCCAAAAACACACTTTTTTCAATTAGCTTTAAACATCAATTTTTTTATAAGACTTAATAGGCATTTAGGTTCCCAAAAAAGGATTTCTGTTCAATTTTCCCCTTCTTTTCAACAAGTTGAGATATTTTTTGTTCTTTTCCCATTAACCATCTCATTTCAAACCTTAAATTATTAGAGCGGAATACAATTATAATTTAAATGTTGTCTTCAGCACTCAGCCTCAATTTTAAAGGCCTGTCATGTGACAAGTTTTCATAAATTGGCAGCAGTGAAAAACTAATTATCTCATTTAAAAACTTGAGCCAATAAGATGAGATATATGTATTTATTTGAATGTTTCCTTAAACATTTCCTTTAGTGGAGGACAAAAATGATGCAGCTATCCTTTAACATTTATAAAAAATCTGAGTAAACCTTAAATCAACCAACAATTTATAACACAATCTAATCTAAGTTTCAATGCTTGTTGAAAATAAGCTTATAAGGAAACAAATTAAAGAAGAATAAAGGGGAATTTTTGAGCATAGAAACCAGCAAATAGGAAGTCGAAGTCCTGAAAATAAACCTTTTTAAGATGTGTTTTGGCACACAACGTGGTAAAAAGCATGAGCTATGGTAAATTTAGAAATAATAACAATAATAATAATAATAATAATAATAATAATAATAATAATAATAATAATAATAATAATAATAATAATAATAATAATAATAATAATAATAATAATAATAATAATAAACCAGCAATTTAGGTTAGTGGATCAATGTCTGAAGTTTTGCAGATAATGGCTGTAAAGTTTGTGGTGGAATCACCAGGTAAATGGGAATGAAACTAGGCTAATTAAGTAAAATTGCAAAGAAAAATAGACAATTTTATATAATGTATTCAGAGAGTAATTTCGAATAGAAGTGGGGAATTGTCTAATATACTACAGAAGATGTAATCTAGATATTTTAAGGTCAGTGTATATATTGCAAAAGCTATAGTATCAGTTGAAAATTTCTTATGGTGGGAGCTATAAAATTTACAGTAAAGAATTACCTTCTCAATAAGATCTAATACATCTTGGTTGTCAACAAACTCAATGTAGCTCCAATCAATTGCCTCCTTAGTGTATTCTTCTTGTTCCATTTTGAAAACATGCTGCAAGTCATTGATAGAGACTTAAGAAGTTGATAAAAGATCAAAAGCTTGTAAGGTCAATATGATCTAGAAACTACCTGGTTAAAATGTTGTTGCAGTTTCTCGTTTGTGTAGTTAATGCAAAACTGCTCAAAACTGCATGATACATTATGCTGAAATCAGAACAAAATGAAGGCAGAGCCTTTTCCCACCCATGAAAGCACATGTTTTGTTTCTGTTTTGGACCTTTGGGATATTTTGAGAATTCTTTTCTTCCTTTTTTTCCCTGGGGAGATGGGGATATTATCTGAAATATAGCTACCTGTTGTGCTTGAAGCTTTCAAATCCATAAATGTCGAGTACCCCAATAAGAGATTTTGATTTGCTGTCTTGCCCAATTGAGTTATTGATCTTGTTTACCAACCTGTATTATGATTTACAATATGAACAGAAAAGTTGTTTAGCAATTGAAAAAAACTTTTTTACATGAGAACATTATAATTGATTAGATAATGGCTGAAAGCTGCTAAATCTCCATACCAATCAAATAGTCTAGAATATATTGTCTTAGCTAATCCATCCCTGCTAACTGCGGCACTAAGGGGATCGAGACTTCGCTTAATAACTTCTTCAGGAGTAACCATTACACGTTTACATAATGCATCTTCCAAAGCCACAGAATCACACCTATATGAAAAACTAGTCATAACTTTCCACCATTTAAAGGGAACATGCAAAACAAAAATTTTGAACAGGAGAAAAGAAGCTGTCATACATGAGAAGTTCTGCTGTTGTTTTTAGATGGAACTTAGATTTTTCATCTTTTGGAACCGATGAATCAATTTCCTTTCCCTTTGCAAAATCAATATTTCCGAGATGAAGAATGGCAGCAACAACTCTGAAAATTGCTTCCTGAGAGATAGCAAGAGGAAAGAGAGAACGAATAGAAAAGATGTTAAGAGATCTATTCTATGAAGATGTTATTGTTAGCCATAGGCATCAGTTTCCAGGGATTACCTGATCCTTCAAACTGATTCCAACAATATCCATTGCTCTTCTGGTGGAGAGGTAGTCATGGGCATCACTTACACCAACTAGTTCATAGCATTTGGACTGATTAAGATAGTGAAATGATTTGGGGTGAGCTAACTTATACTTGTCAATTTCCTGGCAGGACAAAGTTGTTGCCTCAGTTGTTATGAAAAGTGAATCTAATATATTGCAGAGTAAAAGGACAATAATCGAAATCTTATCCGTGAACCGACAACAGTAAGGTACCTCCTGCGGTGCTGCACAAAGGAGGTAAAAGCAGTGGTAGTTGCGCTCAGGATCAGATACTTGACAAACACGAGATCTTTCAAGAAGGTAAGTCCTGATAGCAGCTCCAGATATTCTCCCTTGCTTGTCAAACTGAATCTCAACAAATTTACCGAAGCGACTGCAGTATTACCAAGTTTAAGAATAGTATGCATTAAAAATATTAACTACTGAATTGCAATTTGATGTACTAAAACATATATTTCATACTGGTTAATTGGAACTTAAATTCTTCTCAGAAATGTGACTTTCCTTGCTTGAAAGACAAGTGAAAGAATTGACATAACCGTGCATGATGTAATTATTGTGATGCAAAGATAACAAGAAGTAAAATTAACTGCAAAAGATTTAGAGCCTCACCTGGAATTGTTATTTCTAACAGTTTTGGCATTGCCAAATGCTTCGAGAACAGGATTGGACTGCACTCATGAATTGGTGCAAAAAATATTCGTAAGAATTTATCATGTATGATACAAGTGATAAAAGTAATGGTGCTTGAATTGACTATCTATAAAAATAAATATTTCATATATCATACTTCAAGAACTTGTTGTTCAACAGTGCGCCCTTCTGTAACTGCCCGGCCCCCCAAAAAGGCAAGGTATCTCATAAGCATTTTTGTGGTCTCGGTTTTACCAGCCCCACTTTCACCACTAACCAGAATGGAATTGCTCTTTCCTTCATTGATCATTGCCCTATTTTCAGCGGAAAGATTAATATAGTGAATATTAAAGGCATCACTGCAGCATCTATTATTACAAATGGGAAAAATTTAACCTGTATGCAACATCCGCAACAGCAAAGACATGGGGGCTTAGTTCTCCAAAAGCTGCTCCTTTGTACTGTTGCATCATATGATGATTGTATATATGAGGCAGTTTTTGGAATGGGTTTATAGCTATTAGAATATTTCCAGTGTAAGTCTGCACAGAATTCCAAAATGCATGATTGTGATCAGATCATGGTAAAGTAACTAAGAATAGTATCAATACACACTCCTAGAATACCATACATAGATTTCATTGAGTTCATATCTTATTTTCAGATTTTCCAGGACTCCAGGCTCATGCAAATAAGATAGCTTTGTCATGTCATCAACACCTCCAGCAGGAGCTTCCATGTCTTTAGGATAAAGTTTTGATAACTTGACAACAACCTGAAAAACAAAACAGGAAAACTAATATTAGTGATAACACAAATTAGAAAAATTTAAGTATTCTTGTTCAGGGTAACTGTAATCCAAAATATATTGCATGTTCATGAGTTCTTTTAGAGGTAGGATGTGAAAATGAATAAAAAAATTCTGGCAATTAATCAAACTCCAGGAATATGTAGAAGAAAAATGTCAAAAAAATAATCCAGAATAGTTAAATGTATAAAGACAGTTAAATTTTAGGTCAGGTAGTACCCTATGGATGTACAACAGAGGAGCCAACTGTATCTTCTTTCAAATCGATAATCCATTATATAAAAGGAACAAGTAGCAACAATTTAAATAGTCACCATCCTTAAAAATATACCTTCCTTCCATTACTTGTCTCGATCTCAACTTCTTCTCCATGAATTTTGGTTACCTGTCCATCAATCCAAGCTAATGCGGGGTCCTCAGTCCAGACATGAGAGCCAACAATTATGTTAACTGCTGTGCCCTGTAAGAATTGAAGAAACGTTCAGGTAATAAGTTACTTCTTGTTGCACACGAAGAAATGTGGAAAGTTTAATGGAAATGCTATAGTAAGGTGCACAGTTTCACAAGGGAAGACTTTCAGGTAGAGCATTTGCATGTTTTCATTCAAACTTGTGAAGCTAACCAGAAGTTTGGGTAGTCCCTCCATTATAACCAACTGCTTTTGGCAGGGTGTTTAACAAACTCAATTAGGTTAAGGAGGATGTGGGTGGTCTCCTTACTTCATATAGTTTTTGGTTAGCAGTCAGATAAAGTGATTTACAATGAATTACTGTAACGTCGTGTCATCTTCAATGTATTACAACCATATGGCTCTTCAGGAGAAATTAAGCCCCTGTTCTCTTTGCTGTTTTAAGGTCGTTTTCTGTTTTTATTTTCGAAAACGCTAAAAACGCGTTCTCTTTACCATTTTCAAAAACGCATTTTGGAAAAAAAAAAAAAAATTTGTACAAAAAACGGAAAACGCCCGAAATATCGTTTTGGGCGTTTTGTGTGTATTTCGACAAAAAATGTCCAAAACGCGAAAATCGCGTTTTGGGATTTTTTTTTTTTTTTTTTAATAGAATTATCTTAACTTAGAACTAAGCTTAATATAAAGTTTTTATTTATTTATTTATTTTTTTTTTTTTTGAGAATTATCCTAACTTGGAACTTAGTTTAAATAAAGTTTTATTGAATTCAATATCAACATTACAAAAAAAATTAAATGAGAATTCTTGTTGTTATATTTCAAAAAATGCAATGATAAATGGACTATGGTGGTTTTGAAAGAACTTGCATTTTCTGAATTTTAATAGAAGTAGAGTTTTCTCAAGTCCCGAACCTGACCAAGTTGTGTTAATATAGACTCTTAATGCTCACATTAGTGTGTTGCATCTAACCATATTTTTAGTGTATTGTGAAAGGAAATTTGAGTTGGAGTTAGTAGTATTCTGTAAGTAAATTAATTAAAAATAGTTTAAATAGTGTTCTGCAAAATTTCAAACAGAACGTGTTTTCCAGCTTTTCATTTTCAAAAACAGTTTTCAGAAATGACAAACCAAACGCGTTTTCAGCAAATTTGAAAACAAAAATGAAAACACAAAACACAAAACATTTTCGAAAATGAAAATACAAAATAAAATACAAACAGAACACCACCTAAGAGTTGCAAATAGCAAAAACATTTCTAGCACACTTTAGTATATTGTGACAGTTCACTGCAGGTAATTAGTGCCTCAAGAGGAAAAGGAAGTCCCTTGACTAGAATATTTATATTTATATAATATAATATTAATTAAAAGTCAAGTCTGCACAATCTTATTTGGTGAAAGGAACACTACTATGGTGGAAATTAAATTTCTAGGTAATATTTCAATTGCTCTCATATTAACAGAAATGAAAATTATATTGCCTACTAAATCGTTTGACAAACAAATGCTTGAACATGTTTTACTGTTACCGAAGAAATATACTCCATCTGTCCCGTAAAGATAGGATTATTTCCATTTTCACACGCATTGAGAAAATGTAATTAACATAGTTGAAAATATATTTTTTCTTAGCTACTCATACATTAAATAATTGCTTAAATAAGAGTAGTTCATATTTGTTGATAACAAGACACATTAAATAGGATATTAGAAAAATTAAGAAATCAACTATACTCTCAAGAAAGTGAAATAAAATTGGGACAAGCGAAAAAAGAAATAAATCACATCTTAATGGGACGGAGGGAGTACTATTTTTCTCAAAGTGGAAGACACATAACAGTATTCAAAAGCCCATTTAGAAGAAAGAATACACACATCAACACTTTTTTTTTGCCAGAAACATATAACATGAGATTATAAGTAATATATAGGCTATTATATTACATTAAAAATCTTCAATATTATATCCAGTAGAAAACACTCTGACCCACTCAGGTTTCCCTTAAATAGTGAATTTACCAAGTTGACTTGATTCTGGATAATGTCAGTGTTATTATCTTCAATTAGCATCGATCTAGTTCTCTCTCTACTATTTTTACATTCATTTTTCGTCATGCTGCTGTGATGATACACTTTCAACTCCTACTGGAAACTAGGCTAAAAAAATATAACATTTCCATAAATGAAGGACTTCTATGAATTGGGCATCAAGGTCGAAGCACACAGCACATGCAAAGGTTAATAATATGCTCTATAGTATAAGCTCAGTTCACAACTACTTATTTTGGCATAAATGATTTGGCCAATACCCTACCTTTTCAAATTGAAAATCTAATTCCTCCAGACTCCAGATTAATGACCATAGCTCTCATACAATACTTCCTTTATAATGAGACAATATTCACATATAATTCCATCTTATACAGCTCATAGATTTTCAGAAAACAAGTACATATACAAATATTGATCTCATAAAGCAATTGAGAAACACGAACTTTAAAATGGGGATAATTGCTCAATGCCAAGTTCTCAGGAAATCTGTTCCCAGAAATTTTACTCCTGAAAATTTAAAGTTCTAACACCCATGTTTTACAATTATTGCATCATTGATGAGCAATGAACGAACCCAAAACATATTAAATTCAGCCCACGCCCCACTTACAATTTTTAACATTCAATTCACGAGTCTTACCATATATTCAAATAATTCAGAAAATTATAGTGTATACTGAAGTACCATTTTTAAGCTCCAATTCACTCCTCAGCTTCTCAAAGGCAACCTTGACAGTAGATCACGCTAGTCGCGCTACCCATCTTCCCTCCAAAACACATATGTTGTTGGTAACACACATAAATGCACAGATATGCAAATCTGTACGCAGATATACGTATATATGAAGGAGATATTTTTGAAAGCTGGATATAATTCTAGATTTCTGATAAAAAATTGCCAAGGATATAACGAGTGCATGCAATACCAGATTGATTACTCTATTTGTTTTCCCTCTCTTTGGTTCGGGTAATTTCATTGTATGGAATCAATATTGTTTTGGGAGTGAGCTGTAACTTCGGATCTATTCTCTCTCTCGCTTCGAATTGTCGGACACTCGTGGCTAAGAATTCACACACTCTCTCTTGCCCAGTTTCTCTGTCATGAGAAGGGTGGTTTGTCTCCTGTTAATATTATGGTGGATTTTCATTTACCACCCCTTGTTTTGGCTTGATGGCGTTTTGCCCTCTCACATTTTGAAACTTGACAATTACACCCCCATAAAAATACAAAAATGCAAATGGCAAAGGGAGTTATTAGTTATATTGATAAAACATTTTAAGCAATTTTAGAATTATATATATAGTTTTTATTTATTTTTTTATGGGCATACAATTTTAAAGATAAAAATACATTTTTTTTTTTATTACTCCTCTATTCGGTAAGTTGGATTTTTTGGTTTTTAAATCAATTTATAATCTATACAATTTTTCAAACCACTTTTTAACACTACATCTTTTCTTTCTCCAACTTTTAATCCTACATCTTACCTCGAAATTTGCAAAAAATTGGTTTATAAATCAAGCCAATGATCCGAACAGATGCTACATAGTAGAGAGCATAGGGTGTGGGAGGGAATGTAGGGGTTAGGGAAATAAGACTCGAACCCTGGACATGAGCCACGAAGACACATGAGAATCGTAACCAAAATCACTGGGGCACACCCCCAAATCCCAAGGAAAATACAATTAGAGAGATGCACAATTGTAACGTGTGTGACATTTTATTTCAATTTTCAACGTTCTAATAGTTTCATGTGTTAATTTTATTTATGAATTTTAATGCATTAAATTAATTGACTTCTAATCTAATGAATTGTGAATTTGTACCAAATCAAGAGGTAAGTAATAGATCTAGGCCACATGGTAAAATTCATTAATTTGGATAAAAATGTAGAGCTACATTTTTATTTTTATTGTTATCATGATCGTACGTAAGTTCTTTAAAGTTGAATATGTTTGGTTAATGTTTATTTGGATTCACATGCAAATATGGTGAATTGACTTAGTGTGTATTTATTATATTAATCATCCCAATTAGAACAAATTAAAAATCATTTAGAATAAACTTAGGAATGATAAATTCATCAAATATCAAGAACATCATCAATTTACTATTCTTCAATTCTTATTGTTTACCTAAAAAACTGAAGACATTGCACTAGCCGTGGCACGTAGGAAAAAGTTGCCTACATTTGAGTAAGAAGTTATCTTGAGTAATTTCGCTCTACACATTACCAATGTTTAGGAGATAGTCTCGATATATTGTAGTAGAGTGAAAAATATATTAAAATCAAGAAATATCCTAAAAACATGAGAAATGACAATAGAAAATTGAAACACAAAAGTGTCTTGAGGTCAGGGGCGGACCTAAAGTGGGTCATAGTGGGACACGTGCCCCACTTAAAAATCTGATTTTTTTTATTTTTTTGAAAGAAACTAGAATTTGATATTTTAGTTTGTTAAAAATTTGTGTTTAAAAATATTTTTTTATATTTTCATTGTAAAATATGTGATTGAAAAGTAGACAGAGAATATTAATGATGTTAAAAAGTGGTTTGAAAAATTGTATTGTTTAAAAACATATTATTTTTTTTATAATTTATCAAACAGAGGTTAAATTATATACTTTTGTTTGGAGTTTATACTTTCAAATTAATATTTTGTGCTATTGATCTCTTTTGAAATTTACATTTGGGGATTGAATATATTTATACAATTGTTTATTTCTTTGTTTGTATTAGTAATTGATAAATAAAATTGTAATAACATTTCAAGTGTCTCTTCATTTTTCGCAACATTTATACAACTTTGATCGTGGTGATTGGTATTCGTTGAATATTTGTTTACAATTGCTTATTTGATTGTTTGTATTAGTTATGGATAGATATTTGAAATATAAATCTGCATTTTCTAAAGGCTCTAGTGCTCATCGGTTAGAAATTTGGAGAAGATTGAGTTGATAATGAAAATAATCCTATTTAACTTGTTTAGTTCATTTTTCGAGAAAAAAAATGAAAATTCAAGAGAACAATTCGAGTGAAGAGAGATTAAATTGACATACATGAAATTTGATTTTTGTTGGAAAACAGTACTTTGGGAGTTGAAAAGTACATAAATATATTCAAGTAGCATCACTGGAATTGGAATTGGAAATGGTTATCACATACACTCGAAAGTTGAATATACAATGTGTGGAGTTTGTGAAATGAACGTTCATTCTTTTGTTTTATTAACTTGTTTGAATTTTGAGATTTATATATTCACTATGAGGAAACATTGGGTCGAGTTTGAGTGTACGTGCTTAGAAGTTTAGTTTAGTCTACCATTTGCTTTACTCGAAGACGAACAAATATACAAAGAGCCCGTTTGGTATAGGAGATTTTGGAAAAAAAAAATGGATTTTTGAAAGAATGCACAGTTGAAAAGAAGTTGAAAAGTATGAAAATAGCGAGTCTCATAAAATAAAAATGAGTTTTGCAAGAGAAGAACCGTTCGGTTCTTTTGGTTCTGATCTAGTTTTGATTCCGATTTCATAAATTAAAATTTTCAAACGTAAGCGATAAAGTCAGGGTAGATTATGGCTAATAAGAGTCATAAGATATTAAGATCATCGACCTTGATCAAAATGCGAATACAACACTCAAAATTCTTGACATCAAAATATTCATTCTCTTCCAGATAGTAACGTATCTCCTCATCCGCGTCTATGTGCTCCTTCTAGAATTTTTTCAATTTCTACTCGTAATTCTCCACCT
This sequence comes from Ligustrum vulgare, assembly GCA_963555705.1. Classification (NCBI taxonomy): domain Eukaryota; kingdom Viridiplantae; phylum Streptophyta; class Magnoliopsida; order Lamiales; family Oleaceae; genus Ligustrum; species Ligustrum vulgare. The sequence continues at coordinate 54,163,544 of OY743171.1, forward strand.
TTTCAAGGTTCAATCGCACAAGTCCAGCAAATCCTTGAAAATAAGATAACAATTTATTGTTAGTTGATTTTTGAAGAACTAAAGGCATGATGGCTGAAGGCGAACAATGGAATCAGTGAAAGAAAAATGATTTTTGATCCATGATTTTTTTTTATTATTTGTTTTGCTTATAGGTATTGTAATGTTGAATGAGTTAATAATTGTTGGATAATTGATATTGACTTATGGACAGGATAATATGCATTAAGATTAAGCATTGACGATTTTTTTTTTAAAAAAATTATATTTAAAAAAAAAAAAAATCATGTTTTATTTTGGTTCTTGGTTCTGGTTCTGGTTCTAAACCAAGAACCGGAACCAAAATCTGAACCGATGGTTCTTGATTTTTAGAATCAGAATCGTTTAAAATTTTGATAGAATCGAACCGAACCGCTAGTTCCGATTTTTTTGCCCAAACCTAGAAGTTGTTCAAAAACTCCTAAACTAAACAGAGACAAATATTATACTTATCTCAACCATCAAAAGTGAGCTTTTGGGAGTGCTTATATTGTTTAGATACTTAATTTTGCTTCTTTTATGATTAATTTAGGAAAAAACTCGAATTGGATAAGTTTGGATGAAAATAGACTAAGACTATACAAAATTTCAAAATTTATTAACTAAAATAAACAAGTTTTGCAGTTGAGGAACCATGCAACTAACCTGAGATATGAACGACCTTTGTTTGGTAAATTTGTTTATAAAGAAGTTCATAAATAATATATTTCTTCTAAGCATATTTTAATTTTATACATTTTTTCAAATTATTTTTCAATCAGTACAAATTTGGATCTAATTAGATCTACTGTAGTATTCATATTCTCTCCTACAATAAAAATAAAAAATAAAAAGAACGTGTGCATTCGTTCATCCGTGTTCATCCCCCTCATCTTAAAGCATCTCCAATGGTACATTGTCTAGATACAACTTCTAGCTATTTTTTTGACAAATAACAAGAATTGCTTACGTGACATAATTAATACTAGACATTTCTAGACATTGTGCTAAATAGTTCTAGCATTAATTTAATATTTTTTATCCAATTAAAATATTTTTCTCTCTTTCATTTTTCTTGAAAACTAATAATAATTTGTCACGCATGTACAATGAACATTGTTACATTTGAAAAGTTTTTAATAATGTTAATGTTAATATCTTTGCTACATATACATAGTAGATATTATTCCATTGAAAATACTCCTAATATTTCCTACAAAGATAACCAAAAGTCTTTTCACAATTGTCTCCTCTCCTCTCATCTTCTCCCGTCACCGTACTCTACTCCCCTTTCTTTCCACAAAAAGGAAAACACAATTCATTAATCAATTACACTTTCCCAATTCAAATCTTCTCTAAATCCAAACTCAGAAAATGCAAAAAATAAATAAATAAATAAATCTGATTATCAAAGTCGCAACTGGACTTTCAATATCTTTCTTGATTTGAAGTCATATCTTACTGTCAAATCTCACGGCGAGAAAGCGGTATTATACTACTACTGTTACAGACCCTATCTATATACCAGAGATCTATCATTAGGGGTTACACAACTGAAGAAGCAACCATATAAATGTAAAGAGAGAATCCTCCAATACTTGAAACGCGATGTGCTAAACTCTGATTGCAAGGCCCTAGTGCTCATGGTTTAGGATTCAGTGTCAAATGTTCCAGGCACAGCACTAGAAATCACTTGCAAGGTTACCCAGACACCATATCCAATCAAGAAACATAAGGTTTCCTTAAAGAAATGCATCCAAAGGAATATCAAGGTGGAAATGAAGCTATTGAAGTACATTCGTGCATTGGTTGCAGTACAGTATTCCATGCAAATGCTAATAAATTGGAACCATCACAATCCTTCAAAATTGATCTTGGAAGCAATGCAGCAGAAAATAAAAAATCCTTAACCAGAAACAGCTCCTTATTTGGATGTTGAAATAGTGGTTCATTTTATCGTTTTTTCACGGACTATCGCACATGGAATAAGAGTGCTTCATTTGAATTGAAATTGTTCGAAATGTCTTACTGAACAATGAAATTGCCAAAGTGAGACATTTCAAGGTTGTAGAATGAAGTAGAAAGCAAAAAAAACCTCAAAAACGTAAAGCACGAGCACAGAATACAGAAATCTCAATAACATTTTGTCATGTTCAGTAATGAGGATTTGACAAATTTTAACATATAATGTAGAAAAGGAAGTAAAAATTTCATGAAATAAATATAGGGAATAAAATTAAGACAAATTCTCTACAAAATTTCTGGTGGAGGGGGAAAATGGAACAAAAGCAAAGAGGAAAATTTTAAAAAATAAAAAAACAGAGCGTACAAAATGTGGTTAATTACTGGTGGCCATTTGCCAGCAGGTGCAAAATACAGGGAAAAAAAGTTGCAAAGTCCATGGCATCACAATTACTATAAAGTTGACAAACAACCCAATACTGTTTTATTTTGCAGTTGCTATGAGACAAGCTTTAACAATGTAAAGAAAACAAAACCAGCCCAAAGAATAAACCTATTATATAACTGCTATGGCTTGTGTACTGTAAAAGAAGCTAAAATTCTGAACTTTATATTGTCTAATACTGCATACCAAATGTGCTCTAAATTATGTACATTGTCATTTCAACTTGAATTCATCCAATTCAACACAAATCATTAATCAGGCCAGTAGAAAGTCTCGAGTAGAATCTGGACTAGCAAGAAGATCAAAAGGTTTGCCTATGGAATCTTTTAGAATAGTGATTTGGCCTTCTTTCAAGAGTATATCTTCGTCGAGGGTCTCAATCTTCTTTTTCAACATATTGATCTCAGAATTCAGTAACATGTTCTTCTCACTATATTTCTTAATCTCCTCCCACATTAAATCCCTCTCTTCGGATACTTTTGGTAGTATCCCCCCTGCAATTGTTAGTTCTTTCTTACATTCTTGTAAGTCAGTCTGGAGCTGATTGATAATATCATCTTTCTTCATGACCTGCAAACAAGGACAAAATTATTGGAACCAATAGCAGACAACTGAGGACAGTGTTTTCGAACTTTAAAAAGCAAAAGGGATAGGATCAAATTTATGATTAATTGCAGAATATGCAAAAAAAATCCAAGCAGGCATAATTATTATGTACCATCTTGACCCTCTGAGTACTATTTCACTCTTACAGATATATCTAAGTTTTCTAGACTTCCACGTCTTCATGTTTATCCAAATACACGATTCTATGAAATCTCTAGTAAAACAACTTTGCTTACTAATCTAACTGAATGTGTCTGATCTTTCAAATGATTCTTATTTCTGTTAGCAAAAGCATATAATATCAGCTTAACAATACCTATGTATTTCGTCATTTAAATGTTTTTGAATACATGGAGATCAAACTTTCAACAAAATCAACTTTATGTATCTGGGTTAACATTCTACTGTACATGTTATGGAATGTATCTTAGCAAGGAACATACAGTCTTGCAAAATTCAACACAATGCTGAGAGTTCCGTAGAAAACAGGAACATTGTTCATTCCAAAGAATATCAACAATTGAGAACGCTCAAAATTTTATCAATATTCAATTATTTCAGCTGACCCTGGTATATATTATGCTCTGTTCTTTGACGTAAACATTACAATTTATAAATAATACAATTTCTCAAATCACTTTTTAAGTTTTTAACCACACGCATTTTCTTTCTCCGCTTTTTAACCACACATTTTATCTCAAAAACATAAACCAATTTATAAATTGATACAGTATTGCCAATCGGAGCCTTAAGTAAGCTACTCTGAAATTTCACCTCGAATTTAGCATCATAGCCCATTTTTGCAGGGAGAAGTGAGGCTGTTTCAATTTCACTCTGTTAACCTGAATATTTGGCCCAAATTGGAGTAGAATATATTTGGGCCTTATGATGGTCCTGAAAAGCTGTGTAGACCCAATCCTTACGGCTTCTGATGGTCCCTAAAGTTATGTAGACCCCATCCTTTTGGGCCTTAATGCCTTATGATGTTTTGTAACCTCTTTAGTTTATGGGATAAAATTTTTAGTCGTGGTAATTGTGCCTCTGGCATCACAATTACTTTTTTTATGCAATTTATGTCAGATGAAATCCTCTACATAATATAGGCCATAAATCATAAAGTTATTTCTTATTGTTAAATTACCTGCCACTTCAGGGGATTTGAATAATTTTTTTCGAAATACTGAAGATCTAAAGGACATGTTAACAAGTTCTTCTGCCACAAAGCTTCTACTAAGTAATCATGTGTTTAATCCGTATCTTTCATTTTTATGCACATCAGTACAGATTCAAAATAATTCTGCCAGGCGTAATAGTTGCACTTGAAGACTTCTACAACTGGAAGAAAGAAGAAAAGAGGGGAACTTTCAAATTGACTAGTTTCAAACTTTAATTTCCATCTACATGATTTCTTTCATGTGCCCAAGTCTTCATATTGACATTTATACCTCGCCACTCCAATATAAGGAAATTTATAATGCCGGTAGTCATTATCTGCTATAAATCTTAGGTTGGAATTCATGTTAACTCTTCCCAATTACTTTTTCAAATATGTTCTTTATTATTATGGTAATAAAAATTTCACATTCAAAGTTTTGAAACTTGACCATCAGCATGACGCCGTATAGAGAGATCTACTGCATGCAGACAAATAACATATATAAAGTAGGCAAGAGGAGCATTAAGGAACAAAATTCAATCAGACAACAAATGAAACCTTAAATGACACTGCAATCTGCAAAGAATAAGAAAGCTCATAGATGAGATTGTGCCTGTTCAGTGGAGATTCTTTAAATCTCATTTTTCTTCAAACTCATATCAATCACACATTCTTCCAATAATTTTGGGTTCCTACTTTTAACTACACATTCTTCCAAAAAATCACTTTTCACAAAATTTATTCTCATAAAATCTACATCAATCAGACTGTATAATTTTGCATGTTGCAGAAGAAATAATAATATTTTGAACTTACCTGAAGTTCAAGATCTTTCATCCTGTGGTTCACACAAGAAAAATTATCCAACGCATTTTGCACTTCACATTTGAGAATGTCATTACCTCTGACTGCTGCAGCCAGCTCAGCTTGAAGTTGTTCCATATCGAGCTCTTTGGAATAAAGCTTCTCACGCAACAAACTCGTCAATAAGGTCTCTGCTTTGAACTCAGATCGAATTATCTCCTGTGCAAGACATACAAATATTTACAAAACTCGTACTGAAAACAAAAAAAAATTAGAATGAAGACTAAATTTAATTGTGGAACAAATTTAAATACACAGGAATCAATCAACCTCTGATTTCTGATCATCTAGCCTATGTGATTCATCATGTAGACTGGGTGATTGAGATTCCAGGTTAACTGGGCCAAGTGTCTCATGCAACTTTTTGGATTTTGCGTGCAGCACAATGGAGACAGTCTGCAAACTCCTTGTCAAGTTTTCATTTGCCCGCTCAAAACCTTGAAGCTTCACTTCACATTCAAGAATAAATTGGCAATCTAAACCTGTCTCAGAACTTGGTCCACTTGTCAGTGAGCATCTTTCATTGGCTTTAATATATTCAAGTAACTTCCTAGAAAGTTGGCTGCACTCCTTAAGAGATGGAAGAAATTGATTTAGCAAGCAGCTAATACGATTCTGCAGTTCTCGATCTAACTTGAAATTTAAAGTTGCACCATCTTTTTTCAGACGATTTAGTAGATCTATGTTCTCATGCCTAAGTGAATCAACTTCAAGCCCATAAGATTCCGCCTCCTTTCTCAGGGCATGCTCTACTCCAGTCAGCCTCATATGTTCCACTTGCAGCTTTGCGAACTCCAAATCACAGTTCTCTAAAGAAACTTTCTTTTGAAGATCTTCACAAAGCCCTCGCAGTCCATCTATTGTTTTCTCTTGATCTCTACAAGTCCTTTGCAGTCTACTGATGGATTTGTGCATATCCTTGCACTCAAGAGCTTTCGCCTCATAGTTTCTTCGGAAGCAATCTCGATCTTCTTCTGCTGCCCTAAATTTGTGTTGCAGTTCAATAAGAAGTTTCTGTAAATATTGTTTCTCTTCTCTAGCTTCATTGACTTGAGTTGTTATGCTTTCAAGCTGTTTATCTGAATTTGTAATTCTGGTTCTAGTATCAATTTCCCTTTCGCTGAAGGAAGATACTTCCCTTTGAAGGGAAACATTTTTCTCTGCAAGCTCCCTGACCCTCTCCCGAAGCCTATGTTCTTCAGACTGGTATTTTACAAGTTTGTGGGACCACTCAACTGATCTTCTGTCCAATTCCTTTTCTAGTGCCAACTGCAACTCATGCTTTTCCTTCTCCAATCTCTTGGTCTCTGTCCTTGCTAGTTTGAGCTCGTCCCTGTATAAGGCCTTTTCAGCAATACGATCCTGTAAGACAGCTGAAACCTCTACTGCCATTTTTACCTTTTCCTCTGTTAAGCTTCTGATTATCTGAATCAACATTGACTTATTAAACCCTCTGACCTGAAGAAAGTTTTCCTGTCCAAGTTCTTCTGAGACATATGCAGCATGGTCCTCAGCTTCCTTCAATTTTCTAAAAAGTTCTACATCAGTGTCGTCCATAGCCTCAACATTTAGTGCAAACCCATCTTTGCCACCGAAAGAAGTCTCTTTCACAGAGAATCCTAAAGATTCTTCATGATGATATCCATGGGTAGTCCGAGGATGCCTGTCTAGCGTGCAGTTATTTGGAGAAACTTCATCTGAATCCGCAATGGAACTTTCATTGATCATTCTGCTATAGATATCTTCAATAGTGATCGGGGTATCCGAGTCATATTCTTTTGACCTAATCTCAGACATAAATCGAGATTGGGTAAGTCTCTCGACCACATCCTTTGCAAGTTTTCTATGGGATTCATGGCAAAAGCCATTCTTCTCCCAATCTCCAGATGATAACTGAAGTTGAGATACTTTTGCTTCTCCGAAGGATTGAGATTTTGGTTTCTGTTTTCTGCCATCATTTGGTGACATAGGTGCGACGCATTGAACTCTTGGTGGCCGCATTCTCCCAGAGTTCCCATTGTCCATGTGAATTCTCGTGGAAAAATGGCTCTTTGAAGCACTCTTATCCATCTGTTGTTCTCCATCTATGTAACGATCCAAAACTTTATTTGACACATCACTGGTTGCCTCAGATATTTCAGAACGTGCTCTCGAATTAACACTATCAAATTTCCCCACTCTCTGCCCATTTTGAATTGTACCCATCTCAGAGAAATTTCCCTGGGTTTGTCTCTCAGGAGTTGGAGTACGGCAACTGAATCAAATAACAATTGCAACAATCAAGGCCAAAAACACAGCCACAGCTTTGAAAAACTGAAAACTATATAAAACAAGTACAACTTTAAAGCCATGACAGAAGCATTACAATTGCTTACCCAGTGGAATGTTTACCAGATTGCATGTGTGAATTACTGATACTGCAAGGAGAGAGACCTTGATCACCAAAATTCCCATAGTGTAGGGATCCAGATGAATACGAAAGGCTTCTTCTAAGACCAGGAGCAGTACCAAAAACCTGATTTTCCAAGCAATGTTTTTCTTTTCTGGGATTGTCAATACTTTCTGTTGGTCTCTCCCAGTTCACTTGCTTATCTGTTGATGGAGGTGAGACTTGATTACTATTTCTGCTGTTAGACGCATTTGATCTAAATGAAAAGAGTTTCTTCATCTCTGTTTCTTCAGCTCCCACCACTAATATTTATCATGAGAAACGCCAATAGATCTATATTGAAGAAAATATAGGAAGATTTACAAAGAGTGCTAGAAGAGGAAACTAAATGAGAGGGGACAAGTAATGTTGCAGATCAAATACTGAATGCATAAATTTATCAAGCAAACATCTATATCTACAAGAAATATGTGTGAAATAAAGACCACTCAATTCTATACATCATTAAAACAAAGAAGCTCCACCAACTTCAATGTAGTTAAAGAAAATACGAAGCACAACCGAAAACATACAGGAGTGCATCCTCAAGAAAAACATCTTTTTCATCAGTTATATAGATTCAAAACACAGAGACATTATTGCAAGCTGCAATTTTAATTTATCAAGGTTTCATAACCAATTATCTTAAAATATTTCTTTCTGGAATCTGATCTGAAGCCGTGAAGCAACAGAGAGAATGCAGAGGATATTATTATCTCCACACACAGCAAAACATACAAGAATGAAACTGGAAAGTGCAATAAAAAGAAGCTCAAGCAGCTTGATATGTTCACAACCTGTAACTTCCTGCTACAGTGCTACCACAGTACAATATGTAAGCTAAAAAACTGAAAAGCATATTCCAAACTTTTCAAAGTAAAGCATTGATTTCAGTGACCTCCTTTACCGTTAGCAGGAATCATGAAACTCCTCTTATATAATTAATCAATGACCCGCGAATAGAAAAATATTTGTGTTATAAGCATCAGTGTCAATATGATTCCTGGGGCTTAAAGACCATCATACCCTCAATTCTTCTCATCCACCTTGTCTTTTACACTCTCAAACCAAACACCGCCTACACTTTTTTAGGAGCATTTGGTTTGTGCTTACAACTTATTTCACCAAACACTATAAAAGAAATAAGAAAATAAACATATAAAACTCTTTCCACTTCAAAGAGGAAATGTCAGTCTGCTAAGAAATCACTCAAACCAAGAAAGATTAAGAAAATAATTATAAAAAAACCATTTCAGATCGGTAAACTCTGTATATTGAATTAAAAACAAATCCAGGATTGTTTCCTGAATATAGTATTTTTTGAAATTCATCTTGCTCGGGAGCAAATTCACATTTCTAAAATCCTATAGAAATTGCATTAAAAGGAAAGGATAAACAGATATTAAAATAGAAAATCACAAATTCATTAAATCGTTCCGAATAAAATAATGAAAAATTAAATCCCTTCAGGGAAATGCTAATTTCTTTAAGTTATCCAACTCTAGTAAACAGAATCATCTTTATCAGACCCCAAAAAACACATTAAATTAATGGAAAGAAGATTTTAAAAAAAAAGACTCACAAATTGTTTTACTCTCTCTCCCAGCGATAGGCAACAAAGTGGCCGTTTGAGACTATAATTTCAGGGGTATACGAAGGATGGACACAGGAAAAAATTTCAAAAATCTCATTAACATATCCCGGAAACCCAGGAACACCACGTGTATCATACAGCATCCTTTTAGTAAACAAAATAAATTAATTTATAAATTAACATATAAACTAACAATTTTCCAATCACCTCACATATTTTCTCACTCCAATATTTTTTACCAAACAATTTGACATCTGGATGACACCGTGGTGTCAACTCTGAATTTACAAGTAGCAAGGTCCATATCATATTTGCGTATTAACATTTACATATACAGAGAGAGAGACCATATATAGAGTGAGAGAGTGAACAACCTCAAATTGGCGGCTGATAAAATATGAGGATTGTTGGTTGAAATTTCGAGAAATTGGCAAGAACGGAGAAAACCCGAAAGTGTTTCCTTTTTTGTATTGATGATGAATTGATGAATCGCTCGCTCGCTGTGTCAGAGTGTACAATTAGAGTACGATGGAAGTTAATGAGAATGATAGGGGTAAGTTTGTCAAAAAAAAGAAGTTTAAAAATTTCAGTGCCGCGGAAGGAGCGTTTTGCCTTTTCTGCTGTGTGGGCCTGGGTCGGCCTGAACAAATTTTTTTCAGCCTGTGGCGACGTCATCGCGAACTCTTTTTGGGTAAAAAAGGTATGTTAGCGTCATTCTTAATTCAGCAAAATGTCAAATTTTTTGTAAATTTTTTTTCTTGTTTAAAAATATTTTTTTTATGTTTTCTAGATAAAATGTGTGGTTAAAAAATAGAGCGAAAATATTTATGAATAAAAGTTATTTGGAGAATTGAGTTGTAAAAAATATGTTTAAAAACAAGTTTGTCAAAGAGAGGCTAAAAACTCAATTTTTTGTAGTTTCTACAATATTCAATTTCAATCATTCATTAAAATTTAAGCCCACAATATTTGTTTTTTCAATCAAATTTCAACTCAGGAAGAATACATAACTAAGGTTTTTAAAGTACACATTTTCAAAATTAAGAAACTTCATGTTTTATTTCAAAAATCAGGTCATAATTAATTCTATATTTTATTGTTTATGGTAACAAGTCCCAATTTTTAGGTCACGGCTTATTATAGTCACAAGTCACAATTTTTTAGGTCACAAGTCACAAATCAGGCCATAAGTTTATGGTCACAATCACAATTTTTTAGGTCACAATTTATTTGTTGATCACAAATTTCAAATTTCGTAGGTCACGATTTTTTTCAATCGCAAATCTCAAGTCAAATGGTCACAAGTTAACAAATTATGAGTCATAATTTCACTATTGGTCACAAATTACAAATTTTATTGGTCACAATTTTTTCTCGAATACAAATAAAGAACTTTTTAGGTCACAAGTTTCACAAATCTCTAGTTTTTTTTTTTTTTTTGTCAAAGATCATAAATTTTATAGGTCACAATTTATATAATTATTTGGTTTACTTATTTTTCGATCACATATTATAAAATTATTTACTCGTGACTTATTTTTCGATCACATATTACAAATTTATAGGTCACAACTTTTTTTCGATCGCAGATCTCGAGTTAATTGGTGACAATTTAATACTTATGAGTCATAAATTTTTTATTGATCACAAATCACAAATTTCATAGGTCAAAATTTTTTTCTCAAGCACAAATCAATAAATTTTTAGGTCGCGATTTTTACAAATAATAAATATTCTTGGTCACATATCAAAAAATGATAGGTCACAATTTATTTAGTCTCGACTCATTTTTTTATCACAAATTTTTGGTCACGGTAATTAATTGGTCACAATTTATTTTTGAGTCACACTTATCAAACTATTAGATCACAATAATAATTCAATAAAAGGTTACAAATTATCTAAATTTTTAGGTCACGTATTATTCACTAGTCATACATGTGTATTATTGGTCACACACCATCAGAACCGCCACTGACCGCCAACATTGACCACCGCCGGCCATCGCCACCACCACCAACGCTGGCCACCACCATTACTGACACAGTAACCTCACCACCAACCAATACCACCGCCACCACCACACCGGCAACCACCGTCGGCGCCACCCAAATCGCTCGACATCACCTCAAATGGACAAATCACTATCGGAAAAAACCATCAGCAATGTCTCCACCTTCATCATACCACCAGCACCTCATTCACTTCATCACACCACCACCACCTGCGTTGTATCTGCAACCACGGACTATCTCCAGATCCACCGCCATAGCGAAACAAACTCCTCAAACCCTCACCTATTTCTTACAGCCGCACTTAACACCTGTATGTGCTAACTCCCAATAAAACTCCCCAAACCGCCACCACAAAAATTCGAATGATTCGAGTTCATCACCGTCAACTACAAGATCGAATATTCAAATTTCCATCTTTATTCAGATCTGAAGGTTGAGATGCATATTTGGGAGGCGTCGGGCTTGGAGGTAGAAATGGAGGAGTGAAGGTGTCGTTGTCGTACCGTCATCATTGCGGGCAGCAGAAGTTCACCGTCTCCACCGCCGTCGCCGCTCAAAGTTGCCTGAGCTACCACCATCTTCCAATTAATGGGGTGGGGAAGGTGGGCCGGGTAATTATATTATATTATTTAAAAAATCTGAATAACCACCTGAGTTTTGAACTAATGCATTGAAAATTTGATTTTTGAATTTATTAATTAAAATAAAGGGCAGGGCGTAATTTCCTCTTTCAACTATTCATTCTCCTCAAAATCACTATTCATTTCAAAAAAACTCTTTTTTAAATAAATATCAAACCCAGAGCTTGTTTGGTTTTCATCAAAATCTTCTCATTTTTTTACAGTACTCCATGTGTGTTTGATATTGTTTAAAAAGAGTTTTTTAGAAATGAATAGTGATTTTTATGACAATCTATGGTTGAGATTTGTTTGAAAAGTCAAATATTGTGGGCTTGATTTTTAATAGATGGTTGAAATTGAGTACTGTAAAAAAAGAAAAATATTTAAAGAATACCAAACAAAGGCTCAATCTCAACCAACCATTAAAAGTCAAGTTAACAATATTTGACTTTCAACCAAATTTCAACCATCTATTCTTCTGAAAATCACTACTTATTTCAAAAAAACTCATCTTTATCTTTATTATTATTATTATTATTATTATTATTATTATATATAAAAGTAGAAGTGAGGAGAGAGGGAGAGTCATTTTGGAGAGAAATTTGCATTTAATGAGTTTCTCTCTCTTCACTTCTATATATATAAAAGAAAAGATAAAGATTTTTGTAGTAAAATTTATTATTTATTACATATTTAATAAGAGTTATAAAATAAATATACTATGTGTAAATGTGTTACATTGAAAATGAAAAAAAATAGATTAATATATTTGAGCATAAATAATGTGATATCTATGTAAATCGTTATGTATGAAATGAAAAAATTGGATTGATATACTTGAATATAAATAAATGTCATATAATAAATGTGTTATATTGAAAATGAAAATTTTGGATGAATATATTTGAAAACAAATAAATACATGCTATATAAATTTGTTCAGTTAGAAATGAAAATTTTGAATTAATATATTTTGAAAATAAATAAATCAAATAAATAAAGAAAAGATAAAGACTTTTGTAGGAAAATTTATTATTTATTACATATTTAGTAAGAGTTGTAATAAATGTAATATTTGTAAATGTGTTATATTGAAAACGAAAAAACTAGATTAATATATTTTAACATAAATAATGTGATATCTATGTAAATGTTTTATGTAGGAAATGAACATAAATAAATGTGTTATGTAGGAAATGAAAAAACTGTATTAATATATTTGAACATAAATAAATGTCATATCTATGTAAATGTGTTATATTGACAAAGAAAATTTTGGATTAATATATTTGAAAATAAATAAATACATGCTATATAAATTTGTTAAGTTAGAAATGAGAATTTTGAATTAATATATTTTGAAAATAAATAAATAAAAACATTGAAGTTTTACTTCCTAAAATGTCAATAAATGAGTAGGTTCTTCAATAAGTATATTACAAAAATAATTAATTAATTGTTATCAACATTTTACCACCAATGATAAGTTGGTCGAAAAGTTAATCATTTCATCATTTTGACAAAAATTGGTCTGTTTAAAAAATAAGGAAAAATAAAATATATTAATTAATATATTGAATTTCGAATAAAATATATGTAAGCAACATATTAAAAAATAAAGTTAATTTAAAATTAGAACATTTTAAAAGGAAAATAGGTGATAAGGTAAACAAATTTTCAGAAAAAAACGTAAATAAAAGTCAAAAGAAATTTAATATAAAAAATTTAATTAAGTGTCAAATTTTAAATGGTGCGGTACACTGTGTGTACATGCAAAAAATTTTATTTTGATTAATTTTGTCTTTTTTAAAATTTCAAACTCAATAACATGTGTTATGTAGGAAATGAAAAAATTGGATTAATAAATTTTAAAATAAATAAATACATGCTATATAAATTTGTTAAGTTAGAAATGTAAAAATTGAATTAGTATATTTTGAAAATAAATAAATAAAATCATTGAAATTTTACTTCCTAATATGTCAATAAATGAGTAGGTTCTTCAATACGCATGTTACAAATATAATTAATTATTTTTTATCATTTTTTAATCACACATATTTTTCTCTCCAATTTTCAGCCACAATTTTTTACCTCGAAATCATAAATAAATAAGTTTATAAATAAAACAGTATTACCAAACGGAAGCTTAATATTTTCATCATTTTGACAAAAGTTGTCATGTTTAAAAATAAGGAAAAATAAAATATATTATTTAAAATATTAGATTTCAAATAAAATATATGTAAGCAACACATTAAAAAATATAGTTAATTAAAAATTATACATATTAAAAGGGAAATAGGTGATGAGATTGATAAATTTTAAAAGAAAAACGTAATTAAAAGTCAAAAGAAATTTTGTATAAAAATTTTGGAAGTGCCGAATTTTGAGTGGTGCGGTATACTTAGTGTACATGTATCACTTTTTTATTTTGATTAGTTTTGTCTTTTTTAAAATTTCAAATTCAACAATATTTTGTATTGAAATTTTATTTGATTTATTTTTTTATTTGATATGATTATATAATCAAGATATTTTCAAAATTATTATTTAAAAATTATATATTATGTTCATCGCACGGATAGACAACTAGTTTTAACTAAAATCAAACGCGCGCACACACTCCCTCTATTTGGTAAACTAGTTGTTTATAAATAGGATAATGGAAAAATTGCAGTTACGGTCCCAAACATTTCTTTCTTTTGCAGACATTACATAAACCTTCACTTTATGCCACTTATAGTCTCAAACCTTTAAATTACTCTCACAAGAAGGACAAATAGATGGTTTCCATCCATATTACTGTTAGTTTACCATAAAAATTAGTTTTGACCAAATATAAGAGGGACAAAATGATAACTTTAGTATTTTAAAATATAAGAAAGCAAAACAGAATAAAAAAGAAAGGTCATGCTAGCCGGACCGCCGCCGACCTTTGTCGCTGACCGCTGTCGGAATTACTACTGGGAAATCAAGAGAAACAGTTGAATGTGTTCCTCGGCCTCGCAAACTGAAATCTAGTGTCGAAAGTTGATTGGAGTTTTCGTTTGTCCTAGAACGGAATCTGAAGCTCAGAGAGGGTGAGATTCTCTTGACATAGAGGGTGAGATATACCTTGTAATATCCTTGCGAACTTTCCAGAAGAAGCCATCTGAAGAGGGCTCGACGGTGCAGGGAAATTGAGCATGAAACGATGAAAAGGGAAAAGATTTTGCTTAGGATTTTCATCGAATTTGTGTCGTCCATAATAGAATGAGCAAAAAAATCTCAATTTTTTTGGCTTTACTGGAATTCTGCTGGATCTTTTGAGTTTCAGTTGGCGAGCAATCATTAGATCTAAAATGAATTTGTTCCCTATATCTTATACTTTGCAATCTCTAGGCCACCTTCTTCCCCACCGAAAAATACATCAATTTCTTTTAATCAAGATATTCTAGCTCCACCATCACCGAATCGGAAAAATTAACAAACCTGACAAACCATCATCGGCCTTGGAGAGTGAAATTGTAATAGAAAACATTTAATCCGCCATATATTTATTTGCCGATATGCTTCTTATTGCGATATGTCAATACGATGGCTTGTGGTGAGCAAAGAGAAGAGAAAGATAAACACTGGTAACAAGTTTTGGGTCTAGAAGAGAAAAAGAAGAGGGATGAGAGTAGACAGACGGTGGCCGGTGACAAGTTTGGGGATTTTGGACGAGCAGGGTGGGGGTTGTTTGGAGGAAGAAGATGAAAATATTTCTATTTCTATTTCTTTTTTAATTTAGTGTTTTGTATTGTTAAAGTTACCATTTTGCCCATCTTATATTTGGTCAAAATTAATTTTTATGGTCAACTAACAGTCATTTGGATAGAAACAGTCCATTTGTCCTCCTGGTGCGAGTATTTTAAAGGTTTTTGACTATAGGTGTCACAAAGTGAAGGTTTTGGTAAAGTCTGCAAAAGAAAGAAATGGTTGGGATCGTGGCTACAATTTTCTGTAGAATAATTGTAGAAGACATTTTTAAATGATATATTCTAACATGGTGCACATATATTGGGTGGTGAAAAAGGAAGTGATAGAGTAGTTATTTTCACCATCCAATGAATATGCGTCATGTCACAATATCATTTAAAAATGTTCCTAAAGAATGTCTCCCTAGAATTATTGTTATAAATTGAGATTTGACAATATTTTGTTGTTTCATTTTTTAAAGTAAAAAATGATGGGTGGGAATATTCGATAATCAAAATTGATGACTTTTTCTTAGAACTGTTCAATGAAATATTGTCATGTGTCCATTTATAAACAAAACTTATAAACAAATTTTACCAAACAATGGTTTTATGCTCCGTTTGATAAATTGTTTATAAACAAAACATTTTTTCAAATCATTTTTTTAACCACACATATTTTGCAAATCATATTTTACGTAGTAAATATCACATTCTTTGTTTATGAAAAGATTTATCATATAAATAACACATTTTTCTAAACTACTTTAATTATACATATTTACTCAAATTGTTTTTCAAATACATATTTTACCTAAAAAACATCACATTTTTAGTTATAAACAAAAAAATATTTACCAAACAGAGGCTTACTATCGTTTGGTGTAGGAAGTTTTCAGATTTTTTAGAGAATATGTGATTAAATCCTTGTTCGGTTGCTTGGAGAAAGTTTATAAATAGGATATTTGTTGTTTTTAAGATAAAATATGTGAATGAAAAATAATTTCGATAAATATGTAATTAAAAAGTGATATTTGAATTTGTGTTTGTTTATAAAATAGTTTATAAACGGTATCCAAACAAGGAAAATTTTGATTTTATTTATAATATTATTTTATTGCAGAATGCGTGACTGTTTAAAATAAAATAAAATAAAGAAAAATATATTTTTGCAAAATGAACGCCATACAGGTTTTAAATTTCGTGAAAATGTTTATATTTTTAATATTTATTTAAAGGGTGGAAAAAAGTTATAAATCAAAAAGTGTTATGAAATAGAGAGAAAGAGAGAAGAAATAAAGAGGCAAATAAACTTGTGTTTCATTAAGAATTAGAGCCCCGTATATATAGGGGAAGAAAGGGATATACAAAGTAATTATCCCTAGGGTTACAGGGGTATGAATGTCATTCACTAAATAGTATAATATTTATAACACTCCCCCTTGAATGACATATTACAAAATATCTGCCTCGTTAAAACCTTGTTTGATAAAAACCCAATGGGAAAAAAATCAAACGAAGGAAAAAGAGTACAGTTATTTTGGAGTATTACAATAAATGCTGCCTCGTCAAAACCTTGCCAAGAAAACCCAGTGGGACAAAACTTGGGCGAAGGAAAAAGAGTACAGCTACTCCCCCTGATACTGATCACTGTAAATCTTTGAGTCGACGCATTCCAATCTCATGAACCATTTTCTTGAATGTGGATGTTGGCAATGCCTTTGTAAATAAATCAGCTACATTGTCACTCGAGCGAATTTGTTGAACATCAATATCCCCAGTTTTTTGAAGCTCATGCATGTAGAAGAATTTTGGAGAGATATGCTTTGTTCCGTCTCCTTTGATGAAGCCTCCTTTGAGTTGTGCAATACAAGCTGCATTGTCTTCATACAAAATTGTTGGGCTATCTCTAGTTGAAGTTAATCCGCATGATGCTTGGATATGATAGGTCATGTTCCTCAACCATACACATTCTCGACTTGCCTCGTGGATTGCAATAATTTCTGAATGATTTGAAGATGTTGCTGTCAAGGTTTGCTTCACGGATCTCCATGATATAGCTGTTCCTCCACGTGTAAACACATATCCTGTTTGCGATTTAGCTTTATGTGGATCAGAGAAATAACCTGCATCTGCATATCCCACTAAAGAAGATCCCAATTTTTGAGAATAAAATAATCTCATATCAATAGTACCCTTTAGGTATCGAAAAATGTGTTTAACACCATTCCAATGTCTTTGAGTTGGTGTAGAGCTATATCTTGCAAGGAGATTTACAGAAAAAGCTATGTCAGGTCGAGTACAATTTGCAAGATATGTTAGCGCTCCAATTGCACTAAGATATGGTACTTCAGGACCAAGAATTTTTTCTCCATCTTCAGGTGGACGAAATGGATCTATTTTCACATCAAGTGATCGAACAACCATAGGGGATGCCAATGGATGTGCTTTGTCCATATAAAAACGATTTAAAACTTTTTCTGTATAAGAAGATTGATGAACAAATAATCCTTCTGGGAAATGTTCAATTTGCAACCCAAGACAAAACTTAGTTTTTCCCAAATCTTTCATCTCAAATTCATTCTTTAAATAATCTACAGTTTTATTGAGCTCTTCAGGAGTTCCAATCAGATTTAAATCATCCACATATACTGCAATAATTGCAAATCCACTATTTGTTTTCTTTATGAAAACACAGGGACAAATGTCATCATTTTTATAATCCTCCTTCAACAAATATTCGCTAAGACGATTATACTATATGCGTCCGGATTGTTTCAATCCATATAATGATCTTTGCAATTTAATAGAGAACATAGTTCTCGGGCATGTATTATTTGCTTCTGGAATTTTGAGTCCTTCAGGGACTTTCATGTATATGTCACTATCAAGTGAACCATATAGATAGGCAGTTACTACATCCATAAGGCGCATATCAAGCCTTTGTGACACAGTCAAACTAATTAAGAATCTAAAAGTGATAGTATCCATTACGGGAGAATACGTTTCCTCATAATCAATTCCTGGTCTTTGAGAGAAACCTTGAGCTACAAGTCGAGCTTTGTATCTTGTAATCTCATTATTTTCATTCATTTTCCTTACAAAAACCCATTTGTATCCTACAGGGATTACATTTTCAGGTGTTCGAACTACAGGTCCGAATACTTTTCGTTTCTCTAAGGAATTTAACTCCGCCTGTATGGCTTCTTTCCATTTTGGCCAATCATTTCTATGATGACATTCTTTCACAGACAGTGGTTCAGGATCCTCATCTTTCATTATTTCAAGAGCCACATTAAAGGCGAAAATGTCATCTATGACAATAGTATTCCTTTCCCATAGTTTATGAGATACTAAATAGTTTATTGAAATCTCATTATTTTCAGAAACTTGTGGTTCTGCAGGAACCATATTCTCAATATCCGATTGATCCATATTCTCAATATCCGATTGATCAATCTTTTCAAATACTACTTCTGCTGAAGTTTTTGGTTGGTTTTTCTCTTGTACTTTTCTTTTTCGAGGTACAGAGTCTTTAGCACCAACTGGTCGACCACGCTTCTGGCGTATTTGAGATTCATTTGCTATAGCAGATTGTCCTTCAGGGACATCAATTTGTGCAGGGATATTTTCTGCTGGTATATGTGACTTTGTCACTTTTCTCGTGTCAACAAATACATCTGGTAATTGATTTGCAACTCTTTGCAAGTGAATGATTTTTCCAACTTCTTGCTCACATTGATTGCTGCGGGGATCAAAGTGAGACAAAGGTGTTTCATTCCATGAAATTTTACCATGTTTTTCAGGATGTAGTTTTGTTCATCCCAAGGTTGGGAAAGTCATTTCGTCAAAATGACAATCTGCAAAACGTGCAGTGAATAGATCACCCGTTAAAGGTTCAAGATACCTTATTATTGATGGTGAATCAAAACCAACATAAATTTCAAGTCTTCGTTGGGGACCCATTTTGGTACGTTGTGGGGGTGAGATTGGGACTTGGACGGCACAACCAAAAACTCGTAAGTGAGAAATATTAGGCTCATGACCAATTGCAAGTTGCAAAGGAGAATATTGATAATACGCAGTTGGCCTTAAACGAACCAATGATGCAGCATGTAATATGGCATGACCCCAAACAGAAGTTGGAAGTTTTGTTTTCATGAGTAATGGTCTAGCAATTAATTGTAGACGTTTGATAAACGACTCAGCTAATCCATTTTGTGTATGGACATGAGCAACCGAATGTTCAACCTCAATTCCAATTGACATACAATAATCATTGAATATATGTGATCTAAACTCACCAGCATTATCAAGACGAATTTTCTTGATTGAATAATCAGGGAATTGAGCTCGTAATTTTATAATTTGAGCAAGTAGTCTAGCAAAGGCTACATACCTAGTGGAAAGTAGGCAAACATGGGACCATCTAGTAGATGAATCAATTAAAACCATAAAATATCGAAATGGTCCACATGGTGGGTGTATTGGCCCACATATATCTCCATGAATTCTTTCCAAGAAAGTTGGAGATTCAATGTTGACTTTTGTAGTTGAAGGTCTAATGACCAACTTGCCTTGTGAACAAGCAGCACATGGATAATCATTAGGTAAAAGAATCTTCTGGTTCTTTAGGGGGTGTCCATGTGAGTTGTTAATTATTCGGCGCATCATTATTGTTCCTGGATGTCCAAGTCTATCATGCCAATGTATAAAACTTTTTGGATCAACGAACTTCTGGTTCGTGATAATATTTGATTCAATCATCTTTATAGATGTACAATACATGCCACAAGGGAGTACCGGAAGTTTTTCTTTTATCTGCTTCTGGCCAGATATAAAAGAAGTTATGCAAAGATATTCTGCATTATTTTCATGCATCGTCTCAATGTGATATCCATTGCAGCGAATATCTTTAAAACTAAGCAAATTTCTTCTGGATTTGCTAGAATAAAGTGCATCATCAATATATAATTTTGTATTATTTGATAAAATAATACAAGCTCTTCCGGAGCCTTCAACGATTTTTGATGCACCTGATATTGTATTAACATTATTTTCTGATAATGTTAAGTTCAAGAAATACTTTTTGTCTTGAAGAATAGTATGTGTAGTTGCACTATCGACTAAACAGATATCCTGATCATTCATCCTGAATTTATAAACAAAACAAAATAAATATTCTAAAACTTTGATTTCATAAAAAGAAATTTAGCGACATTTTTAATCAACTAAAAATGCTTAATAATGTAAATGTCTCTAACTTCAAAAAAATAAGTAAAAACATAATTCATACTAACTTTTAAAGAAAAAGAACAATTCAGATACTGAAAATTAAACTAATCAATATTCTCAATTTTTTTCAGATATGTCGAGTGCAACAAACTCGAGTTTAGTGATGTTGGCCATTTGTATAACTACACAATAAATAAATAAAATACAATTAATTTCGAAGAATGTGATTAAACCACATAATAATAAATCAGATCATCAACATCACATAAGTTGTATGTTTTCCTTCAGGGATAAACATTATGACATATTTTCGATATATATGCTACTTCGGGAGCATGTTGTATTTTTCTATTATTTCTTCAATAATAGGTCAAATATTCTTCTGGAATATTGACAATTATAATTTATACTCTTCTGGAGCAAATAATAATCTTTCTTGAATATTATAAAGTTGTGCTACTTCAGGAGCAACAACAAACTATTCATGATAGTCATATTAATATTCTTCTGGAATATTAATTATATACAGTTGTGCTACTTCAGGAGCAACAACAAATTATTCATGATAGTCATATTAATATTCTTCGGGAATATTAATTATACAGTTGCGCTACTTCAGGAGCAACAATAAATTATTCATGATAGTCATATTAATATTCTTCTGGAATATTAATTATACAGTTGCGCTACTTTAGGAGCAACAACGTAATGAACTATTAATTTAAATGTAAAAAAAATTCAACAATAACCATAATATATATAAATTAAACACATATAAATATGTATGTGAATAATGCATGAATTAAACATAATAACATGGGTACACAATCTACATAATTTAGAACATGAATAAACCAATTATTATTGGAAACGAAAAGAAATTAGAGAAATTATCGCATCCAGCCTCAATTCTGACTCTGAACGATTAATGGCACAAGGGTTATAATTCAACATGGAAACTAATGATAATTGCACGCAATAAACTTTGAGTAAAAAAAATCAAGTTCGAAGCTGTCAGATTCCAAATTGGAGACCAATTCAAGGTTTGGAAATGATTAAAATGATAATTCTTGGTTTGCGTGTGCAGATTCGAAATTGAATTGAGGATGGAGTTCATACGAAATTCATATGTGTAACTTGAACAAGATTCGACATCCTTTTGATACACACATATAAAAAAAATTCACGTGTAACCAAATTAATTTTGGTACACATGACAGATGACTATATAAAAAAAATATTACCTTCTAATAATTTTAGAGAATCGTGCTGATAACGTGTTATGAAATAGAGAGAAGAAAATAAAGAGGCAAATAAACTTGTGTTTCATTAAGAATTAGAGCCCCATATATATAGGGGAAGAAAGGGATATACAAAGTAATTATCCCTAGGGTTACAGGGGTATGAATGTCATTCACTAAATAGTATAATATTTATAACAAAAAGGAAATTATTTTAGCTCACGTTTATTGATGTAATGTATAAAGCATTGAACTTGTAAAGTGTATTGTTAAAATTAATTATTATATTTTAATTTAGATTTTAAACATATTTTTAATTGTACCAAACAACGGTTATTTTAAGAATTTAGATTTAGAAAAAAAAAACTCCAACTAAGAACATAATTCTAAATGGATTCGAATACTATTTTGACTAGGGATGACAAAAAAATTTAGAGAACCCGAGACGCCCCGCAGAGTATTCAAGGCAGTTTCAAAGTGGGGCAGCCCTTTCCCGAAAACCCCCTTTTTTTAAATGAGAGGAAAGAAAAAAAAACAATGAGACCATGAAGAGTTGAATCCTAGTGGGATTTAAGGACATGAATGTACACAACCACTGTACCATTTTGCTGTTTATTGATTTATTTTTCCTACAAAAATAAATATTTTTTCTTTAAACTTTAAACTTTAAAAATCAACTAGTTCAACGCCTAAAATTCATTTTATCAATTTTTCCACAAAAAAAAAAAAAAAATCCATTGGTGGGGCGGGTGAGTTGTCCCATCTAGCCTCGCACCGAGCCGGGTCACGAGGCAGGGTTCATTTTGGCAAGTTCAGGGTCGGGCAACCCCATCCCATATCGAACTGAACACGCCTCATTGCCTTGCTAATTGTAATGACGTGCGTGGGTAATTTGGCGTAAAAGTTAAAGAATTTGCTATGTTTTTAGGTAAAAATATGTGGTAAATAATTGATTTGAAAAATATATCGTAAAAAGGTGGTTTGATAAAATGTATTTTTTATAATCAAACTTCTATTTGACTGCTGATTTTTGCTTATAAACAAGGAATTTGATTTTTTAGGTAAAACATGGTTGAAAAGTAGATTAAAAAAATGTGTGGGGTTAGATGTGACATTTATGTTTTCAAGGTTTATTTTATGCATTGTAATGAGATTTTAAACAAATGTTTTTTTAGCTAGTTTGAAATATATTAATTTTATGTGTGTTAGTAAACCATAATCTTAAAATCAAATCAAATCTCAAAAACTAGTTTGATTTAGTTAGAAAATAGGTTAAAAAATTGACTAAATCAAATTGTGTTTATCCTGATGAAGAGAGATGAAAGACGAAACAATACACATGCAGGGTATAGAAGAGATGAGACATGACAATGTGGGATTATGGAAATTGAAGAAGATGATCACAACACACAAATGTAATGACAGTTGTTTTCAAACCCAGCGTGACTCGATTGGGTCATCCAAGAAACTATTTTGACTCAGTTTTGCCTTTTTATATTAAAAAAAATATGATATTTTAAATTTTAATCCCTGAGTCGACACTCGGACCTTTGACACGGTCCCTCAGGCAAGTCGTAGTAAGAACTAAGAGCTTGTTTGGTAATGGGAAAATTTTTGGTTTTTGTAATTTTTTTTTTTATGGATGTGTGGTTTAAAAAGCTTTGAAAAGTTAAAAATTATGGGCTTGACTAAAAATTGATGATTGAGACTAAATTTAAAAAGTTGAAGTGAAATTTTTTCCTTTACCAAACGAGCTCTAAGAGCGTGTTTTAACCCTTTTTTTAGGGACGATAATTTGACTCAAATGACCTTGTGGAGCAGCCCCGTTAGAAATTTTGTAGAAGTTTCATTTCTTTTTCTTTTAGTTAGGATGACATTTTAACACAGATGACTTGAGACCTATGGGGCTTGCCATTTCCTTGATTAATTGGGTTCCAAAGCCTAGTTCGGGACGGGTCATTCGCCCTTATAGGGGTTTTCGGGTGGGACTGTTCTAAAACCAGCCAAAACAATTTAAATAAATAGAAAAATATATAAGCTTCTTGCCTCGTCCCGTGACTAATCGTCCGTCCTGAACTTACCCCATTGGGAACTAAGTACTATGCAGGACAAAGAGCTATGAGCATAGGGCGGGGCCACATCTAGAATCCCAATGCCTGACAATGGATCCTCAGATGGTTGAAGTGTAAAGAGGACGTCGCGAGCCTAACGGGGGTGATTGTAATACCCAAACCAAGAAAAACTTAAAAGATTTGATAGGTACTACTCATACCAACAAGGTACATCTTCCTTTTCGAAAGTCCATTATTAGAAACTCCACAGTTAAGCGTGCTTAGATTGGAGCAATTCGATGATGGGTGACCCCTTTGAAAGTTTTCTCGAGGAGCGTGCGAGTGAGGACAAAGCATGCTTAAAAAATCCATCTTGGTACAATGGGAATAGTACGTCGTCAATCTAACTGTCGGGACAACTCTTTAAGTGGGACTCGGATTGTTACAATCAATCACACCTAAGTTCGGTGACCATTTGTATATTTTCGTTTAATTTTATGGAGACATTTTAATTAATATTGTTAAGTAATATTGTGACATGATGCACATATAGAGTTATGAAAAAAAGAAGCGATTACGTAATTATTCCACTATTCATATATTTTAACTCCAATTTCATCAATACAAACACGTTCCACGACGCCGTAGCATCTAACTATACAGTTGTTTTGTTCATTTTGCATTTATATATATCAGTGTTATAAAAAGCGTAAAGCGTGACGAAATAGGGAGGTTGAGCATCTAACTTAAGAATGAAAAAGCCCGACAATGTGCAAGCGAAGCTTATAAAGCATAAAGCTTAAAAATGGATCCACATTTACATCTTGTTTTACACCTCATATGGAGTAATTTCATCTAAATTTAGCTTTCAACAATCCATAAAATTTTGATATGAGATATATAATTTAAATCTATTATCAGTTATCACCGACCGTAGGAATGTCTTTCTCCCCTACGAACCAAAAAGACAATGAATGTCTGTCTTAAAAAATCAGCTCCCACGCCAAAAATCTTCAAAATTGTCCAAAATATACCAAATTTCTCCAAGTTTTTGCACTAACGTCCACTCTCCCTTTTCATCACCCCTTCTCCGTCAAAATCCATTCCCGTACATGTGTTTTTTTAACTCTAAGGGCGGGATATATGGCGTTATCCGGCAACTCATCATCATTGGAAATGGATTCCTGACTTCCAAAAACCATGAATCAACTTGGTATGAGCCCTAGGGCTGGTGGAAAAGCACTCTTAATGTAAGTATTTAATCTGTACCTTATTCTATGTTCTTCTTGTGGGTTTGTTCAATATTCAGGGAAAAATTCGAGAAATTTGAATTGAACTTGTGATGTTAGTTTTAAGGGTTCTTTTAATGTTTTATGTGTTGTGGAGTTTTGTTATTAGGCAGTGGATAGTTGGGAAATGTTGAATTGAATTTTTTCTACCCATCAGAAATTGAACTTTTCCAGATTTATGGGCTTGATATTAAATCAAGAGCCGTAAAAGTTTGGTAGATAAATCTATATTTAATTTCTTTTGATGATAGTGGCTTGCCAATTTCTGATGGGTAGAAAAAAATTACTTGAAATGATTGAGTTTCATAAATTTGATATGTTATCTTACTGCATAGGTAATTCTATGGATAATTCTTTTCCTGAAGTAGAAGAGTTGATTATTGAAAATGAGTGTTTTTGTTGCTACTTTGTCATATTTATTTGTCATTAAATTTTAAATCATATCCTATGGTCGGATTTCATAGCGAAAAAAGCGGTATACTAGTATTAATTTACATGTCTTGATTAATACACTTCCGCACACACTTTCCTCGGCCAAATATGTAAATAAAAATAAATTTAAGGAGCTTTCAAAATTAAACCTTCTTGATGTACGTTGTTGGTTGCTGCTTCCTACGTTTCTTTTTTGATCCCACGCCTCACTATGTTGAATTACCGGGCTATGTTTCCCTTGCGACCACTTGCCTAGTGGTACTCCAGTTGCCTGAATTCTTAATAGATCCGTACGTATTTGATCAAAGTAAGAAAAGTGAAGAAAACATTGGACTTTTTATTGAAAACAGAAGGTTTAAGAGAAAACTCTTAAACTTATTTAATTACATATTTTTGATCCAAGTGTGGATCACTGTCTTGAAGGTGTTTAGCCTTGATACATTTTTCAGAGTAAAATTCAAAAAGAAATTTGAAGCGAAAAATTTTCCTCCACCTTTCTTCTGTTTTTCCCCCTCTTTATAGTCATCCGCTGTTCTTTTTCCTGTTGATTTTTGCAGAGTGCCTTCGTTGTTCACGTGATTTTATTTTAGCCTTTTTGGTAGCTCTTGTAGCCTTTTTGACTTTTTCTTCCATCCTCTTGTAGCATTTTTGACTTTTTCTTCCAACTTTCTTCTTTTTCTTCATTTGTTACGAGAAAATTTCTTTTTCCTTTTTCTCTTTCCTCTTTTTTCTTTTTTTTTTTTGTCTTCTTTTGCCTTCTTTTTCTTCTCTTGTCCTTTTTTTCTCTTTCCTCTTCTTTTTCAGAATTTGTTGATAGTATTAAATAGTTTTTGACACGCGTTTCACCGGGAAACTTCTGGTCAAAAAGTATTTTCAACTTTTTATTCTGATTGGATGCTGCTAATGCTGCCAGATGTACTGCTATCTGCAATTTTTTCATTTTCTTGTTGTTGAGTCTCATCAACTTTACACCATTGACAAATGTGCATCTTCTCGAGACTTGATCTGAGAGCTTTGCATAAATGTCCTTTGTAGCTGCTTGGTGCATTTGGAAGATAATAGAAATTCTGTTCAAACTTACAAATTTTTCTAGTATCCATTACATTGATAAGTGTACTTGTTTTACTAGTAATTAAAATAAACTTTGAACTGTAGTTTACTTTAATCTTTGAGATTCCGTCAAAATTTTTTAATCCTGTAATAATCCTTTGAAATGAAAGGGATCTCCAGTCTTTGAAAATTTCTTCGTTTACTTCAGTGAGTTGTCCAGCAATTGGAGTGTTGATTTCCACTTCTTGGACTGTCTTGATCTGTACATGATGATATCCTTTGACAAGAATATTATCCTCGTTCCAAAAAGGAATTGTGCTGTTGATCTTGAGAATGATTTTGAGGTTTTTGTCTTTAATTACAAATTTAGCAAAATCTTTGACTGTTTTTACTAAATTTTCATCAAGTAATTTGATTTCTTCAAAATCATTTCCAGGAATGATTTCTTTAATTAAACCGCAATGGAATGCTGTCTGTACCATGTTGGGCTCAGCTCCTGCAAAGAAGATGAACTGACCGAATTTTTTCTCAATTGTGCCATAGTACCCTCCTTCTGGTGCAGAGGCTCCTACTGTACGTGCTTCTTCTTCAAGTAAGAGTAAATCTTGCAGTTTGATACCCGGAAAGGTGGTTTCTTCCTTTTGGGCTGGGATTTTTCCAAGTTTTTTGAACCTGGTTGGACTTTGGGCTGGTTTGCTGGATTGGGCTGCTTCACTGTAGGAAAAGAATTTTATCCTTTGCTTTTCGGATGGTGGTATGAATGTAGGCATTCTGGGCCTGGATCTAATGTCTGGTTGACAATAGTTTGGTCTCAAATTTAGGTTTTGTTGGTCAAATAAATTTTTGTGTGGGATTGGGCTGTGTCCATTTTTTGTACAAAAGTCCAGATAGGCTTGATGAGCATCTGAAAAGATTTTAAAGCTTTTGTGTTTGTATGGTTTTCCTTTGACAATAAGTTCGACTTCTGCCCAACTTGTGTAGAATCCTCTGTGAGGTCCATCAAAGATTGTATAGAATTTTGTACCTGCAATGGAAGTATTTACCCCCACCAATGGTGTGGTTTCCAGTTGTGTCTGAGATATTTCAGTTGGTTTTTGAATAACCGTATGTTCTTGAGAACATTGAGTTTCCGAAGAATCTCCTGTATTTAATTGGATTTGTGGTCCAAGTTGCGGGTTTTGAATTCCCTTAAGCCCTTGCGAGCTTGTTGCAGTAACATTTTCTGCAAGTACTGTAAATTTCTCTCCAGTAGTTTTGCTACTTTCGATAATAGGCGTTTCTTTTGAAACTGTAATTTTTGCTCCAATAGTCTTGCTACTTTCGCCTGTAATTTTTGCTCCAGTAGTCTTGCTACTTTCGCCTGTCTTCCCTTGTTTTTGAAGCCTAATCAACTTCTTTTTGAGGACTTTAATGCTTTGTTGTAACATTGTAACTTCATTTTGTTTAACAGAAATTTCAATTTCTGTCTCAATGTCTTCTATTTGTTCCTTGATGTCAGTCATTTTTACCTGAAAAAGCAAATTCACTTGTGAGTGAATCAGCTAAAGAATTATCTTTTCCTCTGATGATTTCAATATCAAAATTGTAGTGACTGAACCACATTTGCCATCAGATTAGTCTTCCTTGCTTGTAATCTGGGTGTACCTGATTTTTCAAAAATGATTTACATGTAGTAGAATCAGTTCTAACAAGAAATTTGTTAGTAATGATATAAATTCTAAATTTTGTTATGGCTTTTTTCATTGCTAAAATTTCTTTTTCATTGATGTGGTAATTTTTTTCAGGATTTGTGAATGTCCCTGAAGCATATCCACAAAGTTGTTCTTTTTGTTCATTTTCGTCAAATGTTTTTAATACTGCTCCCCAATGTTCTTGAGATGCATCAGTTTCAATTATCATTTTATCATTATTTTTTGGATGATATAATGATGGTAGATTTTTTATTTTAGATTTGATTTTTTGTACATAAAGAGTATCTTCTTTAGTCCAAATCCATTTAAAATCTTTTTTGAGTTTCTTTTGAAGTGGTGCTCTCATTTTTGCTAGATCTTTAATGAAAGATTCTGCATAAGTGAGACATCCAAGAAATCTCATCAATTGTTTTTGATCTTGTATTTCGTTTGGAAATTCATGAATATGAGTAAGAACATGTGGTTTTAACTGCTTATAACCATATGTAATATCCATACCTAGATATCCAATTTTTTCTTTAAACATTTCTGCTTTCCTTTTGGAAAGTATAATGCCTAATTTGCATATTGTTTGAAGTACTGTGATTACATGTTTTTCGTGATCTTCCTCATTGTCTGAGAAGACCAAAATATCATCAATATATACACAACAAAATTTCTCGTGTATTTTGAAGATATTATCCATATGTCTTTGGAAAATACCAGGTGCTTGTTTTAAACCAAATGGTATGATTTTCCATTGGTAATGTCCTTGCGGGCAACTAAATTCCGTTAGATGTCTTGCATTTTGATCAAGTATAACTTGCCAAAATCCCGATTTACAATCAAAAGTAGAAAAAAATTTCTTCCCTTTGATTAATTGTAGTAGGCTTTGCATATTTGGAATTAAATATCCATCTACCTTAGTTATCTTGTTGAGCTGAGAATAGTCTACAACCATTCTAGCTTTTCCTCTTCTTTTTTCTGCTTCTTTTCTAACCATGAAAGTCGATGAAGAGAATTGTGAAGTACTTGGTTCAATTACTTGTAATTCAAGTAGTTCCTCGATTTGTATAGAGAATTCTTCTCTATCTTTTGGACAATAAGCCATTGCTTTTGCTCTTATTATTGTATTTTTATGTTCTTCAAGTAGTTCAATTGTTGCAGTCATATTTCCTTTGTTCTTTGTTGGATCCAAAGGATTTTCTGAGCAACATTGGTCAAGAAGTTTTAGGATCTCTTCTCCTTTTGAGTTGATTTTGAATTTTTCTTGTTCTTCTATTGTTATGAAAATATTCCTTTTTGGGGTAATATTTTCTCCTTGAGGTTTTGTGAAGATTTTCCTATTGCAATTGATTTTTGTCATTTCCAAGAATTTCTCTTAAAGAAAATTCATCGCAACAGCTTTTCTTTGTTTTGATATCCAAAGTCTTTTTCTGTTAAGAGTAAAACTTATGGATTCAATTTCTTGTATGAAAGGATGATATAACTGACAAAAGTTATTTCCAATTATAAAATCAATTCCAGTTTCAAGTTGGTATACTGTTGGAATTTTGAAATAAAAAGTTTGCCATTGGGATTTGTGGTATCCACTTATCTCAATGTTTAATCCTTTTACTACTTTTGATGTTTTGATTTCAGATTTGTCAGCAATTTTTAGATTCATTGTTTTTTCTGCCGTTACCCAAAATTGTTTTGGAATAACAAATTTGCTGGCAGTACATAATGATGCTCCGGTGTCAATGTAAGCATGTAATGTAAATTTTCTATATCCTTCAAAACTGAGTTTTATAGGTATGTAGATTGAGTTTGGATTTGTAACATTTTTATTACTCATCCTCTGAAAATTCTGTTTCAGATGACTCAGATTCAGTTTCACTTGTTAAGTAATACAGGGATTCTGTATCACTGGGATCTTCTACTGGGTAGAAGCCTTTTTTTTGAAATGTATTTAGGAGTTTAATCCTGTCTTCATTTCCGATTTTTGCTGGGCATTCGTTTGCATAATGTCCAGATTCATTACAGAGCCAACATCTGCAATTCTTTTTCTTTTGAGGACAAAATTTCTTTTTGTCTTGTGTTTTTTCAAATTTTTTATTCTTATATGGAATTTTCCCCTTTGAATATTTTTTGAAAAATTTCTTTTGCCTAAAAAAATTTTCTTTATAAGGTTTTTTGTATTTTTTAAAAATATATCTTTTATTTCTAAAAGATCTTTTCCTTGTTTTCTTTTGGGTGTTTATTGGTTGACAACCATATTGGCCAGGGATTTGGTCAAGGTAATTGTTACAACAATTATTTGGATTTTTGTAAACTGTTTTAACACTTTCTCTTACCAATGTGTTTTGTTTGCATTTTTCAGCAATTAAATTTCTGGTTGTAGTTATGACTAGTCCAAGGGACATGTCTATCTGAGCATTTACTCTTAGATCAATGGTTTCTTTTTGTTTTTTGATTGATTCATCAAAGTCACTCATGACTTCATGATTAAATGGTTCTGGTAGTTTACGTATGAATTTTTCTGTTAATTCTATCCATTTTTCAGGTGGACATATGTAAAAATATTTTGAAAATTCGCAAGCATAATTTTCAAAATAACACATATCACATATAGAGATTTTCTCTAAGTGATTTAATGCATCAGAAATTGCAATTACTGATCTCTTACTTTTGAATGCTTCAAAAGTTTGTCCAGTAAATTGTTTGTATATTTGGTCCACAAGTCTTTCAGTGAATTTTGGAATGACTCCTATTGAATCTTTCCAGATTTGATTTTTTGTGTCGTATGTAAAGCTTTCAAGGAACGTTCTTGCATTTCCTCTGGTACTAGCAAGTACATAATTCCATGAATTTATTTCATTTTTTATTATTTCTTTGTTGACAATCATTGCAACCATGATATAACTATACCATGCATCAATGATATTTTCTGGATCTAGAGTACAATTTATATCCAAAATTGTTACTTGTTGGTTTATATTCTGTCTTTTTGGAATAAAATCAGAAACTAAGAGGTTCTGATCAAAGTTCCTTTCTGGCATTTTGGGTTCAGGTCTTGGTGTGTTGTCACCCATATGTCTTTTCCCATCTCCTTTTGGATTACTTGATGATGGATTGTCATCTTTAATCTCAAAAGTTTCTGGTTTTGGTTCTCTGATTGTAGGTCCAAGTCCCATGTTAGGATATGTTTCTCTTCCAGTGTGAAATCTTTGATGAATGATGATTTCATCTTCACTGTCAGATTCTTTATCTGTTTCATATTGTGATTCAGGTTGATCTTGATTCTGTTGTTCATTGTTTTCATTGTCCGAAATTGTCATAATTTTCTCTTTTATGTCAATATTTTTGACGATTGAAACAATCTTGTCAAGTTCATTGTCTTCAAATGCCAATAAAAGATTTAAGAGTCCCAACTCCTGGCTGGTCTCGTAAATGATTTCAAGATTTTTCCTGAAGCTTGTCATTATACTAAATGGTCAATATCAAATTTTCCTTCTGGAATTTCATCTTGTTTTGCTTTTGTTTTTGGAGAGAGTTCTCCCATTCTTTCAAAAATTCCAATTTGTTGTGTTGATTTAATCTTTGAAATTACTTTGTTATTTTGATTATTGTTAATAATTCCTGCTATAATGATAGCAGAATGTTTATCAAGTAAAATTTCAATTTGTTTTTCAAATATGTTAAAATTTCTTTTAATATCTCTGATTTCTTCTTTTATGGAGCATATTCTTCTTCTTGATCACCATAAAGTGTTTCGGCCATTTTGTTGACAGTTTCACTTAATTGTTTGAGTTGTATCTTAGTTTTTCTCAACTCATCGTTTTCTTTTTCTTTCAACTTTGGTGAATTTACTTTATTTTGTGAGTTACTTCTTATGAGAAGTGGTTGTTGTTTCCTGATTAGGGGTCTCTTAGTGTTAAGATCTATATTTATAGATCTTCTCTCTGGTTGCGTTAACCAGTCAAATTATGTTTCTTTATTTTATATGTAATTGGAGAATAAAGGATCAATTTTGATTCCTTTTGGTTCTCTTATTATAACCATGTTGTGAGAATTATGGATTGCATAACTCACGAGGTATGATATTGAAAAAGGTACATTATTGTCTTTGACTAAGTCTTCTCTTCCGTACTTGTGTACAAACGAGAGTATTCCGTCAAAGTTTTGATCATGTAAACTTACTGATAGTCTGGGATAGACTGTAAACAGTAGTTTACCACATGCTAGGGTTTCCTTCAAGGGATCCTAGACATCCTTCTTGTGGGTTTTGTATTCTTTCATCAATTAAACACATTCGGATTGGTTGATCCGTTTTTTCTGATAGTGTGCTTTTCAATTGGATTCTGATTGCTCCAATTGTAACCCAGTAAAGATTTTTGTTATCTTCAAGGTCAATTTTTTGTTTTGCTTGGTTTATATCATTTTTAGTTAGTAAAGAGATTCCTACTTTTCCGTATGTATGTTGAGCGTTAATTGCAAATTCTTTATGCGATACACCGTAATACACATGTTTCTTTCTTTTCATGAATTTATCAATAAATCCTGGTTGTGAAAAAATTTCTTTTGGATCTAAAGATAAAGTGGTTTTACATATTTTGTCAAGTTTTTCGTTAGAAATTAAAATTTCATTTGAAAAATTTCCCTTTGATTCAATTTGTTCGCAAATCTCCTCATGTTCTTGAGATGTTCCTTCATTAGCAAGATTTTTGCTCATGATTTGTAATGTTGAGTGACGCAGTGAATTAAAAAATTAGAAACAGATTCGTAATAATTTTGTAAAGCTTTATCTTTTTGTTGTCTACAGTTTTCTAAAGAGTCTTTGTGGACACCTGCAAAAATTTGGTGTCTATAAAATTATTCATAAAATTCGCAAATATGAAATTCAGAATTTATGAGATGAATATGTGCATGACATGTATAACAATTAATTTGTGTACTAGTGTTCTCCATAACTATGGTGGCAATTTGCATAGTGTATGATGAATGTACGTAAATTATTTTCATAATCTTGTTTCGTTTCAAGATATTTTTGCTCCATATTTAAAGTACAATAAGGGTTTCCCCAAAATTTCTTTGAGTCAATTCTTTCTTTGTACCATAAAAATGCTTCGTACTGGAAGGTAAACAATTTGTGAAGTGCATAGCCTTGCATTACAATTATTGTCTGATTGTGACATATTAATATGTGTGAAGGCTCTGATACCAATTTGAGGAAGGTGTGTGCGGAAGTGTATTAATCAAGACATGTGATCTCATGCTTGGCCAAATATGTAAATAAAAATAAATTTAAGGAGCTTCCAAAATTAAACATTTTTGATGTACGTTGTTGTGTCAAGAATTCTAATCTTATAATATGAATTTGATCTTTGAATATGTACAAGTGTACAAGTTAACTTCCACCAATACTTGAGGCATAAATTATAATTCACATCCTTAACCAATCCTTAACCAAAACCAAGGACCGGTGCTGAAC
Source organism: Ligustrum vulgare (assembly GCA_963555705.1). NCBI lineage: Eukaryota > Viridiplantae > Streptophyta > Magnoliopsida > Lamiales > Oleaceae > Ligustrum > Ligustrum vulgare. The sequence goes on from OY743171.1 coordinate 54,197,433, forward strand.
AGGTAGCACCGTCAAGGTTGAGGCTCAACCTTTTTTGAGCAAGTGTAACCAAGCTTTTCACAAAAGAGGTATATACCCTTTCCTGATCTGTATCCACCGTTTCAGTAGAATAATATAGAAAGATGTCATCGCCAATGGAAACTGACGCGCAACTCCCCAACGGGAACTCCACCGCCGTCGCCGTTCGTGCTGCTGGAATCGGTGCTGCCGCCACCACAACTCCATCGTCGAAGATTGGCCAACTGACTGAGTCCTTGAAACTGGAACATCAGTTCCTCCGGGTGCCCTTCGAACACTACAAGAAGACGATCCGTGCCAACCACCGTGTCGTCGAGAAAGAGGTATCCGCCGTCATCTCCGGTGTATCCGAGGCTGCGGATTCCGATATCTCCAGGGACGACGCTGTTTTCCAACTCAATTCTCTTGTATCCAGATTACAGGGCCTCAAAAGGAAGGTATTAGATTAGATTCTCTGCTTGTATGTGTAATCCTCCATATTCTTATTGGGTTTTTGGTTTTATGTTTCTGGGCAAGGAAAGAATATTTAAGTCAAATTCATGTTCAATTGTTAATAACAAGTCAAAGAAAAGGTATAATATTATAATACTACCTGTTTTCATCTACATATAATTCTCAAACGTCCGTGTTCTTACTGGGTTTTGGCTTTTTGATTCTGTGCAAGAAAAGAATAATAAAGAGAATCACGTTCATTTTTAGATATCAAGAGTGGCTTTCTTTACTAAACTGACATTCAAAGGGAAAAAAAAAAAGAAGATAAGGTTTAAATTTTGACTTATTCTTTGAATGTGAAATTGAATTGACAAAACAAAATTCCGTAAAAGAAGGTTCAGCAGAAGGGAACTTCTTTTGTTCATTTACCTATTAACTTGTTTTGAGTTTTTAGATAAGATATGTGGAGACATGAAATGTTATAACTTGGGTAATTTAAGATGTCCACACTAGAAGTGCTAAAATAAAATTAGCTTTCTATTACATTAAAGATGAGAGAAATTAATCTGCAAATCATCTATATAATTTTGGACATCACAATGAATGCAAGTTCTTCCAAAAACTTAAATTCTTTACTTATAGAGGATAGTATACTTCTGCTGTTTGAACAATCAGTTGGAAGAGGGGAGTCGAGCAGAACACTTGCAAGCACAGAAATGCCGAGCTAGACTAGACCATCTAGAATCTGCAGATGTTGAGAATTTGTCAGAGTGGAATAGCAACCGCTTGAAGCGGATACTAGTGGATTACATGTTGCGCATGTCATACTATGAAACTGCTGCAAAGCTTGCAGAGAGCAGCAATATTCAGGTGATTCTGTAGGCAATATTTCTTCTGAGTAGTGGCTTGGTCATTTAGTGACTTTGTTATGCACTTTTCCCCAATCAAGAAATGAATTACGTATCTCATCTCCCAACTACCAACCTTGAATTTGAGTGAATTTATTATTGTTTTCTTATATGCGGACCCTTCTTCTTTGAACACCTGTTTGAACTTAGATAAATAGAATAACATGCAACACATGAGATTTGTCGAACTGCTTTCCCTAATGGGCCTCATACTGCTGTTACAACAAAAGACTGGCATTATGGTTTTTGATCTATCTATTCCAGGATCTTGTTGATATAGAGGTTTTTCATGAAGCTAAAATGGTTACTGCTGCTCTTCAAGAGAAGGATGTGGCCCCAGCTCTAGCCTGGTGTGCTGACAATAAATCCAGGCTAAAGAAGTCGAAGGTTTCTCTCTCTCCCCTCTTGGCCTTACAGCACTATAAATTAACTTGAAAGTTCTTTGCTACTTTTTTCCTTCTCTCAGTGTATTATTTGAATCATGACTGAGCAGAGATCTCGTATATCATAACCTAGATAGTGATGTATGCTCATGAGTCATGTGCCATATGTGGGTTTACTGTTAGAGAATCGTTAATGCTTTGATAAGCTCCAAGTAAAGTGTTTACCACTGCTTATAAGTTATAAATTTATAATGCTTTGATAAGTTTCAAATCCATTTGGCATTGCTTATAGGCAGGCAGTAAGAGCTTATAAGCAATTTCTAATGTTAATGACTCAATGAGTTACTCGGGTAATTACCAACTCAAGTAGAACTGCCTCCTACTACTTCCGGTCATTGATGACCTCTTATCCAAAATAGATGTTCCTTATCCAAAATACTACATTACAACAATTGAATTACTTGGCAGATCATTTCGCTGTTTGAAGTCTTGACGTGTATTGTGCCTATAAATAATTTTCAATAGGGGGGAGTTTCTACCTTCTCTCGTTACCAATTTGAGTATGATTTGCTTCAAAGGAAGCACATAAACGTTTCCATTCAGTTAGTTAAAGTAGAGGAGGGGTATTATGGGGATTTAGTAGAATAAATAGTACAGTTCTAACTATAAATATGGGGTAGGGTGTTCATTTCATTTTAGGCTGAGATTAGGGTTTTAATGGGTAGAGGGTCAGCCTCTTGAAAGCTAGTCAACTATCTATAATTTTCTTTCATTGAGTTTGCAATTCAGTACAATATATACAATATAAAAATATATCTCTGGGATCTTATCAGAGTGCTTTTAAGTGCTTATTAACAGTTGCTAAGCTCAAACAATGAGCAAAACAAGTCATTTTTAAATATTGTCTGGTTACAGGTTACCTGGTGGTCCTGGTCATGTTTTTCCTTATCTAAACAGCTTGTAACACATTTAGTTCCCAATAAGCTTTCCAAGTTATGATTCTTGAGATTAATCCATGTAGGAACACCCCTTTTTACACAATCCCAGACCAACTCTTCAATTCCAGTCTTTGGACCTTGTTCAGGTTCACATCTTTGCATGAAATTGCAATTTTTGGTTTCATGTTTGTTGAAAGCACACTATTTTGTGCTTTGTTCTTGTATACTCTCCCATGTTAGGAATGCAGAGGGCTGCAATTTCCATCACTAATGTTACTTATTGCCATCTCTTTCTTCTTTATTAAAGAGATAAAACTAATGAAAGCATACAGAGTATCCAATTAATCCAAAAAATGGAAATTCATAAGATTCTTTTAAGCATGGATTCATAATGGATGCAATAGAGAGGGAAGGGGGTGGGGGAGAAGAAGAGCGAAAGAGAAAGGGTACAATGTGGTATAAATATTTGACAATATAGTGTTTTTACAGTGCCTTTTTGTGATAATTCAAGTCGTGTACTCATCATATATTTTATGTTTGTGTGCATTGCATAGTGTTCTGTTAATCACCTCGTTCATTGAGAACAAGGTTTTGTTAGTTTCTTGTTGCTATTTAGTTAATAATTCCCTCCCTCAGGGAAGCCAGAGATCGATTTGTTATTGTATTAAAAATATAGCGGGGTTGTTTTTGCATTGGCTATGTAAATATCAGGTTGTTTTGCTTTTGAATTATTTTGCACGAATGTGCATAGTTATATAATTTGTTGAGCTAGGAAACACTGAATGATTAGACATATCTTCCTCGAGGTATAGTACTTAACAAATAATATAAGCTTTTTCAAATTTATGCTTTAGTATTTTGAGTGTATTATTATTGAAGACTTGTGAGAAGTTTGTGAATTCCTAGTACGAATTGGTAGAATAAGTTCATTGCATGAATTGATATTATTTTTTTCTATAATGCATGTCGAACCAGTTTAAGAGCATGTTTGGGAAGTGACTTTAATGAAACGTACTTTTTATCAGCACATTTCGTAGGACTCACAGTTACTAGCCACACATTTCATAAGACCCACAACTTTTAATCACTCCCCAAAAATGCACTAATATTTGATGCTTTTACAGAGCAAATTTGAGTTTCAGTTGAGACTCCAAGAGTTCATAGAATTGGTACGAGCGGAAAATAACCTGCAAGCTATAACATATGCCCAGAAGCATCTGGCACCTTGGGGAGCTACCCATATGAAAGAATTGCAGCACGTACTGGCTACGCTTGCTTTCAGAAGTAATACTGAGTGTGCTAAATACAAGGTGAACACATTTCCTTACCACATATGACTTCCTTAAAAAAAATCCGCTACTTAATCAATTATATTAACTATTTGGTAATTATCACAACATTTTGTATTTTAGCATCAATACTTGACGACTTAATCTTGCACCTTTGCTTGCTGAAGAACGAGCTGCTGTCACAAGAGTACTGGTCACTGGTTTTGTGTGTAGTAGTCCTTACAAGAGATATATTATGTTTCCATCCAAAAGCTAAATGTAGTAATTCATAGTGAAAGAAATTATACCGAGGGTCAATGATGAGAATAATTGGCGTGATTTTCTATAAGTAGCAAATGATTAAGACGGAAGGGATATTTTCAAAAGGATAATGTTGTACTATACCTGATGTAATTTGTATATGAAATTTCAATCATGCTACTTGTAGATAGTAACTTGCCGATTGAGTCACATACAGCACACCTGGCAAATATCCATCACTTTACCCATCACATCATTTCCAAAATCAACAATCACAATTGTGCCAACACACAAATCGGTAAATCACTTGGTAAATCAATATGTACAACAAGAATAATTCATGAAATTTATGGTGCAACCTAATATTTTGTAATAAGTCTCTGAACAGTTGAGATTCTGTTGAGCAATTCCTACAGTATAAATTGACTGAGACCTACGATACATTTCTCCACGTTGGAACTGAGGATTTACCTAAAGGATACACTGATCTTTGCAATTATTTTATTCCAGGTTTTATTTGAAGAAAAGCAATGGGATTACCTTGTCGACCAATTTAAGCAAGAGTTTTGCAGATTGTATGGCATGACTTTTGAGCCTTTGTTGAACATATATCTGCAAGCAGGCTTGTCAGCTCTAAAAACTCCGTATCCATACCTGTGATTCTTCTATATATATATACTCTTAATTTTTTTTTCAAGTATTCCAATGATAAAATTTGATGACAATATGGCTATAATGACTGATGCTGCTATTTTGGTCAAATTCAGCTTAAGCACATTCAAATGGTTGAAGTGAGTTCAACCTTTTGCTACTAGTAACTGGCAGCAATCTTATAAGCCAACTCTCTCTCTCTCTCTCTCTCTCTCTCTCTCTCTCTGTGTTTTTGTGTGTGTGTGTGTGTGTGTGTGTGTTCAGAGAATTAAGAGCATATTGGGCAAGTTTAAAAAATTAAATTACAAGTGAACAAGTTTTTGAGAATTGAGAGCATATTCATCCAAGCTTTTGCCTTGACACGATTCAGATTCTGTTTTGAAGATGATTGCACCAAGGAGGATCCTCTTTCACAGGAGAGCTTCCGTAAATTAGCACAGCCGCTACCATATTCAAAGCAGCATCATTCGAAACTTGTTTGTTACATAAGTAAAGAACTAATGGATACCGAGAATCCACCACTCGTCTTGCCCAATGGCTACGTCTACAGCACTAAGGTCTTCCCTGTACCGAATGTTAGGTTTTTTACGAGCACGCGTCAAATTATGTTGACATTCTAATCATAGTTTCTATATGCAGGCTCTCGAAGACATGTCGAGGAAAAATAATGGTAAAATCACGTGCCCGAGAACTGGTTTGGTTTGCAACTATACTGATGTTATCAAAGCGTATATCTCGTAACTTCATCATTGTTTTTCTGATTTTCGCTTGGTTGCCAACTGGTTCGTTGATTGTATATCTGCACATATTCGTGTAGAATTGCCATGACTTGGCACCCAACATGTACATAAGCAAAACAGTGCATCTGGATTTGTAGTTATTGCTTGTTATTTTTTCAAAAAAACTAATAATCGATTCAAATTTGAAGTGTTGAATTTGGCATTTGTTACAGGATAGTGCTATTGTCTAGACTCTCGATGAATAGCGTATTCCCGTGAAATCCTTGGTATGATAAAAGGTGCAGTGGATTTTCACCAAGTATTCGATATTATCGAAATGGTGAAGAATGAGACCGAGTAGGGAGGACAAATAATCAAATCGAATCGGATCGGGATCAAACTGGAACCAAATCTAATCAGGCAATTGGTTCGATTCTACTTTAAAAAATAATGGTTTGGTTTTTAGAATCAAGAACTATTTAGTTTCGGTTTTAATTTTATCCTAGAACCAAGAATCAAACTCAAATATATTACAAATCAGTAGATATTCGTCTCACCAAAAAATTCAAATACGAAATTATAAATGTGAAATGGACAAAAATGTATTTATCATATATTTTACTTCATTTCTTATTAGACAGTTTTTAAATTCTAAATCTAAATTCTAATTTTAATTCATTTTTATTCCTACAAAACAGTCATCATTCCGCTCCTTACTCACTATCGATAGTGTTGATGATTATTTTTTTGAATTTCGTATATATTACTAACTTATGAATGTGATAATAAATTTTAATTGTATTTGTTATTTGAAAAAATTACGTAATGGAACTAGAAACAAACAAAACCAAACAAAATCAAATCAAACCAGAACCGTTGGTTCCGATTCGCTTCTTTATCCTTGAAAAAAACAAATAGTTTCATTATTAAAAAAGTTATCAGTTCATGATTCGATTCGGTTCTTATATAATAAAATCAAATGAAACCATGTCCACCCCTATGTTTGAAACCCATTATTTTAGAGATTTTATTTATTAATTGTTTGTAATGATGATTTTTAAGAGAATATGAAGTTAAAAAGTAAATAAAGTTATCAGTTTACGTGTTATATTTAAAAAAAAAATGAGATTTTGAAAAAAAAAAAAAAAAGGGTATCAAAAGGCGCTGAATTTGATTTGCAGGGACCATTTCACGTAGATGTTAGTGGGTTGAATTTGTTCTGTTTGACATGAAAAGAGTACAATTATTTTAATGTTTTATGTATCACATTTTAAGTTTACCATTAATGAAACTAAAGTTGTATTCATTCGGGATATTGACCAACGTTTGATAGACAATTTTATCCTTATAATTTTTTCTTTAACAAACAGTGTCTTTGACTTTTCAATAAAAACCTTAATTCACCATATGATTAAAAGTCTCTTCATTTTTTCCCTTTAAACTCAATATTTGCAATCAGTTGATATATTATGGGTCCGTTCGGTGGCCAAGAATTACAGTAATAGAAGACAAAATCGACAAAAAAAATAATTTACACAATTTTTCTTACCATTTTTTAACCATTCACATTTTCTCTCTCCAATTTTTAACCCCATATTTTACCTAAAAAATACAAATAAATCAACTAAATAATTTACATTCCATAAAAGTCAACCTAACAGAGCCAAAATAATATTTAAAAACATTGAAGCGGAGACTTTGGTAGGTTTGAACTCAGTAATTGGGAAAAAAAAATTAGAGAATAGGGAAGTGCATGGGGTTTATTTTGTTAATGGAGAATAACTCAAATTGGTCAATATTCATGTCACGTGTATTAACTATGTACTTTGTTTTATTTGTAAGTGTTTATTTTATTGTTGAATTGATTGGTTTATGAATTTTTCCTATTACTAGTTTTGGTGCCTGTGTTGAACGTATATTGTCAGTATTTTTCTATCAAAATTTTTTCGAACAATGATTTCTTGTTTGATATTCATCCGTCCCATAAAAAGTAGACTCATTTCTATTTTTACACAGATTACGAAAACATAATTATTATATGTTGAAACTATAAATTTGCTTAATTTTTAATTGGAGGAATAGCGCATTCAATTGTTGCCCGCATAGTATTTAATTGGATGAATAATGCCTAAATTGATGAAAAATTTGGACAATTTGCCCGCATAGTGTTTAATTGGATGAATAGTGCCTAAATTGATGGAAAATTCAGGCAATTTGCCCGTATAGTGTTTAATTGGATGAATAGTGTCTATATATTAGATTAATAGTGAATTGTGCTTAAATTGGAAGAATAGTGATTAATTACAATTGGAATAGTGCTTAAATTGGATGAATATTGTTTAATTGTAATTGAATGAATAATAGTGCATTCAATTGTTGCTTGCATATATTGTTTAATTAGATGAATAGTGTCTAAATCGGATGAACAGTGTTTAATTGCAATTGAGATAGTGCATAAATTGGAAGATACTGTTTAATTACAATTGAATTGGATGAATAGTGCCAATTTAATTGTAATTGGATTGTATGAATAGTGTCAAATTGCAATTGGAATATTACCTGAATTGGAAGAATAGTGTTCAATTGCAATTGAATTAGATGAATAATGTCAATTTAATTGCAATTAAAATTTGATGAATAGTGTCAATTTCATATTAATTGGATGAATAATGTCTAAATTGGATGAATAATATTTAATTGCAATTGGGTTGGATTTGATGAATAGTGCCAATTTAATTGCAATTGTATTGCGTGAATAGTATCAATTTCACATTCATATAGTGTTTAATTTGATGAATAGTGCATAAATTTGATTAGTAGTGTTTAATTACAATTGGAATAGTGACTAAATTGGATGAATAATATTTAATTGTAATTGGATTAGATGAATAGTGCAAATTTAATTGCAATTAAAATTTTATGAATAGTGTCAATTTCATATTAATTGGAAGAATAATGTTTAATTGCAATTGAATTGGATGAATAGTGTCAATTTTATTGCAATTGGATTGCATGAATAGTGTCAATTTCATATTTATATAGTATTTAATTGCAATTGAAATAGTGTCTAAACTGGATGAATAATGTTTAATTGCAATTTAGTTGTAATTAAAACTTGATGAATAGTGTCAATTTCATATTCAATTTTTTTATATATAGTAAGATATTGGGATTAGTGAGGGCAGTGTCAGACTCATGCACGTGCATTGATCAGTATGTTGTATATAATAATGTTGAATTTATTTTTAAAGTCTGTTTGATAATGTGAAAAGTTTTTATTTTTGTGGGTTTTTTTTTTATGAATGTATTATGTGGGGTTTGAAAATGTTTGAAAAGTCAAAATTGTGGTAACACTATTTGGATTATAAACTTGTTTATTTATGATTTTGATGTAAAAAGTAATTGTTTAAAATTGGAGAGATAAAATATATGTGGTTAAAAGTTATTTAAAAAATTGTGTTGTTCATAAACATATTTATAAACAAAAAAAATTCTTTTACCAAACGATGATTCAGATTAAGTTTAAAAAGTTATTGTGAAAATTATTCTTTATCAAACAAGCTCTTAATGTAGAATTTTTTTAGGACAATAATAATAAAATATATGATGTTAATTTAATTAGAAATGTAACTAATTACTAGTTTCTTTTATTGTATTCAAAATATACAAAATTGTAAGTTGGGGCATTCTAGAACAATGAATCTTTGAAGGGAAAAAAAATCATTTCCCAGTCATATTTTTTCAAATTCCTTAAAAAATGCCAGAAAACATCGAAAACAAACCTAGATGCTAATCAAGAAAACGTGAATCCCCAAATTTCTTCAGGGAAAAAAACGTTAAAAAGGAAACACGGATGTTGACCAAGGAAACACCCACGTTAAATATTCAATGCTCAAAAAAAAAAACATAGGGGAAATGGAAACAACGATCTGACTTATAATTCATTTGCAAATAATCAACGATTATTGAAATGAGAGGACTAACTATACATTGAAAAATAGAAAATTATTGAAATAATGAAATAATAGAATTAAAAAAATAATAATAAAACGTAGAAGTATTTATGATTTTTAATAGAAATAATATTATAGAGAAGTTGCAAAGAGAAACGTGAAGACTTCACGCTCAACGTAAATAACGATGTATTTGCTCTAAAAAATCAATAATCAAACACATTCTTAGAAGCAACTACAGATGAACACTACTAAGAAAATCCAGTTTATAAAAAATCTTTAAAAAAATATCCAGCCAAACATTTCCTTAATGATTCCTGAAATTAGAGAATTTACACTACAAAGACAAAAATATTGAAGTAAATGAGAGAGAGAGAGAGAGAGAGAGAGAGTTGAAAATAAGGCCAAGTCTAATAGCACCTTAAGGACTACCACATATGAACAGTCAAACACGTCATTAATAGCGAGAAAAAATGAACAATGTAAAAAAGTAAATATAAAAAAATAAGATGCTCGGCGGAACAATGCCTTAAAGAAGGACCATACTACATTCACCTCGGGGCTTATCCCCGAGGTGATTTTAGCAATATTCCTTAAAGAATTGCATAGCTGAGAAGAAAGTTGACTCCGGTTAAAAATGAAAATTACATTGTTAATTGACTATTTTAAACAACTATAACTTTTGCTACGATTGACATTTTGTAATTCGAAAATAAAGTGGTGATATAGTGTGTGGGAACTTTACATTGATATCAAGAACTTGCTATTATTACTTTTTTTTTAGCTCACAAAATTTATCAAAAAAAGAATCAAAGAACAAAACATGTCTGACCATAAATAAATAGCGACCTCAAAACCCTCTCTTGTAAAACAAGTTAGAATAGGCAGCGTGGTAAAGTACCTTGTGAGATTTAACATTGCACATGAACAATCAAAAGTAGCATTTTGTCAAATTATGATACCTCAGCTGTTATGTAATTATGAAGTTGAATTTGAAGAGTTTTGTGAGCTCTTTGAGTAGTATATTAAAAACTCAATCTTATCTAAAATATTGCATGATTTTAAAAATGAAACGAAAGTTAACAGTAAAAGGAAAATCGAAAAAATAGATTTTTTGAAGGATCAGTAACCACGAGAATGTTAAAAAATCAATGGTCATTTTTTATGCACGTTTGCCTTATTTTAACAGTCATTATATGATTTTGAAAAATAAAATTTGTAGTTTTTAATGGGCTTTTCGAAAAATGAAAAATAATTATTAAGAGACCATTTTAAACGGTTATAACTTTTGTTACGGTTGACAATTTTGTAATATGAAATTAATTTGGTATAGTAATGTGTGAGAACTTTACATTAATATCAACTAGTTTCACACTTGTGTGATGCACAGATATATTACATTGATAAAGTATAATTTATCACATGGAAGAATGGGGAAAAATCAATAAAACTTAACAACAGTGAGTGTCAATTTAAATAGTAATAATAATAATAATAATTCTATTAGTAAAAGTATTACGAATTTGGGAATATATTTAAACGCCAACTAATTTACCTCCCACTAAGAAAATCATCCCCCCCCCCCCCAAATTTGTGCAAAAATTAGAAGCAGCTATTATCTATATCTATACTATTTCTGAAAGTCACTCGAAGGGAGACATTTTTTTTGATGATAATACCCTCAACAATAATTTACAATTTTTTATTTGTCATTTCAATTAATTTTATTTTAATTAATATAATATTTTCTAATTTAATGATTGTCGTTGTTTTTTCAAATTTCATTGATCTATATTTATATCTATACTACTTTTAAAATAACTTGAATGGAGAAATATTTTGAATCATAATACTCTCGAAAATAATTTATAATTTCTTATTTATCCATCAATTAATTTTATTTTAATTATAACATTTTATAATTAAGAATAAATTTCACATTTATTTATGCATGCAATGATCCTGTTTTATAAAGAAAATTACGTTACTAATAAATATAGACCACCAAATATTTTATAAATATGTCATTGTATAAATGTGATATCATTTTTGTTATTTATTATTAATTTCTTCCAAATTCGTCTATAATTTAAGGTAAAATGTCACAATCTACATATTCATATTTTGTGATTTTTAAGAGACATTGGACTCATAATTTTTTTTAGGGAAATTTTCAAAAATGTTCAATTCCATGCTCATTACAAAAGTTGTGTCCAAAGTTAATAGTTTTTGCAAAAATATCCAAATTTGAGTGTAATTTGACTATCTTACCCTCAATGAAACATTATATTAACTAGTATAGATGTGACAACTCAAAAATCAAATCAATATATATATATATATATATGAACTCAAAAAATGATAATTGTTTGAAACGTCTTCTTCTAGATAGTTTTTTTGTGTCCACTTATTTCGCGTTAGCTCATCATAGTATTGTTCCTAGCATCTAGATATGACAGATATAATGATGTTTGTTGTCTTGTATGGTGAAACTTTTCTCAATATTGATGACAATTGAAAGTGGTTTGGCAACCGGACAACGTCCATTGTTGTTCGAAGTCACATATACTTTACATTTTAGATTTCCTAAATCCCTCTTTTATTTGAATTGTACCGTTATGTTAATCAAAAATTAACTACCTAGTACAGAACCACCTAGGTTTAAGGTTAAAGTATACATTTTTCTCTTCACCATATGTTTTGAACAGCTGCAATTGATACATCTAGGGTAAGCCAAGAATCAAATATAATATTGCAACTAAGAATGTTTAGGTAGCCAATGTGAAAGAGAAATAAAATCTGGACATTCATCAAATGTTTCATGACATTCATTACAGTTATCGACATTTGAGACCTGTTTTTCTAGACACTTGACATTTCAAATGTAAACTCGAAATAACTTGTGGATAATATATTGTACTCAATTTGATTGACATTTGTACTAGTTTAATATAGAGAGTAGATTATGTGTTAAGTTCTCATTGGTTCACTCACAATAAAATATTATAGTCAACAGTTTGTGCTCAATGTGGAATTTGAAAATTGTAGTAAGGGCATTTTAGTCAAAAAAAAAAGGAAAATGGACATCATTAAAAATTGGGACATTTTTACAATCAACAATGTAAAAATGGATATTTTATGTAATTTCCTCTTTTTTTTATTAGTATATATAACTTATTGTTTTAGCAACTAAATTGATATGCATGTTTTTAAGTGGTTCAATACTTTTTAGAGATGTTATTTTTTTGGATTCAAGTTTCGACTTCAATTATTTATAAAATTGCACGCAAAAAGTTTTTGGGGAAGTAATACATTAAAAGCATCGTTTAGATTACAATAGTTTTAAAAAAATAAATATGTTAAAGTTATGTACTTGATATATATCTTGTTTCACCTTAACGCAAGCCCGAGCTTTAAACAAAAGTATCTTCAATTTAGTGAAATTAAGTCTATCAACTTCAATTTGTAAGCAAGTTTAGCCCCCTTTTCAGTTGTCATTTTGACGAAAATATTGACTCAATATCAATATAATAGATAATCAACATATAAATACGTGCTTTTAATTTATTCAGTTTTTAGAAAAAATATATTAAAAATTGTTGATGTGTATTAAGAAGATATTTAATTCAAGACATTCAAATATAATTCATAATATCATCATACGTCATGTGCAACGCACGTGCTACTAGTCAACTTATGTCCAACAAAAATCTATTCAACAAATATCTCTCTTGGTCAACATGAATCAATCAAATGGAACACGAATAAAAAATAATAGTGATATGAGAAACCTTCAGACACACAAGAAGGCAAAGAGTTGATACCAAAAACCCAAGCAAATTGCAGATTCATACAACATTATGAAATGTTGTAAGCAGTGACTTGTTTATTTTCATTTTCACCGCAGTGAATGATATGCTTAACATACTACAAAATTTTATGATTTCATTGCATAAGCCATTTCAAAGAAAACAACAAGTTATGTATAACCACCCTCCTGAGGATTGACCTTCAGGGTTTTCATCATTAATAGAAAAAAGGCAAGTTTAGGCCACCAGCACATATCCCTTCGCCACTTCATTAAGCCATCACTACATCTCCTAAAAGTTTTAAATAAAATCAAAATCATAGCCATATCAATTTGGGTCTGTCTACCACACGATCTAATGAAATTAAATTTCTTGCAATCACGTCTAGCCATTTTACTTTTTCTCTACCTCTCTCTTCGAAAAATTGTCGTAACAAATCATTCTAGTGTGGTCGCAATCAGTATCATAAAGCATAGATAGTTTAATAATTTATTTATTTTTTCACCATGAAAGGTAAATTGTAAAAACAACCTTTTGCATATCGTTAGAATTCATTTTACTTTGTGAACTTAAATTCTTTCTTATTTAAAATTGTAGATAGTAAAAGTTGTTTTTATTAAAAAAAATCTCTTTGCCCCCACGTACAATTCCTCAAAATTGATAAAATACTCCTAAAATCAAGACCAACCAAATTGGGCACACCTTAAATTCAAAATATTATGCAAACTCACAAACTTGGAAGGTAAAGTTGCTAGCCTAGGATAGAGAGTACAACAATTAAAGAACGTCATGACATTAAATACAATAATCGTTTCTTATATACATTACGATCTGAATGAAAGGAAACTAAAATGAATTAACCAATATAAATATCATAAGCAATAGAATACCTTTTATACCCACTTTGTATGTTCCTTGACGGAAAAGATAATATTGATCTTCACTTGTCATGCAAAACAACTTGATGTATAAAAGTTGTCCTTTAAATAAAAGAGGAGGTGGAGGAGGTCTGAATAGCACATAACTGATAGTGGAATCAAGTTTCCACATAATATTTACTAACATATTAAAATTTTTGAAAAAATTGCAAGATTAGTAAGAACCATAACTGATAATATGGGTCAATGTCATTTCAAAACAAATGGATGGATCTTAGCTTTTAGTGCACGCGAAAAAGAGGAAACTTCAAAACGTTATAGACAATCAAACGCTAAGTTCCACAGATGTGGTTGTACTAATAATAACTAGCTGAAAGGTGTAATACTTGAGCCTGAGGTTTGGATGGAATTATTGACACCATTGTATATGTTTCACATTTTCTAAATTAATTAAGGATGGATTATATAATCATGTCGTTCTCATTATCTTAAGGGTTTGCTTTATGTTTTTCTTGAAATAAGAATGACATGGATTTGTACTGTACTGTACTGCACTGCCTGATTGTTCTTTATATTGGCAGATTATTATTATAGGACTACTAATAGTTAATATGGAAGCATTTTCTAATATACGTGATTTTAAGAAAATATAATTGACATGAAAGGAATTTCTGCCATCTGTGGATATGAACACCCGAATCTGGTTTTGGCAGGTTGAAGTTGCTTTCTCCAGTATTGATGAAAAGGAAAGGACATTAAATCGGAGTACGGAAATGCACCTATAACATATCTCAACTCCTTTTTCTTAAATACTCTTGAGTACGTGAACTTCCCACGCATTAGGACAAATAATCAATATGCAACTGGGACCAAAGTGGCACCCAATTGTACTCTGATGCTTAAGTTAGTACTTATTTCATGTTGGATATTGGTTACTAAATCGAGAATTGAAAATCGATTAAAGTGACTTCGTGTTGACTTCGGCCAAATACTCAAAAACTCGGCTCAATCCGTTTAGGCAAAATTGTTTGCCACTTCGCCGCTTCGGGGCACACAAAGGGGGATCGACCTACCCGGTCAGGTCGCGGGGGTCGAGGGGTCTACACCCTTTCATTGTCTATATATAGGACCCTTTGTGTGTCCTATTCCTCACTTTTTTTTTGATATGCAAAAACACCTCTCTTCCTCACTTGTCTCCAAAATCAAAATCATTGCATTTGTTATTTTGATTTTCTTCATTTCATCCTTGGAGTACATAAGCCTATATTTGGTTCGTTGTACTTGTGTTTCGAAGTGCTACAAACACAAGTGAAACCGTTGTATCTTGGGAGTCGATTGCCGTTATCCGTAGGCACCGTTGCGGGGCAAATTCGACTTAAGGACAAAGAGTCCAACTCTTGCCTCGGCTTTGTCCTTATTCTTCTTCTTCTTCTTCTTATTTGTGTTTTTCCTTACCGTTACTCTGTCCAAATTTCGGCTTGGATTTACAAACTTTCAATATTTGGCGTCACTATTTACAAATCCACCCAACATTTCAAATAAATATAATTTGGATGCGAAAATATAAGTGTGTAAAAGAAAGAAAACTGAGTGAGATTTAACAATAAAAAAAACATACAATTAATAGTTGGATTTTTAACAATTCTAAATTAAAGAAACTAATTTGAAACTAAATTAAAATTAGGAAAATGGAAAATAAAATAGTTGGGATTTATGATTTCACTTAACTCTCGCTTAAGTAATTTCTCAACACATGCAAATTAATAAATTACTCATTTATAATGTTAGACCCGATTTTTCAAGATTAGCTAATTATCTCTCTCGAGTGAAATTAACCATAATCAATTGGTTTAACCTACTATATATCTATGTCGATTAAAACTCAATCAATTGCATTAACTCTTTGTGAAAATAGCTCAATGGATCATCTAGGGTTTAAGATATATCTCTATCCTTAACATGAACCTAGAGCATTTGTTATTTGGTCTAAAATGCACAATATCTCTCGATTATCACACACTTCACAAAACATATATTTGGTGATCAATCAAACACATGGAATAATCTCAACAATAAACACACATGAAATAAGCTCGAAATTAATACACAAACATTAAAATTACTTAAATTAAGTTAAGCTACGTCAATCATCCAACATAAAACAATTAGCCCATTGTATAAATATTGCACAAAAGTTGAGGTTTACAAAAATACATCATAAAATATAAAGATTAAAAATTAAAAATACAAGATAATGAAATAAATCATTTCCCTTGATTTTTTGCTCCAAAATTCCTTCAACAATGTTTTGAATCTTCGCCTAACTTTTTGCTTCATAACATCAATGGATACTAGTAACATGGAAACAAAACAAAACTATAAAGTAAATTACAAAATAAAGAAAAAATAAAGAAAATAAAATAAAGAAGAAAAATGGAGAAGAGGCAAGGGTTTTTAAGAGTGAAATTGTAATGGGTGTTAAGAAATGGAAGTATAAATACTCCAAAAAATTAGACCTAAAAAAGTCACAAAAACGCGTACAGTTCGAGCCAAACATGCCCTTAAATTAAAATAATAAAAGTAGAAAATTAAAATCGAAATTGGACCGAAAATTTCCCACGTGATCGCGTGGAAAAAATCCAAGCAATCGCGTGGACAGTTGAAAAATCAACTGCATGATTATGCTCAGCAAATCACTCTAAAGGCATGGGCATTGTGCCCATGCCTGCCAAACATATATATACATATATATATATATATATATAATATATATATATATATTATTTTTGTTTTGTCTTTTTTTTTTCTTTTTCTTTTTCTTCAAACAATTTGTAAGGTAAGTCCCTTGTCATCTGGTATTCTTCAATTTAACTTTCTGAGATGTTGCAATTGAGTCCCCAAACTTTTTATTTCTTTCAATTAAGTCTTTGAACATCAAATTTGCTCATCTTTTAGCTCAATTGCACTCCAATCTTGTCCATTTTCTTTTCAATTGAGGTTGTACCTAATTGTACAAGATAAACACAAATTATAAGAAGAAATTCGCTTAATTTGTCAATTAAATTGTTGATTTATAAGCAAAATAAGTGTGTAAAACACACTTATCACATCCCCAAACTTGAGTTTTCACTCGTCTCGAGCAAAATTATCTACTAGTGCATTCAAGTAATATGGAATAGAGATCAACAATGTCAGATAACTTGCAAATTACTCATGATTGTAAAATTGTATAATCAATTCAAAAGTATGTTTCCAACTAATGCTACCAAAAAGAAGTTTAACTTATCCGATGTTCAATCGAGGTGTGTGTGTATAGCCACTTTCAATCGCCAATTAAGTTTCGAGAATATTGATGAATAAAGAGGTTTCAAGTTAAAACTAACCCACCATTCGTGGTCAATTCTTTTCTTTCCCACTCGTAACATTCATTCCCCAATAAATATTTTTCTTTCATCTCCCGGGATGCAATTCTAGAGGGTACTCTCGAATCACTATTTTCTTTTTCCACTCTATTTTGGGTGTGTTTTACCGAAAATTTCGACAATCTATAAATACACTGACTCTCCACTAAATGAGTGTTTCGACATTCAAGTTTATACTAAGCAATTCAAACTCACTATTAATCTAAGTCCTTATGCAAGTATAAATGCATGATTTCTACAAACTAACGTGATGAATGCTCGTGTCTTTCCCACTCCCTTAAGCTTTCTAATTGACCCATATAGCGAGCTTTAGGTCGATAACTCCCCGGTTGTTTTAAGATCAAAGTGTACCTGGTTTTAAAATACCCCTACGAACTTAATAACTCGAGTCAAAAAAGTTACGAAGTGAGGTAGACTTATTAAGCAAATGCAATAATGAAGTGTTTTTTTTTTTATCAAAGTGTGTGTGCGCACCCTACTCATTAAGCTTTCTAATTGACCCATGTAGCGAGCTTTAGGCCGGTGACTCCCAAGTTTCAAACTTAAGGCACCAAGTTTGAAGATACTCCTACGGGCTTAATCACGCGAGTCAAAAAGGCTTCGAGATAGGGTAATGCAATGCAAAAAATTAAAACGAGCTTAGAACTTTAGCATACGATCATTACTTATAATGTGTTCGACTGTTTTGTTTATTTCTTTATTATAATTATTCCAATTTCCAATACAACTCTTTAACCACACATCTTTTCTCTCTCCAATTTTTAACCATTTATTTACATCGAGATTTGAAAAATCAAATGTTTATAATTAAAAAAGAAGTCGCCGAACAATGTGTTAGCTTATACTTGGAGAAATACACTCCACACAAAATTTATTTCCAACATGCACGGAATCACTACATGTCTAGGTCGTCTCCTTCATCGGGTCGACCACCCCCAAACTTGTCTTACGATAGGATCAAAAGATTTAGAGTATTAGGAAAAATTGGATATGTTGATAAAAATTAAAATACAAACTCACAACCTAGTTCTTCTACTCCATTAAACTCTTCACCCTTCAACAATTCCCAAACTTCACCAACAATCAATCATGACTATTGTGCTCAAGATAATGAGGATCTTGCATGGATAAGCATTTTGTAAAAATAGACACAAGTAGCATTTTGGTCATAAATCATGAATCAATAACAATTTTAAAAATCAAGTAATCCTGGCCGGCAAGACTATCTAGCATATCAATACACAATAAGAAATCACCACCAAACTTGAAATGTACATTATCCTCAATGTGTAAAATAAAATCAAACTAAGAGGAAATAAGTTACTAGACATCCCAAGAAGTGGTGGGGCACTCATAAGTAGTCTTGAGCATGTGAAACTTTAATTCCAATCACCAACAATCCACCCCCAAACTTGTGTTGAAGCCTCCAATCAATTGAATACAAATTTCTCCAATGAGGCATTTCATCGAACACCTTGTGAGCATCCTATGAAAACACAAGAAAATGGTAGATATTAAGTGGTGAATGGCCCAAAAATTTAAATCACATTCAACATCTCAATTCTAACTCAAAAATCCAATACAATTTGCTCATCCACATCAATATTAAATCACACTTGAAGATAATAGACAATATGAACCAATTGATTTAAAAAATGAGTTTTAAGCAAATTTTAACTTTGAAAATTTGATATGAGTATATGCTAGAATTAAATGAGAATACATTGGAGCTATTTCACACTACCCAACTTGAGGAAAATAAATGTGGAAGATAAAGACTTTGGCCTAACCAACTTATTTGCAATTAAATAATATGCATAAAAAATAAAAATAAAGCAAGTAAAGGATAGAGAATGGGTTGCCTCCCATTAAGCGCTTATTTTAAAGTCATTAGCTTGAATCTCCGTATAAATTCTTTATGGCACTCTAAACATAGCTTTTGATGCCTTGCCCATTTTGCTTCTTTTGACTTTGCTCCACTCTTCATTTGATCGAAACACTTGCATTTTTTCCCTTCAAAAGTCATGTGACTTGCCTATTCCATCCAATTCAAACTCAACTAAATAGACTTACACCTCCTCAAGTGGCTTAATCACAAATTTAATTATTGGACAATCAATGAAGTTGAGAAAATGTGATTTAATCTCTTTCTCATTAATTGCCACTTCTCCAAGAGATTCTTTTGTGATTAAATTGTTATTCTCTTCAAGCTCATTTGCTTTAGTTGATGTCTCTTCGGATTAAATGACCGATCCAAAATTTGAATTCATGGGCAACGGAAAGTTTTTCCTATTAATCCCTAAGAGTGGATTATATCCCCACATTCGAAATTCTTCCCAATACATGGCATCCCCCATAAGCATATCATCTTCATCCAATTTGGCAAGCTCATTGTAATACTTTGCAAGTACCTTCTCATTCAATAGTAGATGACCATCTCCCACAAGAGTGATGTCCTCATCCCAATCATCCAATACATAATCTCCAAAGATCATGTAACTTACATCCAGTGTGTCACTTGCTTATTTTCGACATTTCAAATATTGTCCAAACTTAATAAGTTTCGACGTAATCAAACTATTTCCCGAAAACAAACATTGTCTTTTACAATGCATCTTGAAATAAATTTCACAACTTGAATATTCTTCAAACATGTATTCATCACCCATGTTGAGTTGTTCAATTCAAATTTATGCAATTGCTTTCCTATTTTGCCAATGTTAAAATCAATTGTCGATCCCACGAGGAATGTTTACTTTAGATTATACAAATTTAATTAATCTAACAATAAAAAGAAATACACAATTAAAAGTTGGATTTTTAACAATTCTAAATTAAAGAAACGAATTTGAAACTAAATTAAAATAAGAAAAATGAAAAATAAAATAGTTGGGATTCATGATTTCACGTAACTCTCGCTTAAGTAATTTCTTAGCACATGCAAATTAATAAATTACTCATTTACAATGTTAGACCTGCTTTTTCAAGTTTAGCTAATTACCTCTCTCGAGTGAAATTAACCATAATCAATTGGTTTAACCTACTATATCTCTATGTCGATTAAAGCTCAATCAATTGCATCAAATCTTTGTGAAAATGGCTCAATGGATCATTTAGGGTTTAAGATATATCTATATCCTTAACATGAACCTAGAGTATTTGTTATTTGATCTAAAATGCTCAATATCTCTCGATTATCATACACTTCACAAAACATATATTTGGTGATCAATCAAACACATGGAATAATCTCAACAATAAACACACATGAAATAAGCTCAGAATTAATACACAAACATTAAAATTACTTAAATTAAGTTAAGTTACGTCAATCATCCAACATAAAACAATTAGCCCATTGTATAAATATTGCACAAAAGTTGAGATTTACAAAAATACATCACAAAATATAGAAATCAAAGATTAAAAATACAAGTTACTGAAATAAATCACTTTCCTTGATTTTTTGCCCCAAAATTCCTTAAACAATGTTTTGAATCTTCACCTCACTTTTTGCTTCATAACATCAATGGAGACTAGCAACATGGAAACAAAATTAAACTATAAACTAAATTACAAAATAAAGCAAAAACAAAGAAAATAAAATAAAATAAAGAATAAGAAAATGGAGAAGAGGCTAGGGTTTTTAAGAGTGAAATTGTGATTGGGTGTTAAGAAATGAGAGTATAAATACTCCCAAAAATTAGACATAAAAAGTCCAAAAAAGCGTACAATTCTAGTCAAACATACCCTTAAATTAAAATATTAAAAATTAAAATCGAAATTGGGCCGAAAATTTCCCACGCGATCGCTTGGGCAGTTGAAAAATCAACTGCGTGATTATGCTCAGCAAATCACTCTAAAGGCATGGGCATTGCCAAATATATATATTTTAATATTATTTTTTGTTTTGTCTTTTTTTTTTCTTTTTCTTTAAACAATTTGCAAGGCAAGCCCTTCGTCTTCTGATCTTCTTCAATTTAGTCCTTGAATTTCGACTTTTATTACAAATATGTCCCTGAAATATTTGCATCTCTAGTCTTCCAACTTTTTGAGATGTTGCAATTGAGTCCCCAAACTTTTGATTTCTTTCAATTAAGTCCTTGAACATCAAGTTTTCTCCTCTTTTAGCTCAATTGCACTCCAATATTGTCCATTTTCTTTCCAATTGAGGTTATACATAATTGTACAAGATAAACACAAATTATAAGTAGAAATTCGCTCAATTTGTCAATTAAATTGTCGATTTATAAACAAAATAAGTGTGTAAAACACACTTATCAGTCACCTCGACATAAGGTCACCTCAGCATAACATCACCCCCGGCATATAAGGAGTCCAGCAAATTTGGCATCCACAGTCTGACTTGTGGGTCCTGATTGTGTGACTGGATTTTTTGTGGATTCCTTGGTGGGCCCATATGGATGACGAGTCACGTCCAATTAGGTATGACCGCAACACTAGTCCTTCAAGTCTGGTTGGTTCATTTATATGCAAACTGGACTTGAAAATATAAGGGATCAAAGATGATGGAATATGTGTATACTCTAAGAAATTACCAGAGTAGGAAATATATAAAAACTCCTTATTGAAAGACATTACCAGAATGAAAAAAATAGTATATATTTTGCATGGTAAAGCGTTTCCGGAGAGGAATAATATAAACACTTGGTGTCATGCAGTGAAAATGCTTATCTCCCCATTCGGTTCGAAGAGTCGGAAACAGATAGGTGGTTGGCCTATTTTACCATGAAGTGCTCTAATGATATAATCATATTGCAAGTATTTCCCTTACATCTTACCCATGAGCTTGCATGAATGCCAGTTGTTCTGCTTTACCGGCCAATGAATGTGAGGTAAGCTACCTAGATGCGAGAAACCTCGGGAGTTTAACATGCGATCTGTGCTCGTTTTTTAAAATAGTTTTGGCAATTGAGTCCCAATTTGAACACTTTACAACCCTTTCAAGTAAATTTCTTAATTATATTAAGAGAGTATTGGGCTGCATTATTCAAATTTTGAAAGTGTATCTTTTTTTCAATAATAAGAATATCCGAGCATGCCTCGAATTTACGAGGACTTATAGGCTCTTGTTCAATAATATTAAAATATCTCGAGCGTACCTCATATAGGAGGGGAATTACAAGGTTGTATTCAATAACATTGGATATCTTACGCTTTGGGCTAGATGTGTGAGAGCTAATAGCATGTCTGGATAGTAGAAAGAATATGTTCAATTTGAGAAACTGGAGGGCTTACAAGCCTACCTCGTTGTGTGAGGGCTTAGAACTTGCCTTGATCATATGTAAGACGCATTGTTTTGGATGTGTATCTTTCGAGAATGTCGAAACAACCTATATATACGTTGTGTCGACATGCGTGTATATGCTCTTTAGTCCCTTAAATTGGAAGTCCCAGGCATTCATGGCTGGGGTTCTAATTTATAGCTTTTGGATGTTTCATCTAGAGTGGAATTGAACAATGACGGAGTCCTTTGCGAAAGGAGTTAGTGGAAGGAGTCCTTTGTGAAAGGAGTAAGAGAAGGAGTCCATAGAAGGAGTTTGTCTTGTAACGGGAGTCCCTCGATGAAGGAGTCCTCAAGTGATGGGAGTCCCTTGTTGAGAGAGTCCCTCTCTTGGAAAGAGTCAATTGAAGGAGTCCTTCTCTGGGAAGGAGTCAATTGAAAGAGTCATTCAGAAGAGGTCCTTCGGAAGAGGTACTTCGAAAGAAGTACTTTGGAAGGAGTCATTTAGAAGGATTCCATGGAAGGAGTCCTTCAGAAGAGGTCCTTCAGAAGAAATCCTTTGGAAGGAATACTTTGGAAAGAGTCCATGGAAGGAGTCATTCGGAAGAGGTATTTCGAAAGAAGTCCGTGGAAGAAGTAGTTTGGAAGGAGTCATTCGGAAGAGATCTTCGGAAGGAGTTCATGGAAGAAGTCCATGGAAGGTGTGATTTGGAAGAGGTCCCTCTCGGAGAGAGTCAATTGACTAGTCCTTCTCTTGAAAGGAGTCCCTTGGAAGTGATCACTCTTGGAGAGAGTCAATTGACGTAGTCCTTCTCTTGAAAAGAGTCCCTTGAATGATTCCTTCTCTTGGAAGGAGTCCCTTCGAAGGAGTCCATGAAAGAAGTACTTCGAAAGGTCTCCGTGGAAGGTGTTCATGGAATGAGTCCTTCGGAATGAGTCCGTGGAAGAAGTCCTTTGGAAGGAGTCCTTCGGAAGAGGTCATTCGGAAGGAGTACTTCGAAAGGTTTCCGTGGAAGGTGATAAGTGTGTTTTACACACTTATTTTGCTCTTAAATCAACAATTTAATTGAAAAATTGAGCGAATTTCTACTTATAAATTGTGTTTATCGTGTACAATTACGTACAACCTCAATTGGAAAGAAAATGGACAAGATTGGAGTGCAATTGAGCTAAAAGAGGAGCAAATTTGATGTCTAAGGACCTAATTGAAAGAAATAAAAAGTTTGGGGACTCAATTGCAACATCTCAAAAGTTGGAGGACTAGAGATGCAAATATTTCAGGGGCATATTTGTAACAACAGTCAAAATTCGAGGACTAAATTGAAGAAGGCCAGAAGACGAGGGACTTTGGTTGCAATTAGCTTAAAGAAAAAGAAAAAAAAAAGGAAAAAGACAAAAAAAGAATAAAATAATAATATTTATATATTATATATATACACAACACTCAACTTGGTTTGATGGGCGCTTGCCTGAGCGCCCATCATTCAGGTTAGTTAAAATTTTAACTGTCCACACGATCGTGTAAGTTTATTCCACGCGAGTGCATGGGCAATTTTCGACCCAATTCCGATTTTAATTTTCTATTTTTATTATTTTAATTTAATGGCGTGTTTGGCTTTGTTTGGAAGCTTTTTTAAAGATTTGTTATGTCAGATTTTGGGAACTATAAATACCCTCATTTCTTCACTTCAAAGGATCCCAATTTTTTCTTGACAAACCCTCCCCCATTTTCTCTCTTTTCTTTTCTTTGTTTTTGCTTTAATTTGTAATTTAGTTTGTAGTTTTGTTTTGTTTTTATATTGCTAGTCTCCATTGAAGTTATGAAGCAAAAAGTG
This sequence comes from Ligustrum vulgare, assembly GCA_963555705.1. Lineage (NCBI taxonomy): Eukaryota > Viridiplantae > Streptophyta > Magnoliopsida > Lamiales > Oleaceae > Ligustrum > Ligustrum vulgare. The sequence goes on from OY743171.1 coordinate 54,222,153, forward strand.
ATGAAGATTCAAAACATTGTTCAAGGAATTTTGGGGAAAAAATCAAGGGAAGTGATTTATTTCATTATCTTGTATTTTTAATCTTTGATTTTTATATTTTGTGATATATTTTTGTAAACCTCAACTTTTGTACAATATTTATACAATGAGTTAGTTATTTTATGTTGGGATGATTGATGTAGCTTAACTTAGTTTAAGTAATTTTAATGTTTGTTTATTAATTTTGAGCTTATTTCATGTGTGTTTGTTATTGAGATTATTCCATGTGTTTGATTGATCACCAAATTTATGTTTTGTGAAGTGTATGATAATCGAGAGATATTGTGCATTTTAGATCAAATAACAAATGCTCTAGGTTCTTGTTAAGGATAGAGATATACCTTAAACCCTAGATGATCCATTGAACTATTTTCACAAAGAGTTAATGCAATTGATTGAGCTTTAATCGACGTAGAGATATAGTAGGTTAAACCAATTGATTTGAGTTAATTTCACTCGAGAGAGGTAATTAGCTAACCTTGAAAAATCGGGTCTAACATTTTAAATGAGTAATATATTAATTTACATATGTTGAGAAATTACTTAAGCGAGAATTAAATGAAATCATGAATCCCAACTATTTTATCTTCAATTTTCCTTATTTTAATTTAGTTTAAAATTAGTTTCTTTAATTTAGAATTTTCAAAAATTCAACTTTTAATTGTGTGTCTCTTTTTGTTGTTAGAATTAAATTAATTAAAATTGTATAATCTAAAGTAAACATTCCTCGTGGGATCGACAATTCGGATTCAAAAAGTCCACTTTATTATTTGTACGCGACCCGTGCGCTTGCGGTACACACTATTTTGAGCGAACAAAAGGCGCTCATGGAAGGAGTCTTTCGGAAGAGGTCCTTTGGAAGGAGTCCATGTAAGGAGTTCTTCGGAAGATGTCCCTCTCGGAGAGAGTCAATTGACTAGTCCTTCTCTTGGAATGATTCCCTTGGAAAAGATCACTCTTGGATAGAGTCAATTGACGTAGTACTTTTTGAAAGGGTTATCATGTGAGGAGGTCCTTTTTGAATGAGTCATCATGTGACGATGTCCTTTTTTAAGAAGTCATCTTGTGACAAGGTACTTTTTTAAGGGGTCATCTTGTGACGAGGTCCTTTTTTAGGGGGTCATCTTGTGACGAGGTCCTTAAGCCACACCACTTAGGTAATATGTGGGGTTTCTTGAGCCATGTCACTTAGGCAATATGGAGGGTTTCTTGAGCCATGCCACTTAGGTAATATGGAGGGCTTCTTGAGCATGCCACTTAAGCAATAAGGGGAGCTTCTTGAGCTATACCACTTAGGCAATATTGAGGACTTTTTAAGACATGTCACTTAGGCAATAAGGGGGGCTTCTTGAGCCATGCCACTTAGGTAATATTGAGAGCTTCTTGAGCCATGCAACTTCGGGCAATAGGATGGGCTTCTTGAGCCATTTTTGCCAATCTTTTTCAAGATGTTTCTGCCCCTTTTCCGAGGTTAATAAACTTGTGTTTCGAAGTTTTACGTCTTTTTCAAGGTTGATTAAATTATATTTCAAAGTTTTAAGCCTTTTTCAAGGCTGATAAACTTATGTTTCAAAGTTTTGATCATTTTTCAAGGTTGATGATCTTATATTTCAAAGTAGTTTTGAGTCTTTTTCAAGGCTGATAAACTTATATTTCAAAGTTTTAAGCCTTTTCAAGTTTGATAAACTTATATTTCAAAGTTTTAAGCATTTTTCAAGGTTTTTGCAGGTGCAATTTCACTTTCACCATTTCTTTTTCAGAAGGCAGTTTGCAAAGGTGAATCGTATTTTTCAAGAGGATTCTCACCTTTTCCAGGGTTTTTTATAGTATTTCTTTTCTCTTTTTCAAGAGTTTCTTGTTCCTTTTTTCAAGGTTTTCTTGATAGATTTTTACCACTTGATTTCGTGGTTAGAAGTGTGATTTTTCATAGTTAGCGCCAAAATGTTGAACACAGAATCTGGTAGGACCTTGGATCGATACGTCTCAACTCCTCCCTCTTGAACACGTGGACTTCTTGCGCACTAGGACAAACAATCAATATGTAACTAGGGCTGAGGTTGCTCTCGAGTCTCGATTGCACTTCGATGCTTAAATCAGTACTTATATCAAATAAATATAATTAGGATGCGAGAAATATAAGTGTATAAAAAAGATAAAAGGGGGTGAGATTTATAAGTAAAGTTCCAGTAATGAATTACCAACCGCTTACTTTGAGACACAAGTATCATGTGTTATGCTTTACACGTGGCAAGATCATAACCCTTCATGAAGTAAACCATTTCTTTGGCTATAATCATTACTATATTTCATAGGGTTAAAGCAACCATCAAAAAATCATTTTAAAGATGTTGTCACATTAAGTTGTCTTGTCACTTTTCCAAAGTAGTCACCCCGACATAGGGTCACCTCGATATAGTATCACCCCGGCATAAGATTACCTTGTCATAACATCACCTCGGCATAGGCTTAACTCGGCATAGCATCACCCCGGGATAGGGTCACCTCGACACATAAAGAGTCCAGCAAGCTTGGCACCCACAGTCCGCCTTGTGGGTCTTGATTAGGTGACTGAATGTTTTGTGGATCCCCTGGTGGGCCCATATGGATGACGTGTCACATCCAATTAGGCATGACCGTAACGGATGATAAGGCAAGGAATGAAACTTTCGGATGAGCAACGTGGAAAGACCAAGTAAGAGACAAAGATGGCCAATAGCAAACACGAAACTTGCTTTCATGTAGAATGTTTTTTCATGTAGAATGTTGTCGCATCGCACGTGTCTTGATTTCTCCTTTGAGCTCCTATCCTGGATCACATCAATAGCAAATTTCAAATGTGACCACCTCTAATGGAGTTGCCATGCCGACTGAGCGCCAAGTTGGCTTGAAGTCAAAGCGTGGTGAAGAGTATGAAGGAGATGATATTGAATGGGATGAGGAACTTCCTGCGGGTACTGTCAACAGGCATTTAATTTTATATTGGAACAGTATGTTTGGAAAATTATTTTTTCCTTCTAATTTCCTGTTTTGACTTATATTACCCATTTTTTGGACATTGTCTTCAGTGACTTAAATTATTTGACATAACTAACAGAATAACACGACCCCATTTAATAACCATTATTTGGGAAAAATAATTTTTTGAATATTGATTTTTAAGAGAATGTGTGATCAAAAAATAAATAATTTTTTTTTGGGAAATGTGCAGAATATTTTTTTCCACGAGTTTCTAAAAATGGTTGTCAAACAGCGATTAGATACAAGTCTATAAAATTAAGAACTTTAAGGTGACGTTTTGTTTGTATTTTATTTTGTATTTTTATTTTCGAAAATATTTTGTGTTTCCTATTTTTATTTTTGTTTTTAAATTTGCTGAAAACGCATTTGGTTTGTCATTTCTGAAAACTTTTTTTGAAAGTGAAAAGCTGGAAAACACGTTATGTTTGAAATTTTGCAGAATATTACTCAAACTATTTTAATTAATTTATTTACAGAATACTACTAGCTCAAACTTAAATTTCCTTTCACAATACACTGAAAACATGGTTACACTAATGTGAGCATTAAGAATCTATATTAATACAGCTTGGTTAGGTTCGAAAATTTGAGGAAGCTCTAGTTCTATTAAAATCTAGAAAATGTAAGTTTTTCAAAATCACCAGAGTCCATTTATCAAGGCATTTTTTGAAATATAACAAGAATTTTCACTTAATTTTTTTTTGTAATGTTGATATTGAATTCAATAAAACTTTATTTAAGCTTACTTCCAAGTTAGGATAATTCTCAAAAAAAAAAAAAAAAAGAAACTTTATTTAGGCTTAGTTACAAGTTAGGATAATTCTTAAAAAAAATCTAAAAAAACTTTATATTAAGCTTAGTTTCAAGTTAGGATAATTATTTTAAAAAAAAAAATTCGAAAACGCGTTTTCCATGTTTTGAATTTTTTTTTATTGAAATACACACAAACGATGTTTTAGGCGTTTTGCGTATTGTATACAAAGTTTTTTTTTTCCAAAATGCGTTTTCGAAAATGGTAAAGAGAACGCGTTTTAAATGTTTTCGAAAATAAAAACAGAAAACGATCTCAAAACAGTAAAGAGAACATGGCCTAAATATCTCTAACTATCTAGCTGGTTTAGATATACCTTGTGTCAAAACATGGCTTGATGGATGTCGTCATGTGGTATATGGAAATTGAATAAAACACTCCTATACATGTGCATGAAGTTTGACAGGGTGGAAGTCTTAACTCATTTCGGTGAAAAAGAAATTATCAAATTCCTGTATGATAATGTGTACTCAAAAGAAAATTATATTATGTTCTCTAGTCATCCATTTGCTTTTTAGCCTCTGCTTGATTCTCATTATTTGGAAAAAAAAGAGTTTTGAATAGTGATTGATGAGATGTTTAATGATTGAAAATAAGAGAATAATTTTGAGTTTGTGTAGAATATTTTATGATTAAAATTGAGTACAATAAAAAATGTTAAAAGAAATGAGAATCAAATAGAGACTTGTTTCTCCTTGACACTTGGTATGGTCTTGTAGATCCGCCATTCTGACTTCTTGTGGGGGATTTTTGTTGGGGGGGGGGGGGGGGGGGATACTTGGCTTCTTGTGAAATTTCTGTCCCCTAGACTTGTGCTGAATACTACTACATATTGAGAATTATTTTAATTTTGGTTCGATTATATATCAGTGCTTAAATTACACTTTATTTCAGGTAACACGGTCAAGAATTTCAAAGTCAATGACTTAAATGTAGAAGCTGAAGCTTCATATGAGGACGAGAATGACATTGATTGGAAAGAAGGTTGAAGGAACCCACCAGTTTTCATGGTTCCAAATGTATGTGGTACGTTTCGTTTTATTAAAGATTAATGATATTGCAATTGTACAACTTAATCAACGTTAGATGGACCCTGCCTTTATTTATAATAGTCACTTGATGCACTTGATCAATCAGACTTCTGATGTAATACACCATATCAGGAAAAGTTTAAAAAGATTTGATAGATACTACTTATAGCGATCGAGAAATTTTCGTGATTTTATTCCAATAAATATTTTTTAAAATCGTGTCGCTTCGACTTTGCTCATCATTTAGTTATTTATTTTTAAACGCGTGCTCGTCTAGCCAATTAAGTGGAAAATTTAATTTATTCAAAATCTTCGTCAAATTTCAATCTTTATCGGATGTATTTCAATATCACAGTTTATTTTCAAAAGTCCAAGTATTAATTTTATTAAGTCCCAATTTTTAAATGTTTTAATCCAATCCAACTTATCGAGCCCAAATATTTTACCAGCCATTCAAGCCCATTTAAAAACCCAATAAGTCTTTTCTTGGTCCAATCAATTCAATAACTTCTTCCTCCCCAAGTCATTCCTTACATAATCAATACTTATTTCCAAAATGCTCACAATTTTTTTCCATAAATTAAGATTTAACCTAAACTACCATGTTTAACTCCTAAATCAACTATTAAATAGAACCATCACCTCTTTCCTCTCGACACACCAAAAATCACAGCTTCTGGGTATGTCTCTTCCCCTCTCAAACTTCTTCGTCCTCCTCCAACATGCATCAAAGCAACTCGAACCACCAACTACATCCAGTAACGAGAACCAAAAAAAAAAAAAAAACTCAGATCTCAAATCATCAAGAATCGACCAGCCCCCAACACAAAGCTTCACCACCTTCAAACCAAGAATTGTTCACCACCAGCATTACCAAACCGTTCGAAACCCACCATCACCATCAAACTATCTACGAACTGCAATTTCAATTTTCACAACCGCAATCTGCCCAGTTCACTTTCGTTTTTCGCACCCAAAACCGCCATCTTCACCACCCAATCAATCGGCCACTTCCCATGTACAAAACGCCCAAATTAAAACCCAAAATCCAAGAATAGACATAACCCATAAACGTACCTCAATCACCGGCCACTAATGTCACCGGAAACCTCCACCACCGCGCACACCACGCATCCGACCCAAACCAAAAATCAGACACCACACGAAAACCGTAGTTGCCCACCTCTGTTCCTCCAACAAATTCACCCCAAATGCATCCAAAATCAAACCCAAATTAAAAATCAACACAAAATACCCAACCCACCACTTACCTTGAAGCCTCGGCCAAAGTTTGACCAGAAATCACCGCCAAGATTCAACCCTCGAGCCTCGGTGTTCATCCACCAACCAGCCCCAAAACTTTGCCCTTTTCTACCATATTTTTTACCCCCTTGTAATACCACTCGACCGCCGGCATATCGCCGGCGATTGCTTTCGCACCGAGAGGACCAGCGTCCTCTCCCTCTCTGTTTACGAAAATGGGGAGAGGGCGAGAGAGTTGTTTTGTTATTTATTGTTTTGAATTTTAAAGTTTTGCCTTTTAGTCCCCAGCTTTTGAGAATAGTTATTTCGGTCCCCTGCTTTAAAAAAATGTTCACCCCTTAATCCCCACTTTTAAAGTCTTTTAATTTAGTCCTTACAGTTTTTAAAATATTTTATTTCAGTCCTTTAGTGTTAAAATATTTATCTTTAGTCCCAAATTTTCAGTTGAGTTTATTTTTAACCAAAGTTTCTGATGGAATCTAAATTGGTCATAAACTTTTTGAGCTGGTCAGTTCAGTTCCTAATTTAAATAAATTTCACAATTTAGTCCCCAAGTCTTCAATTGAGTATAGGATGACCCTGGGTTTTGACTAAAATATAATTTGGTCAGGAACTTTTCGGGTTTATCAATTTAGTCCTAATTTCAATTATTTCGCACAAAAGCCCTAAATCTTTACACATTACCATTTTAATCCGAGCTTTACACTTTTAAATTCTTTCAATTCAACCCTCGAATTTACTTTTATTTATTAAAAACTTTTATTTCAAGTTTCTAATAGAAAATTATTTATTTTAGGGCTAGACGAGGCGCGGGATTTTCAAGAAAGCTAGAATCATTTTTTAAGGAAATACAGAAATATCTTAAGGTAGGTTCATTACTTCAAAAATCTTTTATTCTAATTGCGCAATGTTAAGTAAACCCGTATTGTAAATTTATGCATGTGATTACGTAATTTATGAGAATTAATTGCCTTCGGGCCCAGATCCACATGTCTTCGAGCATGGGTCAATTGCCTACGGGCCTAGATCCACATGTCTTCGGGCATGGATCAATTGCCTTCGGGCCTAGATCCACATGTCTTCGGGCATGGACAAATTGCCTTCGGGCCCAGATCCACATGTCTACGGGCATGGACCAATTGCCTTTGGGCCCAGATCCACATGTCTTCGGGCATGAAAATTTATGATGTTTGAGATCCACTTGCTTATTGCATGAGAATGAGAATTTATGAATTGAGTTGCATGATTATATGTATTATTTACTGTATAGTTTATTTAATTTGCGCTGAACCTACTGAGTATTTCTATGAAATGCTCACCCCTATTTTTAAACTTACAAATTGCAGATTTCGGAGATGGTGGCGTATGAAAGGACAGTGGTGGCAAATAATAATGAAGCTATATTTTTTTAAAGTCACGATTCATGAATATTGTCAATTTATTTACATGTCGTTATTTTAAATATGATATTTAAAGTCATGAACATCGTCAATTTAATTATTTTTCGTTACTTTATTTGAAAGTTAAGATTTCAGCGTTTTTATGCATTTACCAAATTTAATTTATCCACTGTTGAAATTTTTCACATAAATATGATGTTTCGAATTCAATTATTTTCCGCAATAAAATTAGATTTAAAGGAGAAGTGACGTCCCGAGCTTCACGGAATTTGGGGCGTTACACTACTCATACCAACAAGGTGTACCTTCTTTTTCGGAAGTACATCGTTAGAAACTCTACAGTTAAGCGTGCTTGGTTTGGAGCAATTCTATGATGGATGACCTCCTAGGAAGTTTTCTCGGAGAGTATGTGAGTGAGGACAAAGCATGCTGAAAATACCCTTATTGGTACAGCGGAGACATTACGTCATCATCTAACGACCGGAACAGCCTGTTAAGTGGGACTCGGGTCATTACATTGACTTTGATCGTTTGAGTATTCTTATGGACAGAACCTCGGAAAAATGTTACTTGTACATGATAGAGTTGCATATTGGTTTTATACAGCAAGTTGAATATGAGGGTCATAAAGAGATTGAAGAAGTGTTTTTTTATTTGATTGAAGAAATTCTGATCCGGTCATGTGTCGTGGGCCCGTCACATCATGTAAATCATTATGTACATGTAAAATTGAAAACACAAGTCACCAAAATTATATTTACACAAAATATATAAAGCTTTGATTTTTATTTTTTTCAAAGACAAACCAACCCTCCTCTTAGAAATTGAACTAAATTCTTCTTTTAGCCATCATAATAATGACATTTACAAAAAAAAAAAAAAAAAACATAAGCTCATATATTACATGAGCGTCTCCCATGCTCTCACTTTGAAGATTGACAAGAGGGACAAAATAAGTGAGCAGAGAGAAATCGAAAGGAAATGAGAAAATAAAAATTGAGAGTGAAAGAAATGAAATTTAAAAATAATAATAAAGTAATGTTTTACACATGAGAAAGGCTATCTAGAAATAGAGTTCTTTCCACATTTTTAAATTTTTTTTTGCCTCTGTATTATTTTTTCTTCAAGTCATGCCACCTTCATTTAAAAGCGGAAATTACACCCTAACGTGCTTTTAACTTTCAATATTAATAACCAAGTTTAAACTTTATTAATAAGCAAATCAAGTCATAATTCAATTATTTAATATTATTATAGTACATTATAATAATAAATTAATATCTATTATGGATATTAATACTGATATTAAAGAGAGAGGGTGGGAGGGAGGGAGTTCAAAAATATTTTCATCCGTCCAAAATTCTTCATCCATGATTCTGTTGAGAGAATTTATTATCATGATATCCTTCTTTCATGTTTTCAGAGGTAGATGAGTCCATCCCATATCGTTTTCGGTTAATCATCAACTTGATAGTTTTCACTTATGATTTTCCTTGCAAATTTCTTCAATTTTCCCCAAATATAAGAGTTTATGAACTGGTATTAATAAGAGTTTTGACAGACCAGAGAAGGAAGATGAAGTCAGTAAAATGAGAGACAATAGAAAGATACTCTAAATACTACAAAAAATATACATCCAAAAGGCAAAAAGTTTTGGATTTGAAACAATATCGACATTGAAGACAGTAAATCAATTAACTATTATTTTTTTTAGTTTTAAACCTATTTTTATTTTTATTGAAGTCGCAGTTGTTGGGTAAAATGTATTTTTAAGCACTTTATCACCTTATTTTGCAATGATTTTGTAATGAACTGATCTTTAGGGTATGTTTGTAGCCTGATTTTGTTCGATTTTGAACTATTTATTATTCACTTGATGTAATTGTGAACTACATTTTTATCCGTTTGTGACCTATGCTTTCCCCATTAGTTTAGTGGTAACAAGGAAGCTCCAAGAATCCTTACATCACAGAGTCTTGGGTTCAAGTCCCACTGGGGACTCGTCCACTTAAAAGTGGAAAAAACCCTTAATAGTGGACAATTCGTGTTGTTGGCGGCTCATGACACTCACGCAGTGTAGCGACCAAGAATTTTTACGCGATTAATAATTATTTTAATAGAAAATCGTGTCGCTATTATTTCACCCATTTTTATTAAGTTAACGCCACGACGTATTCGTATAGCCAAGTCAAGAAATAATCAAGATCGTTCGATTTTAAATTAAATTCCGAATTTCTAAAAATATCTCCATTCTCTTGATTTAAAGTATATTAAGTCTAAATACTTAATTCAATGTTATCCCAATATTTATTTGTACAAAAATTACTTTTATTATTTAAATTAAGAAAATATATGCAAGCATGAGAGGTTCCATTATATATAATAATTATGAGAATCTTAATTTAATAAATATGGAAAAGTATATAAATGGTTGATAGATTCCATTATATGTAATCATGAAGAGCATAATATTTGTATAAATATGGAAAAGTATATGAATGAATTATATACTCCATTATATATAATCATGAAGAGCATAATATTTGTATAAATATGGAAAAGTATATGAATGATTGATAAGACTCCATTATATGTAATCATGAAGAGCATAATATTTGTATAAATATGGAAAAGTATATGAATGAATTATATACTCCATTATATATAATCATGAAGAGCATAATATTTGTATAAATATGGAAAAGTATATGAATGATTGATAAGACTCCATTATATGTAATCATGAAGAGCATAATATTTGTATAAATATGGAAAAGTATATGAATGATTTATATACTCCATTATATATAATCATGAAGAGCATATTATTTGTATAAATATGGAAAAGTATATGAATGGTGCTTTACTTTAAGAAAATGATGTGTTAAAATTAATAGAATTGAATGATTATGTTTACAATATGCCAACTTTATACATCTATTTAAACCCATCTCTTTTACACACAACTCTACACATATACACTTATTTCCAATCTCTTGACAAAATCCACAAGTAAGAGAAATTCAAGGTGGTCAAGAAAGTTTTGGTCCATTTACTACTACACTTCATTTTAATCTTTTAAAAGGTAAGTATATCTTATGTTTTTATGAAAAGTAAGTATGTTTTTATGAAAGGTAAATACACCTTATGTTTTTATGAAAAGTAAGTATGTTTTTATGACAGGTAAGTATATCTTATGTTTTTATGAAAAGTAAGTATGTTTTTATGAAAGGTAAATACACCTTATGTTTTTATGAAAAGTAAGTATGTTTTTATGACAAGTAAGTATATCTTATGTTTTTATGAAAAGTAAGTATGTTTTTATGAAAGGTAAATACACCTTATGTTTTTATGAAAAGTAAGTATGTTTTTATGACAAGTAAGTATATCTTATGTTTTTATGAAAATGTTTGGATCATTGCTATGAAATCAATCTCACAAGATTTTTATGGGTTCCATATGATATGTTTATGATTATGCTAAGGGGACCGGAGTTTAGTAGCGCTACACATAAGAATTCTTGCCATTTAAGTTCGGTAAAATTCTTGTGTCTCCCTATGTTTATGAATATTTCAATCCTATCCTATGTTATGATGAAAATGATCCATATGCATTCAAAAGAAAATTTATGCTTGGTATACTTACTGGGATTTTATAAATCTCACTCCACGATATTTACCATTTTCAGATAATTGAAGGTTCGAGGCGGTCAACATGGAAGTGGCAAAAGTGGTTAAGATTGATGAGATAATTATGTTGAACTTTATGTAAGAAAATTATGTTCTATTTTTATTCACAAATAAAATTATGGGATTCTAATTATTCTTTTGAATAATTTTACATTACTATTTAAGTCTCGATAATATGATATGAGTCACTTTTTGTGGCACTCGAATGGAAGAGAATTCGGGTCGTCCCAGTTGGTATCAGAGAAAAGAGTTTTAAAAACGATTCTGTAGATTTTTGAAATTTTATTTCTTTTAAAAAAAAAAAAAAAAAATATCACTATTCACGTGAACAGTAAAACGACGTACTATTCATGATGAACAGTGAACGAAATCACTATTCATTATAAAAAAAAAAGTTGAATTTTCACATGTCAAGTATGGTTATGATTTTGAAAAGCATGATGAAATTTGATGTGCGAATTTCAAGGACAAAATTCATTTTAAGCAAGGGAGTTTGTAATGTCCTGAAAATTTTATGGAATATAATTAGTTAGTGATATGATGTTTATATCGATGTCTTTGATAAATTTCTAGAAGTTCGGGGACTAAAGGAAAAATAAGATTTGACGATAAATTTTATTGGGTTAAGTTATTAATTATTGATGGGGAGATAATTACTATATCGATATTGGATTTGTTTTGAAGACTGTGATTAATTAGGAATTATGATTCAAGAAAATGTTGATTTGGATACAACCACATTAAATTATTGTTGATTAAAGGAAAATAAGATTATATGAAATATTTTAACTCATCACTCTACTATGTCACTCTCCACGTATTGACTCCTCGAACCAGGTATGTTATATGCTTTGCAAGTCATTTACGATTTTATTAAGACATGTTAAGTATGAAATCTTCATACGTTATGAATCTTTATGTGTTACACATAATATACATGTCAAGTATGATATAAATTGATAGAAGACTCAATTTTTTTATTCTTTTCAATGTAGAATCATGAGACAGAGAGGATATTTATATGAATTTTGGTGCATATTAAGCTTAGTAAGATTGACTCAATTAGAAATTAAGTTGGGTTGTAACTTTTGCCCAAAATATATGGAATAATATATTAAACAAACAAAATTGATAATGAATTCGTACAATAATTTATCCCTTTATCACTACCTTTGTGTAAAAATAAGGGAAAAACTGTGGATGGTTATTAGTACTTCCTCTTCAAGTTTCAATTTTCGGTTCAATAATTTATCCCTTTATCACTACCTTTGCTTAAAAGCAAGGAAAAACTGTGGATGATTATTGGTACCACTCTTCAAGTTTCAATTCTGAAAAAAAAAAAAAAAAAAATTCAGAAAGAAAAGAAAGAAAGAGAACGGGTGTTGAGCATAATGGGAATAATATGACTTAAGAATGATTTTCAAAATAATTGTTGTCCTCGAGTTTAGAAATGATAAACCTTAAATGGACTTTGCATAATTGATTTTAGACATGGCATTAAGTATGAGAAGTCAACAGAAATGATTAGAAATATGTTCAGATTATCTATCATTTAGATTTAATGAGAAATAGCGAGCCAATTTTATGAATTTTTATGAGATGTTAAGATTATAAGTGATATGATTTTAATGAGACTTTTATGAGAAGCATTATGAAGTTAGAGATTTAAAGATTTGGTTATTGGGAATTAAGTAATGGATATTATGTTGAGTAAGTGAATTATGCCTCTATATTGAAGAGAAATTTATTATGAACTTTGGCCTTGTGATTAAATTTTGGGAATATGATTTATGACTTATAAATATAAGTATGAGTAATCTTTTGAGCCAATTAAGGTATTGAAGGAAGTGATATTGTGATATTGACGACTATGATTTGAAATTTCTATGTTGAGGAATTATGAATTGATTTTCTGGAATATTTTTTTATGATATTGAAGTTTGATGAAATTGTGGTCAATTTTTAGATCGTTGTGATCAAATGTGGAATTATTTATTATTGTGAGTTATGAAGTATGCTTACGGTTTGAATAAGTCCAAATTTCAAAGGAAACTCTGCTTAGAATTTTATCGTTTGGAATTAAGAGCATAGTATGGTATGCAATCACTAAGAGAATTGAGGTTAGACATGCAAATTCATTTACATCACAAACGAGATTTAGTAGATGATAACAGAGATATTTATTATTTTCTCGTAAGGAGAACACACAAGAGTCACATTGGAAAGAAATACATGAAACACGCAAAATCAAAAGAAAGCAACATGGGAAATTCCTCAAATTGAGAGATGTGTTTCCGGAGTAGCCGTATCCTACCACCTCTGACCTTTTGAGGAAATAAAGAAACCTTCAAAGAGGTGTGTTTCGAGAGTAAGAATACTCCGTAATCTACCACCTGGAACCTTTGAGGTACACACAAGATTTAAACATTAAGGAAATCCTAGGAAATTAGAGGGGTGTCTCGAGAGTAAGAATACTCCGTACTCTACCCCCACCTATTCTAAGATTCATAAAGTTAAGTTTACATTAACCGGACTCCATTTTCGCTTGATTCCCCTTCCTTGCGACCAATCTATCTTAACCCCTGCTGGATCTTGTATTGAGATATATGACTGCAGCTTATCCAGTAGTTCATCAATAGTAGGAGCAGAAATAAGGAGCCTTCTGGAAAATGGAGAGATGAATCCCTGTTCCACAGCATAATCAAGAAAGGTTAACAAGCCATCAAAGAAATTGTTAACATTCAGAAGCCCAATAGGCTTAGTATGGAGATCTAGTTGAGCCCACGAGGTAATGTTAAAGATTTCTTCTAAGGTACCAAAACCTCCGGGCAGGGCTATAAAGGCATCAGAACCATATAGCATACAAGTTATGCGTTCATGGATGGATAATGTTTGAACTTCATGCCCTCGTGTTTTGCCTGCAACATCTACCAAAGGGACAGGTATGACACCGATTACTTTTGATTTCTCTGCAAGAGCAGATTGGGAAACACAACCCATTAGACCACTGCTACCACCCCCATACACAAGAGTGATACCTTTTTCCCCCAGTTTCTTTCCAAGATCTACGGCCGCTTCTAGATAACTGAAGCCTTTCCCCACTTTTGATCCACAAAATACACAAATAGTTTTTGATCTGTCGAAGTTTTGGTGCTTCCATCTTTGATAGTATAGAAGAGAAAACTTACGAAGAAGATGTGATTTTGGGATGCCTGAACTATGAAATATGTTTGGCTATTTAAAGCCGAAAAAATTTACTGTTTTTGATTGATTATGAAAAAGTAAAGATTTACTTTTGTCAAAATCGGCCAACTTTTGACTGTTTTACCAAAGATATCACCTTTCGGTGATTTATTTCCAGCTTTATCAAAACTCGAGAAAGGAAAATATATTTTATTTCCAAAACGCGTGAAAGAAAACAGTAAAATATTTTAAATGTGTATCAAGAGATTTACCTTATATCATTGTTGAACTGCCAGAAGCCTCATTTTGTAAAACAGACTGGCAAACAGGATCTTTTGCTATTATATTTTGGAGACTATAACGATTTTTGTCCTCGTTAAACTGAGCGTATAAGGAGAGAAGTTCACGTTGCACATAACCACTTGGGTGCGTCTCAAGAGTCAGTCGAATATCATCCAAAGACTCCTTACTCAGTCCACCCTTTATGAATTTGATTTTATCATCCCGATTAGTAGAAGAATATCCTACTGTTTTGCAACGAGTATCACAGTTCCAACGAGCACATTTGTAGCAACCATTCAGCCTTTTTGCTCTTCGTTTCTTTGCGAAGGTGCTTTTGCCTAAACCAGGCATGTGCTTTGGAAATGTCATAGGTAATTCACCAGATAGTCGAACCTTTGCTTCGATCAACCAGCGAACATCTTCTGAAACACCATGAGCCATCAGCAACCTCAATCTTTCGAGTCTTATTCGATAAATTTTCCTCAGATCATTCATTGGAAGACTGGAATAATACTTGCGAATGTTTGTAAGAATGATATCCATGTTTTTGATGGATCTAACCTCTTCCCAGCATGAACTATTTAAAAGCATTAAGGATTGGAGGGAATCCGCGTGATATTGATTCCAGCAAGAAAGCGCGGAATAGAATAATGGAAAAGAGGGAACAAGAGTTTATACGCCGTTTACTTTCTTGATAAAAGGAAGATTTGATGATGACGGGATTTGAGATATGGAATATTTTCTTGGATTTTGGGTACTGATATTTTGATATAATAATCAAGGTATAGAAATAATATGGGGATACGTGAAAGTGAAATAAGGACTGTATTGAATCAGGATTAATAAGTTTGTGCAAGTGAAAGGAATACCTTACGGGAAATGTTATGATATTTGAGTTAAGAATTTTAATTATTTGGGAGATATTTGTTTATTGAATTTTGCAGAAATTTTGGGTTACAAATATTGGAAAGATAAACTGATGATTATGTTGATATGTGAATAACATGTTTGGGTATATTACATAGAGAATATTCAGGTAATCGTTTTAATTATTTTGGGATATTTGGTGATAAGAAGAAATGACAAATTATTATGGTATAATATGTTAGTAAAGATTTATTGAAATTTTAGAGATATTAATACGAATATTTGAGGTCACATGATACGATGATAAATGACAAGTTACATGAATACTACAAGATATGATGAAATATCACATACGATTGGAAATTTTCATTTTGATTCAGAAGAATTTATGAGTAGACATATGTCTATTATTGATAGAAAAGTCCATGTCTTAAGAAAACAAATTGATGCATTTAGTCAAAGTCCAGTGGGTTAAATATGGTTGGGTTAAATATGGTAGCGATGATGCTACATAAGAAGAAGAAGAAGAGATTCTGATTAAGTGTTCAGAAATCATAAGATCAAGTAAGATTAATTTCGAGGACGAAATTATTTTAAGGGGGTAAGTTTGTAGCGACCAAGAATTTTTACGCGATTAATAATTATTTTAATAGAAAATCGTGTCGCTACTATTTCACCCATTTTTATTAAGTTAACGCCACGACGTATTCGTATAGCCAAGTCAAGAAATAATCGAGATCGTTCGATTTTAAATTAAATTCCGAATTTCTAAAAATATCTCCATTCTCTTGATTTAAAGTATATTAAGTCTAAATACTTAATTCAATGTTATCCCAATATTTATTTGTACAAAAATTACTTTTATTATTTAAATTAAGAAAATATATGCAAGCATGAGAGGTTCCATTATATATAATAATTATGAGAATCTTAATTTAATAAATATGGAAAAGTATATAAATGGTTGATAGATTCCATTATATGTAATCATGAAGAGCATAATATTTGTATAAATATGGAAAAGTATATGAATGAATTATATACTCCATTATATATAATCATGAAGAGCATAATATTTGTATAAATATGGAAAAGTATATGAATGATTGATAAGACTCCATTATATGTAATCATGAAGAGCATAATATTTGTATAAATATGGAAAAGTATATGAATGAATTATATACTCCATTATATATAATCATGAAGAGCATAATATTTGTATAAATATGGAAAAGTATATGAATGATTGATAAGACTCCATTATATGTAATCATGAAGAGCATAATATTTGTATAAATATGGAAAAGTATATGAATGATTTATATACTCCATTATATATAATCATGAAGAGCATATTATTTGTATAAATATGGAAAAGTATATGAATGGTGCTTTACTTTAAGAAAATGATGTGTTAAAATTAATAGAATTGAATGATTATGTTTACAATATGCCAACTTTATACATCTATTTAAACCCATCTCTTTTACACACAACTCTACACATATACACTTATTTCCAATCTCTTGACAAAATCCACAAGTAAGAGAAATTCAAGGTGGTCAAGAAAGTTTTGGTCCATTTACTACTACACTTCATTTTAATCTTTTAAAAGGTAAGTATATCTTATGTTTTTATGAAAAGTAAGTATGTTTTTATGAAAGGTAAATACACCTTATGTTTTTATGAAAAGTAAGTATGTTTTTATGACAGGTAAGTATATCTTATGTTTTTATGAAAAGTAAGTATGTTTTTATGAAAGGTAAATACACCTTATGTTTTTATGAAAAGTAAGTATGTTTTTATGACAAGTAAGTATATCTTATGTTTTTATGAAAAGTAAGTATGTTTTTATGAAAGGTAAATACACCTTATGTTTTTATGAAAAGTAAGTATGTTTTTATGACAAGTAAGTATATCTTATGTTTTTATGAAAATGTTTGGATCATTGCTATGAAATCAATCTCACAAGATTTTTATGGGTTCCATATGATATGTTTATGATTATGCTAAGGGGACCGGAGTTTAGTAGCGCTACACATAAGAATTCTTGCCATTTAAGTTCGGTAAAATTCTTGTGTCTCCCTATGTTTATGAATATTTCAATCCTATCCTATGTTATGATGAAAATGATCCATATGCATTCAAAAGAAAATTTATGCTTGGTATACTTACTGGGATTTTATAAATCTCACTCCACGATATTTACCATTTTCAGATAATTGAAGGTTCGAGGCGGTCAACATGGAAGTGGCAAAAGTGGTTAAGATTGATGAGATAATTATGTTGAACTTTATGTAAGAAAATTATGTTCTATTTTTATTCACAAATAAAATTATGGGATTCTAATTATTCTTTTGAATAATTTTACATTACTATTTAAGTCTCGATAATATGATATGAGTCACTTTTTGTGGCACTCGAATGGAAGAGAATTCGGGTCGTCACACGCAGGCCTCAAGCCGTAAGCCTCAGAAGTTTGGTACCGTCAACATAAAAACGTGCCCACTTAACAATGGACAATTCACGTGTTGACGACCCGTGACACCCATACAAGCCCCGAGCCATGAGTCTCAAGAGCTAGGTACCGTCAACACTACTCCATAAGCAATAATTTAGTATTACTCACAAGTATTGAACATGTAGCGTCAAATATTGTTCAGAAATATTGAAATTATAATGTCCAATGAATTTAAATATTAGATCCGATAGAATTTTACTTTTCGAGAGCATGTAATATTATATTGAAATATTACAATCAGTTGTACTGCTCTTAAAGGAACAATATATTAAATCCAATAAACTATGTTATTCGGGAACAAGTAACATGATAAATTTAAATATTTATCATAAGTTAAAGTTGTTCTTACTGAGAAGCAACAACAATATATTTTTACAGAACATCAGTCAATCATGATTTCCTCACAAAATCATAATTAACAATAGATTGTATAATGTCGTGCTTTTTAGGGTAATTCACATAGAATAAAATTGTGATATTTCAAAAATCACAACGAAATATTGACCATTAATAAAATTACAAGCTTGTGTTTCTTCTAGGAAGTATAATGAGCACGAACCAAAATTAATTTCTAACTAGGGGGTTTATTTAATTAGGATTACAAAGGATATCTAAAGATTTTGATCGAATTTAAAAGTCTAGGTCTATTTGATCTAGATTTTTATAACTCCATTAAAATCTTTAGTTATTCAATATAGATTTTAATGGACTCTTAAAATGTCTTTTAAAGTCATGTATTATCAATTGAGACTTTTTAAAATTTTATAAAAATCAGGGGTATTCAATTTATCAATTCCTTTGTTTGGCCAACATTAAAAAAACATATTTTTAAACAGCACAATTTTTCAAATCAATTTTTAACTCTACATATATTCTCTTTCCACTTTTCAATTACATATTTTACCCTAAAATAATAAAAAAAATCATGTTTTTAAATATAAAACTTTTTTTTTTTTGAAATGAAATATAAAACTTTTAATAATTAATCTAATAAAAATTTGAAACGCAATAGAATTTGATTGACTTTTGGTAGATTTTATTTCTCTCTTCTCAACTGCAGCCGACACCAAACTTCAGAGAACTCCTTCGCAGGCGACGCTCCAGTCGAAGTCCTCCGCAGCTCCGGCCGAAGTCCTCCAGCGGCGAAACGCTTCCTGCCCTAACATTCTTCTGCCATCTTTATTACTTTGTTTGAGGTCATTACTTCTATCTTCTTCCTTCTTTTGTTTTCAGAAATTTTTTGTTGATTTGTGTTTGGATTCATCGGAAGTTGTGTGTACCGTGAAATTGAGATTCTTGATTCCGTGTGAGATGAATAATTAGCTTTCTAAGAAAAAATGAATAGTGTTAAAGGTGGAATTTATCTAGAATCACCAACATAAGAAAAATGATTAGTAAGGAAATAAGGCAGATTTGCGCAAACTGATGGAGAGGGAGCCAAAAGGATTTGATTCAATTCAGAAAAAGCCTGGAAGGGGAAAAAATAAATAAAATTTCGTCCAAAATTATCCTAAATTGACCCCCAGAAACTTGTCATATTCATTTGAAAGAGCATTGATGATATAACAATTGACAACACGAACATTGATTTTTTCAATGTTCAGTACGTAAAAGACTTGAGATACCAAACAGATGGCAGAATGCAATACCAAACATAATCTTCATTTTTGAAAAAAATAATTGGCTGTGTTATAGCAAACCAAAAAAATTACTGATACTTATGAAAAATACTGTAAATATTGTGTGAGATATTTCAGTGGAAAGGAGAGGTCCCAAGAGGCCTACCTGGTTGGGAAGAACAAGAGAAATTACACTTAGGTGAAGAATTATCGGATGTTCTTCTTTAACATGTTAGGCTATCAGACATTAGAGGCATTGAGGGTTTATTCAATTGGGATTTTCATGAACTCTTCATGAAAATCCAGTTTCACATTGTCCATTTTTCAAGTATTGGAGTATTTTCTATTGTTAATGCCTTGAGACTCTCCACCTTTTCCTAGATAGTCTTTGTATAAAAGTTTTCTTCCACTGGAAACAATACTAATCTTCCTAACCTGATGTTCAAATAGGAGAAAGAGAAGAAATGGCTATTCGGAAGGGAGAGTCAAATTATTCTTCATAATATGCAGAACTATATATAGATTTCTATTAGAGTCAAATAGGCACCACATTTCTTGTCCAACATGAGATACCATCATCCAAGAGGAAATATAACCTGTTTTTGGTGGAAATATAATTGAGATTCTTGATTCCGTTCGCTATCATCTTCAAGATTTTTCCGGTTGAGGTTGTGACCATGAAAATGCAAAAGAGTTGTTCAATCTTCGACATGCTTCCTTGAGAAACGTAATTGAACGAATATTTGAAAATTTTAAATCAAGGTTCACAATTTTTAAAACAGCTCCTCCATTTCCGTATAGAACACAAGTAGAGCTAGTGTTAGCTTGTGCGGGAATACATAATTTTCTACATAACGAGTGTTGTTCTGATGAGTTTCTAGTTGAACCAGATGATGAAGTTTCAACTCCATCGATGCTAGATGATCAAGAAGACAATTTTGGATCACTTAATGAGAGTTAAGAACAACAAAGAGAGCATGCTAATGATTGACAGGCTACAATAGCTACCCCATGAACGTCTTTTAAATAAACGTCCACAAAAGTCTTTGAAAGTCTGTACAAATCCATAAAAGTCAATAAAATCCATTAAAAAAAGTCCATTAAAAAAGTCTTTAAATGTCTTTCAAAATTCCAATTGAATAAACCCCTTACGAGAAGAAGAAAACAATTAAGATATGAAAATAACGTGTATGGCATAAAATAAATAACATGTATTAAAATTGTGCTTCTTCAAGAGCAATAAAAAAATATTATTTTGAAATATTAGTAGATTATATTTTTCTTTAAGAAATTAAAATTAATGATACATCTCATAATATTAGGCTCTTCAAAAGCAAATTTTATTTTGTTAGAATATATAATATGAGATAAAATTATGATTTCTCATGAAGTACAACAAAATATTACTTTACATCATAATAATCTTTTGAATTTGTAATAAATTCAAAAATTCGCATTTCTTTGAGAACAATAATACATTATTCTTCTAAACTATTGGCAGGTAAAAATTTGCAATATGAGCAATAAAATAATATTCTTCTAGAATATTAAAATTGAAATGTAGCAACAAAGCAATATTCTTCTAAGATATTGGTATGAAATAATAAATTATAGTGAATCACATATATGTCTACCATCAACCAGTGTAGCCAAACGATATTAAAAATCATATAACATATACCGCTTATATTTATGTAATTCAAGTTAAGAGAACACAAAACTTTTTGATTTGAATAAGAAGGGAGAAATTTTATACAAATTTAATTGGTTAGAGTTTAGTCCATGTTTAATAAAGATTAAAATTAGGTTTTTAGTATATTTTGATAAAAGTTAATGAAATATGTGATTGAAAAGTTGCGGGCCATGTAAATATATAGTTATAATTAATTGTTTGACTTTGACTTGAATTTTAATCAAATTTTTAGTGGTACTAAACATGAGATAGTGATTTTCTTTTAAAACAAGAAAAGAATCAACCTTTTGATATTTGAGATTTTTGGGATTTTTTAATAACTCAATTTGGTAGAGATTCGTACTGATAATGTGTTATAATGTAGGAAAAAATAGAAAGAATAATAAAGAGTTAAAACTTTTGTGTATTTCATTGATAACCAAAACCCTATATTTATAGGTAAAGATATAGGACTGAAGATGTACAATAGTCATTTACAATACAGATAATCACTTCTCATTTTTTACAAAAAGATATCTATTATAACTCATAATTTAAACTTATCTAATTTCAAGAAAAATATTTCAAAAATTGGCAAAAAAAATTTTAAAAATGGGAAAGCTTAATCACAATTTGGGGGAAAAAAATAATTATTGATGAAAAAAAATTTCCTTGGTCAAAACCATCAAAATTCTCTATGCTCCTCCTCTCTATCCTCTCTACGTACAACCGCCAAGGCGCCAACCATCCAAACCCGCATGACCCAATAAGCCTGAAAATGGGTCGAAACTTGCAAATCACTCTTTACATATACGTATACCCAAATATACACACCACGTGTTTATGTAGATAGGTTGTATAACAGTACCTTCATATTTGTTTTCTCAATAATTCGTTCCTTGTTCTTCATTCATTTACTAATCAGTTTGTTGTACCCAGTCAACAAGCGTTTATCCTCCCCCCAACGCCCCCTTTGGTTACATTTATTTTCTGCTTTTGTTTGGTTCGTGGAATGAGCTTCATCTGTTAGGTAACTGTAATTGGGTTTTGAAGGTTCATTCTTTTGAAAGCTAAATTAGTTAGGGTTTAGAGTTTATTGCATTATTTTATAGAGGAATGGCGATTTAGGATTTACATTTTAGATTTTTTTTTTTGGCTTAATTAGAATGTTAATGATGTGAAGATGAATCAAGGAGAAGTTGCGGAAACTAGCACCAATTTGGATCCCAATTCTGTAGAGGTAACTACTTCAACTCTCCTGCTTTATACTTGTGAATGCATATACGTGTGAATGCAGTTTCTTTATGTTTAACATGTTCTTCAAAAGAGAGAAGAGTTGCGTGTTATGCATGGTAATGATTTTTACTGTGCAAGACAATACATGCTTGATCCTGGATGCTTAAATAGCTTGCAAGTTTGCTTGTGATGCTGATGTTGTTTTTTGAGTTGGGTGTTTTTTTCTTTGGAAGAGAAGAATGTTTTCTATATGAGGTGGTTAAGATTATATATCTATAAACTCAGAATAGATCTAGAAAGTTTTCACTGACAGGGATAGTATCATAGTTATTTAGGTAAGGTAAGATTTGAAAGTTTCTAACATTTGGCACTGGGATGCTGTTTCTCGTGTTCCCAGGTTTACACCATCCTCTTGGGAACTACACGTAAATTTATACTTCTGTGACATTTGTACGGTAACACGCATATTAAATATGATAGTACGAGCCTCGAGGGGATACCTTTGAGGTATCTTCCTTTTAATTTTATCATTACCATTGTTCTGATGTCATGATTCATGTCTAATGAGTTCCATATGCAGTTAATTTGGCATTAATAGTCTCTATTAGAACATCATAAACTATAATTGTGAATGTGGGGGTAGGTTCTAATATGATTTTCAACTATTCATGTCTCAAATTGGCAATTACCTATTAGTATCTTTTAAGCTTGACATAGAGGCGCAAACAAATCTTGGAAGCACCAAACTGGGTTTATTGTTAACAATTAGGGCATGGCCATAAATTGATGACTTGTATACTTATATATGGATAAAGAACATATAACTTTTTGGTTTGTGAAACACCTTTTAGAAGCATTTTTAGTTAACTCGGAGATCTTTTAATGATGATTGACGAATATGTAGTGCTGATGCAAATTTCAAGTAAACAGTCTTTGTACACATGCACACACGAGACACAAACAATTTATCTAGGAAGGCTTCAGGATATATCTCATAAAGCCTCCTATAAATACTTTTGTGGTTAGATTTGATTTAGATTATGTGGATAATAAATGCTAAGGGGCCAGGGATGGTTTCCTAAGGAAATGAAGAGATATATGGAATTCTGTTGTGGATGCTGGAAGACAGGTCTGGGAACAATAATGTGTTAGAAGATGTGTATGTTTTTGATGTATATCATTTCAAACATGATATGGTCATGCTTTGATTTCATGACTAGAAGAAAGTTACAGTGTTGAAACTATGAGGAGAAATGAATTCCTACAAGTGGAAAAGGAGATCGCTTTATTGATTTTTCTTAACAATGAACTTTATTGAAAGATAAAGGAGGAATGAGTATTTTTAAATAAGGATTTATTCTAGGCTAGAGAAAAGAGCAGGAGTCCTAGAGGACTACTAAGGTTATTCTTGATCAATATACGACTCTTTCTAAACTATTAACATCAAAATTAGGATAGGACTGATGCCCTATAGATATATATGTTGGTCTCCAACATGAAATTGACTCCAATACCTCACAAGTCGTAAATAATAATATCCCATCATCTGTTCAATATAAAGCATCTAAATATGCCAAAACATGTTGAAAATTCAATTGCAGAATTCGATGTAACATCATTTTTGTTAATATGTTAAAAAACTTTAAAAAGCCTTGTTCTATGGCCAACTACAAGGGCCGTATATCATCTATTCTCTTCCCCTTTGATTTATCAAAGATCAATTCTGTACAGAAACTGTATGCTCAAAATAAATTTCATTATTTCCGTTCCCTATTTCCACTTGGTTTGCCATTAATTTAGTCTTATCTTTTCTTGGGTGCAACTAGCAGCATTCTATGAATGTGTTTGTACTACCTTAGTTGATTAGACTCATTTATTATTTTACCGTCAATCTATTTTCACATTTTTGCTGGGTAAGTATTTAGTACTACTAAGCCCAACTTGCAGTTGCTTGCAGAGTCAATTTTCCCCCTACTTTACCCAATCAGCTGTATTTTCTTTGTAGTATCATCTCCAATTTGACCAAATATTTGAAAATTTTAGTACTGAAACGTAGATATCGAGATTGTCCAATGTTAGGTACTTCAACTCTCCAACGCTTGTTTCCTTCTCATTGTGTGCTTCTACCTAGAGTGTAATTGCACTTCATGCATTTTCCTCACTTTTGCCAGCAATAAATGCTTTTGTATCGAGATAATTTGAGCATAGCTCGACTGGTGCGAAATCTAATTCATCACACCAAATGAAATAACATTGGTAATTTTCATGTATGCCCCTTGTCATTATAATAGAAACAAAATATTTTTGTTAAATAATTTTTGTTAAATAGCTACTAAGCCTCTGTTTGTTAAAAGTTTTTTGTTTAAAAACATGTTCTTTTATGATTTCTAGGTAAAATATATGGTTGAAAAATGGAGAGAGAAAAAATGTGTGGTTAAAAAGTGATTTGAGAAATTGTGTAGGAAAAAACATGTTTGCCAAACACAACCTAAACATCCTGCATTATTTTCTCTATAACTGTCAATAAAAAAATTAGAATTTTGAGTGTTGGTCTCAGAGGCCTGTTTCAAATGGGTTACTTGGTTAAATTATTATAATTTTTTCAGCATTAGATTATTTCCCCTATTGCTGATACAAGAGTAAAATTATTGGATATAATGTTTTAAAAGCTAGAAGTTAGTTCTTGTTTTTCGTATATAACTTCATAATTGAGATACAAGACATTTTCACCTACTTTTTCTGATTTATTGCTTCAACATGTCCATCTATAGTCTCAACCATTTAATATCTTCCTATCTCTAACTATCTTCAAATAAGCTTCTCGAGTAATAGAAATTTCCATAACCCCAATGGTTATGGAAATAAGACTAACATATTTTGGAGTTTCAGAACTAGACATAAGGTATTTGTGCTATCGATGTCCAAGGATGGAGGGTTTGTCAGAATTGTAGAAAGAACAAGGGCATGGACGTATGAAATACTCATCAGAGTAGATGCAGCTTTTTGGCTAGCGGAATCAATAGAATCATTGTGTAAAATTGATTAACAGTGGAACAAGGAAAGGAAGTATAGGAACAGAGATGTGGTGACATGGTTCGAAATTTTATAGAATGAAAGAGGCAGGTTTCAGAAAATATCCACCTTAAGGAATGGTTTGATAAGGTATATAATTGTACCAGCGGAGGAAGAAATGATAGGTTGGAGGTAGTTGGATGAAAACTTACAAAATGTGCTTGGAAGGAAGAGGTTGGTGAATCAAGAAGTCCAGTCAAAACCAAAGCACACATTTAAAGTTGTATCAAAAGGAAAATCCTGGGTTAGTGTAGTGAAAAGTAAAGAGATAGAGGAAGAGAGAGGCTCGAAGGGGCAACAAATCACAAAAAATGAAGTGAAAATTCAAAAACCTGGACAAAAGGAGTGTTGATTTTCAGGCAAAGCAGTAACATATATATGATGATCACGCCTTGATTTGGTGCCACATTGAAGAAGAGACAAAGAGACTGATCAATATAGCAAGTCTGGAAATTCCGGCAGTGGCCACAGTATCATTTCTCCCTTGGAATTAGAAGAATCAGTCGGACAACATCAAAGTAAATTTTGCCGCTGTAGCTAGATTGGGGTTGAAGGTCTTCCTCTGGATATATGAAACATTCATGTATTCGAAGTAATAGGATCTTCTGTGGAGGATTGATAGATGTCGACCGAGAAACTCTTGAGTTCATATTCTTAACACATGCAAGACTAAGATTAAGAGGCAATAAACAATATTTCATTCTAGAATTAGTTCAACTTCCATATGGAGGATCCAGTGTTATGCTAAGATTTTTCAAACTAAATGACAGGAAGTATAGATTCCATGGAACATTTGGGTAGATACACAATGGTGTAAAATCCATACAACAAATAGCTACAACAACGCGAACAATATATCTTCCAGCTACATCGGAGGAAGAAGATGATGATATGGCAAGAACCAGGAATAATAGGGGAAATGACGTGGAAAATAACTTAGAATCCATTGGTGCACGTGTCGACAGAGGAAATGGAGAATTTGAATTGGAACGACAACTTATTGCAAATGACAGCGACAATTCTAGACAGGTTCAGGCGAGACCATCGGAAAATGAGAAACACAGCCAATTCCCAACTCACAAGGAGCAGATTGTGAGTCTCAATAGGATCTTCGCCAGAATCAAAGAGAGCTTAGCCTTGGGAAATCCATCAGCTGGATTCTTGAAGAACGGAGATATACATCCAGCCTAAAAGTTACGATGTGAAAAGTTTAGAGATTCAGAAAATAGGGCTGGACGAAATGTGACAAAACCGAATGGGCTATAAACTTCATGGGCAAAGTGTATCAAAGGAGGAACAGGATTGGCCAAAAACAAATTCATAAGGAAATATTTAAAAGCCTAAAACCAGCTTTATATTGGACCAAATACAACAACTGGACCGGAAAGCTTTAATGATAATACTCAACCAGATTCTGTGCGTAACAGCAACCCATTTTCATATGGGTTTCACTAATTGAATAATTTTGAAACAGCCATGGAAAGGGTCCGATTTAGAGTATTTGGTATTATTGAGAATAATAAATTCTTCATTACGGGGGTGATTTTTAATAGTGAGAATGGTCATTTGGAGGAACCGGAAGCCAACGACAAGCAGATTTCAAACACTTCTGCAATTTTGTTTGAAAACTTGGAAGAAATAGAGGGAGATGAAGAGCAGGAAGGACAAACAAACGATTTCAAAGAACATGAAGAAGAATCAATGAAGGAAATTGAAGTGGTCATTCATAACGACTCAGAGATGGAATTAGAAAAGCTTGTAGATGATGAAGACTTGCTTGAGGCATATGGAGTCCATATCGATGAAACAGAGGAACAAGAACAAAGTGAGGGGGAAATTTATGAAATAGATGTTGAGGAAGAAGATAATAGTAATGTTTGGGAAGATGTTAGAAATTTGTTTGTAAAACCAATGGAGCTTGGTGAGTTGTATAAAGAACAAGAGGAACTGAAACTAAAGACCCAAACAACAGAAATTTTGCCAGACTCAGACACCCCGAATATTGCAATCAACAAAACAAATCCTGGTGAGCTCAGTCATTTCAACAACCTGTCCCAGCAATCTTCACGTGTCATCAGGCTCAGCTAAAAGCTCCTTTGACTCCAAAATCAGGTTTTTGTAATTCATATGCCCCAAATTTGGTGTTTTCTGAAAATTTTTCGCACTCGTGTAATGAATTTGCAGGTGCCTTAGATAAGAGGAAACTCACCAAGTTTTCAACCACATTTGAGTTGGATGGCCAGTCGACTAAATCTAATGACAGAGATTTATGAAACCGATTCTTGGGGAATCGAAGTAAACTTTGGTAATGAGAAGAGTAATAAGGAAGATTGGACTAAAAATGGGGAGGTGCTACAAGTGAATGATGATGGAAAGTTAATATCTATTCTCAACAAGTTGAACCTAACCCTTGTACCATTAGAAAACCAAAAGAAATCTAACTTATGTAACAAGGGAGGTCTTTAGCCAACTCAAGGAAATGTGTGAAAAAAGGGGATAGAAAAGTAACATAAACTATGAGAAAAGGAAATGCAAGGTGATGAATTCAAGGGAATTAGAAGGGATCTGATGAAGATAATCAGTTGGAATGTTAGAGGTTTAGGGGGCTGAGATAAAAGGAAGGTAGTGAAGGAATTGTTAAGTAAGGAAAAACCAGATGTAGTCACATTGCAAGAAACCAAAAACGAAAAAATTGAGAAGAAACTAATTGGTAGTATTTGGGGTAGTAGATTTAAGGAATGGGCATTTCTGCATTCAATTGGAAAATCAGGTGGTATTCTAGTAATTTGGGACTCAAGGGTGTTTAGGGGGAAAGAAGTAGTCTTGGGGAACTTTTCGGTATCGGTCTTTTTGGAGGGGAGGTTGTTGGGGGTAGCGAAGGTTGGTGGTTCTCGAGTGTTTATGGACCATGCATGTAACACCCCGGGTTCCGTGAAACCCGGAACGCTACTTCGTCTCTCTTTAAAATATATATTTAACAAATATTGCGGAAATAAATGAAATTTAAGAAAATCCAAACATCACATTCATTTGAAAAATTTCAACGGAACTCACATTTAAATAAATTCACTTGAGAAACATTCCATAAAATTCCAAAACTCAGATAAATAAACAAGTTTCAAAAATCTCAACTTTCAAAATAATTTAAAAATAAATGTTTGTCATCATTACCCATCATTCGCCACCGCTTCCGATCTCTGCAAATGTTGTTAAAAACGGAGTGAGCATTTCAAAATGAAATACTCAGTAGACTCGCGCATAATAATAATCATTTAACATTATAAATTAAAACACATAATCATGATATTCAAGTCTCAGGTGTCTAACGATCACCAGTATTCTCATGAACATACAAGTTCAAGTCTCATGCATTTAAGCAAGTAAATTCTCATAACATAGTCTCATGCTCAGAAAGCAAGTAATTCTCATGAACACAATCATACATGCTAAACTTGTAATCCAAATAATTATTGATGCGCACTTTTGAAAAACGTAAATTTGTGAATAATAGTCTACCTTAAACTTAACGAGTGTGGTTGAGCGGGAATGACTTCAATCTTTCAAATCTTCGTACGCTTCGTCTAGCCAATTAGAATAATAAGTTAAATTAATCTTTTGAAATTTATAGTTTAAAAATGATAATTTACAATTTGGGGACAAAAATTGATGATTTGAAAGTTGAGGGACTAAAATGAATATTTTTGAAAGTTGAGGGACTAAAATGAATACTTTGAAAGTTGAGGGACTAAAATGAATACTTTTGAAAGTTGAGGGAGTTGAGGGACTAAAATGAATACTTTGAAAGTTGAGGGACTAAAATGTAAAATTTCAAAAGTTGAGTTGAAACTCAAAACGAATATTAAACTATAAGGCTGAAATAATAAATTTTAAAAACACTCACGAGAAAACAAATATTTCTCTCTATATTTCTCTCTGCTCACAAATCTCTCTCTACTATTTTTCCCTCTCTATATTTTTCTCTCGTCTTGGTGCATTTTTCCTCTCCAAGTCATGCTCTATTTATAGCAAGAATTGGGGCACAATTTGGAGTGAAGAGAATTTAAAATAATGAAGTGATGGGAAAAGAAAAAGAAAAGAAATGGATTAGTGGAAACATCATAATTTGGTTTTGACGACATGATGGAATTGGTGTAAAGATTAGTTGGAGATACTTTGTGATTGGATAATGAGGTGGAAAAGAAGAAGAAAGAATGAGCTAACATGGGGAAAATTTGGTAGAATTAGTTAGGTAGGATTAGTTTAGTATAATTAACTAAACATTACACTAACTTCGATTAGTCAATGTATTTAAAACTGATATATATTGGACTGAAAATAAATTTGAGAATAAATAAATTTTGAGATAAAATTGAATTTCGTATTTGGACTTAAAAATAATTTAATAAGGAAAATTGAGATATTTTTAATAAATTTGGAATTGGATTCGGATTAAAATAAATTTAATTTCACTTGTAAATGGCTAGACGAAAAATTCCCTTTAAAAATAAATGGGGTGAATCGTAGCGACACGCTTTTATAATATTTATTTAAAAGTAACGAAAAAAAAATTCCCGATCGCTACAATGCAGGCCAATAGAAAGGGATGATTTTGGGTGGAACTAGCAGGCTTATATGGACTTTGTGGAGGAAAATGGTGTGTGGGGGGCGATTTCAATGTAGTTAGATATCATTCGGAGAAATTGAATGGTGACAAATATACCAAAAGCATGAGGAAGTTTGATCAACTCATAAAAGACACGAGATTAAAGGATTTACAACTTTTAATTGCAAAGTACACGTGGTCCAATATGAGAGATAGATTAGCCTGCTCAAGAATAGATTCCTATATATGGAATACTGGGAAAGCATGGTCGAGGAACTAAGGCAAGAAGCCCTTGTAAGGGTATTCTCAGATCATTGTCCCATTACTATTGATACCAACAGATTCATGTGGGGCCTAGTCCATTTCGATGAAAACATGTGGCTAAGGCATAAGAATTTTAGTACAAACTGGAAGGTATGGTGGGATAAGTGCGAAGTTGAAGGTTGGGCAGGTTTTAGATTCATGAGGAAGTTTGAGAATGATAAAGGAAGAATTGAAAAAGTGGAATAAAGAAGAATTCGGTGATATAAGAATGGAAAAAAAGGCAATTATGAAGAGGATTGAAGAGATTGACAAGGAAGATGTCAGACGGAACATTGGAGAAGAGGAGAGAGTAGAGAGAAGGAAATTAAGAAGACGATTGGAGGAATCTAAGTTGCGTGGACACGACACGACACCGACACGTCGACACGTAATTTTTCAAAAAGATAGGACACGACACGTTTGGGGACCCGCAAATTAATTTTTTTTTTAACTTATTTTATATTTTAGTTTAATATACAATAGCACGTCTATTTATTGCATCAAAACAAGTATATCAAATAAAAATAAATTTTTAATTTAGTTGTCTAAATTTAGTCATAACACGAAGTTCAACGAAACATAAAAGAAAATAATCTATAAATCTTTCATTCATCTTCAGCTGCTTCTTCAACATCTTCATCTCTATCATCAGTAAATATTACTGCCTCTAATTCCGATTCATCTATAGCAACTTGGAGCACTCCAACATCTTCAAATGAATCAAATGTATTACCACCAATATCCCACATCTTAGTATCCCCTTTGAAGTATTGTGGACTCCTTCTCGACAATAGACAAAGATTACTATGAACAAATACTAAATCCTCAGCACGTTTTGGAGTTATCCTATTCCTTTTAAGCGAATGCACAAAGGAATAGGTACTCCAATTTCTTTCACAACACGATGAAGAAGAAGGTTGTACCAATAACTTCAATGCCAATGATTGAAGCATAGGTGCAGAAGCGACATGATTGACCCACCGAGTCTTTGGATCCAAGTGGTAACGATCATGTATAGAATCAAATTCACCAAAATCATTGTCCATAGTTGAAAAACTAGCATACTCAGCAATCACTTTTACATGTCCTTCATTTGACAAGTATCTGTTAAGGCATTTCTTTCTTTCTCGTGACACTTCTAAATCTTTATGAGGAGGAACTTGAGCAGGATCCTCTTTAAGCCATTCCTCGCTGTAGTATCTGATATAAAAAAGCAAATGATAAAATGATAAAAAAATTAGTAACAAATTGACAAATAATAATATTAAAAAAATACTAAAACACGAATAAAAAAAAAATATTATGTAGAATTACCTTGGATTTAAAGCATGAGCCAAACAATGCAGTGGCGTGTTACTTTTTGTCCAACGATCAATAAGAATCTTATAAATAACATCATAGAACGACGACACCTCATCTTGATGTTTTCCCTCATGCCTATAGATCACTGATTTCACCTTTTCTATCATAGTATCCCACAAATCATAAACCAAGTGAAGACAAGGTTTATCTGTATCACAAAGTCTAAGCATATCATAAATTGGTGTCGTGAATGAAAGAACATAACTTATGGAGTCCCACCAAAGATCATCAAGTATTTTCTGCTTCACAAAACTGGCATTTTGTACATCGTCTTGTCGATAAGTTGTCCACTTTTCACTTATAACCATATTCTGCAACCCTCCTTTAATTAGCTTAAATCTTTTAAGCATAACAATTGTTGAAGCAAATCGGATTTTGCTACAGAAAGCAATTTCAATGACACAAATTCCTCAAACATTGCCAATACCATAGTGTGATTCATGATAAAATTTTTAATAACCATAACATCATCGTGAATACTAGTAATCCAATTGCATTCCTCATATGTAATCTGATTATTATTAACATTCTTCGTTGCACATATATTCTTCAAAGCAAGATTCAAAGTATGGACGACACATGGTGTCCAAAAAATATGAGGAAATTCTGCCTCAGTTATTTGACCCCCAGCCTTGCAGTTTGCAGCATTATCTGTAATTACTTGAATAACCTTCTCGTGCCTAATTTCATTTATAAAATCTCACATCAAGTTGGAAATAAAATATTTATCTTTTATTTCACCCATAGCCTTTAAAAACATTGGTCCACTCTCAGACACAGCTATGAAATCAATTAATGGCCTTCTTTGTGGATTACTCCATCCATAACTCACAATGCTTACTCCTTTTTCTGCCCATGTACTTTTTATAGGATGCAATAATTTTTCCACATTTCTCTTTTCTTTTTGAAGAAGAGTAGTTCTCAATTTATTATAACCCGGAGGCACATATCTTAATAAGTGGCTATTTGTAGCAATACTATAAGAACTGACATAATAAGGATTTTTGGCAAGATTAAATGACACACCACCTGTGAAATAACCTAGCGATTTCTGAATCCAATTGTTCACGAGATATCATATTAAAAGCTTTTTCAAGTGCACCAATCTTTCTTTTCTTTTGCTCCATCACATGAAAAGTAGCATCATCATTCCTAGTAGCAGTACCAATGGAAATTCTTTCCTCAGGTAATGGTACTCTTTTGGGCTCATTATTTTTCATCATTATTTTAGCTTCATCGTCTAACTTTTGCATCTCACTGATATCTTTTGTAGTTACATTTTTACAAGCTCCTATACCAAAACTAGACAATTTTAACAAATGTGCCCTAACTCTTGTATATGACGATTTTTTCTGTTGATGGCAAAAATGCACTGCCAACTAATATTACCACATCCTTCATTAATTCTATCATATTTTGTTACGTATTTCCACAATGGTTTAGAAATTTCATCATCCATCAAAGTACTATCAGAAGCAATTGGTGAACTCATATCTTTGAACTGAAAAGTAAAATCATTAAATATATATATATATATTAATAAATTATCATGATAAAGAGTCTCTTTGTCACTTGACCAACATTTTTAATTATGTTTTTTGAGAGACAAAATTGAATTTTAAGAGGAAAAAAAAAGTACCTCAAAATAAATGCAACGCAACAAGGCAGCAGCTCTCAAAATTGAATGGTCAATGAATAATGTGTACCCCTTTCAATGCCTTGGTTATTATATTTATAATGTTATCTGGGCCCATAATACAATGATTCTTAGAAGGGATCCACTTTTTGGGGAATATGAGTCGAAGCAATAACAAGAATATTTCTAGTGGAATATCTTCAGAGAGATGGTTCACTAATAGATCGAGGGATAAGTAATTCCACTTATTCGCACCCATATCATGAATGTTTGGAATCCATATTATGCAAGGGGACATTGCTTTTGCAAATTCGAATATCTTTATTGGTTCTACCTCCTATTTTTTATGAAGAGAATGAATCTTTTTCTCGAAGGATCAGAAAAGAAGGGGTTCGGATCTCCTGCGGGAATGATTTGGAAGTTTGAATTTGTTCATTAGGAATCTGGGTTCTTCTACTTCATTTTTATTTAATATTAATATTTTTCCCTCTCTTTTATTATATCATTCCTTAAGTCCCATAGGTTTGATCCTGTAGAATTTGACCTATTTTCTCATTGAACGAAGGGGACGAAATCAGATTGGTCTAATGGTAGCAGGATTCTAAGAATCATTGTGCTAAACCCCTAGGTACATGGTTCGAATCCCGCGGAAGGCAAAAATCCACTTCTGGAGAAGGCCCCAGCGATGCCAGGATTCTATCGCTGGGGCCTTCTCCAGAAGTGGATTTTTTCCTTCCACGAGATTCGAACCATGTACCTAGGAGTTTAGCACAATGATTCTTAGAATCCTGCTATCATTAGACCAAAGGCCCCAGAAGTGGCCTCGCTGGGGCCTTCTCCAGAAGTGGATTTTTGCCTTCCGCGGGATTCGAACCATGTACCTAGGGGTTTAGCACAATGATTCTTAGAATCCTGCTACCATTAGACCAAAGGCCCCAGAAGTGGATTTTTGCCTTAAGCAGGATTTGAACCATGTACCTAGGGTTTTAGTACAATGATTCTTAGAATCCTGCTACCATTAGACTAGGTACATGGTTCGAATCCTGCTTAAGGCAAAAATCCACTTCTGGAGAAGGCCCTAGCGAGGGAGCCAGGGGGGAGTGGAAAGACCATGAGTACGACTCGGAGAAGGCCCCAGCGAGGGAGCCGGGTCGTCACACCATTAACCCATACTCATCCAATAACCTAGCTATTATAAATACAAATAAGCAATATAAATAAAAATAAACATTCTGGCGCTGCAAAATCCACAAAAGAGAGAGAGAGAGAGACGCGATGCGAGCTGCTGCTCTAGGCTTCTTGCCTTCTTCTCCGACGACGGCGCAACGTTGCTACTCTTTCTCTTTCTCCGACGACACTGCTCCGGGCTCCTTCGATGACGCTGCTGCGGCGGGCTCCTTCTCCGACGACGCTGCTCCTTCTCTGGCTTGGCTGCAAAGGTAAGTAAGATTCATCATACCTTGTAGTTCCGACACGTGTCGGAGCGTGTCCGGCAAGTGTCAGTGTTCGACACGTGTCGGACACCGACACGCCGGCTCCGGCAACGTGTCAGTGCATCTTAGGGAGGAATTGATTATAAGAAAAGAAATCTAATGGAATCAAAAAGCAAAAATTAAAGGAGTCAAGGAATGGGACAACAACTCTATGATGTTCCATAGAATTGCAAGTGGAAGGAAGACAAATAATCTGATCAATAAACTTGAGGGAAGGGATGGGAGAATTCTACGCATGGAAGAGGAAATTGAGAAGGAAATCATTGATTTTTTAAAGAGTTGTTCAATAAGAAGGAGATAACTAGTATCAGCCTGGAGGGGTTAGAATGGGCAAGTATTGATATGGACAGGAAATTGAAACTGGAGGAACCTTTTCAGGAAGAAGAGATTAAAAATGCTCTTTTTCAATGAGATGGAGATAAAGCGCCGGGTCCTCATGGTTTCTTGATGGCGGCGCTAAAGGAGGGCTGTGAAGTTATTAAGGAGGATTTGATGAAGGTATTTAATGAATTTTATGTGGAAGGCATTGTAAATGCTAGAGTAAATGAAACATTCACAAGTCTCATTCCAAAAAAGCTGAGTTCAGTTTCCATCAAAGATTTTCATCCAATAAGTCTGGTTACTTCGTTATACAAGATAATAGCGAAGGTCCTATCTTTGAGACTTAAGGAAGTCATGGGAGAGACTATAGATGTAGGCAAGTGTGTTTTTGTGAAAGGAAGGCAAATTTTGGACTTGGTTCTGATTGCAAATGAGACTGTTGAGGAATATAGGGCAAAGAAGAAAGAAGCGGTGGTGCTTAAAATTGATTTTGAAAATGCATATGATCATGTTGGGAATTTTTAGACTTTGTGTTAGCAAGGAAAGGCTTTGGTGGAAGATGGCGAAAATGGATAATGGGATGTTTATCGTCAGCAAACTTTTCAGTGATGATTAATGGCAAACCAAGGGGTAAATTTGGTGCATTTAGAAGGTTGAGGCAAGGAGACTCACTATCACCCTTTCTCTTCATTCTAGTAGGGGACGTCCTAAGTAGATTGGTCAATAAGGCTTGTGATATGAAGATATTGGAAGGATTTAAGATTGGCAGTACTAAAGTGAGGGTCTCACATTTACAATTTGCGGATAGCAGTATTTTCTTTTTGGAGAATAAGGATGAGAGCATCGAAACCCTCATAGGAATCTTGGAGATTTTTCGAGGAGTGCGGGATTAAAAATTAACATGACAAAAAGCATGATAGTAGGCATTAACTTGACAGAACAAAGGATTGAAGACATTGTGAAGAAAGTGGGTTGTGGTAAAGGTAATTGGCCGTTGAATAATCTTGGACTACCTTTAGGAGGAAATTCAAATACTTTTTCTTTTTGGAACCCGGTGGTTGAGAAAATTGCTAGAAGATTGGAAGGGTGGCATAAAGGTTGCTTATCAAGAGGCGGGCGACTTGTGCTTTTGCAATCGGTTTTGGAAGTATGCCTACATATTTCATGTCAATTTTTAAAATGCCTGGGAAGGTGGTAAAGATGATTGAGAAGATGATGAGGGATTTCTTTTGGGAAGGAAAAGGTGAGGGCTATAGCAATCATCTAGTGAAATGGGAAGTTGTCACAAAACCAAAGGAAAAAGGAGGTCTAGGGATTGGTAATCTTCACTTGAGGAATTTGGTGCTTCTTGGTAAATGGCTATGGCGGTTCCCTTTTGAATCGGAGTCACTTTGGCATTCCATAATCCTTAGTTGGTATGGCCTCCACTCATATGGACGGGATGCATGCATGGCAGTTAATTCCACTTATCGGGCACCATGGAAATCCATTACAAGAGTTTGGAATACTTTTGAGGTAAATACCAAATTAGTGGTTGGGAAAGGGGATACAATCCGGTTTTAGTTAATAGATGGATGGGTGACCAAACTCTCCAAACATTATTCCCATGACTTTTTCGGTTATCAAACAATAAAATTCAGTCATTAGTAATATTATATCCCTACCACCAAATTCGACACCCACTTGTAACCTTGGATTTTTTAGAAACCTTAACGACAGAGATATTGAAGAGTTCACTTCCCTTTCCAATTTGCTCGAGAAAATCACTATTGACCCACTCTCATTGGATAAAAGAATTTGGATCGGTCACCCATCGGGGTCTTTTTCATGTAAATCCTTATTGAACTTTCTTTGTCAATCCTCTTGTGATCCTAATTTCCCCCAATTCAAATTTATTTGGAAAGGAATGATTCCTACAAAAGTTAAAGTTTTTGCTTGGTTATTGTCTTTGGGGAAGGTTAACACTTGCGACTTATTACAACTAAAGAGACCTTTTTGGTGTATTTCCCCGTCGTTTTGTATCATGTGTAAAAAGGCCAATGAGACTATTGATCACTTACTGCTTCATTGTGAATTAGCAAAAGGAATTTGGGATAGATTGCTGAATATGTTTGGAGTATGGGGTGCTATGACTAGACGTTGGGCCGATTTGTTTCTTATCAAATGGAATTTAGGAGATGATATGGAAAAAAAGAAGGAGATCTGGAAATTATTTGTAATGGCAGCAGCTTGGACGATATGGTCAGAGAGAAATAAAATGATTTTTGACAATGTTGAAAGAATGATAGAAGATATTTGGGATAGTATCATATTTTTCCTGGGATTATTGCTAGAGCAAGCAGTCTTTTTAGTAGTTTAGATTTAGAGAATTTTCTGTTTTGTCTAGATCCCAGGAGTTTTTTGTGTACTACTGTTATGAGTAACCCTTTGATTAGTATTTAGTCTTTCTACTTTAGCATAGATTTAATCCTTTCGGTGATGGACGACTCGTCCACAACTCCTATTGTAATTTCATGACTAATTTTCAATAAAGTTCAGTTTCCTATCAAATTTTTTTTCTCTATAACTATCATTCCATTTTATGCCAACTCAATTATGTCAATGTACACTAGCTTTAACATATTTCTTTTTCTAGAATACACCATAACATGCTTCTTCACAATAATTAAAAACAATATGAAGATCCTTTTTAACCCATCCCATAGAACATGTTTGGCCGTGCTAAAAGTAAGTCAAACTTACTTTCAAGTTATTTTGCCAAACATGACCTTTTTTACTAACAGAACTTAGAGAAGTAACTTCTTTGCTAGCCAAACATGCTCGTTCCTTGACAGAAGATCTCTCGAGGGATAAATTAAAGTTGATTCTTTGTTAGTGTCATTTCAGACCTTAAGTCATCCGTCGAGTACTCTTCCTGAGTTTTTTCACGTGATTTGTTAATTTAATTTTCTGATAATTTGCAAAATTGATGAGATTCCGGTCGGGGAATCTCGTAGAATAACGCGGAATAACGAAATTAAAACCTAGGAAAGATCTAGATCAGATTTAAACACGAAATTAAACAAGAATTAAACTACTGGAAAGATAAAATTGACGATAGGACTTTGACCCAAGATTCACGACGCAAGAAATTGACGATGCGGAATCGAGATCCAAGGTTTTCGAAACAGCACAAGGACTTGTCAATTTCCTTGATAAGATTCTAATTGGAAACGCCACAAATATTCTATCGAATATTTGATAAGTTAAACGCCACAAATATTTTCACAATATTTGATAAGTTGGATTTGTTCTCGAAGAACACCAAAGGGAAAAACTCAACCTTAACAAGAGAATCCTCTCTCAATTTAATTCATAAACTCAAACTTAACTATTTTTTTACAATGAATGGAAATGAATATATATAAGCAAAATAACCTAGTTGCTAATTTACTCAAAATATAATTCTAATTAAACTAGAATACTAAACAAGGCAAACAATTAATTAATAACGGAAAAATAATCAAAAATCCCCTAA
This sequence comes from Ligustrum vulgare, assembly GCA_963555705.1. Taxonomy (NCBI): domain Eukaryota; kingdom Viridiplantae; phylum Streptophyta; class Magnoliopsida; order Lamiales; family Oleaceae; genus Ligustrum; species Ligustrum vulgare. The sequence goes on from OY743171.1 coordinate 54,261,094, forward strand.
AATCCGGAAAACCTCAATTACGGCCGTGATGAACACTTTTACGGCCGTAAATGACTTTCTGCTTAAGATTTACGGCCGTGACCATATTTCTTACGGCCGTAAATATGAAATTCTGCAATTCTTCGTCTAAACCCGAGGCGGAGTTACGGCCGTGATAATAACTTTTACGGCCGTGATTATAAGAGTACCGGCCGTGACAGATCTTCGTTACGGCCGTAATGACCTTTCTGCCCAAATAACTTCGATCACTCGACTTGGCTTGATCCTTTCGCCTTCTCGGCTCGATTTCAACGTGGAACTTACTCCGTTTTGCACGTAGATCACCGTCGTACCGTCGATGTCTCGACTTCGCCCTTCGATGCTTAGTCCGGATCATATCATACTCCCTCTCTTGAAAAGGATTCGACCTCGAATCCATTTTTGGTCGGCTTTTCAAATTCCTCCTGCTCTCCTGGGCTCGATGATCATTTTTAAGCTTTGTGCGATCTTTTAGACTTTTGGGCTGCTCATTTTTTCTAATGAATTTCTTTCCCGTCTTAAGTTCATGGTTTGACTTCGGTACCTGTAAAACAGATTTTAAAGAACTGGGGAGGGGTGTGTTAGCGTGAGTAAGTGCAAATAGACTCATTTTTGTGGTAGACTCTCTTTTCTTTTGCTTTTTGCACTCAGTCTCTCCTTTTTCAAAGGTTTGAACCTCAACCCTCTTTTCTTTATTTTTCACTCACTCTCATTTTTCTGAGGTCGTAGCCTCAGCTCTCTTATTTTTAATTTCCCCTCCCTCTCATTTTTCTGAGGTCGTGGCCTCAACTCTCTTATTTTTCCCCTCAAACTCACTTTTCACCTTCAATTGATCTTTCAAGGCTTCAGTTGGAGATAGTGGCATTAGAGTAATCTTTTTCCCCCTTTTACCAAGCTGTATCTATTCGTATACCCATCATGTAGCACAGCCCTTTCATATTGCCACGGCCTCCCCAACAGTTTGCATTGGCACCACGTCACAAATTACCTCATCCGAATACCCACCAAAAGAAAATTCCACTAAAGCCTGTCTCTTCACCTTAACTTCCCCTGACTCAGTCAACCATTGTAATTTATAAGGCGTTGGATGTTTCGTTAAAGGTAAGCCTAATTTTTCCACCAACATTGTACTAACTACATTAGTACAACTTCCCTCGTCAATCACCAAGCTAAAAACTTTTTCATCCACTAAGCATCTAGTGCGAAAAATATTATCCCTTTGCCCATCCACATTTTCCAAAACATTCGCCTTACGCTTAACGCTAAGAGCATGCCTATCAATAATTGACTTATCCACCACAACACTTTTCGCCCCTTCACTATCACACCTAACCTTTTTACGTGGACAATCAAGTGCAATGTGACCCCGTTCCAAGCATTTAAAGCACTTAATATTTTTATCCCTAAGAGGCTTGGAATCAAAATTATTTTTATCTTTGGTTGTCGGTTCCTCTCTCCTTTTGTGAACATGATCACTACTCTCCCGTTTTAATGTCTCTTTTCGCTTCAATGTCCTTTCATCACCCCCATCTCCACCTCTAGAATTGACTTCACGCCCCTTATGCTTCCTAGCCCTAGAATTCGCCTGATATTGCTCCTTTTCCCATTGAGCAAGTTCTGCTTCCCTTCTATCCATCTTAGCCATCAATCTCTCAAGTTTTGCCTTCATGGCCTCCATATGTTTAAAATTCTTGTGGTCACCTGTTGATGGAGATTTTTCCCTGCGAGACATGGTTAGTTTTCAAAGAGAAACAAAAATTCCTCTCGTGTTTATTTCCACTCGTGTATCACACTCAACCCCTTCAAATTTCACCCAAGAACAAACCAAGGATCAACAATCAAAGAATTTATGGAAGATACGAAAAGTAAAAAAAATTAAGAAATTCTCGGAATATTCGATTTTTTTTTTAATCTGCCAGAGAATTGGACTACGAGTATGGCAAAAAAAAGGGAACTGGATTTGGACGAAAAACGAAAAAGAAAAACACTTTTGAATTTTTGGGACTGACTCTTATGGATCCAACTGAAAAATTTATGACTGACACGAAGAACGCGAAGAACACAAAAAAAAATCAAGAAAACTCAAGAAACGCAAGAATCTGAAATAGATCCATGCTCTGATACCAGATGATGAGATCCCGGTCGGGGAATCTCGTCGAACAATACGGAATAACGAAATTAAAACCTAGGAAAGATCTAGATCAGATTTAAACACGAAATTAAACAAGAATTAAACTACTGGAAAGATAAAATTGACGATAGGACTTTGACCCAAGATTCACGACGCAAGAAATTGACGATGCGGAATCGAGATCCAAGGTTTTCGAAACACCACAAGGACTTGTCAATTTCCTTGATAAGATTCTAATTGGAAACGCCACAAATATTCTATCGAATATTTGATAAGTTAAACGCCACAAATATTTTCACAATATTTGATAAGTTGGATTTGTTCTCGAAGAACACCAAAGGGAAAAACTCAACCTTAACAAGAGAATCCTCTCTCAATTTAATTCATAAACTCAAACTTAACTATTTTTTTACAATGAATGGAAATGAATATATATAAGCAAAATAACCTAGTTGCTAATTTACTCAAAATATAATTCTAATTAAACTAGAATACTAAACTAGGCAAACAATTAATTAAAAACGGAAAAATAATCAAAAATCCCCTAAAATCCGAAAAAACCTCAATTACGGCCGTGATGAACACTTTTACGGCCGTAAATGACTTTCTGCTTAAGATTTACGGCCGTGACCATATTTCTTACTGCCGTAAATATGAAATTCTGCAATTCTTCATCTAAACCCGAGGCGGAGTTACGGCCGTGATAATAACTTTTACGGCCGTGATTATAAGAGTTACGGCCGTGACAGATCTTCGTTACCGCCGTAATGACCTTTCTGCCCAAATAACTTCGATCACTCGACTTGGCTTGATCCTTTCGTCTTCTCGGCTTGATTCCAACATGGAACTTACTCCGTTTTGCACGTAGATCACGTCGTATCGTCGATGTCTCGACTTCGTCCTTCGATGCCTGGTCCGGATCATATCAAAAATTTTGAATCCTTTTCATTGAAATATATACAATACCTAACTTTGTCAACTAAGATAATCTTACTTATCTGAGCAGGGTTGTAGGTTGTCTACTAGAGGCGAGCTTCACATTTCACGCTACTCAAATTCATCCTGATTTTAGGAAAGAGCCTGAGAAAATGTTCAAACTAGCTCGCTTTATGTTTGAGCTGAGCCTAAACAAGCTTTTAAGGAGTAAATTTTGAGTTTAGAGCTCGGTTAATTTTTAGAATTGAGCTTGAAAATTTGTTAGAGAGTGACATCTTTGCTTTTAAAGTTGAGTTCTTGTGGGCATGTCCCAGTGCCGAGCTACTCAAACATATATGCAGCCCTAAATTTGATAAAATGCCATCTGATCTTCATCTAGAACCTCATTCTCCTTGAATGAGATTTTAGTTTGCTTGCACTAACGTATAATTATTCAAGTTTATTTGAGATTTTTGTTCTTAATACCTTAGTTTGCATTGGAGCTGGGCCACTTAACTGAAAGTGGGTGAGGAGTCTAATTTTTAAAAGAGGAATGGCTAGAGTAGTGCTTGTTTTGCATGGGGATTTTAGACTATAAATTTCATTGGCTCACCTTGTGTTACTTTGAAATAGGTGGTAATGCTCTTTTTTCCCCTATTTCCTGAGCGCTGTGGCCCAATATAAGATATCGCCATATTATATTACCACCTAAATGATTTTTTAATCCAATGAGCTCAAAATGTAGTGCTATCTTTTCTTTTAATTCCCCTTACCTCTACACAGTTTTATGTTATTTTGTTTGAGTGATCAAATATGGTTCTTATGATTGATTTGTTGCTCCCCCTCATGTGTCAGAAGCACCAGGTTGCTGATCAAGTTCATATATCTTCATATTATCCTCCTAATCCTGCTGGGGCATCATGGAGCACGCATGGGGAGAATCATACTTTGAGGGAGGATGGAACCCTGTCTAATCCCAGTTACCAACATGATCAGCGTGTGGAGCCAAGCTCAGGAAATGTTCAAGAAGGGATGAATGTGGAATCCATTGCTTCTACTTCAAATCCAGGAGTGGCAAATGTTGCACAAGGTTATAGTGGTTATACCTATCCAAACACTGATCCATATGGATACAACTCAGGATATGCAGGTTACTATAGTGGCTACCAACAGCAGTCAAATCAATACCAACAGCCATCCAATCATTATCAACAGCAGTCCAGTCAATCATATCCTCAGCCTATAAGAGCTCACCAAAATACAGGTCCTCCTTATCAGCCTCTTTCCTCATTTCAGAATACAGGGTCTTATACTGGACCTGCAAGTTATTCAAGCACTTACTACAATACTGGTGATTCTCAGACGTCTGGAAGTTACACAAGTGGCACCAACTTGTGGCATGCCGGGCAGTATGCAGAATACAGTCCTAATCAATATCCAAGCTACAAACCAGAAACAAATGCAGCTTATAGTTCTACCGCTCCTGTTGCAACTTCACAATATCAGCAACATTATAAGCAATGGTCAGAGTATTATAATCAAAGTCAAACGGATGTTAACTGTGCTCCTGGGACAGAGAACTTATCTGTTTCTAGTGCATCTAATATGAGTTCTTACGTTCCTAGTGCAAGTGATGGGTATTCGGCTTCAAACTACCTGCTGCCTGCACCTTATACCCCGTCTTGGAGGCAAGAATCCAGTTCATCTGAGTCGACATCATTGCAGGTTTGGTTGTTCCTTTGACTTACAGTTACCAAATATGTGGTGGCTCTCTATGCATGATTATTTAATTTATGATTCTGCATGCTTTCTATTTCTATTATGTTTTGCTATTAAACTGACCTTAAATGGTTTAATCAAAAAATAATTTTATTTACATGTGAACTATAGAGTCTTCATTGCCCTTGCTTTTTATCGAAGAACTTTGGCATCTGGAGATTGACAAAACAAAAATCCTACTCTTGACATTAATGTTTCTCTTGGACCGTAATGTTTGTCACATTCAACTTCATGTTTTTGAAGTAGTTCTGTTTCAATGGATGGATTAATTAATTGTATAATTCAGTACTCAATCTTCCTTAGTTCTTTAGCCATGCAAGGAGTATAGAGATGAAGTCGGGCATGATTATTGTAACTTCACAAGCATGCCAGCATTCAAATGCGTTTGACAATAATATCGTCATTTAAAAACACACCAATGAGAATTAGAAAATTCATGTACATGCATTTTTTCCTTCTTTCACACACATTTAAGTTATTTTTTAAAAGTCTGACCTTTGTCTGTATTATAAATTTCTGTGTTCTTCCAAAGGAGTTCCAGGCATGCATTTGTGGAAGTGGTCTGAAAGATGATGGTTTTTATGTGTATCATTACTTATTCTCGTTTCTAGAGAATATCTTCCCCTTTTAGGAGAATTATGACTGGTTGAAGCATTGAGGTTTATTTTATTATAACCGTAACTCTAACCTACTAAATAAACTAAATCAGCATTAGTTTTGCACATTTTTCTGGAACATGGTAGCCATTTCCAAAAACAAAAATTGATTTTGCTTGCATGCACAAACATCAATGAAAATCTTATAGTTGCTCCCTATCCTTTTTTGCTTCTTCTTGCTCTTTCCTCATTGTACATCCTCCTCGCGTTTCCTTCAGGAAGTTTCTGATATTACCGGAAAAAAATATAAGGTGGGCAGAAAACCTTTCTTGGTTCAACTTGAGTCGTTGACCTCTAACAGCATCCTTGAAGATTATAGTTCTGTTAACAAGAAGTTCATAAATTCAACTTGAACAGTAAGAGATTTCCTTTGCAACATGAAGATCTTTTAATCATTTCCTTTTCGAATACTAGGGATAAAGCAAAGGAAAGCTGAACGAGGATTATTTGTGGACTTACCTGAATAATAAGTTCTTTGAATCAATACCTGTTAAACTGGGATTTGAAGCTCATTTTCTTTTTCCCCCCCCTGTAAGGCAGAGAAGTTTTCTCTGCAAGAAGCTAATCATTGTGATATTCCTAGATGTGGTTTGCTGTGACCCTTGAACCAATTTTCTACTAATTGGACATTGGAAAAATTGTGAGAAAACTAACTAGGCTGTGTATCGTATTATCTCTGTTGGGCTTTAATTACCAGACCACGCATTTTTATGGATTTTGGTCTCAAAATTATGAATCATCTTGCAGTATAGAAATACTTTGCAAGGTTTTCTCATGGCCTTTTAGTCCATAATTACAAGCACTGTCTGGCTGTTTATGGAGGGACGATGATGTGCCATGGGTATCAGATTGGTGCTTAAAAAAAAAAATACTTTTATTGGCCATTACACTTTCCCACCTATATAATGACTTTAGAATTGTAAACATAAACTATGGATATGCTAGGCATTGTTTTTTGTATCCAAATTTGCTCTTACGGTTTAATGCTATGCCATTGACGAAGGTTCCTCAATCTCTTGAATTATCTGAAAAGCTACGGGACTTGTTTCCAGTTTATTTTATACCAGTTTCTTCTATGTAATAAGGGAATTAATAATATGTTGATGTGCAATACTATCTGAATTAGTTTACTTCTTCCAAAAAAGATATTGTTTCCTGTTGTAGTATGGGGGTTGGAGAGAAACGTGGCGTGGGTCCATAGTTTTGGAAGTTCGATTTTGCATACTGTAGAATCTTGTCAGATTCCACAATTTGTTTTGATCAATTGGCATGTCAAATTTAGCATATTGTGTTATTTGTCGTCAGCCTGGCATAGTAAGTGGCATTATCCATGAAGGTTACTGGAAACTAGGCACTCCTGCTTTGCAAGATAACTATTCTAGTTCTCAACCACCACATGTTCAAAAGCCCCTGGATGCAAATCCTACTCATGGAAGTTTTCAGAATCTACAGCAGACCACATTTTCTCATGGTTCCAACACGCAATATCCAGCTTCTCACCCGGTGTCTCAATCATCCTTTCAAACTGTATCACAACCTCTTGATTCTCGCAGGGTAAACAAACTGCAGATTCCAACCAATCCCAGAATTGCTTCAAACCTGGCGTTGGGTTTACCAAAAACTGACAAGGAAAGCACTACAGCTAGCAGAGATTCAAAGCCAGCCTATGTCAGTGTTTCAATGCCAAAGTCAAATGAGAAAACACCGTCTCATGATGCAGCTGATTCTATGCTTAAGGTTATACTGTTCTGTTGTAGAACTTCTTTTAGTCGCACTGGATGATTCTGTTTATTGATACTAGCTGCATAAAATGTATAATTTGCAATATTTGAATGGCTGGCCTTTTTTTGTGGAAAGCTGGAAGCTCTTTCTAACTTTTATGTTTTCCGCTTTCTAATATTTTGTGAAGTAGACATATCTGGCATGTGAAAACTCAACAGAGTCACTACTTCACTTCGCTTAATTTCTCTCTCTTTCTATTTCTTAAGGTTTGATAAAAAAGATGTAATGGAGACTGCATCATATGATAAAACTCACATTAATATGATCAGGCATTTTTTGTATTATTGACATCGCACATAATATGTTCAGCCATTTTATTTTTTGTATTATTGACCAGTATCAATTTTTGGTAGTATTGACTCTTAAAGTTTGAATAAGATTTTTGACATCTTAATGTGAGATCTCCTTGACGTTTTCTCAAATCTGATCTGAAGTATTTGACTTATGTAATATTTCCTTGATATTTGTTTCTTCTCGTGTAATTGAGAATGCATTAGAAAGCTGTTCATGTACTTCTATCCATCCAAAATAAAACTAAATTACTTTGGCCTTTTGAAATTCTATTTCTTATTTTATATTTCTTCCCCTTTCATTCTGTGGAGATGCTGGATCAATATTTTGTAGTATTTTGAACTTATATCTTCTATATCACATTTACCGCGTATATCTAGTCTCCTCCTTCACCTTCCACTGAAGTCTTTTCTCATCTGTGCTCATACACATTTAACAACCTTGGTAAGAGGCGGGGTTGGTCAAGTGTCAAGGGCGCCTTTGTACACCAAAACAATGATATCGACAGTAGAACTACCTCACAATCATTGTGCTCCCCAGAAACCCTAAGTTTTAAGAATTTCCATTTATTGCAATTCCCATCACCACCTGTGATGTGGTTGTTTTGCAACTTGTGCACAATAGTATTGCCTCTAATGGTTGTGCTTGTTAAGAAACCCAAACAAGAAGATATTTCAATTACACTACAAATCTTGTCATCTCCTGTATATATCTTTCTTTTTTCCTGGAGGATCTTCACTTCTATCTGCATTTGACTGTGTACACATTGATGATGTACAGTAGCTTATTAGTTATGTTCATGTGGCAAGATGAGGGCAAGATAAAGGAGATGCTAACAAGTGTTTCAATTGTGAATCTCGCTAACTAACACGTGAAAGATGGGACTTGGAAGGAGAGAGGTTTAGTTGTAACACCCAGCCAGGAAAGTTTAAAAGAAATGATAGGTACTATTCATACCAACAAGGTGCACCTTCTTTTTCCGGAAGTCCATCGTTAGAAACTACACAGTTAAATGTGCTTAGCTTGGAGCAATTCTATGATGGGTGACCTCCTGGGATGTTTTCTTGAGGAGCGTGCAAGTGAGGACAAAGCACGTTGAAAAGACTTATGTTGATACAGTGGGGACAATACGTCGTTAGGTCGGGACAACCCTTTAAGTGGGATTCGGGTCGTTACAAATGGTATCAGAGCCGGCCGCCAGCCGAAAATCGGGAACTAAGTGCTACGCGGGACAAAGTGCTACGCCGGACAAAGTGCTACGCTATAGGGCGGGAGTCACCTCTAGAATCCCAACGCCTGGCAATTGATCGTAAGATGGTTTAAGAGCGACGAGGATGTCGCGAGTCTATCGGGGGGTGATTGTAACATCAAGCCAGGAAAGCTTAAAAGAAATGATAGGTACTACTCATACCGAAAGTCCATCGTTAAAAACTTTACAGTTAAGCGTGCTTGGTTTGGAGCAATTCTATGATTGGTGACCTCCTGAGAAGTTTTCTCGATGAGCGTGCGAGTGAGGATAAAGCATGCTGAAAAGACTCATGTTGGTACAGTGGGTATAGTACGTCGTCAGGCCGGGATAGCCCATTAAGTGGGACCTGAGTCGTTACATTAGTGGTCTAGGTGCTAGGTTTTAGTTAGTAGCCTTCTGAGCTTTTGTCAATCTTTTCATTATTTATTGTACTTTCTAAATGACATTCATCATTCTTTGATATTTAGATGGTTTAGCAAAGAATTAGCGAAGTAATCTGAGTGTACATAATTGGCGGATGTTTAGGTTGCTGAGGAACGCTCTGCAAAAACCTGAACTCAAATTTAATGATCTATCAAGTTAAAAATAGCTCTGTAAGACATAATTTAAGATCATTCGGTTTTCGTTTTGTTTCCAATTGATATTAGATCAGCATGCTTGTATTAGATGATAAGTGACAGAAAGGATTGAGGGGTTGGATTCATGGGTCGAGCTTTGCTCAAGCAACACTGTGGTCTAGTGATGCAGACAAATTCGTTTACTGTTGTTGCGTAGTCAATAATTGCTGGTGTGGACTATGACTAGTAGAGTTGGATCTCCTTACTGTAGAATCCTTGTTGTTGGTTGATTCATCCCAAAAAAGAAAACATTCTCATCATCTCACAAGACAACTCTGTTGAGCAGTGGGTATTATACCCCCTAGATCAGCATTGGTCAAGTTTAGTGTTTGCACCTCATGTTTAACTTGTGGTTTCAATTATATTATTTGAGTTCATTTAAACAGGAAAACATCATGACAGGACCTGCTATGCCAACATATTTCAGTAACACATTAGAAATTAGAATGGAGGATTGATTCCCGACGATATTTTGCTGAACTCATTATATTTTCTGGTGCAGCCTGGCGTGTTTCCAAACTCATTGCGTGGTTATGTTGAAAGGGCCTTTGTTAGTTGCAAAGGTGATTTGCAAAAGGTAGCTTGCCAAGCTATAATGAAGGAGGTATATACTCTAGTTAATGAAAAATATAACATGCACTTAATATTTTAATGGTGACAAAGGCATGACAAACCTGAAACCTGGTATCTCTTTTGCCTTAAAATTAGTTTACGCGTATATCAAAGTTTACTTCTCTGTTTGCTTCAGAACTATGAGTTATGATCTACTACTTAATCTCATGATTAAGATGGATTGCTATAGTTGACCAATCATATTTACCTTTTGTTTCTTAAGCTGCACACATATATTATGTTGTATACATATGTATGTGTGGGTGTACGTGTGTGCGCGCGTGTGTGCATATATATTTATATAGAAAATTTCACTCTTTTAAGGGGAAGATTAGGCACATCAAGATTGTAGCATTTGAGTTCCAATTATCCCTCTTACTCCAACAAATGACTCTGGAAAAGTTTGCGAACTGTGTTTTTATGCAATGATTAGAGCATAATCTGTTATAAGCTTCTTCTTTGTTTGATTATCATAGTTATTGTTTGGTAAGTATCTTTTAGCACTGGAGAAGTTAATGTCTCATTGAAAATCTCTCATTATGATGGAGAGTTTAAGCTTATGTGAATGAAAACAGCAACTTCGAAAAATAAAGTACTGGCTAGTTTTAAACAAGTGGTATTATAACATTCTGGGAAGAGAACAACACGTTTAGCACTTAATTCTGGGAAGACCCTCAAGATTCTGTGTTTGTGAGAAAAATTGTGTCATTTCAAATTCGATAAAGTCCCACAACAAGAGAGAAGGTAGTGTGAACTACTTTTTACATTGGGACGAAGGAACTATGTATTAAACTTGGAACCATTTTTGGGGTTTGGGTTGCACTTGTGTGCTTTCCTATCTCCCATGCCTTTCGGCCTCGAGTGTGACAGAGTCCCATTTTTGGGGTTACCTATACCTCAGAACAAATGATATTATGGTCAAATTTGTTTATTTTGGATAGCGACACATTTCTTAGTTGTGAATAATAACAAATTTGGGTTTGCATCTCCTATTCATCTACCACTATTCATAACGCTGGAGAGTTAAAAACAGATCAAGAAAGGAAACATTTCACATAAACAATCTTTCTTTAGGACTGGGATAAGAAGTTGCTGTCAAGAATCAAATCTTTTCAACAACTGAAGTATAATTGACATGTCATGGAAACATGGCTGATGGGAAGCACAAAACCTTTGTCAGAAAGAGGAAAACGTAAAGTTTGGTTGAAGAGAACATTTTTCCGGATTAGAAGGAAAATTTGAGAAATGTTATATTTGTTTATTATAGTTTTTAGTTTGACTAGAATTTGGTGGTTTGATATATTTTTTTAGTTTTGACTAAATTAAGGTTTATTACTTGTCTTCTTCTCAAATTAGGTTTGCTTGAACTCTATAAAAAGAGGGTGTACATAAATTTGTATGAAATAAATCGATATTCTCTCTATTATCTCCCCCTTCTTCTCTTCTCTTCCCTTTCTTTTCTCAATCTTATCTTTGTTCAATTGTGTACACCAATTTGGTACCAGAACAAGTAATTTTTCTTGGTCAAATAAATTTCACGGAGTGTTCAAGTTAAAAAAATAGCAATCATTAATATCATCCAACTTTTCAACCAGCCACCAATATTCCCTACTCCTACCACTACCTTCAAACCATCCAAAACCTTCCTATTAGCCTCGTCGGGACACATTTGAGCCATCGGTGCTGCACTCATCAATTTTTGAAAGTCAAGCTACCATTTCACAAATCTCGACCTCTCGAGAAAATGTTAAGTCAGCCTAAATGATCACCACAATAATCTAATATTTGATGTTAAATTATATAATTTTGAGGAGAAGATAATATGAGAAAGTATAACAAAAACAATGAGTTTGAAAGAATTCTCTTTATATAAATGAAAGGAAACTCTATTACAAATCTATCACGATTTTCACTCTACATTTTCTCTTTATTATCTAAATTCACTCAATGAGATTTACAAATGAGGTAGTATCTTTATTTATAGGCAAAGTTATTGAAGACAAGTTGAAATAAGTGGCCAAAATCAAATTGATCCAATGCCTAGATATGCTTGCTAGTTGCATTGTGTTCATGCTTGGTTGTTTCCACCACTTGGAAGTTGTATCCTTCTCATGCTTATTTTTCTTCACTACTTGTAAGTTGTTTTCACTTAAATGTTACTTGCACCACTTTGTTTCTTCAATTTGCAAGTTGCTTGTACAACTTGATTTTATTTACCTTACAAGCTTTATTCATTTGAAAGTTACTTGTAAAACTTGACTTCCTCAAACTTGCAAGTTACTTGTTTGACTTGACTTCGTCGACCTTGCAAGTCTTTGCAAGTTGTTTCGTTTGTCTTTGTTCAAACAATAAGTTGTCGTCCACTTGCATCCAATACCGTTGGCTTTCATAATTGGATTTCATGCTCCCAAAACGATGGCTTTCTATTTAACATAAATCTAGGAAACGAATGTTGACATGCCTTCCATGTTCTAATTGACTTGCATCCCTTTCTGTGTGTACTCAGTTTCGACTTGCGTCCTCTGCCGTAGGTCCCCACGTTTCTGCCTGCGTCCTCAGTCTCGGGCATGGGTGTGTTGAGGCTGACTGACCTAGACACGTGTGTTGAATTACGTCTACTAGTGTTGGTCGATATATATAGTTAGCAGCTAAGAAATCTAACGCAGAGAAGACGTTACGATTAGACAGAATTGCCTGCAGTAGGGGACGCAGACCCATTCGGAACGTGGACAACATGTCAAGGCTCATCTCCCAAATTTGTGGTAATTGAAAATCTATCATTTTAGAGGCACGAAATCCGTGGATGGTAGCCGATGGTTTTGGATGCAAATAGACAACTTGCACAACTTGTTGTTTGGACGAAGACAAATGAAACAAGTAACTTGCAAGGTAGAAAAGTGCAAGTTGAACAAGTGAATTGCAAGTGAATGGAACTTGCAAGGTAGAGGAAGTTAAGTCAAGTCAAACAAGTAACTTGCTAGTGGATGAAACTTACAAGGTAGAGGAAGTCATGTTGTACAAGTAACTTGCAAGTGGATGCAACTTGCAAGTTGAATAAGCAAAGTGGTACAAATAACCTTTAAGTGGTGACAATTTGCAAGTAACAGAGACAATTAAGTATGAGAATGATCTTGCAAGTGGTGGGAACAACAAAGCATGAGCACGATGCAACTTGCCAATGTAAGCATATCTAGCAATACGATCAATTTGATCTTGGTCATTCATTTCAACTTGTATTTTGAGAGATCTATAAATAGAGATGCTAGTTCATTTGTAAATCTCATGGAGTGAATGTAGAAAATAGAGAGATTATAGAGAGAATTTTGATAGATTTTTAAAAGTTTCTTTTCATTTATATAAAGAGAATTATTTCGAACTTGTTCTTGTTATACTTTCTCATATTATATCTCCTTCTCAAAGTTATATAATATATAATTTAACCTCAAATGTTAGATTATTGATATGATCATTTAGAATGACTTAACATTTTCTCGAAAGGTTGAGATTTATGAAACGTTAAGGTCGCACGGTGCTAATTTTTCGGGAGGAATGGAATTGAGCCCCTGACTTCAAGCTCCTATTTGTCCCCCATTAAAATTAAAAATGCATTTTTCTCTTTCTAATCTCCAATAAAATAATATTACGTTTAAACCCAAAAGTCTTCATAATTTTTTAACCATACATTCTCAAAAAAATGCTATTCAAAAACTCATTATTTGCCCTAAAATGGGCTCAAACAAGGGCCATATTTGATGTGATCCCATTCGGGATGCTCACGGAAGAAACGCCGAAAAGCTCCAAATTCAAGTTGTGGATGGATGGTAACATGGAGACCCTGAGCCTTACGACTCGAATAATGTCATCCTATAAGGTCTAGAGTGTGGTATTAGAGGTAATCTCAATTTCTTAACCAGGGTGATATTAACCAAATTAGAGAAGTGCTCCCTATCAATAACTAAACTACACAACTTACCACCCACAAAACATCTAGTTTTGAAAATAGAACCTGAATCACCGTCCACTCCTTTATGTGGTTTTCCAAAAATTCAAGAAAAATCAAGACAATATTTATTCATCAATGAACAAGAATGAATTTATGTTCTTACTCGAGAAATCAAACGGAAGAAAATGATTTTTTTTCAAAAATTATCAAGAATTTAAAGTCAATAATTTCAAGAATTAAAAAAAAAAAAAGACCTCAAGAAAGTGGTTCTTGAATTTAATTTTTTTTTAATGGAATTCTTGGTTTTTTTTTTGGGAGAAATTTTCGAAATATATATATATATATATATATATATATATATATATATATATATATATATATATATATATGGAATTTAATTTGATGAAAATTGGAAACAAAAAAACACATTTGAATTTTTTTTTTGGAGTATTTTTATGGATTTAAGACTCAACTCCTCCTTCCTCCTCTCTCTCTCTCTCTCAATCTTTTTTTTTTGTTCGATTGCTTTATTCATCATCTAAATGTAAGACTAACCTTAGGGCTTGTGGTTTTTGGATTCTTTTCTAGGTATGCGATTATATTTCATTAATCCAGTTCCTAAATATGCTCTCCGTAATTATTTTCTTGTCATTTATGAGTTTAATCTTCATCAATTAGTCCTTTATATTAACATGATATGTAGTGTTCAACAGTAGCCTTCCAACTTTATTTAGAGATTATGTTTTGAATTTAGCCTTTTGATCATGATAAGACATTTTGTATTCATGCACATGAATAGATTTGGTTAATCATTTGATGTTAACATTTATAAACTTCCCTTCACTTTTTAGGTCATAACTAAGGCAACTGCTGAAGGGACGCTTTATACGAGAGATTGGGATACTGAGCCTCTTTTCCTCCTGCCTGATGCCAATTCAGTTAACAAGGAGTATGTCTCCTCCCTACCTCATGCATATGTCAACAGATGTGGGAAATAACATAATATATAGTCCCAGTTGTTGCACTACTATTTCTTAGTAGTTGTTAGGTAACATACAAGATGTCAAGAGCTGGCACTCCTGATGAAGCCCCTTCATTTGAAATGTACGAAATTTATAGTGCTGGGACCCTATTTAGTAATTTTGTGGCTGCTCGAGTAATTTTATTATGAACATTCTATCATATCAATGTCGGTATGATCTCACTGTTCACAATGTCTGTTTGTCTTTGTTCTCCTTTATATCAGACAGTAGGAACATGGATCTTTTCAGTAACTGTATCTTGTCTTACATAATTTTGGACAATTTATCTCACATCTTAACTAACCCTGAAATCGTGATTTTGATATCCAGGGATGCACAGTTTTTCGCTCCTATTTCTTCATCACCAAAGAACAAGAGAAGTCCTACTAGGCGAGCCAAAAGTAGGTGGGAGCCTATTCCAGAGGAGAAAGTGGTTGAAAAATCTGCTAATCTTTCTCATGAAACTGCAAAGTATGGTGGTTGGAACAAACAGGTATTAATCTTCTCTCTACCCGAAATGTATTTAACGAGTTCTTAAATATACTGACTTTTTCCATTTTGCTACTGTTCATTTAACTTTATTGGTACATGATAATTATTATACTATCCTTTTGCTGATTGTATGACTGCTTATTGACTTCATTGGAAAACTTAGTTATTTAATTATTTTGAACTATTTAATCCTAATACAAGGTTGATGGTTGTTAGTCATCTCGCCTAAAAGTTTTAACTGTTAGAGAGGGGCCATTCCAGACCAAAGGTCAAAGACATGCAGAATTTTCATAAAAGGATGGTGTTTAAGCCTCTTTTTGGTAAACAATTTATAAACGGTTGTTTATAGCGACATGACGTTGGTCAATTTTTTTGAAAAGTAAAAAATGGTGGGTGAGAATCTTGAACAGTCAAAATTGCTGACTTTTCAAAATGAGATGTTGCCATGTTACTGTTTATAAACAAATTTTACCAAACAGGGACTTTAACCACCTCATCTAAAAAATTAAGCTCCTGGAGAGGGGCCACAGGTATTTGTTTAAATCTTGTCTTCAACAATGGGTTTTGAATCTCAATTTCTGTTGCCATGGTATCATGTAATCACTTTTCTTGGCTTTGCGGACGGATGGAAAATGCCACAGCTGATGGCAATATGTTTGTAGACACATTTGACTTGTTTGAAGAAAAGTATTTCATGTTCTTGTTTGGATGTATATGACATTGGTAATATTTGTGATGTATGTTGCAAAAATTGTCAGAGAGTTCTGTCTAACTTGTTCGTGTCAATTTTTTGAGTTAATGTGAGTGACCAATTGTATTAATCTGTATTGCAGTTTTCAGCTGGAAAAATAGAGAACAAGGAGAATACTTTGAGCACAAAATTCTCTTTTCCAGAGCAGAAAACCCAAAACAAAAATGCAACACGACCAGCTAAGAGACAGCGCCTTAGTAATGGTTTGACTGCAGCAGATGATGGTGAAACTTCTAGTGATAGTGACAAGGGACAGAGTTTAACAGCATATTATTCCACTGCTGTTGCACTTGCAGATTCACCGGAAGAAAAGAAGAGGCGCGAAAATCGTTCAAAGCGTTTTGAGAAGGGATGTGGAAATCGACCAGAAAACAATCAGTCGAAGGCAAAAAAAATGGAAGCCAACCATTTTTATGCAAGACGTGCTAGTGCAATAGTACTTGGTTTAAACTTTGAGGAAATAGGGAGCAAGGCCGTTGAAGATATTGATTGGGATGCTCTAACAGTCAAAGGCACCTGCCAGGAAATTGAGAAAAGCTACCTGCGCCTTACTTCTGCACCTGACCCTGCTACAGTAAAGTTCTCGTGTTTTCTTAATTAACAGGTTGTCCCATTAGTAGAGGTGTACTTTTTAACAGAAATATGGTTTTGCAGGTGAGGCCTGAAGAAGTTTTGGAAAAAGCTTTACTTATGGTTCAAAATTCTCAAAAAAATTACCTTTACAAATGTGATCAGTTAAAATCTATTCGGCAGGACCTTACTGTTCAACATATACGTAATGAGCTTACGGTGAAGGTATTGATCTAGTCGATGTCAGCATCTATTGCATGCTTGTTGTCAGTGTTCGTGATTCTGTTTTTCCTCTGTTTGTGGCCTCCTATTGTTAATTAAGCTTGCATACTAACTGTCAGCATATACTAAATAGAAATTTAATCTCTTTTTTGTTTGTTATTAGATTCTCCAGTTCTGGTAAATAACTTTTTCTTGATGCCAAGATGTGATTTTTTTCCTTTTAGGTCTATGAGACTCACGCTCGATTAGCAATAGAAGTTGGAGACTTGCCAGAATATAATCAGGTCATTCTACTTTGACTTCTATGATTTCATGTTTTCAAAAATTAGTAGTTTAATACTCCAAAGTTCAGAGACATGCCACAATGTGAGAAAATCCTAACAAAAAAGCATGATTCGACAATAATGAATATTATGTTTTGAGCTCAAGTTTGTATTTGTTGTTTAGCATACTAGGTTACAGCAAAAACTCAAGTTTATATTTTCTTTGGGCCCAAGTTTAAGAAAAATAAAATAAAATTGAGGCTAACGCCCCACGAGGTGTAGGCATTGAGGCCAACACCTCAATTAATGAGGCGCCAGCCTCTCAGAAAAGGAACCTATTTTTTTGCCTCAAGGCGTTGAAAATGTGCCTCAAACTAAGGCGCGTCTCAGTTTCGCCTTTTTATATCATGGCTCCGTTGACATTGTCATTGCTGGTTGTGGATTTTTATGTATCCAAATTGACAATTAATGTTGTATGGACCAAAATAGTTGTTTAGAATAGTTAGGGGACAAATAGGCAAATTATTTATTTTGTGTTTCTATTTATAAACCTTCTTCTTGTAATCATTTTATATCTATTTAACTATTCCATTTAGACATCAACTATGTCTAAGTCTCACAGAGACAATGTCCTATCCTGTTTCACTGACTTCATGCTCTTTGTGATCATTGAAAGATTAAAAGGGAGGGAGTATGACAACTTTCATTGGTCTGAATTTGCTTTGACATTTATCTTTGCATTTTTCGTAGTTCTAGGAGGGCTCTGCTATGGTATTTATGGTAGAGGACTGGAGTAACATTGACCTTTTCTTTCAGATTATAATAAGATAAATTTAAGAAATGTAATAAAGAATGTTGGTGAAGTAACTAGAAACTTCTAAAAGGAAGAGTCTAACCAGTATAGTGGAATTTAGTTAGAGTATCTTTTCCCTTTGTTTCTGATAATGAAAACTTATAAACGGGGTAGACAAAAGAAAGATGGAAAACCTATAAATTTGGAAAGTGAGAGGGGCATGGATCTCTTCAGTTTTAGTGTTAATTCACCATTGTAAGTTAGAACATTTTCCCTGTAATTATGTTCTTATGGGTACTGCAGAGATGCTCTAAGTAGACTTGGTGGCAATTTTCTGCTGTTGGTTTTACTGGTGCTTTGAGGATTGTGATGCCCTTGTGGTGATAGTATAAATATGTGGTTTAAAACGTCTTGTTGTCTTGATGGGACATGAGAACAAGGTGGCAGCTGTTTTTTAGTTGTTTGCTGGTAGTTCTCTCTCTCTCAAAACACACAATTTTCTCTCTTTTTCCCACAGGAGCAGGGGGACTTTATATAGAAACTTGATACAACCTTTTTTATCTATTACTTTTCTTCTGTTTGGATGAGGGAGTGAGGGTGTAAGAAATGAATCCTCTAGGTATTCTAACTTTTAAAATTTTGCAAAAGCAAAAGAACTAAATCGTAGTGGCTTTGCTGGGTAGATTTTTCACAAGGTGAAAGGATCAGAGAAGTAACATTTTCTGTAATTGTATTGTAACTCATAACTTTAGTTGAGATAGAATGGAATGGAAAATCTAGAATATGAGATAGGAGTGTGTATTTTGTGCCGCTTTACTCCTTCAATATCCAAAGTACTGTTTCATGTCATATCATGGTATGTCTGGTTCTTCGTGAAAGCTGTATGTTTGTACTTGTTTTATATGAGCTATTAATTTCATTGTGAGGTAGTGTTCTACAGTATTAGAATTTAGAACTGTTTGCGGAATTCACATTTCTGTTTGTTTCACCTGAGTAGATTTGGTCTTTAGATTGGTAATCTTCCTTTTGTAGTCTAGCAATCCCAATCCTTACCAACTAAAGACAAGTGGTGATGTAAATTTGACATATATACACTATCTAATTTAGAGCTTGTTTGATGTACGAGAAATTTTTGAATGTGTGGTTGAAAAGTTGTTGAAAGTGTGTAAAATAGTGAGTTCCATAGAAATGTGTGGTTGAAAATGAATTTGAGAAAAAAAGTTGTTGAATTTATCTCGGACCAAACAGGGCCTTAAGTTCGCATTTGTTATATAGTGAATTGTTTTCTAATCCATGGAATTAATTGCTTTTTATAAGTTTTGTTTTGTTTATCAATTTCCTCTCTTCGTGCAGTGTCAATCACAACTGAGAACACTTTATTTGGAAGGAATCAAGGGATGCCATATGGAATTTGCGGCTTACAATTTACTTTGTGTACTATTGCATTCCAGTAACAACAGGGATCTCCTGTCAGCAATGTCAAGGTTTGGAAGCACATGTACTGTTGGCTTTGCTTTTCAATGGTTTATCCTCTGGATACCCTTTTTATTTTTATTTTTTTTGATCCTGTTAATTATTCTCCTTGCAATCTTTCTCCTGTATTCTACTACTTATATTGTCCATAGTACAATGCCAAAAACATATAATAAGTTCCTCCTACCCTAATAGAATTAGACTGCCACCATTCCATGCAGAATTCGTGAGGTTAAGAGGACAAGAAAAGTTATAAACTTAGGAATAAATTCTTCTGAAATATAATAATGCTTTCATTTCAAAATGAGATGTCTTGGTTTCTGTTGATATGGAGTTCTAGTGAGGCTGACCAAATTATTTTCCATACCCTCCACGGCTGTTAGCATCACCCCACCACCAAACTACTCATCTCAATATTTTGCACTATGTTCAATACTTGAGAGATCCAAAATCTCAGTTCCAATCATTCAGAAAATTATGATCCTTTTTATTTGGTGCTTTTGCTTGTTTTTATTCATGTCTTGATTGAATTGACAGCTGTATAATACTTGAACTTTTTGCAACATAGAAGGAAAGTAAAATTTATACCTCAAAAATGTCATATTAATTCTGAAGTTCACTAGTTCAGCTTTTGCTTCAAACACCAAAATGTCTTCGGCCAATATCTATTGTTCAATCATCTCTGTTGTCACCTTCTTGCAAGCAGGCTAAAAATTTTCTTTGCTCCTTCAACAAGGAGAAAAGTGAGATTTTTGGATTGAGATTTGATTATTCTTTCCAGTCCTAATTCTACCCTAAATGAGAGGGCTTAGCCGGTTTTCTTCCCCAAGATTTAGTTTTGATGTTATTGCACATGCTCAAATCTCCCTTTTAACCTAAAGTGATTTAATTCTTATGGCAAACATGGTTTAACAACAATATTAGAGAGTTCATCTTAATCCAATCAAATTATCTTATTTCAATTTCTAATATTGATGAGTTTTATAATTTAAATCAATTATCCAAAATTACTTTGCACCAAAGACTTTAAAAAACTTCACCGACAAGCAATTACTAGTCGGCTGGCCTGGGTCTCAAGGACCCATTCAAGAATCCTAATTTTAATAGGATTTTGTGAATGCGCAAATCTCTTTGCGCTTTACTACCTCATATTAATCATTTATTCCATTCACTAAAAAAATAAGACTGAGATATAAGATTCTGTTCAGATTATATTAAAACAAATATAGTCTGTTACTTTTTTACCTTGACCTACTAATCATCATGTCTTTTTCCTCGCGGTGAATATCCAATATATATATATATATATATATATATTTTTTTTTTTTTGATAAGAATATCCAATATTTAAAAGAATAGATTATAGATGTTATGAACCTGTAACCTGTTAGACATTCCAACCTTCATTGAGTTACTGGGGTAAATCATTGGACCACTCAGACATATCTCTATTTCAAGTTTAATGTGTAGTAAATGTAATTAGCATCCACTAGTGAATCTCCCGTGCAAACGTCTGGATAAAGATAATCCTATGTGAAATTAATGAATTCCGAGACAAAATAAATAACATCGTAAATAAGAGATAAGATCTTAATTTATTGGTTTCATAAGACTACATGTTTTGGAATACTTCTTTGTACACTATATTGTTTGTTGCATTTGTTGGTCTTCCCTTCTTATCAAAAATCAACATCTTTAATTTGGAACAATTTGTCACCTAGAAATCGCAACATACAGTTGTCCATGTGAAACACCGGCATTTTAAAAAGAAGTCTCACATGCGAAAGTGATTATTCCCGACTCTTATCAATAGCCATGACATAAGACACCATCAATGAAAATTGTTTCTTTGAAATTTAATGAGTATCCTAGAATTCGAATTGCTCAACGGAATAAAGAACATGTGATGTGTCCTGCATTGCTGCCAGATAGAATTTGACCTTCTTAGCATTATGCTTTTAATAAATTTTCAATATAAATTTTAGCCTCTCTTCGCCTAGATTTAAATAAAATTGAAATTATTTGATTAATTTATTTGTATTTTCTAGGTAAGATGTGAGGTTAAAAATTGGAGTAAAAATGTAGATGGTTAAAAAGTGATATGAAAAATTGTGTAAATTTTTTTTTTTGCCAAATTAATGAGGCTCGCCGAATAGGCCCTTAAATGAAATTTTTTACCTTGGATTTGTATGGCTAAATGCAAATATTTATTTATTAAGTTTGAAAACATAAAAAAAATACATTTGTTATGAAAAAAGAGGTTTCGACACAAAAAGCCAAATTATAAATAAGTAAAAACCAAAAATTATTGTTCTTATATATCAAAAAAAAAAATTTGGTAAAAGCAAACCTATCTAAAATAATAATTTTAGTTTCTTGTTTTTGTCATTAATTTTTTTTATACAACTATACATTTTCATCCAAAATACATAGGCCCATGAACGCAATATTTTTTCCCATCATGCAACGGCCCAAACACAAACATCTAGATCCAACTGAAAATTATTCTAAGTAGCCCAAAAAGCTTACACATTTATAACCCTAACATATAAATAGATATGATCGATTCCTGGTATTCCAAAATCATCCCCACTTGCTTTAACCGATAACCAAAACCTCATGTTCAGCAATTGCAAGAAACCTTTGTGGATCGATGAAGCTTTGACGAACTCAAACGCATATCCGACCTGAAAAAGATAAGATCTAGTAGATCCATTCTTAGTCCAAAATTATTTTGCATTTTATATCGTTTCGCAAGCTTTCTATACAACATTATTGTATTAATTTTTTTTTAGAAACCCAAATATATGTGCATCGACTAAAAAACTCACAGATCTGGACGAAGCAAGAAGTCATAAATTACTTCTTCGAAAAATAATTTAAGGTTTTTTCATTTTCAACTGGTCTTATAATATTAATAATCTTTACCACCACACTCGTACTCATATCCAACATTTAAAAACAGGATAAGGGTTGTTTCAATTATATGACCATAATTATAAGAACATAAATGAAGTCCTAAAACACAAATACTGAAAACATATAAATCTATCATAATTAAATTTCTCATACAAACCATTCATTTAATGAACTCTCTCAATCAAAGCAAGCTTAAGAATATCATAGTAAGACATAAATAATCAAAGCAAGATTAATAATAGCACATCAAGGCATAAATATCCAAAGTAATAGGAATAAGTATTACTTTCATGCCAACCCAACAACAAAAATAGTTCAAAGTATTACTAAGATGAGTTTCATAATTCCACTTAGATAGATTGGGTGAAATGAACAATGACTTTAATTAAAAGAAAAGAAAATGAAATACCAAAAAACAAATAGTCGAAAGTCAGTTGTTAGGACTAATGGTTATAGGCGTGCAATGCATAAATAAATACATAAAAAAAAAAAAAAAATGAAGTGGAGGAGTCAGGTAAAAAAATAATTTTGTATTTTTATTATAACTGTATTGGTCATTTGGAGGCAATAGAAAGGAAAAAAAGTGGCTTTGGAATCTAATAGTGATGGCAGCAGCTTGGGTGATATGGAATGAGAGAAATAAAAGAATTTTTGACAACAAAGAAAAGTCTTTAGAGGATGTATGGGACTGCATCTTATTCTTTTCAGGACTATGGGCTAGAGCAGCTGGTTATTTTGTGATGTTGAGAATTTTCTGTTTAGACTAGACCCTTTTAGTTTACTACGTACGTGCTATTAGTGTTAGCAACTCATAGGATTGTTTTGGATGTTGTTTTCTTTTCTTGTTTCGTGGATTTGTACTGGTGGATTTCTTGTCCACGTTTCATGTGAATAAATTTCAATTTCTTATCAAAAAACTAAAAATATAACTATATCGGAAATCAAAGAGTCTTTGTATTGGAAAACATTATAAAAAAAACATTTAGGAAACAAATAATAATTAGTAGATTGAAATAACGGCACAAAAAAAATGAAAAGTGTTCTTTAAAGATGATTACCGTGTGGGAATATTAAAGACACGTAAACATGATATAAATGTTGAAGACCAGTAAAAACGCCTTGGAAAAAAAAAGGTTTAACATAAAAAAAAAAAAAAAAAATCTGTGTACATATAGCACCTGAGTTTTGGCGGGAAACTGTACAATTGATCTTGGTTGACTCAGCTGCTTTTATATATTATATAGATACATATAGATATAGATTCTAGTGAAGCTTCTTTTATTAAAATTACCACGCATATGGATTTCAGGATCATGGCCATTATATTAGTTTACATGAATATATTTTATCAAGATTTATTGTAGTGCCTACATTCAAAATGAATTTTCAAAACTACAAAACGAATCATCCAACATATGAGGATATTGGTCACGATCTTATTCGATATCTTCATGCGATTACTCCTTTGATTTGAGTCTATAGTTCTCTCAAATTTACGGACTCATAATATAGTAGCTTTGAGTAAACCAATCTTAGTAATATGATTTTTAGTAAAAGTTTTTTTTGGGTCCTGTTTAATGTATTTTATGTTACACAACACACTAGCATGTCAAACCCAAAATCTCATTCTAATGTCCAATGACCAAGACAAGTCAATTCATCTCATTTTTTTTTTTTTTTTTGATAAGAAACTAACTTTTAATAAGGATATAAAAGCAACAAAAGATTACAAAAAAAGAGTGGACACGCTATCCACGAAAAAAACGAATGAAAAATGGGAGAAAGACGAGTCCAAAAACTAGGGTATATGGGAAACAATAGTACATAGAGAACTATTGGGATCTAGTCGAAACAAGTAATTCTCTAGTTCACTAAAAATCCCAGTAGCTTTAGCCTATAGTCCTGTGAAAAAAATGATGCTATCCCAAATGTCCTCTATAGACATTAGACCGCTCCAAATTCTCAAAAATCCTACGATTCCTCTCTGTCCAAATCACCCAAGCCGCTGCCATCACAATCAACCTCCAAAGCTCCTTCTTTTGCTTCATATTACCCCTTAATAACCATTTGATGAGGATCAAATCCGCCCATCTTCTCGGTAGATGGCTCAATTCACCTAATATATGCAAAATTCTGCCCCAAATCCTTCTAGCGAATTCACAATGGATTAAATCATGGTCAATATTTTCATTTTCCATTTTATACATGATGCAAAATGAGGGGGAGATGTGTAGAAAAGACCTCTTCAATTGCAACAAATCACAGGTGAACCTTTCCCAAAGAAATCAACCAAGCAAAAACTTTTACTTTTGAGGGCATCACATCTTTCCAAATGAATTTGAATTGGGGAAAACTAGAGTTACAAGATGGTTCACAAATGACATTTAAGAATGATTTACACGAGAAGTAACCCAAAGACTGACTACTCCAAATTCTTTTATCCGATGTAAAAGGGTAGATATTTTTGGTTTCAAGGATGTTAGAGAGAGATGTGAATTCATGAAGATCTCTATCATTAAAGTTTCTAATGAAAACAAGATTTCACTCTGGGTTGGATGGATTTGAGAAAGAAGCAATATCGCTTATGACCGAATATTTATTGTTGGACCAACGAAATAAACGAGGAAACAACTCTTGAAGAGTTTGCTCACCCACCCATTTGTCAAGCCAGAAGCGGAATTTATTTAACGTTCCTAACACAACTTACCATTTAGACACAGAAGTCTTTTTGTAAATCAACTTCATTTGGAAGGGTGTCGTGCCATCGAAAATCAAAGTTTTTGCTTGGTTGGCTACTTTGGGAAAGGTGAACACCTGTGATTTGTTACAATTGAGAAGACCCTCATTGTGTATCTTCCCATCATATTGCACTATGTGTAAAAAGGATAAGGAAAGTATAGATCATATCCTAATTCATTGTGATTGTTGACCTAAAATCTGGTTGGATCTTGGATCAACACGTCTCAGCTTCTTACTCTTGAACATGTGGACTTCCTGCACACTAAGAGTCTAAGACAAACGGTCAACGTGCAAAGGGGGCTAGGGTGGCTCCCGTTTGCATTCCGACGCTCAAGTCAAGACCCATTTCGAGTAAATATATGTTGAATGTGGGAAATATAAATGTGTAAAAGAGAAAATGGTGTGAGAGTAGTATATTGAGTTAGAGTATTGAATTACTAACCTTTTTCTTGAAGGCAATTGTGTCTTATTTATAGAGGAAGATAGTATCTTAGACCATGACACGTGTCCTGCTTTACAGGTGGCATCATCTTGTCCCTTAAAGGCGTGAACCATTTCTTTGGCTATAATCATTACCTATCTTTGATAGGGTGTGGTCATTGTTACATTCATCTTTAAGTTCCTGTCACATCACGCCGTATCTTGGAAGAGAGTCATACCTTTCTGACACACTAAACAGTCTCACTGCCAGCCTGGATCAAGTACATCGGATGGCATCGCCTCAGCTTAAGTACTTCGGACAATGGCAGCTCGGACAGTGTTTCATCTCGGATTTGCAGCAATTTTAGGAGTCAGACCAAGCTGACTACCACGTGGGTCCCTAAGGGTGACGTGTCAAGTCCATTTAGTCATGGTCGTAATAGTGAGTATGTTAGAGGAATTTGGGGAAGAATTTTAGGATTGTTTGGTGAAAAAGGTGTATTACCGAGTAGTCGGGCAGATTTGATACTTATTAACTGGTGTTGGGGGTAATAGAAATAAGGTAAAGGAGATCTGGAAGATGGTAGTGATGGCATCGGCTTGGGTGTTATGGATAGAGAGGAATAAAAGAATTTTTCATAACTCCGAGCGATCAATTGAAGATTCATGGGACAATATCATTTTTTTCACAAGTTTGTGGGCAAGGGCAGTTGGAATAATCAGTTCTTTGGAGAATTTTTTATTTCGTTTGGATCCTAATATACCATCGATTCTAGTAGTCACAAAGGATTGTGTAATTAGTTTTTTTTTTTTTGTGTGTGTGTGTGTGTGTGTGTGTGGATGACTCATCCACTCCATTCTCTTGTTTAATAACAATTTACTTTATTATAACTAAAATTCTCAGTTTCTTAACAAAATGTGTGTGTGTGTGTATCAGGTCGGTTTGTTCTAATCTGGAGCATATACATATGCTAAACTTTCTTTGCTGTCGATATATTCTACAGATTATCAGCTAAGGCTAAAAAGGATGAAGCAGTAAAACACGCTCTTTCAGTTCGTGCAGCCATGACTTCTGGAAATTATGTAATGTTTTTCAGACTATACAAGACAGCACCTAATCTTAACAGCTGTCTTATGGGTGGGTACACCTACTTCATAGTTTGAACCTCCATATTAATTTACTCGGTCAATCACCATATGAACAAGTAGATGACAAATACAGTTCTGACTGCAGATCTTTACGCTGAAAAGATGCGATATGCGGCCATAAGATGCATGTCTCGTTCGCACCGTCCTACAGTTCCCGTGTCATATATTGCTCAGATTCTAGGTTTTGCTAATCTCTTGCTTACAACTGAAGAGAGCGATGAGAAGGATGTGGATGGAGTGGAGGAGTGTGTGGAATGGTTAAAAGCTCATGGTGGATGCCTCATTTCAGATAGCTCTGGAGAGATGCTTCTGGACACGAAGGTAATTTTATCTATTTTATTTTTTATGCATGTAGGGGGCAAGAAACCGGAAAGATGGCTTTTTCTTGCATTCACACTCATTTCTGAAACATGTTTTGTTTTGTGTGTCCAAAAGATGTATATATTGGTATTTATGCTCCGAAAAGCTCTTATAGTAGAATCATTTTGTTATTGAGCATGTTATTTCCTTTTTAAAATGTGTGCCCGCACCAAGTTTTATGGTTACTCTAGTAGTTGTGTACCTTCAGATTAACATGTCTCATTTCATCCTACCTCATAGGAGATTAACTAGTAGGGAGAGAATTTGTAACTGAGTATGGACTGAGGGATGAAAGCAGTTGCCTTGCACAAAATGATAAAATATGAGAAAAAAAATCGTTATGCATTAGTCTAAAAACTACGACTAATCTTTCCTATCATGATCTCATATATTTTTAAATTCTTCATTCAGTTATATATTATTTTGTGGTCTGTGTCAGGGGTGGGAAGGATGTTGAGGCCAGGTTGATCAAGCCCTGGCATAACGATGTAGCTTTTGGTAACTAATGATGAGTTTTTGTGTTACACTTTCTCCACCATCAGTTTACTGTTAAATCATGCCCTATCTTTCTTTGTATGTAGGAAGATGACTGCAGACTTTTGCAATTCAGTCCAAAATAGAAGCTTGTTGGATTTTATCTTAAACAATAATTGGTAGATTCAGTAAGTTAGCGTGTTGTTAAACCTTAAATTTGGCATGAAAGCTATGTATTGGGTTTTTCTGACTTCTTTTTCCTTCTTTTCTCACCGACAAGGATAGAACTTTGATCTGCTAGGGCTTTATCCAGCCAGTCTTTCACCATTTAGTCTGTGCATAGGTGATATAGAGAAAATTGGAGAATACGAAGTATGGAAGTGATATGCTCTGAGAATCAGTGAGAGACTGAGAAAGATTTTGCATTATAAAGATCTTCAGGGATTGCATTTATAGGAAATTGTGAGAGCATATTGGAGAAGGAAAAATGAGGTCGAAGTGGTGATTTATGTAGATTGTGCAGAAATGCATTCACCTAAGTTTAAAGGAAGAATTTATAGACAGTTTGTGATTGCTTATAATCAGTTTGTAAAAAGCATCCAACTACTTTTTATCTACAACAATGGTTTACAGCACATTTTAAAGAAATCCATATATCCTTTTAAAAACTATATATTCAATTAAATATGTTTTTGTATTTGTTATTACTAAATTCTTAATGTTTGATAACCTCGTTATCTGAAAAGGCTCATCTTCACGTCATCTTTGTGAGCATGTCCTATCTTGCAGTCCACTTCTCTTGGCTGCAGGATGCTTAAGTCATGCTTTATGATTGAAATCTTTTCTAAAAGTGGCTTTTCCTGGTAATATCAATGTGGAGTTGAATGCACAGCACAACACCACCCATGTTTTCATGGCCAATAATAGGAGCGTGGTGAGATTGAACAATAAGGCACCATGGAAACATCCTACTGTTCCCTCAATGGTCTTTTCAATAGTTTTTACCATTCTAGAAATCATATCAGTAGGGGTCATGTCTGTGTGTGATTGTTTGTATACCGAGGGGTGCTTTTTTGGGATTAGGTTGAAATTACCTTCTGTTCTTTTGTTATTTGGATGAAGTTGAGCATTTTGTCTTGAACTAAATTGTCTGTTACCTCAGTTTTAGACTCGCCACAAGCTTTGACCTCTAACCAAACAAAAGACAAGCATCCCAGCTTGAAAGTACTGTCCCTTGAATTCTTGATCATATCTATTTCGCTATTTGCTGATTAATAACTCAGTTACTTTATTATATTGGTAATGTTGTTTTTTGTATTATTTTGAGGTTTTATATTATTTTGAGGTTTTACACTCATTTATATGCGCAGGCTTCGGTATCGAATCTATACATGCCTGAACCTGATGATGCTGTGGCTCATGGAGATGCAAGTCTCGCAGTCAATGACTTTTTGACTCGGAGTTTAGCACAAGCAAAATAACTCAACAATGTCTATGGTACCAACATCTGTGCCCCAAGGATCTAATATATACTAAGAATAATTCTATTTTCACAATATCATCTACAATATGGATGGCAATCTACTCACATTGGGGGTGGGGGCCACTTGTCATCCACATTGTGGATGAAATTGTGAATGTAGCATTGTTGACTAAGAATAATAGTCAGAAATGCCAGATCCAAACGCCGAGCAGGTATTTAGACTAAGTTAACGGCTGGAATGTGGAGGTTATAAATGGCTGTGGTGAGAACTTTTTAAGAAATCGTCAATATACTAGAGAGAATTCTGAGTTCCTACAAGCATGTCAGGATAGTGGTTGCTAATTAGTGTAACACGATATATTTGTATTGAAGAAACAATCATTCTTTTTCTTGGAAAATGCGTTTCTAAATAGTTTTGAAAGGATAATAAGAAGAAAAGTATCACGTGTAACCAATTCTGAGTCATATACACTTTATTTGCTTCATAATTTGCTCTGTTTTCTTGGAGATTTGTTTAAAAAGTACCAAGCTCATCAATAGTTTAGGAAAAAATTGAATCTCAGAAGTTATTATTTTAGTCCTTAAAGCCCGTTTGGTCTCAATTAGTTTTTCAATTTTTTGAAGAATTTTGGGTTTTGGTAAGAATTTGTGGTTGAATGGCGGGTTTCATAGAAATATGTGATTGAAAATAAATTTGAGTAAAAACTTGAAGAAAAAGTTTGGTTCATTGAATATGAATTTGAGTTAAAGGAAATGAACAATTACACTTACATATTGACCATTTTGAACTCCCATTGGATTTTTGACTTCTAGATAAAAAAACCTAACACAACTCCCATTCTATAGGACCCAAGCGTTGGAAATATGCTAGTACATAGCATAAATGTATGGGAAAAATTACACATGCATATTGATGCAAAATATTCATGGCTTCCACTAAACTCCCACAAGTACATATATAATTTTACATATATAATGGAAATTTGATCAACCTTTCTAACTGATTTCAGCCTTCACCATTTCTGAGAAAACCTTACTCATTGAAACATCCTCAAGGTCCCCTAAACTTCCCATGCTGTATTGTGAGATGGACACACTCTGCTCCACTTCATTGTTCCTTTCCTTTATTTTCTGATGATTTTCTAGAATCTGAATGGCATTTTCCAAATTCCACAATACGTCTCCCATCATCGGTCTATCAGATACCTGTTCGGCCAAGCATTTTTCAGCTGTCTCCGCAAACTTTTGCATCGACTCCTGTTCAATTTCATCGACAAGACGAGGGTCTAAAATCTTGTCCAGCCTTCCTTGGCTTAGCCATTTCAGTGCCCATTCGATTAAATTTACCATTTCCCTCGGAAGCGACGGATCAATAATCGGCCTCCCACAGAATACTTCAAGCATAACTACACCGAAAGAGTAGACGTCAGATTTCTCAGTGAGTTTTCGCGTCGCCAAATATACAGGATCGAGATAACCAAAACTTCCTTTTACCGCCGTACTAACGTGCGTCTGGTCTATCTCCGGGCCTGTTTTTGATATCCCGAAATCACCAACTTTGGCCATCATATTCTCATCAAGAAGTATATTTGCAGACTTGACATCGCGATGAATGATCGCCTTAGCAGAACCCGTATGCAAATAGTGAATCCCTCTTGCTGATCCAATGCAGATTTCAAGCCTCTGTTTCCAAGTCAATTTTGGAAGATTTGATCCATAAAGATGATCCTTAAGGGTACCATTCTCCATGTACTCATAGATTATGATCATTTCGTCCTTCTCGTCACAGTATCCTATTAAAGAAACTAAATGGCGATGACGAAACTGAGATAACATCTCGATCTCATTCCTAAAGTCTTTATGGCCCTGCTGAGATTGACAAATTCCTCTCTTCACTGCAAATGTAGTGTTACTGTTATCCTTCAAAACTCCCTTGTAGACTTTCCCAAAACCTCCAATACCAATAAGCAGATTTTCACTGAAACTGTCTGTTGCTTCTTGAACTGCCACGAGAGGGAACCTGTAACCTATTTGGGAATATTTTCCATCCTGAAAACTTTCTTGATTCATTATGATAGAATGGTCCTCCCCTGAGTGAACCGCGCTGTCCCTTCTTCTTCTTCGTCTGATCATCACGACGAAAAGAATCGCCAGAGAAACGATGATCAACAATGATCCAATAGCCAATCCCAGAATCAACCAAACTTTAGTCTCGGAAGCCGGCTTGTTCGTCCGAGTTTCAGCATCTGCAGGATCAAGACTGCCCTCAGAATTGCTCATCTTCCTGATCTCGAGTCCGTTAAGAATCCCGTCGGGATATGCATTTCTCACAGACGAACGACCGATACTTACGCTAAGATCTTGTGCATCGCTTTGTCTGGTGATGACATCCACATAATATGGAACTCCCGGAACATTTGATGTCTCATCGCTAAGATCTAGATCCTTAATAGCCACCCCAGAATTGAGAAAAACATTGAAGATAAGAGGACCAGGACTACGTTTCCCTATATCGCAGAAATGAAACCGGACAAGATAATCAAAACCAGGATCAACATGAAATGACCAAGTCACATTAATTATAGTGTCCGGATCATGCTGCGAATGCAGCTTAGTACCAGTACCATAGACGGAACGGGGAGCGATAAGTTCGCTATTTCCGCCCGTCTCATTTACGGCGCCGACATTTGACACGAACTCGACAAGATTACTATTGATCAAATGACTCCTATCTGACGACCAATAACGCGATAAATTATCGTCCCGAGGGGAAACGGCCTCATTACCCATATTCACTCTCCAAACTGTCTCTAGTGCTTGTGCCTGCAGACTGGGATAATGCTGCTGAGAAGAAGCGCCAGACGGGATAATCTCACCGGGAAGTGGAAAGATTTCCAAAGCATTTAAAAATGCAAACGAACCGGGAGAAGGAGTGAAGGTAAGGACTAGATTATCAGCAGTTACATTGACAGAGAATTCCTTGACAACGGTATCATTTGGTGGTTGAAAGTTCTTTAAAAGAGTAAAGTTTTGAGCAGAAACAGAAAATTTAGCACTGGAAAGATCTGTTTCGCTGATGAAAGAAAAAAAGTGCAAACGGATCAAGTGCCAATCCCTTTTCTTCACTGGAAAGGTGAAATTTGAGGAACCGTTCAAAATTCTGGCAGTTCTGTACAGAGATGAATTATAAATGGAAGGAGGCGGCGGCTCAGAAGTTCTTACAAAAAAAATTTCTGGGGTTGAAAGAATGCTAGAATTCAAGTTATCAGCCAAGAACAGACGATTATCTACCGGTGTATTTTCTTCCGATCCGCAATCTATTAGGTAATTATCTGGACTATCAGATTCTTGACAAGTGCACTTCAAAATGAAAATGAAGAATAAAAATGTATGGATTTTCATACTGACATTAAACTCGAAAACAGTATATCAAATCAAAAGAATATATAAGTTTAGCAAAACAGATTAATCCTTTAGACGAGGTGGGTACTAACTACGGAAGTTTCCTCTTTTTTGTTTCATTTGAACAATTCATTGTACAAAACTCACCTGTTCTATGTGGGACTACTGGACAGACCATGATTGCAGACCACATATTAATTACAAAAGTACAGACGAAGTGACAATAGACGAGGATAGATGAAGGTTCCTAGATATTGCAAAGTCTACAAAAGAACAAATTGAAGCAAGAAATCATAAAAATGGCCAACCAAACACGTGAAAAAGAAAGACATTGCACTGTCATTGTCTGAAACTATTCTAAAACGCGTTTTCTTGAACTACCCCGTGAATCGCGCAAAAAAGTATGATAGAGTTGAAGTCAAGATATTTGTTGATAATTTATTCATTTTTTTTTTTTTTTATCGTAATAATTCATTCTATTGTTATATGGCCAACAATATAACATAACCTTTGGCCAAGTGTGTAGTATATTTTTTCAAGAAAGTTGATTTTGTGGGAGAATACATAATTAAAACTAAAAGATGGGAAACAAATATATTTAAAACGTGAAAGATAGTTTTAAAGAATATGAGTTTGAAAGTAAGCGTTGAGAAAAGTGATTATCTAGAGCCCGTTTGGTCAATGAAAAAGTTTTGATTTTTATGATTTTTTTGTTTTTGTTTTTGTTTTTTTTTTTTTTTATGTGTGGTTTAGATTGATTTGAAAAGTAAAAAATTGTGAATTTGATTAAGGATGAATGGTTGAAATTGAGTTTGAAAATTTTTAATAAAAATTCTTGATAGAGCAAATAAGCTCCTAATAATTACTTTGAAACAAGGGCTTTTTGCATCACAGGTAATGAGACTCACTCGTGATGGCGACTAAAAAGTTTTCAACATATTTTGTCAAACATTGGTTTTTTTAATGTAGCAAGTAGATTATTAAGCAAATCTTTCCCAATAACTATTGTATATAATTTTGAACAAATAAAAAATTCTTCAGTGGACCATGTTTTTTCAAAAAAAAATCGATAAGAACAATTTTATAGTTTAAACAAAGCTTCAAAAAGTGGAAATTTATTAAAAAATGTGAAAATTATTTTTTAAAAGATGTATGGTTTAAAATAAGTGTGGAGTAAATTGATTTTCTTCTAATAATTATTATATGATGTAAATGAGACTTTTCTGGGTGTAGTGACGACTACAAGATAGTCCACTTAATAATTTTTTTTTTTTTTTTTTTCAAACATTAGTTTTTCTCCAGACGTAGCAAACAACTCCTAGAAAACATGTTCTTCTTTACAAAATGGACATAAGTATAATGTCAACTTGTCGTTGTACTAAGTACCATTCATCCATCACACATATCAATGACGAATTCAGGAAGTCAACCCAAAACGAGCGAATTTGTTTATGTACGAGCGGACACTACAAGGTAAGAGGAAAAAAAAAATTCGACACCAAAATTATAATGTAAAAAAATTAAAAAAGATTTTTTGGTTGATCCAGCCCGAGCAGCTGAATGCCCTCGCCGAGGGCTGAATCCGTCCGTGTTTCACTTTGATAAATGTACTTTACACACTTATTTTGGTCTTAAATTGATATTTTAATTGACAAATTGAACGAATTTCTACTTATAAATTATTTTTATTTTGTACAACCTCAATTGAAAAGAAAATTGACGAGATTGAAGAACAATTGTGTTAAAAGAAGAGCAAATTTGATGTCCAATGACCTAATTGAAAGAAATCAAAAGTTCGGGGATCAGTTGCAATACCTCAAAAAGTTGAAGGACTAGAAGTGCAAATATTTCAGGGGTATTTTTGTAATGGAAGTCAAAATTCGAGGACTGAATTGAAGAACAAAAGATAAGGGGACTTGAATGCAATAAAATGGAAGCTGCCACGTGGGTATCACCACCCAGCTGCGCGGTTTTAATAACCGTGCGGCAACACGACACTGCTCAAAATGGTTGGGTAGGATCATTTTTCGCGCGCCCACGGACTTTTGGCCTGCACAGTCGCACAGGCCATTTTCTGCTAGACCGGAATTTATTTTTTGATTTTATTATTTTTCGGCTTGGAGCGTGTTTGGCTCGGCTTGTGCATATTTTGGAGACCTTTTTAGGTTAAATTTTGGGGAGTATATACACTCCCACTTCTCCATTTCACAAAAAAAATCCCAATTCCTACCATAAACTCTAGCATCTTTTCTTTCTTTTCTTTTCTTCTTCTTTTCTTTTCTTTCTTTGTTTTATTTAGTTTTTGTTTAGTTAATTTTCGTTTTTTATTTCAATCTTCTAGCATTCATTGGAGTAAAAACAAAGAGTTAAGTGGAAATAAAAAGCAAAGTTCAAAGAATTTTGGAGCAAAAATCAAGGGAAGTGTTTTATTTCATCATCTTGTTTTATAATCTTTAATTTTAATACTTTGTGATGTATTTCTATAAACCTTATCTTTCGTGGAATATTTATATAATGGACTAGTTGTTTTATGTTGGGATAATTGATGTAACTTAACTTATTTTAAGTAATTTTAATTTTAATGTTTGTTTATTAATTTTGAACTTGTTTAATGTGTGTTTGTTATTGAGATTATTCCATGTGTTTGATTGATCACCAAATATATGTTTTGTGAAGTGTATGATAACCGAGAAATATTGTGCATTTTAGATCACATAACAAATGCCCTACGTATTAAGGAGATAGAGATATACTCTTATCCCTAGGTGATCCATTGAACTATTTTCACAAAGAGTTAATGCAATTGATTGAGTTTTAATCGACATAGAGATATAGTAGGTTAAACCAATTGATTAAGATTAATTTCACCTGAGAGAAGTAATTTCACAAATAGTTAATGCAATTGATTAAGTGTTACGCGACTACGTGATTTTAATAACCCCACGAGACCAACTTCCATTTCTTTGCATTCAGATCCCCCATCTTCTGCTTCTTCAATTTAGTCCTCGAATTTTGACTTTTATTATAAAAACACCCCTGGAATATTTGCATCGTAGGTCCTCCATCTTTTCGAGACATTGCACTTGAGTCCTCAATCTTTTGATTTCTTTCAATTATGTCATTTGACATCAAATTTGTTTCTCTTTTAGCTTAATTTCTCTTCAATCTTGTCAATTTTCATTCCAATTGAGATTGTACCTAATTATACAAGATAAACACAATTTATAAGTAGAAATTTGCCAATTTGTCAATTAAAACGTCAATTTAAGATCAAAATAAGTGTGTAAAGCACACTTATCAGATTGTTTAATACCCTTTTGATTCTAAAAAGACTTCTCATACACTCAATTATGATGATTGGAATGTTCGGAAGTTGTAAAATGATCAAAATTGGAGGTTGAAAGCTCTGATTTTTAGTTGCAAGCATATATGGGTCGACCTTTGGCACAAACTGACATTATGATGTTTTGGGCTCTTGTAGACAGCTTGACAATCCAACTTCGTCCAGCCAAATTTTTTTGTTATATTTTCGAATTGAGATCCGTAAAGTGTATTGAAGTTCAAATTCAATGATTTTTCCGATGATATATTATAGGCCATGTGGAGATCTTTGTAGTAGGAGTTGTACGCTGATTTATCCAAGCTTGTTGAAAGGCACTCATTTCAACAGTAAACTATCATAGGGGCCTTCCATCCATTAATTAAGATAACTAGGATATGTTTATTCAACTTATTGGTGAGTAGAGTATATTTTCATGAATAATTAGATTAATAACATGTTCTACTTGAATCCCGTAAGTTGTGAGTAGGATATGCTTATTTAACTTGTTGGTGAGTGGAGCATGTTAGAATATGCTTGATTGAATTATACCACGATGTGATTGTGATATGTTTACTTGATTAGGACAAATGTAGGCTTTCATGAATTAAAGGAGAATGTAATATTTTTTAAACGATAAGTTAATAACTATAGGTATAATGATCCTGATAATACATCTATAAGTTGACAATTGGAAGTTAAAAGTGGAAAAGAGTTCACAACAAGATTATGCAAATTGAAATCACAGGGGTCAACCCCTGCAAAGGGTATCAACACCAAAAGGGGTTGACCCCTACAATCGATACCCTTGTAGCTATTGTTTTAGCATGGTCAACCCTAATTGCATGCTAACTGAAATGTTTTAGAAAACTTGTTCTTCTCCTTTAATGTTCATGTCCCCATCGAAAATGATTTGATTGATACCGTGAAATGAATTGATAACATAGTAAAATAAGCTTAATTGAAACATGAGCATAATATGATTATTTGTCATATTAATTGACAACATGATTGAAATATACTAAATTGATTGATATCTTGAATAGAATATGTTTAGTTATGACTTGAACTGAGAATAGTGGATTGTGAATACACTAAATGTGGTTGATATTGATACAATTGAAATGTCACTACATGCGCTTTGTATATGTAACGTATAATTGTATGAAATTTGCAACGTCTAATTGCATGAGATAATTAAATGTGAGATAATTGAGATATTCATTGATTGTAAACATCTCATGCACGTTATTGACTACAGTTGCTCCGCCATACCCCCATTGTTATTGTTATTGACAATATCGATAATTGAACACCGAGAGCAGTCTCACTAACCCCGATATGTGTAATGTGTTCACTCCGAAAGTACACGAGTCGCGCAAGTAATAAAGTGGACGTGATTCCAAGTAACGATCCCACAGAGATTGTATTAAATTTTATTTTAGATTATTTCCTTAATCGGAACAAGGAATTTGTTTGAGTTTGAAAATTTTGTTTTTGAAAATTTAAAATAAAAACTAAACTAAAAATAAGAAAATCTGATTTGTTAAAACTTATAAAAGCAAACACGTTAGAATTATGAATCCATTTTAACCAAACCATCCATATATTTAACCAAATCATTTAAAGACAACTTATGGGATTTTGAATATCCATGTTCCTAAAATGTTTTAAGTCCTTTTTCGAGCGATGCATAAAAACCTATCTCTAAATGTCAATTGACTATATTTCTATGACAATTAACCAATTAGAAAAGCATTAAAGGTTAATGAACAACATATAGGATAACAAAAAGTATAGGGGTATATTTCTATCCCCTATCGAACTTTGTGGCAATTAAATAGCTTCTAATGACATCCTACTCTTTCGAACATAGAATATCATGAAGACAATCACACAAAAGCTAGTCAAACAATTGCATGACAATAAAGGCACTTATTTAATTGCATCAAACCCATAAACTGCATATATTAAATAATTGGTAAAAACATGGAATCAAATAGTTAAAATTTCATCACAATTCTAACACAAGATTTCTAGTATAAAAACATGATAAAAGAAAATTCACAAGAATAATGGATAGATGTCACCCTATTCATCTCCTTGATCCTTGTTCTTCAATATTGAATTTGGCCTTCAACGGACCCCCCAGTAATTCGACAGCGTTTTGGCATGAAATATCACAGTTGGGAACCCCTAATTTTGTACCCTAAGTCATGTATTTATAGATATATTCGAATTATAGGTTACTTGGAAGAAAAGAATGCTGAAAATCTCGTCCAAATTGGCTTCCAAAAGAGTTCCAACCGAACAAGGGAAGTTACCTTCACGGGAGAACTTTTTGTCACTGTACAGCGTTCAGTATTTTGATCATATCTTTCTATTCCCTTATCTGATTGAGGTGATTCAAATTTTTTTGGAAATATAACTCCAAGATATACAATTCATCATGAAATAGGATTTTCCAAATTCAAATGTTTACTTCCCCGAAATTAGATCTTAAAATCCGACTAAAAATCTGCCAGAAATCTTGTTTGATTGGAATGAATTTATGGTAATATTCTTACCATATTTCATTCATTTTTTACTTCTAATTGCATCCAATTGACTCCTAAAAGTCCTCAAGTATCTTATCTTGATCCGAATCAACTATTGAATATTTGCAATTTGGTCCTTCTTCATTTGATTTGTATACTTCAGTCCCTAAACTTTCAATTTCTTTCAATTTGGTTCTTTCTTTGACTTTTCTTTCAATTTAGCCCTTGATCTACTTCATCCATTCTTGATTTGCATACTTTGGTTCTTTTATCATCCAATTTGCTTGTTTTTGCTCCAATTCCATTGTTTTCTCGACTTTGGGATTATTTCTAAAATATATAAACAAATAACACAAAATAAATAGCAAATATTCTAAAACAAACATATAAAATCATACTTTTAGGATAGAAATAAGTTTATAAAATACACTTATCATAATGATCGGTGTAATTAGAACCTACCTTAATAGGGTCAATTAAGGTTAGAGGATTTAATCATATTGATTGATTGTGGTTGCCCTATCGATATTGAATTGAATTATTATTAAGTGCTCGGGATACAATCTAAGAACCGTAGGGGCCTTTCATTTTCATGCATTGCATTTCATTACATTGGTATAATTGTCTTTGAGTACAATATACATTTATTGATATTGGAAAATTATCTATGGCGTATAGGTCACTGATGATAAGGTACCTACGACATTGGTATAATTGTCTATCAGTACAGTATATAGTTATAGATATTGGAAAAAATATCCATGACGTATTGTTCATAGGTGATACAGTACTTATGTCTATTACGATTATAATTTGATATCATGATACTGATATGTTGTTGAGTACTTGCTGATTTGGTATCTAAAACACATCACAATTTTGATATGCCAGTTATTTCTGATATCATATGGATGTTTTGACTATATAACGAACTGTAACAATGTAATTGATAAGAATGATCGAATGTTACATAAAATATATTGAACTGTATAATTGTAACTGATGTGACATAAATGATTGATTTCTATATTGAACACGGCGAGTCGTTCCACTATGATATGAATTGAATTGATATATCAAATTGTATTACTGTAAATGTTATGAAAATAATGATTGAGTGTTACACAAAATAGCACACATGTGCACGAGCATGACCATACCACATATATCAACATTTCAGGTAGATATAAAAACAAAGATTGACGTGGATCTTCAAATGGTGAGACAGGTGACGACCTTTGGGCTATGGAATCATCATCAAGCAAATGTATTATCTCTTCTACATGTTCATACAAAGATGTATTGATAGTTTCCACATTATGATTTCATGATTTTTGGTACTTATAGTACCTTGGTATAATAAAGTATTTTGAAAAATGTTTCACCTCACTGAATTTGAGGATTTTTTTTTTTTTTGAATTTCTCATTGACCAAACAGAGCCTTAATAGTTCTCCAGCCTTAAGTTTGGACAATAGGGGGTTGTGAGAGGTGATCCTTCAGGTCTTCAAATGGTTGTGGCATTCTACTGTTCATTGAAAATATTTCCCTCCCTTAAGCACGTTAAAGAACGTCTTACATTTTTTTTTGTAGACCTGGAGGCAAATCTGCTGAGTGTAGCTATTTTCCCAATAAGGATCTGTATTTCCTTAGGCTTGGTTTGTGCTTTAAGGATCTGTATTTCCTTAGGCTTGGTTTGTGCTTTCATTTCCAGCACTGCTCTGATTTTTTAAGGTTGGCCTAAATTCCTATTTGGTTAACCATGTAACCTAAGAATTTTCCTGAGCTCACTCTGATAGTACATTTCAAAGGGTTGAGTTTCATCTTGTATTTTCTGAATCTGGTAAACATCTCCTTCAGGTACTGGATGTGATCAACAATCTGAATGATCTTGACAAGCATGTTGTCAACATAGAATTCTATAGTTTTTCCAATAAGGTTCGCAACCATGGAGTTAACCAACCGTTGATATGTTATCCTTGCATTCTTTAGGCCCAAGGACATAACTTTGTAGTGGTAGAGTCTCATGTCTGTGATAAAGGAGTTATGTTTTCTAATCTTCGAGGTACATGAGAATTTTGTTGTACTTATGTAATACAATAGCATCTACCATTTGGTTAATTCATGGAAATGATAAGCTATCCTTTGGGTGACCTTATTAAGGTCTATAAAGTTGATGCATACCCTCCAACTCCCGTTACTTTTCTTTACAAGGACTAGATTGACAACCCATTTTGGGTATTGGGCTTCCCTGATGAACTCGTTTAAAAATTTGTTCATTTCTTTAGCTAAGGTTTGATATCGCTATTGGTTAAAGGGAATACTTCGATATTGCTTAAGTAAGGTGTTGGATCCATGTTAAGCCTAAGACAAGCCACCTTGGGTTCTATCTTCTCTATGTTAGAATTACTCCATGCAAAAAAGTAAAAATTATTTTCTAGGAATTTGACCAGCTCGAATCTCATGGGCTCCTTAAGTTCGTGCCATATGCGGAGTTCTCTCTTATGATGGTCTGGGTGGGGTTTCATCGAATCCAGTTGCTCAATCGGTTCTGCCTTCTCATGCCATCTTTCGTTCTGGGGTTGATAGGCGAATCTGTTAGAGTTTTAATTCTAGCATTTGGATATATTATATTGCAACTTCTGGCTACTGGTTGATTTTAGTACTACTCCCTCTCCAGTTGGAGTAGGAAATTTCATGACATGGTGGTAGATGGAAGTGCCTACAACTTGTGTAGTATGGGTCTCCGTAAGATAACGTTGTAATTTGATGGCAAGTCAACCACCAAAAAAATTCGCGACTATCCTCCTTTGACAATGAGGTTCTTCTAACTCCACCATAGGTGCTATTTGTCCTCTAGCACTTATTGAATCTCCTAAGTAACCTTGTAGCGACTTTGAGTAAGGTTGAAGTAAGTGTTCAATTAGACCCATCTGATCGTTGGTCCTGAATTACAAGATATGTTAATAGAGCTCCTGTTGGTCATATGGACATTGATTAAGGCTATTGGCAAGGTGATTACCTATACATTATTGTGTGGTTGGGAGATGTGAGAGGCATCTATCTCTCTATATTTGAACTGCCCTAAATGGTTGAGTTGGAAATAACACCAAGTCATGTTGACTTTCCTTTGTGAGTATGTATGGTATCGTGAGTTGATATTTTCCTTTGTCTTTTGGATCCCTATATTTTAAGTTCCTCCTACCATCATTTTGACCTCCACACTCGGTTGATTTCTTTATCCTCCTTGCTGATGTGGGGGAGGTGCTTTGGCTATTTGCTCTCCTCCTTCCACAAGATTAGCCAAGAATTGCTGCAAGTAGACCCTTCTGATGAGGGCTTCAACTTCTTCCTTCAAATGTCTACATTCGTTAGTATCATGATCCGTAGATTGACGATAATGACAATATTTTTTGTTGATTGAGATTTGAGGAACTGCTTTCCATATGAGGAGGTCTCTTGAGAATTTATTTATCATTTACTTAGAGGAAAACGTCCTCCAGTAATGTATTTAACATAGTGTAGTCTTCAACCTATAGCTTAGGTCTGAAGTTTTCCCATTTCTCTTTTCTTTGGTCTTATAATTGTCTTTTTACTTATTGTTCTCCTGTTTTTGCTCCTTCTTGAATTATGGTGACCTTGTTATACATGGCATCTTCCGCACCGAAGAACTCGTGGTATGAGGTCGGGTCTTCTTCGTATATGGACCACCAGAATCTCGTTCTAGGTCATAAACCATGAGGGCGATATCATTATTATTTTTTTCAATTTCAACCTTCAATTTGTTAAATCTATTAAGATAACTTTTCAAGGACTCGGTTTTTCTTTTCTTAGTCGATACAAGATGTTCCTTTGGGACGATTCTCATTTTGGCGCCCATGAACTAGCTCAAGAAAGCTACAGTGAGGTTTTCCCAGCATCTCATTGATCCTTCAAGTAGCTGCATGAACCACCTTGAGAGCGATCTTCAAATGTAAGTGAGAAGCCTTACATGTGATTGCATAGCTGGTGTCCTAGAGCTCTATCTAGGAAGTGTATTTGTAGATATGTCTTGCATGATCGGTACTCCCTTCATTCCTGTGAGTATGGG
Source organism: Ligustrum vulgare (assembly GCA_963555705.1). NCBI lineage: Eukaryota > Viridiplantae > Streptophyta > Magnoliopsida > Lamiales > Oleaceae > Ligustrum > Ligustrum vulgare. The sequence goes on from OY743171.1 coordinate 54,303,563, forward strand.
CATTTTGGAATTTTTCGGTAGAGCCTAAACTAAGAAGTCCTTGAAGAATGGTGAGCGCGCAATTTGAGTGAACTCCCACGTTGAGTTTCTTTTCTTGGATTCCAGTTCTACAACTCTCTGTTTAGCATCTCCCGTTCATTTTCCTTTGCATTTTGTTTTACGGGGCCACCCTATCTCCAAGGTTTAGTTTTTCAATTATAGAAATAACTATATTTGGAGGTCAGTGACTTGGATCTCCCAAACGACTAAAGACACTACACTTACGCCTTTGTGTGTGCCATTTACTAAGGTGAGTCCATCCTTCCTCTTTTGTTTCTTTGGGCATTTATTTAATGAAGCTTAGAATTCTCCTTGTGTGGGAAGTGTTTCCTTGCCTCTGGTATTAGGATTCGACATCTACTTCGGTTAGAAATGGGTTCATAATATTTTGGTGTTGCTCAATACGAGCTATAGTGTTGGCAAGGTGTTATAACTTGTCCATTGTTCGCCAAAATCGCATATCGCAAGTGCACATCCACGTTCAAGTAGTAAATTAATGAGAAGTTGTCGTACCCACGATAATTGATTGATTTATATCTAAACTTATTGATTTCAATTTAAATGAAAAGTCAAGTGATACAAAAGTTTTGTTTGATTTTGAATTCCTAACTAAATAACATGATTAATGACATGATAATATAAAAACTAATTAATCAAAGCTAATAAGTAAAAATGTAAAAAGTAGAATAAAAACCAATTATCCTAAGTTAAATAATGATAACATTAGACTTGATGATGCAAAAGAGTTAAATAACATGATATAAGGTAAATTTAGTTTTCTTAACTACACTATTTCTTCTTTCAAAAATCAATTAGTATTAATTAATCAATTAACCAAATTAAATGAAAAATTATAAGTTTAACCTAACATGTGTAATAACTTGCAATAACAATACAAAATATTAACAACATTTGAAAATTACATAAACATAATACAACATTCCTAATCATAAAAACATAAACAACCCATAATCTATAAACAACCTAAAATGCTTAAATAAAATTAAACTGGTCAAACATTCCAACACAATTAAATTAACACATAATAAAATAACAACATTTAACAACTAACATAATCATTTTAATAATAAACCAATTAAATGATTAATAACAAGATAATAAAGAAAACTCCCCTCTAAGATAAGTTCTTGAAGTGAAAACTCCAAAATTTCTTAATTTTGAATCAAGTTTCTCCATCATCCATTAATATCTTGAACAACTCAACACAATGTATTAAATAAACCATAAATACTATGAGATTTTTAAGTAAAAAGATTGGATAAATAACAATAATAATAACAACTTCAACAACAATAATAAACTTTAAATGAAGGAAAGCAAGTAATTAAAAACACAAAAACTCTAAAGATTTACTGCATTAATGACATAAAAGTAGAGAGCAAAATACAAAATAAAATGCAAGAAATGGGACCTAACCCTAGCTTGATACAAGTTTGGGTATTTGTATCTGATAAGTGTATTTTATACACTTATTTATATGCCTAAATTAGAATAATTTATTGTCGTTTTAGAATATATGCTATTTAATTCGTGTCTATTTGTTACTTTATAGAAAATATCCTAAAAGGCGAAGAATGAAGCAAACAATGAGAAAAATGCACATTTGGATGTGAACTGGAGCTAGAATGAGCAATTGATAAGTTTGTGACGTCAACAGGAAATATGCAATTTGCCAAAGTAAAGGAATAAGAAGTTGGAGGATCCAATTGAAGGAATTTAGAGTTGAAACGAGCGAATTGAGAAGATTCAAAAGTATGGGGACTATATTGTTGCAATTGAAAGTTGAAGGACTGAAGAGCAAATTAAACATGAGGGACCAACTTGCAAATATCCAATGATTGACTTGGATAACAAGACGATACTTTGAGAATTTTTAGGAGTCAATTGAATGCAAGTAGAAGTCAAGAAGGAATGGAATATGATAAGAATATTATCATAAAATTGATTCCAATCCTAGAAGATTCTGGACAGAATTCTAGTCGGACTTTGAGACCTAATTTTGGGGCAGTAAACGTTCGAATTAGGCAACTACTATTTCATAAATAATTATATCTATTTGAGTTATATTTCTAAATCACTTTGAATCACTTCAATCGGTTAAGAGAATAGAAAGATATGGTCGAAATACTGAACGCTGGGCAGAGACCAAAAAAACTCGCGCGCGAGTTTGACAATTTTCTTTCCTTTTTCGATTAGGTCTCTTCTCCAACTATAAATATAACCTCTAGGCACGAAAATCAAATATTTGTCTCACATAAGAACATTATACAATCGAGCTTTTTACATCAAATTCTTGAGAGATCGAAGCATTGCATAGGGGCGAGACTTGGAGATAATTGAAGAATTGATACTTGGTGCAAGCTTTCCATTCTTCTTTGTTATTTTCAATGAACGTCATTATATATTGTTTTTGTTATTTAAATAAGATTTGTAGCTAAATTTCAATGTTGGGATGAACGATGTAGCCTAGTTAAATTATTTTAATTCCAAATTCTGTTGTTTTAATGTTTGGTTACATGTATTAATTTATTATTGTTCTTAATGTTTGAATTGCTTGATCACTAATTCATGATATATTGAGTTATTTTCATAATCTGAGATGTGAGTTAATAACTTAGAACGTGGTAATAAATCCGGTAATTGAACAAGAGATAGAGATATATTTTTGTTATTACTACGGTCCTGTGTGAATTCTTGTATTTATTGCATCTAGATAAGGAATATTCAGACCCGCTGTAGAGATACGTTGTTGACTTATTTAGGTAGAATTAATTTAAACTCGAGAGAGGAATTTCAATTTAAATTAGTGAATTCGACCGAATACATATTTAGAAAATAAAACTGGAATCGGAGTTAATATAATTTGTTAGGTGAAATCGGGATTTCCAACTACATTACAATCGTTTTTAAAAACAAAACAAATTATGCATTTTTTTTCTATTCCTTTAGTTTAATTTATAGTTTTAATTTAAAAAACCTCAAACTCTTTCGTCCGTAAGGATATGAACTAACACATTTCGATACTTAATAGTAGTCCTCATGTGAACAATAATTCGGACTCTTAGGTCCACTTATTACTTTTCACGATCCTGTACACATGCAGGCGTATCTCGCATTGCGTGATATCAGTGAACAATATCTCTCTCAAAACATCCAAAAATAACTAAAAAACCACAAAAATCACTTCAGACCCGCGAGATTATGCATATGGGCCGAATTGGTTCAGCCCAGCGTATTTTTTTAGAATGCACACCACGCAGCCGTGTAGCTATATGATGTGCGGCCGCGCAGTTCGTTTCGCTACAGCACTTCAACATTCTGTTAAAATTTGATTTTCATCGTGGCCATGTTGGTTCGAGCCCGTGGCCGCGTGGTTCGACATGTGTGTTGGCCTTGCAGCTTAGTCCTTTTTTATTGCAATGAAGTCCTTCATCTTTCAATTTTGGTCAATTTGATCACCACATTTTCAGATTCTTTCGAATAGGTCCTTCAAAATTACACTTTAGGTCCTTCAACTTATGTGATTTTGAAAATGGTCCCTCAGTTAATTTCCAGCTGGTCCCAAACTTCTGAAAAAGTGTCAGATTGGTCCCTAAAGTTCCAATTTCAGCGTAATTTGAACTCTTTTTGGGATTTTTCGACCCAAACTTGAATGTTAACCTATTTAAACACAAAATATGTATAATTGAGTAGATATTTGCTCAAGATATTTCAAAAAAGTTAATTCAAAGGCATAAAAATGCACTTAACATCCATGAACAAGTCAATACGAGGATCCATAGCCCCTCGTGAAGTCTCACCACGATTTCTCCCAAAATTCAGAGGAATTTCAATATCAGGACTCTCATTCTAGCATTGCAGGAGTGTTCGCTTCGGCTCATTTTGGTAGACACTGACAATTTTTTTTTATTTTTATTTTTTTTTTTTTTTGTGGAAATTATATTTGATGGGTGGATTTTTTTAGGGAAAACATTCGATTCCTTTTTTGTTGGTTTTATGGAGATCCTTGTTTTTTTTTGGAGAAATCCTTTTTCTAGAGCCAAAGTGTTGACGTAAAAAAATAACATGAACACATGTCACTCTCTTAATCAACTAAGAAGTAAGAAAAATGAAAAAGTAGGTCTTAATGTGAGAGACAAATTCAAGCTTAAGAGTCGGTTTTAAAGCTTATACTTAAAGATGATTTTTGAGATTACAAAGTGATGTCACAAATTGCCTTTTGGGAGAATTTTTCCTCTATTTTATCTTCATCTATTGTTACAGTTGCTTCATATTTATAGATAAAATGAGATAATCATTACAAGCAATAAGTAACTTCCCACATTTCTAAGACTAGTGATGAATAGGTGCTATATTTGGATTTCTGGTGACTCCCTCTGATATTACTTGCGATTTTTTACAATTGTTGATTGGCAATATGTGTCACTTCCACCGAAGTCATAGGGGAAGCTTTATGTTTCTTCTAAGTTTTGAGGCTCAAGACAATCTACTTGCTAAGTATTGAGTGCCTTGAGAATTTCAAATTATTATAGAGGGGTGAGGTGAGTTTTGCTTGGAGATTTGAACAATTCTGAGTTGGGGATGGAACCACTTTACTAAATCCTAAGTTCTGTATTTATTGAGTCGATGGTTCTTAATTCCTATGTCAGACCTCTTTTGTGGGGAGTAGCACGAGATTTATTCAATTGTGCTTGAACTTGACCATTTAGGCGGTCAAACATATGAACAGGATAAATCCACAACACTTTGGAAATGTTGAAAATAAAATAAAAAATTGCAATTTTCACTATTAATAAACAAGATTAAGAAATAGATACATTAACTAACTTGTGACAAACTTTTCTATACATTGATCAATACCTGCTAGGTCTAAGGATAGTGAACATCTTAAGGAAGAGTTACGAAGGATTTGTTGGACATGATTTTTTATTTTTGTTTTACTTTAAGTAAAAGAATTTCTGGAGGAAGCTATCTTGATTTTTGTTTGAAAATTAATTTTTAAAATAATTTCCTTCATCAAAAGTGCAAGAAACTCACATTGAACCAGCTTTCTTTAAAAACACATCTAATTAGAAGAAACACTTCCATAATTGCTTCTTCAGAGCTCATTTTGACTTTTCTAAAGTCATGTCAAACAACTCGTACCTATGTATTTTTCTATTTTACTCAAGTTATAGCCATAGGTAGCAAATTTTGTTTGGTAAAATTTTTTTATTCATAAACAATGAATTTGCTGTTTTAGAGATAAAATATGAGGTTGAAAAGTAGTTTGAAAGACGTTTAGTTAAAAAGTGATTTGTAAAATGAGTTATTTATATATTTGTTTATCAATAAGTTATCAAATGCATTGTAAAATAACGCACAATTCCCCTCAATACTATTTATTATTTAGGGTTAATTACACAAAATATCACTCATGTTTATCAAAAATTTTAAATTTACCACTAATTTTTCAAAATGACATAAACTATCACTTATATTTAAAATTCTTACACTATATACCATTCCGTTGACTTTCTAGCCTAGTTGCGTGTTAAATGATTATGTGACTTTACCTTCTTGCAAGTTGGCGTCACATAAGCATTGAAATGGATTTTTTTTCTCTAAAAGAGGTTACATAATTTATTTATTTTTTAAAATTTTTATGAAAGATTAAAATTGAAACATCCAAATAATATAAAAATAAAAAATTGACATTACGCAAAATATAAAAAATAAATATCATTTTTACACACACGTCAACACCCCACACACACACACACACACACTAACACAAGAATAAAAAAAATTCCAATTTTGCTCAACGTTTGAAATTAGAGTCACAAAATTACACTATATATTTTTCTTAAATGGTTCATAACCTCGCGTTTTCATACTGAAAATACAAAATTGGCTTTGTACCAATTGACACAATCAAGTCATTCAAGGGCTATGACAAAGTCGATCCACATGAGGAACTAGCTTTCAAAAGAAAAATTCGTAAGCGTATTATTATTCTCGACATTTCACTAATAATTTTGAGTGTTTTGATTATTGGAGTAGTAGCTGGAACCCTTGTTCATAACAAGAAGAAAAATGATTCCAACGACTCAACTTCAACTTCATCACTAGCATCAATCAAAGGTGTTTGCAATATGACCTAGTATCAAGAATCGTGTTTCACGAGCTTGTCATCAATGGGTTCCTCAAATTCAACTGACTAGAATTTTTCAGTTTTCTTTAAAAACGGTTATGGATTATCTGGAGAAATTGTCCACAATCCCAAAGCAATGGATGAACATGATGAATGATCCGCGAGTTAAAGACGCGCGGAATGTCCGTAAAACCGTGTTAAATCTTCTGTAGACTATCTCAAATATTCTATTTCCATCATGAATGTGAATAATCGGGAGAAATTGATTTTAGCATCCAAGATCGATGATCTAAAAACATGGCTAAGCACGACTATTACAGATCAAGAAACGTGATTTTTTTTTGGTTATTGTGTTATTTTGGTGTATTGTGAATATTTAGTGCATGTTCTTGGTATAATGTGTATTTTGTGTATATATTAGTATGTGTTATTGGTGTTGATGTTGATGTGTGTGTAATTTTTTTTTTTGCCTTCTATCAATTTTTAATTTTTCTATTATTTTGTATGTTTCGGTTTTAATTTTTCGTTACAAAAATAATAATAATAATAAAAAAATAAAAAAATCTATGTGCAATCTCTTATAAAAATAAAATAAAAAATAAAAAAAAGCATCTTGTTTGACCCCCATTATTTGTGAAATAATGTGATTTTGAATAGTGTTTTTGAAGAATTTGTGGTTAAAAAATGTTTGAAAAGTAAAAAATGATAGATTTGACTAAGATGATTGGTTGAAATTGAATATTGAATAAATTTGATTTTAGAAAAATAGGGGCCAAACTGGGGTTTATTATGTTGCGCCAACTTGCTAGATGGTAAGTCCATGTCATCGTAACGTCGTTATTTAACATTTTCTTGGATAGAAACTAAGTGCTTGTTTGACAATCATAGTTTTTTGGGAAAAAAAAAATGTTTTGAAAATCTAATGGTTAAAAAATAGTTTGAAAAGTAAAAAATTGTGGACTTAACTTGTCTGGATGGTTGTGATTGATTACTGTAGGAAAAAGTAGTATATTTTATGAGAAAAAAGAGTATCAAACGAGCACTAAATAGAATGGTATATAGTGTAAAAATTTTAAATATAAATGATAGTTTGTGCCATTTTTAAATGTTAGTGGTAGATTTGAATTATTTGATAAATATGAGTGTTATTTTGTGTATTAACCCTATTTTTTATTTTTTTTTCTTTTTTATTCTCTTCATCACGCTAAACAAGAAAAATTAAAAAGAAATGAAACTATCCCACAAAGACATCGTAAGGTTGAGTCTGATGCCATGTGAATAATTTGGGGAACTATCATCGCACGGTGGAAATGGAAGAAATAATCAGAAAAATTTCTCAACTGTCTTGAATTAACCAATTGCTAAATCTTTCCCAAGCCATTACCTCAAATAAATTCCCAGTGAATGAATACAAGATTCTATTTTGAAAACCCCTGATAGCTAGTACTGTCACAAATTAGATTCTTGTTTGACTGTATTTCAAAATCAGAGGGAAGAATTATTAGCAGTGGTAATTGAAGAAGTGGAGAAATGTCGTGGCTGCGATCGGCGGTGAATAAGGCGGTGGAGGTGGGGAATAAGAACAACCTCACACGCACCGTCAAGAACTATGCTGACTCAGTCGTCCAACAAGCCGGTCAAGCCGTCGCTGAGGGCGCTAAGCTCTTCCAAGACCGCATTGTAAGTTCTTTGTGATATATTCCAATTCAGGTTTCCAATATCATGTTTTACTTTTCAAATTGGAAGAGTTAGGTAGGAGATGAAGGGTAAGTTAATTGATCGGGAGTGATTGAATTAGTCATCTTGGGATGAAAAGGAACTGAGCTGTCTTGGCTTTAGAATGAGCTGAATGTTTCCAGAAGTAGCATTTGATATTTCTAATAATTGCGACATTGAAAAACTCACGTATAATTTAACAGCGATGTTCATAAACTAGAAATTCGTAGCCTTTGTATTACACCCACCCCAAAAAAATGAAAGAAAGAAAAGATGCTTTGTAAATGTTTGATTCCTCAGCTTGCTACTACGTGGGTCCTGTTATTAGCAGTTCCTATTATTGCTTCTGTAGATCATACTCTATTGTAATGTGAAGTACTCTTGCTGACAACTAGGGGAAAAGAGAATTCTGTTTGATGTTTTTTCTCACCTGATGACGGATATTTTTCAAAGTACTTGTTCATAATATTAAAACAATAGTTTTATTTGTCTTAGAAGCAGGATAGCAGAAAGTATAGAGAGCGTGATATCCACCACAAATACGAGACATCACATTTTGTGTTTCATAAGCTTGCTTTAATTTGCATTAGATTAAAAATTAAGTTGCATCATGTTTGCACGTGTTTTAACCCATTTACCAGGTAATTTTGTTTCATTTTCAATTCCCACGTGCTCATGTTAGGGTGGTCGGAATTTCAAAAGCTTCAAGCAGACTGTGAGAAGGTTGGAAGAAGGTTCTGTTTCTTGTAGAGGACCTGAGAGACTTGAGTTGATGAGAAGGTGGTTAGCTGCACTTAAAGAAGTTGAAAAATTATCTAAGATTTCCTCCGAAGACAAAGACAAGAACATTGAGCAGCATCAGCTCCCCGAAGAACAAAAGAGTCCAAGAAAGCAATATATGGTCAGTTCAACAATTCCAGAGCTATGCTTTCTGCAATTTTTATTTTTGCTGGTTATGGCAAAAAGTTTATCTTTCGAGTTTTCTACTTCTTGAGCTTTGTATACTGTAGTTAGATGCGCAATCCACGCCAAGGTGCCAAGGCCTCTGGGGTTTGACTGCGTAAATAGGTGGTTGCTGTATTAGACCAAAGTGCATAATGTTCTAATTCAAAATCCCCACAAATGCACAATATTCAGAAACATTCAGAAATGAAGCTATTTTCAGTTATTATAGGCTAACATCAATTAATTTCTTTTCTATTTTAAGCAAAATTAGGCTAGCAAAAATTTTAATTTCATCATTTCTTTCCTATATTGGCACCCAGAATAAATGAATCCCATAACAAACTGAAACAACATCCGTCATTTAGAAGAAGATATCAAGTCTGTAGACCATCATGTATGGGTAGATCAGGAAAATACCTTTGAGAGGGGTGAACTTGTAAGCTAGCAAAAATTTTAATTTCATCATTTCTTTCCTATTTCGGCACCCAGAATAAATGAATCCATAACAAACTGAAACAACATCCGTCATTTAGAAGAAGATAGCAAGTCTGTAGACCATCATGAATGGGTAGATCAGGAAAATACCTTTGAGAGGGGTGAACTCAGAGGCTTTCTTTAGTTTTGTAGTCTTGTTTAAGAAGGTCGGTGTATAGCAAATGTCGAATATTTTTCAAGTACCATTATTCTTTTGGAAAAAATGTGCATCTCCAGTTCTATTCGAGGATTTTGGGTGTGACAACTGCACTTAACACTGGAAATTGCCAAAGGTTTCCCTCGCTAAACAATGAGGTTTGGATGCTTTTAATGGCTATTAACTTGACTGCCAACCTATTTTCAGTTTTGATATTCATGAACATCTAGTTTGAGGTAAAGAAGGCTTTGCGTCTGTGGATGGTCTTCTCGTGCCAGGATCTAGAGTGATCTGGCTGCTTGGAATTTGTTGCTCTTTGTTGTCGTGAAAATATTGTGTATTATTTGATATTCTAAATTGATACAAAATGGGTAGTATAAATAGAACTACAACCTACACATAAATTGGAAACTAGTCCCTAATAATTCTAGACTATAGTATTGGTATATACATTTCAATACTCTCCCTCAAGTTGGAGCATAGATGTTAATCATGCCCAACTTGTTACATATATAATTAATCCGAACTTCATTAAGTGCTTTTGTAAAGATATCTCCTAGTTGTTCTCCAGTCTTCACATATCATGTAGATATCAAATTTTGTTGAACTTTCTCACGGATAAAATGACAATCGACCTCAATGTGTTTGGTTCGTTCATGAAACACAGGATTAGATGCAATGTGAAGTGCAGCTTGGTTATCACACCATAATGTTGCTGGTACTGGTACCTTAAAACCAATTTCACTCAAGAGCTGATATATCCACGTTATTTCACATACTGATTGTGCCATGGCTCTATATTCGGATTCTGCGCTTGAGCAAGACACAACATTCTACTTCTTACTTTTCCATGATACCAAATTTCCTCCAACAAACACACAATAACCTGTAGTGGATCTTCTGTCTATTTTGGAATCTGCCCAATCTGCATCTGAGAAACACTCGATGTTATTATGCCCATGATTTTCATACAGTATACCCCGTCTAGGGGCTCCCTTTAAATAAAACAGAATTTGCTTTAAAGCTGCCCAGTGATGAACTGTTGGAGAGGACATGAATTGACTTACAATACTAACAGAATATGCAATATCAGGACAAGTCACAGTGAGATAGTTTAACTTTCCAACTAATCTTCTATATTTTCAGGATCTTCAAATAAGTCACCATCTTTTGTAAGTTGAGAATTAGGAGTCATTGGTGTACTGCAAGGCTTAGCTCCCGATTTTCCTGTCTCAGTTAATAGATCGAGCACATTTTCTCTGGGACAAAAAGATACCTTTCTTGTTCCTTGTTACTTCCACTCCTAAGAAGTATTTCAATAACCCCAAGTCTTTTGTGTAAAATTGAGTATGAAAGAAGGACTTAAGAGATGAAATTCCAATTATATCATTCCCTGTAATGACAATATCATCCACATACACAACAAGGAGAATAATGCTAGATTCAGACTGTCTATAGAATACCGAGTGATCAGACTTGCTCTTTTCCAACCCAAACTTTTCGACTGCCTGACTAAAGAGCAACAAAGCCATGTGGTTGCTCCATATAGACCTCCTCCTGGAGATCGCCATGGAGAAATGCATTTTTGATATCTAACTGATGGACGAGCCAATCATGAGTTGTTGCCAAAGATAACAAGCAAACATATGTCAATTTAGCAACAGGGGAAAAAGTGTCAGAATAATCCACTCCATAGGTTTGAGCATATCCTTTTGCCATAAGACGAGCCTTGAGTCTAGCTCCATCAGGATTGACTTTAATAGCAAACACCCATTTGCAACCAATAGTTTTCCTACCGATAGGTAGATGCACTAAGTCCCAAGTACCATTAGCATCCAAGCCATTCATCTCCTCTATCATTGCAGCACGCCAATCAGGATGAGATAAAGCATCATGAACAGATTTTGGAAGGGTTACAGAGTCAAGGGATGCAATAAAAGATCAAGTAGTAGAAGACAAGTGATCATAAGAAACAAAGGATGAAATAGGATAGGAGCATTGATGTTTACCTTTCCTTAGAGCAATAAGGAGATCAAGATTACTTAAGACTGGATCCCATGACGGAGAAGATACTGGCACAGGACATGTAGTAGAAGGTTCACGCCGTCTGGAATAGACCTGTTGAATAGGTCGTGACGTATTAGTAGGTTGTGGTGTATCAGCAGGAGTGGGCAGAGTAGGTGATGGATACGTGATAGTATAAATTAACAAATCATCCTCTCCCTGAGGGGAAGGAGTAGAAGATAGGGGAAAGAATGGGGTGTTTTCTAAGAAGGTAACATCAGCAGACACAAGATACTTGTGAAGGGTAGGACAGTAACATCTATATCCCTTTTGAAGACGAGAGTATCCTAGGAAGACACACTTGAGAGATTTTGGGTCTAATTTGGTAAGTTGTGGACGTACATCACGAGCAAAACAAGTCTACCAAATATGCGGGGTTCAAGCGGGAACAAAGGTTTATTCGGAAAAAGGATATGATAAGGGATCTCACCATGAAGGATGGATGAAGGCATGCGATTAATCAGAAAACAAGCCGTGGATATTGCATCAACCCAAAATGGTTTAGGGACTTACATTTGGAACAAAAGTGCTCTTGTTGTCTCAAGAAGATGTCTATTCTTTCTTTCGGTCACCCCATTTTGAGAGGGTGTATCAACACACGAGATTGATGAAGCATGTCATTTTGAATTATGTAGGTCTGAAAAGGATGAGAAAAATATTCTTTGGCATTGTCAAAACGCAATGTAAGTACAGAGACATTAAATTGTGTTTTAATTTTAGCACAAAAGGCAGTAAAATGAGAAAATAACTCTGAACGATTTTTCATTAAATAAAGCCAAGTTACATGAGAGTAATCATCTACAAAAGTAACAAAATATCTGAACCTAGTTTTAGACAAAATAGAACACGGGTCCCAAACATCAGAATGGACTAACTCAAGAGGATGACTAGCCCTTTTATTGACTCGAGGGACTGAGGACAGACGATGATGCTTGGCAAATTGGCAGGACTCACAATCCAAGTACGGTAAATTATGGAATTGGGGACAGAGCTTTTTCAGTAAAGGCAGAGAGGGGTGTCCCAATTTGCAATGAGCTTGAAAGGGCGTTAATACACTAGAACAAGCAATGGATCGCGGTACTGGAGTATCCAAAACATAAAGACCCCCTGATTCATGTCCTTTACCAATAATCTTCTTCATCATAAGATCCTGAAATAGACAATGATCAGGAAAGAATGAGATACAACAATTTAGAGCACGAGTGAGTCTGCTCACAGAAATTAAATTAAAGGAAAATCGGGGAATACTTAGAACAGATGACAAGGGAAGAGAAGGGGGTAGATTGATATTCCCAAATCTAAGGACACAAGACGTAGAACCATCAGCTAAGGTGACATATGTGGATGATGTGTGTGACTGATAAGTGGAGAAGAGATTAGGATTACCTGTCATATAATCCGTGGCCCCAAAATCAATGACCCATTTGGAAGATGAGGAAATAAGACACGTAGTTGGTTTACCTGACTCAGCAACTGCAGTGATAGGATGAGATGAAGACCTTAATGCCTCCTGATATTGAGAAAATTTTGCAAACTCTTCTGCAGATACTGTAACTGTTTTCCCAGAAGAGGTGCTCGGTGTAGTCTCAATGGAGGCAATATGAGCTGACTGACTCTTTGATTGTGAATTTGTAGCTTTCTGCAAGCGCGCTTGGTACAGCCTGGCTCATGACAATAATAACATACGACTTCCCCTAAGTCCTGGATCCGATGATCACGGCTAGTAGTCTGGGTTCGATGATCACAACTATGTGTAATCCCTCCTCTATTAGATAGACGGCCATGTTCATGTACATTTGTACGACTCATAAGAGCACTGTTAGGTTGAGATGAAGTACCAGATACACTATTCTCAGTGCGAAGTATCCTAATAAAAGTTTCTTGTAAGGATGAAATCTCAGGGAATCTGAGATTTGACAGCATCAACTCTGGACGAAGGCCTGCCAAAAAACTCATCACAGCCATTTGTTCCCTTTGTTTTTGTTGAGTTTTCACATCCGAACTATACGGCAGTAAAACATTGAGTTCTTCATAAGTCCTTTTGAAGTTCATAAGATAGGCGGTAAGAGTTTGATCTTGCTGTGTGGCATGATAAAAATCTTTACACACATCGTAGATGCGAGAGATGTTCCCCTTCCCAGAGTACACAGAATCCAGATAGTCCACCAATTCTTTAACATACTCACAGTGATCAACCAAATTAATTAATTCACTGTCAATAGAATTTTGAAGTTGCAAAAATATTCGAGCATCGTCTTGCAATCAAGTCTGTTTCGTATCATCAGTAGGCGGGTCTTCAGTGAGATGATTGTCTTTTTCTATACTATGCAAATACACTCGAACAGTCTTACTCCAAGCAATATAATTAGAACCATTAAGTTTATGTTCAGTGATTTTTGACATCACCGGAATCATATCAGTCACACAAAATTTTTTATTTTCACCCATACCAATATTCAGTTAGCAGGAAGACAAACCCAGAAGCAACACCTTGTGGGTTCAGAAGTTGAAGACCCTGATCGTTAGAATACCCCAGAAGTGAAGGAAGAGACTTACCAGACGAGCTCAAGGTGAAATCACAGCTTCAGATCGGAAAAACAGGTCAGCGCTGGCAGTGAGAAGGTCGGAATCACCTGGGTCAGCCTCGGAATGGTGGTGTCAACGCCGGAATGATCTGTTTCAGCACAACCGAGAAGAAGTCTGAGCAAAAAAATGGTCCTCGATGCCATGATAGTCAGCGGCTAGGGTTTATCCAGGTGCGACCGTGACGGCGCCGGCTACTCTCCCTCCAGGCGACGGTGACGGCGCAGTCACTCTCAGGGGTGATCAGCGTTCCTCAGACTAAGACAAGAGAGGTAATATCGCGATTTGAAACTTGAGCTACTGTAGCTCTGATACCATGTTGTCGTGAAAATATTGTATATTATTTGATATTCTAAATTGATACAAAATGGGTGGTATAAATAGAACTACAACCTATACATAAATTGCAAACTAGTCCTTAATAATTCTAGACTATAGTATTGGTATATACATTTCAACACTCTTCAAATTATTTCACTTCTCACTTCAAAAACTTTAATTCATGAATAATATTAACCTCATATTACTTAGGACTGCATTTTGCCATTCAAGTAGTTTTTGAACGACTAAGTAGGCTTTTATCATTTCATTAGTCTTGCAATCATATCCAGGGACGGATCCAGGGTCCAAGTTCAACTAGAGTGACCGTCATTAACTGTGGGCCTTTGACCGACGACGATCGTGATAGTGAAAGGTTTTATTATTATTTAATTAAATAATATTAAAATCAATCAATATAAAGATACATGTTGTAAAAATACTTCCATCCTCAGGTACTCTGTACATCAATAATCACAATTCACAAATCAATATTTATCAAATCTCAATAATAACAACTCAAAAAAACAATATTTATCAAATCACAATAATCACAATCAATCCCATTAGCAATTAGTCAATGACCTATTACTATAGACAAGTAAGATAAGTGAAATAAATTACTACAATCACTTTTCACCATTTTTCTTTGATTAATCATATTGTTACTTGTAATATTTAATTTAATTTCTTCCAAAGATGCAACATTTTTCAACCTACAGATTCATTGTAACAAAAATAACGTTCCATCAAAAGGAAAATTATGTCATATCAATTTATGAAATCAAGCAACTCATATAATCAACAATCAACACTAATTACTCAACCTTATTATTGCTCGAGCAGAACCCATCAAACTAGATTGCCTTGAACCCATCCTATACCAACTTCCAGTACGTTGTACGCAAAAATTGCTTCTTCAGATCCCCCCTTCCATCTTCAACCTCTTCTCTGGAACTCATTTTGGCCTTATCCCGACTAAAATTCTATTCAAGAATGGATTATTGATTAATATATGCAATTCTATGAATCCAAAATCACTTTTTGGGGGGCATTATAAGATTTTCTTTACTGGGTACATTTGGGCTTTAGTTATTGGGCATTTGGGCTTTATTTACTAATTGAAAAAAAATAAGGAAGAAAGAAAGGAACCATCTTCTTCACCCGTTCAACCTGTGTTGCCTTGCCGCCGACTGCAACTTCTGAAATGAGTAGCTGAAGTGGATGAACTCCTGAAGACTCCGACAGTCTCACTGCAAAAAAACATTTGAGAACAGAAGTTTGGGTTGAAATTCAAATGCCAAAATTTCAGTACAAAAAAAAAAAATCAAAAACCGGATTGCCGGCGGATCCAGCTAGCGCGGCCGCGGGAGCTCGCCAGCGGCTGGATCCGTCCCTGGTCATACCCAATAAAATTGAAGTTTTCATTTTTTATTTCCAACAGTTGAATTTCTACGGTATGTTCGTTTGTCTTGGAGAGCCATAATTTCTATCCACCATTATATGCGAAAACGGGGGGAAAAAAAAAAGAATTGACGACCAGAACTGTGCCTTTTTGTGGTTATTTTGAGTTACCTTTGAGGAACTTATGTTGATATGAATTGAGGATTATTATATATGATTAGTTTTCTGTAAGAAGTGGGGAAGTTTGTCATATATTGGTTATTATGTTAGCGATGGTGGGCCTGCTAACATTTGCAGTGCAAGGGTTTTTGTTGGTGTATCACATATGTCATTGCTAGATCAGAACTCCCTTACTGTGATGAAAACGAGCTGCTTTAAAAAATATGATTTTCACTCAAGACCTTTTTGTTTTGATAGATTTGATTTTTCTTTTACTTTGGGCGAGGGCACTTAATCGTGATTAATTTTTTTGTTGTGAGAGTTCACTGTTTGTTTGCTGGTTCCAGCTTTATGATGTATATCTCAAGTTTTTGGCAAATCTGTATAAATCATGACTTCACCTAACTTTATGTTGCAAATGATAGGTGCTGTATTATGATTCTGATATGGGTGGTGAACCCATGACTTTTACTGATGTCTTTCTGTACAGTCAGGCTTTGGAGGGCATCACCATATGCATGGTATGTGAATTTAGTTGTAATTATTCTAAGTACTATATTTTAGCATTTGTTCCTTCTAAATTGGGTTACATGCCATTCATGCATTGATGGGGTTCATCTTTTGTCTTAAGAGACATTTTTATGAATATGTTGCAGCATCAACATCTTGCCTGCATAATTAAGTTTAACATTAGACAGATCATAATTACTTGGATTTAATTTATTATATAATTACCATGTTAGATATATTTCTTTTCTGGATGGTCAATACTTACCATGTCTTTCAGCTATATGTTCTAACAAACACCCTTATGGATCAGAATGAAATTGTTACGGAGTTATTTTGGAACTGGAGGATAACTCTTTCCTTTTGTTCAGATTCTTGAAGCACCAAATGAAGATGAAGTTGCTCTGCTCCTTGAACTGTTTGGGTGAGCTGTTTCTCTATCTTATCTTAATGATGCATTTTTGTCACAGCTCTGCAATATTTTGTTTGGACTGATGCATGGGTGAAATACTATCCTCTTTGATCTCTCCACTATTATTGTGCACCTGCAGTATGTGTCTCATAGGAGGAAAGGAACTGCACAATGCAATAGTTAGCAGTATACAGGATCTTGCCAAATCTTTTTCAAGCTATGAAGATGAAGTATTGGTAAGTGTCAACAAATTTATTTTTTGGGTACTGTGTAATAAACAAATGCTGTGCCATTTTGTGGGTTCCACTGGTAATTTGTGATGGTGAAATCAATGTCATGAAATTGTTGGCAATAAAAGCTAGAAAATCTGTGGACATTTTCCATTACTGCTTAAATTGTATTCCAACATTGCATGTTCTCAAGCACTCCAAGGAGATCAGGAGAAAGGGTGGAGGAAGGGGGTGGTGGTGTATGTGTGCTGTGTCCATGTTTGATTATATGTTCAGATAACTTTGACATGAAAGGGTGAGCTATGAACGCTGCAGTTATTGATTCTGAGAAATGAGAAACACACAGAATAAACCTTGGTGCGTCTAACAGTTTAGGTGGATGTAGTGATGGAAAACTTATTTTTAATGCAATCATTGGTTAAATAGTAATACACATGGGTGCATTTGAAAAGGTTTTCTGTGCTTGCATTTTCTATGCCTTGAAGTTGCCTTTGTTATCATTTGAAATCTTAAGCTAGGTTAAGTAGCTGACGATTGAAGTATCCATTGAGCAGGCAAAGCGTGAGGAATTGCTTCACTTTGCAGAAGGAGCCATCACAGGATTGAAAGTCAATGCTGATATTTGGAGGTATTCATAAATATCCACTTTCCTTCAACTTTTTCTACATCGTGTATAACTTGACCTATGTGACAAATTTGGTATAATTTTAATTTGGGGACACTATCATGTTGTGGATCCCTAAATTAATTGAAATGTATGCTGTATTACAAGAGAAAAACTCATTTTCTCAATAGTTTTAGGAAGGCATTTTGTGACGTCAAACGTAAAAATAAAATACGTATAATCTTTTTGAAGTAGATCATATATTTCTACTAGATTTGTAAATGGAATTAAATATATATTTGCTTGCTCATGGAATTAGTGGTTCTTATTTTATTATGATATGAGATAAATGTCTATTTCAAATACTACTTGCTGCTTGATCTTCTTTGTAATGTATCTGACCAACAAATGCAAGAATGTTTCTAAACATGAGAGCATCACTCTCCCCATTAATACCAGTTGATAGTTCCATAAGTTTTGCACGTGTCAGGGGACAAACAGGGTAATACTCCTGCTTACCCAAGTCAAGTTTCTTACTTCTATTGTAATCTATGTTCTCTGCACAGAATTGATGCTGAGGTTTCCAAATTGAAGAAAAAACTTGCTGAACTGAATTCATCAAATAATCTTGCTGGGAATGGTCATGAAACAAACATTCAAGATAATGCAATTCCAACATTGGAGGTAAACCGGCTTTTTCCCACCCATTTTCTTTTATTAATTTTTTTTTTTTTTTTTTTGGTTGCATTTTTATTCTTGATTAGTTTATTGTGACTGCAGTAAATTATTACTGGCGTAATATAAGTATAGGAAGTTTTTCATTTTTTTATTGATATAAGCACTCATTGCCGTTTCTTCTAATTTTTGTTTTCTCCCTTGAATTATACTGATGACTCCTTGCACGCTCCTTAATTGTTCCAAATATGATTACTCGAGAGCTTACAATGTACTGTCTATTGTCTATTTCATTTCTTAGAAAAAGAAAATGGCATGATCTGTACATCTGTATTCTCAGAATTGGGATATAGATAATTTCCATAATATTTGGTCCACAATGACTATTTTAACCTCATTTCAATTTAACACCTCATATCACAGCAATTCATTTACTTTTTCCTTAAAAATTAGCGGCTGTAGTAGAATGTAAGATATCGTCCTGCTTGTTTATGAACTGAATATGAACTCTGGCTATGCATGTGAATCTTAGCGCCCCTACTAAATGACTGAAACTAGTAGCGCCCCTACTAAATCACTGAACCTAATAATCCCCCTATTAAATGACTGAACCTAATCTGTGTACCCTCTAGTTCTTGTTTAAGACAATCTGCATAAGATAACTTTTCCCCCACATCATCAAGTAAATCTCTGCATGTTAAAGAGATGTAGCATAATTTAGAACGAAAATATTTGGATTAGAAAATGATGACATGAAGGAAAAGTTGGATCTCTTATGACCATTGACCAACATAGAAGACATCTCACAATAAGCCGAAATATGATTTATAATGAAACTGTTGAATTTTCTATTTTAAAGCAATCCAGTCAGTCTGTTTAACTAGCATGAGGCTGAGGGATACTATTGGCAACTGCAAAGTGCTGTTTACCAACTAGAACGATTCTTGACCCTATGAAGCAAGGAAAGACTGATGAATTAGATTCTTCGCATGATATTTAAAGTCATTTTTAAAAACCATGTCCACAGTTTCAGAATGTAAGGCCCCCGTTCTCTTTGCTGTTTTGAGCCCGTTTTGAGTTTTCGATTTTTGGAAATATCGAAAACGCGTTCACTTTGCCCATTTTCAGAAACGAGTTTTCCAAAACACCAAAAAAAATTACAAAGGAAACTCAAAAAACGAGTTTATTACGTTTTGGATATTTTGTGTTAAAAAGTCCAAAACGACTAAAACGCGCATTTTGAATTTTTTTTTTTTTTTTTTTTGTAAATGTGAGACACTTCATTCACTTAAAATTCTTATATTATTTTGCCATTATATATAGATCCATGTTAATATTTTTTTTTTGTAATTTTTTATTTATTATTATTATTATTTTTAAATGTGAGACACTTCTTTCACTTGAAGTTCTTCTGTTATTTTGTCATTATATATAGATCCATGTTAAGATTTTTTTTTTTTTTTTTGTAAATTATTATTATTATTTTTTTGTAAAAGTGAGAGATACTTCCTTCACTTGAAGTTCTTATGTTATTTTGTCATTATATATAGATCATGTTAAGATTTTTTTTTGTAAAAGTGAGACACTTCATTCACTTGAAGTTCTTATATTATTTTGTCATTATATATAGATCTATTTTAAGATTTTTATTTTATTTTATTTATTTATTTATTATTTTTTTTTTGGTAAAAGTGAGACACTTCTTTCACCTGAAGTTCTTATGTTATTTTTTCATTATATAGATCCATGTTAAAAAAAAAAAAAAAATTCTTTTTGTAATTTTTTATTTTTTATTATTATTATTATTTTTTGTAAATGTGAGACACTTCCTTCACTTGAAATTCTTATATTATTTTGTCATTATATATAGATTCATGTTAAGATTTTGTTGGCATGTGGTTAAATTTTTGTTTAGCTGAAACAATATTAATGATGAATTTATTGACATAGAGAACTAACTGATTTATTAACATTAAAATTAATGATATTCAACAAATCAATCATTTTTTACATATAAAAAATTACAAAATAAATACATCAAAAAATTACAAAGTAAACGCATTTTTCAGTTTTCTATTTTTGAAAACAGTTTTCCAAAATCACAAAGAGAACATGTTTTCAACAATCCCAAAACAAACAACCAAAATTCAAAATTCAAAACAAAATTCAAAACTCAAAATCCAAAATCGAAACACAAAGAGAACGGCCCCTAAAGTATGGCGACTCTGGCCTTTGGATTTTGTTCCTGGTTTCAGGCTCTGTTTAGTTTGTTGTGTGATTACACTATTTAATGCCAAATTATACATAAAGAGAACTTCATCGCGCAAGGCTATGCTAAAGTTTTAGTACCCTTTTAAATAATTTATCCTAAAGAATTAGAAGTTCTTGACCAACTCACTGCAATTTATTCTATGGAATTATTAGGACTGAATGTTCATAGTCAAATAATATCATTTTTCTATTAGGCTCTCAAAGAAGCACTTGCACATGTCCGAGTTTGTTCCAAGTTAGAAGGGTTTCTACTGAAGAAAAAGGCTATTAAATATGGAGACACAGCTGAAATTCATGCGCAGAAGGTATATTACTCCCACTTCATGTATTATCTTAATCGATGGCTGTGTCAATGTGCTGGCAGCACTAAAACTCTAATGTGCATAGGTAAAGCCTTATTGAAACTGGCCCATCAGAGATGTATTATTGAATTTTTTTCTGATACAGTTAATGTGTATTTAATAGTGTTGGAGTACAGCATTATACTTTAGTTTCAGGACTCTGTTAATCACACTCTATTTGACTTTCTGTTCTTCATTTTCCTTTTTGTAATAGTTTTTATTTTTATTTTTTTTAAAGTTTTGCATCCAATAGCAAATGAATGTTCTCTATTTGTTGCTTCACCTTGTTATTTGGTATAACCTTTAACTTCCTGCATGGAGCATAATTAGCAGGGGATGTTTCTCTCAGAATTTTCACATTATTCTTGATAGCTTTGAGGTCTTTATGCCTAAATTTTCCTTTTTAACATAAACAGGTTGATAAGTTGAAAGTTTTGTCAGAATCTCTTTTGAGCTCCTCCTCAAAAGCTGAGAAGCGAATCTCAGATAACAGGTACTAAACTGCATATTAAAAAAATTATGTAAGTCAACCTCCTTTTGTTAATTTAAGTCCAAGAATAAGATGTTTATAATGATTTGATCTCCATTTTTATCTTCATGCATTCACTTTTTTAAGACCTTCCAGTCACCTATATTCATTCACTTCCTTTGGAAGGCATCTGCCATTTGAAGCTTTATGTGACTTCAACCTTCTTTGCCTGCTCATTGACAGTGGTTCTTATTGAGAATGGTGACTTATTTGTGTTGTATTTATCTATTTTCTTAATTTTTTTAGAGCTCAGAAAGAAGAGGCATTAAAGTTTCGTGTGAGCAAAGCAAGCGAAGTTAGTGAAACAGAAAAGGTATCTTCCCACCGAATTTGTTATTTTTGGCTTTGTAGGCAGATGAATCTCTAAAATTAAAACAAAGTATATTTCTTTGATTTTAGATTCTAAGCTACACATGTAAGACCAGTTTTTGGAGTGTATTATGAATGAACTGATATACAAAAGAATGTCTTTTACTTACCTCCGATTTCACTGATATTAAAGTGAAAAAAAATGATGCATTCGGACTCGGGGGGTATAATCAACCTGACTCATCGGATGTTTGTCTGACATATAGGATACAATCTATCATGATACGGTCGTATGAGTTAATTAGATCTGATGTTTTTGTTTTTATTTGATCTTGTGTGGCATATCTAGCTGACGCATATCCAGCTGACATAGAAATTCTCTCACAAGTTCTCAAACCTGCTCATGTTAAAGGGGAAAAGAAAACGAGGTTCCTGGCTTGTGTCTTATATATAAAGAACAAAGTACCATGAATGAAAAGAATGACTAAATGACAGAATCCTGCCAAGCAGTGGTCTATGCAAAAATTGCCTAATGATATTTTAAAATTAAGCGCAAAATTTGGCCTTTGGAGTGGTAAAAGAAGAAAGAAATAAATGAAATTTACTTTGGGTAAGAAAGTATTGACACAATATGCATTACCATGATTTTTAGTCATGGAGTATGTTGCACTACTTCCTGTCTGTGATCAGGTTTTTTAATTATATTATGTTTCTTTGAAAGCTTTCGCCTCAGTTCTTTAACGCAATCATTACAATTTATAAACCAATTTATAAACACAAATTCTCAAACCACTTTTTAACCACACACATTTTCTCTTTCCACTTTTTAATCACACATTTTACTCAAAAATATAAATAAATCAATTTATAAATGCTATAGTGTTCTTATAATATTCATTGGCAACAATACGAGTTCGGAATTTTTAATTCTTTGATTTTATTTTTTCGTAACTTTCCTACATGTTTGTGTTAACCTTATTATTTCTATGATCCAGATGGAGATTGATTATTGGGTTTTGAAGTTAGAGGTTGCTCTGATTTGCAGTCAAGGACGTAAATGTCGTATATTTTAATGCAGGCTAAATAGGTTTCCAATAAGGAAAGTTCTAGAGAAAAACCTTGAAATTAGAAGCAAGATATATATGATAAAATTCTATATTTTTAATTAAATTAAAGTTAGCCTTCTGGGACAATGCATAGACTTTTATACTAAAAAACAATGACTTCTAGGCTTTAGAGGTGACTCTTAGAGACATCAATTTAATGCATAATAATTTAAAATAGGAAATAAAGCTGACTTTCTTGACCCTATGACTTTCAAAACATAACTAACTTGAACAAAGACTTAAACAATGACTCTTTGATTCCTTTGACTCTTTAATTAAGACAAATAGTAATTTGGGTCATATTTATATTTCTGATGTTCAAAAAAAGGTTTATTATCTGCAAGTGCGTGTTTCCATGAAAGGAGCAATGTTAAATTTGCCACTGTTTATTCCAAGCAAATGCAATACTGTCTCAAAATCATTCTTTTTTCCAGGAACTAACAGCTGAGGTTTCAGGTCTTGAGAAACAAAGAGATGAACTTGAAGCTGAACTTAAGA
Organism: Ligustrum vulgare; assembly: GCA_963555705.1. Classification (NCBI taxonomy): domain Eukaryota; kingdom Viridiplantae; phylum Streptophyta; class Magnoliopsida; order Lamiales; family Oleaceae; genus Ligustrum; species Ligustrum vulgare. The sequence goes on from OY743171.1 coordinate 54,327,058, forward strand.
AGGTACTATCCTCTGAGCTAAATAAAATATAGAACACACTTGGAAAAAATTTCCCAAGTATATGTCCTCACAGGTAATATTTTATTCTCTAATATGCTTGTGCACTTGCAAAGGCACTTCTTCTGGTGCCTTAAGTGTTCTGAGAAGTTAATGCAAAAACGCACTGGGATTAGTAACATTTCCATACCTTGTGATGAAGCACTTGCTCACTTGATTTACAAGTGAGATGTGCTTAGCTTGACGAACAAAAAGATAGTAGCTGAATAGGAATCAATGACACTTCTGAATTATAGTAGTTACCTGATTTTCAATGAATTGGTTCAGAAAGATCAATGATCCTGAATGACTTCAATTTCAAACTGCAGTTGCATTCAGTGATTCACCTGGTTAAGTTTCTGCTTCTTTCTGCAATTCAAGTTGATCTCTTTGGTTTAGAAGTTGTTTCTTAGAAGAACTACATATTGTTGCTTGTCATTCTGGCAAGCTGGCATTTCCCTCCTTTGGGGTAGTGAGTGGCGGGGTTGAGGTGTTGATGAAGTATGTATAAGAGCTTGTCAGTTAACAGTTTTAATACTAGCTTGGCAAACAGGGTAGTACAATTTTTTATTTTCTTTTACAAATGGTGATATTGCTAGGATCTTTGTTGCTTCTGAGTCTGACTTCTGCAAATTGAGAGAAACTTGTGAATGATTTGCATTTGAAATTTTTGGCAATGATTGTTGTCATATCCAAGCATTAATGCATAAGTTTTTAAGTTTCTTTTCAATAACATGTTTTAATTGTGCCTGACCTTTGATTGCATTCAATGGGAAATATCTAATTAGGTGACTATCTCCTTGACTGCTGCACAAGCCCGTCTTCATAATATGAGGGAAGAAAGAGACCAATTCTATGAAGCTAATGATCAGATTGTTTCCCATTTAAAAACTAGGGTCTGTTCAAGTTTTCCGTTAGTTACTTATTTTTTTCCCCTGCATTACTAAGTTGCTACTAAATATTACTTGCAGGCTATATATGTTTCTTAACTTTTTTTTTTTTTTTTTTGCATACAATGCCTGTACAACTTTATAGGAAGACGAGTTGTCGAAATCCATTAATTCAAGCCGACTAGAAGCAGATGTTCTAAGCACTTGGATAAATTTTCTGGAAGATACTTGGTCTCTTCAGTGTTTACAGACAGAGACAAAAGAGAAGGAAACAGAGTATGTTAATGAACTTTAAAGTTATCCCCTGTGCATGGTTTCTCTTCCTAGATTTGACTATTCTTTTGAACTTTTGCTACCAATGTTTCAAAATTTCTCTTTTTATGCTTATAAGGTGAATCAGATTTTCGCAAGTTATCAAAATATTTCAAGTTCGTGCCGTAGCTAATTTACTGGTTTATATTTTTCAAGTGATGAATTGCAGACACATGAAGGCTACTTTTTAAATTTGGTTATTGAACTGCTTTCGGCTTATGAGGTGCTTATTTGACTTCCCCATCAGAATGACATTTTCTATACATAGAATCTTCCTTCTCATTCTTATGAATGGCCTTGTGAACTCTCTCATTTATGATTACCTTTTTTTGTTCAAAATATATGATGCAGAATGAGTTGAGACCCTGTATTGATCGCATTGAAAAATACGTGGAGAATTTGAAGAGTTTAACCGAAGGGTATTTCTTTTTTTTGCATTGTTTACAATATTTCTACTTGGCAGAACACCTAAAATTTTAAAAATTGTATTACAGGTCAGCACTGGCTTCTAACATGGAAAATGATTATTCTAAAATACTGAACCCAAGGAGAAGTCTTGAGGAGGAATACCTAAACTATGAAGCTAAGGTAAAAACAATTACCTAATGCTTATAGGATATGAGGTCACTGTTCTGTTGCAATATAGTTCATAAATTGTCTTAAGTTTTACATACGTTGATGTGCTGAGGAGCTGTACCTAATTAGTTATAGCCAAATTAATGCCCCTCTGTTCACCTCGTCTCCTCCTAGGGAAAAAAAAAGTAGTTAATCATTTATTTTAGTCATTTTGCTGCTATTTTTCATATTATCAAGTCTGGCTTGATTAGTATCCTAGGAGGACTCTGGCATGTTTACATAAAAGAAAATGAGATTGTCATTTATTTTCTATACAGATAGTAACGACTTTCAGCGTAGTGGACAACATGAAAGAGCAGTTCTATGCTCAACAAGGAACAGTCTCCAGGTTTGATTACCTGAACTTGTATATTTTATTATTAGTAAAAATACCGAGACTGGCATCAAACTTATCGGAAATTTGATTACTGCTCGAGTTCATTCAGCAAAGATGATCCAAAGGTGAAAGAGCTATTTGACAAAATTGCCAAGATAAGAGAGGAATTTGAATCTATAGAGAGACCAAATCTAGAAATTGAGAATCCCCCTCCGCGGGCAGATGCATCATCTGGTGAGAAGCTGCAGGAAACTGTTGCACAGTCCTTGGAATCAGCTGCAGAGGCATCTGAAGCCGGGAAAGATAGGCACCCTGACCAACCCAGCACCAAGTCTGAGCAGGTGCTCGACCCTGAAGCAGAATTGGCAAAGCTGGAGTCTGAATTTGGCAAGTCAAACAGGGATTACTCTACAGAAGAAATTAATGACTGGGAATTCGATGAGCTCGGAAAAGAGTTGAGATCTGATGATTCATCGGGGAAATAGATAGAAACAAACAATCAAGATGGACAAATGTTGTATCAAATCCTAAACAATTAGCAAGTTGAATTTGTGCACGATCTAGTAGATCTCAAGGCTTATTTTGTCCTTGGAGTTCACTATATATGCTTGTTCAAGTCCATTTTATTTATTCTTGTGTAAATCCTTAATAAATTATACTATGTGAACTTGTTTCAATTGCACAATATCTTGAATTTACGACTCCACATGTAAATGCTTTGGTTAACCACGATTCACCTGTAATTATGTTCAAGTTGTTGATATTATACGTGCATTGTACTACTCTACGTAGAGATCAAACTTTAAAGTTCTTGTTTGGTTTTTATTAAAAAAATTTCTTTTTTCTACGGTGCTCAATGTCAACTATTCATTAAATTTCAACCATTCATTAAAAGTCAAGTCCACAATATTTGACTCTTCAATCAAATTTCAACCATTCATTCTCTTAAAAATCACTATTCATTTCAAAAAAACTCTTTTTAAACAATATCAAACACACTAATTATGCCTAGAAGAGGTTTAGACGTAAGAAAAAGTTTTGTTATTTTTAATACTATTTTAAATTTTTAATCATTCTAAAAATAATGCAAAAAAACCATCTAAAATTATAAAATATGAAATGGGAGTAAGCCTTCACTATTGTGTTCTAGTTCCTGTCTATCTCTATCTATTCAAATTTCTCCTCTTTGCTTCTTTTGTTTGAAATAGGACCACTGACCCATTCCCATAATACAGAATGAACTATTCCTTCCATTTTGTGAGAGTTGAAAAGTACTATCCCTTCTATACATCTCCCTTTCTCAATTCATTAATTTCAACAAGCACAAATTCCACTCGTCCAAAAATTTTGCACTATTCATCCTACTAAAAACGAACAATATGATGTAATGGATGGTCAGGCTCAAGAGAACCTCTTCACCCCTTTATTAATTCTTATGAATAGTCAATTATATTTTTTTCAAGTTTGTTATCACTGTTTTGTTATCGTGTTTTCATTTTTGAGTTTTGTAAAGATAAAAACATTTAAAAACTTAAATTAAAGTCAAATATAAGGCTTTTAAAAAGAGGGGAAAAAAAATATGAAAATTATAAAGTCCATCTAGACGAGCATTAACCAAACGTGAAGTTTTTTTCAGGCTTCGCATTGAGACCTCATAGACGAGCTTTTTAAAACACTGATAGTATCGAAAGAGATTGCACTATATATAAATTAGGTTATTTTGAAAGAAAAAAATCCATAAAATATAACCAGTCTTTTTTTTTTTTTTTTTTTGGGAGATAAAAGTGCACAAAAGTTACTCTTACTCAATTTATTTTTATTTGGTTTAGCAGAACCTGCATGATGATAAAAGAAAGGAAGGCGTCATGCTTTACAAGAAGGGTAAACTAGAGCGAGTCGCAGGTGGGGTTTCTATTTCGTGTTGATGCCAATTGAATAAAACCAATTTTTTTCCAAATTGGATTATAGAATCTAAAATTTGTTCGTCTTTACAAGGGAATCATGATTGTGCAGGGGCTCCATTGCCCTGTATTGAAGGGTACAAAAAATGGTGGAAACTTATTAGCTTAAAAATGACTTATCAAAGGTATTGTTTGAAAAGAATCAATTATTGGATATTGTCGAGTGTAGTTTTCTATTCTGGTGCTGGTGGGATACCTGGCAATGAAGGCCCCTCTCATCAAATTGGAAACCCTATTTGCTGCTCATGTTTCAAGTTTTCAACCCAGCAAATGAGCCATAAAACCCAGATTTTCTGGTGTGGGTCACCATATATGTGGTTATAATTTCTTTTCTTTCTACAGTTGGAAAGGATTGTTCATTTGTTTGTGGGTTTGGCCTTTGGTATTGTCAAAGACACAAATTGTGCTTTGATAATGAACTTGATTGGATTGGTAAAATCACAACAAATTGACCATTATTCTTGTCATATACTTGAGAATAACGCTACTTGTACATAGTGACTTACAGCTTGGGTTACAGATCCAACGCTTGGCATTCATTCGTTTTTTTATCCGTCACATGAGCTCCAAAATCGACGACTATAAATCTGTCAACACAGATTAGTAATCTAATCTGGATAAAAGCATTTATACAAATGGTTTTTTCCTATACTTGAATCATTTATTAATCATTCCATTCAATACATTTGTTGGATATTATTAAACTTGTACATAGTGGTTTAGAGCTTGGGTTACGGATTCAACGCTTGGCATTCATTCGTTCTTTTATTTATCACATGAGCTCCAAAATCAACGACTATAAATTCGCCAACACAGATCAGTAACCTAATCCGTATAAAAGTATCTGTACAAATGGTTTTTTCCTATACTTGAATCATTTTTTAGTCATTCCATTCAATACATTCAATACGTTGTTGGATATTATTAAACCTATAGCAAGATTAACATATCGAGTTTTAGACGAACGCTATCTTGCCGAAATTAGATAATTATTATATTATGGTTAATCATCTGATTCCCACGTTCCAAAAGATGAACAATATTTTAAGCTAAAGTTTTTGACAAACTTAGATAAATATGCACACGAATTGACATGACAATTAAAGTGAGAAAAAACGAGTCCAGGAATCCAGTAAAAGAGCTGAACTTGGAAGTAATTATATATTATTATTCACCAAATCCAAGTGTTGTAGGCAGTAAAATACATTAGTTTTATTTTATTTTTGCAATATTTAATGATCCCTAAAAGTTAAAAAGACAAGTGCAGTGGTTTCAAATTAAAGTATGATCAGGTGTGTGAATGCCCCTTAAAAGAAACAAGAGCCATAAAGTTCTTTAATCTTTGTATTAGTTAGGTTGTAAATTTAATATGCGATTAGGGGAAAGTTGGCTTTGTTTCCTTCACTTCCAAGGTTGAGAAAAAGTAAGATTTTATTAGCTGACAAAAAGTTACTTATAAGTAACTTTTAAATTAAACCAAATGTAGAATAACTTATTATCATTATTTGAGTATTTAACTTTTTTAATATCAGCCTGAAAACCTGGTTCAAATTGCATACAACTTTGAGTTTACCAATAAAAAAAAATGATGAATAAAAATGGAAAAATGATGAAATATTTAGTGGTATCAGCTCAAATGCATTAATGGTGCTCGAGGTGAATTGAATTCATATTTCCTTATAAAATGCGACCATGACCATGAAACAACTTTTTATGTTATAAGGAAATTGATCTCTAGATTGCTTTATGTTTTCTTGATTGAACTTGTTGGACATGACTAAATTTTATTTATTTTATTTCCTTGCAATGAAATAGGACTTTGATTGATTAAATTCACTCGATAGAATCTTATCAAAATAGGGTTAGGGGGAAAAATAAAATCTATTATCATTATTCGAACGCACCAACTAGTTGAGAAATTGCCCTAAATGCTAAGAAACTATTGACTATATGCTTAACACATTTAAGTTGAAGTGTGCTTTGAATCAACGTCGTATTTAATCATATACATTCTAAGATGTTCCATCTCAAAAGTTTTCTTCGAATCTTTTTGGAAAAACATCATTGAGTGCTCAAACTTTCTTATAACATTGAGATCGAACATTAACATGTCTTAGTGAGATAATTCGGGGATGTATTGATTCTTGAGAACATTGTCTACTTAGCAAAATTGAGCATTAGTATTGTGCGGGGTAATACTTTGTTGGCACTTTCAGTAAGTGGACTCGACAATACTAAACAATATTAAGAAACAAAATTGAAACAAAAATTTTAGTAGACAACATGTCCTACAGGCTACATGGATGAGTGGAGGCAGGGCAAAGACAAAATTTCCTGATCTTCTGTTTTCACATTTCTCATTCACATGTTTTTAAATGATGCTCTTCCCCTCCATTTCCTCCTCAAACCTCACCTTCCACTACGTGTATCTGTGTGTATAAATTCTCTAGAGAGAATATGGATGCAAATGAAAGCTATATTGACATGGAAGTTGGTTCATTACCCACCATTTTTTCACCTTCACACCACAGAGAATTCGAGTTCCAAAGTTTTTCGTGCTCTTCTGGTCGAGACACCACCACTTCTCCAGCGGACGAGCTCTTCTACAAAGGAAAACTCCTCCCCCTCCACCTCCCGCCCCGCCTCCAAATGGTGGAGAAAATCTTAGAGAATAGTTATTCCTCCACCACTTTTGATCCATTACAAGAATCTTTATTCAGCACTCCATCATTCACTCCTGCGTCCAATACTCCGTTCACTTCGTGCAATATTTCTCCAGCTGATTCTTCCCAAGTTAGCAGAGAACTGAACCCGAATGAATATTTTCTTGAGTACTCGACCGATCAATCAAGCACTTATGTGAGTTCTGCTATTAGTCCAAGCCCTTATATGCTATTTCTTGTTTCTATCTTTAATGATGTGAGATTTTATCCTTTAAAACCTGAGATACTCGAACATGGTCGCTTCATGTTTACATGTTGCTTCATTATGTGATTGTGTTTATCTCAACAGGTTTTCGAGGAAGAACCGGCCGGTTCGAACACGAGCAAATCTTGGACAAAACCTCTAAAACTTATAAAGCAATCCACACTTGGATCCAAACTCAAAGCTTCCCGGGCTTACCTAAAATCTCTGTTCACTAAATCCAGTTGCTCAGTTGAGTCCTCAAGAAATATTGTTTATGAAGGATCAATTTCAAAGGCCAAAGAATGTGCATTTCAACATTCCAGAACCTCTAAAAATGTCCCATTTGGGCAAATTCAAACAAAATGTCACAGAAGATCATTTTCAGGAGCCATAAAGAGAGTATCAAAGGCTAAATCTTCATCGTCTGATTCTTCGAATTCAGGTTCGAGTTCGACGGATTCAAATGGATTTCAGGAGATGAAGTTTATGAAAAGAAGTATAAGTGGAAAATCAGAACTGGAGAATTCAATTCAGGCAGCCATTGCACATTGTAAAAGGTCTAATCAGCAAGAGATTTGTTCAAGAAAGACTGGTAGTGATCTTGGGTTTTGTTCAATAACTGCTCCAAGAGTGATTAGTGATGACCAAGAAAGACCAGAGCTTTGCAGGGGTTGATGAAGACGATGATCGTAGGGAGGATTAAACGGCAATAGATATTACTGTGCGTTCATAATTACTTAGTACCAAACATGCACGGAGTTTATTTTGCACTGTTTTCTGCCAAATTATAATGAGCATAGTAAAAACTCCGGAATATTTGTGCTGAAAATGTGTAGTTGATTTCAATTTCATTTAAAATAAGAGTTAGGTTGTTTGTTGATATTAAAAATGACTTTAGCCACACATTTGTAAATTAATCATTCTAATGTTGAATTTACAGCACAAATGTTCTGTCCAAACTGATACTCGTCATAGTTCAGTTCGTAACAATTAGATGATAACTAGAGTGTTCCATTACAAAATCGACGCTCAAATTCAGAAGAACGAAGTCATTACTAGATTAATATTTTGTGTTTAATTTGAATCTCATTTCATTTTTAAACATATGATTACCAGATTGAACCTGGGAGGATACCTATGAACCACCGAAATGGATCAAATTAAAGCTATAGTATACTATATCCCCACGGCATGGTACAACGATAAAATAGGAGAAGATTAACATGAGAATCGAATGTTTGAATCTGGACTCCTGAAAGACAACATAAAAATGCTGGAAGACAAGTTATTACTTAGAAACAGGGTTATGGTACCCCATGTAGCCCATTCGGGCTCTCGTTTGCACGACGTAAAGGGAGTTCATTGGAAGGATAATTGTCGCTTGAATGTCTACTCCAAATGTGCATAAAATATATCGACATCTGAATTTACATGGAAGGCGAACCAGGACAAATGTCGATCTCTTCAGGATTATTCGGGGCTAAGCTTGAATATCTGAATTATTTAAAAAAAAAAACTAGTGTACTTTAAATTGACTCTCCTCAGGATTATTCAGACGAAACTTAGATAATTGGATAAATGAAAATAACAATTAAAAAAAAAAAAAAAATTCTATTGTGTACCATAATTTGACTTAGTTTTCAATAAACTTGAAATCAAGCCACAAAATTCTTTTCTCTAATCAATCCCACATAGATATAAATATCATGAATGCCCCTCCTTTACTTCTAATCAAAGAATTTTAAAGATAATCATGGGGTGATTATAAAATAAAACCCTATCATAAAAGTAGACTTGGTCGATCAAAAATTGGATATTTAGCAACATATTCGAATACAATAATATTCTTATGAGCCCAAGTGGGCGGCCTATGAAACGGGTCACAATAAGAAAACTAAAATTACTAACCAACTCAATCTTTTTCACTGGTAGCACGACCACGAAAACACTTGGCAGCCTGTCTGCCTCTTGACGTCTCCACTTTTAAAGCAAAATGAATTCAAAATACAGCAGGTAAAAGAGATTTAGACAGGACAGCTTTCTCGTGGATTCGTTTTGTCCCAAGTGGAATATACCCAACCTTAAACTACTGTAAATCTGTCAGCCAGATATTTGACAAAATTGATGATAAAAAAGAAGCCTCTAAAAAGATCATTTGATGATGTTCAGCACTAAAGGGTACTGATAACCATATAACAAGAAACTCTATCCCCACCCAACTTCAACAATTGTCCACAAAAAGGAACTGCACTAGTTAAATGCCTAACAAAGTGCCCTTTTTTTTTTTTTTTTACTTTCTTACGAGGAGATGTAGCAATCAATCGAACAGAGAAATAATGATTCACAAGAAAATCGATTTTATATTCATCAAGAATAATATTTAAAGCAAAATAAACTATATCAGATAGTTAAACACGCCATGTAGTTAATAAGATCACTCGAGTTCCAAGAGAGTCGACCTAGGTGGTAAGAACTTGTAGAGAGCTTGAAGTAGTAAACAAAAGAATTATCATATATGTCAAGTCTTAATCGCTCCTTCGACGAGAAGGTTCATTTTTAAAGAAATATACAACCGAAAATCCCGGTCAACCCATGACCGGTTCAACTAGCTGATCTGGTTATAAGGTCTTTAAGTTGTACCTGGTTCCCAGTTTTTTCGGTTGAACCAGCTTGATTGGTTCTTACTTCTTACAACACCTATTTACTGTGACAAATTCGTCATGAAATTTCCTTTTATGCACTGGATGCTATTTCGAAAACCAACCCATATCTCCCTTCAGTTTGCATTGCCTTCCATTAGAGAGCATAAACCCGGTTAATATCTGAGTTCGAAAACTCGGAGTGAATCCATGAGACGGAGCCACTCCGAGCATGCCTTTCCCTCTTTCTTATTAATCGTGTCCTCTTCGACTTGACCACGTAATAAGTCATGGTTCCAAGAACAGCACCCATTATGACTCCTCCGACAACGGTAACCAATATTGCAGCCCACTCATATTTCCGTCCAACCACTATATAAGACGAAGCCATGAATGCCAGTGAAGTACAGACAGAAGCCAACCACATCAGTTTGTTAATAACTTCTACTACACGTCTTTCAGCCTTCGTCTCGCCTCTAACCAATGTAATTTGAACTACGACAACAGCAAGTGATGTAAAAAGTGCAATGGCATTGAAGATGAAGAAGATTTTAAAAGCAGCACTGTGCACAACCACGGCCGTCCCATCATCTTTATCCCCGCCAGGAACTGTAAAAATTGCAGCAAAGGCGACTGTAGCAAAGAGCACAGCCACCAGAGTCACTGAGTTGGTGGCATTGTTAATCCCTTCCCGATGAAGTTTCCGCAGTTCTTTAGCAATTCCATAGACATTTTTGTTTGTTCTCTTAGTTTGCTCGAGCTGGAAATGGACATCTTTCTTGATTTGAGTCACGGTTTTCCGTAACTCATCCCTCGGTTGGTTCAACTCATTGGCTCTAACAGCACCATAACGACAAAGGCATTCCTTTATGTCCGAAGATTCTTCAGAGAGGGGAAGTTCTTCGGCAATGTCGAGAGCCGTTTTGTGATCTCTGGTCAGTGCGTTGACATGCGTATCAAGCAAGCGTAATAACTCGTTAACTATCTGCATGGGGAAAAAATTTCCAACATTATTACGTTAACTTGTGTTTCAAAATTGTCAAAGTAGGCAGAAAGGAGAAATGTCTAATACCAATTGTTAGATAAACAGAAAAAACAATGGTAAATTATTAACAATTCAAGGAAATGTCTAATACCAATTCCTGCTATTATAAAATATTAGCACAAAAGCGATATAGCTATACAATAATAGATTTTTTTTCATATGCATATTCCAGGATTCCTAAAAATACAAAATGAGAGGTTAATTGATTATTGACGTCTCCCGAAATTTTAGATGCATTTCTAGGTATAACATTGATCAAATATATTTGTCATATATAATTACTTAAGAGGATGAACAATAGCGTCAAAACAAACAATTTTATCATATAAATAACTATATATTTTCCAATTACATTAAAAAAAAAATCTAAAAATCTATCTTTTTCTACGTTTATACCAATTTGAGTGAAGAAAGATCATTTATATTTAATCAGTTCAGGTTTGATCATAGGTCCAGATCAGTAGTGGTCTAGTGGAACAAATCTTGTTTTTAGATTCAGAAATTAATCAGTTTTATTGAAAAGAATAAATGATAAAATCTACTTCACCAAGTTAATAATATTGCGCAAACAACATACGGAAAATTATTTTATTTTGTCCACTGAACATCTCACATATTTAATGCAGAATAACAAATTTCATGTACAGAAAGCTTCAAAATATTACATTATTTGCAAAGAAATGCCTACTGCTTTAACTTTCAAACCCCAAGTTTAACATTGTTAGTTATTCTCATTTTGATTGATTATTTTTTTGTAAATGTTAGTAGAAAAGTCTTGACTCATCAATGCATCACAATGATAAATTTGGTTTAAAGTAAGTTTCCTATACATCAAGTTAAATAAACGTACACATAAGAATAGAAACTAAAGCAGCATAACATACCTCGGCTCGCTTTTTTCTTGTGGCTACATGTAATGCCGTATTTCCAAATTTGTCAGGCAACATCACAATAGCTGCATCAGCCTCAAGGAGCAATCTTACAACCTCTGAGTTAACTCCTTTCACAGCCATATGCAATGCCGTTTGTCCTTTCTTGTCCGTCCTTCTAGCTAATTGAGGATCTTTATCGAGCAATGCCTTAACGATGTCCACATGCCCTTGCCTGACAGTTAAGTGCAATGCATTTTTTCCATTCGATCTTGAAACTTCTAGCAAGCTACAATCCTTTGACAACAATTCGTTAACTACAGCCATATGTCCTTTAGAAGCAGCAGTTACAAGAGGCGTAGCATTTGCAGGGCCGATTGTTTTAATCAGTCCAGGGTCATGATCTAACAATACTTGGACAATAGCTGCAATATAAGGGTACATTGTCAGTGTAGGTCAGTTATAAAAAATTTACTTGCTGTTATCAAATATGGTGCAGAAACGAAATCTGTTATCTACAAACTTTGTCAAGTGTTTTGAAGTTTGATTTAATCATTTATTCGTTTTGAAATGTGGTCAGATTTGAAGATTGAACAAGGAATTCGCAGAACAATGTTACATTATTTTCATGTGAACAAGTTGGTAGGACAGGTTGGTATAGACGCAAGGGATCTGAAAATTATAATCTCAATAATTAGTTCTGCGCAAGGGAACATTAGTGAAAAATACTGACATAGGAGAAAATAATTGCTTTGCCACAACATATGTACAGCGTGAATACACACACATATGCACGTGTTCGTAATATCTCCTGTTTAACCTTAAAAATGAAGCATAAACCACTAATTTTAAGCTACACGAAACAACTGGACTAATAACTGTAAAAAGGCTCGGTTTTTCCTAGAGAATGTTTTTCAACATGAACTCCCCAGACACTCCACCCACGCCCATGACTAATGAGAGTAATTATACTGGATGGTTTCCTCAAGATTCTATGCATCCAGACCGAAGACAGCCAGTGGATTATTACCTTATTTTACCATAACATGAAGGAATGTGTAAGTCAAAACAAGATCTCATCATACAGTAATTTAACACAATATACAACCAACGTAAATCCAGACTTCATCTCTTCAAAGAAAATAAATGGACTGTCTTAAACCAAGTTACTAGTGAAGATCAAAAATCATATAAACAAACCACAGAACATAAATAAGGAGCTCAATCGGAAATACTTCAAAATAAGATTTTTATTTTCGTTTTGAGAAAGGAATCGACAGGGCTTAGATAATCACCATGGTGTCCTTGACTCACAGCTATATGCAAAGGATCGAACATACAATGATTCTTCTTTGTCAGTGTTTCTTTATTTGCATACTTCAACAGTTCTCTTGCCACATCCATATGCCCTCTTTCTGCTGCAGCATATAATGCTGTCTCTCCTAACTCATTTACCTCATTCACAACTGCTGCCCTGATCTCTGCAACCTCCCGATCAAATTCCGCTCCGCTTAGTGTACTCACCATTTGTGAATCAATATCATCGAGTATCTGCTTCACTGCTGCAAGATCACCCTTTTGAGCAGCCAAATGAAGCTCCGTGTCATTGTGCGGGCCAGTCACCTTTTTTACATATTTCTTTTTTCCAGCTCGATCAATTTGCTTCCCTGAGTTCGATAGAACCAGAGCAGGTGCATCAGCCATGGATGGTGATTGTGACGGTGGTGTCTCAGCCAGCGGGTTTTGGCTTGGAATTCGTGTAACCAAACCTTTCTCCAAGTCTCCATTGCCCACTACGAATTCAGTTATTCTTTAAATCAATGACAAAGATATCATATGAAACCACAATACAATATACATATCATTCTAGGAAACATTGTAGAATGATATTATTTATCTTCATTTTTTGTACTAGTTTCCCAAAAAAATAATTGTGTGAGCATGATCAGCCATTATCGCATAGGACAGGCAATCCAGATTAAAAAGAGAAAACTGATGGGCAAGGATATTGTAAACTCCTCTTCATCTATGTGTTTTTTAGTAACGATTATCTCAAAAACAGGAAATCCTCGGTATCAAAACCAAATTCCGAAGTCCCACTCAAACTTAAGTATTTCCATATGCAAAAGAAGTTCAATTTTAAGGCAATTTCACTTTAAAACGGTATAATTATCTGCTCCTCGAAGTTCCACCATGTTCGGTTGTTTAAAGAAACAACTAAGTACTATAAAATCATTTCAGAAAAATATAAAGAACTTTGAATTTCTTAAAAATAAAATAAAACATCTGCGTTAAGAGTCTGGTATATCCGCAGCCCGAATTCGAGATTTGTATTAAAAAAACAACCATTTTTTGAGGAACAAATCATGGGTAATATCACATCACAACACACGACTTAAGTAGAACTAAGACTCAATAATTGGAAACTTATATGTTACTTACAAAATCAAGATTCCAATTCAAAGATAAATACATGCATATAGTAAAAAGGATAAATAGAGAATACCATCCTCAACGGTTGAAGACATGATTGAGAATCAAAATGGGTTTGGGAGAGAAGTAGAGTCTGAGATTTGTCGAATTCTTTTGCATTTATTTGTCTGTTGTGCTGTGCCATGTGAAGTTGCAAGGAAGGTGTTGGTTGTTGACGAGAACGGAAAAAGGGAAGTGAAAGGACAAAGGGCAAGCGTTAGGAAAGGGACGATGTTTAGCCGACTCTGAATGAAATGTTTTGCAATTTATTTATTTATTTATTTTTTATTTTTACCACTTGATTACCAAAATCTTCTATCTATCTTCTATAATAACTATATAATATATAAAAGGAGGATACTTGAAAATCTATCAATATATAAAAATAAAATCTTTACCAAAAGTAAACACACACTTTTCCTCCAAAATGTACTTACTAAATTTGAAAATATTTTGACAAAAACAGAAGAATTAAAAAATAAATAAAAAATGCTTGCATTTTGGAAAGTGTAATGATTACAAATTTGAAATACATTTTTGAGCACTAAATACATTTGTTCCCAAATAAAAAAAAAACACTGTTAAATTATATAAAAAATAATGATAGTTAAAAAATTTTGTTTGAAAATAAAGAATGTGATGTTTTCGAGGTAAAAATTAGTGATTGAAAAGTAGAGAGAAAAAATACGTGTGATTAAGAGTATGTTTGGTAGTGGTAAAAATTCCACACTTTTTCCTCAAATTTATTTTCAACAACACATCTATCTATATATAAAAATAAAGTCTTTACAAAAAATAAACACACACACACTTTCCCTCCAAAATGTACTTACTAAATTTGGAAATGTTTTGACAAAAACACAAGAATTAAAAAATAAATAAAAAATGCTTGCATTTTTGAAAGTGTAATGATTACAAATTTAAAATACATTTTTGAGCACTACATACATTTGTTCCAAAAAAAAAAACATTGTTAAATTATATAAATAATAATGATAGTTAAAAAATTTTTGTTTGAAAATAAAGAATGTGATTTTTCGAGGTAAAAATTAGTGATTGAAAATAGGAGAGAAAAAAAATGTGTGATTAAAAGTATGTTTGGTAGTGGTAAAATTTCCACACTTTTCCTCAAATTTATTTTCAACAACACATCTATCTATATATAAAAATAAAGTGTTTACCAAAAATAAACACACACACACACTTTCCCTCCAAAATGTACTTACAAAATTTTGAAATGTTTTGACAAAAACACAAGAATTAAAAAATAAATAAAAAATGCTTGCATTTTGGAAAGTGTAATGAATACAAATTTGGAATACATTTTTGAGCACTACATACATTTGTTCCCAAAAAAAAAAAAAAAAAAAAGCACTGTTAAATTATATAAAAAATAATGATAGTTAAAATTTTTTGTTTGAAAATAAAGAATGTGATGTTTTCGAGGTAAAAAATAGTGATTGAAAAGTGGAGAGAAAAAATACGTGTGATTAAGAGTATGTTTGGTAGTTGTAAAATTTCCACACTTTTCCTCAAATTTATTTTCAACAACACATCTATCTTATCTTATTATTATTATTATAAAGAAGGATAGTTGGTGAAGAAAATCCCGCTCAAATTTTTGTCAAGAATCCCGCCCAGCCTGATTGGGAAAGAGAGAGAGGTTGCAAAATTCCCGCCTATGTTTTTTGGGAGGAGAAAAAGAGTGAAATGATGATTGACATATAACATTTTTATATTTCTCTTTCATCATTGTTCGTTCCCAAGCAATAAACAATTATAAACAATTATTATAAATAAATAATAAACAATCTTATCTTATTATTATTATAAAGAAGGATAGTTGGGCCAAACTTTTCCCTCCCAAAATCTCCCGCCTAGCAAATCTCTGTACAAATAAAAAGGAAAAAAAGTCAGTTGAGGAAAAAAAAAGTCAATTCAAAGAGAAAAATTCAAAATGAATATCTGTACAAATCTTTCAGGATACGCAACTCATGACCACTCCACCACTCCACATTAAAAATTAATTTATTTTATTATTTTATTATAAAGAAGCTTAGTAGCCCAACTTTTCTTTCCCAAAATCTCACGTCTAGCAAATCTCTCCTCCAAAAAGAATCTGCCATGTTTGATGCGCATTAAAATACAATTTTTTTTCTCTTTCCTCATTCTGCTACAGTATTTTAATATATTAAAATCCTCCAAGTGTCAGTGCCTTTGTCAATGCTGTGCATCGGTCAGTGGATGTCGAGCCCTTCAATCTCGATTTTGCCCTCATTTGCCACTTGAAATTACCTATATTATTAATCCACCAGCCCGCCTAACCGAAGGGTAGAGCTGGGAGGAAAAAAAAAAATCTTACTTCATGGTAGTTCAAATTCTTATCAAAAGGAATTTTTTATTTTAATTTTGATCTTTACTTTTAGGGAATTGGTTTTTTTAGGGGTGAAATAAAAAAATTTATTTCAACAGCATTTTGAGACTTCCAATAGAAGCAACTCGCTGTACCACCTAGAAGAGAGTGCTCAGTCTTTTGAATTTTGAATTAAATGGAGCAGATTTTATTTTATTTTATTTATATTTATAAGATTTAGCCACTGTTGGTAAAAAAAAAACACCAAAAGTAGTGTCAATTCTTGGTTCCTACGCCTGCAGCAGATGAATATTTTGGATTATTGGTACAAAGTGGGTCCCAATATTGACTATTCAAGAATTGCATGATTTGACACAAATAATATTTTAATTCAAAAGTGGTAAGAATGGGAAATGAGAAAGAGAAACAAGTGCGTGTGGGTGCTCCTCCCAATTCATATTTAAATTTATATTCAAATCAAATATATCATATTTCTGACCAATTCACCCCTCCCAATAGTCTGAGCCAGTCTATGCTCGCCATTATACAATTTAAATTTACACATCTTTTTTGAAAAAGCTTTTTCCAAATATTATATTTGTGACAAAAACTGATTGACAGATCAGATATTTTACTCCCAAGAGAATGCGCCAGTCTGTGCACGCCGTTATATACAATTTAAATTTACACAGCTTTTTTGAAAAAGCTTTTTTCAAATATATCATATTTCTGACCAATTCACCCTCCCAAGAGTCTGCGACTGCGCCAGTCTATGCTCGCCATTATACAATTTAAATTTACAAAGCTTTTTTGAAAAAGCTTTTTTCAAAAATTATATTTGTGACAAAAACTGATTGACAGATCAGATATTTTACTTCCTCAAGCACGTTATCTATGCTAATGACTATATAAGAAAGCAACCTTCATTTTACAATTTATTCTCTTCAAAATTGAAAAACTGCAGGAAGCATTTTTTATTCCCTCATATTTGAAGAAACGCAGCGAAGGTAAACAAATCTGTTGTTCCATTTTTCTTAAATATGAAGGTAAACAAATCTGTTGTTCCATTTTTTATTCCCTCATATTTGCACAATTTTTGCTCATCCTTTTTTATTTTGTTTGTGATAGCGAGATGGCACCCGTGATTAACATGCTTTCAGACATCGAACCAACCAAAACACAGTGGGCATTTAAGGTTCACGTTGTACGACTATGGAAGAACCCAATTTTTGGAGACAATGCAGACATTTACAACTAGGAGATGGTTTTAATTGACATGAAGGTTTGTAATCACTTTTCTGTTTTTTTGTCTAAACAATATATGCAGTTCTTTTCATATGCGTTACAGAAATTCTGTTTTTGCATTAAGATATGTCAATATGTCTTTTTTTTTTTTTATTCAGTACAAAAATAAAAAGTTAGACAAATAAAAAACATGCAGCACTATAAAATATAAGCTCAATTGAAAACCTGTTTTTGTCTTAATGCATGTGGTTCTTTCCATTTTTTATTTTTTTTTATTCAGTGTAAAATAAAAAGCTAGGCAAATAACCATTTTGAGTTTGTGAAAAGTTAAAGTCTTCATTTGCCACTTGAAATTACCTATATTATTAATCCACCAGCCCGCCTAACCGAAGGGTAGCGCTGGGAGGAAAAAAAAATCTTACTTCATGGTAGTTCAAATTCTTATCAAAAGGAATTTTTTATTTTAATTTTGATCTTTACTTTTAGGGAATTGGTTTTTTTAGGGGTGAAATAAAAAAATTTATTTCAACAGCATTTTGAGATTTCCAATAGAAGCAACTCGCTGTACCACCTAGAAGAGAGTGCTCAGTCTTTTGAATTTTGAATTAAATGGAGCAGATTTTATTTTATTTTATTTATATTTATAAGATTTAGCCACTGTTGGAAAAAAAAAACACCAAAAGTAGTGTCAATTCTTGGTTCCTACGCCTGCAGCAGATGAATATTTTGGATTATTGGTACAAAGTGGGTCCCAATATTGACTATTCAAGAATTGCATGATTTGACACAAATAATATTTTAATTCAAAAGTGGTAAGAATGGGAAATGGGAAAGAGAAACAAGTGCGTGTGGGTGCTCCTCCCAATTCATATTTAAATTTATATTCAAATCAAATATATCATATTTCTGACCAATTCACCCCTCCCAATAGTCTGAGCCAGTCTATGCTCGCCGTTATACAATTTAAATTTACACATCTTTTTTGAAAAAGCTTTTTTCAAATATATCATATTTCTGACCAATTCACCCTCCCAAGAGTCTGCGACTGCGCCAGTCTATGCTCGCCATTATACAATTTAAATTTACACAGCTTTTTTGAAAAAGCTTTTTTCAAATATTATATTTGTGACAAAAACTGATTGACAGATCAGATATTTTACTTCCTCAAGCACGTTATCTATGCTAATGACTATATAAGAAAGCAACCTTCATTTTACAATTTATTCTCTTCAAAATTGAAAAACTGCAGGAAGCATTTTTTATTCCCTCATATTTGAAGAAACGCAGCGAAGGTAAACAAATCTGTTGTTCCATTTTTCTTAAATATGAAGGTAAACAAATCTGTTGTTCCATTTTTTATTCCCTCATATTTGCACAATTTTTGCTCATCCTTTTTTATTTTGTTTGTGATAGCGAGATGGCACCCGTGATTAACATGCTTTCAGACATCGAACCAACCAAAACACAGTGGGCATTTAAGGTTCACGTTGTACGACTATGGAAGAACCCAAGTTTTGGAGACAATGCAGACATTTACAGCTTGGAGATGGTTTTAATTGACATGAAGGTTTGTAATCACTTTTCTGTTTTTTTGTCTAAACAATATATGCAGTTCTTTTCATATGCGTTACAGAAATTCTGTTTTTGCATTAAGATGTCAATATGTCTTTTTTTTTTTTTTTTATTCAGTACAAAAATAAAAAGTTAGACAAATAAAAAACATGCAGCACTATAAAATATAAGCTCAATTGAAAACCTGTTTTTGTCTTAATGCATGTGGTTCTTTCCATTTTTTATTTATTTTTTATTCAGTGCAAAATAAAAAGCTAGGCAAATAACCATTTTGAGTTTGTGAAAAGTTAAAGTCTTCATGTTTGAAGGTATTGATAATTCACGTCTACTATGCAGAAAAAAATAACTCCCCTTCAAATCTGTGTACAAAACCAAATTATTAGAGACCAACTAAAATTATCAAGAAGCATGGATGAATCATATTCAGATTTTATACCAAAATGAAAAGTATATATTGCTTAACATGTAAAATATCAGTTTCTGCACACTAATACACATATAATGAAGTTGTGTTTGTGTCCTAATAAGTTTAAACTTATTATTATGCATTTACATTTAATTTAGAACAAAAAAAGTACTTATACATGTCCATTATTCAAAAATTTTATGACATAAAATAAATCCGTGCATCGCATGGGTGGATGGACTAGTCTTATTATTATTATAAAGAAGCTTAGTAGCCCAATTTTTTCCCTCCAAGTAATTCCCTCCAAAGATAAAATTTTGCCTCCCACAACCAAGATTTCCCTCTTCATTTTACTTTTGAATGTGTTCAAAAAATCTGACACAGTACATTAAATCAGACTAGACATCACTTTAAAGTGGTGAAATGATTAAAAAGAAATTTCACACTATAAAAAAATCAACTCTATTAAAAGTTTTTTATTTAAAGTGGTCTTCACTTTTCAAAAATCTGACACTAGACTGCATTTTTCAAAAATCTCAGACACTGCATTTAAAGTGGAGAAATGATTAAAAAGAAATTCCAACCAAACGCACTATAAAAAAATCAACTCTGTTAAAACTTTTTTATTTAAAGATAACTGCACTTTTCAAAAATCTGACACTCAGTCTGCATTTTTCAAAAATCTGAGACACTGCAATTAAAGTGGTCTGCATTTTTTTTAAAAAAAGATATGATGTGATTTGTCAAAATCTGAGACACTGCATTTAAAGTGGTCTGCATTTTTTTAAAAAAAAAGATCTGATGTGATTTGACAAAGCACTACAATACTTCCAAACAGATTTTTTTTTTTTTTTTTACCACCACAAGCAATCAGTGTATTTAAGACAGCAACCTTCAATTGCTGCCTTTTTTACACGCATCTGAGGAAAAAAAAACCAAGGTATTTGCTTAGTTCTTATTCTTACACGAATTTGATCAAAAAACCAAGGTATTTGCATTTTTCTGTTCACGATATTCATACAGTTTCTATATATCAAAAAATTGCAGCATTATGGCTCCCATCCTGGATCTCTTGGCAGACATTGTTCCTACGAAAACAGAGTGGGCATTCCGGGTCCGCGTGGTTCGGCTTTGGAATAATCCTGCGTTTGGAAAGTTCGACGACATTTACAGCATGGAAATGGTCCTCATTGACCGAAATGTAAGTCCTGTAATAACAAATGGGTTCTCATATTAGAACTGTAGTTATTCAAAACATGATGTATTCAAATCACTTTATTTCTGTTAATAATAATAAGATTTAACGCAGCAATAAACTAAGCATAGAAATCACTTTACAAGTTCAACAGAAACATCAGTAATTAGAAATTCATATTTGACAGAATTAGGTATATATATATATACCAACTCAGAATTTAATTCGTAATTGGTCAACCAACGTCCCCAAATAGATAAAATCAACCAAAAATTGACAAATTCTTAAATCACGGGAAAAAATCCCACTTCAATATTCAAATTCATACCTGATGAAAATACAAGAAAAGATCACACCTTTAGTGCTTCATAGCAAATAAATATCACAAATTTACCATAAAAATCAAACAAAGTTAGAATCTTGAACACAAATCTTGAACTCAGAATTTAATTCGTAATTGGTCAACCAGCGTCCCCAAATAGATAAAATCAACCAAAATTTGACAAATTCTTAAATCACGGGAAAAAAATCCCACTTCAATATTCAAATTCATACCTGATGAAAATACAAGAAAAGATCACACCTTTAGTGCTTCATAGCAAATAAATATCACAAATTTACCATAAAAATCAAACAAAGTAAGAATCTTGAACACAAATCATATACCAAAACCTAGAAAACAGAAGTAATGAATAACAATAACTAAAACCCTCATGAAACAAATGAAGACAATGATAACTGTCCAAAAAATAAAAAAGAAAATTAACACTTAAAAACAGCTCCGTAGAAGCAGAGAAATCCTGTTCTACTCTTCCACTTGCACCTCTTCCGCCGGAACTATCGCATATTTTCACAGAGAGAGAGAAAAATGTTTTACAGAGAGGATGGTCCAAGAAAAACACAGTGGAGAATGATTGAAGGGAAATTGGTATCTGAATATATCTTTGACTGTATAATTAATGCAAATTGCAGTTAATTAGCATTGTAATGTATCTAGGGAACTAGAATTCATGCGTCGGTGAAACGTAACTTGATCAAGACATTCAAACCTAAATTGCGCGAGGGCATTTTATATTTGATGCGTGACTTCGTGATTGGATACAACAATTTGAAGTACAAAGCTTCGGATCACAAATACAAGCTCAATTTCATGATGAAGACGGGTGTCAAGGAAGTTGAAGATAGTAGCTTTCCATACCAGATTTATGATTTTATTCCGTTTCGAGATTTGTTGTCGTGTTCTGACACAGATGAGAACAAGTTGATTGGTAACACTTACTTTTAATATGTAATGTCGTATTGTTTGGAAATTTAAATGAATGTAGATTTGTGTTTGATTTCTTATGTTCATTAATATCAAAAATGTATTATTATTTTAGATGTAATTGGAGAAGTAGTTGGGAAGGATGCAGTAAAGTCAAAGGAAATAATTGGGAGAACTACCAGGATGATTGATATTGTGCTACAAGATACTGAGTATGTCCATCAATATGAAAATATTATTTCTACTTTTGAGTATATTTATTTAATCGACCTTTAACTTTTACCTATCCTTGTGCGTAGGAATAATCGGTTGTCCTGCACCATTTGGGGTGAGCACGCTGATGAGATTAGCAACATTCTCGATACCGACAATGAAGGACCGGCCATTTTATTACTGCAGATGTGTCGAGCTAAAAAGTTCAGAGGTCTACCCTTTAACAATGTCATAACTAGAACTAAAGTTTGTTTTCAATGATTCTTAATATTATTGATGTATACTATCATGTCAGGTGAGGTCACGATATGTAACACATACCATGTGACAAAATTATGCGTGAACGCCCAGCTCGAGGAAGTTCAAGCATTTCGAGATAAGTATGTCATCCTATCGCATGAATATGCAATAATGGTTTGTTTTCTTTATCTTTGCATTAATATAGCGTTGAAAATCTATTTAAGGCTGTTGATAGGAAATGAAAGTCTAACTCAACGGATAAGTCAGATTTCTTCGAGTTCTATTTATGATGTGTCAGATGACTTATCGAGTGGTGGTTACGAGGTGAAGAGTATTGAACAATTGTTGGATTCAACTGAGGTAATTTTTATTAATTTTTTTCAGTAAACTATGTGATGTATAATAGAATCATTTATGGTAGAGATTATGTAACTTTGTGAAAAATTATTGTTTGGATTATATTATAATAGGCTGGTAATTGTTGGGTTTATGCTACTATTGTGGCTGTTGAGAGTGATTGAAATTGGTGTTACCTATCATGTAAGAAGTGTCCAAAAAAGGTTATTCCTGTGGGGACCAGGTTCCATTGTGAGAAATGCGATAGTTTCAGCGCTGATGGAATTCTTAGGTATGATATGAGATATATTTGTGTTACCTAAATTTAATTGTGTGGAATAAAATGAGTTTCACAAACATTTTTATTTCGTTTGATTAAGGTATAAGATTCAATTAAGGGTAATTGATGGGACCGGTAGTGCATCTTTCCTGATGTGGGATCGAGAGTGCATACAATTGCTTGGACAAACGGCTACTAATCTAAATGAATATATGGTTCAGGTAAGTCGTATTATTTTTATGGCTTTCATAATGACGTCTATATATGATTACAAGATTGAAATATGACGAGTGATTTGAACCACTAACAGAGTTCGGAAGATTTGTCATACCCAAACGAAATCGAAGCATTGGTTGACAAGAAGATACTGTTTAAAGTTCAAATTAGGCATGAAAACATCCAACAACGCAGCGATATATTCACTGTGATGAGGTTAACATTTGATGATGCTTTGATATCCAAGTACGTTACTATTCCAAAAAGTTAGTCAATGTCAGAGAAATGGTTGGCGCCTGTTGCCTGAAAGTGAAAAAATTATTATTATAAAGAAAGATCTTATTATTATTATTATTATAATTATAATATAAAGAATAAAGAATTATAAAGAAAGATAGTTGGTGTAGAAAATCCCGCTCAATTTTTTGCAAAAAATACTGATTTTTGAATTTTCTGCACTAATACAGCACAACTTTTTAAAAGTTGAGATAGGAAATGATGATGGACATATCACCTTTTCAGACAAATGATTAAAATATAAAAAAATTTAAATATGAGCAGTACCGATTTTTGAATTTTCTGCACTAATACAGCACACCTTTTTAAAAGTTTTGAGCAGTACCGATTTTTGAATTTTCTGCACTAATACAGCACTGTATTTTAAAAGTTGTGAGCAGTACCGATTTTTGAATTTTCTGCACTAATACAGCACAACTTTTTAAAAGTTGAGATAGGAAATGATGATGGACATATCACCTTTTCAGACAAATGATTAAAATATAAAAAAATTTAAATATGAGCAGTACCGATTTTTGAATTTTCTGCTATAAAGAAGGATAGTTGGTGTAGAAAATCCCGCTCAATTTTTTGCAAAAAATCCCGCCTAACCTGTTTGGGAGAGAGAGAAAGGTTGTAAAATTCCTGCATGTGATTTTTGGGGAAGGGAAAAGAGTGAAATAAAATAAAATAATAATAACATAATAATAAACATAAACAATTATCTCCAAAAGTTAGTCAATGTCAGAGAAATGGTAGGCGCCTTGAAAATATTATTATTATAAAGAAAGATCTTATTATTATTATTATTATTATTATTATTATTATTATTATTATTATTATTATTATTATAATATAAAGAATAAAGAATTATGAAGAAAGATAGTTGGTGTAGAAAATTCCGCTCAATTTTTTGCAAAAAATACCGATTTTTGAATTTTCTGCACTAATACAGCACAACTTTTTAAAAGTTGAGATAGGAAATGATGATGGACATATCACATTTTCAGACAAATGATTAAAATATAAAAAAATTTAAATATGAGCAGTACCGATTATTATAAAGAAGGATAGTTGGTGTAGAAAATCCCTCTCAATTTTTTGCAAAAAATCCAGCCTAACCTGTTTGGGAGAGAGAGAAAGGTTGTAAAATTCCCGCATGTGATTTTTGGGGAAGGGAAAAGAGTGAAATAAAATAAAATAATAATAAAAACATAATAATAAACATAAACAATTATCTCCAAAAGTTAGTCAATGTCAGAGAAATGGTAGGCGCCTGTTGCCTGAAAGTGAAAAAATTATTATTATAAAGAAAGATCTTATTATTATTATTATTATTATTATTATTATTATTATTATTATTATTATTATTATTATTATTATTATTATTATTATTATTATTATAATTATAATATAAAGAATAAAGAATTATAAAGAAAGATGGTTGGTGTAGAAAATCCCGCTCAATTTTTTGCAAAAAATACTGATTTTTGAATTTTCTGCACTAATACAGCACAACTTTTTAAAAGTTGAGATAGGAAATGATGATGGACATATCACCTTTTCAGACAAATGATTAAAATATAAAAAAATTTAAATATGAGCAGTACCGATTTTTGAATTTTCTGCACTAATACAGCACTGTATTTTAAAAGTTGTGAGCAGTACCGATTTTTGAATTTTCTACACTAATACAGCACAACTTTTTAAAAGTTGAGATAGGAAATGATGATGGACATATCACCTTTTCAGACAAATGATTAAAATATAAAAAATATTTAAATATGAGCAGTACCGATTTTTGAATTTTCTGCACTAATACAGCACAACTTTTTAAAAGTTGTGATAGGAAATGATGATGGACATATCACCTTTTCAGACAAATGATTAAAATATAAATTTTTTTAAATATATTAAGGAAGGATAGTGAAAATGAATTTTCCGCCCAAAGCAAGCCTAAAAATCCTACTCATGTGGTTAGTAATAAGGACCCATTTGGAGGGGTCCACCTGCAAATATGTATTTCAAATTTCAGAACGCGTACCTCCAAGGTCCATCATCAAAGCCTAATCCCTAAAGGTTGTTCGCTCCGACAGTGGCATCTAAGAAGAAAAAGACGTCGAGGCTCAGATCCAGATCAAAGCGGGGATCTGTTGGCGGCATCCTCTGATCCGCCCTAGTCAATCGGTAAGAACAATAGCTTATTAATCAAATCTTTGACTAACTCTAGAACCCTAAAAGCTTTTGCCAACGATAGGAAGGAAAACCCAGAAGTTCTATAGCGTAAAGTTTGAATTTTTCAGGGGTTTAGCTTAACGAAGTGGCAAATTTTGAAGAATACCATTAGGGTGAGTTTCCATTTTTTTTTTTTTTTTTTTTTTTTTTTTTGCAGGTGATAAATCTATGATTTTTATGTTTTAAATGAAATTTTCATTTAAGGGAGCTGAAGCTTCTGAGATTTTCTACATGAGACGGATCTTGACATGATGCATTATTTTAAAAAATATATTCAACCAAAATTTACTGAATATGTGTGGGAATTACATGCTTTACGTGATGCTTCTTTTTGTGTTTTTACTATATTTCACTATAATGAAATATGATGTTGAGGCAGATACTACTTTGACAGACATCCTTACTTGAAAATTAAGAGGAATTAGTGTAATTTTTGAGACACTCTGGTCTTACTAATACTGTAATTTGGTGTTACTGTGATGACAGAGCTCTTTGTTCTTTCTGAACGGAATGGTGAAGCAAAATGGATTGTTGTGTGATTTTAGGCAAGCTATGATAAGTCAGCTGATGAGGATAGTTAGTTGGATAATGAATGAGCTTTCAGTATATCATCTTTATGCTTTAGCTCTGACTATTTAGAATAAGAACTTGCTGCTCACTTTTTCAGGTACCATGCTTACTGGCTTCCTCACGGGCTCAATCCGGTAAGTGACGACCTATCTGACAACTATTTCATCATATATATTTAATGAAGGAGTTCTCATAAATAAATATGTTCAACAACTATTTATGACTTTCTTGAATCTCGGTACTTGGTAGCAATTATAAGTTGTCGAAAAAAAATTATTTATTCTAACAGGGCATTAATTGATAGTTTATGTTGCCAATGTATCACATTTTTTCTTTTCCGAATGGTGTGTTGATTATATTGGCTATTGGATGGTGTTTGAAATGTAGTTGCCATTAAGTAAAATTCTAAGTATGTTGAACGTGACTTTAAAAGGAATAATTTTTTTTTATATGTACGAATATGTTTATTGTCCTTGTGTGATCTTAGTTGACATTTGATTTGTTTAATATGTAGTTGGTGGTCTCATGGCATATGAAGGTTGCTACTGTGAGTGAATTCTCAAAGGAGGAATTCATTGGTGGATTACTGTCTTGGGTAAATGAGTCAAGTCTACTGATTTGGCGGCGGAATCAAATCAAATTGATACTAATAAGCCAATGCACAAATGGTATGCCTTTCATTGAGAACACAATCATAATGCATTGCGGCATGCATATAATTTTTTCTTCTCTGATTGCTTTCATTTGTATGTAAATTATCTTGGTTGTTGTGTATAGTCCTATTTTTTTGTTTACCCCTAAAGTTCAATTGATTATATTTATTTGAAGTAATTATTTCCGAGTAGCAAGAATGCAAAACGTGGAGTTATGTCTGTAAAAGGGGAAGTCTAAGAGCCTGAACTAACAAAATTGGTAAAATGGGATTTTAAAGTTAGTGAACGATTTTTCCCCCGATGCCCGAAAACCAGATATAAGGTGGCGGTTGTATGTTTTCAATGGCGGTGAAGTGCTAAATGGTAAATCATTATTGGTCATATCTCATGTCTTTAATTGTATATGTATCATCATCCGTTCATCATTTTTACATGGTTATATTCCAATTGCTAATTTGTTTAAATATGGTTATAAAAGATTGACTCTTATCATGACCTTATTGTCTGCAGATGGTTGAGTCTTTGGTGCAGATCATTGTTTTGAGTGAATAATTTATTGCAATTTATAATTTATGATTTTCTACTTTTTATTCAGGATTCAAGTGAATTAAGTTGCTCCTAATTTTTTGAGAGGTGGATTTTTTTAGAGGTGGGTACGTTTTTTATTTCATTCATTCATTTTTTGCTTTCTTCATTGTTTAAAATTGAAGTAATGTGTGGCTTAGTGTTTGTTTGATCTTCTTCTAAAATCCGATTCATTTCGATATTGTGGAAATTTTAAACACAAATTTTCCTTTGTTTCTCTGAATTTAGTAGCCTTTATATTAAATTAATCAGAAACCACTAAATTCTATTTTTTGGAATACAATGCTCATTTATATTATTTCTTATATTTTGTTTACCTTTTTTTTTTTTTTGGGGGGGGAGGGGGATATATTCGTCGCAGGACAAATGAAGCACTCTGAGATTGCCTCACCTTACTTTGAGGTTGGTTTGAGTTCTATAAATGGGCTTTTAATAATATTTATTTTCTTCTGGTACTTTGTTTGTATCATATTAATAGAATTTAGTGGTTTCTGATTAATTTAATGTGTAATGCTTTAACCTTCGATTGAAAATGAAGAGGTCATTTATTTGTTTTTAATGGGTACCTTTGATAAATAATGCATCATAGATGACCCCTAAAACATTGGTTCATGTTTAGCTTCTAGGATTATACATACTCGGGTTAAATGCTTCCATAGATTTAATGGCTTTTGTGGGTCAGATAAATTCAATAGGATTGATTATGTGATTGCAATTTAGATTATGTGTACCAAATCTTGGTGTTGTATTTGTGTAATCAGTTAATGACTTTCTTGAGTTTAAAATTACAGAAGGACAAAACGAAGAAAAAGGGTATTTGTCTAGATTTACCAAGTGTGTTTATTTCCAAGATTCCTTAAATTGAGAGTTCGAATAGATGATATATGTCTGTTACTCAATCAGTCAATGGTTACAGGGAATTTGCCGGTATTGAGAATGGTAAATGGCCTATGAAAGTTTCACAGAGTAGTTAGTGATAACAAATTTGTTGCATGTCTTAAGGCAATTGTGAATGATTCTTTGTTTCAACCCAAAGTTGTGTAACACTGAAAACTCTTTTTATTCATTTGCTGAGCATTAAAGGTAAATTACTGACTAAAGATAAATGTTTTCTACAAGAAGTTTTTCAAAATTTGTAGTAAGAGGAAGACATTTAAGGATGAAATATTATTCTTGCTAATGTTATTTATTCTGCTGCAGTTGTTATCTATTATTGGATCATTACGTCTTTAATCAGTCATTCCTTCATATGTATCGCACGAGTGGAAGAACTAAAGTTGAGAGCCAAGCTCAATAACTGTTGTGGGTGTCTGTTAGTGATTGGGGAAAGATACATAATTTACATCTAGATTTGAGAATCAAGTGAAATAACTTATGAATGTTCAACCAGTCAGTAACCTATTTATTAAAAAGAAATTTCGTGATGAGATCAACAAATTTTCAACGAAATGTAAATAAAAGTCAAAGTAAATTTAATTCAAATAAATATATTGTTCCTTTTTTTATTTTTTTTAAAGTTTCAAATTCGATAAAATTTTGTAATAAAATGTTATTTGTAGTATTTTTTTAACATGTTAGTATAATTAATATATGTTCATAAATTTCATCGAAATCATTATCGTGGATATAAATCCCGTGCATCGCACGGGTGGAAGAACTAGTCTTCTATATATAAAAACAAAGTCTTTACCAAAAGTAAACACACACACACTTTCCCTCCAAAATGTACTTACTAAATTTGGAAATGTTTTGACAAAAACAGAAGAATTAAAAAATAAATAAAAAATGCTTGCATTTTGGAAAGTGTAATGATTACAAATTTGAAATACATTTTTGAGCACTACATACATTTGTTCCAAAAAAAAAAGCACTGTTAAATTATATAAAAAATAATGATAGTTAAAAATTTTTGTTTGAAAATAAAGAATGTGATGTTTTCGAGGTAAAAATTATTTTGACTACTTATTTTTGCAAATAAAGTTTTATTGATTAAATTCAAATTTATTGACTATTTCTTTTTTAATTATTGTGATTGAAGTTTTTAAATGAAAATTAAAAAGTACATTAAATACAAAAGGCAGATGTAAACGTTATGAGAAATATACTAATATATTTCACACGCATCAATATAAGTGCACATAATGTTACATCAAATGTGATATACTATTAAAAAACTACTAAATTTATATTTTCAATGAAGTTATTAATAATTCATTAAAATTATTGAAATCAATAGTAATTTATTATTTAATATATAAATATACGTTTACTATTCAAAGAATTTTTTAATAATTTGAATTTTTTATGTTATTTTTTTAAATCCTAATAATTATTGCAATAGAAAATCTTTTTTTATGCATTTATATGTGTTGACTATGTATAAATACTAAAATTTTACGAATACTTATTGATATAAATATTGCGATTAATAACTTCCGTGCATCGCACGGGTGAAATACTAGTAACTATATAAAAGGAGGATACTTGGAAAGAAATTCCCGTCCAAATTCCCCCACAAAAGTCCCCTCAAAAGTATTTTATCAAAAATATAAAAAAAATTACTGTGAGGAGACGTTTTCAGATAATTCAAAATTTCCCGAGACCCTACAGTGCAACCTCTAATTAATGCAGACCAATTTCAAAATGAAATATACTTTTACAAGTTCTTTCTCTCATACGAAATGGGTCTTCCATTACATTCAAAGATTCAACTCTCTCTCTCTCTCTCTCTCTAAAATTTGAAAATGTTGGAAGGAGGCTTAACGATTGTTGATGGAACTCAGCTGAGAGCACTGGAATTCTCACTGCCACTGGAAAAAGTTGGCGGCACGATCACCGGTGCGAAAGTACTGGAACGGCGGAATCGAGAGCCTCACTCCCTCTTCACGACCTCATGTTACCGGAAAGTCTCAAGTAGGTCATGTTCGCAGCCTTCTTCAAATACAGGTACAATATGTCTCCCCCCTCCCCCCACCCACCTTTTAGCTTTCTAGAATCGATGTTTCTTAAGCACTGTTCAATTTTGATATTGAAAGCTTATCATTATTGGTATCTTGAAATATAAATGTAGGAAGGACACTTATGCGGTATTCTAACCAGTGGATCCCGATGATGTACTTCTCTGGAAAGACTTGCTGATTTCTGGTAGAATGTTATTATTGTTTTAATAATTTATTCACAGTTAATTGTTTCTGCAGCTACCTGATTATCATGAGATAATAGAGCTTCCATGGATTTTGAGACTGTGAGGAAAGAGCTTGATGGTGGAGTTATTCTTTTGTCCTACAACATCAATATGAACATATCTTATTCTTATTTGTTTGGTTAAATTACGAAAGAATTAATACGATTTTTCTTGGTTGAAGAAGCTGGAGATATTTTCTATTCATTTCTTTAATTAGCTGGGTATAGTGGTTGATTGTGATTATTACTATAATCGGATGTGCGTGCACTATCTGATAATGATATCATGTTTGACGAATTTATCTTTTTACCTATGTTTTAAGCTCTTTAGCTAATGCTAGGATAAAAAAATTGAAGGAAAAGGCAAAAAGCACGTAGTTACTGGAAACCTTCTGTCTCATGCCAAAATTTCTTTGCTCACCCTATCACCTTTCATCAATGTTTAGAAATTAGAACAATATGTACATACAAATAAAATAGAGGCCAATAATATGTCTGTGTTCATAGGATGGATATCCAAAGCATGTGCTTGCATTACTTCATGGTGATGCCCCTTTAGTGTACAAGAAGCATGATGTTTAGTTTTGTATCATCTTAATTCAGTTTGTGACTTTACCCGTTAGATTATTTTGGTAGTTGTCTGTATAAGACATGCTTGCATGAATAATCCATTAAATATCTTTCAATTGTATGTAGATTAAATACCATTCAACTGATCTCAATAGTTATTACAATAATAAGGTATGTAAATGACATGTTGTCATTTTGTTTTCAGTTCTATTGGAATTTGAGTTAATAGCAGGAATTCCCTCTAATTTATATTTCCTTCTTTTCAATATATCCGTTGCCAGGATTTGTAAATGGTTGTCTGTAATATTTTTACCTATGCTTCATCTCTTTTGCTTTTTATTGAGAGTTCAATTTTTTTTCCTCCAGTTGGGATTTACAGAGATGGAGACTTTCCCGTTCACATCTGAATCTGTTAATGAGGGACACCCTGCTAAGCTCTGTGATCAAATCTCCGACGCAGTGCTCTACGGGATCCCTAAGCAAGATGGATTCAGGACCATTTGACAAGTTCTTGAGAATGAAGGTCCTTCAACAACATTGCAGGTTTGTAGTATCGCGTCATGGGTGTCACCAACCACTTGCTTACACGAAACTCCTCAACTTCTTGAATGAAAATGAGAGGTAAAATCGACAAAGTACATTGTAATTCATATGAATAGGCTCTTATCAAGATTAGTTCATGAATAAAGTATATTGTAATTCATATGAATAGGTTCTTATGGAGATCTATGTTTAAGATCCGGGTAAGAGTTGCTGATGGGACCGGAAGTGCCAACTTTCTTTTGTGGGACTGTGAGTGCCTACAGATGATCTGGAAATTTGTCAACAAGCTAAGGGGTCGCTTGGCACGAGTGAGACAAATGGTGTCAAACTATTTTCCTAACTCAATAAATAATTAATACATACATTGATTTTCCATAATTTGATTTTCATGGGATGGGGTTGAGGATTACTGCCTGGGCAATGTAGAGATTTTGGTAAATAAGAGGCTACTGTTTAAGATTCGATTTAGAGATCAAAATTTAGTAACCAGACTTTCTGTCAAAGTTGAAAAACAATATTGATGCTGATTGTAAGGTTTATTTTTCCTTGAAATCTCAAAAGCGTATCAATTTTGTGACATTTTATCGATCTCATTATGAAATTCATAGACGAAATATTCTTCAACATTCTTATAGGGGTATGTTTTATACAATGACGTTAGCATGCTGATAAAGACTCCACCAAAGCATTCTCAATCCCGTTTGAACGAAGGTGAGATTAAGAGTGTTCCAAACGTGGACGGGGTGTCCACGCAGTTGTCGAGCAGTAAGCTTCGGAAGTTCATGAAAATTGAAAAGGACTAAATATTATAATTTTAATAATCGTTCGAAAGGAAATTGACTTTTTTACCTCTAAGTATTCAAAGTTCTATTGTACTTGATTGTTCTGGGTTTCTATAAATACTTTGTTATCATTATTTTTGGATATTTTTATTTTTGAGTAATGCTTTTGATACTATACGTTATGGAGTTTTCACATTTGTTTATCTCACAATTTTCTAAATTTTCGTGTAACGTTATCTTATGTTTTCGAAGGCTAATCATATGGAGCAGCAATATGGCAAATCGTCGAGTTATATGGCTAGTAGAATTGAACACAACTTGAACGAATTGCTTCTCTGGATGCTCTCAGTTCAAAGATTAAATGGTGAGTTTAATGGTTCATGGCTAAATTGTGAGCTTGAAGCTGAAAGAAGAAACAATTGTAAAATGCAGTTATTGATAATATTGTTCTGAACTATTTTGTAATGTAGTTCTAATTCAAAATCGAATTTTAAGTGGGTTAACTGGAGTGGTGACTTATGTTTATATCTATTGGAACAAATGAATCTCAGTGCATATTTTTTAATTTTAGATATCTATGATGGATTAGTAGAATTTCTTTTACTTTACCACCAATTCCAATCAATGCAGGGTATCCAACCAATTTAGTTTTAAAGGATATGCTATTCATATATCTAAGTGTCTTTAAAATTAACCTTTACTATTTTTTATGGGTAATAATTATTGTACACTTTCCTAAAGACTTAATAAAGGTTTGTTCGCATGGGGCTGTTTCATTTCAGAAATGAACTGGGATGCAACCAATGAAGCAGATTCTTTAGCTGTTGTTAATCAAGATTTGCAAGCTTCATAATTTTCAGAGTAAGGAAACAGAAAATAGTTTGGATTCATAAAGAATATAATCAAAGTGAGTTGTTTTGCTTATTTCATCTCTTGATTTATAGTTTCATCTTTTGTAACATTTTTTCTTCCTTTTGATGTTATTGAAACAATCCTGGATATTTGTATTTTTTTCTTTGATTGAGTGGCTTTGCTTTTTTCATCTCTATCTGGTCTGGAATTGTATTTTCTTGAATCATAATCAGCTGCCCTGCTTCTTCTCAACAGCATAACAGGTCATGCACCTATTTTTTGCTCAAAGTTTTTGCTTCATCGTTTTTTTCTTTTATTTTTGCATCATATGACGATGATTGTTGTGAATAAATAAAACTCAAGTTATTTTTTTCTTTTTTTAATTAACTAAACTTTTTTAGAAGGTAAGACTTTAACTTATTGTTGCATTTTTAATATTAATTACGCATCATTCCTAGGTGATAGATACCATTTATTTTTGGTGTACCTGCTTTTGAGAGAGTTACAAAATTAGATGTTTTAAGGGCAACATATGAGCTTGAACAACCAAGAACTAGGATAGAAACTGCTGAGATAAGGTAGATAGCTGCTAAAAAATGAAGGCAGCAGTGAAAGCTCATGAAGCATTGCCCCATTTTTTTTATTTATATCCCATATTATTGCTCTTAGAGTTGAGGATTAAGGATGTCCATAACATTTGCTTTATTTTTAATAACTAATGAAATAAGCATACGTATAGCAGGTTCTGATTATAGAGATTATCAAACAAAAATTTTGCTATTACATTTATTTTATTTGAAAGGACCCTCAGGTGACAGATGATGTCAGCAAAAGTTAAACTTCTATTTCATCAGCTAACTGAAGATGCTATGACCAATCTTCTGGGCACATGTCTTCACTTTAACCATTCTGGTAAGGCACACACTGTCGTTTTAGAGTATCTTCAAGAGTTTGTATTTATAAAATGCATATTATGTATAATAATTTAGAGAGAAATAATTTAAAAATCAATCAATTATGTTATGAATTCCTTCAATTTTTTGCTGCTAAGGATATGAACTTTTTTATCTTGGTAACATTATATTATCTTTAGAGTGTTTTATTTGAAACAGGTATATGTATGGTCATTGCAGAGAGAAAAAGTAAATAAATTATTTTGGAGTTGAACTCTGATGATGAAAATGAAGGAAAAGAAAGAGGAAAGTACAAAAAGGATAATCCAAGAAAGCATGGGAGGTCCAGCATAAAGCCTATTGTTGAGGATTCAGATAATGAAGCTTTTGGTGAGTTGCGTTTATTTAGCTTTAGGGTGTTCGGTAACATTATTTCAAATTAATCATCTTTTTCATCAAAAAAATACGCTTTCTATATTTTAAATAATAATTTGTAGAAAACCTATCTAAGAAATATATTTAGATAGTGAAAGTTGATGGACATTTGTTTTGGTTTATGAATTTTGTGATTTTGATATTTTTGTCCTTTTTTAATTTATAATTCATAAATATGTACAAATCTATGAGGAATATTTTATATTTTAGAATTTAGTTTTTTCTTTGCCGGTTTAATTTTTTACATTTTATTTCAAATATTTTGTATATATCTAATACCGTGCATCGCACGGGTGATAGAACTAGTAAGTTCTAATAGCCCAAGGATTTATCCCGTGTGCATTCAGTTAGTAGCAATTGCAGTTCTCCTAAATAAATTTTTAAAAAAAATTCTAATAGCTGTGATGACCATATAATTGTACTTTTTAATCAGACGCATTTATCTTCACTTTTTAACCATACATTTTACTTCGAAAATTCGAATAAATCAATTTATAATTAAAATTAAGCTGTCGAACAGAGCCGTAGTTACTAATCAATCGGAAGATTCATGTCTTTCAATGTAAAATTGAAATAATCGCTTGGGTTTGACAGTTAACATATGTAGTAATTCTAAACTATTTTAACTAGTTTTGTGTTCGTGACATCTTTAACCATTTCAACTTTGAAGAACCCTCGAGTTAAAGTGGAGCTCAACATTTGGATTATAGTAGAACATCTAGTGAGCAATTTTTTAAGGAGTTTCATTTTAAAGAAATCAATGGTCGAAGCTAGTACCATTTTGTCAATCAATCAAGATAGTGAGTGGCGTGCTGACTCATTTCCATGTAAGAAGCGTATGATCTGAGGCTCAAGTGTGCAAGTCTGCTCACGAAATGTAAAAATTGAAAGGCTTTTGCAGTGAGATTTAGAGAAAATATAACATCGTAGACAAATTTTGAAGAGATTTGGTCTGTAGGGGAGTTTGGTGAACACCCGATTAATGTAGAAGCAGAACCACGTCCACCGTCAATGCGATTGAGTGTGGAGGTTGCACGTGTGTAGGTAACTGCTTGTGAGTTCAACATTAATGTGCAAAATATTCATCATCCTTCTGTGAGTCGTCATACTATAGAGGCACAAGGACAACTTCATCGGCTTTCGATTTAAGTTGGGAGGTTAGATACTGTACAGTTGATACTTCAAAACAACATGACAAGGAGGTGGACTTGACGTTCCTTGAGGTGAATGGGATAATAGATCATAGCAGTTTACATCAATTAGTTGTTTTGAACCAAAAGTTAAGAATCTAGATACCAAACACGCTGTGTGATGATCAAATCAGGGTTCTAATTATTTGTTAGGCCTTTTTTTTTTTTTTTTTTTTTACTTTATAATACTTTTTTGATAAGGCAAATCCTCTTTCATTACTTTAATTGGAAGTTAGATTAGATCTAAATCTCTCCTAAAATTGTATTTTTTTTTAAATTTAATTTTAGCAAATTACACAACCACGATGGTTCAGAGAATCTTTTTTTACTTTAATGTTAATTGTTGATTGTTGATATGCTTGGCGAGGCCTCCGTTTGGTAACACTATTTGGTTTATAAACTAGTTTATTTATGATTTTGAGGTAAAAAGTAGTAGTTAAAAATTGGAGAGAGGAAAATGTGTGATTAAAAAGTGGTTTGAGAAATTGTAAACCACGATTTGGTAACCGTCCTTTTTTTGGTTTATAAACCAATTTATAAATTACACAATTTCTCAAACCATTTAAACAAAATTCTTACTACACACAAAAAGACCTGACATCGAAATTAAGGACAAACGACCTCAGCAAATACCAATTCCAATATTCAGTATGGCGATCTAATTCCTAGTTCGAAGTTATCTGAGCTGAACTCCCCTATTCCTCCAGAATAGCAAGAAGTTCTCAAGACACTCAACACTTAGCAAGTGAATTACATTGAGCCTCAAAACTTGAAAGAAACAACAAGCTTCCTTCAAACGTGTCTACAGAGAGTCACATTTGGAGCCAATCAACAGTGGTTAGGATCAGAGGGACCCACCAAAAGTCTAAATATAGCGGTTAATCATCTCGTCTTGGAAATGAGAAAAAGTTAATTTTTGCTTGTAATAATTGTCTCATTTTTCTATAAACGAGGAGCAATCGTAACAATAGATACACATGCATTGGAGAGAAAATCCTCCTAAAAGTTATTTTTAATCTTAAAAATCATCTTTCAAAGTATGCTTTAAGGATGGTTCTTAAGCCTGGTTTCGTCTCTCGCACGAAGCTCATTTTTAACTTCATTATTTGTTTTTCTTATCTCATAAGTTGACCAAGAGAGTGATATGTATTTGTTTAAATTTTTTAAGTTGACAGTTTGTCGATAGAAGGAGGGCCTCTCCTAAAACAAGGTTCTCTACAAATTAGCAAAAAAAGGAATCAAATTCTTTCCTTGAAAAATCGACACATCAAATACCTCTTTCAAAAATACATGTCAAATCCTACAAAAATGAGATACATTCCGCCAATGATATATAAAGGAGTCCCAATGTCGAAATTCCACCAACCTTTGGGAGAAATCGTGGTGTTACTTCGCGAGATGTCATGGATCCTCATCCCCTTTTGGACTTGTTCATGGACAAGTTAGAACACCTTGCTAACGCTAAGGGCATCTCCAACCGAGACGTTAAAGTAGCAAATTCTTGGGTTTTGCAGTTTCTAGCTCCTCCAATCGAGACACTATCTTCAACTGCAAAATAAAGATCACTACAGTGCAATGCCAGGTGACATTTCAATTTTTTATGACTTTGTTATTGTTAATTTTGACCCAAAATTTTGCTTTTTTTGATTTCATCATCTGTTAATTTTTTCAGTTCGTTTTTTTCAAAAAGGTGGTTATTTCATCGATATTGAGATTTATTGAATTTGTATTTTTAATTTGATAATTATTTTTACCACATAATTAAATTATTATAAATCAAAACATTAAAATTAAATGACAATAAAATAGATTACTCAACAATATATGAAATTCGAAAACATGATTGGTACAGTCACATTGACATTGAAAATTAAAATATGTTGCGAGATAATTAAAAGATAATAATCAAATAAATAGATTGGATCCAGATCCTCCAAGATCGTCAAAAAAATGATCGTATGGAGCTGATGAACTTTGGTGATCCCTGTTCGAATTTTCACTTCTTTTCACTATGATTCTTTTTTGTTCATTTCGAAAAAAATCTCGTAGCTCCGGATCTGAAATGGATTTTAAATATTTGGCTAGAAATTAGAATGTTATTGTCAGAACAATATTCGGCCAATTACTTGCATTCGAGACCTTTGAATTTCATAGTTTTTAAGCATGTCATCATTCCCCTTTTAAATGACTTGCGCGAGTTCCCGTTGCACTTCTATGATACTTGCAATGATTTTTGGGAAATCTTTTTCATTTTTCCTTTTCCCCTTAGTTCTTTTTATCCCAATAGGTCGTTGACTTGGATTGTCCTGGCATTGTCTTCATTAATATTTGGAGAAAATGAAGACAATTCTTGATATGCTGATGTTGGAGAATCAGAAATTGGGGAATCCACGTGTGCCGATCCGGAGTATGTTTTCTGGCTATGAAAAATCGGTAACTCCACTTCAACATATTTTCCAAGTTTTTCACTATCTTTAAGGATAAGCCACAGGTGATCAAATTTAGATCATTTCTTGAATTTCTCTTCTTGGCAAAACAATATTTTGGCTCGATCTATCTACAAATTGATATGAATAAATTTGTTACATTAAGTGAATTATAACATACCAAACAACATTATTCAGTAAATGTACTTAAAATGTCTTGTTCATATGCTCCACTTGGATTTAAATTTTTCACTTGTCGTATGCATCCCCGTAGTTTTCTTATGGTTGCATTAAGATTGGTGAGTCAACAACTATTGAAAGTTTGAAAATGTTTTGTCATGTCGTAGAGGTATTTGGAAGCCGTTATTTGCAATCATCCAACACTAATGACATTGCACGTCTTATTCACATTGGTCAACAACGTGGTTTTCTCAAAATGCTAGGTGTGACTGTATGCACTGGAGGTGGAAAAATTGTCCAACCGCATGGGCAGGACAATACGCAGGTAGGAGTGAATCACCAACCATTATCTTAGAGGCCGTAGTGGATTATGATCTTTGGATATGGCACGCATAATTTGGTATGCCAGGTTCAAACAACGACATCAATGTCTTAGAGGCCTCCCATCAATTTGCAAACCTCGCTAAAAGTATTGCTCCCTCCGGACCGCTAATTAGGTTATACAGAGACGTGAATACAGTATGGGTTACTATTTAGCTGATGGTATATATCCGAAATGGGTCACTCTTGTAGAAACAATTTATAAGTCACGTAGGCCAAAGAAAAAATATTTCTCAATGAAATAAGAAGGCTGTAGAAAAGACGTTAAATGAGCATTTGGAGTTCTACAATCTAGGTTCGTAATTGTTGCTGGGCCGTCATGATTTTGGAAAAAATGCATCTTAAGCGATATCTTAATTGCATGCATCATTATACACAACATGATCATAGAGGATGAATGTAATGTTGAAGCACCTATTCGAGAGTGGGTAGAAGCGTCGAGCCCACAAGTTGAAATGGTTGTAGATGAAAATACTCGTTTTCAGAAGTTCCTCGCTCGTCACCGTCAGATGAAGGATAAGGAGGCTCACACTGCACCCCGAAATGCTTTAATTAAATATTTGTGGGAACAATTTACAAATTCTGAGAATTAGATTATTGAACTAAATAAATTTGATGTATTTCTCATTTTATTTTAATGATAAAATAAATATTTCAAATGAAATAATGATCAAAAGTATGTTAAAAAGTAAAAAAAAAATTGTTTGTTTCGTACGAGATTTGAAGTTTTAGGTTGAAGATGAGTTATAATGATAGAGTGAAAGAAACTGCATTTTAGAGTTTTGGATTGGAGATGACCTAACGCTCCCATTGAACAAAATCAAAATATTGTACAACAATTCCAATGGAGGCGAAGGTCAAGTCCCCAGATATGGGGCATGGAGATGCTCAATAAACAAATCCATACGAGGATGGAGCTCCAAGGCGCCAACAATGCAATTTTGTGTAACATTCTTGCTTTTCTTGGTTAACACTTTGATTATCTCCAAGATTTATAATCCTAAAAAGTCACAGTTACCCATTGGAGACATCTGTATATACGTGCCTGATCTTACTCTACTGCACGAGGAAATTTCGCCATTGATTGATGTCAATTCCCGACCTCATGAATCAATGGCTGAGAACTCAAATATCTAAGGTCGGCCTAATCAAGAATCACAAATTGATCTGTATGTCCGGTCTTGTATAGATGTTCCTAATCGCAACTCACGTGATCGGCCATTTACGTGGTCGAGCTCTTTCTTGACAAGGTCGGTCTATTTGGCTGACATTAAAATCAACTGTTTTGACTATTGATCTCAAGCTCGGTCATGCCCGACCTTATCATGCATGAGGCCTATATAGAGGTATCAA
Organism: Ligustrum vulgare; assembly: GCA_963555705.1. NCBI lineage: Eukaryota > Viridiplantae > Streptophyta > Magnoliopsida > Lamiales > Oleaceae > Ligustrum > Ligustrum vulgare. The sequence continues at coordinate 54,367,568 of OY743171.1, forward strand.
TCCGGGTTGACCCGCCAACATAAAAGTCTGGTAACGGCCCGCTTGAGAAAAAGCCCACCCGCTGCGGGTTCGGGCCGGTTACGGGTCAGCCCACAAATTTTAAATTACAACCCAAGCCCGCCCGCTAGCCAATGTAGTCGAGCCCATGCGGGTCACGATTTGTTCTGAATTGGCCCGCATGAATAAAAATATAGATTTTTTCATATTATAGCAATTTTTTTGTCAAATTTCTAAATACAAAATGATTAAAATGATAAATTCATATTTATACCATAAAATATTTACATAGAATTTAAATTTATATTTTATGTTACATGAATTACTTCTAAATTTGAAAATTTAAATAAAACATAAACAAATAACAATTAAATATTAAATGTATTTATAATTACAATTATCAAAGAACATTACGTTTTATAGATATTAGAGAGAGAGAATAAGATTTTGATTTAAAAGTTGTATTAGAGTTTGTACAAGAGGGAGATTTTCAATGTTACCATATTTAATAAAAACAGTTATATATATATATATAATTTTTTCACGGGCCAACGGGTAAACCTCAGTCCGCGAAGGTTTGACCTGCGAAACCCGCGGTTCACAACTTCTTGACCCATGAGCCTCCCGCATGGGTCACGGGTCGGCCCACGGTCCTGGGTCGATCCGAGCAGATTTTCACGGTCTGGTCGGCTCGTCCGTCTTGACACCCCGCCCATACAAGTATATCATGGATTATCCTTGGTTGGACTTTGTAAATGGGCAAAATTGTAGATCCAATAAATCAGGTATATTCCTATTTATAAGTGATCCCTCATAAAAGAAAGTCCAATCTTTATAAGGGACTTTTTCCTACAAGGTAAGTTCATTTGATAATGACTCATTCTCCTGTTAGGAGAAGGTAACGGGCTTTGAGCCCTATAAATAGAACTCCATTCATCAAACACAATTCATTCATCATTATTGCTATTATCACCTTCAAATTCCCTCTATCTACTATTCAGAAAACTAATTTTTACACCAGAAGGGGACGAGGAATTTCCTCCCCGCCTTTTTGCAGGTCAAAGGTAAGTCAGATCATCATTTCCAATAATCGAATAGCTTTAGATCTTTCCACGTCAAGGTCAGTAAATTTTACAACATCATCCATTAACTCTCTTATTCTGCAAGGCCAGAAAATATGTGTTAAATTTCAAGATTATGCTAGAAAGTCTTTGAGAAGAAATGAAATTTGATGAGGTGTACCTTGTGAGTTGTGACAAACATTACAGTGTTTATAGTAGCATTTAACGCAATTTGGTGTTGAAGAGAGCTCTTTCTAATTCTTCGATCCCCCAACTCCAAACGAATCCACTTGAAATTGTTCTTGAAAACTATAGAAACTCTGATTCTGGTTCAAACCCATATGTCCAACACCCCACTCACAGTCCCAAGCCACCCAACTTTGCAAACTGCATTGGAACAGAATTAGGATTCATCACAACAAGATTAGAAAAAGAGGCTGGATTAAGATGAAGGTCTGGTTAGTGGGTTTTTCCAGTACCCTTCTTCCTCCCTGAGTCATTCAAGTTGTTCCACCCCCATACATTACTGAGGCTTCTTCTTTTAGGGTTTAGGGATCACGTCATTTAAGGATCATCGAACAATAGTGATAAGTGTTCGCTAGAAATACATCGCAAGTGCACGTATCGCATACAAGTAATAGTGGACTAAAAGAGTCCGGTTTATCGATTCCAAAAAGATTTTCTATTTTAATTACACTCTAGTTTGAACAATTTAAACAAGAAATACACACAATAACGTTTTGATTTTTGGAAATGTTTTAGTACTAAAATTAAAATCACAATTGTAAATAAATAACTAGAAAAATGGTGATAACTTGATGATAAAGGAGTGTTGGGATTCTCGATTCCACTTGACCATTACCTAATTGAATTCTCAACAAGCAAATAGAAATGCAATTTACTAAGCATGTTAGATCCGATTTTTCAAGTTTAGTTAATTACTTCTCTCGAGTGAAATCAATCCTAATTAGTGAAATTAACTACTATATCTCTATGTCGATTAAAAACACACTAATTGCATTAAACCTTTGTGAAAATAACTCAATTGATCATCTAGGGTTTTAGGTATATCTCTATCCTAAACAAGAACCTAGAGCAAATATTGTATACACAACAATTTCTCAATAATTGCACATCCCATGAAATTCAAGCATAAATAAGGACACAATAAATGCAAGTTAAAAAATACAATAATAAATGCACATGATAATAAATAGCTTAAATTCTTAATACAAGCATTAAAATCAACTAAGTTAGGTTAAGCTTCATCAATCATCCCAACACTAAATAACTTAGCTCATAGTGAAATAACAATAAAATTCAAGAATTAAATGTATCATTTCAACTAGGGTAAATAGCACAAATAGTCCCCAATCTTTGGCTTTCTTGCGAAAACGGTCCCCAACGTTTAGATTTTGACATTTATACCCTCAGAATCACCAAACGTTGCGAAAATGGTCCCTACCGTTAGATTATGTTAGTTTCCACCGTTAAAAACGTGCAAATAGTACAAATAATCCCTAACCTTTAAGTTTCTTGCGATAATAGTCCTTAACATATTAAAGTCATGTTTGGAATATTTAGTTTGTAATCTCCATCCGTTTGACGCATTTAGTCCCTAACATATTAAATCCCTAAACGTTTTGCATATTTAGTCCCTAACATATTAATCCCCTATTTGAGACCAATTATTTCAAATAATGTGGTTTGTAATTGTAATTTTTTGAAGAATTTGTGATTAAAAAAATTGAATTTATTTGTAGATTATTTTATTGATTGAATGTGTAGTTGAAAACGTGTTATAAAAAAATAAAGTTTATTCTGAATTTCTAAAGTACACAATAAAATATTTAACAAAAATTCATCGCATTAACATTTCAACCTATTGTTAAAAAAAAAATCATGGAGCATAAACAAACAAATATATTGGACATTATTTTAGGAATTGAATAACAAATATGTTTTTATCAGTTATACTTTCGATTTCGATTTTAAAAACCAATCGAGTTGAAAAGGAAAAGTAAGTTTGGAAGATTTTGGTTAAAAAGTAAGATTTTTTTTTAAAAAAAAAATTATGCATAAATTAAAAAAAATAATTTATTAATAGAATGTGTTAAAGAAAACAAGTTTTAAAAAAAATGAAATTTTGAAAATCGATGTTGATCGGTTCTCAAAATCGAAAATAAAAAATAGAACTCATAAAAACATATTTGTTATTCAATTTCTAAAATAATGTCCAATGTATTTTTTTATTTATATTCCATGAATTTATTATTTTTTTTTTTACCAATAGATTGAACTGTTAATGCTGTAAATTTTTGTTAAATATTTTATTTTACACTTTAGGAATTCAGAATAAACTTTGTTTTTTTAAAACTCGTTTTCAACCAATACGCCAAACGTTTGGAGGTTACAAACTAAATATATCAAACATAACCTTAATATGTTAGGGACTATTATAGCTAGAAACTCAAAGGTTAGGAACAATTTATGCTATTTACACATGTTTAACGGTTGATACTAACAGAATCTAACCGTAGGGACCATTTTCGCAACGTTTGGTGATTCTGAGGATATAAATGCCAAAATTGAAATGTTGGGGACCATTTTCACAAGAAACCTAAAGGTTGGGGACCATTTGTGCTGTTTGCCCAAATATGCCAAACATGACCTTAATATGTTATGAACTATTATCGCAAGAAACTCAAAGGTTAGGGACTATTTGTACTATTTGCACGTTTTTAACAATGGAAACTAACGGAATCTAACGGTAGGGACCATTTTCGCAACGTTTGGTGATTCTGAGGGTATAAATGTCAAAATCTAAACGTTGGGGGACCATTTTCGCAAGAAAGTCAAATATTGGAGACTATTTGTGCTATTTATCCTTCAATTAATACCATCAAGGTCCTCTATCTATCAAAGTTGGTCAACTTGGTCCCCAAAGTTTTTGATTTCTTTCAAATATGTCCTTCTAAAATTGCATTTGGAGTCCTTCAACTTTGAAAACTTGCAATTTAGTCATTCGGTCAATTGCACATGCTATCCACAATTTTCCGGACGTGATAATTTGATCTCCAAACTTTGACTCTTTGAAGGATTTGACTCTTTTCTCATCAATTTCTTCAATTATTCATCCATTTAGCTCCTTTCTTGTGCTTTCTCCATGTAGTTGAATGTTGAACATATTTAACTACAAAATATGTACAATTAAATAGATATTTGTCCATATTACTCAAAAAGTACTACCAAAAATATGTGAAATATGCATATAAAATGCACTCAACAATAAGTCTTGTTTGAAGAGGCTCATATACGAAATGTCGAGAAATAATACCTTGAGGCAGAGGTTCAAAGTAATGTTAATTAGCATTACTTGTGTTAAAAATTAAAATGCAAGTCTGGATGACATTGCACGATATATATAATTAAATGAATCACTTAATTCTACATTGCATTGAGTCTATTACAATTTACACAGTGTCGTCTTGACTAGTGTTGTAGCATTAATAATGTAAAATTTCATTATTCTACTCTATGATGGAGTTCAAGCTCAATTTTGACATAAATGTGAATATGAATGGCAGAAAAATTCGACGGAACCGAGACCAATGGGACCAGATCCTATTAGGGGCCCTGCCCCCAAATACTCGGGTTCGCTGGGGGGTTTTGTGGTGGGTCCTCCGCAACACTCTCGATTTGCAGATCCGTCAATCTATTATATATTAAAAAAGTAAAAAAATAATATAGATATATATATATATATATATATATAATAGGGGCAATAACATGCGGAAGGACCCACCATTCGCAAGGGGCTCTGTCCTCTCTATCCCGACGAGGAATTTAGGTTAAAAGCCACCCTAAATGCATGTAACTTGAATTTCGACACTCACAATAATGTGATCTGAGATATGCCACATCCATATAAATAAATTGACTAAATATCATCCATATATATTCAACAGATTTTCAGCAATCCTTCAACTCATTCTCAGCAGTAATCCCGGCTTAACGGTCCATCCTTTCAAATTTGAATATTTAAATTTCAATCTTGTCTCCTAATGTAACTAATCTAATTAATTACCACCAATCAATATTAAATCAAAATAAGAAAGATAATTCATTCACTTACCCAACCTTACACTTACACCAAACATGTTAAAACCACCACCACCACCACCGCGCCACCACAAATTGCCACCGCCACCGCACATGGCAATCTTCCTCAATAATCTTCTTCTTGCCAATGAAAATGGCTTCAGCAAACATACTTGCAATGGTTCTTGCATCAAGACCCTGCAAAATGCAAACCCATTTAATTGAGGAAATAAGACAGTTAAATGAGGATGGAATGCTTAAGGACATGGTCGAAAGTTCCTAAATCTTTGTAGATGGTGGCTCAAAAATCACAAGGTGTCTTAGGGACTCCTACGAGCATCTCTAATGGTTAATGGGTATTTTGATCTATGTGGCACTTAAGTAGATAATTATCCTACCTATATTAATAAAACAAATAGTGAGATTTAAAGCTTATCTTCAATAGTCATTGTCTATAATTTTTGTGTATACATGTATCTTCAATATTTTGTCTAGCAAGTTATCTATATCTGGATATAGTACCAGATAATGTCTCTGTCATGTCAACGTCACATAAGCATGCAAACTAATCATTGGAGATTAAATTCTCATATCATTACTTGTTTTTCCTCTGTGGTAATGTATTTTTTCCTCCCAATTGATAGACGATTAGAGATGCTTTAAAGAGCCACTTAATTGGTTGTGAGTGGAAACTACATAGGTGGATCTTCAGTGTCATAATGTACTATATCTTGATGCAATCGAGACAAAGTGGAAACTATTTGCACATACTTGAAGATTTTCTACGAGGCGGCCAACATTCTAACAACATGTGTATATCAGACTACCAATGCATTCTTCCACTATGGATGGCAATGGGTTGGGTTCGGGGCGGGTCAGGGCCGCCCCGCCCCGGACCCAAAAAAATGTAACCCCGCCCCGCGACCCGTGAAGTCGCGGGTCTGGTCGGGGCGGGGAGACCTCCCGCCCCGCTAATGACCCGAAATTTAATTTAATTTTTTTTTTTTAATAAATTGGTAATGAAATTTTAAGTGAAAAATTTAGGCATTGAATTAGTTAGAATTTTTAAGTTTGAACTTTAAAAATAATATGTATATATTTGAAGAAAAAAAATCAATAAACAATATAATGGTATAGTGGTTGTATATTCTCATATCCCTAAATTCCACTAAGGTTCAATTCTTCTGAACTTCATCAAATTTATTTTAGTTTCTCATTTCATTATTTAAATTTAAAAAAAAAATTTACCGGGTCACGGGTCGGGGCGGGGCCGCCCCGAAACCCTCCGCGGGGCGGGAACCCGCCCCGCGGACCCGACAGGGTGGGTATTTTTCGGGGCGGGTCATTTCGGGTCCTCCGGATTTTGGGTCCTTCGAATTTTTTTGCCATCCCTATCTTCCACGAACTGTTTTGATTCAGAAATATATGATGGATTTGATAAAATTTATGTGTTATCCACGCTGATGTCAACCTCTGTACGAACTGATCGTTAGTGAGACCAATCATCATCGATTGGAACTCCCTCCAAATTGACCGGTATGATGTCCATCACCTACTCTCCGCTTCTCTGCCTCCTTGCCACAGCGCGGTCCCAATCCCAAAACCCTTTTCTTTTATGACCTTGGCCTTGAATCTCAACTCGATTATGAGCAAAGTCTTGATCTCCCTTCTACTTCTGATGAACCATTATTATCTAGAAAAGCCACCATTAGTTTGTTTTACAAAGAAAAAAAGAATTGAGGAGAAGGATGCACTTTACAGCCAGTAAAGCTAATACTAACAGAAATGGGAAAGTTGCATGGAGATTGTGTTGTCGTTGGGCTGAAATTGAACTCTCCTAGTTTGTGCTGGTATCATACTTCTTTGCTGTTGGATATTGGTTAATAAATCGAGAATTGGAAATCGATTAAAGTGACTTCGTGTCGACTTCGGCCAAATACTCAAAAGCTCGACTCAATCCGTTTGAGCAAAATTATTTGCCACTTCGCCGCTTTGTGGCGCACAAATTTGATTTCTCTGCATGTATTGAAGGGTATATTTGACATTTCGAAAACCAATATCGGATGAATGAGAAATTACGGAAAATGACGAAAATCAGGTCAAAATATTTGATTGTGCGGCCGCATGGTTTGTAAACCGTGCGACCACACGTCAATTTTATTTTCGGATTTTTGAGAAAGACCGTGTGACCGCACGGTTGTCCGGCCAGGAGGTGCCTTTTCACAAATGTGCATTGTTTGGAAAGGGTGCATGGTTTGGCCTTAAACCATTTCGTCCACACCCTTTCATGGTCTATATATAGGACCCTTTGGGTGTCCTATTCCTTACTTTTTGATATGCAAAACATCTCAACATCCTCACTTCTCTCCAAAATCAAAATCAAAATCATTTCATTTATTTTGATTTTCCTTCATTGCATCCTTTGGAGTACATAAGCCTATATTTGGTTCGTTGTACTTATGTTTTGGAGTGCTACAAACACAAGTGAAGCCGTTGTATCTTGGGAGTCGATTGCCGTTATCCGTAGGCACCGTTGCGGGGCAAATTCGACTTAAGGACAAAGAGTCCAACTCTTGCCTCGGCTTTGTCCTTATTCTTCTTCTTCTTCTTATTTGTGTTTTTCCTTGCCGTTACTCTGTCCAGATTTCGGCTTGGATTTACAAACTTTCATTATTTGGCGTCACTATTCACAAATCCACCCAACATTTGCAACATGTTTCAGTTTGCAGGCGGGCTGTAAACTATGTCGTTGGAATGTTGATGTTGCGTTGGAATCCTCTAAATTTTTCCCTTCCTTCCCTGTACCTGAAATTCTCTCTCAAATTTTGCCTCCAACAGAGAAGCTATATCAGATAATTGAAAGAATTGCCATGTTTGTTAGCAGGCATGGGCAGTTAGAGATTTCTGCGGGTGAAACAAGGAGATAATCGGATCTTAGGGTTCTTAATGCCTGACCATCATCTTCATGCATGCCTACTTCAGATATCTTGTTGACCACCCACAAGTTTTGCATTATGATATTGATGGAAATTCTCTAAATGAGAGGAGAAAGGTTGGTAGTGAGCACAATGATCTGGACAGCATAGGAGGAGCGTTATCCTTGCCTTTCCATGATTTCCTATCTGAAAGGTAGAGTTTTTGTGAAGTTGAATTGTTTTATACTGCTATTGGGGAAACTTTTGAACAAATAATTTCTCAAGACACACGATGGATATATTTGCAAACTGAGAGAGAAATGTTGGATAGATATTGAAACTTTAGTAGATTTACATTTAATGAAGGATTATTCTCATGATAATCCTAGTGCTTACTGAAAGAGACCTTTTGGATAGATATTAAACCTTGAAAGTTACATTTTATTATCTTGATTCGAGTATTATTCTCATCTGTTCACAAATGGAACTCTATGCGATTTAACAAATCAACCTCGGGAAACAGAGGTATGAAGTGTTGCACTTTATATTTATCTTCTCTCCCTTAATACTTGTAATGATTCTATCTTCTCAATTTTATTTTTCAGGTGAGATTTGTTTGCTTAGAGCCAAGAGCTATGACAAGCTCAATCGCCGAGTTATCAATGTGCAAGTATGCACTCACATTCCAATGCCCAACGCTTTGCAAGTTTGCAATTCAAATGTGTTCGACCCTTTTCCTCATCAAAAAAATAAATTAAAAATAAATAATTCTATTTCCCCCTTTACGTTCAAGGAATTGCTTCTTTCCAATTCTTTATTAAAGTGTTTATGAGAATGGAGAACTGGAAGAATAATGTATGTCACTTCTTGTTCTCAATAGAATGCCTTTATGTAACTCTGTACAATGTTTATTTTCTGTTCTTGGGGCATATGTGTCAGAATTTGCCTATTATGATTTGTTGAACCTCCTTTAATGGTTACTGGTGCTTTGAAGCAGAAACTTTATATAATAGTATAATTTGAGATATTTGATGTTGTTACCCCAGGATTTTTTATTTTTTTTTATTTTTCAAGAGCCATGATTAGTCTCAATCACCGAGTCCATGATGCTTTGTAAGTTATAACCACATCGAAGTTGTCATATTCTTATGCAGATTATTCCAAGAAGAAAGGACAATATCGTACACAATTCACTGTAATGCTCTCCCAAATTATTAGAAGGAACCAGAGATCAAGGAAAAAAGTTCTCAAGATGAAAACATAGAAATGCATACTATTGATGCTCAGTACCAACCTCTTCTGTATTTGCTTTAAGGCATACACCCAGGGTTATCACAGAAAAATGAGAAGAGTTACATTCAATGAAGGGAACAATTTTTGAAAAGTTTTTCAATTTTCGCTTAACATATGCAGTTACGGTTGTTTAGATTGCATTGTAACTGACATCTTTATATTTAATTTAATTTATTCCTTAATTATCTCATCCATTTAGAACATGATATATTTACAATATATTTATTTCAAAGTTATATTTCAGTTTTAAGAATTTCATATGACATTTCCCCAAAAAAAGGTTTCAATGATGGATAAAAAAAAAAAAAAAAAAACCCCGACCAGGAATGTGAATGCTCGACCATGTTAAAATATATGTTTGATCCAATAGATTGGTCAAAATAATCTACCAATAGCAAAATTGGTCCAATAACTTTTAGAGTTAGTGCAGCCCAATAATGTCGATGTTTAATATCTTAAATTGGAATTGAAAGCAATGCATTCTTATTTACGAAATCTTGTCTGAGAAAAATGATTTTAGTCTTCATAATAGAGACATTTAAATTTAAATAGCAAAATTTTTTACAATCTCCAACAAACTCTTTATTTTTGACTATTTATTTCACTTTTTCATAAAAATATTTATTGTCTTTCTTTATTTTTAGCTAATTTTTTTTTAAAGGTGCATGATCAATGATATCAAATATATATTCACTCCGTTCCAATTATATAGACTTGTTTAACTTTTCACACATATTAAGAAAACATATTTAATGTCATTGAAAAAGTTTTTGTAAAGAAAATTTTCAACTTACCATTATTTAATATATCAAAACTATTAGTATATTAGAAGTAATAAATAGTGGTACATTGGTAAACAAACAAAATAAATATTTCACAATGAAGAAACAAGTCTATGTAATTAGGACAAACAAAAAAGGAAAGACAGCCTATATAATTGAGACGGAGGGAGTAATAAATATTAAATAAAGGTATTGTAGAAATATTAAAAACTGGAACTTTTTGAATGTATTTAATAATATAGAGTGAGTTTGACTCTCACTCTCTAAATTAAAATGTTAAATTAGAGAGCTTATTGGAGTGAACTTTTAAGAATTGACCATTCAAAATAAAGAACATCTCAAATTTAGATAGCCTATTGAAGATGCTCTTAAGGAGGTCAGCAATGGCATGTGAATACGTACGATTTAGGGGCTGATTTAGGGTTTGGTTGGCCTTCATTTTTTTTTCTTGCAATTGTTTTTATAATGTAAAAAACGTACGTGGGATTCTTCTCTTTTTTTATAATACTAAATATAAGCACGTATGTTGCACATCTCACGTAAATGATATATGACATGAGTATTAAATTTGAAGTTATAATCTATTTTAAGGTAATTGAACAAAGTTATAGGGAAAACTAAAATTGAAAATAAAATAAAATTTCATACTTTATATAAACTTACAAGAAACAGAATTGCGTAAAGTTCTTCATAAGTGCAAAGAATCTACTTAATCATCACATGGACAAAGAACATCACAAAACAGTACACAGTAATCCATAATACAATAGAAGATAAAAAAAAAAAAAAAAAGGGGGGGGGAGGGGGGGGGGTGTGATCAGGACAATAAAATTAGGACAGATGGATTAGCAAGAAAGTACACAATAGAAAACTACTACTTTTATGAAATAGGATACATGCATTGCAAACCAAACCAAAAAGAACAAATGATGGTAGTAGAGAAACATATATTTCTTGTAAAGTAACGTTCGCTAAAAAGAACTTAAATAGTAAGGTGCTTTCCTATTCACTGATTATTACTACAATTTTAGTTCTTTCCTCTTCTATCATACCTAATCCAAGTAGGACGTTGAAAGCTTACCAGATGAGAATCACTTTACGTAGCGACAGACAATTTTTCAATTAATTATAAAATAAATATTTAATTCCTCAAAAACGTGTCGTTAACTTCACTTATTTTTAAATTAAAGCGTGTTAGTCTAATCATATTAATTATTTTGTACCAATAAAATATAATTTGAGTCCAATTCGATTTTTGAACCCAGTTTCATAATTTTAAATGTTGTCCAAGTCCAAATTGATTTAAGTCCAAAATTATTATTTATTTTAAATTCGAAGTATTTTAAGTCTAAAATTTCAAAGTTCTATTTTATTATTATCCACATTTATTTTTCATCCAAGTTTTTTTTTTTTTAAATTATTAAGGTATTTTATTCTATTCGCACTCGTATTCATGTATCACGAGTCTTTACAGTTCTATTTAAAATCAAATATTTTTCATATCCAATATTTCAATATTCTATTTCAACTATAACACCTCACATACCAATCTATATATATACACACATATTCCCTCGGTCCAATTCACGACACTTTTCAAAGTTCAATTTCCCTAAGTATGTTTTCTGCCTTCAACCATTAACAAGCCACAATTCATTCCCCGAACCCCAAAACTCCATAGCTGACACTCCCCCAAACAGCACAAATCAGCCATGGCCAAGCCACATACACGACAGCATCAAACCAAACACAAACTACAATCAAATTCATAATCAAACCGAATCGAGATTAAGCAATCAACACATCACCACCAATCTACAGGCCACCAATTCCATTATACACCACCGCCAACGGACCACCACACACCACCCGCAACCACTACTGGCCATCTCAAAATCCCTAGTTCAAGCCAAATCAAAAAATCAATAAAATAGAAGAAAACCCCATCCTTACCTCAATCACCGGCCGCTTCGACCGGTGTATCGTCAGAAACTGAAACCCCTCCTTCTCGATTTTCTTACACCCAAATCGAGCCCACTTCATCTTCTCTTCGCACACCACCACACGTCAAGGTCGCGACCTTGAAACAGCAGTGCCACTGTCGTCTGAACGGCCGGTGGCCTTGAACCCGGAAGAGGATGAGAAGCCTCTCTCGGCTGACTTCCCTCTTTGGTTCGAGTAGAAGAGAAAGACTTGATTTGTTTTAACTTTTAAACAAATTTTATGAAAATTTATCCCTTGAGCCCACAAGTTTCAAAAGTATTTATTTCAGTCTCTCTAGTTTTAAGACATTTTATTTTTAGACCCTGTTTTCTAGAGTTATTTAATTCAGCCCCAAGTTTCAAAATATTTTATGTCAGCTCCTTTAGTTTTAAAAGTATTATTTCGATCTTTTGGTTTTAAAATGTTTTGATTCAGCCCCGCACTTTTAAAATAAATTAGTTAGTCCCTAAAGACTTTTAAAACATATGAGTTAGCCAAATAGCTTTCAAAATCATTTATTTTGGTCACAACTCTTTTCAAATTCCAACTATATTTGATTTCCAATTTAGACCCTAAACTATTATTTTTCTTTAAAAAAAAAAAAAACTCTTTCGTTTTAAAATCTTTGGATTCCAAAATATTAGTTTAAGATTTATTTTATATATTGGTTAGGCGAGGCGTTTGGACGTTTAGAAGATTGATGTTTTTCTCGCTCAACAAACTCGAGAATACTTTCAAAGTAGGTTCATACTTCGAAAACTTTTTCTTTAAATTGTGCAATATTAAGTAAATTACTATTGTAAATTCCTACATGTTATTATGTGATTTATGAGAATTACTTGTCTTCGAACGTGCTGTTAGTTGCTTTCGAGCATGAGGTTACTTGTCTTTGGACATAATGTTTACTTGCCTCCGGACATGACAATTACTTTCTTGTTTAAACATGATGCTATGAGAATTTATGACTTAAATAGCATTATTATGTGTGTTATTTATGATATAGTTTATTTAATTTTGCGCTGAACCTATTGAGTATTTTTATAAAATGCTCACCATTTCCTTTAAACTTACGAATTTTCAGATTTCGCAGTTGGTGACGAAGTGCGCGATGGTGGCTATTGAAGAATTCGAAAATATGTTTTGAGATAATTGATTAAACACATTTAATTTTGAGTTTTCGAATTTTCTTATTATTATTATTATTATTTAAGTTACTTTGAACACTTGAATTATTGTCCATTGAGTTTTAAATAAAGTTGAATATTTAGTAGCTTCCACTCAATCTTTATATTTTTGTTTCAAAATTTGAAGTGTTAACTATTGGAGTTAGTTTTTACAAAATAATGTGATTGAATTTCAGTTATTTTTCGCTCAATTATTGTTTCAAAAAAATTATTTTAAAAGGATAACATGATATTTCGGGTTCTTAGAACCCGGGTCGTTACACTTTAGAAAGCAAATTTTGTAATTGAACAGCTTGGCGCACTGACTTCCTTATAATCGGGTCTTGACTAAAGCTCGAACTTAAACCTGAAACACATGCATCGGAAGCTAGTTTCTTAAGAAGTTTATTGACTTGATGACCAAATCTGCATTTTTCTTTGACTTGATAACCGTTAGGCCTGTTGTTGTAATTTATTCGCCATTTAACAACGTTAGGAGGCTTTCTTGTCTATATATGCCTTCTCAAGACCCGTTGCATTGCTTTCTCAATGTCAAGATGAATGAACCATTTCTCATCAAAAATTGATGAGATATCTTTCCAAACCCCCTCGTCCAAGAACAAATAATTACCTTCAACTATCACTCTTTTGTGCTGAAGGTTCACAAAGATGTCATCTTCAAAAGGATCTCCGACACCATGTTCCCTACATTGGTCAATCACAATTGACAAAGAATTTTTCCAATCAATTCAAACCCACAAATTTCTTCCAAGAGTATGCTCTATCTTGTATTATTTTTAAGCTTAAAATCAATGCAAACAAAATCATTCCCATAAACTCCATAAATTTTAATTAAAGAATCTAATCAAGGAAAACTCACCTCAAGTTGATTATGTGATAGATTAAGAATAATCAGACAATAAAATTTCCCAAAGGCCTCCAGCCCAAAAAGACCCGCTATCTTGGAAGCTGACCAGTTCCCATGTAGATACGGTACATCGATAGAAATCAAAGGTCAATCCTTCAAGTTCTCTTGCTTTAAGATCTTTCTACTTTCAGGGGAATCACGTGCTCGTGTTAAATAACAGAAAATAGAGATAAGGCTGTAAGAAAAAATTAAAAGCACCTAAAGGAAAAACCTACCTAATTTGGGACTGCTTCCATGGAAAGCTTCATAGTTATCTCACAGTAGTCCGTGTCTCTTACAACTTGTAAACCTAATCCATTTGAACTCTGCAAGGTGCACCATTTAGTCAATAACAAGAAGCCAAGATTTATTTCTGATACATATTTCTTTTACAAGAAGATTTCTATGATTTTTTCCATGTTTATTTGTATTTTTTTTTTTTCCAAAACTTTTTTATACATTATTCTTTTATTTTTTATTTCATTTTGTGTAATTGGTTTTTTCTCCCATTTATCACCACGCTGTGTTGGCTGAACTCTGTAAGGTCTAAATTCTCTTGATATTTTTAGTAAATATCCACAAGGTGTTTGAAACATTATCATGTAATTATTTTGTTTATAATATTGAAATTGTTGTATAAAGTCATTTCATAATAATATATCACATTCTAATTGTTATTATTATATTTTATTTACAACTATTTGTTTACTCTCAAGTATTATATCAATTTTATCAGCACTATTAATTATTTGAGTACTTTCTTCCGTTACATGATTTTACTAAGAAACTTTTGAATATTGTTGTATCACTTCTCGTGTCAATTAATGCACAAGTTGTTATATTTGTTTCAACAATGGTAACTTGTATATAAATAGCTAATGGAGAATTTATTTGATTATTCATTTATTCAGCTTTCTTATATAGTATAGTTTGACCATTATGGGTTATATATAATCCTTCACGTTTTATACTATAATCTTCCAATCCATTTAGGAAACTCATTCCTAATATCGTATGAGGATTTATCATACTATTATCTATATGACATGGTATTAGGAGATTTATTCCTCCTATTTTTATTGCTACTTTAACTTCAAGTTCAGTAATATGTAATTGTCAATCAAAATTTGTATATCTATACGGATCATTTCTATGAGATATTAATCATTTATTCCCGTTTGAAGTTATATGACATTCATTAGCTCTTGTATCAATTAATATATTTGATCATTTTACATGTTCTTTTCTATTGAAATATTCACCTTCTATTTTCATATTTCTAACAATTCTATGAAGTTTTATTTCCCTTGTATTACTAGTTTCTCATAATTGTTTTCTATTGGGTAAACTTGTTGATCTTCTAATTAATCTGTCATTTTCAAATGTTATGTTATTATTAGGGTATTCTTCTTCTCCTAACACTATAATTTCTGGTTTATTTTTTGTTATAGTAAGTTGATAGTTTTTTGGGACTAAACGTATTTGTTTATCTGGTTCCACAACTTTACCAATATCTTTGCATTCTTTATGAATTTCAATATATGATTTTTTAGAATAAATGTTTCCATAATTAGAATTAGTAAATGTGTATAATGCTCTATATTCTATAATCATAATTTTATTTTCTGGTTCCATTATATTATCTTTAATTTGAAATGTAGTCCTAAAACTTCATTAAAGTTTCCGTCTTTCAATGATATACAATACTTTAGGTAACATGTAAATATTAGTTTGTTATATGCTAGATTTCCTTCTACTGTTCCCAAATGACTGTCTTCTAAATTTATTATCCTTCCATCATGTAAACTTACAGTCAAAGGTGAATATACTCCTTCTCTAAACAAGGATTTAAACATTATTTGGATACCTGCTAAATAAACATATTGGATCTTTTCACTTTGTTTTTTATTGATTTTTGTTAATAATTCTGTAATCGTATTTTTTGTTAAAAGATTTAATTTATGTGTTCCTTGAGTAATTCTAACATCTATTACTTTTTCAATTTTTTGATATTCATTTATTGCTACTCTTTCACTTCTCCACATCCTGTTTAATATTTCTCATTTTCCTATTTTCAAAGTTAAAGATAATTTTTGTATTTTTCTGAACTTATTATTATCAAAAGTTACTTTTAATCCATAACCTTCTATTCCTTCATATTCTTTATATCTATGTTATTTTTTTCTATTTTTCTATTCTGATTCTGATTCATTATTTTTTGAATCTGTTTCACTTATATAAACTTCTTGATCATAGTATTCTTCAACGTCAGATATTTCACTTAGTTCACTTTCTATTTCTAGATATTCTTTTTGTAATATTTTAACTTTCTTTTTGTTAAAATCAGGGCTTATATGTCTCATTTCTTTACAATTGCACATTTGCATTGACTTTTGTCTTTATTATAAGTTCTATTTTTATTTTTATTTTATTTGGATTATATCTTCTTTTGTAATATTTTCGCTTAGGTTTTATATATTTTTTTCCTAATGTTTCTGAATTTTTAAAATTTTCTATTTTTCTATTTTCTTTTATTATTTTTTCTTCTTTCAGGGTTACATCCCCATTGATTAGGTTTTTCTATATCTTCACAACATATTCTAGTTAATTTTCCTGATTTATTTAATAATTGTCTTTGTTGACATATATATGTTAATCTTTCAAATAGAAATTTTATCCTTAATCCTAATATTCTAAGTATTTCAAGGTTATTTCTAATAAATTTTTCAAATTCTATTTAAAGTATATTCTCCATGAACCTGATAATTTATTGTAATACATATTTCTGTATACTTCTTGATTTTCATTATTATAGAATTGGACATAATAGTATTATTTGAATTCACAAGTGTATTCTTTGATTTTACACATATCATATATTGTTAAATTTATTAATCTCATTCTTACATTATTTTTTTCTCTAATTGATTCTGTTTCAGCATTACTTATCCAATTTTCTCCTAAAAATTCATCCGCAATATAATATATTAACTTTTCTATACCTTTTCTATTTGATTTTATTAGTTTTGTTTGTACATTTCTTCTTATTAATGCTTTCGGATCACTACTTATTCCTTCCCACCAATTCCTAACATGTCTTTCAAAAGATGCTATTAAAAAGTCTATCATTCTTTTAGTATTTTTCCATGTATCATCTTTATTGTACAAAAAGAACAATATCATTGAAGGGAAGCCAAAATAGCTCGTAAGCTCAAGTCGCTCGGGCTATGCTAGAAAAAAGCTAGGGCTTAGCTCGACTCTAAGCTCGAATTCTCGAGCAAAAGCTCGAGCCGAGCTTTTTTTTCCAGGGATGAGCTTTAGCTCGGCTCAGCTCGAACCAAAAAAAAGCCCGTCCAAAAAGCTCGAGCATTGAAATTCAATCACAAGCTCGGATCGGCTCGTTGTATATATACATTTTCAATAAAAATTTTATGGATTTAATTATACAAACAAAATAAAATTTGGAAGCTCGAGACTTAGCTTGGCTCGACTCGACTCGAAAAAGCTCGAGCCTAAAGCTCGAGTCGAGCCTTATTTTTTAGGACGAGCTTTGGCTTGGCTCGGCTTCGGTCAAAAAAAGCTCGACCCCTAAAAGTTCGAGCCAAGCTCGAGCCCTGATCTTCGGCTCGGCTCATTGACATCCCTTTAAGTCTGAATAACTTTCATCTGAATATGATAATTTTTGTTTTGAAGTTCCTATTGGAGCTAGGCTAGATTCTCTTCTAGTATTCATTAAAATCTTCAAGGCTTAATTGGTCAAAATTTTCTATAAGCAAATATAATTCTTCATTCATTTTTATTTGTTCTTTTTCAGTTTTTTCTTCAGCTTTTAGTTTCCCTAAAGTTTTTTTTATGAATTTTTGTAATTCTAATTATTCTTCTAGTATTTTTGGTAATATGTTTTTTTTCTAAATTCATCATCCATACTTGCTGCTTCTATTATAATTTTTTCTTGCTCAAAGTGTTTCTTTCCTATTCTAAGTATTTCTTTTTCTATTAGTTTTTTGTCTATTTTCTTATCTTTGTTTTTATTATTTTCTTTGAATTCTCTAATCTCTAGTTTTAGTATATTTATATCATTTCTTACTTCTTTTAATTCATTTTTTTCATTTTTTACTTCTTGAACATCACTTATTAATGATTTTATTAATATCTTCAGATCTTCAATATATTCACTTATTGACATTTTATACTTTTGATTTAGTAGTTTGTATTTTTTGTACCTTAAATAATCTATCATACATATCATCTATTTTTATTTCTAATTTTTTTATTCTTTCTTCTATTGATATTGCTCTTTCATTATCATTTTTCCTTATTTTTTCATTTAACTTATCTATTTTTTCTATGATTATTTCAATTTTATATTGATTAATTAATTCTCCTGATTTTCTTTGGAATTTTTTCAAAATTTCTTCATCTATATTTTTAACTTCTCATGTCATATTTTTTAATTCTTCAAATTGTATTGTTAGTTTACTTTAAATATTTTGTAATTTTTATTTGATATTCATATTTTGTATATTTAACCGTTGTAACTTTTCAATGGCCAATTTATCTTGTATGTTTATATTTTTATATGTTTATCTTGTATGTTTATATTTTTATAAAAAGACACTTATCCAGTTTAATTGCATGCTAAGAAATTCATCAGATTCTCTCCATGAGCTTAATAGTTGAACGTAGTTGTATTAGCTCATTTTATTTGGTATGACCCCCCAGTAGATTAATATTTTCTATTATTTTTTTTTCAAATTTTATTTTCGAGAATTCTGTCATTAGAATCTTCCTTTATTATGTTTTATTTCTAATGTAAGTTCTGATTGATATTTTGCTTCTTTGTATTTCATTATTATATATTTACAAAATTGATCTTCTATTGATTTTAGCATTTCTTTTCTTCTTTGTGTTCTAAAGTATTTTCTTAATCTTTCTTTTTCTTTAGTTTTTTCATATATTTTTATATTAATTTTTTCTTTGTTATTTAGAATCATTTGTATTCTAGGTAATTGTTTTAAGATTATATTAAAATATTCTCTCCTTTTTTCTAATGATTTTAATCTTAAAACTTCTTCTCTTTTTTATATTTCTCTCTTCTCTTATCATATCACTTAAATTCCTTATTTGTTCAGTTATTAAATCTAATTTTTTATTTGTTTCTATATCTAAGTATTTTTCTAGTATATGATCTGCTCTATGATAATCTATTTCTATAATCTTTATATAATTCTTCTAGCATGTCTTTGTGGATTAAATTTAATATTTCGTTTATTAAAAAATCTTCCTTTATTATATTAAAATTTATTAGATCATATATATATCTATTCTTATATCTTTGTCTAAATCTTTTAGAGTTCTCAAGATTTCTATTTTATAATTATCGGGTAGTATTAATGCATGCATAATCATAAATCTTGGTGTATATATTATGTATTTATTTTTATTTTTTGTCATATAATATTTATCTTTTTGATCTGCCATATGGCTCTGATACCAAACTGAGGGGTGCTATTATGAGCAAACAAAAATCAAATAAAATTATGTAAACAAAATTAATTAAAAGTAAATAAATGTAAAGTTTTAAGTACTAGATTGTAACTTTTCTAAATTCTAATAGGCATAGTTGAAATATGATATGTAAGGGCATTTTTGGTAGTATCTAATGTCTAAGACTATTTTCATGATTTGATGAAATTTTTGGCTATTTTCATAAAATGCCAAATTTGCTTGGCTATTTTCATGGTATCCCAAGGGTTTCAAATGGGGCGTTTTTGAAACGCGATGCTCTGTTTCCCATGTTAGTAATGAGTGTAATGGGTTATGGGTAGTAGGAAGGGCATATTTGGTATAGAGAAAAATATTTGAGGTCAAATTTGTTCAAGCCAAAGATTCTCCCTATACACACTTTTAAGGTAGTGTTAGTGTAGATGTAGATCAGTTCAAGATAAAAGAATTTTCAGTTCAACCTAAACTCTACGCTCGACACGTGATGTAAATCCATGTCGCGAACGACATAAAAAATTGAACTTGATTGACGTGTTTCATGAAAAATGCTAGTAATACACTGGAATGATCCATCGAAAAATAAGCACAATTATTGCATACCATAATTGTCGAAATTGCTCCGTTGTCCAATGTGAGCAACATAACGTTACCCACTTCAAGCAATAGGGCGGGCCTGCCATAATTGTTTACACCACTTTTGTTTAGAGTCATCAATCTTTATTCATTATAACAATTATGTTTTTAACTTTCTTCTTTAAATTTTTATCCTCAACCTTATATTAATAAACACATCTAGTCATTACGATGAATTTGTTAAAAAAATTATGTTCACATGCTTTATGAGGAAAAAATAATCTTATTGCACTTTGCATCTATAAAGATTATTTTGCCCCTGTTTGGCCCCCTTTTTAAAAAATTAAATTTATTCAAAACTCAATTTCAATCATTCATCTTAATGAAGTCTATTATTTTTTACTTTTTAAATATTTTTTAACCTCATGTTCTCCAAAAATACTATTCAAAATTGCATTATTTCCCCTATAATGGGGGCAAACAAGGGCTTTGTTTTATGCCCTTCGATTAACTTTTGGATGAAAAATCGTTTATCAAAGACTTTTTGCAATCCCTATTTTTTGAAAATTGCCCATTCACTCTCTTTAGATAGTATCTTTTGGATGTTACACTCATAACAACTAACTATATTCGGCAAAATAATAATAATAATAATAATAATAAATAAATAAATGTTTTTAAATATTACAATTTCCTAAATCATTTTTTAACTACACATATTTTCTTTCTCCACTTTTCAACAACACATCTTACCTCGAAAACATAAAAAACATGTTTCTAAACATAAAACTTTTAACAAACAGAAGTCGTCCCATAATAATTGGGCTAATTATTTTCTCCACAGTAGTTTTTTTAATCAGTGACGTATTGTTCTTCATGCCACTCATAATTCAATTGGAGATGTTTTATTATCCTATACAAGGATAATACATCATATCATACCTACAAAATTTAATTAAAATTGTCAAAGTAACAAGACTTTTATGCATAAAAAGTATATTTGATTTAATTGTCATTATCCAAAGTTGCCTAACTACTTGTAATTGCCTACATGTATTATTGACCTATTATAAATTATTATTATTACAACATGTTTGGTAAAAATAAATTAAACTATACTAAATCAAAACCAAAAAAGTACATATTTCACCAATTTATATATAATGCACTAAAACATAAATAACTATCGAAACCAATAATCAATAGACTTGTGTGGAAAAAAGATAAATCAACAAATAGTATTTATTAATGCAGTAAAATGAAAGGCCAATTACAAAAAAAAAAAAAAAAAAAAAAAAAAAAAAAAAAAAAAAAAAACCCCACCCATCAAAATGTTCTATCTTTAGTCAAAAATAGAAATAAAATTAGTCAACTATCTAGAAAGGTCATTTAGAATTGATTTGATTGATCCCATACACAAATGAGGGGAAAAAATCAACTTTGGCCTGCCCAGTTGCCCTTACCACCAGTCACTTCATCCATTGTGGAGATTGTTATAATCAAAATTAGAATAATAATAATAAAATAATAGTAGTAAGCCACTTGCCCTAAACTAATTGAAAAGAAAGTTATGCCAAGTGACAAATTAAGATTTTTATTATTATTATTATTATTTTTGCTGAAAAAAAATAATAGACTAATCCGAAAAAAAAAGATGCATGCAATAACATTTTATCAATCTTAAATTCTTAATCACTATATTTTGCAGTATCCCCGAAAGGTTAAAAATATTTTGGGTTATTTAAATTGAATTTTCACTTGCAGATTTACTATTGCAATGTGATCTTTATACACATTCTTTTTGTATTTTAAGTTGAAAATTAATTTTCACGTCAACAATTATTTATATGAATTCTAATACTATTATCGAAAAGGCTCCAATTTATGACCGCGGTCAAGACAATAAATGTTAACAATAGTTGAATAATAACAAATTAATCTTTATTTTTAATAAATTCCTATATGTCCCTTGGTTAGTTCATATTATTAGGTTTTTGGTATGTTTCAACACGATTTAAATACTTAATTATGACAAAAGAATTGAATTATTTTTCTCATTTTTCTAACTTGATGTATTGAAATAATTTTATTTTTATAATCAGCTATACTTTTAGGTTTTTGTACATAATTTAGCAGGGCTAAAATGGAGAAACAAACTATTGGCTCGTAATTTACTAATTTAGTGCTCAAGTGGCTCATAAGTCCCCGACCTCTAAAAAGAGTCAAATTAGTAGTTAACCTTTTATTATCTCATGACGGAAGCCATCAAGATTTTCGTGAACTTTATGACACGTCACGTCAAGTGTTTGGTAAATGGCTAAATCGAATTAAATCACACCATTTTTCAAATCACTTTTTAATTATACATATTTTCTTTATTAATTTTAACCACACATTTTATTTCAAACTAGTGAATCACCCTGCGATGCACGGGAAGAAACGTATTGATAAAGATAATTCAACGTGAAATTAGATGAATCATTCAGATAAATAAATAAATTTTACAAATAAAAGATATCATCATTTATTGGTTTCATATGACTACAAATTCTGGAATACTTCTTTGTACATAACATTGTTTGTTAATTTTGTTGGTCTTCCATTCTTATCACAAATCAACATCTTTAATCCGGAACGATTTGTCCCTAGAAATTGCAACATAAAGTTGTCCATGTGTAAACACCAACCATTTAAGAAGAAGTCCCACATGCGAACGTGATTGTCCCTAACTCTTATTGATAATAATGGCATAGGACGTCATCAATGAAAATTGTCTTCTTTGGAATCTAATAGGTTTTCTAGAATTAGAAGGACTCAACGATATCATTGGAATATAGAACTTCTGTCCTGCATTGATGCTAGAAGGAATTTGACCTTCTAGAACATGGTCGCCAAGTTTTGTAACTATCAACCTTGTTCCATTGCACAACCTCTGTGTATGATCAATATTTCTCAGAAAGAACTTGTATCCTTCACTTATCCGATGCAACGGTCCACCACATGGTGCAATAAAGATATCAATGTGTCCAAGTCATGTATCAAAATTTACCGACAATCAATTCGGTAATTTCATCGACAATAGGAAAATCATATTGGCTATCACCGGTCGCCCACCAACCAATAAGTATAAGTCTTACATTTGAAATGTTTTCCTCAATCATCTTTTCTCAAACCGACCTAAATTGCTTTAACAATTTGTTGTATTTGTCTAGCATATTTTTCAAATAAAAAGCTATACAATCATACAACATTGAATCGCATGATTTACTCCTATCAAGGGACATTAAAAGACATAAATTAAATTTCAGATTAAATTATCTGTAAACAATATACATATAAAAGCAATAAATACATAATACGTACCCATGACCCTTTTTCTGCTTTCACCCTCATTCACATTGTCAACAATGTAAAGCGAGCAAATTGTAGAGCTGAACCATTATCATGTAACAGACTCCCAATCTTATGGCAATTTTGACCGTGTAATCTAAAGACTGAAGGCCCTCCAACATCATTTAGCCCATTATCTAATCCCTCCATAGAAGTGAACGAAAACATCATATTATATGTCTGAATGTTCTCAACGAAATTCTCAATCCTGTCGTCCCTACCATATAAAAAAATGTTTCAAAATAAGCAAATGATCTTCCATAAGAGGAATCTTCACTTTTTCTTGTATACAACAAAGAATGGTTAACAAATAAACCGTGAAATCGAATTAAACCGCAATAAATGGTTTGGTTTGGTTCAGTTCGGTTTGGAAAAATTTCAAACCGCCTTAAACGATTTGGTTTAGGTTTCAATTGTCAAAACCGCGATTTCAAACAGTTAACCGCCAAATTTTAAAAAATTAAAAAATAAATAAAAATAAAGGCAAACGTTCAATTAAAAAAATGCAACACATTTTTTATTGTCAACAAATCAAAATTAAGAAATCAAAGATTAATTTGTTCAAATTCACAATCATTTGGAAATAATTCTTGCTCCTACAATTCATAATCATCATCCAAGACAATAGATATAAGAAACGAATTCGATAATCATAAAAAAAGAAAAAAAATACTAAAATTGTGAGATTGATAATGATGCATCAAATTTCATGATATTATAGGTTTTTGCAATAATTATACAACGTAATTGTTTTTTTTTATGAAATTTATAATATAATATTGATCATCTCAATTTTCAGTTAAGTAAATCGGGATACAATTTACTTATTGTTGTAAAAACTTAAGAATCATAAATATTGAATTAAAATATAACAATTAATATCATGTCATAGTTAATTATTTTTTAAAATTTAGACTTAACAATTATGACAAAAAAAACCATTAATAACTATATAATTTCAAAACAATATAAATAAATCTATTAACCGTTAATGTAAAAAATGTGATATGAGACTTTCTGGAATAAAAAATTATATAATAATTAAATGTAATTGTAAATAAAATTATTTTGATAAATAATCTGATATAGAAAAGAAGGTTATTATGTATATATAACAAAGAACTTAAAAGTATGACTATTTAAAATGAAATTTAATACAACTTGATTAAATATTCAATATAAATGTAAATGAAAATTCGATATTGGATTTGTATGACCAAACGAAATTATTCATCCATAAGATTGAGACCAATAAAATATCACAATTATTATAAAAAAAATTATTTACGTATTAAAAGTAACTTTCTATAAAAATACTAATTAATTTAATAGAACGCAATACAAATGAGCTCAAAATTTTAGATGTACTAAATAACTAAAAAAATAAGATTATTTATAAAAAATTTTATATGATAATATTTATTTAGTATTAGATGCGTAATACAATTTCGATATAATTTTGAACTGAAAATCTTACATTAAATTTGTATGAGTGCATACGAATACTTATTTGTAAGATTCAAAACATTAAATGATTAGAATAATTTTATGAAAATAGAGTTTTAAACACAAATAATAACCAAATATAAATATGTGAAAAAATTTTTTTATAAAAATACTTAAGTGGAAGTAACAGTGTGAACACAATAAAAGCTGAATTTTGTAGTGTGAATACAATAAAAGCTGATCAAAAAGTTGTGTCAAATTGGCGGGAAATTTTCATCCTTTAATATTAAGTAAGATTCATAAATAAATCAGTTTACAGAGTGTTTGGTAAACGAAATAAACTAGTTTATACACAATTTCTCAAATCATTTTTTAACCACACACATTTTTCTCTCTAATTTTTAACTATTACTTTTTATCTCAAAATAAGTATTTCACCAATGCGATGCATGAAGTTGCAATATCGATTTCAATTAATATTCCTAAAATCTTAATGTTTATACGTAATCAACACATATATAAATACATAAAAAATATTTTTCAGTTATAATAATTATTAGAATTTTAAAAATAACATAACTAATTCAAATTATTAATAACTTCTTTGAATAGTAAATATCAATTTATATATTTAAATAATAAATGACTATCGATTTAAAAAGAATTATGAGTTATTATAAACTTCATTAAAAATGTAAATTTAGTAATTTTTTTAATCGTATATCATGCTTGATGTAATATTATGTGTACGAATATTGATGCATGTGAAAGGTAGTAATATATTTCTCATTATTTCTACATTTGAATCTCTTATTTAACATAATTTTCAATTTTCATTCAAAAAACTGAATCACAATAATTGGAAAATAAGTGGTCATAGTATTTGAATTTAACCAATAAAACTTTAGTTACGAAAATAAGTAGTCAAAATAATAATTTTAAAAATCTCGTAATTATCATGATGTAACAATCGAGTAAAGTTGGAGATCACGAAATTATACCAAAAATCTTAAACCCCATAATGTTTATAAATTTATTAAAATTAAGAATGATTAAAAAATATTAATCATTTTATTAATATTATTAACTAAAAAATCAAAGCATTAACTCTTCAATATTAACCTTTGTTCAATACCTTTTTTTATAAATTACTTATAAACAACACACTTTTTAACCACATATATTTTTTCAAAATTATTTTTCAACTACACATTTTACCTAGAAAATAAAAATATGTCATTAAATAGAGGCTTAATTTATTAAAATAATTATAATTATTAATTATTAATAATATATAATGTATATATTTCAGAATTATGATTTGTAATATTAAAGATAACAAATGATTTGACCGTTAATAATTAAAATACAATTTTAATATAGATGGCTACACGTAGGACTTATAATATTAAGAACAACAAATAAATCAATCAATCAATAATTAAATAATAATTTTGATACTGCAGATAGCTAAAAATATTGATTGAACTCATTTAGTATTAGTGTTTATAATAAAAATAATTACAATTATAATCAAAATATACAAATAACAATAACATCATATTAATTATTTACTACAATACTAAAACATAAAGAATTAAGAATTAAATTATGTCAGAATATCCTACTTTTATATATATTATGGATTTTTACTAGTGCGATGAACTGAAATTGTTATTGACAATATCGATAAACATTCATAAAATTTAATGATTATACATAATCAAAACAAATATAAAAGATATAAAAATAATTTTCTATTACAACAATTATTAAAATTTAAAAACAACAGAACTAATTCAAATTATCGAAAACATCATTGAATGATAAATGTCAATTTATATATTTAAGAAAATATATAATTGTTGATTTCAATCATTTTTATAAGTTACTATTAATTTCATTAAAAATGTAAATTTTGTAGTTTTTTAATTGAAGGACCAAATTTTTTTTTGAAACGAAAGTTGAAGGACCAATACATGCAATTGTTCCTATAAGTGGCCGTTGAAGGTCGGCCCAAGTTAAATGGACTCATTTAATGATCAGTGGAAGCGTGTTGGATGGACTATAAGAAATCCATTATTATCATAAGAGGAAATTACAGGCACCCAGGTATTTTAAGATTGTAATTCAAAAATCAAGCCAAACCTTAATAAATTCAAATCTCAGGTTCTAATTAGGATTTTTATTGTAATTTAATTAATTATCATATCACAAAATATATTCATAAAAAAGCAAATACACGAAATCTACGCAAATAACCGCTGAAAGAAATCCCTAAATATCCGGAATCTATGAAGATGAACTCCACCGTTTCAGTAAGAAGATACACCACTATTCAACATCAAGATTCATCACGCTCCTTAAATTAAACCTATACTAAAACCATCATGCCGACGATCTCGAGGAAAAACATTACAGCAAACCTACACCATGCAATCCAGTATCTTGGCCCAACCTACACTACATACAATCTGTTTTTGCCTCTCGAAATTTGAAACCAAAGAGAACATTTACTGTAAATGGTGAAAATCAAGACATCAGATCGGAATTCATTGTCGAAGAAAGTGAAGGAGGAGGAAGATACCGGTCATGAAAGCAACAGGTAAGATGTCGAATACCTTTGAATTTTTTTGTCGATTGGTACCTTGTTGAAATGATGCACATGTGACCTAGTATTATTGATGTGTATTGAATTGAACCAAGAATTTAATGAACTTAGAAACAAAATGTGAATCCCCTTATTCCTCTTCTTGATTTGAGGTCGTCTGAAGTTATTTGCAATTCAGAACATTTTGTGACCTGATTATGTTGATAACTAGTGCAATTATCATATGTGACCTGGCTTTATTGATGACTATTGCACTATCATTTTGTGACCTTATATATGTATTGTGAGCTTAACACATTTGTGACCTTAGTAACACGAATTAGTTGGTTATAAGTGGATGTGATGCTCAACAAAATGAGATGGTAGTCGAAAGTTATATGTTTAACGAAGATCTGTGAGTAATTGATTGAATTATATGGATCTTATTTTTCTCCCCTTACATGCTTGTTGTGGCTTTTATTTTTCTGATTTTCATCTTTGAATGAATTTGTTTTCCACCAAATATACCCCTTTGGCCTTCAATTTATTGACTGGAAAATTACTATTTCCTGATAGTATTAAATGTTTTCTATTTATCCCTCATCCTTAGCATCTTTTCCCTACTTTTGTCTTATATATAAATCAAAAATTAAAGATTATAATGTGTTTCATCATGTGTGATTATAACAGGTATACATATGTATTGTGACCTTAAGACATTTGTAACCTTACATATGTATTATGACCTTAAATAATTTGTAACATTGTCTTGATGATGACTAGTGCACTGATCATTTGTGACCTGGTTTTACTAATAATTAGTGCATTGATCATTTGTGACATTATATACGTATTGTGATTCCACTTTTTTTGTGACTTTTAAACATCTATCCATGTTACCACGAAACCATTTAAATCATATTAATGTGGATTCTGACTTTGTTTTTGTCAATGTGCCTTCTAGCGAAACATATCCCTTCGGACCTTATATATGGATCGTGACTCACTTGAACCTGTGACCTTGAGTACTGGTTGCAAAATGAGATGAAGTTCATGCCATGGATTTTAATGCTACAATTGCAAGGGTGAACATAGATGCAACTCTTTACGAGCATTGACAAGTGAAAAAGAACACGGAACAAATGAGACGGAGGGTAGACGTCGTTGTGATGGAGACGCCTAAATTTTTGTGCAATCACTACTCAAAATATTGTATATTTCCTTTTTTATTTAATGAAAGCTGTATTTGGGAATTAAATTGATTTTGTGAAATACATATTTTTTCATTTATGTATACTCTGCATTTTTTTCTGTAATTTTGTTTCAGGAGTTTATTCTTCAAGCTTTTTGATATAACCATTTGTTGAGTATTTCTTATTAAGATCACATGTCATTTAATCCAGGGGTAGAACCATTTGATGAGTTGTTTTTATTCAGGTCACATGTTATATTGTGCAGACACATATTCATGAATATCACCTCATACACATTACATTCTACATAAACATAATACAGGTTTTCAGGCATGTTCAACTTCCCAGGTCATATACTATATTCATTGGTAGCCCTTGGGGCACTGATGAGACATCACATGTTTAGGTCACATGGTAAACTACCCATGTCACATGTTAAACTATCCAGGTAACATGTTAAAATATCAAGGTCACATGTTGAATTATTCAGGTCACATGTTAACATCAGTAACCTAATTCAGGTCATCTTTTCATATCAACAGACTAAAATTTTTCCAATCATTTGGTACTGATAACCTTGCAAAACTGAACAGTGGGATATTGATACGTGACAAAACTATGTGATCTTCCAAATGGGGTATATTATGGAAGGTAACATACACTTAATTTTTTTTAGAAATATACAGTTACAAGAACTTTTCAATTGATAAATATACCTCCAAGTCACAAATTTAATTAGACCACAAACACAACATTCAGTAAAGGAGTTCAATTGCATCGGTAACATGAATTACATATCATTTCACTTAAAATTAAACAAGTTCAAAAGTTCACTTGAATTTCTGAAAAGAGACATCAGATACAATTTTCAATGTTTACAAATACAATGAGGTCACAAACAGGAATACCCATAAGACATTTCATTGACAATTAACACATTCATTATAGGAATCCAATCATGGCAAGTCACAAAATCTGGCTTTACGGCGGAAAATTTGACTTCACAATGTTTGACCACAGGTCGCCAGGTCCCAAGGTCACAAACTACATAAGAGCACAAGGTCATATTAATTACGGAAATAGAAAACTGGATTTAGTTTTCCGATAGCTAGAAATACATAAAGGTCACAAACGATAATACAAATAATACAGTTAGATCACAATAGCACAGAGAACATATTACCTTATGTGACCTCAATGTTTTAAGGAAATGTCTACTGGGCAATAAAAATTGCTTTACCTGATGAACAGAGGTTAAAATGTTGATTCATTATCTGTGCTCACCTGGTTTATGTATACGTGAATTTAAAAGTGCATAACGACACAATGTGACCTCGTTTCCATTCATTCCATACTGTGCCCATATTCTTATATTCATATCCGCTATTTATGAAAATATAAATCTGACGCCATAACATTCAACACACATTC
The DNA here is from genome assembly GCA_963555705.1 of Ligustrum vulgare. Taxonomy (NCBI): domain Eukaryota; kingdom Viridiplantae; phylum Streptophyta; class Magnoliopsida; order Lamiales; family Oleaceae; genus Ligustrum; species Ligustrum vulgare. The sequence goes on from OY743171.1 coordinate 54,397,898, forward strand.
CTATCATACAACACGAGCAATTCGTGCCATTATGTAAACTAGAAGCACTACAAAATATGCGAACTTGTTAAACTCAAATCTCATATCAAAAAGGAAGTTTAACTTATGTGCCCTCAAATAAAGGAACGGATTCTATATAACAACGGCTTACCCCAGGTCGATGTCGTCGTCTCGATGAATGATTCCTAATTTACAAATCTCTTTGTCACTAATTTTATTGAACTCGATGCTGAATACAATTGTGACCTCGTCTTCACTCTCTTCTCCTTATCTGCATGTCCTGCTCCAGGGCATCAATGAGTTTCTGGTATTACCAATTACAATAACGTGTCATTGCTGAAACGTTGTTTTGAGAATTCCAATAATTATGGAAAGATTATTTTTAACTGTCGCCGTGATATTTGGGATACATTTTTCCTTAATTTCCGTTACTATATATATATAGACCTAATAATTGAATGATTTTAGGTTCTACCTTATTCTTGATATGTGAATCTATAACTACCTGAATAACGTATTTTTCCCTTATCATAATGTATGTGTTAATTTCTAGTTAAGTTCAAGAATATAGTGTGTGTGTGTGTGTATATATATATATATTACTCATTTTGAATGTTTCATTAAATCATATAATATGAAATCAATAAAACTATTATTTTTTATCGATGTTAAGAACAAGAAAGAACAAAAAAGAAAATGAATAAATAAGGATGGGGTAGGTGAATTTGGCATTGGAAGGCTACTAGACATTTTTAACAAAAGGTTATCACGTAATCAATTAAAATACTAATTAAATTTAACAAGAAAGTAACATATGGTCAGAAAAATTATCTTAACTTGTTTTTTTAACACATCCATTGTAGACATTAATTCAATCATTCTATTAACATATAATTTAACACATCCAATATAGATGTTTTAACTAAATAGCAGGCAGTACGCAAGTTGTGCGTCATGAATGTCGTGATAAAATCAGGGTTTAGAAAAATCAGACCGGATCGATCGATTCAATCGGGAAAATCAAGAATCGATCAAAAAACTAGTCCGGTACAAACCGAAAATCGATCGAAAAATCCGATTTTTGCCTGTTCAACTAGGAACTGACCGATTTTTAAAACCCGATTTTCCCTTTTTTCGCTTTTTTTTAGTTTTTTTGTTTTCCTCTTAATTGTTTTAAGATACTTTTGTGAATTATTTTATTTTTTTTAATGAGTAATCTTAGTTTATTGATAAAATAATATGTTTTTAGAAAATTTTGTGATTTTTGTAATAATTTTTTATTTATTAATCAAAATCGGTTCAATTCGATTGGATCTTTTGATCGTTGATCAATTTTTTTTTTCGGTTCAAACCGATTTTCGATTTTCTAAAGGATAAAATAACTACCTTACATTAATTAATAAAATTAAAATTAAAAAGTTAAAAACCCAACTCAACCCGTTTCTTAGTCAAATTTGCCGACTCCCTCCGCTCCACCCGGGTCCTGTGACGCACTTACAAAACGTTTATTTTATTTTATTTTTTTATATTTTGTCCTGCGTGTATGCCAATAGTTTTCCAGAATATGGCCCAATGGCAGAGAGTATCACTTTTTTTTTTAATTTATTTCAATCAACGATAATCACACGTTGGAATATGTAGTACTCGATTGGATTAGAGAGTACGACCATAAATTTTAAATTTTTTGTTCTTTAAATAATTACTATGAAACGAGCCGATTTTGAATAAAATATATTGATTAAGAACGTCTTTAAATGATTTTAAATTTATTGAGAGTAAGAATTTGTTACTGTGTTGATCAAGGAAAATGCTAAATAGCCTGAAAAATTAGATTGCAAGTGTGATCGAATTCGTATTGGCTGTTGATTTTGATATTAATGTGATGGGTAAAATAACAGATGATCGCCATATATGTGTATGAGTGTGCAACTTCCAGGCAAACTTTTGCTGTTGTCGCATTAAACCATTATTTGTAGCACATTTATTTGAAAATCATATTTAATTTGTACAATATAATTGGTAGCACGTGTGTGTATTGTGTGAATTCTATTGAACAGATGAGGACATGAATGAATGGTGAACATCCAACTTTAATTAATGGAAAGAAACAAAAACAATTTAGACATTTTTGGTGGATGAGAAAGTACTCGCGGAGTAAATATCTATACAAACAAATGGATAATGCTGACTTCCAAAAAAAAAAAAAATTATATTCTTTACGTAATTACGTTACTAATTTGTAAAAAAAATAATTAATTATGAACACATGTTAGATACTAACGTCTCGTTTGATGTAATAGTAGATCGACTCTCAAAAACATAATTTTATTTTAATGATAATGATGTTAATATAAAGTAAATATTTGTTACCAATATAAACGAGGATAAAAGGAATTATTCACACATAAAGTCATAACTATATATGCATGCAATTTCTACCAATAAAAGGGAATTTTGGGTTATAATAGAAATAAAACTGACATGAAATATCAAGAATTGTAATCAATTTTTTTATAGAAATATATTAATGAGTTTTGGGTAGACATAGGGTAAAACGGTTTCAAGTAGTCATTGTATTTTTTAAAATTGTTTCCCCAGTAGTTACCGATTTTATTTTATTTATTAAAAAAAAAAAAAAAATTGAATAGCCCCTACATGCTTTCGAAGTTATTTTTCGAAACATTGTCACTTTAGACCATTAACAAAAGTCAAAATTCTATTTGTCACGTCATCAAAATTGTTATATTTCGGTAGATAACAATTCTAATACAAGTACACATAATTTGACATACATGTTGAAATAATGTATGGTTGGCACAACATTTTTAAATTAATATTCACAAACTTGTCAACTCATTTTTTTGATCATGCAATATGTACAAGTAGCATTTTTCGGAAGATAAATGTAACCAGTGAGATACATCGTCAAAAGTAACTATGAACTTTAAAGTTGAGGAAATATTGAGAAATAATCTTTTTTTACAATGATAAATAAATATTTCATGATGTCTAGTGAAGTAAATTTCCATATTTGACAGTGACTAGAAGAAAATATTAATTAATATCTAGATAGAGTTGAATAATATGTTTGACTATTTCCAAGGGACCATGGATTTTTATTGTGGAAAAATATTAACAAATACCAAGATTCTCCTTAAAAAACTCATCTAAATAACGGAGTTTCCTTGTTTCCATCTAATTCTCTCTCTCCCGATTCTTTTTCATCAGGTATTAAAAATTTAAATTCCATAAAATATTATAAGACAGCAGATAATGCTATGTTCGGCTGACTTTTTTGAATTTATAAATAATTTTATTATTTTTAAAATAAAATGTGTCTTTAAAAAGTGATTTGATCAATAATTTTATTTATAAATTAATAATAATCGTGTTACAGGCTCACAGTTCGCGTTAACATTTTGCCGTTAACAGTTGACCCTAAAGCCAAAACTAAAAGCCCTAATATATCTGAGTTCAACTCGTCTTTAATTTTACCCCACGCGTTTCTTCATTCGTATAAATATATTGCTTCATTCTTAACATCTTTCATATCTCTCTTCTCTCTCAAATTTCTTCTTATTTTTCTCCATTCAATTCTATAGATACAGAATCCATTTATCATGGTATAATATAAATTGTATTCAAGTTAATAACTTTGATCATTGTTCTTGTTTAAGCAATTTAATAACTCTTCTTTTTCTTTCTTAATATTTGTAGGAGACTATTACTGACAAGAACAGCGTCAAATATGAAGAGGTAAAGCCTGATTTTCGTATTTTATTATTATAAAATCATTCTCTGAATGGGTTTCTTAATCTGAATAATGATTAACTTTTTCAGGAATATATACTGAATTCAAGAGGAATGAAGCTTTTCACCTGCAGATGGTTGCCTGAGCATTGCGAACCAAAAGCTCTAATCTTCTTGTGCCATGGATATGCCATGGAAAGCTCAACATCAATGAAAGGTCAATATTCGTGATTTTAACTTCTTTTTCATCGTTAATTAAGGCAAGTGTTAATTTGCCCACCGTAGATGTGATGCTGGCACGTGTCCAGTGGTTTAAAATTTCTGGACATGTATTAGCATCACACTCACAGTGTCACATTAACACTTGCTCACCGTGAGTAGGTGATCGGGACTACCTTAATTAATACTGTCGACTCCAACTTAACAATCGAGCCGGATAATATTAACAGGGTGTGGAACTAGGCTTGCAAAGGCTGGTTATGGAGTTTATGGAATGGACTATGAAGGCCATGGAAAGTCATCTGGTCTTCCTGGTTATATTCCTAATTTTGAGGATCTGGTTAATGACTGTTCTGATCACTTTACAAACATTTGTGGTACGTAAAATTTGATTGTATCTTTAATCGTGTTCAGTTTAACGTATCTACACTATTAGAATCTCGACTGGAATAAATTCTTTTTGTAGAAAAGAAAGGAAATATGAAAAAGATGAGGATTTTAATGGGAGAATCGATGGGAGGAGCTGTACTACTCCTTTTACATAGGAAGAAGCCAAATTATTGGGACGGGGCTGTCCTTGTTGCCCCCATGTGTAAGGTACGTCCATTTTTTTGTGTTTTGTAGTGTATAGTCATATTGATCTTCTCGTGGCTCGTCTATCTATCATGTACTCAAATTTGAATAATTCGAAAGCTGTTACTCTTTTATAAGATGGCTATGACCCAATTTTGTAAGTATTGTCTGACTTTTTGATAATCATAACCACTCTGTCTTGTACGTAGGAAGACATGTCAAAATTACTTGATGAAATGACAAAAAGTTTAAGGTGGCTGAAACAATAATTCTGTGAAGGGGTTTGGTGATATTAAGTCTAATTGATAAAAATTGATGAGAGTGTGATTGAAAAATTGTGAGTTTCATAAAAAGTGTAGTCAAGATTAAATGTTGTATTTGAATTTTATAAAAAATGTGATTAAGATTAAATATTGTATTTGAATTAGATTAAAATTCGAATTTCTTGTGCAATTAAAAGGGAATAATATTAAAAAATGTGATAGAAAACTGTCTTTGAAAAGTCACACTTAGAACAGGTCAAAATAAGCAAAAAGAATGCAGGAAAGAGGGAGAAGCAAATGGTCAAATAAGCCACCGATCGGAAAGTGTTATAACACGTAATTATTAGTGTTATTTATGTTTTCGGGGTTGAATTTATTGTTAAAATTTGAAAAGAAAAATTTTGTGTGGTTAAAAAAGTAATTTGGAACTCGTGCCGATTATAACATTTAGTAGCCGAACATTGGCTAATTGGAATTTGCTAATCGTGTATACAGATTGCTGACGATATACGGCCACATCCCATGGTTGTGAATGTTCTAAGCAAGCTCTCTCACGTCATCCCGACCTGGAAAATTATTCCAACTCCAGATATTATTGACATCGCCTTTAGGGTTCCAGAAATAAGGAACGAGGTGAACTTTTTTCCTTTAAATTTACGGATTTCACGTAGTTGTCTATTTACTTTTAAGTAATAACTCAGAGTAAAAAATGCTAATTATTTCCTATAAAAATATGATAACAGATTAGATCAAACCCACATTGTTACAAGGGAAAGCCCCGTCTTCTAACTGGAAATCAACTCCTAAAAGTCAGCTTGGAATTAGAGACAAGACTTAAAGAGGTTTCACTTCCATTCTTGCTTGTTCATGGGGGAGATGATAAAGTCACCGACCCATCTGTCAGCAAACTTCTCTATGAATCGGCTTCTAGTACAGACAAGACCTTCAAGTTGTATCCAGGGATGTGGCACTCTCTTACTTACGGGGAGTTGCCTGAGAATATTGAAATAGTGTTTTCAGATGTCGTCAATTGGCTTGATGAAAGAATTGCTGTTGGGAACTCCAGGCTAGAAATCGAGCAAAAGCGCGGAAACGACATTTTGCTTAAAAGTTGAGCGGCCTCAACTTCTCGGATAAGGGACGAGATGTAAAACTTTTTTAACTTCTCATTGATAGAGGGCCAATTATTTACAACTATATAAATTGCTCTTGCCTGTTTAGCGTTTTCATTCTTGTAAAAAAGTATTAAGAGTTTTTTTTTAGCTTATTCTTTGTAACTTCTAAGTATAATAAAATATATTCTTATTCATCATAGCTCTATTTACAAGGACGAGTTTTTTTTTTTTTTTGAAAGTAACATCATTCTCATCATTCATCGTCTCCTCCAAAAAGATGGCATAAAAATCGGGGGATACAATCGATACAATCAATCCAATGGCAAGAAAGAGAATACGAACAAGCAAAAGAAACTATGAAGTGGACAACCTTATTTCTATCTCGAGATATAAAATTGCAAGTGCCACTATCCATTTTTGCCAAAAAAGAGACAATATCATGATGGATATGTGCATTTGGGTCAAAATCAAAATCAAACATTAAACTGTTAACCAATCGCAAGCAATCCGATTCAACCACGTTGATGGGGAAGGCGTTCTCCTGGACAAATTTCAGACCTGTGAGAAGTGCATGTGCTTCAGCTTCAACAACACCATACTGCCCCACAAAGACTCTTGCTGAAGTTGCAATCACCAATCTCTTATCATCAAGAATTGCTGCCCCGGTGGCAATAAGAGGGATATGAGAACGGACAGCAGCATCAACCCGGAGGATAAGCTTCCCTAGCTGGGGTTTTGGGTGGCAAAATGATGAAGGTGAAGGTGTTTCAATTCTGGGACATGAATCATGCATTGCAAGGCAGTTGAGGGCAGTCGCAACAATAAAATCAGCATTTCTACTTTTCGCTCCAAAGACAACCCTGTTGCGTTCAACCCAGATGGATCAAGCTAGGAAAATAGAGAGCTTAAGCCCCTGTTCTGTTTGCTGTTTTGAGGTCGTTTTCTGTTTTTATTTTCGAAAACGCTAAAAACGCGTTCTCTTTACCATTTTCGAAAACGCATTTTGGAAAACAAAAAAAAAATTGTACACAAAACGGAAAACGCCCGAAACATCGTTTTGGGCGTTTTGTGTGTATTTCGACAAAAAATGTCCAAAACGCGGAAAACGCGTTTTGGGATTTTTTTTTTTTTTTTTTAGAATTATCTTAACTTAGAACTAAGCTTAATATAAAGTTTTTATTTTTTTATTATTTTTTTAGAATTATCCTAGTTTGGAACTAAGCCTAAATAAAGATTTTTTTTTTTTTTTTTTTTGAGAATTATTCTAACTTGGAACTAAGCTTAAATAAAGTTTTATTAAATTCAATATCAACATTACAAAAAAAAAATTAAGTGAGAATTCTTATTATTATATTTCAAAAAATGCACCAAACTGCATGGAATCGAAATGTACCAAACACGCAAAACTCTACTAAACAAAGCTAAATCTACCAAAAAGAGCAAAATTTCACCAAGATGCCTAATATAATACCAAAAGCGCGATATGTACCAAATTGTGAGATGTTTCAAATTGTGCCCAAGAAATTTACCAAAATGCGCAAATAGCTCTAAAATTTACGAAAACAATGCCAATTGTACTGTGCTAACCAAGATGTGTGAAATGTTAAAAAATGTTTCAAAATGTATTAAAATACACTATATATACCAGAATTCACCAAAATATACAAAATGCATGATATCGACCAAAATGCGCAAATCGTACCAGTGTGCGAATGTACCAAAATACAAGAAAACAAACCAAGTTAAATGAAATTTATCAAAATGCACAAAAATCTACTAAAATTCTAGAAATGTACCACATGAGAATTGTAGCAGGCAAGACCTATGATTAATCCTAGAAATGTGCCTGAATCAAATGTGGACTGATTACTCCACAAGGTCAAGATGACTTTTAAATTTATTTTGTTTAATCAAACTCTGTATGAGTAATTAGAGTTACATGTATTATGGAAGTAATTTGGACTTGAATATTATGTTATTAATTTCTTATAATATTTTTTTGGAGTTGAACATTAATGACATTATTATTTGGTCCAAAAAAAAGTTAAACAATATAGATTGTTTAATATAATTCAGAAGCAAATTCATTGAAAATAGTATAAGTTGTATTCTGCAAAATTTCAAACAGAACGTGTTTTCCAGCTTTTCATTTTCAAAAACAGTTTTCAGAAATGACAAACAGAACACGTTTTCAGCAACATTGAAAATAAAAATAAAAACAGGAAATACAAAACATTTTCCAAAATGAAAATACAAAATAAAATACAAACAGAACGCCACCTAAGGTTCCTAGGCATCTCCAATGATTTGCCCCAAATCTAGGGTAATCTTTACCCCAAATTTGAGGTAAACTCAAATTCTATCTCCAATCATTTAACCCCAAATTTGGGGTTAAATGAATAGTACTTAATTTTCTTAAGTTTTTAATAATTATACTTTGATTATAAATTTGTTAATTAATAACTTTAATTTAAATTAATAACTAATGCGTAAAATGGACCAAATTAAAAATAATAATTTTTCTCGGAAAGAAAAATTCTAAATTGAACAATAAAATACTCCTAGTGGTTACAAATTCTCTAAATTAAACGATGTTGTTGCATATATAGCTTCATTTGACATATGTCGTCGTTAGTTTTGGAAATAAAATTTCAGTATTTTTATTTATTCAAACTAATTCGTGCCGATTTTGTAACAATATTAACAAAAATATTACTATTATTTAGAAGAAAAATTAAATTAACAATTATAGAATTACAACAATAATTATTATAATATTTACAATTAAGTTAATTACTATAACAACAAATTATTAAACTAATTAATAATGTTTAATATTTAAATTAAATAAGAAAATGACAATTTGGTAATTAATTAAGGCCAATCTCAAATTTGGGGAGAGAATAGGGGTACCATTAGAGAAAACTTTAGATTTTATTCCAAATTTGGGGTAGGATTGTAGATGCCCTTAGTAGTAGAGAATCTTGTGGACATTTCATGTATCAGGTCTTTGACGCCGAACCAAATTCTCCCATTCTTTACAGTCTTCCACATGCCTGCTGCTTTCCAAATAGAAATTCAGTGTGGACAGAAGAGGAGGAGGTGAATAATGGTTTCCTATAGGCCACAAAAAACACATCTTCCATTGTTGGGAATGCCCCGGTGCAGTAAATTCATTCTAGTAGGGATTGCATTGTTGTACACTCTCCACCAAAAAATGCGAACCTCGGGAGGGATGGATAGGCTCCAAATAATCTTCCACCAAGCGTTCGGATAGCTCGTTCCAATTTCAGTACTCCCAGGTAACAAGGACTTATATCCGCTTCGGAACGTGTACCGTCCGTGGGGCTCATGGTGCCAAATAAATTTATCTGGGTTGTGTGATCCACCAATAGGGATGGAGAGGATCAGATCTCTGTCCGGTCTCACAAAAATACTGTTTATGAGGGGAGTGTTCCAAGCTCCCGATACGGTTATAAGATCTGAGACTTCAGTGACAAGGGGTGTTTTAGGAGAAACTGGCCGGAATGAAGGTGCCCTTGGCAGCCAGGGATCCTCGAAAATTCGAATGGATTGTCCATTTCCAACACGCCAACGACATCCATTTGTGAGCACTTCCCGAGACCAAAGGATGCTTTACCATAAGAAGGAATCCCCACTTTTAGTTCGGGCAGACAGGAAGACCTCATTTGCGATATACTTGCCCTTCGACACGTTTCCAGATTTTATCCACTAGAGGCATAAACGTCCTCTTTTTCTGTCGCCCCATTGGAAATCCCAAGTAGATCTCATGGAAACCTTCTTTATTAACTCCCAGGCATTGCTTTATGGTCACCCTAATCGTTCCCTCCCCATTTGGGCTGAAAAAGATTAATGATTTTTCAAAATAAACTTTTTACCCTGATCCTGCTTCATACACCTGAAGGATATTTTGGAATGTTTGTGCCTCCTCACCTTTTTGCACGCAAGAAGATAAGAAAATCTTTTGCGAAAAATAAGTAACTAATCCTTGGACATGCCCGAGTACATTGCATTCCCGCGAGACAACCCTCTCCCTCTGCCTTTCGAATTAAACCAAAAAGTGCTTCCGTAGAAAGCAGGAATAAGTAAGGGCAGAGGGGGCATCCTTGGCGTAAGTCCCTAGATGGAGCAAAGTGCCCATGCCTCCGTCCATTGATGATGACAGAGAAAGAGGAAGAAGAAATGCAGTTTGAAATCAGATGTTGCCGTCGAGAGGAGAACCCCATTTTGATCATGATTTTGATGATAAAATTCCATTTGACTCTGTCGTAAGCTTTGCTCATGTCCAACTTTAGGGCGAGGAATCCGTTGTTGCCATTATTCCGCTTCCTCATTGAGTGGAGGCACTCAAAGGCAACTAACGCATTATCAATGATCTGCAGTCCGGGAAATAAGGCGCTTTGGTTGTCTGAAATAATTGAGGGGAGGACGACTTTGAGCCTGTTTGCCAAGGTTTTGGAAATAATTGTGTATTATAGCACATTACACAGGCTATTGGGGGTGGTATTCTAAGATTCGCTCCGGCCCCGGTGATTTGTGCGGATGTATCTCCCATAGGGCTGTGGAGATCTCTTCTTTAGTGAACGGCCTGTCAAGATTTTGTGATTCGGCATCTAAAAGGGTTAAAGAAATAACCTCAGTACACATTTCGAGTTGCTCTTTCGAAGGGAAGGAACTAGTAAAAATCTCTTGAAAATAATGTTGGACATGAATACTTATCTCCTCAATGTAGGTGATCCAACCTGTGCCCTCCTCAAAGAGCCGATGAATTCGGTGTTTTCCCTTCGACTCGAAACCTTAGAGTGGAAAAATCTGGTGCTTCTGTCTCCTGCTCGTAGCCAGTCAACTCGAGCCCTTTGTTTCCAGTAATGTTCCTCCCGCTTAGATAAGAATTCAATCTCTCTCTCTAGTTCTCTGATCTCCCCTATATGGATTGCGCAGTCCGGTTGGTTGTATAACTGAGTGACTTTAAATTTTGCATCTTTGAGCTCCTTAGTCCAGTTTCCCATTGTGGCCTTGCTCCACTTAATTAATTCAGGTCCGCGACATGCTAAAAGATTTTTGACATCAAGGAGAGTGTAGGGGGACCATGAATACATATAAGATGATGCCAAATATCCTTGAAGGAAGCCTCATAAACAATCTACAAATGTTTCCTGCACACTTGGAGAGGAAGACACTGATATTGAAAGCTCCATCGCTAAGGAACGAACTACTTGTTCATCTGAATCACCAGAAATTAATGAACAGACGAACAAGGTTGCTGATCTGAAAACTGCTCCTTGGCTTGGATTGTTCAAGGATAATCGAAATCTTGAGGAAGGTTTGAAACTCCCTTCTTTTGAAAGCTCCACAGATGAGTTGATCTTGGAACAAAATGATGCAGAAAATGTTGAAGAATCATGGGGATACTGCCTTGTTGGTTATTTTGCTGGAAAATTCCCAGGTAAAAAAGCCCTTTTGCAGTTATGTAACTCTTGGAAAGTTCAATACAAGTACTTTGTGCACAATAGTGGATGGCTTATCTTCAAATTCGAAAATGATGAAGATAGAAACCGTGTCCTTGAGGGAGGACCTTTCTTTGTTTTCGGCAGACCACTGATGATCAAAAATATGCCTAAATGTTTTGAGTTTGATGATAGTGAAATCAGTATCATGCCAGTTTGGGTGAATCTGCCAGGTTTACCTTTGGATTTATGGAACAAAAATGCCTTGGGTAAGATTGCATCCAAAATTGGTAAACCTATTGCGACTGATATGCTCACTTTCAAGAAGGAACGAATTTCTTACGCAAGAGTTCTTGTGGAAGTTGATGCATCCAAAGAATTAGTTCGTTCGGTCAAAATGGTATTACCAAATGGCAAAACGAGAGAGCAGAATGTTTTTTATGAACATGAACCAAAATTTTGTTCTGCATGCATGTGTTTTGGGCACAAGATCTCTAGCTGCCCTCTTACTGTTAAGATTACCCCGGTTCAGGCTGAGATCAATGAAACTGAACAGCAAACAGGTGCAGTTCAACCAACAGTTAATGAAAGTACCCAGCAGAAAGAGGCATCTATCGCACCAGAAAACGTTCTTGATCATCACAGAGTTGATAGTGCAGTGCAGGATACAATTGCAGGAAAAAATACCGATTCAGAAACCCCCTTCACGGAGGTTACCTATAAGAGAAAGGGAAATAACTCTCGAGGGCAGTCTGCAAGGATTTCTGCAGCAAATAAGGCAACATCAGCTCCCAAACGAGTTACTCCAATCTTCATAGGACCAGGAACTGTTAATCATAAACAATCCATGACAAAGACTGAGCTTCAAGGAAGGATCATAGGGAAATTTCAAGAGCAACAAAAAGCATCAACATCCTTAGATAAAATGAAGGGTTCATCCCTTCCTTTATCATCATGAAGATCTCATCTTGGAATATTAGGGGCATGAACCATCCCCTGAAACAAAATGGGGTTCGTCACTTCATGAAACAACACAACATTGATGTTATGGGAGTTATGGAAACTAAGCTTGGTTTGCGCAAGCTGAGTAGAGTCATGCAAAATAGATTCCGTCAATTTTTACAAGTGAATAACTTCGCTTCTCATAAAGCTGGCAGAATCTTAGTTCTGTGGGATCCGTCAAAGGCAAAAGTGGAAGTTTTGGAGACAACTGCCCAAATTATCCATTGCATTGTTACATGTAAGGTAACATCTATTTCTTTTCACGTTAGCTTTGTATATGGATTCCATACTATTGTCAATCGTAGGCCACTCTGGAACAATATTGTTGAATTTGGATCAAATTGCACTCTACCTTGGATGCTTATTGGTGATTTCAACAATGTTCTTAAGTTCGATGAGAAGTGCAATGGGTTGGGGGTTACCCCATATGAAATTAAGGACTTTGCTAATTGCTGTCTTGATGCGGGGATTGTTGATGTTCGTTCCATTGGTTGTTTCTATACTTGGAACAATACATCAACTTGGAGCAAGCTTGATAGGGCTATGGTTAATAACCTTTGGATGCAAACAGGGTTCCATAGCCATGCGGATTTCCAGCCAGCTGGTTGTTTATCTGATCATTCACCATGTATTGTTTCAATTTTACAACATGATGAGGGTCAGAGCAGGCCATTCAAATTTTTCAATATGTGGACATCTCATGCTGATTTCCATGACACTGTTCAAACTGGTTGGAATCTGAATATTGTGGGGAACGCCCAATTTAGGATGTGCAAGAAGTTGCAAAGGCTTAAAGGGGACCTTAGGCAGCTTAATAATAAGCACTTTGCGCACATCTCTTCTAGAGCCAAAAATGCAAATGTCCAATTGAAATCTGCTCAACTTGAGCTTCATGATCAGCCAACAAACTCTGAACTACAAGGGACGGTCGCCAGGTTACGTAAAGAAGCCGTGGGTTTATGTGATGCAGAGAGGAGTTTCTTTTATCAGCAAGCTAAGTGTGCATATCTGAAAAACAGTGACAAATGCACGAAATTCTTCCATTCCATGGTCAAAAGGAACGCTAAAAGGAATTATATTGCTGCTGTTTCTAAGCAAGATGGGACCAATACATCTTCTCAAAAAGAAGTTGCTGATGAATTTCTGGATTTCTACAGCAAACTGTTGGGCACCAACAACAATTGTATTCCCATTGATTCGAACATTCTAAAAGAAGGAACTCTTGTTTCTGCTGAACAAGCAGATTCCCTTGTTCGGGATATTTCTAGACAAGAAATTAAGGAAGCTCTTTTCAGCATTGATGATGACAAATCACCTGGTCCAGATGGATACACATCATGCTTCTTCAAAAAAGCTTGGGATACTGTGGGAGCTGATTTTTATGTGGCAATTGAAGAATTCTTTTCTTCAAAATCACTTCTTAAACAAACCAACCACACAGTCATTGCATTAGTCCCAAAATCGAATCATACGACTAATGTTGGGGACTATAGACCGATTTCCTGTTGTAATGTTTTCTACAAGGTAATTACCAAGATTCTTGCTAATAAATTACGTACAATTCTTGGCACCATTGTAGATCAAGCACAGGCTGCTTTTGTGGAGGGGCGAAGCATTACTGAGAACATTCACCTTGCTCAAGAGCTTTTAAGGCAATACAACAGAAAGAGGGTTGCACTGAGATGTTTGCTCAAAATTGATTTGAGTAAAGCATATGACTCAGTAAATTGGGAGTTCCTTAAATCTGTCCTTGAAGGTCTGGAGTTTCCTTCAAAGTTCATTCATTGGGTTATGGAATGCATTTCGACACCTTCATATTCAATTTCATTGAATGGTAGCCTGCATGGTTTCATTAAGGGACGTAAGGGCCTCAGGCAAGGGGATCCTTTGTCACCTTTCTTATTTGTGCTTTGTCTTGAATATCTTTCAAGAATGTTGAAAGCTGTCACTCATAATAGCGAGTTCAATTTTCATCCCAAATGTGGCCAGCTCAAGATTACCCATTTGGCATATGCAGACGACTTGATGTTTTTTGCTAGAGGAGATGTCACTTCGGTTCGCATCTTGATGGAATGCTTAAATAATTTTGGGAAAGCATCGGGACTTTGGTTAAACTCAGCCAAGTCGACCTTATTTACTGCAGGTATCCATGGCCAAGATTTGGAGGATATTCTACACCTCACAAACATTCCAAAAGGTACTATGCCATTTAGGTATCTGGGTATCCCTCTAGCTGCAGAAAAATTGAAAGTCAACTGCTATGCTCCATTTCTTGATAAAATTGCTGCATACATCAGTGCATGGACGCAGAACTCATTATCATATGCAGGGAGAGCAGAGCTTTTGAAATCAGTTTTACAAGGTGTTGAATGCTATTGGCTTTCTATCTTCCCGATTCCTGCAGCTGTAAAGCGAGAATTATTAGCTTATGTCGGAATTTCCTCTGGGGATTTAAGAAGCCGTTGGTTGCATGGAAGGAAATTTGCCTTCCAAAATCTGAAGGGGGCCTTGGTTTTAGGGACATACATTGCTGGAATCTTGCACTTCTTGCTAAGTCCTTATGGAATATTCAACATAAGAAGGACACTCTCTGGGTCCGTTGGGTTAATCAGTTCTTTTTAAAAGGAACTTCTATCTGGAATTGGTCCACCAAAAAGGATGACTCCCCGTTATTCAAGAATCTCGTGTCCATCAGGGATTTTCTTTGCAATTCACAAGGTTCTATCCAAGCTGCCATAGAGAAACTATCAAGCTGGACAATTGGGAACAATCTTTGTATTGCAAAGGCTTATGAATTTTTTCGGCCAAAAGGGGCAATCACGAGTTGGGCAAAGGAAGTTTGGGGATCTTTCATCACACCGAAACACTCCTTCATTCTGTGGCTTTGTGCCAAGACAAAACTATGCACCATGGACAAGCTGTTGCACTTAGATATTGATCGAACTTGTGTGTTATGTCGAACAAATTCAGAAACTGCCCAGCACTTATTCTTTCAGTGTTCTTTCTGTTCAAGAATTTGGGATCAGATTAGAGTTTGGCTGCGCATTACAAGATCGATGTCCACGATCTCTAGTGCCTTGAAGTGGATCAAAAAGGAAGCCCGAGGAACATCTTGGCAAAGCAAAGCCAAGAAAATTGCGCTTGCAGCAACCACTTACTACATTTGGAATGCAAGAAACAGGAAGAAATTTGAGGGTCGGAATACAAACCCTGATTGCATCACAAGACGCATCAAAACACATGTTTATAGGGACATGTTTTTATTGTATCCGCACGTTTTGATTCAATTTGAGTCTGTTGCTTTGGGTCTCTAGACCATTGATGATGTTTCACATCTTTTTGTTCACCCGGGTATGCCCGGTGTATTTTGTATAAATATATTGATCAATATATTTCACATTTACCGATCAAAAAAAAAAAAAAAAAGCGTCAATGTGTCCCTGGGAAAATGATTGGAGAGAAATGCTGAGATCATTGTTCCACAATATCATAGGGTCCCCACTTCTCCCTTTGCTATCCACCACAAAGCCATCAGTAAATCCCAGCCCGTGTCTCAAATTTTGTGCCTCAATTCCGAATAACCTCGTTTCCGATAGAAAAATGAGGCTTGGGGAATAGGTGCGAATATGGTTTCGCAAAGTTTGGAACGTAAAGGGTTCCCCATACCCTGCACGTTCCAACATAGGCATGTCATGGCGTCTGACAGCCCTGAGCATCAGGGCTCGCCAGTTCAATATCAGGAATGTCATCATACTTCCCTTTCTTCTTTGCCTTGTTCTCATTCGTTTCTCCCCCTCAAGACAACGTTTAAATTGGATGGAATCCTGCCCCATCATTTGGGTTGGGCTATTAACAATATTGGTAATCTGGTTACTGTCAGAGGATATAGTACCTGAATATAAATTCACCTCGACTTTTCGTGCTTTCCTCTTCCATTTTCTGCGCTTATTCTCGCCTGATGCGTGTCGCAATGCATCAAAATAATAAATAATTCCTTACTCGCTAAATATTAATTAATAATGTAATAGTGAGAGTAAGGGTCTATCCCACGAGGAACGGAAACTAATTTTAGTTGTTCGATCAAATAAAATGGAATGGGGGTTTGTTGTTTGAAATTGCTTGAATAAAAAATATGCATAAAAATAAACAATTCAATATGACTAGAGAAATAATATAAGAAGAAATATTGTTCTCGGGTTCGGTTGTGCCCTTAATTAATGTTATACTTTTCCTTGTAACATGTTTATATCCCTATTCAATTATCAATCATAAATAATCAACAAGCTCTGATTATCTAAATTCTTCCTTATGCATATTGATTCAAAACAAGTTCTTCGAACCAATTCTAGTCACGGACAATCCTAAACAAGCTCTTAGGATTTAATACACGACTAGTATGAAAATCTAGAAGAATAGATTGAATTGAATCGTTAATTTCACAAGCTCAAATTAATCAATCCAAGTTGAATTATTACTAAACCTGCACGAGATTTATTTGCTACTAAAGTAAAGATTCAATGACAATTACGGATCCAGAATCTAAACATAGCATATTCATGAATCCAAAGATCAATAATCCAATTGGCCAAATTAAACTATTAATCAAATAAACTCATTTGAAAATTCAAAACATAATAATCCAACAATTAAAATAAAGGAATAAATTCACGCTACTAATTTGTAGGAAAAGAAAATAACATAATTAAATTGACACAACTTTCCCTTTGAACAAGATATGGAATTTAGCCTAGCATGGTTGTGGTAGATTCTTCAAGTTGCTTCATGAATTTCATTGTTGTTGATATTCTTGCGCTTGAAAATCTCCCAAGAATGCTCTATATTTTCTCTCAATTTTCCTCAATGTTCAGCCTCCTTTTTGTGGTGATTTTGCTCTTTTAATACTCTCAAAATCGTGCCCTAGCTTTACCCCAAAGATATACCAAAGATAGACCTTGAATCAGATTAGAAAATTCCTTGGAGAGCAAGTTACGACCGTAACTTTCCTTATTACAGCCGTAATTGGGATTCTGAAAATTTTCGGAATTTGGAAGTTACGGCCGTAACTTTGTCATTTACGGTCGTAAGTGTATTTCTGCCGAGAAGTGCCTGTGATCGATGTTTTGGTCATAAATTTCTCTCCCAAAGTCCGATTGTGGTGATTCAAGTTGATTTAGAAAGAAAACTCAAATATCTACAATTCTTTGTGAAATAGCTCTTCCAAAATTCGAAAGTATTCTATGACCAAATTGAGCTTCAATCTATGACAAAAATTCATGATCACAATCCTTGCGGGTTTTTGATTTCTAACTTCACCCCAAACCTTATTTGATCATAATTTTTGCATCTAATCTTCTTCCCACATGTCATTATTGATTTGAAGCTCTTTAATTATGCCCTTGAACCTCACTTCTTGAATTTTTTGTATTTCTTTGGTCTTGTTTCCTTTCTTTTTCTTCTTTTTAACCTTACATAGCACAATAAGTGAAAATGCATTAAACGATGCTTCAATAGGATCAAACCAATAACAAAATAAGATAATAAGTTAATTAAATACTTGCTAATAAAGCACTTATCAAATCCCCCCCACACTTAAACCATTGTTCGTCCTCGAATAATGATGTGAAAGAAAAGAAATATAACTCAAACAAAAAGATAGACCTACAATCAGAAAGTCAAGGTTACAGTCCACTTCTCTTTTAGCATGAAAATTCAATTGCATAACCGGGGTGTGTTAGTGTGTGAAAGAGATGCATCATCCAATATCCTCTGTACAGAAACGAAAATCAATACCCCCGGCCCAATTCATTTCCCAATGTGGCTTGTATCCTCCCACCTCTCGTGAGTTCTCTCTTAACCTCTATCAATGATTTACTACATGGGTGTTAGTTTCGACTAACTCAAAAGCACAGAATATAGACCGAGCAATTCAAACCACTCATAAGCATATGTAATGGGAGTTAACACCCTCACTAGATATTTCTCTCTTCGCACAAAGTGTATAAGGGTGAGAATTTTCACTCAACTCACTGCATGGAGAATCTATATCCACAGACTGCTCAAATGTCATAACCGGAGCCAACAATAACACAAGTGCAAAGTAAATGTCTTTATTTGGTTGTAATGGGACTTCAGGTCAGGTAGGATAAAAGGATAGATTTAGGCTGAGTCGAGAAGGAATTTCGCAAACCAAGTCAATTCACAATGATATTATTTCCTTCACTCTCAATACGAACTTCATTGTTTCATTCTACCCAACTTTGTTCACACTTGAATTTTTTTTCTTTTTCACTAGTTGAGTGTTTGACTTCCTCAACTACTGATTTTCATGACTAAACTTTTTTTTCATTGCTTTTTCTCTTTCAATTTTTTTTCTGAGTACAGACTGCAACTTTTTC
The DNA here is from genome assembly GCA_963555705.1 of Ligustrum vulgare. Lineage (NCBI taxonomy): Eukaryota > Viridiplantae > Streptophyta > Magnoliopsida > Lamiales > Oleaceae > Ligustrum > Ligustrum vulgare. The sequence goes on from OY743171.1 coordinate 54,416,683, forward strand.
TCTTTTGTTCAAATCATTACGCAGTCACCAATTGGCTTGAGATAGAATTACATTCCCCTGAATTCAATCCATTACACAACCATCGTCCAACACAAGATAATCATTTCAACTTCTTAGACTTAGACTACAGCACGATCCTTAATCAACAAAAGGTTGCGAATCCCTTCTCTATGGGTTCAAAACAGAGACAATACGAAAGAAAGGATATTTTTTGGCTTATAGCGTGGCATCAAAATTTCAAGGAAAGGCTAAGGCTCAAAAGGGCTTCTATTGGTACATATATCATGGAAGGCCCTTTTAGCAGGTCAAATTTGGTTTAACCTAATGCCTCTACTATATTTTGCACTTGAGTCAAGAAGTTACAACGGTATGCACAAGAAAGCACATCCAAGTACAAATCAACCATACATGACACACATAAAAAATAGAGCTTAATATAAAGAGTAAAAGTAGCTCATAGGCTCAAAATCTCACAAATTATGGTTTATATGTGATTCTCCCATCCAATTATGAGTTATAGGTCATTGCTTAGTCTTCATTCCGAACTCAAAATCTAGGGGATAAAGATAGAATGAAGTTACTCGAGGTGGTATTTTATCATATCAATTTTGGTTTGACTCAATTAGGTTTTTTCAATTTATCCCCATTTTCAAACTAATTCAGAAATTATTGGAAAACTCATCTCTATGTGCCCATTGTTTATCCGATTATGCAATTTAGGAAGTTGGTGATTCAAGAATAATCATAAGTGGGGCTGCTTCCCATTAAACCGAAATGTGGGTCTAAGCACAATTAAAGCTAACTACAAAAAAAAAACTGAATGAAGATGAATAAAATAGGGATAACAAAAGATAATAGATAATCATCCCCCCCCCCACACTTGGATTCTACATTGTCCTCAATGTGGAGCGTGACAATACAAAACAAAAGAGGGGAATGTGAATGGAATCAAAGGAGGGGACATGTTTTTTTTTTTTTTTGAATGAAATTAACTAATAAGGAGAATGACAAAAATGAAAATAAAAAAATAACAATTTGAGGGAGTAAAGAAACTCCCCTCTCGGGTTGCCTCCCGAGCAGCGCCTTTGTTTACTGTCTTTGGCTAGACTTGTTGTTTCCTCCTTCAACCGGGATTAGGTGGATTTCCAAAGTTCAACTTTTTTTTCATATTTTTCATTAGGTCCTGCAAGACAGGGGGCAAAAGTGTTCGCTAAAATTGTATACGGCAAGCACACGGGTCGCGTTCAAGTAATAAAGTGGACTTTTTGAGTCCGGGTTGTCGATCCCACGAGGAATGTATACTCAATTACAAACTCTAGTTAATTTAATTTTAACAACAAAGTCACACAATAAGTTTTTGAAATTTTTTTTTTTTTTTTTTTTAGTGAAAATAAAGCAAACACAAACTAACTTCAAATTCTAACAACAATAAAAAAAAAAATGGAATATTAAAAAGTTGGGATTCATGATTTCACTTAAACAACACTTAATTAATTTGCAATTTCGTAAATAAAATTAACTACTTAAGATAGAGAAATATAAGACAATAAACATAAATCAAAATACACAATATTAAAATAAAATAATTATAAATTCAAATACTTGAAAGTAAATAACTCAAAATACATAAACAAACTTAAAATAACTAAGTGAAGTTAAGTAACACCAATCATCCCAACAAAATACTATTTAGCCCATAATAAAAATTAACTCATAATAAAATCACAACATTTAACCACTAACATAATCATTTCAACAACAAGCTAAACAAAGTGTTAAAACAAGATAATAAAAGAAAAATAACTTGTTCTATTTTCATGAACAACCCAACACAAATCTTTAATTAAACCATAAATAACATGAAAGTTTGAGGAGAAAAGTTAAAAAAAACAAAACAACAATGATGAAAATTTAAACAACATTAAGCTTTAATTGAAGGAAAGCAAATAAAAACACAAAAACTTAAAAGATTTGATGCATTAATCAAGAAAAGCTTGAGAGAAAATACAAAAAAAAAAAAAAAAATGGAAAAGAGGCAAGAAAACTTACATGGTGCTCCAAATGAGGATTCTAGCTATTTATATCCTCCAAAAATCAACCACAAACCCTAAAAAATGCACTAGATCCGCGAAATTTAGTATAAGGGCAGAACCGGGTCGGCCGGGTTGACCCGGTCCGGCCCGGAAGTTTTTTTCTTTTTTCTTTTTAATTTTACAACCACGCGATCGCGCGCGGTAAACATCGCGCGATCACGCGGTGGTTTTTCTGGTAGCTTCCTAGTCTCGGGTCCGTTTTGCGGTCAAAGTCGCGTTCGCGACCTGGTTCGAGCCAGGCGATCGCGTGGCTCAGCTGGAGGGTGTTTTTGCAGCTAAGTCCCTTCCGTAATTACCATTAAGTCCTCCATCTTTTAATCTTGAGCAATTTAGTCCCCAAATTTTCAGATTTTCTTTCAAATATGTCCTTCTAAAATTGCACTTTTGGCCCTTCAAATTTTGAAATCTTTCAATTTGGTCCCTTGGTTAATTGCGTGGCTTGTCCAAAACTTTCCGGAGGTGACAAAATGGTCCACAAACTTGGATTTTCAGCAGAATCTTCACTCCTTTTGTGGTTTTTGGCCTCAAACTTGGATATTAACCTATTTAAACACAAAATATGCATAAATTAGTAAATATTTGCTCAAGATATTCCAAAATATGCTAATTTAAAGGTATAAAAAGTGTATAAAAATGCACTTAACAAATACCCCCATACTTAAACTCTTGCTCGTCTCGAGCAAGAATATCTACTAACACAAAAAAACAATTGAATGAATGATCAACAATGCTAGATAACTTGTAAATTCTTTCTTGAGTGTAAAATTTCATGATTAATTCACAATTGTGTTTTCAGAATAATACTACAAAACGAAGTTGAGCTTATCTCATGTTTGATCGGTGTGTGTGTGCATAGTCACTTCCAATTATCACTAAGGTTCAAAGAAACATTGTAGGAAGGATAAATTTCAAAATAATACCATCCACCCTTAGTGGTCAATTTCATTCCTTACCCTCTCGTGACATTCATCCCCCCCATATTATTTCTTTTCTTTCCCAAAATGCAATTATAGGGGTGACTCTCAATTCACACATTTCTTTTTCCACTAAAGTTTGGTTATGACTTACCAGCAATCTCAACAATCTAGATATGCAGTGACTCTCCACTAGATGAGTGTTTCAACATTAAAGTTTATACCAAGCAATTCAAACTCACTATTAATCAAGCCCTTATGCAGCTCCCCGATTGTTTTAAGATCAAAGGGTACCAGGTTTCAAAATACCCCTACGGACTTACTAACTCGAGTAAAAAATGCTACGAAGTGAGGTAGACTTATTAAGCAAATGCAATGTTGATGATGTGCTTTTTTATGCAATGATGATGATGTGCTTTTTTTTTTTTTTTTTTTTTTTTAAACAAGTGTGTGTGTACCCTACTCATTAAGCTTTCTAATTGACCCATGTAGCGAGCTTTAGGCCGGTGACTCCCAAGTTTCAAACTTAAGGCACCAAGTTTCAAGATACTCCTACGGGCTTAATTACTCGAGTCAAAAAGGCTACAAAATAGGGCAATGCAATAATTAAAATGGGTTTAGATTTCTAGCATTTGGTCATCACTTAGCTTATACTAACGTCAACAACACTCCACACAAATTTAGATCAAGCATGCATGGAATCACTACACATCTAGACCATCTCCTTTACTGGCTCGACCACCCCCAAACTTGTCTCACAAAGGATCAAGAGATTAATAGCATGGAGAAGGAATTGGATAGGTTGATAAAAATTGAAGAAACAAGCTCACAACCTCAAGAGAACTCAGGATCACTCATAGAGAACTCAGGATCACTCATAGATAAGCAATTTAAAAAAAATAGGCACAAGTAGCATATTCGATCATAATTCACGAATTAATCAACAATTTCAAACGTCAAATCATTTTGAGCCGACAAGGCTATCTAGCGTGTCAATATCCAAAACAAGATGAACAAAATCAAACATCACAACATCTTAAGCCGGCAAGGCTATCTAACATGATAAAGTGCAAAATGAAGTCAACATCCCCAAACTTGAATTACACATTGTCCTCAATGTGAAAATAGAAACAATATGTAAAGAAGAAAAGAGGTAGTGGAACTTCCCTGATTCGATGCTTGTTTGTGATGTTTGAAATTGACCTAAGCTTTCGTCGCATGTAGTTCACCCTCAAACTTGTTGAGTACAATGTCGCTTAGGATTTTCAAAAATATTTGTTACCTACAAAAGTTTGACAATTAATTAAAAAGGAAGTAAATAAGTAAAGTAAATAAATACAAGTAAATTAAAAGAGAAGAAATTTGGGTTGCCTCCCAAAAAGCGCTTGGTTAAAGTCATAAGCTCGACTTTTCGCATAAGCACTTCATGGCACTTAAATGAAGCTTTTGATACTTTGCCCATTTTTCTTCTTTTGACTTTGTTCCACTCTTCATTGATTCTCCAAAATTGCACCTTGCCCCTTCCAATATCATATGACTTGCCTACTTCATCCAATTCAAATTCAACTATGTAGACTTGCTCCTCCTTATGTGGCTTAATCACAAAATCAAATGTTGGGCAATCAATGAAGTTGAGAAAATGTGATTTAATCTCTTCCTCATTAACTACCACTTCCCCTTGTGATTCTTTTGTGATTAACTTGTCATTATTTTCAAGCTCATCTTCAATAGTTGATATCTCCTCGGATTGAGTGACCGATCCAAAATTCGAATTCATGGGCAATGGAAAATTTTTCCTATTTATCCCCAAGAGTGGATCATACCCCCACATTTTAAATCCTTCCCAAAATATGGTATCTCCCATAGGCATATCATCTTCATCCAAATTGGCAAGCTCATTGTAATATTTCGCAAGTACCTTTTCATTCAAAAATGGAGGACCATCTCCCATAAGAGTAATGTCCTCATCCCAGTCTTCCGGTACATGTTCGCTACAAACACACCGCAAGTGCACGAGTCGCATACAAGTGATAGTGGACTAATTGAGTCCGGTTTATCGATCCCACAAGGATTGTCTATTTCAGTTACACTCTAGTATAATTAATTTTAACAAGAAACACACACAATAGATATTTGTTTGGGAATGTTCTCGTACTAGAATTAAATTTGCAATGGTAAATAAATAACTAGAAAAATGGTGATGAATAGATGATAAAGGAGTGTTGGGATTCTTGATTCCACTTGACCATTACCTAATTAAATTATCAACAAGCAAAAAGAGATGCAATTCATTAATCATGTTAGACCCGATTTTCCAAGCTTAGTCAATTACCTCTCTCGAGTGAAATCAACCCTAACTAGTGGCATTAACCTACTATATCTTTATGTCGATTAAAAACACACCAATTGCATTAAACCTATGTGAAAATAACTCAATGGGTCATCTAGGGTTTTAGGTATATCTCTATCCTAAACAAGAACCTAGAGCAAATATTGTATTGATCCAGAATACACAACAATTTCTCAATAATTGCACATTCCATGAAACCTAAGCATAAATGTGGCCACAAAAATGCTAGTCAATAAATACAACAATAAATGCACAAGATAATAAAAAACTTAAATTCTTAATACAAGCATTAAAATCAACTAGGCTAGGTCAAGCTTCATCAACATCCCAACACAAAATAGTTTAGCACATAGTGAAATAACAATAAAATTCAAGAATTAAATACATCATTTCAACAATAGAGTAAAGTAAATAGAGAAATATGAAGATTAAGCAAAAACACTTCCCTTCACCAATGATTCTTGCTTCCAAATATCACTATTCTTCCACAATAATGTTGGTATTTCTCCCCTTAATCAATATTCATCAACTAAACTATACAAACTCAAGAGAAATTACAAGATAAAAGAGTAAAATCAAAGAGAAAAAGAGAGAGCTAGGGTTTTGAAGAGAAAAGAATGAATCCAAAATACTCAAAATCACTCAAAAATACACCCAAATTGCGTAGATCCGCGTGTTTCAGCATCTGGGCCGGATCGGGTCGCACCGGGTCGGCCCAGATTTCCTCTTCATTTTATGACCACGCGATCGCGTGGCTGACTGGCTCGCGATCGCGTGGTTGGCATTATAAGTCTCGGGTTGGATTTTTGCGTGAGTTCGCGAACGCGACTTGAGAATTACCACGCGATCGCGTGGTTGCAGTTTGGCTCTAATTTTGACTCTTTGATGGATTTAACTCTTTTCTCCTCAATTTCTTCAAGTATTCATCCATTTAGCTTCTTTCTTGTGTTTTCTCCATGAAGTTGATTGGTAAACCTATTTAACCACAAAACATGCACAATTAAGTAGGTATTTGTCCAAATTACTCAAAAAGTATTACCAAAAATATATGAAATATGCATGTAAAATGCACCCAACAAATACCCCCAAACTTAAACTCTTGCTCGTCCCGAGCAAGAATATTCACATGCATCTACAAAAAAAAATAATGACAATATGATCAACAATGCTGATAGTTCGCAATCTTCCATGAGTGTGAAATTGCATAATTAATTCACAATTATGTTCCCAAATAATGCTACAAAAATGAGTTTGGCTTATCCGATGCTCGATCGGTGCGTGTGTGAGTAGCCACTGTCAATCGTCAATAAGATTCGAGAATGTTGATGAGTAAAGAGGTTTCAAGTCAAAACTATCCCACCATTAGTGGTCAATTCTTTCCTTTCCCACTCGTGACATTCATCCCCCAATGAATAATTTTCTTTCCACTCCCGGGATGCAATTCTAGAGTGTACTTCTCAAATCACTCTTTCTTTTTCCACTAAAGCATGGGTGTGTTTTACCGACAATCTCGACAACCTAGAAGTGCAGTGACTCTCCACTAATGAGTGCTTCTACATTCAAGTTTATACCAAGCAATTCAAACCCACTATTCATCTAAGCCCTTATGCAAATACAAATGCATGATTTCTAACAACTAACATGATGTTTGCTCGTGACTTCCCCACTCCCTTAAGCTTTCTAATTGACCCATGTAGCGAGCTTTAGGTCGGCAGCTCCCCGATTGTTTTAAGATCAAAGGGTACCAGGTTTCAAAATACCCCTACGGACTTATTAACTCGAGTCAAAAAGGCTACGAAGTGGGGTAGACTTATTAAGCGAATGCAATGATAATGTGCTTCTTTTTTTTTTTTTTATGAGTGTGTGTGTGAGTACCCTACTCATTAAGCTTTCTAATTGACTCATGTAGCGAGCTTTCGGCCGGTGACTCCCAAGTTTCAAACTTAAGGCACCAAGTTTCAAGATACTCCTACGGGCTTAATAACTCGAGTCAAAAAGGCTTCGAGATAGGGCAATGCAATGCAAAAAATTAAAATGGGCTTAGAACTCTAGCATATGGTCATTACTTGGCTTATACTTGGCGAAATACACTCCACACAAAATTTACTTCCACATGCATGGAATCACCACACGTCTAGGCCGTCTCCTTTTCCGGCTCGACCACCCCCAAACTTGTCTTACATTAGGGTCAAGAGATTTAGAGCATTAGGAAATATTTGATAGGTTGATAAAAATAAACAATACAAGCTCACAACCTAGTTCATCTACTCCATTAACCTCTTCGCCCTTCAACAATTCCCAAACTCACCGACAGTTGAACATGACTATTGTGCTCAGTGTACATATGATCTTACATGGATAAGCATTTAAAGAAAGTAGCACAAGTAGCATATTTGGTCATAACTCATGAATTAACAACAATTTCAAACATCAAAGTCTTATAAGCCGGCAAGGCTATCTAGCATGTCAATATTCTCAACAAAATAAACAATTTCAAACCATCAAGACATCAAGGGCCGGCAAGGCAATGTAAAATGTTCATAAAGCACATGATCCCAATACCCCCAAACTTAAATCAAACATTGTCCTCAATGTTGACAATGACATAATAACAAGAAAGGAATGGGTGATGGAACTTCCCCGGATTGATGCGTGTATGATGTTCCAAATTGACCTAAGCTTTGATTCTTTTGATACGCCAATCTCCCCCAAACTTGTTGAGGACAAGGTTGCTTAGGATTTCAAAAAGAATTTCGAACCTACAAAAGTTGGTGATTAACCAAGTTAGAGATAATAAAAATGCAATAAGTAAATATCAACAAGTAATTAAAAAGAGTGGAAATTTGGGTTGCCTCCCAAAAAGCGCTTGGTTAAAGTCGTAAGCTCGACTTTTTGATACAATTACTCCGGGTTTGCAAGAGGGATGGATGACTTCTCCTTTTCATAATGACCTCCCAAGTATGGCTTCAAGCATTGCCCATTTACTTTGAAGTTCCCCTTACTTCCATCATAAAGTTCAACCGTTCCATGTGGGAAGATTTGAGCAATGGTGAAAGGTCCCGACCATCTAGAGCGGAGTTTACCGGGGAACAATCGAAGTCTTGAGTTGTAGAGAAGTACTTGTTGCCCAACTTGGAAGCCCCGCTTCACAATGTTCTTATCATGCCATCTCTTAGTCTTCTCTTTGTAAATCCGGGCATTTTCATATGATTCAAGGCGGAATTCATCAAGCTCATTGAGTTGGAGCAATCTTTTCTCACTGGCCAACTCCATATCAAAATTCAAGACTTTTGTTGCCCAATATGCACGGTGCTCAAGCTCAACTGGAAGATGACATGCTTTACCAAATAGTATTCGAAATGGAGACATACCAATGGGGGTCTTGAAAGCGGTTCGGTATGCCCATAATGCATCATCCAATTTCTTAGACCAATCTTTCCTCGAGGCATTCACCGTCACTTCAAGGATCTTTTTCAACTCTCTATTCGAAATTTCAACCTGCCCACTTGTTTGCGGATGATAAGGAGTGGATATTCGATGTTTGACTCCATACTTGGTCAAAAGTGAGTCGAAGAGGCGGTTACAAAAGTGTTTTCCTCCATCACTAATGATAGCTCGAGGGGTGCCATAACGAGTAAAAATATTTTTCTTCAAAAATTTCACCACCACTCGAGCATCATTTGTGGGGAGTGCCACCGCTTCTACCCACTTGGACACATAGTCAACCGCAACTAGAATGTACTGATTAGAAAAGGACGATGGAAAAGGTCCCATAAAATCAATACCCCAAACATCGAATATCTCCACTTCTAAAATAGAGTTTAAAGGCATTTCATTTCGGTTAGAGATATTACCCAAGCGTTGGCATCGGTCACATTTGGAGACAAGAGTGTGAGCATCCTTGAATAAAGTAGGCCAATAAAATCCCGATTGAAGAACCTTTGATGCAGTTTTCACGGCACCAAAATGGCCTCCGTAAGGCGATGAGTGACATTGGTCAAGAATCTTCTCCATCTCCTCCTCGGGCACACACCTTCTCATGATTTGATCCGGACCCCTTTTGAACAACAACGGGTCATCCCAAAAATAATACTTGATATCCGCAAAGAACTTCTTCCTTTGTTGATACGAGCGGTCCGGGGGAGTGATGCCACTTGCAAGAAAATTCACATGGTCCGCATACCATGGCACACTAGTAGCTTGTAGAAGATCCATGATTTGGAAAATTTGCTCATCCGGGAATACCTCACTTATCTCTTCATCCAAAATTTCCTCGGTTTGCTCAAGTCTAGACAAGTGATCGGCTACAAGATTCTCCGTCCCCTTCTTATCACGAATCTCCAAATCAAACTCTTGGAGAAGAAGAACCCACCTAATTAACCGCGGCTTGGCATCCTTCTTTCCCAATAAATACTTGAGGGCCGAGTGGTCGGTGTATAAAATCACCTTGGAGCCAATAAGATACGACCGAAACTTATCAAATGCAAAGACCACCGCTAGCATTTCCTTCTCGGTAGTAGCATAATTCAATTGAGCATCGGTCAAGGTTCTACTAGCATAGTAGATGACATGCAAGAGTTTGTCCTTTCTTTGCCCCAAAACCGCCCCCACGGCGTAATCACTAGCATCACACATAAGCTCGAAGGGCAAACTCCAATCCGGAGCCACAATAATTGGTGCCGTGATGAGTTTCTCTTTGAGAGTGTTAAAAGCTTGAAGACACTCTTTAGAGAAATCATATGTTGCACTCTTCTCAAGTAATGAACACAGTGGCTTCGTGATTTTTGAGAAATCTTTGATAAATCTTCTATAAAACCCCGCATGCCCCAAGAAACTTCTTATACCTTTTACCGAGGTTGGGGGAGGTAATTTTTCGATAACTTGAATTTTTGCCTTATCAACCTCAATCCCCTCACTTGAAATTCGGTGCCCAAGAACTATCCCCTCTCGAACCATGAAATGACATTTTTCCCAATTCAAAACCAAATTGGTATCCTCACATCTTTTTAGCACCATTCTCAAATTATTCAAACAATCATCAAATGAAGTACCAAAAACTGAGAAGTCATCCATAAATACCTCAATAAATTTCTCCACCATGTCGGAGAAGATAGCCATCATGCACCGTTGGAAAGTGGCGGGAGCATTGCAAAGACCAAAGGGCATCCTCCTATATGCAAAAGTTCCATATGGGCATGTGAATGTTGTCTTTTCTTGATCCTCCGGGGCTATAGAGATTTGATTATAGCCCGAATACCCATCCAGAAAGCAATAATGAGAATGACCCGCCAATCGCTCAAGCATTTGATCGATGAATGGAAGGGGAAAATGATCCTTCCTAGTAGCATTATTGAGCTTGCGATAATCAATGCAAACTCTCCACCCCGTCACTGGCCTCGTTGGAATAAGTTCATTATTATCATTCTCTACCACCGTGACACCTCCTTTCTTCGGCACTACTTGCACCAGGCTCACCCATGCACTATCCGAGATTGGATATATAATACCCGCATCAAGCCACTTCACCACTTCGGCTCTTACCACTTCCTTCATGTTCGGATTTAACCGACGTTGATGCTCCACCGAAGGTTTAAAATCATCTTCCATAAGAATTTTGTGCATGCATAATGAAGGGCAAATACCTCGAATATCTGAGATGGTCCATCCAATGGCCTCCTTGTGCTCCCTCAATACCCGAAGCAATTTATCTTCCTCCTCTTCATTCAATAAATTCGAAATAATAACCGGAAGGGTAGAAGATTCCCCCAAGTAAGCATACCTCAAATGAGAAGGAAGAGGCTTTTGCTCGAGGGTAGGTGCCTTCTCGAGAGATGGTAGGGGTGGTGAAGAGCTCTTTTTCAACTCCTCAAAGTAGGGGGCCCTCTTGTGTTGATATTGTGGTGATGCCTCCAAATAATGAGCCATTTGTTCAACTTCATGATCATCATCCTCAATAGTCAACGAGTGGGCTATACATGACTCCAATGGATCCTTAGAAATCCCATGGTTGAAAGATTTTACCACAAGACGATCAATTACATCCACCCGGAAGCATGAATTTGACTCCGAAGGATATTTAATGGCCTTCAACACATTGAAGGTGACTTGCTCATCTTGCACCCTCAAAATCAATTGCCCTTCTTGCACATCAATGAGCGCTCTCCCGGTTGCTAGAAATGGCCTTCCCAAAATGATTGGAATGTCATGATCTTCCTCCATGTCTAGAATAATGAAGTCCGCCGGAAAGATGAATTTATCCACTTTCACAAGAACATCCTCAATGATCCCCCGAGGATATTTGATGGACCTATCCGCCAATTGTAGAGACACGGTGGTTGCTTTAGCTTCCCCCAATTCCAATTTCCTGAAAATGGACAAAGGCATCAAATTAATGCTAGCACCAAGATCACATAAAGCTTTACTAAAATTAACATCACCAATAGTGCATGGAATAGTAAAACTCCCTGGATCTTTAATTTTTGGAGGAAGCTTGTTTTGGATGATGGCACTACATTCCTCGGTTAGCATCACCGTTTCATGCTCTTCAAGCCTTCTTTTGTTGGATAGAACATCCTTCATGAACTTGGCATAGCTTGGCATTTGAGCTAAAGCATCGACGAAAGGAATGTTGATGTGTAGCTTCTTGAACACTTCCAAAAATTTTCCAAATTGACTATCAAGCTTTTGCTTTTGCAACCTTTGAGGAAATGGAATAGGAGGCACATAAGCCTTTATCGGTGTTGGAGCCTTTGATGTGGATGCTTCCGGCTCACTTCCCTTTGGAAACTCAACAATTGGTTCGGATGCTTGAATAGGCTCATTTTCTTCAATGGGAGCCTTGTTGGATTGAGTTGTTGGTTGTGGGGCCGTGATCTCGGGCAATTGCACCCCGCTCCTTGTTGTAATAGCTTGCACATTCTCCCTAGGATTTGTCTCGGTGTTGCTAGGCAAAGCTCCTTGTTGCCTTTCCGAGAGAAGTTTAGCTATTTGCCCCACTTGATTCTCCAAGTTTTTCAAAGATGCATCATTGCGTTCTTGGTATTGCAATTGATGATTTGCTAGCTTGGTGATAGCCTCTTCCCATCCTTCTTTCTTCTCTTGTGGCTTTGGATTCAACACATTGTGATTGTTGCCATAAGATAGATTAGGGTGACTTCTCCAACCGGGATTGTATGTGGGAGCATATGGATTGAATCCTTGGCGTTGAAAATTTTGAGCATAGGCAACTTGCTCGGTAGATGAAGAGCCACTTGCAACCAATGGACACATAGAGCTTTGATGATTAGCCCCACATATGTCACATACCTGAGGGGCTTGAACCATGTTGACGGGCCGAGAGTTTGAAGTAGATAATCCTTCCACTTTCTTGGCTAAGGAATCAATCTTTGACAATACAAGTGCATAATCATCACCCCCTCGTGCACCACTAGAACTCCTTGGTGCACTTCTATCCGGCCACATTGCACTTTGTTCACTCATGATCTCAAACAAATCATAAGCCTCCCGAATGCTCTTTGTCTTGATGGACCCATTAGAGGATGAATCCACATTTGAACGGCAAGGAGGAGTTAACACGGCATAGAAGTGGTTGACTTGTTGCCCCAATATAATCCCATGATTTGGGCACTTCCTAAGCATGTCTTTAAATCTCTCCCAAGCTTCATGAAAGCTCTCCATCTCGAATTTTTGAAATGTGGTAATATCAAGCTTGAGTTTAGCAACTCTAGATGGTGGGAAAAATTTTGTAGTAAACCTTTGGACAAACTCCGCCCAAGTCGTGATACTCCCCGGAGGCAAAGTGTCAAGCCATTCTCTTGCTTTATCCTTCAAAGTATGTACAAATAACCTCATCCGGATTGCCTCCACATTCACACCCTCATAGTTGAAGTTGCTACAAATCTCTAGGAACCGTACCACATGAGCATGTGGATTTTCATCGGTCCTCCCATAGAATGAGATGGTGTTGGAGAATAAATTGATGACATCCGGACGAAGTTGGAAATTTGGATGATTGTAGGAGGGATAGACAATGCTTGATTGATTTTCGACAATAGGAGGATTCATGAAATCCCCAAAAAGCATGTCTTCTTCATTAACAACGGGCACTTGAGCTCCAGCTGCTTGAGGAACAAAACCGGGTGGGATTCCACCCCTTGGAGGAATTGCAGCTGGAGCATCAAGCTCGATGTTAACTCTTTCTCCTTCCATCCCAGTAAGAAGTTGTCTCCTAGCTTCCCGTTGTTCCCTTAACCTTCGTCGAAAAGTTCCCTCGATATCCGGATCTATTTCAACTAGATCAAGACTTCGACTTCGACGCATGCACAATTAATAAACCTAGAACAACACAAGAAATTAGGAGATTTCTTACACAAAAGAAAACAAAAGAAAATTTGTACAAGAAATAGAAATAAAAGTAACTACAAGTCAAAACTAATATCAACTAAGATGTAATTTAAATAGAAACAATCCCCGGCAACGGCGCCAAAAACTTGTTCGCTACAAACACACCGCAAGTGCACGAGTCGCATACAAGTGATAGTGGACTAATTGAGTCCGGTTTATCGATCCCACAAGGATTGTCTATTTCAGTTACACTCTAGTATAATTAATTTTAACAAGAAACACACACAATAGATATTTGTTTGGGAATGTTCTCGTACTAGAATTAAATTTGCAATGGTAAATAAATAACTAGAAAAATGGTGATGAATAGATGATAAAGGAGTGTTGGGATTCTTGATTCCACTTGACCATTACCTAATTAAATTATCAACAAGCAAAAAGAGATGCAATTCATTAATCATGTTAGACCCGATTTTCCAAGCTTAGTCAATTACCTCTCTCGAGTGAAATCAACCCTAACTAGTGGCATTAACCTACTATATCTCTATGTCGATTAAAAACACACCAATTGCATTAAACCTATGTGAAAATAACTCAATGGGTCATCTAGGGTTTTAGGTATATCTCTATCCTAAACAAGAACCTAGAGCAAATATTGTATTGATCCAGAATACACAACAATTTCTCAATAATTGCACATTCCATGAAACCTAAGCATAAATGTGGCCACAAAAATGCTAGTCAATAAATACAACAATAAATGCACAAGATAATAAAAAACTTAAATTCTTATTAATGCTAGCACCAAGATCACATAAAGCTTTACTAAAATTAACATCACCAATAGTGTATGGAATAGTAAAACTCCCTGGATCTTTAATTTTTGGAGGAAGCTTGTTTTGGATGATGGCACTACATTCCTCGGTTAGCATCACCGTTTCATGCTCTTCAAGCCTTCTTTTGTTGGATAGAATATCCTTCATGAACTTGGCATAGCTTGGCATTTGAGCTAAAGCATCGACGAAAGGAATGTTGATGTGTAGCTTCTTGAACACTTCCAAAAATTTTCCAAATTGACTATCAAGCTTTTGCTTTTGCAACCTTTGAGGAAATGGAATAGGAGGCACATAAGCCTTTATCGGTGTTGGAGCCTTTGATGTGGATGCTTCCGGCTCACTTCCCTTTGGAAACTCAACAATTGGTTCGGATGCTTGAATAGGCTCATTTTCTTCAATGGGAGCCTTGTTGGATTGAGTTGTTGGTTGTGGGGCCGTGATCTCGGGCAATTGCACCCCGCTCCTTGTTGTAATAGCTTGCACATTCTCCCTAGGATTTGTCTCGGTGTTGCTAGGCAAAGCTCCTTGTTGCCTTTCCGAGAGAAGTTTAGCTATTTGCCCCACTTGATTCTCCAAGTTTTTCAAAGATGCATCATTGCGTTCTTGGTATTGCAATTGATGATTTGCTAGCTTGGTGATAGCCTCTTCCCATCCTTCTTTCTTCTCTTGTGGCTTTGGATTCAACACATTGTGATTGTTGCCATAAGATAGATTAGGGTGACTTCTCCAACCGGGATTGTATGTGGGAGCATATGGATTGAATCCTTGGCGTTGAAAATTTTGAGCATAGGCAACTTGCTCGGTAGATGAAGAGCCACTTGCAACCAATGGACACATAGAGCTTTGATGATTAGCCCCACATATGTCACATACCTGAGGGGCTTGAACCATGTTGACGGGCCGAGAGTTTGAAGTAGATAATCCTTCCACTTTCTTGGCTAAGGAATCAATCTTTGACAATACAAGTGCATAATCATCACCCCCTCGTGCACCACTAGAACTCCTTGGTGCACTTCTATCCGGCCACATTGCACTTTGTTCACTCATGATCTCAAACAAATCATAAGCCTCCCGAATGCTCTTTGTCTTGATGGACCCATTAGAGGATGAATCCACATTTGAACGGCAAGGAGGAGTTAACACGGCATAGAAGTGGTTGACTTGTTGCCCCAATATAATCCCATGATTTGGGCACTTCCTAAGCATGTCTTTAAATCTCTCCCAAGCTTCATGAAAGCTCTCCATCTCGAATTTTTGAAATGTGGTAATATCAAGCTTGAGTTTAGCAACTCTAGATGGTGGGAAAAATTTTGTAGTAAACCTTTGGACAAACTCCGCCCAAGTCGTGATACTCCCCGGAGGCAAAGTGTCAAGCCATTCTCTTGCTTTATCCTTCAAAGTATGTACAAATAACCTCATCCGGATTGCCTCCACATTCACACCCTCATAGTTGAAGTTGCTACAAATCTCTAGGAACCGTACCACATGAGCATGTGGATTTTCATCGGTCCTCCCATAGAATGAGATGGTGTTGGAGAATAAATTGATGACATCCGGACGAAGTTGGAAATTTGGATGATTGTAGGAGGGATAGACAATGCTTGATTGATTTTCGACAATAGGAGGATTCATGAAATCCCCAAAAAGCATGTCTTCTTCATTAACAACGGGCACTTGAGCTCCAGCTGCTTGAGGAACAAAACCGGGTGGGATTCCACCCCTTGGAGGAATTGCAGCTGGAGCATCAAGCTCGATGTTAACTCTTTCTCCTTCCATCCCAGTAAGAAGTTGTCTCCTAGCTTCCCGTTGTTCCCTTAACCTTCGTCGAAAAGTTCCCTCGATATCCGGATCTATTTCAACTAGATCAAGACTTCGACTTCGACGCATGCACAATTAATAAACCTAGAACAACACAAGAAATTAGGAGATTTCTTACACAAAAGAAAACAAAAGAAAATTTGTACAAGAAATAGAAATAAAAGTAACTACAAGTCAAAACTAATATCAACTAAGATGTAATTTAAATAGAAACAATCCCCGGCAACGGCGCCAAAAACTTGTTCGCTACAAACACACCGCAAGTGCACGAGTCGCATACAAGTGATAGTGGACTAATTGAGTCCGGTTTATCGATCCCACAAGGATTGTCTATTTCAGTTACACTCTAGTATAATTAATTTTAACAAGAAACACACACAATAGATATTTGTTTGGGAATGTTCTCGTACTAGAATTAAATTTGCAATGGTAAATAAATAACTAGAAAAATGGTGATGAATAGATGATAAAGGAGTGTTGGGATTCTTGATTCCACTTGACCATTACCTAATTAAATTATCAACAAGCAAAAAGAGATGCAATTCATTAATCATGTTAGACCCGATTTTCCAAGCTTAGTCAATTACCTCTCTCGAGTGAAATCAACCCTAACTAGTGGCATTAACCTACTATATCTCTATGTCGATTAAAAACACACCAATTGCATTAAACCTATGTGAAAATAACTCAATGGGTCATCTAGGGTTTTAGGTATATCTCTATCCTAAACAAGAACCTAGAGCAAATATTGTATTGATCCAGAATACACAACAATTTCTCAATAATTGCACATTCCATGAAACCTAAGCATAAATGTGGCCACAAAAATGCTAGTCAATAAATACAACAATAAATGCACAAGATAATAAAAAACTTAAATTCTTATTAATGCTAGCACCAAGATCACATAAAGCTTTACTAAAATTAACATCACCAATAGTGTATGGAATAGTAAAACTCCCTGGATCTTTAATTTTTGGAGGAAGCTTGTTTTGGATGATGGCACTACATTCCTCGGTTAGCATCACCGTTTCATGCTCTTCAAGCCTTCTTTTGTTGGATAGAATATCCTTCATGAACTTGGCATAGCTTGGCATTTGAGCTAAAGCATCGACGAAAGGAATGTTGATGTGTAGCTTCTTGAACACTTCCAAAAATTTTCCAAATTGACTATCAAGCTTTTGCTTTTGCAACCTTTGAGGAAATGGAATAGGAGGCACATAAGCCTTTATCGGTGTTGGAGCCTTTGATGTGGATGCTTCCGGCTCACTTCCCTTTGGAAACTCAACAATTGGTTCGGATGCTTGAATAGGCTCATTTTCTTCAATGGGAGCCTTGTTGGATTGAGTTGTTGGTTGTGGGGCCGTGATCTCGGGCAATTGCACCCCGCTCCTTGTTGTAATAGCTTGCACATTCTCCCTAGGATTTGTCTCGGTGTTGCTAGGCAAAGCTCCTTGTTGCCTTTCCGAGAGAAGTTTAGCTATTTGCCCCACTTGATTCTCCAAGTTTTTCAAAGATGCATCATTGCGTTCTTGGTATTGCAATTGATGATTTGCTAGCTTGGTGATAGCCTCTTCCCATCCTTCTTTCTTCTCTTGTGGCTTTGGATTCAACACATTGTGATTGTTGCCATAAGATAGATTAGGGTGACTTCTCCAACCGGGATTGTATGTGGGAGCATATGGATTGAATCCTTGGCGTTGAAAATTTTGAGCATAGGCAACTTGCTCGGTAGATGAAGAGCCACTTGCAACCAATGGACACATAGAGCTTTGATGATTAGCCCCACATATGTCACATACCTGAGGGGCTTGAACCATGTTGACGGGCCGAGAGTTTGAAGTAGATAATCCTTCCACTTTCTTGGCTAAGGAATCAATCTTTGACAATACAAGTGCATAATCATCACCCCCTCGTGCACCACTAGAACTCCTTGGTGCACTTCTATCCGGCCACATTGCACTTTGTTCACTCATGATCTCAAACAAATCATAAGCCTCCCGAATGCTCTTTGTCTTGATGGACCCATTAGAGGATGAATCCACATTTGAACGGCAAGGAGGAGTTAACACGGCATAGAAGTGGTTGACTTGTTGCCCCAATATAATCCCATGATTTGGGCACTTCCTAAGCATGTCTTTAAATCTCTCCCAAGCTTCATGAAAGCTCTCCATCTCGAATTTTTGAAATGTGGTAATATCAAGCTTGAGTTTAGCAACTCTAGATGGTGGGAAAAATTTTGTAGTAAACCTTTGGACAAACTCCGCCCAAGTCGTGATACTCCCCGGAGGCAAAGTGTCAAGCCATTCTCTTGCTTTATCCTTCAAAGTATGTACAAATAACCTCATCCGGATTGCCTCCACATTCACACCCTCATAGTTGAAGTTGCTACAAATCTCTAGGAACCGTACCACATGAGCATGTGGATTTTCATCGGTCCTCCCATAGAATGAGATGGTGTTGGAGAATAAATTGATGACATCCGGACGAAGTTGGAAATTTGGATGATTGTAGGAGGGATAGACAATGCTTGATTGATTTTCGACAATAGGAGGATTCATGAAATCCCCAAAAAGCATGTCTTCTTCATTAACAACGGGCACTTGAGCTCCAGCTGCTTGAGGAACAAAACCGGGTGGGATTCCACCCCTTGGAGGAATTGCAGCTGGAGCATCAAGCTCGATGTTAACTCTTTCTCCTTCCATCCCAGTAAGAAGTTGTCTCCTAGCTTCCCGTTGTTCCCTTAACCTTCGTCGAAAAGTTCCCTCGATATCCGGATCTATTTCAACTAGATCAAGACTTCGACTTCGACGCATGCACAATTAATAAACCTAGAACAACACAAGAAATTAGGAGATTTCTTACACAAAAGAAAACAAAAGAAAATTTGTACAAGAAATAGAAATAAAAGTAACTACAAGTCAAAACTAATATCAACTAAGATGTAATTTAAATAGAAACAATCCCCGGCAACGGCGCCAAAAACTTGTTCGCTACAAACACACCGCAAGTGCACGAGTCGCATACAAGTGATAGTGGACTAATTGAGTCCGGTTTATCGATCCCACAAGGATTGTCTATTTCAGTTACACTCTAGTATAATTAATTTTAACAAGAAACACACACAATAGATATTTGTTTGGGAATGTTCTCGTACTAGAATTAAATTTGCAATGGTAAATAAATAACTAGAAAAATGGTGATGAATAGATGATAAAGGAGTGTTGGGATTCTTGATTCCACTTGACCATTACCTAATTAAATTATCAACAAGCAAAAAGAGATGCAATTCATTAATCATGTTAGACCCGATTTTCCAAGCTTAGTCAATTACCTCTCTCGAGTGAAATCAACCCTAACTAGTGGCATTAACCTACTATATCTCTATGTCGATTAAAAACACACCAATTGCATTAAACCTATGTGAAAATAACTCAATGGGTCATCTAGGGTTTTAGGTATATCTCTATCCTAAACAAGAACCTAGAGCAAATATTGTATTGATCCAGAATACACAACAATTTCTCAATAATTGCACATTCCATGAAACCTAAGCATAAATGTGGCCACAAAAATGCTAGTCAATAAATACAACAATAAATGCACAAGATAATAAAAAACTTAAATTCTTAATACAAGCATTAAAATCAACTAGGCTAGGTCAAGCTTCATCAACATCCCAACACAAAATAGTTTAGCCCATAGTGAAATAACAATAAAATTCAAGAATTAAATACATCATTTCAACAATAGAGTAAAGTAAATAGAGAAATATGAAGATTAAGCAAAAACACTTCCCTTCACCAATGATTCTTGCTTCCAAATATCACTATTCTTCCACAATAATGTTGGTATTTCTCCCCTTAATCAATATTCATCAACTAAACTATACAAACTCAAGAGAAATTACAAGATAAAAGAGTAAAATCAAAGAGAAAAAGAGAGAGCTAGGGTTTTGAAGAGAAAAGAATGAATCCAAAATACTCAAAATCACTCAAAAATACACCCAAATTGCGTAGATCCGCGTGTTTCAGCATCTGGGCCGGATCGGGTCGCACCGGGTCGGCCCAGATTTCCGCTTCATTTTATGACCACGCGATCGCGTGGCTGACTGGCTCGCGATCGCGTGGTTGGCATTATAAGTCTCGGGTTGGATTTTTGCGTGAGTTCGCGAACGCGACTTGAGAATTACCACGCGATCGCGTGGTTGCAGTTTGGCTCTAATTTTGACTCTTTGATGGATTTAACTCTTTTCTCCTCAATTTCTTCAAGTATTCATCCATTTAGCTTCTTTCTTGTGTTTTCTCCATGAAGTTGATTGGTAAACCTATTTAACCACAAAACATGCACAATTAAGTAGGTATTTGTCCAAATTACTCAAAAAGTATTACCAAAAATATATGAAATATGCATGTAAAATGCACCCAACAGTACACAATCCCCCAAGAGCATGTAACTAGCATCGGATGTGTCAATTGCTTGTTTTCGGCAATTCAAATATTGTCTAAACGCAAGAAGGTTAGACATAAACAAATTATTGCCCGAATACAAACATTGCCAATTATCATGCACCTTGTAACAAATATCACAACTCAAATATTCTCCAAGCATGTATTCATTACCCATGTAAAGATTGTCCATTGCAAAAATCTTTCCTACTTCACCAATGTTAGAATCATGCATACATAAAAGGAAAACCAAAAATAAGAAAGATTAAAATTATGGTGGTCAACCAAAAATAGCAAAATAAAACATAAAATAAAATTGTTAAAACAAACTTAACTAAAGTGGCGATCAAGTAAACACATTCCCCGGCAACAACGTCAAAAACTTGTTCGCTAAAATCGTATACCACAAGCGCACGGGTCGTGTTCAAGTAATAAAGTGGACTTTTTGAGTCCGGGTTGTCGATCCCACGAGGAATGTATACTCAATTACATACTCTAGTTAATTTAATTTTAACAACAAAGTCACACAATAAGTTTTTGATTTTTTTTTTCTTTTAGTGAAAATAAAGCAAACACAAACTAACTTCAAATTCTAACAACAATTAAAAAAATGGAATATTAAAAAGTTGGGATTCATGATTTCACTTAAACAACACTTAATTAATTTGCAATTTTGTAAATAAAATTAACTACTTAAGATAGAGAAATATAAGACAATAAACATAAATCAAAATACACAATATTAAAATAAAATAATTATAAATTCAAATACTTGAAAGTAAATAACTCAAAATACATAAACAAACTTAAAATAACTAAGTGAAGTTAAGTAACACCAATCATCCCAACAAAATACTATTTAGCCCATAATAAAAATTAACTCATAATAAAATCACAACATTTAACCACTAACATAATCATTTCAACAACAAGCTAAACAAAGTGTTAAAACAAGATAATAAAAGAAAAATAACTTGTTCTATTTTCATGAACAACCCAACACAAATCTTTAATTAAACCATAAATAACATGAAAGTTTGAGGAGAAAAGTTAAAAAAAACAAAACAACAATGATGAAAATTTCAACAACATTAAGCTTTAATTGAAGGAAAGCAAATAAAAACACAAAAACTTAAAAGATTTGATGCATTAATCAAGAAAAGCTTGAGAGAAAATACAAAAAAAAAAAAAAAAAATGGAAAAGAGGCAAGAAAACTTACATGGTGCTCCAAATGAGGATTCTAACTATTTATATCCTCCAAAAATCAACTACAAACCCTAAAAAATGCACTAGATCCGAGAAATTCAGTATAAGGGCTGAACCGAGTCGGCCGGGTTGACCCGGTCTGGCCCGGAAGTTTTTTTCTTTTTTTTTTTAATTTTACAACCATGCGATCGCGGGCGGTAAACATCGCGCGATCGCGCGGTGGTTTTTCTAGTAGCTTCCTAGTCTCGGGTCCGTTTTGCGGTCCAAGTCGCGTTCGCGACCCGGTTCGAGCCACGCGATCGCGTGGCTCAGCTGGAGGGTGTTTTTGCAGCTAAGTCCCTTCCGTAATTGCCATTAAGTCCTTCATCTTTTAATCTCGAGCAATTTAGTCCCCAAATTTTCAGATTTCTTTCAAATATGTCCTTCTAAAATTGCACTTTTGGCACTTCAACTTTTGAAATCTTTCAATTTGGTCCCTTGGTTAATTGCGTGGCTTGTCCAGAACTTCCCGGAGGTGACAAAATGGTCCACAAACTTGGATTTTCAGCAGAATCTTCACTCCTTTTTGGTTTTTGGCCTCAAACTTGGATATTAACCTATTTAAACACAAAATATGCATAAATTAATAGATATTTGCTCAAGATATTCCAAAATATGCTAATTTAAAGGTATAAAAAGTGTACAAAAATGCACTTAAAAAAAAGCATGTCATCAGAAGTTGGCAACGTAATACACGAGATTTTACCTGGCTTTTCACCATTTCCACCAAGTTTGAAAGTTTCCTGTACTGAAGAATCAATAACATTAACAGAATGAACAGGATTATCATTATCAAGGTAGTTCACGGAATCATAAATATTAAACTGAATCATTTCATTATCAAATTCCATGGTAAGTGAGCAACTACTAACATCTATCTTGGTCTTAGATATTTTTAGAAATAGTCCGCCTAACAAAATAGGAGTAGAGTTGGGGGAGTGGTCATCATTCCTGTCCAATACATAAAAATCTGCAGGAAATACTAACCCGCCTACTTGCACTAGAATGTCTTCAACTACCCCGTCAGGATAAGCATTAGAACGATCGTCTAGTTGAATTATAACATTAGTTTCATTCAGTTTGGCAAGTTTTAAGGAAGCATAGGTGGACCTAGGCATTACATTGATAGATGCTCCTAAGTCTATTAAAGCAGGATTTATTTTCTTATTGCCTATTTGACAAGTTATGGTAAACATACCTGGATCCTTACACTTGGGAGGTAATTTTCTGTGAAGAAGTGCAGATACAAACTCACCTATTCTTACCATCTCATTTCCCTTTAGCTTTCTCTTATTGGTGCACAGATCCTTCAAAAACTTCGCATATCAGGGCACTTGCTTGATTGCATCTAAAAGTGGAATGTTGATTTCCACCTTCCTGAACATCTCCAGGGTTTCTTTTTCCTAGCCCTCCTTGTTCGCTTTTGCTAACCTACTGGGAAAGGGAGGTGAAGTTAGTTTAACATTTAAAGTGGAATCTGTTTTTACCTGCGAGCTTTTTGAGGTGCTGTCGTTCTTCCCGACTTCCCTTCCCTCAACTTCCTTATCTTTGATTGCGGTTCTTCAAGCTCTTTTCCACCTCGGAGAGTAATTGCACTCACATTCTTTAGATTTACTTCAGGTTGAGATGGTAGCTTTCCTCCGGTTTGTGCCTCAAGTCTGTTGATGGCAGTAGCCATTTGACCCATCTGGTTCTCCAGATTTTGAATGCTGGACTTAGTGTCCTGTTGAAATTGAAGTGTGTTAGAAGCCAAAGTTTTAACCATATTTTCAAGGGAGATACCTGAGTTTTGGGGTCTTTGCTGATACTGCCCATAAGATTGAAAATTCCCTTATTTCTGAAATTGCCCTTGCGGTTTGTTAGAGACAAAACCCGGGGGCTTGTTATTTCCATAACTCAGATTTAGGTGATCCCTCCATCCAGGGTTATAGGTATTGGAGTATGGTTTGTACTGCTGTCTTTGGAACGGAAAACCCTCTGCAGCATTTACTTGTTCACCATTTCCCCCTTGCAACACAGGACACGCGTCCGTTGGATGCCCAAGATTTGCGCATATCCCACAGGTCTTAACTTGTTGTAACTTCCCTACAGCAAGTTGTTTAACGAGATTTGTTAGTTCAAACAATTGACTTTCAATATTGGAACTACTTACCTCATTCACGTGCCGAACTTGCATATCCATGTTGGAGTTGAACTGCTGAGTGTTCTCAGCCATATTGGAGAATAAAGCCCGTGCTTGTTCCGGTGTCTTGTCCATCAATGCACCTTCGCTTGCGGAATCTATCATGCTTCTATCCATCGGTGCCAGACCTTCATAAAAATATTGCACCAAGAGTTGCTCACTGATCTGATGATGGGGGCAGCTCGAGATGAGCTTTTTGAAGCTCTCCCAATACTCATATAATGTTTCACCATTGTTTTGGAGCACCCCACATATCTCCTTTCTGATCGTTCTAGCTCTCGATGCAGGAAAGTATTTTTCTAGGAATAGCATATTCATGTCGTTCCAGGTGGTGACTGATCCAGATGGTAGACAGTATAACCAGTCAGTAGCAGCATCTTTCAGCGAGAATGGAAATGCCCTCATCTTGATTTGTTCCTCAGTAATACCCGTGGGTCTCATGCTATCACAAATGACATGAAACTCCTTCAGATGTCTGTATGGGTCCTCACCGGGATGTCCTTTGAAAGTTGGCAGAAGATGGATCAGTCCGAAATTTAGCTCAAAAGTTCTGCCTTCTTCCACTGCCGGAAAAGTGATGCATAATGGTTGTTGAGCAACATCCGGGGTGGCTAGTTGCTTGAGAGTCAGATTATTGTTAGCTACTGCCATTGGTTGTGCAACTCTTCTTTGCTGTTGAAAAGTTCTCTCGATTTCTGGGTCAAAATAAAAAAATTCAAAATTAGTTGATCGAGTTTTACGCATATAAGCAAAGAAGTAGACAGGCAAGAATTTTTTTTTTTTTTTTGAAAAATTATAGAAATAAGGTGAAAATAAAATTAATAAAATAAAATGCAGAAAAAAAATTCTAATTAACTAAACAACTAAATTGATTGACCGTTCCCCGGCAACGACGCCAAAAATTTGATGCGTATCGCAATGCACCAAAATTATAAATAACTCCTTACTCACTAAATATTAATTAATAATGTAGTAGTGAGAGTAAGAGTCGATCCCACGAGGAATAGAAACTAATTTTAGTTGTTCGATCAATTAAAATGGAATGGGGGGTTTGTTGTTTGAAATTGTTTGAATAAAAAATATGCATAAAAATAAACAATTCAATATGACTAGAGAAATAATATAAGAAGAAATCTTGTTCTCTGGTTCGGTTGTGCCCTTAATTAATGTTATACTTTTCCTTGTAACATGTTTATATCCCTATTCAATTATCAATCATAAATAATCAACAAGTTCTGATTATCTAAATTCTTCCTTATGTATATTGATTCAAAACAAGTTTTTTAAACCAATTCTAGCCACGGACAATCATAAACAAGCTCTTAGGATTTAATACACGACTAGTATGAAAATCTAGAAGAATAGATTGAATTAAATTGTTAATTTCAATTGGCCAAATTAAACTATTAATCAAATAAACTCAATTGAAAATTCAAAACATAATAATCCAACAATTAAAATAAAGAAATAAATTCACGCTACTAATTTGTAGGAAAAGAAAATAACAAAATTAAATTGACACAACTTCCCCTTTGAACAAGATACGTAATTTAGCCTAGCATGGTTGTGGTAGATTCTTCAAGTTGCTTCATGAATTTCATTGTTGTTGATATTCTTGCGCTTGAAAATCTCCTAAGAATGCTCTATATTTTCTCTCAATTTTCCTCAATGTTCAGCCTCCTTTTTGTGGTGATTTTGCTCTTTTAATACTCTCAAAATCGTGCCATAGCTTTACTCCAAATATATACCAAAGATAGACCTTGAATCAGATTAGGAAATTCCTTGGAGAGCAAGTTACGGCCGTAACTTTCCTTATTACGGCCGTAATTTGGATTCTGAAAATTTCTGGAATTTGGAAGTTACGGCCGTAACTTTGTCATTTACGGTCGTAAGTGTATTTCTGTCGAGAAGTACCTGTGATCGATGTTTTGGTCATAACTTTCTCTCTCAAAGTCCGATTGTGGTGATTCAAGTTGCGTTGGAAAGAAAACTCAAATATCTACAATTCTTTGTGAAATAGATCTTCCAAAATTCGAAATTATTCTATGACAAAATTGAGCTTCAATCTATGACTAAAATTCATGATCACAATCCTTGCGGGTTTTTGATTTCTAACTTCACCCCAAACCTTCTTTGACCATAATTTTTGCATCTAATCTTCTTCCCACATGTCATTATTGATTTGGAGCTCTTTGAATATGCCCTTGAACCTCACTTCTTGAATTTTTTGTATTTCTTTGGTCCTATTTCCTTTCTTTTTCTTCTTTTTAACCTTACATAGCACAATAAGTGAAAATGCATTAAACGATACTTCAATAGAATCAAACCAATAACAAAATAAGATAATAAGTGAATTAAATACATGCTAATAAAGCACTTATCATCGCCACAGTCGTAATCTGGTTTATTGAAGTTATTCAACTCAGTCACCTTTCCCTTTACTCTGTGAACATCCTTTTTCGCTTCATCCAAGGGGATAATAGTGTTAGCTAAAGTTCTTCTGTCGTCCTCTGTTGTTAGTTAGTCGGGCTGACTGAGGGTTTTTGATCGGCGAAGAGGCTGTCGTGTCAATTGAGTCGGACTGTTGTTGGGGTGTATTGCTTGGTAAAGGTTTGCCTCTAAGGTTGTTGTGGTTGGGGGAGTGTTGCGTATTGTCTCTCCCAGAGTTGCTTCGACCATTTCCCCTGTTATACGAAGCACGTAACCAGTCTCCAAATTTTCTTTCTTCAACTGGTATGTTCACAAAATCAGGCAAATTTTTGCATTCGATAATGCGATGGCCGATTAGTCCACACCCGTGGAAAAAGTCAGGAAGTCTCTCATATTGAAGGGGAAAACTTAGTGATCGGTATTATTTTCCTGCTCCCTGGAATTAAGGATAATTCTAAGACCCGACCTCCTTGAATCTTACCTTACCTTAGCCCGGGCTACTCCCACGATTTGGGTGGTCTGTAGTGAACCGACCTTGCCTCTATTCAACAATAATGGGCTGAACTTTAAAGACATGCCCGGGGCACTTATAGGTCAGGTATATCCCAACCTCTTACTTCGAGATTGACACTGATATTTTAGGTCAGGCCCTTCCCGGCCTATGGGTTGTACGAGCTGGTTCCAAAATCTCTTTTGACAATGGACCATATTCTTAGGCCTCAAGGCAATACGCAATCCATAAGGAAACCTTTTGCCAAAGGGAAGCTGAATCCCTATAAGCTTAGAACTCTTCCTAAAAGGTAAGTTTCTAGCAAAAGAACTCCTTCCTTAATTAAAAAGGGTTATGGGATTTTCAGCCCTATAAATACAGTTCCTTTGATCACAAATTATTCATTCAATATTCTATATGCTTTCCAGTAATACTCTCTACTTTTCTCCAGAATACTAATTCTCACACCGGAGGGGCGACGGGGAGAATCC
Source organism: Ligustrum vulgare (assembly GCA_963555705.1). Classification (NCBI taxonomy): domain Eukaryota; kingdom Viridiplantae; phylum Streptophyta; class Magnoliopsida; order Lamiales; family Oleaceae; genus Ligustrum; species Ligustrum vulgare. The sequence goes on from OY743171.1 coordinate 54,444,324, forward strand.
TGCTCGCCTTTTTTGCAAGTCATCAAAGGCGAATTCATACATCTTTTCCAGTGATCAAGAAGTCCCAAATCTTGCCACATCACGGTTAGGATTTTTTACAGCATCACTTAGTGCCGCACCATTTTATCCAGTAGTACGCGAATGCCACGACACAGACTTTGAGACATCTAGCTGCACTTTAACTCTCATTGATGAGCAATCAAGGTCGACAGCTTCAATTTTTCCAAGGGTGGCCCCCCAAGCTCTGGCACAAGCTGTGGTTCTCAACGCAATGGGGACGTCGAGTATGTGAATCCAGAAAGGGCAGAGAGAAAGGTTTGCATTATGGATGTATCCAACTCCAGTAGGGATAACAAGAGTGATAAGATGCTTGTTAAAGCTCCATGGACCACCTTGAAGCACTTTCTGACGATCTTCCTTTGATTTAAAGCAAAAAATAAAAACGTTATTTACCTGTGTCCTTTCCACTTTAACTAGCTCAGATGCTCTCCACAGTGTGCGAATAACATTGTCAAGTCCCTCACGGTTGACCGTTTTGATTTCCGTATTTTTCCAAAAAGTGTCCGTTCCATGTTAGTCAGCCCCTCAGAGTATAGGGGTATACCAGTTGCGATAGGAGGCCGTCATCATTGTCCAGTTTCAAACGGTGGTTTAGAGAGGATAGATCAAAATCCTCTGACATGATGAAGAGCAGTCGGAGAAGGTGGTGGAAGGGTGGGTTAATGGCGGTAAGCTAGAAGCCGAAGGAAAGACACAAAAGAACCTGAGAAAGCCAAAGCCAGTGAGTGAAGAAGTCCGGGCACTATCGGAGAAAACCAAAACCGACAGTGGTTGAGCACTACTCAACAACGAAAAGAATAAAGGTCGGAAGAACCCTAGACAAAACTAGGAAGAGCTCCCAAACCTAAAAGGGAGGGAAAACAAGGACGAGTTTGATAGTACACATTGTAAAATATCAGGAAATACAATGACAATCCCCTAAATAAAAAAATAAAAAATTAGCCTTTAATGTGCATGATAGGATTATATAGGTGAGATAATAGGGTGAAAATTTATAAATAAAAACCAGAATTGTTGACAATGAAATTGGCTACGCGAAAACCAGACATCAATGAAGAGATCCCAATGAAGAAGAAGTCGGTGAATCCTACTAAGGCTATGGAGATGTCCGATTGAATGCAAAAAATGTTGTTGTCCGTACACATGTATGTTTCCTTTAATGTTCGAGACAACGTCGACCCTGCCGAGTTGGCTGATAGCAATACATATGCGAATACCTTCATACAAGTACCAAATATGTCATATTTCTATTGGTACAAAAATATCCCCCACAAATTATTTAAAGAGACAGTGTGCCACCATTTGAATATATAGATATTATTGCCAGTTCTTTAAAATACGAAATTTATAAATAAAACCGTGTAACACATTTCAATCAGCCACCAGATTCACAATTTAACCTAAACAACAAAAAGGGCATAAAATCCAGAGCAAATTTGTAACATTTTCTTCTACTTGTACGCATCAAAATTTTGCCAGCGAGGTAAATCCGAGCCTTTGAAATTTGTCAACATGAAAATCATAGGGAAACGTGACGTGACGTTAGACAAAGTTCAATGTGTGTTGACATAATTGACTCAAGTGAGAAGTAAAGTTTTTGTTTGACAAAAATATCATGATATTTTCTTTCCAATTATCTCGCGAGAAATTGCAATTGTCAACTACATTGTCATTTGAAATTGTACAACTAGTATTATTGGTGAACTTTATGACACGTCATCAGATATTGCTTGCTTAACTTATCAAGTGTTTGGTAAATGGTACACCTATGTTTGGTAACATTGTAACAGTTTTATAAATTAGTTTATTTATAATTTTGAAGTAAAATATGTGATTAAGAATTGGAAAGAAATAATGTGTTTGATTAAAAAGAGATTTGAAAATTTGTGCGATTTATAAATCAGTTTATAAACAATTTACCAAACACATGCTTATCGATTTATAAATTACACAATTTTTTACACTACTTTTTAATTACACATATTTTCTTTTCCAATTTTCAACTATACATTTTACTTCAAAATTATAAATAAATCAGTTTATAAATTACTACAGTGTTACCAAACGGAGGGTAGCGAGTGTTTGGTAAACAAAATAAACTAGTTTATACACAATTTCTCAAATCACTTTTTAACCGCACACATTTCTCTCTCTAATTTTTTAACCTCCACTTTTTATCTCAAAACTAGTATTTCACCAATGCGATGCACGAGGTTATTATCCGCAATATCGATTTCAATTAATATTCGTAAAATTTTAATGTTTATACATAATCAACACATATATAAATGCATAAAAAATAATTTTCTATTACAAAAATTATTAAAATTTAAAATATAACATAAAATTCAAATTATTAAAAACTTCTTTGAATTGTAAACATCAATTTATATATTTAAATAATAAATGACTATTGGTTTTAATAATTTTTATAAGTTATTATTAACTTAATTGAAAATACAAATTTAGTAGTTTTTTAATGATATATCTTGCTTGATGTAATATTATGTTTACGAAATATTGATGCATGTAAAAGGTATTAGTATATTTTCTCATAATTTCTACATTAAGAATGATTAAAAATATTAATTATTCTATTAATATTATTAACTAAAAGAAAATCAAAGCATTAACTCTTCAATATTAGCATTTGTTCAATAACTTTTTCCATTAATTATTTATAAGTAGCGCATTTTTTCAACACACTCTTTAACCCCATATTTTTTCAAAATTATTTTTCAACCACACATTTTACATCGAAAATAAAATTAAAGTCATTAAATAGAGGCTTAATTTATTAAAATAATTAATATTTATTAATAATATATATTTCAGAATTATGATTTGTAATATTAAAAATAACAAATGATTTGTCCGTTAAAAATTAAAATACAATTAAATACTGATGGCTACACATAGAGTTTATAATATTAAGAACAACAAATAAATCAATAAATCAATAATTAAATAATAATTTTAATACTAATAATTAAAAATATTGATTGAATTCATTCAGTATTAGTGTTAACTAGTTGTCTATCCGTGCGATGCACGGAGTATATAATTTTTAAGTCATAGTTTTGAAAATATCTTGATTCAATCATTTCAAATAAAAAACATAATTTAAATAAAATTTCAATACGAAATGTTATTGAATTTGAAACTTTAAAAAAGACAATATTATTCGAAATAAAAAACGCTACATGTACACTAAGTATACCTCGTCACTCAAAATTTGACACTCATTTAAATGTTTTATATAAAAATTTTATTGACTTTTATTTACGTTTTTCTTTCAAAATTTTCCCACCTCATCACTGTTGACCCATGGTCAACTTGACCTATTGTTTTGATCATAACAAATAAGAATATATTGTGTTGCTAACAAGTGTGCTTCAAGTGCTTCATATAATTCAAAGCATTCAATGTTCAAATCAAAACTATGTGATCAAGCACATGAGATGCAAAGAAGATCAAGAAAGAATCGAAGATATTCGAGATCAAATTTCAAGTCAGAAAGCATGAAGACCAAGCAATGAAGCCTACAAAGAATTGATCATTTACAAATTGCTTTTCAATCTTATGTAAGGTTAATGCATCAATAGTTGGCAATGCAATTCATAAAGCTCAAGTAACATTTTTAAAACCATCAAAATATCTTTTTCAAAATCAACTTTGATCAGAAAACCTTGAAAAATCAAAATCTTGAAATCCTGATTTTTCAGGTCGACCACAAAATCAACAGGTTGACCGCAAATTTTTTCAGGTCGATCGCACTGTCTATTTTTGAACTCCAACGGCTATATTGAGGTCGACCGCATGTCAGGATAGGTCGACCGCAAAAGACAGTATGTGCAAAATTTGCCCTATAAATAGTCATCTCTCTTGCATTCATTTTCAACAACAAAGAGGAGATTTTAGAGAAGCTTTCTTGTGAAAAATTTATTGTTCTTACTTGATTTATATTTATCTATCTTTATTATAAAATTTTGATTGATCTAAACTTTATTTTATCAAATTCATCAAAGTTTTTGGAAGAAAGTTTTGTAAAGATTCTTGGTTTTATATTGTTTAAGCTTCTTCAACATCTTCACACTATATTAGAATTGAAGTGTAAGTCTCTCTTTGTTCTAAACTTGTTTTAATCTTTTAAAAGAGAGAAATTCCAATTAAGGAACTTTGGTTATTTGTGCTACATTTTTCATTATCATTTGATTCATCAAAGTTCCATTGCCTAAACACTTTGAGCTTAACTTATTGTTAATTATTCAAGTGTGGCATCTCTTGGTACTTAATTTGATTAAATATTTTGACAAGAGATTATTTGAAAAACTTTGTTTGATTGCATTGATCTTTTCATTATCATTTGCATCAAAGTTTTTCTCTAACACTCGAGCTTAATTCATTGCTATCTATTGAAGTGTTAGCCTAACTCTCTCGGTACTTAATTTGAGTATATCATTTGTCAAGAGAGTTATTTCAATTGTAAATTCAATTCATTATATCTTGTGGTTTCGAGAGCATTGTGAAAACTCGATTGTTGGTTAAGGGTAGATGCTCCTTGTTGTAAGACACCTAAGGGTAGGTGCTCCTTGTTGTAAGTCACCTAAGGATAAGTGCTCCTTGTTGTAAGTTACCAATATAGTGGATTTGGCCTTACTCGTGACGGAGAGCTCGGTAATGGGGGACGTAGATCACGTTGGTTGATTGAACCTCCTTAAATCGCGTTTGCATTCTCTGATCCCTTTTACTTACTTACATTGCACTTACTCTATTCTATCAATTTATATTGTGCAACACTATATCTAAGCGCTATACTTGCTTTATCAATTAAGTTTACACATTTATAGCACACTACATTGATAGTTAAGTTACTTACAACACTAAGTGCTCATATTTGTACCCATTGGTTTTTAAGTTTGAGATTATTTATCGAAAAAGTTTTATAAATCAATTCACCCCCCCCCCCTCTTAGTTAGTTTACTCTTGGGCTAACAATCACTTATTTCCCTTTTAATATGTTATAATTTTTTATTAACTATATTTTTAATGTGTTGTTTACATATATTTTATTTGAAATCCTATAATATTAATTAATATATTTTATTTTTCTTTTTTTTTTAAACATGTCAATTTTTTGTCAAAATGATGAAATGATTAAACCTCCGTTTGTTAATAATATTTGGTTTATAAACTTGTTTATTTATGATTTTGAGGTAAAAAGTAGTTGTTAAAAATTGAAAAGAGAAAATATCTTTGGTTAAAAAGTTGATAGAAAATAATTAATTATTTTTGTAACATGCGTATTGAAGAGCCTACTCATTTATTGACCTATTAGAAAGTAAAATTTCAATAATTTTATTTATTAATTTTCAAAATATATTAATTCAATTTTTTCATTTCTAACTTAACAAATTGATATAGCATATATTTATTTATTTTAAAATATATTGATCTAAATTGTTCATTTTCAATATAACACAATTACATAGATATGATATGACATTTATTTATGTTCAAATATATTATTCCAATTTTTTTTCATTTCCTACATAATACATGTTACTGAATTTGAAAAAAAAAAAAAAAAAAAAAACTGCATGTACACTCAATGTACCGTGCCATTGAAAGTTTGATACTTAATTAAATTTTTTATATAAAATTTCTTTTGACTTTTATTTACATTTTTTTCTAAAAATTTTCCCACCTTATCACCTATTTTCCTTTTAATAAGTTATAATTTTTAATTAACTTTATTTTTTAATATGTTGCATGCATATATTTTATTCGAAATTCAATATATTAATTAATATATTTTATTTTTCCTTATTTTCATTACAAGAAAAAAGGCATTTTGCAACATGCAAACGACAACATTCGTTAATTGCATGTTGCTAAAAAAGGTCTATTGCAACATTCACTTGTTGCATGTTGCCTTTGATTCATTTATTTGAGTTTTAGCAAAATTCAGCAAGTGAATGTTGCTAAAAACAAGCTTTTGCAACGTTCAAAAAATGTTGCTTTTAGTTCAACCTTTAGCAACGCACATTGCGCGTTGCGAAAGGCTAACCTTTGGCAACGTGTAGTGCGCGTTGCTAAAAGATCTACCGCAACATGCATTGAACGTTGCAAAAAGTATCAAATGCAACACGCAATGAAAGCTGCCAAAGGTCTACCGCAACTCGCATTGAACGTTGCTAAAGGTCTACTGCAACGCGCAATTCAACCATTTACAACACGCAATGAACGTTGTCGTATCATTTCCCTCTACGACAATACTGCGATTTGCAACATGCATACAAACGCTGCAAAAGACTTTTTGCAACATTTTTTGCGTGTTGTTGTAAGCTATTTCTGTTGTAGTGTTTTAAACAGACCAATATTTGTCAAAATGATGGAATGATTAAATCTTTTACAAATTTATCATTGGTAGTAAAAAGTTGATAACAAATAATTAATTATTTTTTTAATATGCTTACTGAAGAACCTACTCATTTATTAACATATTAAGAAGTAAAACTTCAAAGATTTTATTTATTTATTTTCAAGATATATTGATTCAAAATTTTCATTTTCAACAAAACAAATTTATATAACATGTATTTATTTATTTTCAAATATATTAATCCAAAATTTTCATTTTCAATGTAACACATTTAAATTGATATAACATTTATTTATATTCAAATATATTAATACAATTTTTTCATTTTCTACATTACACATTTACATAAATATCACATTTTTTCATTTCCTACATTACACATTTACATAAATTAATTTAATTTTTTCATTTCAATGTAACACATTTACACAGTACATTTATTACAATTCTTACTAAATATGTAATAAATAATAATTTTTCCTACAAAAATCTTTATTTTTTCTTTATTTACTTATTTTTATATATAAAAATAAATATAAAGATAATAAAAAATAATAATAATAATTATTATTATTATTATATATATATATATATATATAACAATAACATCATATTAATTGTTTAATATGATACTAAAATATAAAGAATTTAATAATTAAATTCTGTCAGAATATCCTACTATTATAGAATTATTATTATTATAGATTATAGATTTTCATTAGTGCGATGAACTGAAATTGCTATTCGCAATATCGATAAGCATTCATAAAACTTTAATCAACACAAATATAAAAGATATAAAAATAATTTTCTGTTACAACAATTATTCAAATTTAAAAACAACATAACTAATCCAAATTATCAAAAACATTATTGAATGATAAATATCAATTTATATATTTAAGAAAATATACAACTGTTGATTTTAATAATTTTTATAACTTACTATTAAGTTCATTAAAAATGCAAATTTTGTAATTTTTTTAATTGAATGACCAATAATTTTTTGAAAGAAAGTTGAAGGACCAATACAGGCAATTGCTCCTGTAAAGTGGCAGTTGAAGGCCAGCCCAAGTTAAATGGACTCATTTAACGATAAGTGGAAGCGCGTTGGACAAACAACGAGCATCCGCGTTGAATATATTAAATTTAACTAGTTACATATGCAAAATATAAATATTAAATTACAAGTAGACATGTTGAAGTTAATATATTCATTATTGTCATAATGGATATGTTAATTTCTAATCAAGTCCAATAATATAATATATATCAATATAATTTTAAAGATTTCATTAAATCATACAATATGAAATCAATAAAAATATTATTTTTTATCTATTTTAAAAAAATTAACAAGAAAGAACAAAAATAAAATGAATAAATAAGGATGAGATAGGTGGATTTGGCATTGGAAGGCTTTTAGACATTTTTAACAAAAGGTTATCACATCATCAATTAAAATGCTTACTTTATTTAACAAGAAAGTTAACACGTGGTTAAAAAATTCTCCTAACTTCTGTTTTAAGATATTCATTGTAGATATTTATTCAATCATTCTATTAACCTATATTTTAACACATCTAATATAGATGTCCTAATTGAATAGTAGGCAGTACGCAAGTTGTGGCGTCGTGATTCGTGAATGCCGTGATAAAATAGAAACATACTAAATGAACTATCTAAATTAAATAACCGAGTGAACACTCTTCTCACATGGGTGGTGAGGTATGTAGCAAAGTCCGATGAAATAACTACCATCCATCAATTAATTAATAAAATAAAAATTAAAAAGTTAAAAACCCAAAACCCATTTCTTAGTCAAATTTGCCGACTCCGTATGCCAATGGTTTGCCAGAATATGGCCCAATGATAGAGAGTAATAGTATCAATTTATTTAAATTCAATCAACGATAATCACACGTTGGCATGTGTAGTACTCGATTGGATTAGAGAGTACGACCTATAAAATTTAAATTTTTTGTTCTTTAAATAATTACAATGAACACAAGCCAATTATGAATCAAATATATTTGTTAATAACGTCTTTAAATGATTTTAAATTTATCGAGAGTAAGAATTTGTTATTGTGCTGATTAAGGAAAATACTAAAGGGTCTACAAAATTAAGTTGAAAGTGTTATCGAATTCTTGTTGGCTGTTGATTTCGATATTTTATGTGATTTCAAAAATATTATTCAAAATCATATTATTTCTAAAAAATAGGGGTCAAATAAAGGGCTAAACTTCAAATATAGGAAGATAATGTAACCAATGAGATACAACGTCAAAAGTAACTATGAAGTATGAACTTTAAAGTTGAGAAAATAATATATTGAGAAACAATTTTTTTTTTACAACGATGAATATAAATAAATATTTCATGATGTATAGTGAAGTAAATTTCCATATTTGACAGTGACTAGAAGAAAATATCTAGATGGAGTTGAATAGATATATGTTGACTATTTCCTAAGGAAACATGGATTTTTATTGTGGAAAAATATTAACAAATACCAAGATTTTCTCCTTAAAAAACTCATCTTCTCTCTCTCTCTCTCTCTCTCTCTACTTTTTCAGATATTAAAAATTTAAATTCCATAAAATATTACAAGACAGCAGATAATGCTATGTTCGGCTGACTATTTTGAATTTATAAATAATTTTTTATTTTTATTTTTTAAGTAAAAATTGATTGATCAATAATTTTGTTTATAAATTAATTTATAAATAAATAATAATTGTGTTAAAAAGTAGGGGTAGGCATTAACCCACCAAAACCGTCAAACACACCCAAACCAATCCAACCCGATCGGTTTGGGTTGATTTTTGATGAAAATTTGGTTGGGTTGAGCTGGGTTGAGCTGAGTTCTACAAAAAAAAATATATATATATATATTATTTTCATCCAACTCATACGTAACTACCTAGATGTAATGTATTGTAATTGAAAAATACTTGATTTTCATACTATTTGTAATATTATTGGATTTCATTCCATGACTTTAGAAAAATACCGGATTCTTATGTGAGAGAGTAATATTTAATTAATATCATTAAATAGGAATCCTTTATTTTAGGAAAGTTATTACCATTTGTTTAAAAGATTAAATTAGGCAATTGCAAATCTCCTAAGATCTTTGCAATTTGGACAGATTTTTCAAAATGAAATAAAATCTTGATTGGCTATTGGAAAGTCCATACATTCAAAATAACACTATGATTAATTGTAATATATTACAAAGTTCTTTGTAATTTTAAAGGCCATGTAATTACAGCACAATAATAAAATGATACATCGTGTGTAACATATTACGAATGCAGTTAGATTTAATTACATTACATTACATTACATGTAAGTCTTACGTCAATTTATAATACATGGCATGTAAGAATCTGAATCTTGTAATTTTACCACACAACACAACACAACACAACACAACACATTACATTATATTTATTTTAATTACATTACAGTCTGTAACATTACAATTGCGTAAGATTACATTACATTACAATGCATTTGACATTCAGTTCATTGAAATTATAATGCGTGTATTGTGCTGTCATAATACACTATTGTTCCCTCAATATTACAATGTTACAATGCATATAATACACAGTTCACGAATTATTACATGCAAGTAAATTGTTTGTATTCTCACACTATGAATCTGATCAATTTTTCAGAAAGTGTAATATTCATTATACGTATTGTAATGTTTATTACACACGTGATATGAATATTGCACTTAATGTAATATTCATTAAAGTATCGTAATCGTTATTACAATTATCGTAATATCACGATATAAAAGATGAAATGACTTTCCATATTATTAAACTAATTTAATAATTGTAATTTTCATATTATTAGCTGACTTGAGAGGAAATCACACCCCTAATTTAATCTCATAAATAAATGATAACTACAACTCTAAATAATATATTTCATAATTAATGACGCCAATCATAGACATTCTTTCATAGAATATGATATTTTTCTAAATAGTTTCTAAATAATGTATTTATCTAAGAAAGATTTAAAAAACTAGTGTAGAGTCTAATTAATCCATAAAATTTTTACAGATATATGATCATTTAAATTTCAAAAATCTCAATCACATTTTTAATTTGGATGAAACTCAATTATGGTTTGAACATATTTTAGTTTTATTAGTAAGTTTTCAATTTATTATATTTGAGTTTATTACATTGTACATAATTTATTTGAGTTAATAGTTGATTTATGGGTAATTTTTTTGTATTTTCTATGATTTTTAGTTAATTGGATCAAAGCTCAAATCATCCAATCCAACTCGACCGAAACTTGATGGGTTGAGTTGGGTTTGAACTCGTGTTTGAGTTTGGTTGCGTTGATTTTTTATCAATCCGACCATAGTGGATTGAGTTCAGGTTGGACAAAAAATCGACCCAACTCAACTCACACCCACCTCTAGTATTATAGAGCATAGCGTTAACATTTAGCCATGAACAGTTGACCCCAAACCCAAAAGCCCTAATCTGAGTTCAACTTGTTTTTAATTAGGCCCCATGCGTTTCTTAAAAAGTGTAACTCACACGTTGAGGGTTCTCACCGACCTTGTCCTAGGCCATTGGTTAGGGAGGTAAATTGCATGTTATGCCTCCCAGAATCTGGGTGGGTGTGGTAAGTCATAACTCCGCTTGCCAAATTCATTTTTTCAGGATTCGAACCCTGTATCCGACTATGCATAGCATTTTTTCATCCCTCCCATTTATCACTGGAAGATGTGTCCGGGAGCGGCCCCCACGCATTTCTTCATACATATAAATACTGGTTCATTCTCAACATCTTTCATATCTCTCCTCTCTCTCAAATTTCTTCTTATTTTTCTCCATTCAATTCTATAGATACAGAATCCATTTATCATGGTATATCAATTGTATTCAAGTTTATAACTTTGATCATTATTCTCGATTAAGCAATTTAATAACTCGTCTTCTTTTTCTTTCTTAATACTTGTAGGAGACTATTATTGACAAGAGCAGTGTCCGATGTGAAGAGGTAAAGCCTGATTTTCGTATTTTATTATTATAATATCATTCTCTGAATGGGTTTCTTAATCTGAATAATGATTAACTTTTTCAGGAAGATATACTGAATTCAAGAGGAATGAAGCTTTTCACCTGCAGATGGTTGCCTGTGCATTGCGAACCAAAAGTTCTAATCCTCTTGTGCCATGGATATGCCATGGAAAGCTCAACATCAATGAAAGGTTAATATTCGTGATTTTAACTTCTTTTTCATCCTTAGCTCCTGTTTGCACCCCATTTTTTGAAAACAAAATTTATTCACACTCAATTTCAACCATCTATTTTTTTTGTCAAGTTTACCATTTTTTACTTTTCAAACATTTTTTAACCACGCATTCTCTCAAAAATACTCTTCAAAACCACATCATTCACAAAATAAAGGGGGACAAACACACGCTTAATACTGTTGAGTCCAACTTACCAATCGAGTCGGAGAATATTAATAAGGTGTGATTTGATTGGAACAGGGTACGGAACTAGGCTTGCAAAGGCTGGTTATGGAGTTTATGGAATGGACTATGAAGGCCATGGAAAGTCGTCTGGTCTTCCTGGTTATATTCCTAATTTTGAGGATCTTGTTAATGACTGCTCTGATCACTTTACAAACATTTGTGGTACCTAAAGTTTCGATTGTATCTTTAATCGTGTTCAGTTTAACGTATCTACACTATTAGAAATTTAGAATCACGACTGGAATAAATTCTATGCAGAAAAGAAAGGAAATATGAAAAAGATGAGGATTTTAATGGGAGAATCGATGGGAGGAGCTGTACTACTCCTTTTACATAGGAAGAAGCCAAATTATTGGGACGGGGCTGTCCTTGTTGCCCCCATGTGTAAGGTACGTCCATTTTTTTGTGTTTTGTAGTGTATAGTCATATTGATCTTCTCGTGGCTCGTCTATCTATCTATCATGTACTCAAATTTGAATAATTCGAAAGCTGTTACTCTTTTATAAGATGGCTATGACCCAATTTTGTAAGTATTGTCTGACTTTTTGATAATCATAACCACTATGTCTTGTACGTAGGAAGACATGTCAAAATTGTTGGGTATTTGACCCAAATTAATCAAGTGCCTAGTGAAACATAATGAGTGCCTAGTTGAAACAAATGATGGTGGAGCTAATTATGATGTCTTTGAATGATAATTAGTCTTGACTAATTATGATGTCTTGGAATGATGATTAGTTTGACTAATCATGATGTCTTGGTGTTAAGAGAATTTCATGTAGAATTCTCTCTATAAATAGAGAAGGAATTCAAGGAAGAAATACACCACCACAAGCACAATTGGAGAGTGCCAAATATTGTGAGTCAGTGATCAAAGAGAGAAAATTGTGAGCCTAGCATATTGTGAAGTTTCTTGTAACTCTTTGTAGTGTAAGTCAAAGGGTAAAAATTATATGTGGTAAAGCTCGTTTGTTGTATTTTCTCTGTGGTCTGTGGGATTGGGTTGGTGAGTGAAAGTCTATATATTTGTAACAATTTAATATATAGTGAAAAGTTTTGGCGAGGGTCCGTGGACGTAGGCATTTTGCTGAACCACGTAAATTTCTGTGTTCGTATTTATTTTCTTGTTTGCTTATTTTATTTTGAACATCGAAAGATCCTGTGGGAAGAAGAAAGGGGGAATCGACGTGTCGAAATTCCCAACAAGTGGTATCAGAGATACAGGTGGTTCAAATATTTTGAAGCAAAAGAAAATATGTCTGTCAAGTACGATGTGGAGAAATTTGACGGGAGAATCAATTTTGGCTTGTGGCAAGTACAAGTCAAGGATGTCTTGATTCAGGCGGGTTTGCACAAAGCTTTGAAGGGAAAACCAACTGAGAGTTCTGACAAAGAAATTGAATCCAGCAAGACTGATGAAGATTGGGAAGATTTGGATTTGAAAGCTGCTAGTACAATACGACTTTGTTTGACCAAGAATGTTCTTGCAAATATTCATGGGATATCTGCTGCTAAGGAACTTTGGGAGAAACTGGAAGAGTTGTATCAAACGAAGAACTTGTCAAATCGCTTGTATCTGAAGGAACAGTTTCATTCGTTGAGAATGAGCGCAGGTACAAAAATCTCTGACCATCTTAGTGTTCTTAACGGGATTGTTTCTGAACTGAAATCTATTGGAGTCAAAGTTGAAGATGAGGATAAAGCGTTGAGGCTCATCTGGTCTCTTCCATCCACGTTTGAGCACATCAAGCCGATTTTGATGTACGGGAAGGAAACGGTGGATTTTGCTGAAGTTACAAGTAAATTGATCTCTGAAGAGCAGCGATTAGGTGGAGACGATAATTCATCTAATAATAATTTGCTTGTTACTGAAAAGTGGAAGAGAGGGAACTCCATGAAGAAGAAGGTGACATGTTGGAACTGTGGTCAATCCGGACACCTGAGAAGAAATTGTCCAAAAGGTGGAGCGGACTCGGCGAACTGCTCGAAGGACAATACGACTCTCCTGGTGGAGGGTGGTGATGATGTACTCTGAGTAAGATGGAACATTCTCATGGCATGATGCCAGTTGCCATGATAGAGGATGTGTTCTTACTGGCACGGGTACTGTGTTCGCATACAGCATTGGTTTGGTTTAGATGCAAGGTATGTGGTTTTTTTATGTCGATGGCTGATGAACTTCCAAGGAGAACCAAACATGGGAGTTGCACCATAAATTTCAGCAATTTTGTTTCGACATGGGCCGATGAAATTCTCGGAGTTCGTTGATAATTCTGAGTGATTATACTCATATGGTGGAGTATGGGACTGTCAAAGTGGAAAAATGCTTTCCTGTTACCCAATATTTGAATTTGGTTTTGGCTTGGACGAATTTGTGTCAAGGTGGAGATTGTTGGGTATTTGACCCAAATTAATCAAGTGCCTAGTGAAACATAATGAGTGCCTAGTTGAAACAAATGATGGTGGAGCTAATTATGGTATTTGAATGATAATTAATCTTGACTAATTATGATGTCTTTGAATGATAATTAGTTTTGACTAATTATGATGTCTTGGAATGATGATTAGTTTGACTAATCATGATGTTTTGGTGTTAAGAGAATTTCATGTAGAATTCTCTCTATAAATAGAGAAGGAATTCAAGGAAGAAATACACCACCACAAGCACAATTGGAGAGTGCCAAATATTGTGAGTCAATGATCAAAGAGAGAAAATTGTGAGCCTAGCATATTGTGAAGTTTCTTGTAACTCTTTGTAGTGTAAGTCAAAGGGTAAAAATTATATGTGGTAAAGCTCGTTTGTTGTATTTTCTCTGTGGTCTGTGGGATTGGGTTGGTGAGTGAAAGTCTATATATTTGTAACAATTTAATATATAGTGAAAAGTTTTGGCGAGGGTCCGTGGACGTAGGCATTTTGCTGAACCACGTAAATTTCTGTGTTCGTATTTATTTTCTTGTTTGCTTATTTTATTTTGAACATCGAAAGATCATGTGGGAAGAAGAAAGGGGGAATCGACGTGTCGAAATTCCCAACAAAAATTACTTGATGAAATGACAAAAAGTTTAAGGTGGCTGAAACAGTAATTCTGTGGAAGGGGTTTGGTGATATTAAATTCATGTTTGATATTGATAAAAATTAAATTTTTAACAGATTGTAATAAAAATTGATGAGATGTGTAATTAAAAAATCGCGAGTCCCATAAAAAGTGTGATTAAGATTAAATGTTGTATTTGAATTAGATTAAAATCTGAATTTCTTGTGCTATTAAAAGGGAATAATATTCAAAAATGTGATACAAATATGTCTTTGAAAAGTCACACTGAGAACCAGTCAAAATAAGCAAAAAGAATGAAGGAAAGACGGAGAAGCAAATGGTCAAATAATTGGAATTTGCTATCGTGTATGCAGATTGCTGATGATATACGGTCACATCCCATGGTTGTGAATGTTCTTAGCAAGCTCTCTCACATCATCTCGACCTGGAAAATTATTCCAACTCCAGATATTGTTGATATCGCCTGTAGGGTTCCAGAAATAAGGAACGAGGTGAACTTTTTTTCTTTATAAATTTTCGGATTTCACCGTAGTTGTCTTTTTACTTTTAAGTAATAACTCAAAAGTAAAAAATGCTAATTATTTCCTATAAAAATATGATGACAGATTAGATCAAACCCATATTGTTACAAGGGAAAGCCCCGAGTTCTAACTGGAATTCAACTCCTAAAAGTCAGCTTGGAATTAGAGACAAGACTTAAAGAGGTTTCACTTCCATTCTTGCTTGTTCATGGGGGAGATGATAAAGTCACCGACCCATCTGTCAGCAAACTTCTCTATGAATCGGCTTCTAGTACAGACAAGACCTTCAAGTTGTATCCAGGGATGTGGCATTCTCTCACTTACGGGGAGTTGCCAGAGAATATTGAAATAGTGTTTTCAGATGTCGTCAATTGGCTTGATGAAAGAATTGCCGTCGGGAACTCCAGGCTAGAAATCGAGCAAAAGCGAAGAAACGACATTTTGCTTAAAAGTTGAGCAGCCTCAACTTCTCGGATAAGGGACGAGATGAAGTCTTAAAAAACTTTTTTAACTTCTCATCGATAGAGGGCCAATTATTTACAACTATAAATAAATTGCTCTTGCCTGCGTAGCGTTTTTCATTCTTGTAAAAAAGTCTTAAAAGAGTTTTTTTTTTTTTGCTTAGTCTTTGTAACTTCTAGGTATAATAAAATATATTCTTATTCATCATAGCTCTATTTACAAGGACGTGTTTGATATTACACATTGTAAAATATCAGGAAATACACTGACAATCCCCTAAATAAATAAACAAATAAGCCTTTAATGTGCACGATAGGATTATATAGGTAAGATAATAGGGTGAAAAATTTTATAAATAAAAACCAGAATAATTGACAACGAAATTGGCTACGCGAAAACCAGACAACAATGAAGAGATCCCTATGAAGAAGAAGCCGGCGAATCCTAAGGCTATGGAAATGTCCGATTGAATGCAAAACATGTTGCTGGCCGTACATGTGTCTGTTTCCTTTAATGTTCGAGCCAGCGTTGCCCCTGCTGAGTTGGCTGATAGCAATACATATGCGAATACCTTCATACAAGTACCAAATCTCTCATATTTCTATTGGTACAAAAATATCCACCAAAAATTATTTAAAGAGACAGTGTGCCACCATTTGAATATAGATATTATTGCCAGTTCTTTAAAATACGAAATTTATAAATAAAACCTGTTTCACATTTCAATACAATAATTAAGGTTCTTGGTATCTATATTAAGTCACAGCAATGTTATCTATATGACAGATGCTAATTCTGTCCATGTTGTTTCTAGACAAAAACAGAATTTTGTGCGTCATGCAATCTGAAGTCCATTTTTTATCCCACAACAAATCAAATGGTTTTGGGATTTCGATTTAACTTAAAAGAGTATAATTATATCTTCTTCAAGATAAAAGAGAGATCCAAGTGTCAAAGTGAATGAACTTGTCAACTAGTGATGGTGGTAGGAATATATGCTTGGATGGCCCCTTAGCAGTTCGGCAAATCCAGGGCTCGGACCAAGCACGGCATGTGTACGTGTTAGATCAGGTTGATCTAGACGATTTTACACAACTAACCAGAACCTACTTGCTACAAATCTAAAAGATAGAGTACTTTTCCCAGGACATAACTCAATTGGTTAAAATGTGAGAGTGAGAAATTTTAGTCGAGTTGGCAGCTACAGGAACTCCACCTTTGGTATGGATGAGGCTCCTTGCAAGCGTAAGTTAATAACAACTCTCAATCATGTTTCACTAAGGCACATATCGTGATTTACATTATTAATAAATCCTTAGGATCCTTAGGACAGAAGCTTTAAGAGATCCTAAAGTTGGAGTTCAACATTTTTAAAAAACAGTCCCAATCTTACTTGGCACTTGTAGGCCTCGGACCAAGCATGAAACGTGTTAGGCTAGGTCGATCTAGCCTTATCATCTAACCGAGGATCAAAATGCTATAAATATAAATGGGTCCATCTTTTTATGATAAAATTGTTATAAAGGTGAATTTTTTTTTATTTTATTTTTGGTGACATTTGAGTTGGGAAACTAGTATATCTAGCAATCAAGTTCTAAAAGATGAAGTAAAAATACAACCACTATATTGAAAAGATGTACCTGGTCGTGGCCGAAATCAAACCAAATCTGTATGATTTCGGGAAATATAGTGGAAGCTCTCAAAATTTCCCAAATTGAAGCTCCAGTTTCCAATAGCGAATACAATGCCACAATAGAATTTGCAACGGCTACAAATCTACGATTAAACAAATGATTCTTGGATCAGCCACCAGATTCACAATTTATCCCAAAAAACAAAAAGGCATAAAATCCAGAGCAAATTTGTAACATTTTCTTCTACCTGTACGCATCAAAATCTTGCCAGCGAGGCAAATCCGAGCCCTTGAAATTTGTCAACATGAAAATCGCAGCGGCAAGAGAGAAGCAGAAGGCGGAAAATCGGAAGACGAGAATCAGGATATTGAAACGGCGAAGCTTATGTATAGAAACAGTGGACTGAAATCGATTTCCCGGCAATGGCGGTGTCTCGTTTCCAAATCCTCCACTAGTCGCCGCCGCTTGAGGCTGTGGTGATCTCATTATAAAATTACAGTAGTATTCACTTGATAATTGAAACAAGGAATAGAAAGTGATCAGAACTATTCATGATAAACAAAGTGGCGGCAATAACCTAGAAACTTCTGAAAGATTGCTTTATTGATTATTATTATTCTTGAAATTGATATATTGTGGAGTTGAGAATGAGTTGGAGTTATTCGGTCACGGGATATTGCGTTTCGTGACTTCCATAGATAGATATAGAAAGAGAAAGGACATACGGCCATACGAGAAAGGAAACGAGAAAGAAAGCAAAAAGGAGCTTTTGAGACACTCCTCCAGAAGTAAAGTAACTGTGAAGCCTTTCTTTTTCGTGTCCTTCTATGTCCTGTTTTCCTTTTTCTTTTTTCTTTTTTTCCATTGCGAATCAACAGCATTTTGAAATTGTACAGAGCTTGATTGGTATGTGTGAAATTTTCTAATTTTTTCATTAAGAGCCTGTTTGAGTGGCAGTGATTTTCCAGGGGGAAAAGGAAAAAAATTTCCACCTTCCCTTAAATAATGTTGTTTGATTGTAAAATTTGGCTAGAAAAATCTTTTCTCACTTTGTATTCCACGCGCCGATCTCCTACTTAAATGAGAAAATCATTTGCCATGCTATTTGTTGGGAAATTGTTTTCTTGGTTAGTTGGAAAATAATTTTGTTCATGTTTAATCAATTTTGTAATTGTTAATTGACTTATTTTTTTAATCAAGAAATAACATTATTATTATCAAGTACAAATTGATATAAAAAGTTTTTTTTTTTTTTATAAATAGCAAAATTTTAATTTATTTGCCATAAAAATAATGTCAATCAAACAATATTTGAAAAATTTCTCACTTTTTCCACCTAAAAAATTAAATCAATCAAACACATTAAACTTCGAATTCTCAGGAATTCATTTCCAAAAAATTCAATTCCTTGAAATTCGTTTTCTTCCCACCCAAATTCTACATTCGCAATCAAACGGACCCTAAATTCAATTTTAATCATACATTTTTACGAAATCTATCACTTTTAACAATTTTCAATCAATTTTAATCATATATTTGAAAATTTATCCAACATATATGTTGGTCCTAGATAAATTAATAACCAGTGCACTTAAAAAAAAATCACAAAAATTAAAAAACTTACATAGAAACTATAAACAAAATAACACCAAAATTTTCACCTACAAACAGTGCTGAATGATCATATACTAGCACTATTCACCGATTCAACATCTAATAAGTAGATTTGTTCCAATCTACTAAAATCAGCCAAGAAACCAACTTTTTACAAATTATAGGAAACCAATAGATTCTAGCCTCACCACAATGTTTATTGAAAAAACATATCATCAACAACTATCTACACAAAGTATAAATCCTCATAGATTAACTAAAGGTTACAGTTGGAATGAAGATGAATGAGAGAACCTAAAAACCCTAGCACACTGGTCAGAAAATTTAAATTAACTAAAGTATTGATAAAATTAATTACATTCCTCGACAACGGCTTCAAAAACTTGATCGCTAAAAAATGTACCACAAGTGCACGAATCGAATTTAAGTAATAAAATGGACTAACGAATCTGGGTTATCGATCTTACAAATAATTACTCTATTATACCTTAGTTAAATTAATTTTAATGACGAATACAAGCAATAACTTTTGAATTTTTGTAATTTTTTTTTTTTTTTTAAAAAAACAACTTTACATTCCACAAAAATAACTTAAATAAAAATTAAATAAATGAGATTCATGATTTCACTTAATCGTCGTAATTAATTTTTAGTACGCAAATTAACAAACTACTCATTTAAAATATTAGACCCGATCTTTCTGTTGTAGCTAATTACCTCTCTCGAGCGTAATCTAAATAAAAGTTAAAATGTGAGGACAAAGATATCAAGTTTCAAAGTTGAATGACTTTTTGTGTAATTATGCGAAGAACTAAAATATAATTTTTGAAAGTGTCATTAGAGATGGCAACGATGCAAGTTCACGTGAGGATGTCGTTCTCCCATCTCCGCTTAAACAGGGACGGGTGGAGATACACGAATTAAATTAAAAAAAAAAATATCTCATACTTCGTATTTATATCACACAATCATCTCATCCCTTTCTTTCACTGTATTGATTCTGTTTCATGAAATAAACAAGTGTTGGTTAGATTGTTGAAATACAATAAATGCATATTAACCTATTGATTTAAGTTGAAGTATGAAATATCAATTTCACATGTTTGGTTGTAGCATATTTTGGATAGTAAAATTTCCGCCCTAAGTTGAATTCAACTTAACACACTTTTAATCAATGAGCTTTAGCGAGCAGTTTCTGAAAAGGACAACACTTTTTCGACCTTGTATCATGTATTCATTTTTTTGTAGTCCTTGAATTATAAGAAGGTGGACTTAGTGATGCCCCTCCCTTTGATTCTTGTAATTGCTTAAATATTTTAGCCAAATAACCTACAATTCTCGATTTCTTACATTTTTTGCTTTGAGTTGTGGCTATTAGTGGTTTTAGAAATATGAGACACAATTTTTTACCTTTCCATGGATTTTGTTCCCTTCTTGTTTTACTGAGATATGAGAATATGAAAGATGAAGAGTCACTGAGTTAATAGAATCTGAGAATACAATTAGTTTTTCAAATGAAATGTAATGTTTGGTTTGAAATGAAATATTTAGTCTTTGAAATCAATAATTGAGGCTCATCTTTTATCTTCAGACTTATGATGTCTTTAATTTGTTTGAGCCTTTTTAATTGGACTTTTTAGTTTGGGACGATTTTGGGACGGGGATCACCATCATCGCTGTTCGCTCAAAATAGTGTACCGCAAGCGCACGGGTCGCGTACAAGTAATAAAGTAGACTTTTTGAGTCCGGGTTGTCGATCCCACGAGGAGTGTTTACTTTAGATTATACAACTTTAATTAATTCAATTCTAACAATGAAAGAAACACACAATTAAAAGTTGGATTTTTGTAAATTCTAATTTAAAGAAAAGATTGTTAAACTAAATTAAAATAAGGAAAATAAAAGATAAAACGTGGTTGGGATTCATGGTTTCATTTAACCGTCGCCTAATTAATTTCTCAACATGCAAATTAATAAATTACTCATTTACAATGTTAGACCCGATTTTCCAAACTTAGCTAATTACCTCTCTCGAGTGAAATTAACCCTAATCAATTGGTTTAACCTACTATATCTCTATGTCGATTAAAACCCAATCAATTGCATTAACGTTTTGTGAAAATAGCTCAATGGATCATCTAGGGTTTAAGGTATATCTCTATCCTTAACAAGAACCTAGAGCATTTGTTATTTGGTCTAAAATGCATAATATCTCTCGATTATCATACACTTCACAAAACACATATTTGGTGATCAAGCAAACACATGTAATAATCTCAATAACAAACACACATGAAATAAGCATTTAATCAAATAGCAAATATTGAAATTAATCCAAGCTAGGTTAAATTCATGCCATAAATCCCAACACAATAAATTAGCTAAACATGATGGAAGAAAATAAAAATAACATTAAGCAGTACAAATAAAAACCCGGAGTTTGAATGTTGAAATCAGAATTGCATCGCCGCTTGAATTGCGTCCAGCCGCAACCTGGTCCATTGCAAGTTTGCATTGCAGCCTTGCATCAGCTTGCGTCCAGCCGCAACCGACTCAGCGCACAAGCACCAGCAACACTGAAAATCAGCACACAACATCAGCTCCACCAGCAATCCAGCTTTCAGCTTCCCTTCCTAAACCAGCCTAACTGAAATCAGCATCAGCAACTAACTTCCAGCTTCAGCACTGAATTAGCAGGTCAGCTGCAGTCCTCTATTGCAGTCACCAGCAGCAACAGGCATCAGCACCAGCAGCAGAAGGCAGTAGCACCAGCAGCAGAAGGCAGCAGCACCAGCAGCAGATGAACCAGGCAGCAATCTTCCAGCAGCACCAGCACCAGCAACTCAGAACTTCACCAGCAACAGCAAGCAGTCTCAACAGCAAAATCAGATCAGCAGGCTGTTCCAGCAACTTATACAGCACCAGCAACACAGCAATTCAGCAATTCCAGCAGTACAAGTCCTTCTTCTTCCAACAATCAGCAGCCTAAGACTCTCTCTTCCTTCCTGGCTATCTCCACTGCTGCTGTCCAGCAGTCCTCCACTAGCGTCCTATGTCTCAATTGGCAGCAGCAGCAACTCAGGTCCAGATGGATTTACACTGCTACTGTCACCAGCAGTGAACTTCACCCGGTAGTAGCAATGGTTGCTGCTGTCACCAGCAACTATCTCCCAATTTTTACCTTTGCTGCAGTCCTCTCCCAGATGACAATTAGCAGTCTGCAAATTCCCTCAGTCAATTGAACCAACTAAATTTGCAGCAGCAGCAGGTTTTCACCAGTGATGGCAGCCTGTCATCCTGCTCTTCTCCCCCCCGGTTTTCACCTTCTGTCTTCCTAGCTCCCACTGCTGCTGTCACCAGCAGTCCTCCTCCTTCTTTCCTCTGGTCTGTATATGTATATATATCCTCTTCCAGCAGCTGCACAGCCTCTCGTTTTTAGCCCATGCTTCTTTGTCTCTCAGCAGCTTTTCTCCATCCCTCTCCCATCATTTCCAGCTCTTCAGATTCCCAGCCACGTTCTCCTGTCCTTTTCTTTCCAAAATTGCACTTTTGGTCCTTCAACTTTTTGGGATGTTGCAATTTAGTCCTCAAACTTTCGATTTCTTTCACTTTGGTCCTTGAACGTCAAATTTGCTCATCTTTAAGCTCAATTGCACTCCAATCTTGTCCATTTGCTTTCCAATTGAGTTTGTACCCAATTGTACAAGATAAACACAATTTATAAGTAGATATTTGCTCAATTTGTCAATTAAAGTGCTAATTTAGGAACTAAATAAGTGTGTAAAAACACACTTATCACACCCCCAAACTTGAGCTTTTGCTCGTCTCGAGCAAAATTACCTACTAGTGCAATCAAGTAACGTGAAATATAGATCAACAAAGTTGGATAACTTGCAAATTACTCATGAGTGTAAAATTGTATGATCAATTCAAAAGTATGATTCCAAACAATGCTACCAAAAAGAAGTTTAGCTTATCCGATGTTCGATCGGTGTGTATGTGTGCATAGTCACTTTCAATTGTCAATTAAGTTTCGAGAATATTGATGAGTAAAGAGGTTTCAAGTCAAAACTACCCACCGTTAGTGGTCAATTCTTTTTCTTTCCCACTCGTGACATTCATCCCCCTATAAATATTTTTCTTTCCTCTCCCGGGATGCAATTCTAGAGGGTACTCTTAAATCACTCTTTTCTTTTTCCACTCTAGTTTGGGTGTGTTTTACCGACAATCTCGATAACCTAGAAATGCAGTGACTCTCCACTAATGAGTGTTTCGACATTCAAGTTTATACCAAGCAATTCAAACCCACTATTCATCTAAGAGCCCTTATGCAAGTACAAATGCATGATTTCTAAAAATCAACGTGATGAATGCTCGTGTCTTCCCCCACTCCCTTAAGCTTTCTAATTGACCCATGTAGCGAGCTTTAGATCGGCAACTCCCCGATTATTTTAAGATCAAAGGGTACCAGGTTTCAAAATACCCCTACGGACTTATTAACTCGAGTCAAAAAGGCTACGAAGTGATGTAGACTTATTAAGCAAATGCAATGATAATGTGCTTTTTTTTTTTTTTTCAAGTGTGTGTGTGAGTACCCTACTCATTAAGCTTTCTAATTGACTTATGTAGCGAGCTTTCGGCCGATGACTCCCAAGTTTCAAACTTAAGGCACCAAGTTTCAAGATACTCCTACGGGCTTAATTACTCAAGTCAAAAAGGCTTCGAGATAGGGCAATGCAATGCAAAAAATTAAAATGGGCTTAGAACTTTAGCATACGGTCATTACTTAGCTTATACTTGGCGAAATACACTCCACACAAAATTTATTTCCAACATGCATGGAATCACCACACGTCTAGACCGTCTCCTTTATCGGGTCAACCACCCCCAAACTTGTCTTACATTAGGATAAAGAGATTTAGAGCTTTAGGAAAAATTTGATAGGTTGATAAAAATTAAAAATACAAGCTCACAACCTAGTTTTTCTACTCCATTAACCTCTTCACCCTTCAACAATTCCCAAACTTCACCAACAATCAATCATGACTATTGTGCTCAAGATAAATATGATCTTGCATGGATAAGCATTTTGTAAAAATAGACACAAGTAGCATATTGGTCATAAATTATGAATCAATAACAATTTTAAACATCTAAGTAATCCTGGCCACGGCAAGGCTATCTAACATGTCAATACACAATAGGAAATCACCCCCAAACTTGAAATGCACATTGTCCTCAATGTGTAAAATAGAATCAAAGTAAGAGGAAAGAAGTTACTAGACATCCCAAGAAGTGGTGGGAGCACTCATAAGTAGTCTTGGGTATGTGAACTCTCATTGCAATCACCAACAATCCACCCCCAAACTTGTGTTGAAGCCTCCAATCGATTGAGCATAATTTTCTCCAATGAGGCATTTCACCGAATACCTTGTGAGCATCCTATGAAAACACAAGAAAAGAGTAGATAATAAGTGGTGAATGACCCAAAAATTAAAATTACATTCAACATCTCAATTCTAACTCATAAATCCAATACAATTTGCCCATCCACATCAATATTAAATCACAGTTGAAGATAAAAGACAATATGAACCAAGTGATTTAAAAATGAGTTTTAAGCAAATTTTGACTTTGAAAGTTTGATATGAGTATATGATAGAATTAAATGAGAATGTATTAGAGCTATTTCACAATACCCAACTTGAGGAAAATAATTATGGAAGATAGAGATTTGACCTAGCTAACTTATTTGCAAAAATGTAAATAAAATGCAAGAAGGTAAATAATATGCAAAAAATAAAAATAAAGCAAGTAAAAGATAGAGAATGGGTTGCCTCCCATTAAGCGCTTATTTTTAAAGTCATTAGCTCGACTCTCCGCATAAGCACTTCATGGCACTTTAAATGAAGCTTTTGATGTCCTGCCCATTGTGCCTATTCTGGATTTGCTCCACTCTTCAGTTGTGCGAAGCACTTGCACCTTGCTCTTCCCAAAGTCGTGGGACTTGCCTATTCCATCCAATTCAAACTCAATAATGTAGACTTGCTCCTCCTCAAGTGGTTTAATCACGAAATCAATTATTGGACAATTAATGAAGTTGAGAGTATTTGATTTGTTCTCTTCTTTATTAATTTCCAATTCTTCATGTGATTCTTGTGTGATTAAATTATCATTCTCTTCAAGCTCATCTACATTAGTTAATGTTTCCTCGGATTGAATGATCGATTCAAAATATGAATCCATGGGCAACGGCAAGTTTTTCCTATTTATCCCCAAGAGTGGATCATACCCCCACATTTTAAATCCTTCCCAATACATGTAATCTCCCATAGGCATATCATCATCATCCAACTTGGAAAGCTCATAGTAATATTTTGCTAGTACCTTCTCATTCAATAGTGGAGGACCATCCCCCAAAAGAGTGATGTCCTCATCCCAATTATCCGGTACACAATCTCCTAAGAGCATGTAACTCACATCCGATGTATCAATTGCTTGTTTTCGACATTTCAAAAATTGTCTAAACCCAATAAGCTTCGACGTAATCAAACTATTGCCCGAAAACAAACATTGTCCATTACAATGCATCTTGTAACAAATTTCACAACTTGAATATTCTTCAAGCATGTATTCATCACCCATGTTGAGATTGTTCATTGCAATTGCTTTCCTATTTTGCCAATGTTAGAATCAAATATACATAGAAAGAAAACCAAACACAAGAAAGATTAGAATTGTGGTGGTTAACCAAAGATAACAAAATAAAACAAAAATAATTACAAATTGTTAAAACTAAAATCAACTAAAGTAATAATCAAAGTAAAAACATTCCCCGGAAACGGCGCCAAAAACTTGTTCGCTCAAAATAGTGTACCGCAAGCGCACGGGTCGCGTACAAGTAATAAAGTGGACTTTTTGAGTCCGGGTTGTCGATCCCACGAGGAGTGTTTACTTTAGATTATACAACTTTAATTAATTCAATTCTAACAATGAAAGAAACACACAATTAAAAGTTGGATTTTTGTAAATTCTAATTTAAAGAAAAGATTGTTAAACTAAATTAAAATAAGGAAAATAAAAGATAAAACGTGGTTGGGATTCATGGTTTCATTTAACCGTCGCCTAATTAATTTCTCAACATGCAAATTAATAAATTACTCATTTACAATGTTAGACCCGATTTTCCAAACTTAGCTAATTACCTCTCTCGAGTGAAATTAACCCTAATCAATTGGTTTAACCTACTATATCTCTATGTCGATTAAAACCCAATCAATTGCATTAACGTTTTGTGAAAATAGCTCAATGGATCATCTAGGGTTTAAGGTATATCTCTATCCTTAACAAGAACTTAGAGCATTTGTTATTTGGTCTAAAATGCATAATATCTCTCGATTATCATACACTTCACAAAACACATATTTGGTGATCAAGCAAACACATGTAATAATCTCAATAACAAACACACATGAAATAAGCATTTAATCAAATAGCAAATATTGAAATTAATCCAAGCTAGGTTAAATTCATGCCATAAATCCCAACACAATAAATTAGCTAAACATGATGGAAGAAAATAAAAATAACATTAAGCAGTACAAATAAAAACCCGGAGTTTGAATGTTGAAATCAGAATTGCATCGCCGCTTGAATTGCGTCCAGCCGCAACCTGGTCCATTGCAAGTTTGCATTGCAGCCTTGCATCAGCTTGCGTCCAGCCGCAACCGACTCAGCGCACAAGCACCAGCAACACTGAAAATCAGCACACAACATCAGCTCCACCAGCAATCCAGCTTTCAGCTTCCCTTCCTAAACCAGCCTAACTGAAATCAGCATCAGCAACTAACTTCCAGCTTCAGCACTGAATTAGCAGGTCAGCTGCAGTCCTCTATTGCAGTCACCAGCAGCAACAGGCATCAGCACCAGCAGCAGAAGGCAGTAGCACCAGCAGCAGAAGGCAGCAGCACCAGCAGCAGATGAACCAGGCAGCAATCTTCCAGCAGCACCAGCACCAGCAACTCAGAACTTCACCAGCAACAGCAAGCAGTCTCAACAGCAAAATCAGATCAGCAGGCTGTTCCAGCAACTTATACAGCACCAGCAACACAGCAATTCAGCAATTCCAGCAGTACAAGTCCTTCTTCTTCCAACAATCAGCAGCCTAAGACTCTCTCTTCCTTCCTGGCTATCTCCACTGCTGCTGTCCAGCAGTCCTCCACTAGCGTCCTATGTCTCAATTGGCAGCAGCAGCAACTCAGGTCCAGATGGATTTACACTGCTACTGTCACCAGCAGTGAACTTCACCCGGTAGTAGCAATGGTTGCTGCTGTCACCAGCAACTATCTCCCAATTTTTACCTTTGCTGCAGTCCTCTCCCAGATGACAATTAGCAGTCTGCAAATTCCCTCAGTCAATTGAACCAACTAAATTTGCAGCAGCAGCAGGTTTTCACCAGTGATGGCAGCCTGTCATCCTGCTCTTCTCCCCCCCGGTTTTCACCTTCTGTCTTCCTAGCTCCCACTGCTGCTGTCACCAGCAGTCCTCCTCCTTCTTTCCTCTGGTCTGTATATGTATATATATCCTCTTCCAGCAGCTGCACAGCCTCTCGTTTTTAGCCCATGCTTCTTTGTCTCTCAGCAGCTTTTCTCCATCCCTCTCCCATCATTTCCAGCTCTTCAGATTCCCAGCCACGTTCTCCTGTCCTTTTCTTTCCAAAATTGCACTTTTGGTCCTTCAACTTTTTGGGATGTTGCAATTTAGTCCTCAAACTTTCGATTTCTTTCACTTTGGTCCTTGAACGTCAAATTTGCTCATCTTTAAGCTCAATTGCACTCCAATCTTGTCCATTTGCTTTCCAATTGAGTTTGTACCCAATTGTACAAGATAAACACAATTTATAAGTAGATATTTGCTCAATTTGTCAATTAAAGTGCTAATTTAGGAACTAAATAAGTGTGTAAAAACACACTTATCACACCCCCAAACTTGAGCTTTTGCTCGTCTCGAGCAAAATTACCTACTAGTGCAATCAAGTAACGTGAAATATAGATCAACAAAGTTGGATAACTTGCAAATTACTCATGAGTGTAAAATTGTATGATCAATTCAAAAGTATGATTCCAAACAATGCTACCAAAAAGAAGTTTAGCTTATCCGATGTTCGATCGGTGTGTATGTGTGCATAGTCACTTTCAATTGTCAATTAAGTTTCGAGAATATTGATGAGTAAAGAGGTTTCAAGTCAAAACTACCCACCGTTAGTGGTCAATTCTTTTTCTTTCCCACTCGTGACATTCATCCCCCTATAAATATTTTTCTTTCCTCTCCCGGGATGCAATTCTAGAGGGTACTCTTAAATCACTCTTTTCTTTTTCCACTCTAGTTTGGGTGTGTTTTACCGACAATCTCGATAACCTAGAAATGCAGTGACTCTCCACTAATGAGTGTTTCGACATTCAAGTTTATACCAAGCAATTCAAACCCACTATTCATCTAAGAGCCCTTATGCAAGTACAAATGCATGATTTCTAAAAATCAACGTGATGAATGCTCGTGTCTTCCCCCACTCCCTTAAGCTTTCTAATTGACCCATGTAGCGAGCTTTAGATCGGCAACTCCCCGATTATTTTAAGATCAAAGGGTACCAGGTTTCAAAATACCCCTACGGACTTATTAACTCGAGTCAAAAAGGCTACGAAGTGATGTAGACTTATTAAGCAAATGCAATGATAATGTGCTTTTTTTTTTTTTTTCAAGTGTGTGTGTGAGTACCCTACTCATTAAGCTTTCTAATTGACTTATGTAGCGAGCTTTCGGCCGATGACTCCCAAGTTTCAAACTTAAGGCACCAAGTTTCAAGATACTCCTACGGGCTTAATTACTCAAGTCAAAAAGGCTTCGAGATAGGGCAATGCAATGCAAAAAATTAAAATGGGCTTAGAACTTTAGCATACGGTCATTACTTAGCTTATACTTGGCGAAATACACTCCACACAAAATTTATTTCCAACATGCATGGAATCACCACACGTCTAGACCGTCTCCTTTATCGGGTCAACCACCCCCAAACTTGTCTTACATTAGGATAAAGAGATTTAGAGCTTTAGGAAAAATTTGATAGGTTGATAAAAATTAAAAATACAAGCTCACAACCTAGTTTTTCTACTCCATTAACCTCTTCACCCTTCAACAATTCCCAAACTTCACCAACAATCAATCATGACTATTGTGCTCAAGATAAATATGATCTTGCATGGATAAGCATTTTGTAAAAATAGACACAAGTAGCATATTGGTCATAAATTATGAATCAATAACAATTTTAAACATCTAAGTAATCCTGGCCACGGCAAGGCTATCTAACATGTCAATACACAATAGGAAATCACCCCCAAACTTGAAATGCACATTGTCCTCAATGTGTAAAATAGAATCAAAGTAAGAGGAAAGAAGTTACTAGACATCCCAAGAAGTGGTGGGAGCACTCATAAGTAGTCTTGGGTATGTGAACTCTCATTGCAATCACCAACAATCCACCCCCAAACTTGTGTTGAAGCCTCCAATCGATTGAGCATAATTTTCTCCAATGAGGCATTTCACCGAATACCTTGTGAGCATCCTATGAAAACACAAGAAAAGAGTAGATAATAAGTGGTGAATGACCCAAAAATTAAAATTACATTCAACATCTCAATTCTAACTCATAAATCCAATACAATTTGCCCATCCACATCAATATTAAATCACAGTTGAAGATAAAAGACAATATGAACCAAGTGATTTAAAAATGAGTTTTAAGCAAATTTTGACTTTGAAAGTTTGATATGAGTATATGATAGAATTAAATGAGAATGTATTAGAGCTATTTCACAATACCCAACTTGAGGAAAATAATTATGGAAGATAGAGATTTGACCTAGCTAACTTATTTGCAAAAATGTAAATAAAATGCAAGAAGGTAAATAATATGCAAAAAATAAAAATAAAGCAAGTAAAAGATAGAGAATGGGTTGCCTCCCATTAAGCGCTTATTTTTAAAGTCATTAGCTCGACTCTCCGCATAAGCACTTCATGGCACTTTAAATGAAGCTTTTGATGTCCTGCCCATTGTGCCTATTCTGGATTTGCTCCACTCTTCAGTTGTGCGAAGCACTTGCACCTTGCTCTTCCCAAAGTCGTGGGACTTGCCTATTCCATCCAATTCAAACTCAATAATGTAGACTTGCTCCTCCTCAAGTGGTTTAATCACGAAATCAATTATTGGACAATTAATGAAGTTGAGAGTATTTGATTTGTTCTCTTCTTTATTAATTTCCAATTCTTCATGTGATTCTTGTGTGATTAAATTATCATTCTCTTCAAGCTCATCTACATTAGTTAATGTTTCCTCGGATTGAATGATCGATTCAAAATATGAATCCATGGGCAACGGCAAGTTTTTCCTATTTATCCCCAAGAGTGGATCATACCCCCACATTTTAAATCCTTCCCAATACATGTAATCTCCCATAGGCATATCATCATCATCCAACTTGGAAAGCTCATAGTAATATTTTGCTAGTACCTTCTCATTCAATAGTGGAGGACCATCCCCCAAAAGAGTGATGTCCTCATCCCAATTATCCGGTACACAATCTCCTAAGAGCATGTAACTCACATCCGATGTATCAATTGCTTGTTTTCGACATTTCAAAAATTGTCTAAACCCAATAAGCTTCGACGTAATCAAACTATTGCCCGAAAACAAACATTGTCCATTACAATGCATCTTGTAACAAATTTCACAACTTGAATATTCTTCAAGCATGTATTCATCACCCATGTTGAGATTGTTCATTGCAATTGCTTTCCTATTTTGCCAATGTTAGAATCAAATATACATAGAAAGAAAACCAAACACAAGAAAGATTAGAATTGTGGTGGTTAACCAAAGATAACAAAATAAAACAAAAATAATTACAAATTGTTAAAACTAAAATCAACTAAAGTAATAATCAAAGTAAAAACATTCCCCGGAAACGGCGCCAAAAACTTGTTCGCTCAAAATAGTGTACCGCAAGCGCACGGGTCGCGTACAAGTAATAAAGTGGACTTTTTGAGTCCGGGTTGTCGATCCCACGAGGAGTGTTTACTTTAGATTATACAACTTTAATTAATTCAATTCTAACAATGAAAGAAACACACAATTAAAAGTTGGATTTTTGTAAATTCTAATTTAAAGAAAAGATTGTTAAACTAAATTAAAATAAGGAAAATAAAAGATAAAACGTGGTTGGGATTCATGGTTTCATTTAACCGTCGCCTAATTAATTTCTCAACATGCAAATTAATAAATTACTCATTTACAATGTTAGACCCGATTTTCCAAACTTAGCTAATTACCTCTCTCGAGTGAAATTAACCCTAATCAATTGGTTTAACCTACTATATCTCTATGTCGATTAAAACCCAATCAATTGCATTAACGTTTTGTGAAAATAGCTCAATGGATCATCTAGGGTTTAAGGTATATCTCTATCCTTAACAAGAACCTAGAGCATTTGTTATTTGGTCTAAAATGCATAATATCTCTCGATTATCATACACTTCACAAAACACATATTTGGTGATCAAGCAAACACATGTAATAATCTCAATAACAAACACACATGAAATAAGCATTTAATCAAATAGCAAATATTGAAATTAATCCAAGCTAGGTTAAATTCATGCCATAAATCCCAACACAATAAATTAGCTAAACATGATGGAAGAAAATAAAAATAACATTAAGCAGTACAAATAAAAACCCGGAGTTTGAATGTTGAAATCAGAATTGCATCGCCGCTTGAATTGCGTCCAGCCGCAACCTGGTCCATTGCAAGTTTGCATTGCAGCCTTGCATCAGCTTGCGTCCAGCCGCAACCGACTCAGCGCACAAGCACCAGCAACACTGAAAATCAGCACACAACATCAGCTCCACCAGCAATCCAGCTTTCAGCTTCCCTTCCTAAACCAGCCTAACTGAAATCAGCATCAGCAACTAACTTCCAGCTTCAGCACTGAATTAGCAGGTCAGCTGCAGTCCTCTATTGCAGTCACCAGCAGCAACAGGCATCAGCACCAGCAGCAGAAGGCAGTAGCACCAGCAGCAGAAGGCAGCAGCACCAGCAGCAGATGAACCAGGCAGCAATCTTCCAGCAGCACCAGCACCAGCAACTCAGAACTTCACCAGCAACAGCAAGCAGTCTCAACAGCAAAATCAGATCAGCAGGCTGTTCCAGCAACTTATACAGCACCAGCAACACAGCAATTCAGCAATTCCAGCAGTACAAGTCCTTCTTCTTCCAACAATCAGCAGCCTAAGACTCTCTCTTCCTTCCTGGCTATCTCCACTGCTGCTGTCCAGCAGTCCTCCACTAGCGTCCTATGTCTCAATTGGCAGCAGCAGCAACTCAGGTCCAGATGGATTTACACTGCTACTGTCACCAGCAGTGAACTTCACCCGGTAGTAGCAATGGTTGCTGCTGTCACCAGCAACTATCTCCCAATTTTTACCTTTGCTGCAGTCCTCTCCCAGATGACAATTAGCAGTCTGCAAATTCCCTCAGTCAATTGAACCAACTAAATTTGCAGCAGCAGCAGGTTTTCACCAGTGATGGCAGCCTGTCATCCTGCTCTTCTCCCCCCCGGTTTTCACCTTCTGTCTTCCTAGCTCCCACTGCTGCTGTCACCAGCAGTCCTCCTCCTTCTTTCCTCTGGTCTGTATATGTATATATATCCTCTTCCAGCAGCTGCACAGCCTCTCGTTTTTAGCCCATGCTTCTTTGTCTCTCAGCAGCTTTTCTCCATCCCTCTCCCATCATTTCCAGCTCTTCAGATTCCCAGCCACGTTCTCCTGTCCTTTTCTTTCCAAAATTGCACTTTTGGTCCTTCAACTTTTTGGGATGTTGCAATTTAGTCCTCAAACTTTCGATTTCTTTCACTTTGGTCCTTGAACGTCAAATTTGCTCATCTTTAAGCTCAATTGCACTCCAATCTTGTCCATTTGCTTTCCAATTGAGTTTGTACCTAATTGTACAAGATAAACACAATTTATAAGTAGATATTTGCTCAATTTGTCAATTAAAGTGCTAATTTAGGAACTAAATAAGTGTGTAAAAACACACTTATCAATCGCCATCCCCGCCCCGCATCTTCCTCGGTTTGAAGATACTTTTTTCATTCTCATCCATATTTCATTCTCGCTTTTGTCAGGGATTCCCACGCTATTCGAGTCGGGTACCTATTGGGTTTAGAGATTTCTTGCCCTTTTGCCATCCATAAGTGTCATGCAAAAGCGTGGCTTACATAATTTAGATACTCCTAACCCTATGTGAATATTGAATTATTTTCACAAAGTGTTAATGCTTTTTATTGAATTTTAATCGACATAGTAGGTTCATTCAATCAATTAAAGATTTAAAGGTCGAAAAAGGGTTAAAAGCCTTATTGGTCACTGAACTTTGCCTTAAGTTTATGGCAGGTAACTGTACTTCAAAAACCTCCTCATTCGTCACTAAACTTAACAATGTATCTCTACTGATGATGTGGCGGATGGAGTTTCCACGTGGCTGTCAATCAAAGAAAACGTTGTTGACGTAGATTTAATAAAACACGATTTTAAAGTACAATGATGGATGATGTTATATATGGGTAAGTATAATGATGAACCAGGAAGTTTTTGAAGTAAAGTGACCCACCAGAAACTATATGCAAAGTTCACTTATGAACTAAGTTAATGTTCCAGTTTAAGTTAATGTCAAATGTAATTTTATTAAACTAAACTTAGGAGTTAGCTGAAATTAAGTAGAATGATTAAATACATTTTAATAATCATCTTTAACTAGTTATTTAAGTTCAGCATTTTATCATTTTTCATTTCGATATATACGCATTGCAAGTTGATCATGAGTTCTTCAAAACTATACCAAAATCTTATCAGACAATTGAAAAATATAGCCCGAAAATAAGTCATAAGTTTTGATAACACGAAGCCTCTAGTTGATCTTCATTATTTTTAACTCATTTTTTATACGACATTCAATTTTAATCACACATTTTAACAATAAAATATTCTATACATAAATCCAAAACTTTTCTATCACTTTAAATCACACAATATACTAGCAGTTACTATTCATTTTTTTTTTGGGCTAAATAATAACAATCAAATTGAGGCTAAATTCATTTTCTGCAAACATTTTTATCTTGTTAATATGATCTTATCGTGAAATGGTTTTGCAAATTGAAATGTATACTTCCCAAGTAATTCCAAATGTGCAACGGTGACTTTAATTATTATTATTATTATTATTATTTTGTTCACTACAATAGCTATTTTTCTACACTCTATATGTAACTTCATTTTGTAATCAATATTCACATAAAAAAATTCTCATATTGTTCCAAGATATCAACACCAATTTTTTCATATTCTCCACAATTTCAATAAAATTATTTTTTCTTCTTCTTTATTCCGAAATTTGACAAGTAAATAGATAGCGAAAGTAACATGTTTGTGCCACAAGTAATTCCCCAATCTAATTCCACATGAAGGACAATGATTCTCTTTTATTGATGAAGCATTCGAATTCTACAATACGTGTGTTAAAGCAGGCAGACTTAGAGTGCGTCACCATAGTAGTAAGAACATAAAGGACACAATTGAGACTTGGTGGAAGCAATTTACTTGTGCAAAACAACAAAAGACCGAACTTGATGGCAGAATGACAAAAGGCAAGAAAAACCAAGGACAGGGGAGAGAAATCAGTCACACACGAGAACTGGGTGTAAGGCAAAGATATCGATGACGAAGCATTTAGGTACGGACACATGGGGTGTCACATCTTTTTTAGCAACACAACCACCCTCTTAGCTCACAAGATGATGTCCACTTTCTACGCTCACACCCTGAATTGCCAAAGGCAAAGAGGTGCCAAGCTGAACAATTTTCCACCGCAAATGTACCAACGTGGCAACAAATTTGAATCATGGAGGGGAGGGGAGGGCGGCGGGCCTTCGTCGATGGGATTCATTGAGGGAGATGTCAAAAACTTTCAAAGGGACCAATGTCTGGAGCTGATGGGGCACATCGCGGAAACATTTATATGATACATGGCCAATGAGAGGCGATGGGATGAGAACTATTTCTTTGCACATGAAACATTTTGTGACCGAATTTTCAGACGTTTTTTAGCAGATTCGAAGTCACGAAACAATTATGCTATACTCGAGGATTGTATTGTGTTTGACACAACCTACAACACAAATAAATATGGAATGATCATTGCGCCATTCATTGATATTAATCACTATCTTCAGACAATTTTACTTGGTTGTGACCTCTTGAGCGATGAGATGACAGAGTCTTTTGAGTGGTTGTTCGCAAAGTTCTTGGAAGCGATGCCAACACATGAGGCCCTAGACTTATTATAGATGACCAAGATCAGGCGATGTTGTATCTAACATTTTCCATTCTGCATTCCATTGATTGTGTTTGTGGCACATTACATACAAATTTTCTGAAAAATTGGGACTCATATTGTATACAATGCACAAGGGTATCCTAATGAACATTATCAATCAGTTGATTACTACATAGATGAGGACGTCGCAATGTGCACACGTATGCTATTCTTGCATGAGGGCATCCCGTGCAGCCATATATTAAGGTATCTCACGCACAAAAAGGCCTATAAATTGCCTCCATTTTATATCGATCATAGGTGGACAAAAGACGCAAAATCAAGTCCAGTGTTCAATGCACCACCCTCATCTAACAAACAAATGTCAATTCCCTCACGTCTTGGAGCAATAAGAGCAGAATTGAACAATCTATTTGATGATGCATCGCTTACTCAAATCTCTACGGATTACATGATTAACAGGTTAAGATACATGAAAATTGAAGTGAATGATTTACTTGTGACGTAGAGAGTAACCCCACATCAACTAAGGGTAAATGCAAAGTCACACATGGAGATATTTCGGTCAAGGATCCAAAATATGTAAGAGCCAAGGGCGGTGGAAAATGAATAAGTCCTCGAAAGAGAAATAAATGAAGCAAGTAAACCGAGTATGTGGATTCTGCAATAGACCCAGACGTGACAAGTGAAAATGTCCAGACTCGCTGTTGCGGAAGACAACGCCTATCGTCCCCATCTCTACTCATAGGAATCAAAGGAGGTAGGAGCACACTATACACAATCTTATTCGCAAAATTCATTTCAGACAGAACCCTTTCACCCAGGTCAGATGCCTCCTAACCTCTCAACTTCTTCGACTATGATGTATACGGATCATGGGAATGAATAATTGAAATTTACTTGTATTGTTTTAATTTCGTAATATTGTAATGTAAGCTTGTCTCAATTCAAGTGAAATTTCGTCTGTTAAATCTTGTGATTCAGTATTTGTAATTTACGACGACAACATAACGATCAAACTACAACCAATTTCGTAAAATGATATATATATTTTTTTTAATTAAGACCACAAAGAGGTTTATTTAATAAAAAAAGAAGAAATAGCAAAAAAAGAATCACCATAATGATCAAACCACAACCATTTTAGTAAAAAATACATAAAAATATTTAATTTAAGTCCACAAAGAGGTTTAATTAAATAATAAAAATAAAAAAGAAATAACGAAAACATAAAGAACTAAGGAACAAAGAAAAAAAATATTAAAAGGATCATCCACGTGTGGATATCCCGTAGGTGGGTGATTAGGGGCTGATAAAGAACAATTCACAATGTTTGAAATTTATAATTCGAATTTGACCCCAAACTAGTTTGAAGAAATGAGCCAATTGCATTTTTTTTCTAATTTTTTTGGAATTTCATATTATTTTGAATTATTCAAAAACTCGTGAATCCATTAATCTGGAGGCAAAAACTTCCCTCATTTTGCCCCCAAATAAATAACCCACAATCCAGATTGGCACATTTTATACTTTCAAACTGTACAACAAGCATTTTTCGTTTAATCCCCAAAACACCATAACTATGACGATCGACGTCGTACAATCACTCATTGCCGCACAACTAAATTATCTCATCAGACACTCCTCTTTACACATCGAGGTAGATGCAAATCACCACATCAAAAGCGCACTTAGTCATTACTTTAAGGAACATTAACTTGGTTGATCACTGAACCTTGCTTATAGTTTATGGTGGGTCACTTTACTTTAAAAACTTCATAGTTCATTACTATACTTACTCATATGTAATACTATTCATCACCGTACTTAAAAATGGTGTTTTATTAAATCCACGTCAACATCATTTTCTTTGATTTGGCAGCCACGTGACAACTCCGTCTACCACATCATCAGTGCAATTAAGTTTTTTAACACGGTGATGGATGGTGTGATGTATTGGTAAGTTTAGTGACGAATGGAAAGGTTTTTGAAGTACAATGACCTATCATAAACTTTCGACAAAGTTCAATGACCAATGACACTTTTAAACCCTCATAAAAAAGCTAGATGTATATGCTAGGTGTCAACCAGGAGAAGCAAAAATTGACGAACAAGATCACGGCCCTTCCAAAGCTAGTTTCTCCTTCTGGCAAGGTACACAATAATAAAATTTAGCATCTCTCTTTGGTGCAGATAAAAATTATCTTTTAGTAAATCCCCCCTATACATAGGAATAAAAGGGCAATTTACTATCATTTTTTCGTCCAATTTCGGGCAGCTATGTAACGTCCAAATTCTATTAACTTGGGATGTTACTAAAGTCCAAAAATCCTGTAATTAAGTATTTTCAATAAACGCCAAAATACGTGTGTGTGTATATATATATATATATCAAATTATAAACAAAATGCGAAAACATTCTTTAAATAATTTACTTACAATCAAGTGTCAATATCAAGTATAATAAGCAAAGTGTCAAGATTTGCAAAAATACTAAATTTCGAGATTTAATTGAACATGAAAAACCAACTATTAAAAATACTTGTTTCAAAATTTATAAATGTAAAGGTCTATCATTTAATCAAAATTTCCCCGCTCATCGCCATGCATCGACAAGTTTCTTAACCTGAAAGGGTGTAAATAGTGGAGTGAGTATAATGAATTATACTCAGTGAAGATACAACAATCAGTCCAAGTTAATTCCAAACATGAAATCAAATTATGAATATAATACTAATAAAAATTTTCCTTTTGAAAATGTACTCTGAGACATCCCCAATGACACAATTTCGATCCCGAACCTATTTACGATCTCTGACAATATGTTTTTAGTGCTAAATAAAATTGTGCATTGTGGGACAACCCCAATGATCCAATTTCAATTCCAGACCTATTTATGGTCCCTTACAACTTTTTCATATGTAGAAAGCATTATATCACAATTAAAATCACACATCAAGAAATAACATGGAAAAAATAATCACAATTGTTTTAATGTAAACTCCACCTCAAAGTCTTGAAAAATTTCTTGAAATTGAACGAATGTGAAGTTACCGTGCTTTAAACTTTTCTTGTGACTTCGTTTAGCAATAACAATTTAAATAAATATAATTTAGAATACAAAGTCCAAATTAATACTTTAAAAACTTTTAGAAACTTGATTGAACTTTTTGAAAAGTACAGAAAGTGGGTAATTTGATAAATATTTAAATCTTTAGGTTCTATTTACCAAAAATCAAAAAGTTTGGTGCCAAAATGATGAAATTAGAAAGTATTTTATGTTTAATCTGAAGTATACTAAAATCTTAGGGCTAATGAGGAAGTTGATTAAAAGTGAGGACTAACTTAAACTCTTTGCAAACTATAGGATTAAACATGAAATTTTTGACTTTTATAGCGAAGTCTTCTTCCTCATTTTACCATTCTGTTCGACATGTGCGGAGAGAAAGTCTAGTTCCAATTTCGAAATGGGTATTCCAACTACTTTTCGGTTGAAACTGATGCCGGCGATGGGAGATGGACGCCAAAGGCAGTCCGTGCGGCAGTATTTTAGGCAATAGAGGGAAGATAGAGGTTGGGCAGTGGCGAAATCCGGTGACCAAGGGGCTGTTCCGGCCACTCGTTACCGGAAAACACGGGTTCCGTGTGTCCCCTACGGTATCTAGAAATTTCAGTCACAAGAAGGGCAAAATGTGAAGGTTCGACTCTAATCACGGCTTCATTTTCATCCTTCCTATTCCCCGCATTATTCTTATTTTATTATTTGTGATTTCAGTGATAAAATACTCATTTGGAGGTAGAAGTGTATAAGGGTGTGTTTGATTTGATTGTGATGGTAGAAAATGGACGGAAAGAAAATATTTTTCAAGGACTCGTGAAAAATATCATTTGGAAATGTTTGGTTAGTTTAATTTTTTAAGTGAAAAAGTGTAGAATTTTTCAAGTTTTGGCGTTTAAATGATATTATTTTTCATGGCAAATAAAGTAAAATTTAGTTATTTTGATTTTTTTTTTTTTTACTTTTTTAACATATTTATACTTGATAATGATAATATTATTTTTTAAAATAAAAACAAATCAATTAACAATAACAAAATAGATCAAATGTAACGAAAAATCAAACTTTCCCTACCTAGAAAATATTTTCTCTAACAAAGTAGGAGACAATATTTTCAGCCTAAAGGTAGAAAATCAGGCGCATGGGTGGCAGCTGGAAAAAAAGTTCACTTTCAAAATTGACTGTCAAACATGATAAAATGGTGAAAGATGGAAAATTTTTTGTTTTTGCTTGGAAAAGATGAGTTCATCAAACATACCCTTAATAGTGGTTGAAAACTTGGGTTGAATCGAGGGATGCTAATGCTAATCACCAAGTTTTGATTTCTACATTTTTTTTTTGGCTGTTTCGATTGTGAAGGAAAACAAGATTATAGTACTTGAA
The DNA here is from genome assembly GCA_963555705.1 of Ligustrum vulgare. Taxonomy (NCBI): domain Eukaryota; kingdom Viridiplantae; phylum Streptophyta; class Magnoliopsida; order Lamiales; family Oleaceae; genus Ligustrum; species Ligustrum vulgare. The sequence continues at coordinate 54,484,472 of OY743171.1, forward strand.
ATGAAAACTGAAAATCTGTTTGAAGACATTTACCTCTCAGATTTGCCAAGAAGAAATTATCGAGCTGACCTTGCCAAAATCAGATTGAAAGAAAAGCTGTTGAAATGTGACAATGTCTCTGCTTGAGTTAGATAATGATGATGAAAATTTATGGAAATGAATTATTCAAAGAGTTGAGAGATTTTTTTACCTAGTTGCAACACTTTGAATCTTTGTGAAGCTTCTCAGTCGCGAGAGAAATGAGGGTGGAAAAATCTGGATTTGGTTACGATTGAAGAGCCCCACCGCCTACACGCAGAATTTAGACAATTGTTTTTGGACTGATCATTGGACTTAAACTTGGGCTAAAAAGGAAACATTGGACTATGTTTTGGGCTTAAGATGATTGTTAGACTAAGAGCTTGTTTGGTAATGTTAAAAGTTTTGTTTTTTGTGATTTTTTATTTTTAATTTTTTGATGGATGTGTGGTTTAAAAATGTTTGAAATGTCAAAAAAAAATGTGGGAATGGACGGTTGAGATTGAGTTTGAAAAGTTGTGATAAAATTTTTTCTTTTACCAAAAAAGCTCTAAGAATAAATTTTAAATAGATTGATCCAAAAAGGGGTTCTTGAAACAAGAGACTAAGTTCGATAATTGGGCCAAAAATAATTTAAATGAAATGAAAGGTGTAAAATTCGACCCTATAAAATATTGAATTTTTTTTGATAAAAAATTGTTTTGAATTGTTATATTAAATATTTTGCTAGACAATTCAACGAACGTAAAAAAAAAATTTAAAATTTACAAGGAAAAATCGTAGCAACACGTAGGCTACCCAATTAAAAATTCGTTTCGCTACAAGCTAGCTACCCGATTTTTATTTTATTTTTTTAACTACAAACTCAAAACATTCAATAAGGGTCAAATTGCACGCAACGCGTAGGCTACCCAATATTTTTTTTAACTCAACATACTGTTTTGAACACTAAAAATTCAATAACGGCCAAATTGAATGCAACGCGTGCTCAAATAGAATAGTTTTTGTAAAAGTCAGTAAAATTTATGAGTTGAAATTTGTGAATCCCATAAAATGTGTAATTAAACTTAAATGTTGATTTTAACTTAAATTAAAATTTAAAATCATGTTCTCTTTATTGTTTTAAGATCATTTTCTATTTTTATTTTTGAAAAATCAAATATACGGTTCCATAAGGTTTGTTGAGCCTTTTTTCCTTGATATTGATGGAAAATCTGGGCTTTGCTTCATCCTCTAAAATTGTTATGGGTCTTTCCCCAAATCCTAGAAACACAAGGAGAGAGAGGAGACTGTGTGTAAGAGGCAAATGGCATCGGTGTTGAGAAATGCATTGAAATCAATCAGAGGAAAAGGAATTGGAAATTATTTTAGAGAGCTCCGAGATGAAGGATACTTGTCCGCACTTATGGATGGAAATCTTATGCAAACCAAGATTCACGACATTGGGGCAACACTTGTGGGTGTTGACCACATAATCCGGCTGGACCTTGGACCAACACGTCTCAACTCCTCCCTCTTGAACACGGGGATCTCCTGCGCATTAGGACAAACAATCAACTTGCAAAGGGGGCCGAGGTGGCACCCGTTTGCACTCCGATGCCTAAGTCAGTACTCATTTTAGGCGAATATATATTGAGTGCGGGAAATATAAGTGTGTAAAAGAGAAAAAAGAGAGTGAGAGAAATATCTTGTTAAGAGTCTTAAATTGCTAACATTTTACTTGGAGACAATCGTGCTTTATTTATAGAGGAACTTGTTATCTCAGATCACGACACGTGGCGTACTTTACACTTGTCATCACCCTAGCTCATGGAGGTGACAACCTTACTTTTCAACTGTAATCATTGCTACATTTCGTAGGGGATGGGCGTCTGTCACGTCTTGGTAAAGGCAGTGTCCCATCATTAACTCCATCTCTCTTCTGGTCAACGCCGTAAAGCGCCCCGACTGAGTATAAAGCACATCGGCTAGGCGTTTAACCAGGTCGGCTAAAAAGGGGTTTGCTTGACGTACCACCTCGGCCTTCATCCCAAGGTGATATTTTAAACCTTAGCTGTGGGTCAAGATCCGTTGGGCCACTATTGGGCCTTCGCTGGTGGATCACTGTACCTTTCTTTGGGCCCGGATTCAACACTAGTCCCTCAAATCTGAAGGGATCATTCATGGTCGTGTAGGATTTGTCATGATTTCACAGTATTAACTTCTTAGGGAGTCGATAATGAAATTCCTTATGTAAGGTTCGGATCCATATTATAGCCGATCTTCTGCCTCAGATTTTCCCTCCTAAATGGGGTCGGGATCGTACTAGCGCGTTTCCTTAGGCGGCGCATTTAATTCAGGGGGGGCTATTGGTGTCTATTTCCAAGAAATATATATATATATATATATATATATATATATATATATATATATATATATATATATATATATATAAAATGGGAGGGGAGTAGCATTTCGCAGCGCATGGTATTCACTGTGGTAGCTGAACGGTTTTGTCCCTCCCTTTGACGGCGGCGCTTTGATTAGCCCATTCTCCAAGAAACATGAGTTAACCACATTAATCATACGGCTCACAAAAATCGATGAACCTAGATCGTTGGGATCCCTATAAATCCTTCTTCATTTCATTATTTCTCCTTTTACCACTTTCTAAGAGTCTTCGTAGCGATACTCTAGCGAAAGCTTGTTCCGTTTTTTTTTCTTTTTCCTGCAAGTTTCGAGTTTTCTCCCCAAGGGCTTTCTACCCAGCGTCCGCCTTTACCGTTCCACAGTTTCTTTACCGGCAAGTTCTTCATTCCTAGTGCGCGATTTCAAGCATTCGTCATCTGAAGGTAAACCTCTTGGTCTCTGTATATGCGAGATTTTTCTATTTTTAGTTTTTTTTTTTTTTTGTTGTGAGTTTGAAAATTTTGCTTTTGCACCTTACTTTTCTTTCATTGAGTCTGACCCATCTTGAAAACAAAAGAAAAATGGAAAGAGTTGGGGGAACGAGTTCACAGGAGATGTTAGCAATGGCGGTTCCCGTCAGAGGTTTCTGCCCCATCTCTTTATCGGTTTTTAGTTCCCGCTTCTTTAGGGAGCAGATTAAGAGGAGAAATAGGAAAAACAGTGGCATAATCTATTTGAGTGATTCTGACAGCGAAGAAGATAAACATCAAACTTACATGGCTCATCTGTCATCCGAAGAGGAGGCATTTGGCAGAGCTTCGGAGCAAACAAGATTGAGATCTGAGGAGAGAAAGGACGGCCGGCCCTTCTTCTGGTCACCAGGACCTTGGTTTGACCGTTAGGGCCCCTTTAAGGGCACATAGGGAAGAATTGAGTTTGTCTGCAGAGGAGGTTGCTCAAGTAGAGGAGTGGGTCGACCAAGTTAACAAGGTTTCAGGCTACCACGTCGATCCTGATCCAAACCCAGAGTCATGGGAAAGCAGTGAGGTCGCCACCGAAATTCGAAGGGTTGATTTAGCCGGGGCTTCGGCAAAATTCAGGCTACCAGAAGGGGTCCAATTGGTGCATCTTACACCATCTTGCCGACCTTGCAGCCTTCCTCCGGGCCAGGCGGCCATATGCTACGATATCCTTTCTTGCGGGATGAGGCTTCCCCTACACCCCTTCTTCAGGGCAGTACTTAGGAGCTACAACCCGTGCTCCTACCAATTGGCCCCCAATTTATGGACACATGCTGTGGGAACTTGGTTGGTGTGGCAAGAGGTCAACCCTGATCATCCGATCTCACTGTACATCATTCACACTCTCTATACTTTGAAGAAATCGGTTAGAAGGGAGAGGGATGTGAGGTCGGACGTCAAGGATTGGTACTACTTGTCTCGCAGGGGCTCTTATCCTCCCGTTATCACCGGTCACCCTACCTCAATAAAGAACTGGAGGAACCAGTGGTTCTAGGTTGCTGGAGAGTGGCAGAGTTCCCCTGTGGACCCTAGTCCAGAAATTACCGTTCCCCGAACTCTTTCCATACCTAGTGAGTCTTGCACTTGTTTTAGAGTCTTTAAGCGTCACGCGTCCTCTGCTCCTTTAATTTCCATTCAATTTTCTTGGTTTCTTACTAATATGTCATCGGTTTATGGTAGGGGACACTTTCGCTCACCTCCTCCCCGACGCAGACCTAGCGGCAGTGAGGCGCTTGTTCACTTACAAGGGTACCTTTCAAGGGGTCATTCAGCAAAACAAGTTGTTTGTTAAACACGGTCTTATGCGAGCCATGGGTGAGTTTGCTTTGTTACTGCTTTTATATCTCATGCTTTTTTTGTTCGTAACCTCATTTTCCTCTTTTTCTTGCTAGGTTCTAAGGATTTTCCAAAGATTTCTTTGAAGGGTCTCATGGCTACGAAGATTCCCCCTACACTTCGCCATGGCAGTGAAGTTGAAAGGAAACAGAAGGCGGTGTTGGCCAACCTGCAAGTTGGGGTGGAAAACGAGGTCCCCGAGGCGTCTACGGCCCAACTTCAGGGGCCTGTTCTAGCCCTAATTCCACCACCTACTCTGCTGCCTGTGGGCCCTCAGAAGCCTAACACAGAAAAGGTGGCCGACCCTATGGGAGTCCTTCCAAAGGGGAAAGGGAAAAGGTTTGACAGGGGCGGATCCAAGAGAGACAGGGAGGCTAAGGATGCCTCAGTGCCGCCTCCTTTGTCCGAGGACATATTTGAACATGCCCTTGAGGAGGAGCCCGCCCCCTGAAGAGACTCAGAAGAGGTAGGGGCAAGGAATCCACCTCTGCGCTTCCGCCTCCCATGATTGAAGACCTGGAGGATGAGCCTTCTGTGCCAATTCCAAGCTTGGCCTATGAGGTGACAACGGAGGGGGCAGAAGAACTTAAACATATTAAAACAAGCGTTCTTCCCAAAGATGTCACTTTCAGCCCTTCTCTATTTGACTCCCCCAGTTCTCCTCCAGCCCGGGCCGCCTTTATTACTGAGCAGTTTTGGACAGAGGGCTGGTCTGCTTTCTCCTCCAGCGTTAGTCCATCCCGGAAGTTACTCGTCGCGAAGGCCATGAATGCCAGGGCATTGACCCTTATTGACGAGGTGGAGTCGTCTGTGAATGAGGCGCAGAGGGACAAAAAGAATGCTGAGACTGCTCTCCGGCACGCGGACAATATGCTCAAGGAGATCAATGACCTCAAGGCCCAGCTATCCATAGCCCGTAAATCTTACTCAGAGGAGAGGGCTAATGCGAAGCGCCTCCACGAGGACAACGAAAAACTGAAGCATGACCTCCGGGCCTCCGAGTCAGACGTGGCGGTCTTGTGCAAGAAGCTGGATGATTCCAACCGCGCACAATCTATCGCCTCTGAGGCCCTGGCCGTCGCTAACACAGCCAGGTTGACGCTGGAAACTAAGGTGGCGACGGTCAATGAGAAACTGGGGAGGGAGCTGGAGGCTAGGAAGAAGGTTGAGGAAGATTATACTTCCCTGGAGAAGCATATTGACTCTAGAATTGCTGAGGCTTTGGAGCGTACCATAGCGGCCAGGGTGAAGGAGGTTCTGGACGCAGAAGTGTCGAAAGCAGTTCAGAACTTCAAGGATACTTTTGAAGACACCCCAGAGTACGAGGCTATCCAGAGGGTTTTTGGGAACTTAGGGGCTAGGATGGCTTTGGGGGACGTGAAGGAAGCTTTTCCGACATTGGACTTGTCCTCCATTGAAGCCTTTTACCCCAGCCCCAAGATGCTCCTGCCGACCTTCGGGATGCATCTGACAAGGGTTCTTTAGAAGATGTCCCTCCTCCACAATAATTTTCTTCTGCCTTTGCTTCACTGCTGATTGTTTTGTTAGTTTTAGTTAGTTTTTTTTTTTTTTTTTTGTAAGTGCCCCGGCACCTGATATTGTAACACTCATTTCAACTTGTAAATGCCTTAATTTTTATGAATGAAATGACTTATCCACATTTTGCCTGTAAGTGTAACAAGTATTTAGAACTGTTTACACGTGAAAAATCGGATGAGCACATGTATAGCAGTCACATGGGCAGCTTGGGAGAGTTCCTTGCAAAAACGTGATTGTTCTTATATTGAGGCAGTAAAACTTGGGAAGGATTCCTGTGTGCTTTGTGTTATTTTGTGTTCAAATTTGAAACCGTTAACGTGCGGGGAGTTTTATGTTTATCCTTTATGCCTGATTGCAAACGCTTTGTCTAAGTATATGTATGGGAGTATTAACAATTTTGCGAAACCGTTCAACACTTCACCCAAGAGAGCACTCCGTATGTATGAACTAACTTAACGTACCAAGAATTTTGGTTTATACGAAAATATTTGGCTAAATTTGAATCTTTTAAAATGTGTTATATGGCGACATGACATGGCGAGTATAGTCCCTTAGATCTGAGTGGTTCGAGGCATTTATGTGTACCAGTTAGATCTGATTTTGACAATCATTTGAACGTTTCTTAAATCACATTTTGTAGGACCTATGCAAGCGAATTTGCATGGACCCCTTTCAATTTTTACGAAGAGGTCGCAGTGTAGGCTGATAAAATTAGCGTAATCTCCAACGCAGCTGACCCACAGTTTTATGAAATCATATGATAATGTTGCAATCATTGAGGAGGAATTTAGTTTATTGAAAATAACGACGAAGGTGGTCCGTATTCCAAGGATTGCATAAGGGTACTCCAGACAAGTCTTCAATCATGTATGTTCCAGGCACCACCTCGGCGAATACTTTGTAAGGGCCCTCCCAGTTAGGACCTAGAGTCCCTACTCCTGGTTCCTGTGTTGAAGAGAGAACCTTTTTGAGGACCAAGTCCCCAATATTAAAGCGTCGACTCTTCACCCCTTTGTTATAGTATCGAGCCATCTTTTTATGGTATTTGGTCATTACCACTTGGGAATCATTCCGCTTTTCCATGAGGAGATCTAAACCGGCCCTTTGCGCTTCCTTGTTCCTAACTTCGTCATAATGAATTTGACGAAGTGAAGGGATTCCGATTTCAGCGGGGCATACCGCCTCGGCTCCGTAAGCCAGCGAGAAAGGTGTTTCACCAGTAGCGGTGTGCGAGGTGGTTCGAAGCGCCCATAACACCTGTGGGAGTTCATCTACCCATGCGCCCTTTCTGAATTTCAACTTCCTTTTCAGGGTATTTTTTATGGTCTTATTCACCGCTTCGACCTGTCCGTTGGCCTGTGGGTGATGTAGAGATGAGAACAGCTTTTTAATTCCCAAATCGTCACACAACTCATCGACGTTTCTGTTTTTGAATTGTTTCACATTGTCACTAACCAGCGAATGTGGTATCCCGAACCGGCATATGATATTTTTCCAAATGAACTTGGTGGTGTTAGCCTCGGTGATCTTCATCAAAGATTCCGCTTCGACCCACTTGGTGAAGTAGTCAATTGCTACTATCGCAAAGCAATTGTTACCAGCTCCTCTAGGCATAGGACCAATAATGTCAACCCCCCATTTTGCAAAAGGCCAAGGGCTAGTTACCACAGTTAGCTTGTGATGTGGCTGATGTGGTATGGTTGCGTGTCTTTGGCATTTATCACACTTGCGAACGAAGTCATGGGAATCCTTTCGCATAGTAGGCCAAAAATATCCCTATTTGAGGGCTTTCCGGGCTAGCGATAACGCCCCGGCATGGTTGCCACATATGCCCTCATGGATTTCTCTCATTACATATTGACCTTCCTCAGGCCCCACACATCTTAGTAACAGAGAGGTGTAGCTTCGTTTATAAAGTAGATCATCCAAGAGCAAGAAATTTGCAGCATATTTTTGTAATTTCCGAGCTGCCTCTGGCTCGTTTGGAACTGTCTGGTGCTTCAAATATGCGACCAGGGGGTTCATCCAGGACCCCTCTTCTTCAATCGCCAAAATCTCCGGTCCTGGCTCAATAGACGAAGTCAACATGCGCTCAACTGGGATTAGATTGTGTAACTCTGAATCGCTGCAGCTTGCTAATTTGGACAACGCATCGGCGTTGGAATTTTCTGTTCTGGGGTTGTGTTGCAACTCCATTTTTCTGAAGTGCACAGCCAAATCTCTTACTTTCTTCAAGTAAGCGACCATAGAAGGTTCTTTGGCAGAAAATTACCCGTTGAATTGGCTCACAACAAGCTGCGAATCGCTATTGGCCACTACGGATTTAACTTTCAAGGCTTTCGCAAGTCTTAACCCGGCTAATAACGCCTCGTATTCGAAAACATTGTTTGAGGCTTTGAATTCGAAGCGGATTGCGCTGTGTAATTTAAACCCCTCTGGGCTTACTAACAATATCCCTGCGCCGGATCGCCCATCAGCCGAGGACCCATCAACGAACAATTTCCACTCTTGGCTGTCATCTTGGCTGTCATCCGTGTTATCTACCATTTCAAACTCAGGGGGATATGTGAATTTCAACTACAAAGTCCGCCAGCGCTTGGCCCTTTACAGCGGTCCGAGGCGTATAATGTAGGTCGAACTGGCTGATTTCTATTGCCCATTTCAGTAGCCTTCCAGATGCGTCTGGTTTTTGCAAAATTTGTCTCATGGAAAAGTTGGTGAGCACGCGTATTGAGTGTGCTTGAAAGTAGGGACGAAGTTTGCGAGAGGCTGTGAGTAACGAGAGGGAGAGTTTCTCCATGTCTGGGTATCGTGTCTCCGCATCTAACATGGCTTTGCTCACATAGTACACCGGGAACTGATTCCCATCCTCTTCTCTGATCAACACTGAGCTGACAGCCTCTTTGGATACAGCCAAATACAAGTAGAGAGGCTCGCCGGCCTTTGGATTTGATAGCAATGGGGGCCGTCCCAAAGATGCTTTAAGGTCGGCGAAAGCCTGTTCACATTCCGGTGTCCACTGAATCACTTTCCCCCTTTGAGGACCTTAAAAAATGGCAAGCATTTGTCAGTAGATTTGGAGACGAATCGATTCAAGGCCGCAATTCTCCCCGTTAAGCTTTGCACTTCTTTTGGACTTCGAGGCGATTGCATGTTCAACAAAGCGTTGATTTTGTCGGGATTAGCTTCGATTCCTCTCTTATTCACCATGAATCCAAGAAACTTTCCAGACGCTACCCCAAATGCACACTTCGCTGGATTGAGCTTCATTCGATATTTCCTCAACACCTCGAAGGTCTCTGATAAATGGCGGATATGATCCGCGACGACCATGCTCTTGACCAACATGTCATCGAAATACACCTCCATGGTGTTTCTCAATTGTTCTGAAAACATGCGATTCACCAGCCTTTGATAGGTAGCTCCCGCATTTTTCAAGCCGAATGGCATTGCTTTGTAGCAATAGAGTCCTCTATCTGTTATAAACGAAGTATGCTTCTCGTCCGATTCACACATGGGGATTTGATTGTACCCGGAGTAGGCATCCATGAAGCTCAGTAGTTCATGCCCTGCTGTTGAGTCAACCAACTGATCGATCCGGGGCAGTGGGAAACTGTCTTTTGGACATGCCTGGTTCAAGTTTGAAAAATCAATACATACCCTCAATTTCCCATTGTGTTTTGGTACCAACACAGGGTTTGATACCCACTTCGGATAGCGGGATTCTCTGATGAAGCCATTTTTCAACAGCTTCGTGACCTCGTCTTTCAAGGCCTCATATTTGTCTGAACTCATGGGTCTTCTCTTCTGCCTATGCCCGGGGCTTCGAGGGTCAATCTGGAGTCCGTGGCAGGCCTCTTTAGGATCAATCCCAACCATGTCATCATGCTTCCAAGCGAATACATCGAGATTTTTAAGTAAGAAATTCTTCAATTGATCTTTGTATTCAATTGGTGAATCCAACCCAATCTGAAATTCCTTGATTGGGTCATGTGGGTCTACGCCGAAGCATTCTAGCCTTTCTACCGAGGTGGAGCAATTGTCTCCTGCAATTCTTTGGTCCAGATGTTCCAAGTCTTCTTCTAGTGTCATCGTGAATGGATATGGTAATTCACGTTGGCGAGTTGTTTGGTCTCTCTGATGTACCTCTTTTGGGAGTTGTTTGTGCTCCCACCTGGGTGGGGGCCTCCCAGTATTGTGTCGATTTTACGAATGGGGAGGTCGACCACAGGCACAGGTGGTTCCCGTGTATCTTTAGCATGTGCCGAGGCGGTATCCTGACCCTTATTCCTGTCTCTTTGACAATTGTCAATTCTTTCCTTAGTTGAGTTCTTCAACGGAGCTCTCCTATCAGCTCGGTTGAACTTCTGACCACCAGTTTTTTGAGTTCTCCCTATGTCGGGGGGATAGTCACCTCCCCTTCTCCCCTGCGCCTTTTGGTTAGCTAACATGTGGATTTCCCTGCAATCCTCCTTTGCGTGACCGTAATATATGTGATAGGCGCAGTAAGCCCCAATCATGGGCTGCTTTCCACTTCGGCCACTTTCCACTCTCCCTTGAGCCTGGGGAGGATTTTGAGAAGGGGTGTTAGAGTGCAAGTGAGGGATAGCTTCCGTGATTTCTGCGGCAAAGCTAGATCCTGTCCCCAGAAATGGGCGAGGCGCGCTACCTCGGTTACCGCCGACCCAATCCTTGTTTCCTCCTTTCTTGAGGTCCGCTTCATTGGAATATCCAAGGTTATATCTCCCTTGAGGATGATTATCTCTGGCCCTCGCCATTTCCTCCGATACAATCTCTTCCTTCATCAGGTCTACCAGGGTATTGTAATCCCTTAGTTTCCTGCTCCGGACATCCCTCCAGAACATGCTGGTCATATCTAGCCCTCCTTTTAAAGCGGAAAACATCTCCGCTTCTGTGATATTTTCGCAGATATGCATCTCTTCAGTAAACCTAGCTAGGTAACTTTTCAGAGACTCGTCCCTTCCTTACCTCAGATCCTGAAGGCGTTGGAGCGGGAGTTGGCCAGGCCTGGAGGAAACAAAGCCATTTTTAAAACCCGTCTTCATATCTCTCCAACTGTGAATGCTTCCAGGATGGAGTTTTTTATACCATCGTATGACACTTCCCTCAAGGGTTAAAGCAAAGGCTTTACATTTCAATGCCGGAGTGGCTCCGGATATTTCCCTGCTGGCGCGGTAATTTAACAGGTGATCATCAGGATCACCTCGGCCAGAGTATTTTGCTATTTCTGACATCTCAAAGTCATGAGGTACGGGGCACCTACGGAGGCCCTCTGTGAAGGGACTTACTTCCTCTTCGTCATCCAACTCGTAAGAGGGCAGTTCACTGTTTTCATCGTGACCGGAATACATTGGACCATGGTATTGGTCGTGGAGCGGCGGAGCATACTCTTGCTTTTGTGGTAGCAAAACATGGCCGTGGTTTAGCCTTCCGTAGGTTGGTAACTCGTTGCGAAATCTTGTTCGAACTGCTTTGGCTCTTCTTTCCTGCCTATTCCTAGGCTCATGTGCTTATGCCAACCTTTCTGCTCCCGTATCATGTTGGTCTCTATACATTTGACCATGCGACAAGGCTTCTTCAGCGTATCGCTCCCGCCTATTTCTAGGCTCTGCGGCATTGTGCCGACCTGGGTCCGTTTGCCCCCATCGTTGGCCCCTGAATAACCCTCCTATTCGGCTGAAGACACTGCCGAATCTTGCGGGAGAAGCCTCCCTGTGTCTAGGTGGGAGTGGGTTTTGTTCTTCATGTGCTTTATGCTCCGGGCCTAGCTCGTAGGAGGGCTCGGATTCTACCTCGGCATATGCCTGTGGATCTTGATAATAATATGAGGCAGTGGCCGCCTCGGATGGTGAATAATGTGGCTGTGGGTTTTGCTGAGGCATCACGGGTTCGTTCATAACATACCCTCTGGTCATAAAGGCATTCATTGCAGCAGTCTGTTCTATCTGCTGCTTCTGCATCTCCAGCATTTGAGCCGCCATGCGTGTTATGTCACGCATCATGTGGCGATTTCGGTGCCGGCGAGGCGAGTTAGGTTGTGCCACTTCCTCATTGGCGTTTTCATGGAGTCCTTGAGGAACCTCGCCCTCGCTGTGTTGGCCACTTCTTCCCCTACGGGGGTTAACATCACCATCACTTTCGTTCATGTTTAGGGAAATTCCTTAATCCTATCTTGTCTTTCAAAGATGAGTGGACTTTCGTTTAAAAAATCCCCGCCTTTTTCAAGGTTACTAAACTTATATCTCAAAGTTATACGTCTTTTCCAAGGTGAATAAACTTATGTTTCAAAGCTTTTACCCCTTTTTTTTTTAAGGTCACTGAACTTATGTTTCAAAGCTCTTTACGTCTTTTTCAAGGGTGTTAAAACTTATGTTTCAAGGTTATCACACTTATATTTCAAAGTTTTTCAAGGTTAACAGACTTGTCTTTCAAAGCTCTTACCTTTTTCAAGGCCAACCAGCTTATCTTTCAAAGCTCTTACCTTTTTCAAGGCCAACCAACTTATCTTTCGAAGCTCTTATCTTTTTCAAGGCCAATCAGCTTATCTTTCAAAGATCTTACCTTTTTCAAGGCCAACCAGCTTATCTTTCAAAGCTCTTACCTTTTTCAAGGCCAACCTTTCTATGTGTGGCTTTTTACCATGTGTTTTCGTGGTTAGAAGTATGGCTTCCCACAGACGGCGCCAAAATGTTGACCACAAAATCCGGCTGGATCTTGGACCAACACGTCTCAGCTCCTCCCTCTTGAACACGGGGATCTCTTGCGCACTAGGACAAACAATCAGCTTGCAAAGGGGGCTGAGGTGGCACCCGTTTGCACTCCGATGCCTAAGTCAGTACTCATTTTAGGCGAATATATATTGGGTGCGGGAAATATAAGTGTGTAAAAGAGAAAAAAGGGAGTGAGAAATATCTTGTTAAGAGTCTTAAATTGCTAACCTTTTACTTGGAGACAATCGTGCTTTATTTATAGATGAACTTGTTATCTCAGATCACGACACGTGGCGTACTTTACACTTGTCATCACCCTAGCTCATGGAGGTGACAATCTTACTTTTTAACCGTAATCATTGCTACATTTCGTAGGGGATGAGCGCATGTCACGTCTTGGTAAAGGCAGTGTCCCATCACTGACTCCATCTCTCTTCTGGTCAACGCCGTAAAACGTCCCGACTGAGTATAAAGCACATCGGTTAGGCGTTTAACCAGGTCGGCTAAAAAGGGATTTGCTTGACGTACCACTTCGGCCTTCATCCCAAGGTGATATTTTAGGCCTTAGCTGTGGGTCAAGATCCGTTGGGTCACTATTGGGCCTTCGCTGGTGGATCACTGTACCTTTCTTTGGGCCCGGATTCAACAGTGGGTGTTGATAAGTTTTGTAATAAGTATTATCAGAAACTTGGAGAAACTCAATATGGGAGACATAGGTGGGTGGAATATGCCTCCAAGAATCGCTACAATGCTTCTCAAGTCCCACCAGAATGGCATGGTTGGCTTCATTTTATAACTGATCATACAGGAGATGAGCTGCTCTTGTTGAACACAAAGAGAACTTCTCCGATGAGGGGGCTGAGTACATTTATATCACTCAAAAGGACATACCCTTAAACCTGGGCAAAGAGACTGGACCAGATACCAACACTGGGAACCCAAGAAGGCATATAAGTCTCTCTTTTTCTTTAAACAAGCTCCAACAAGGTGGGGAAAGTACGTGGATATTTCATATTTCTCTCTTACTTTCATTATTAATAAAAAAAAAAAAAAAAAAAAGATTGAACCGCAACCCCAATGACCCTCACTTACCTTGTCCTAGGTTTTGGTGAAGGATATAAATCGTAGGATATGCCTCAAGTAGCGTAGAGTTAAGAACTTACCCTTTAACTTCGTTTACTAAGGATCTTTTTCATTTTTCAGAAATCGAACACTTATTCCATAGTTGTAGCGAGGCTGGATTTTTCCACCCTCACTTTTTACCACTTGAGCTATGCCCTGAAGGCTACTTTCTTTATTAATAAATTTGGTTACTAGTGGTCATGGTTTCCCAATCGAGGATGTACATTAAGATCTTTAATTTGATGAATGTTTTTAAAATAGACTAATGCCTCAACGTGCAATGAAGAAACATTTAACATGGATTATTCTAAAAAAAGAAAAAATTCCCAAAAACACAATTTCAAATAAAACGTATTTTTCAACTTTTCATTTTTAGAATCAGCTTTCAGAAATGACAAACCAAACGTATTTTCAGTAAATTTGAAAACAAAAATAAAAACAGGAAATATAAAATATTTTCGAAAATGAAAATGAAAATGAAAATAGAAAATAAAATACGAACACAACGCAGCCTAAATTTTTTAATTGTACCAAACAAGTGCTTAGTCTGTATTATGTTTACTACGTTCAACTCGAAATAGCCAGACATACATTTGCGTCTGTATTCATATTGTTGATCTGACTGTTATATATGTATCACTACCTAAATTGATCGAGTTATTAATATTGATAAGAAAATGCCACGATTTTATGAGTAATCGTTTGATTGGGGGGATACTCTTTTAGTTGGATCTTATTGAGTTGTCACTTAGGGATGACCAAAAAAAATTTGGTGGACTAGCAACCCTTGAGGACTTGATCTCATTATGGGCGCCGTGCATACCCATGATTTTTTTTAATTTTTTTTTCGTGTTTCCCCATTAAAAAGTGATTAAGTAAAATAATAATAATAATTAAAAAAAAAAATATTAACACAATGGGAGGATCGCCCCGTCACGCCTAGAATCGATCTCGACTTGATTCGATTCATTGTTATCCCTAAATCTACTTGCAAATAGACACAATTTCAGTCATTTATTCATACTAGTCGTAGCACGTGCAATGCACGTAGAGCTTCGGCATTGATGCATAAAATAGTCCAATTTTGTTCACCCTATCACCCTCCTCATTTTTTAAAGTAAAATAGTACAAGTCACAATACTTTTTAAAATCAAAGGGCCAACCTCAAATTTTTTTGGCAAGACACGACAAACATTTGTTTCCTTTTTTTTTTTTTAATATCGTAAAAAATACTTTCTTTTTATTTAGCAATAGTTCGATAACTTGTTTATTTTTGTTTATAAATTAGTTTATAAATTACAAAATTTTTCAAATCACTTTTTAACTACCTACATTTTTTCTTTCCAATTTTCAACCACTATTTTTTACCCTCAAAATCATAAATAAACTAATTTATAAACCAAACAGTGTTACCAAATTAAATAATAATAAACAAAATGTTTGTTTGGTAAATAGTGTATAAATCAGTTTATAAATTACACAATTTTTCAAATCACTTTTTAACCTCACATTTTTTCTCTCCAATTTTCAACCACTATTTTTTACCCTCAAAATTATAAATAAACTAATTTATAAACCAAAAAGTGTTACCAAATTAAATAATAATAAACCAAATGTTTGTTTGGTAAATAGTGTATAAATCAGATTATAAATCACATAATTTTTCAAATCACTTTTTAACTTCACATATTTTCTCCCCAATCTTCAACTACATTTTACTTCAAAATCATAAAAATCAGTTTATAAACCGTTACAGTGTTACCAAATGAAGACCATTTTTTAACAAACAAGCGTTCGGCCGGCGGCCTTTATTATAATACAATTTTCAATACTATTTTTTAAACTCATACATTTTCGAAACCATTTTTTGACAACAAATTTTACCTAAAAACAACAACTTTCAAAAATAGTGGCGGCTCAATCACCGCCGAACAGACGCCAAAAGTGATTTAAGAAATTGTATGATTTAAAAATCGATTTATAAACTATTTACCAAACAAACATCATTATTATTTAATTTGGTAACACTGTTTGGTTTATAAATTAATTTATTTATAATTTTAGGAGTAAAATGTAATGATTGAATATTGGAGAGAAAAATATGTGTAATTAAAAAGTGATTTGAAAAATTGTGTAATTTATAAACAAGTTTATAAACAAAAATAAACAAGTTATCGAACTGTTACTTACTAAAAAGAAAGTATTTTTTACGATATATATATAAAATAAAAAAAAGGAAACAAATGTTTGTCGTGTCTTGCCCAAAAAAATTGAGGTGGGCCATTTGATTTTAAAAAGTACTAGTTCTTACCCGTGCGATGCACGGTAATTGTAATTTTTATAAGTGAATCCAAAGAAAACATTATGATGTTCCAATGTTCACATAATAAAATAAATAACTCATAAATAATTTTCATATAGTGTTAGTATATAATTTTGAAAGTTCAACAAAATTAATCTAAATTCTGGCAAACTTCTTTAAAAAACCAATGTTCAAATTGCACAATGCCGAGAACAAAGAAGTAATGTCTGGTGCATTTCAACAACCATCTGCATGGAGGAGAGAAACGATGATCAATAAAACATCACAACCACTGAATCACAGGAGTACTATCTTTTTATCTTCAAAAGCTGTTTAAGATTGTTGTCAGAAGAACCTCCTTCTTTAACAACTTTTATTGCCAAACCTCTCCATTTACCAACATTTTCTCTCATTTCTTTACCTCAATCTCCATCGCCCATAACAGTCAATACAGAGTGCTTCCAGATGTGGATGCATGGAGAGAATAACCTGACAATCGGCAGATGAAGTTACTATCTTGCGATCAGCAATGAATGACATGATTCTGGCCTGGAATATGTGGTCCAAGTGACCAGATGGATATGAAAATTTTAACTTCTGCTCTGGCTAATCCCAAAATATTATTTGTTTGTCATCAGAACCTGACACAAGGAGGTCACCAGTGGAATTGAAGTCCATGCTATTTATACATCCTTGATGACCATTAAGTTTACCATATAGATCCATCTGCTTGACTAGGGTCTGCACCAAGAAAAAATAAGCTACCTTGCACGATTTATTATCTAAAGCATAAGATATTTGGCATTCAAATTCATTCTATTTGGATCAGAACATTGCTGAAGACTCACTTTTTAATTTCATCATAGATAAAAAAAAACTCATTTTTACACTCAAACAACCATTGAAGACTCCATAACACCACCCAATAAAAATCTAATCGGATCCATCAATCAATAAACTAACCCCATCAACAAACTCAAAAAAATAATAATATACAAACATGTAGCCTTCATTAACCAAAACAAATACAAACACTATGAAGTGACGTCTAGCTTGAGTATATTTCTGTAACCATACTCAGAAATATCAAATAAACATAATGCCATTGAACAGTTCATTGATTCAGGAGTTTCTATGTGTAAAGCTCTCAAAAAAGTCTCCGCTTCATCCTTCAAAAGAAAATGAAAAGATGGGCAAACATGCATGCACAATCTTATACATATATGTAGTTGAGTATAAAGGACTGTTACCAAATTCTTATTCTGATATCGATGAGGCCACTGTTGACTGGCTTCTTCGTCAGGAATCAGATTACCCAAAAATCGAGCATTCTCTTCCTCTTCCTTCGACTCTTTTTCCAACGGAGCTCTACATTTATCCTCCTTATCCACCAGAACCCGCGATTTTGAAGTACTCTTACAGTCCCCATTATTCAACAAATCCTAGTCCAAAATATTAGATCGGCACCTTCTTGAACCTATACATAAGGATCACACACTTCATATAAGAAAATCAATTGTTTACATGTCAAAACCAAAATAAATTTTCAAGAATTCATAGACCCTTTGTCCTTCAAAACCAAGTCACATTTCAAGCTTGTCTTTCACATACTTGCAAACAGCCCTGCAATATCAAATTATGTAAACTGTATGCCTCTCACATACTTATTAGCAAGGAATTCTGAATTGAAAATGTGTGTTTTTTGAATTTTTACCTTTCTTGTTGTCACGCACTCGATGGATAAAATACATTGCTGCAATGCATTTATGAAGTTCGTGGACTTTTTCTCTGAAGGGTCACTTTTTGACATACCAGTTTTCATTTGCAGGGTCGTGGAATTCCTAGAACAGTGGAACATCCGAACATGTATTTGCTACATGTAATTCTGGTCCATCTTTGACCTCAGAAAGGATATGTCAGCTTAAGACATGCCCCAGTCTATCAACAATGTCACTGATGGATGAGAGTTCAATGACCTATGATAGCCAATTCAAGCAGTTATCGTTAGATATGGAAAGTATTCTGCTTGGTCCAAACTCCAAATCAGAGCATAGAAAGACACCATTCAATGATCCTCTTCAATAGCTATCAGATTTCATGCCTACTGTCAAATTGTGTGAAAATTACATGTTAAATGCAAAATCATTAGAAGCAAAAGCTAGGTCACATAGCGAACCGAAACGACTTCCCAAATGAGGAAAGAAACCAAAAATTAGCAGAAGAGGATCGTCAATGTATGGGAATAATGAAAAGAGAACTTATACCCTTGGGCCTTGATGATTAATCTTTACGAATGCAAAAAGTTCAAAATGAGAGGGTTGAGATTCCACAAGTACAATGACCAGTAATTCTAACCATAGACCATCAGTAATCACATTTGAATCTCCTATGAATTTGTACTAATTCTTCATGACCAGGATAGGACTTCAAGTCACGCATGATCAAGATGATGATTTCATAGTACTACTTCATCATAAGATTCTGTAGTTCCTATTTTCTTGAGTCTATTTTCTTAAAGGATACCTCTGGAGTTGTACCATGTTTTAACAATATTAAAATTTTTCAAATTTAAAAAAAAAAAAACTTAAAGATATTCTTTTTACCTTAGACATTTAACTCCTTAGAGCACAAGCGGATGTTAAGCTCCTGACCAACTGTAAACCCTCCATTGGAAAGAATATCAGGTCAGCTTGGGAAAATTATGATACTCAATGGATAGAGCTTATACCTATTCAGCGAGACACTGCTGACCCTTAGGCCTGTTGAGATCCACTGCTTTACGTCCAGTAACATGTTCGACCAGCACCACACCAAGGAGTAAACGTCCACTTTTTCTGTGATCTGTCCACTTTGAGCATATTCAGGAGCCAAGTACCTAAGTGAAGCATAATAGTTTAATGGAACTTGACAATTTTATTGTAGAGATCATAGTCTAGAACAGAGGAACCAAGTAATAGAAGAATTACCCAAATGTTCCAATTACTCTTGTTTCAACTCCTGTCTCTCCATCAGGTTGCCATCTTACCAAACCAAAGTCTCCCACCTTACAGAATAAGAATCGAGCAAAATCAGAAAAGTCAAGTAAAATATGAAAAGTATGTGAAAACATTTAGACCAAGTCATTCGTTCAACTTCTTTCGAAGTTGATTCAGACTTTAAGGGAGATTGCTCCATATTCAACATCTTTTGTTAACGCATCATCCAAAAACTCTAAATTGGTTTATACATAGAGGACGAAGAAAAAAAGGGGACCTGGTAAAGAGCTTGAAACAGAGAAAACAACATTGCACTAATGGCCAACCTTCTCGAAGCAGCAGTCTACAAAATCAACACAAAGAGAACATTATGAGGCTATATCGTGCAAAAATACAATCACAAAACCAGATAGTAAAGCATACATGAGAATAGATTATGAAATAATGCAATCCAAAGTGCATCAAGAGGTTTAAGCTAGAGAGTAATAACATACCAGCTTTTTATCTTCATCTAAGATCTGAAATCTCACAGGAGAAGAAAAATGAGAAGTTGGGATGGGTTTTGTGGCTAGGGTTTTGAGTATTGTGCTTGAGCAAGTGCACAAGGATCTCCCAGTGACCGTCACAGCAAATCTGCAAGCCATAGCCCTTTCAGTTGCTGTGTATTCAAGGTGTTGCAGTGCGTCCTTGTGGACTGAAATGATTTTTCAGAAGAATCAAATGAAACCAATTCCAAACTTCTGAAAAATCCATCGAAGTGAGAAATGGTTTTTCAAAGAATCTGGTGAAACCAATTCCAAGCTTCTGAAAACATCGAAATCGCACCACCGCAAGATCCCGCCCAAGAATCCATCGAGAAATGGTTTTTCAGAAGAAGATTGGAATTGATTTTTTCTGTAATACACGTTTTGAATTTGGGGTTCAAATCTGATTATGGTGACATGCTTTTTCTTTTGGCAGAAAAGTAAAGTACTGTTTATCGATAGGAGGGTCGTTTTCTTTTTGACTGAAAAGTGAAGCAATATTTTATAATTTTTACTTTGGGTCCTAGGCGGGAAGTTATGGGTGGGAAAAATGTGCTGACCTCTCCTACTATTATATAATAAATAGATTGTAACTTGTACTATTTTACTTTGAAAAATGAGGAGAGTCATGTTCACCCTCCAAATGAGAGGTGAACAAAATTGGACTCCTTTTCAACAAAGAAAAAATTGAAGAAGGTCACATGACTCACATCATACACGGTCATTAGTTTTTTTATAGATAAAAATATTAAAAATACATCCTAGTGTATATATATTTACACTTTAAGTAGTGTATTTTCTATATTTACATTTTAGACATTATTTTTACAAAGTAGTAAAAAAAGAATCTATTGCTGAAAAACTCTATCCCGAAATAGTTAGACCAAACTATCTAGAATTTAAAATAGCCAATCGCACATTGTTATTGTGCAACGTTATGTAACACTTTATACGCCTAACTATTCTTTAACTTTTAAAATTTTAATTCCAAAAACTTTCAAAAATAAAAAATAAAATCATTTGTCTCCTCCATGAAATGTTTTTTCTGTCAAGTGCTTTGACATTATTTAGCCTCTCTCCGATAAAAGTCAAATCTTAATCTTAATCTTATCTTAATATATATAATAAAAAGATAGTTGACCCAAATTTTCCCGTCAAAACTACTGACATCATTTTTTTGGGTCAAAATATGACATTTATTTGTTTGACTTAAGATCATTAAATATCAATTATATTAGCATCATTGCATTGACACTCATTCCCCACTACAGGAGAATCAATGCATTGGTACTAACAAACTGTTTAATCAATTCTATAATACATTGATTCATTAGTTAGATAATTTTTATATGGATTTCAAGAACAAATTATGTAACATTCAAGAATATAAAAAATAATAATAATAATAATTTCCTTTCGTGAAATAATTTTATTTTTTATTTTTTTATCATTATTATATTTTGACATGACTAAAAATATCTACAAAAATATTATTTGTAACGTCGAGCAACATTAATGTAAGAATTAAAAAATATTGTTATTTTCCATAAATAAATTTAATATACGTGCAATTCCTTTTCATGTATTGATTGATGTTTTGCACGATCTAATTGGAAAGTTTTAATATCCTAAATTTTAAGGATTGATATAATAAAGTCCAATAAAGAAATTATGTCATTCATTCTTTGAGAAAACATTTTTTTCTGTAATCATTCTTTGAATTATATTTGGCATTCATTAATTCATATCTCATTTTTTAAAATTGGTTTTTAACTATATTTTATTAATGATGTATTCTATACATGATATAAAAAAATCTCTACTTTTTAACCATATATTCGCCAATAATATATATTTTTATACCACATTTCTTTTCTTAATATATATAATAACAAGATAATTGGCCAAAATTTTCCCGCCAAAACTACTGAAATCATTTTTTTTTTGTCACAATATGACATTTTTTGTTTGACTTAAGATAATTAAATATCAATTATATCAGAGCCATTGCATTGACAATCATTCCCTACTACACGAGAATCAGTGCATTGGTACTAACAAATTGTTTAATCAATTCTATAATACATTGATTCATTAGTTGGATAATTTTTATATGGATTTCAAGAACAAATTATGTAACATTCAAGAATGTAAAAATAATAATAATAATAATAATTTCCTTTCGTGAAATAGAATTTTTATTTTTATTTTTTTATCATTATTATATTTTGACATTACTAAAAATATCTACAAAAATAGTATTTGTAACGTTGAGCAACATTAATGCAAGAATTAAAAAATATTGTTATTTTCCATAAATAAATTTAATACACGTGCAATTCCTTTTCATGTATTGATTGATATTTTGCACGATCTAATTGGAAAGTTTTAATATCCTAAATTTTAAGGATTGATATAATAAAGTCCAATAAAGAAATTATGTCATTCATTCTTTGAGAAAACATTTTTTTTCTGTGATCATTCTTTGAATTATATTTGGCATTCATTAATTCATATCTCACTTTTTAAAATTCGTTTTTAATTATATTTTATTAATGAGGTATTCTATACATGATATAAAAAAATCTCTAATTTTTAACCATATATTCTCCTATAATATATATTTCTATACCACATTTCTTTTTAATAGTATTGTATGCAATGACCATGAATCGTAATTGTTTAAAAATTATGAACCACAATTATTATTTTTAAAGAAGTTTTTTTAATTTACATTGAATTTTGCTATTGAATACTTTTTTGTTTCTTCATATTTTTTCCTATAATATATGAATTTAATTTTTTTGTTATATATTTCTCACATTTTCATTAATTATTGAATATATTTAGTTAGTTATTCATTAATTAATAATTATATTTTTTTTTGTTCCGTGCAACGCTAGTTTTGATTTATAAATGTAAATTGCACAATATCTTAAATCACTTTTTAATCAGATACATTTTCTCTCTCTAATTTCGGCCATTATTTTTTACCTCAAAATCATATATAAACCAATTTATAAACCAAACAATGTTATCAAATTGAGGTAATTTAGTAGACACTGTTTTATAAATTAGTTTATAGACTACACAATTTTTCAAGTTATTTTTTAATCATATATATTTTCTCTCTTCAACTTTCAATCAATACTTTTTTCCTCAAAATTATAAATAAACCAATTTATAAATCAAACACCGTTACAAAACAAAGGCGTCTTGGTGGACGGAACAATAAGACTCAATTGTGAAGAATTTGAATTTCTGGTCTTGCAGGGTGGGAGAAATCTTCACTTTTCGGTTCTATTTGTCCCGTTATAGAGTCGAGTTCCAAACTCAAATAGCTGTTTCTTTCAATGTCCGGTTTGTGATCAATAATTCGGTAGATTTTGGCAACTAGAACTCTAGCCTTGCAGCCATGCTTGGAGCAGATTGTCCCAAAGCACTGGAAGTTAAAATAGAATTATTAGGCTAAAAATTCTTGGCCAAATATCCAATTTGCAAATATTCGAGTCAAGTATTCAAATAAATTACAGTCCATGTATCATAACTGCAAACATTGCTGCTATTACATGTCATCCATCTGTAAAATGGTACCTAACCAGATAACCTCCATACCAGAGAAGAAGGGTATAGTATAGCAACAAAAATAGTAAAAAGAATTAAACTTCATGTACACCTTACAAAAAAGTGTACACAAAAAATGTACATGTAGCATGGTTCAAAAATGTAGCTCTCAATTCCAGTCATAACCAAAATTTTGTGCAATTTTTAATTCCGCAGAATAGGCATGTAATGCTCTTGTTTCGCCAACATATGCCAATACTGTCCGAATTTGAGCAAGTGTCTGCAATTTGAATTAAATTCAGCAATACCCTTATCCAATTAGGAGAGTGATAATAAGTAAAATGAATCAGAAAAACACTTCACGTTAACAACCTCAGAAAAATCTGATCCAAGGTAGAGAGAATATACATACAGTATGTTTAAGATTTACAGAATCCAACAAGAAACAAAGGAATTTTATCCAAATTCATTTGGGTTTTTGAGAAATTACTCAAATATAATCACCTATTCAGCAATATTTCCAGCTTGTGAAATAGCATCTTGGCTTTTTACAGAAAACTTGCCTAATGTGGTAGTGTGTATGCCCCCCGTTATGGCTTTGAGAGGAACCACGACACGAGTTATTAGAACTAATTGGCATACTGCATTGAACCCAGAAACAAATGTTGCCTTGTAGTGTAAGAAATTACTCAATTGCAGCAAATATTTCACAAAAAAATGTCTAATCAGAACGAATCTTTTTTGCAATAATAAACACCAAAAAGCAAAACCCAACTGAGTTTTTTCGTCATCTTCTCATTAATGGTATCTTGAACCATCATCTTCTCATCTTCATTTAGATGTTTATTCCTGCCCCTTTCTAAATTTTTTAAAGCTATCCTTTCTTTTACTAGAATTTTTATTCCAATTACTATTGTAATTCTTTCCATTAGATTTTTTTTTTTTTTTTTTTTACTTTAAACCATTTGACTTGTTCCATTATTATAGCCTTCAAACACGATTTTAAGTTCTAATTATTTGTTTCTTAAAGAAAAGATAATTGTAATAACAATTACAGAATCTCTTCCATATTCAAAGTCATTTTTATCTCTATATTTATGAGACAAGACACTAAGAATGGTTACAAATTGTTGGTCTTTAAAAATAGTTTCACTACTATTTGTGAGATCGTGTCAGTTTAATGAATTTGTCTAGATTTATCTCAATGTCAGAATCTGGATCGAATTTGAAGCTAAAGAATTACTTCCGGAGTTAGCATTTTATTGGGAAGTGCTTTGATTTTATATAAGGAGATAATTTTATCCACATATCAGATACATTTTCAGCGGTACCAACTTTCCTAATAATGCTATCAAATAAATGTAGAAATAAAGTGCTTCATGTAATTTCATATTGTTCAATTTTCTTGGCTTCTTCTAAATCAGTAGCCCAAAATTCATCTAAAGCATTTGTACATCTTTGTTGTAAAATAAGAGCTTTCATTTTTTGACTCTAGGGATTAAAATCACCATTTTCGGTCCAAATTAAAACGTCAGATTTAGTAGCTCCCATTTTGGTTATCCTTTAGGAAAATATAAAAATATTTTTGTTAGTAAATAAGTTCTTTGAAAAAAATTGATATGACAGTATGATCAAGTACCAAATATTTGTGAAAGCAATGTAACAATTTAAGGATGCATGCAGCACATAATTTCATTCAAGAACTCACAATTATAGTTTGTAAGCTATAAATGTAATCTTGAAAAAACTAAATACTTAGTCCCCTCAGATTTTAGGATTCTCGTATGAAGCCCTAGACAAAGGTATATTTAAGCGTTTTCAGTTAAGAGACCCAGGATACAGTGACTAATAACTGTAATATGAAATTTAAAGTCAGAAATTTCATTATCAGAGTTGAAGATTACAAAAATAAAATATTAAAAACTAGATCTGTTTTATATATCAAACTTGAATAGGTTAAAGAACCCCCTGAAATTATAGATTTGTGAAGATCTTGGATTTTTAACCACCAAGAGCCATCAAAAGTCAAGATCGAAAATACTTTTTGCCAAATCAAGTGCTCTGATACCACTTATCAGTATTTAACCAGTTAATAAGCAACCAAAAATGACAGAAATAATAAGAACGTCAAGATTTGCTTAAGGCCTGAATGCTCAGCTAAGCATTGTTGGTTCGATTATTTCAAGTGCACGATATCGTTAACAAGTAGTAAAAGTGGACTTTTGAGTCCAGATTTTCGATTATACGAGAACTATTTATTTGCTATTGATTTACTTTGATTCAAAATAATTCCTAGACTAAAGAAAATAAAAACTAACTAAGAAAATAAAATTTCAAGAGAATCCAAAACATCAATAAAATAGAGGTTTAATGAAATAAACAATGCAAATAAAATAAAAATTTAAAAGTAAAAGCAAGAAATAAAGTTGTGGGTTTTCTAACAATTAAATGAATATCGAGACTAATGATTTCGAAGTAATGTTCTAACTTAATTTCTCATCTCAAGTTATTTTCTAGAATTGTATTTGGTCAAATTCACGCTTGTATCTAATTTACCTCCCTCGAGTCCTAATTAGCTAAGTCAACCATGCATCTCTATAACGGGCCAGAGTTCTCCATAACTAAATGTATTAAATTACTTAGGAATTCATAAGTGATCACAAGCAACCACAAATTCATATATCTATCTCTTTATTGAAATTGCCAGATTTTATTATGTGATCTAATTGTTAACTCACCACTCAAATTATGAAAACAATCATTTAATCACGAATTGGTGATCAAGTAACTCAAGCATTAAAAGCAATAATAAAATCAATACATTAAAATAAAGCACTAACCTGAAATTAAAATTAAACTAAAAACATTAAATCTACATCGTCAATTTCGATTTAAAATTTAGTTACTCACATTCTTGGGGGAAAAAATAAATAATGAAAGTAAAAACCGGAGTTTGAACCTTGCACCAAGAATTCAACAGCCTCTGCCCCTTTTTAATGGTAGTTGAGTCCCGAATTCTTCCCTACCGAGTCCACCTTTGGAGTTCCAGCCGTGCCTCTGTTTGTTTGATTCACAAGTCGACAGCTTCCTCCAATTCAACCGATCGCACTCTCAATTTTCTTTCCTCAGCTGCGTGTAGATTCAATGTATTCTCTCAAGTCTCACCCTTTAATCACCACAACCCACTACCAATTATTAACTCCCAGCCTTCCTACTTAATTCCACAAAGCTGCCCCCTGCAATTGCACCTCCTATATGTTCCAAGCACTTAGCTTTTTATTCTCTCCAAAATATGTGGTAGCCGACCTCTACTCTCTGTTGGATAAAATTCAATAATGTGGGGCCAAACATGTATAAAATAAAATATGTGGTGCTATCTTAAGGATTTAGTTAATAAAGTGATCCACTAAAGATTATTCAGGACTAATTGGTATTAAGTGTCGTGAGATTAAAGTGTAGAGACGGATTCAATGTTTTAAATTCATGAGGGGCCAATTTAATAACATTGAAACAAGATAGCTGTTCTACAGCTATTTATACAGATCATGGTCCCCAATTGAGCGTGACTTTTCATAATTCTCTGCATCCACATCAACAGAGAAGAAAAATAAGGAGAAAACCACAAATCAGTTGGAAGGCCATAACCCCGTTCAATCAAACACAATAATGGATTCAGGTACGCTTTCGCTTCAGTTTCGATCTTGATAATTACAGCATGATATTTATGGATTTTAGATGAACAATCATCTATATTAAATTTAATTTCTACAAGTGGTATCAGAGACAACATAGTGTTGAATTATCAGATCAATTTCGAATGCATATATGTAAAACCAAATTATGTGCGTATGTATATGCAAAACCAAGTCTTGATTTCGAAAATATACATACACAGCGTGATTTCAAAATTGAGAAATATACATATACAGAAAAATCGTTATCTGTGTATGCATATGTGCGAAATCTTGGTTTTATGATTTGTATGCATATGTGCGTTATTTGTGCATGCATAAGGGCGAAATTCTTAAGTATGAATTGTGGTTGAGTTTGTTGTGTATGGTGTTTGTTGATAATGGATTCAGAATGAAGGTCAGAGATGGCGTAGCCGCGCGCGATGAGGGTTACGGGGCTTGCAGCGTCGCCGCGCGCGATGGGATTGCGGAGGTTCACAGCGTCGCGCACCGCGACGCTGTGTTCTTGGTTGCAGCGCCGTCGATGGCACTGCAGGCGACGGACGGCGCTAGCAATGGCGCTGCGTTCTTGTGCGGCGGGACTAAGGTTTGGTTGCAAACCCTAGTTCTTCCAATTTTGGGCCAAGGGACCTCAATCGAAAATTTGAAGTGTTGAAGGGCCTGGCTGCAATTCACGAAAATTAATTTTATTTCACATCAGGTCCTCCTGATTTGTTTTAATAATTCATAAAACCCTAAACTTATGGAATTTTTTAAATCAGCCCTTCAGACTTCTAAATTTACAAAACGAGCCCCTGCAGTTAAGATATCATTTAAGTTGGGTTTTGAAGATTCTGAATTTCACGATTCAGTCCCTAAAGTTTCAGTTTTTAATAAATTGGCCGCTAAAGTTTGGCAAAATTGCAATTTAGTCCTTCAAGTTTAAAAATATTTCATAATTGGCCAATCAAGTTTAATTAAATTGCAATTTAACCATCCAACTTAATGATTACTTAATCCTAAAGTATTGAATTTCATAATTCAAATCCTAAAGTCTTAAATATATGCAAAACAGTCAATTCAAGTTCAAATTTTGGTATGAAAGACTCTTTTGAAAAATATAATATTTCAAAGTGACTTAATTGAAGCAACATGTTGTCAAAGCAACCTCTCTTGTGGAAATTAATTAACTTAGAATATTAGAAGGTTTCGTGTGTGTGTGTTGTTCATATGGATATTGATCGGCCCAAAGGAAGGTCAATGTTTGGCTGGAATTTCACATGCACCTGTGGTGATAAACATGTGACGATTATTTGGTTTAACGTGTGATCAATGAATCGGTCCAAAGAAATGTTTATTGATTGACATGTCTTATTGTCAGTGTTTGATTACTACATCGAGAGTACCACTTACAAGTCAATATTTCTGTCCAAAGACTAAATATTGATGTTGTGCTAGGTATCTTGTGATGGGCCTTGCCATTATTTGAAATTATTATTTGCATAATAAAGTACTAATGTAAGCTATTTCCATCTTTTTCTCTATACAGTTAATTCATCTGCTACCACAATATCTGTAAATCTTAATTCAATTCCCATGCTTGATGGGCCAAACTTCAAGGATTGGAAAGAGAACGCACTAATTTTTCTCGGCTACATGGATCTCGACCTTGCTCTCAGGGTTGAGCAACCGGCTTCTCTTACAGATGCAAGTTCACCTGATGACAGGAGGAACTATGAGAAGTGGGAAGCTCAAATCGTATGAGTCTAATGATCATTAAGCGCGGCATTCTGGAAGCCTTTAGGGGCGCAGTATCTGAAGAGGTAACTAATGCCAAGCAATTCCTTGCCGAACTTGAAAAGCGTTTTGCTAAAAACGATAAGGCTGAAACAAGCACGCTTCTGCAAAGCTTGATTTCAATGAAGTATAGAGGCAAAGGGAACATAAGGGAGTACATCATGAAGATGTCTCATACTGCTTCAAAACTTAAGGCACTAAAGCTCGACTTGTCTGATGACTTGATCGTGCATTTAGTATTGATATCGCTTCCTGCACATTTTAGTCAGTTTAAGGTCAGTTACAACTGTCAAAGGGAGAAATGGACTCTAAATGAGCTCATTTCATATTGTGTGCAAGAGGAAGAAAGGTTGAAGCAGGATAGAATTGAAATTGCTAACTTGGCAAGTACCTCTAAGGATAAGGGCAAGAAAAGAAAAACAGAATATGAAGCTGCTAAGGGTCCAGATCAAAAGAAGCCACATAAAGACAAAGAGGGTTGTTTCTTTTGCCTGAAACCTGGACATTTAAAGAAGGATTGTACTAAATATAATGCTTGGCGTGCAAAGAAAGGTACATTTCTTAATTTGGACTGTTCTGAGGTTAATTTAGCTTCAGTACCTAGAAACACTTGGTGGTTAGATTCTGGTGTTACTACTCACATAAGTGTTTCTATGCAGGGTTGCCTGTTCTGCCGAAAGCTAAATGATGCTGAAAGATTCATCTTTGTGGGCGATGGAAAATCGGTGGAAGTTGAAGCAATAGGCACTTTTAGGTTATTATTGGGAACTGATTTTTATTTGGATTTGAAAGACACTTTTGTTGTGCCGTCATTTAGACAGAATTTGGTTTCTATTTCCTTATTGGACAAATCTGGATATTATTGTTCTTTTGAAAATTGTCAGTTTAGTCTTTCTTTAAATTCAAATATTGTTGGTACTGGTTCATTATGTTCATACGATAACTTATATTTGCTTGATACTATTGCATCATATAATGAAATCTTGTATGTGGAATTACGTGGTACTAAGCGAAAATTAAATAAAGAAAATTCGGCAAAACTATGGCACAAGCGCTTAGGTCACATCTCAAAAACTAGAGTTGAACGACTTGTGTCAGATGGCATTTTGGATTCCCTCGACTTTACGGACTTTGATGTTTGTATCGATTGTATCAAGGAAAAATAGACCAAAAAGAAAATGTTAGGTGCTAATAGAACTTCGGACGTCTCAGAATTGATACACATAGATATTTGTGGACCATTCCCTACGGCTTCCTAGAATGGTCAACAATATTTTATATCATTCATAGACGATTACTCACGTTATGGGCATCTATATCTTATTCATGAAAAGTCTGAGTCATTGGACATGTTCAAAGCTTTCAAAGCTGAAGTTGAGAATCAACTCAACAAGAAAATTAAAAGCGTTAGGTCTGATCGTGGTGGTGAGTACTACGGCAGATATGACGGTTCAGGTGAACAACGTTCAGGACCATTTGCTAAATTCCTAGAGGAATGTGGAATCGTCCCACGGTACACCATGCCAGGTTCTCCTAGCATGAATGGTGTAGCTGAAAGACGAAACAGGACTCTTAAGGATATGGTAAGGAGTATGATTAGTCATTCTACTTTACCAAAATCACTCTGGGGAGAAGCATTAAAGACTGCATCTTATATTCTGAATAGAGTACAAACTAAAGCTGCTGCTAAAATACCTTATGAGCTTTGGACAGGCAGAAAGCCCAGTCCAAAGCATTTCCACATTTGGGGATGTCCAGCTGAGGCAAGGCCTTATAGACCGCATGAAGATAAATTGGACTCCAAAACTGTTAGCAGCTACTTTATTGGTTATTCTGAGCAATCAAGGGGCTACAAATTTTATAATCCCACGCTTAAGTCAATTTTTGAAACGGGAACTGCAACATTTTTTGAGGATGTTGAGTTTGGGGGGAGAAATAAGGTTAGAGACATTATCTTTGAGGAAGAAGCTGAGGAATGATCGATTTCGATTCCTACTGTTACTTTTGAAAATGTACAGGTTTCTATACCTGTCATTGATCAAGAAGTATATTGTTAAGTGCATTTTTATACACTTTTTATACCTTTAAATTAGCATATTTTGGAACATCTTGAGCAAATATCTACTAATTTATGCATATTTTGTATTTAAATAGGTTAATATCCAAGTTTGAGGCCAAAAACCACAAAAGAAGTGCAAAATACGCAAAAATTGGAAGTTTGGGGACCATCTTGTCACCTCCGGGAAGTTTTGGACAAGCAACACAATTAACCAAGGGACCAAATTGAAAGATTTCAAAAGTTGAAGGGCCAAAAATGCAATTTTAGAAGGACATATTTGAAAAAAAAAATCTGAAAATTTGGGGACTAAATTGCTCGAGATTGAAATATGGAGGACTTGACGGTAATTACGAAATGGACTTAGCTGTAAAACCATCCCTTAGCTAAGCCACGTGATCGCGTGGCTCAAACCAAGTCGCGAACGGGACTTAGACCTCAAAACAGACCCGAGGCCAAGCTGGATTCAAAATTTAAACCGCGAGATCGCGCTGTAGTAAAAAAAAAAAAAAAAAAAAAAAAAAAAATTCTGGGCCGGACCGAGTCAACCCGGCCGACCCGGTTCGGCCCAGAAGCTGATTTTCGAGGATCTTTGCCTTTTTTTAGGGTTTTGGATGATTTGGGGTATTATAAATAGAAAAAAAAAAATCAGATTTTTAGGGCACCCCATGTATGTTCTTGCCTCTTTAACTTTTCTTTGTAATTTTCATCTTGATTTTCATATTTTTAATGCAATGTTAAGTTAATATTTTGATGTTTAGTAAAGTTATTGTACATTTAAGTTGCTTATTATTGTTGGGCCTTTGATTATTGTTATTTATTTCATATTTCCATCAAGCAAGGTCATTTATTTCTTATGCATTTAATGCTTTGTATTTGAGTTGTTGAAGATATTAATGGTTGATGAAGAAACTTGATTCAAATTGAAGGATTCTTGAGTTTTCACTCAAGAACTTTATAAAAAGGGGGAGTTTTCTTTATTCTCTTGTTTTTAATCTTTATGTTGAGTATTATTCTCATGTTTATGTTAGTTGTTAAATGTTGTTGTTAGTTTATTATGGGTTAATATTATTGTGTTGAAATTGTTGACTAGTTTATTTCTTATTAAGTATTTTAGGTTGTTCATGGATGTTGAGCATTTATGTTTATGTTTTTGTGATTATGAATGTTGTTTTAGGTTTTTGTAACTTTTAAATGTGCATTACTATTTTAAGTTGTAATTGGAATTTATTACACAAGTTAGGTAATGTTAAAAATTTCTCATGTACTTTGGTTGATTAATTAACTACCACTAATTGACTTTTGAAAAGAAGAAATTAGTATAGTTATGAAAATTAAATTCACTTTGTTTTATGTTATGTAACTTAGTTTAATTATTAAGTTTATATTTTCATCAAAGTATTTAGATTAATTAGTTTTATTCTAAGTTTCATGTTGTTATCTATTTGTTTTAGTTAACTAGTTTACATATTGCCATGTTTCTTATTTGTGTCACTTAGTTAGTAATTCACCACCAAACCATATTTTTATGTTACTTGACTTTTCTTTTAAAATTAAATCAATAACTTTAGTTACAAATCAATCAATCCTCGTGGGTACGATAACCCAGACTTTTCTAGTCCACTTTACTACTTGAACGCGAACCGTGCACTTGCGGTATACGATTTTAATGAACAAGTTTTTGGCGTCGTTGCCGGGGATTGATTTTATTTGTACTAAATGCATTGATTTTTGTTAATTGAATTGTCTTCTCATTCTCATCTCTTTCTTCTTTTTATTTTCATTTTCTAGGTACTCTTGCCTTGTTTATGCAACAACGTCCGACTTGGGACATTCTTCCAATTGATCCCGAACCCGAACGAACTTTTAGTAGGAGGATTAGGGAAAGAAGAGAACAAGTTGAACAACAAAGAATACAAGGCAATATGGGGGACAACAACCAAGGTGGTGCCGATCCCGTTATTGATAAAGATGATAGACAAACGGGGCAATTCATGGTCCCTCTCATCACTCAAAATCGAGGAAGCATCACATATCCCCCATTTGGACGTCCGGAATTTCATCTAAAGCCGGATGTGATAAATCTCTTCAAGGGGCATCTACAATTCTATGGAATGACCGAGGAGAATCCATTTACTCACATCTCGCTGTTTTTGGAGATGTGTAGTAACTTTGATTATCCGGGAATTAGCAAGGAGGCTATCAGCATGCGGTTATTTCCACATACCCTTAGAGATGGAGCTCGTGAATGGTTAGATGCCAACCAAGTTGGAAGTATTACAACATGGAATGATCTTGCTCAAAAGTTCACTACAAAATACTTTCCTCCATCAAAAGTGGCTAAATTGAAGAGTGATATCTCCACATTTCAAAAACTTGACACCGAATGTTTCTATGAGGCATGGGAAAGATTCAAGGAGATGTTGAGGAAATGTCCAAATCATGGGTTCACCAAGCAAATGCAAGTTCAATATTTCTATCTTGGGATGAATCCATCTAGTCGAGTGACGGTTGATTCGGCCTCCAATGGAGCTATCACTACAAAATCACCTAATGAGGCAATTGAGCTCTCTGAGAGGATGGCTAGCCAAAATTATACTTGGCCAACCGACCGCATGGTACCAAAGAAAGCCGCGGGAATTCATGAAATTGATGCATATGCGGCTTTGTCGGCAAAGATGGACCTTCTATTCAAGAAGTGTGATGATTTATCTTCTCAACATACGGTAAAAGCAATCTACCCTCCTATTTCAATTTGTGATGTATGTGGAGCAACACACAAGGTTGAGGAATGTCTTATGCTCAAAATGGCTTCTACTTCAAATGAGCAAGTGAATTATGCTCAAAATTTTAACTGGCCACAAGGCAATCCTTACTCCAACACATACAATCCGGGTTGGAGGAATCATCCGAATTTTTCTTGGTCCAACAATCAAAATCAAGTAAAACCTCCCGGTTTTGTTCAACCTCCACCACCCCAAGAGAAGAAGCCTTCCATTGAGGAGATACTCATGCAATTCATGAACAAGACCAATACTATTCTCCAAAATCAAGCGGATTCTATCAAAAATCTTGAGACTCAAGTTGGGCAATTGACAAAAATGATGACGGGGAGACAACAAGGAGCCTTGCCAAGTAATACCGAGATAAATCCAAGGGAAAATGTGCAAGCCATCACTATAAGAAGTGGAATTCAATTACCGAAAATCACGGTAAAACATGTGGCACAACCCGAGGTGAAAGAAAAAGGTAATGAGCATGTTGAGGAGACGAATGAAAATAATGCAACATTGAAGGAAAGTGGGGAGACCTCAACAAAGGTTCCTACTCCAGTGAAAGCTTATGTGTCTCCCATTCCTTTTCCTCAAAGACTCTAAAAGCACAAAGTGGATGCACAATTTGGTAAATTTCTTGAAGTTTTCAAAAAACTTCACATCAACATACCATTTGCCGATGCATTAGCACAAATGCCTAGCTATGCAAAGTTTATGAAAGATATCCTTTCCAACAAAAGGAGGCTAGAAGATCATGAAACTGTGATGGTAGGAAGATCATGAAACTGTGATGGTAGGAGGACCACGTGGTC
This sequence comes from Ligustrum vulgare, assembly GCA_963555705.1. Taxonomy (NCBI): domain Eukaryota; kingdom Viridiplantae; phylum Streptophyta; class Magnoliopsida; order Lamiales; family Oleaceae; genus Ligustrum; species Ligustrum vulgare. Next base: position 54,518,601 of record OY743171.1, read on the forward strand.
TAATGGTAGGAGGATTCTAAGAATCATTGTACTAAACCCCTAGGTGCATGGTTTGAATCCTGCAGAAGGCAAAAATCCACTTCTGGAGAAGGCCCCAGCGAGGGAGCTAGGGGGGAGTGGAAAGACCACGAGTGTGACACGGAGAAGGCCCCAGCGAGGGAGCCGGGTTGTTACAAAAAAGGTGCCTTTTTTGTAGCGTACCCGGTCCTCAAGGGCTACCGGCCGTCTACTCATGGTCTTTCCACTCCCCCCTGGTCGTCCTGCTCCTCAAGGGCTGGCAGCCTCGTTTCCAGGAAGTAGATTTTTGCCTCCCCAGGGATTCGAATCTTGTACCTAGGGGTTAAGTACAAACTTCATGGAATTCCTGGTACCATTAGACCACAAAATGTAACACCCCAAGTTTAAGAGTCTAAAACCTAGGCGTGTTAACTTCCATTCACATTAAATGCGGAATTAAATCGTTTACACAATTAAAATGTTCATTTATCTATTTCAAAATTTTAATGAAATTTCAGCAGAGTCTCCTCTCTAAATTGGACATAGCCAACCTGTAGAGGGACATCAAAACCATTTTAAAAATTTAAAACATCAATCACATCTCAATCACATTCGTCATCGCCAAAACCAATTCATTCATTCCCCAACTCCTCAAGCATAAGATTTTCCAAAAATATCAACAAACATTGACAAGTGAAATAAGAAGTAATTTAATCTCTAACACGTCATCCATGCTTAATTAAAACCAACTTCAACCAAACAATTATCAATAATAATGAATTAAGGAATAAATTTAAATAATAACTTGAATAAATTTAACTTTATTAAATAATGGCGACAGCGGGTACTGTCTGAGTCAGTCGCCGAGTGCTCCCCTCTGATCATCTAACTTTCATCACCTGAAATGTTGGGGAGGGATTGGGGTGAGCTAAAGTTCAGTAAGTAAACTGTATGCATGAATGCATGCTTATGACATGAATGCTTTTTAAAAAACTTCATATATGTATCCCCTATTTCTTTACTTTCCAAAACATTCAAACATTTCAAACTTTCACTTAACATTTCAAAACTTCCACTTCATTTCCATCGTGAGCTCACTTGATGTAACTTCTAGTCAATCAGAATACAGTGGGCAATTTCTTATTTGGAACCAGATTACATTCACATTTCCACCGCAAGCGGTTTAACATTCATTTTCCCACCGGAAAGCGGTTTAACATTCACTTTCCCACCACAAAGCGGTTTAACAGTCCACCGTAAACGGTTGAACATTCCGTCGTAGAGCGACTTAATTCGGGTACGCCGGTCCCCCGCGCCCCATTTCCCACTCGCAACTTTCATGAACTAGAATTACACCCATTCTTTCTTTAAAAACTTGGGATACATAACTTTTGAACAAACTTGCACCTTGACACATTTCTTTCATTTAAAAATATTTCACTTCCCAATTTCGATGCCAATGCATGCTTGATGATACAATGACATGATAATGTGCATGCTTGAACATTCTTCATAATAACATATACTTTCACAAATTAAATGAAATTCATCAAAGCAAGTAAGTTGCAAGACAGTCATTTACACATAACTTTCACATTTACATTCAACTTTGATGAAAATAGGGGGAAGTTTACTTACCTATAGTCCTCAATGGTTACTTTGCCTAATATGCAGGTGGAAGTCTTGGTTGCCCGAGACGTCAATGTACCGTTTCTCCTAATTAATTTCCATTCATTAACAAAATATGACTTTTAGTGAAAAACCACATTTAACACTCTTAAATGAGGTCGAGACTTTCATGTGACTCATATTATAACCAACACATTTAGCACCACATATAATATCATATTCGAAGTAATACATTAAGTTCAAGGACAATTTTTGAAATCTTACTTATCAATTTCACAAATCAAAGCCAAGCATTACTTATAAAAAAATGATCTTGAACAGAAAATTTATAACTTTGAACATAACTTAAATTTAAACTAACTTGTTTCTAAAAGGTTAAAGTTTACTCTCCTATACCATTATCCCAAAATTCCAAAATCACACATGTTTGTTTAAATAGTCATATACATATTCATGATCATATATACCTACATTCACACCTCAAATTTAAATATTATAGCACATAAATAAATCCAGATTTACATGTGTCCCCAGTCTGAGAAATTTTATTTTCATCATAACCAAAATCTGAGTATATACCTATGCCCACATAAAAATCCAAAATATATATATTTACACACATCTATACATACATAATAATATACAAATTCATATACATCAATACTCACACACATAAACATCATTAAATCTTAAATTCACGGTTAAATTCGAAAATTAAACAAAACTTAAAATCTAAAATTAACCCATAAATCTGAATTTCTACATATAAGGTGCATACATACGGTATATATATATATATATATATATATATATATATATATATATATATATACATATATACATACATGTGTATATCGAATTATGTATGTGTGTGTGCGTGAAATTGTGTGAACCGTGTGTGTGTGCGTTCGGTCTCGGGTGTGTGTGTGTATCGTGAAGAGAAAGGGGAGGAGGGGGAAGGGCTTACTGCCGGTGGTCGGCGACGGTGGTGAGAGTCGAGAGAGAGGGAGCGAGCGGAGACCGAGAGAGAAGAGCGGTAGAGAGAGAGAGAGAGAGAGGGCGGGTGTGAGTTTGCGAAGAGAGAGGGAGACCGAGTTGTGCGGGTATTAAAATTAGGTATAGGTTTAAGTTTTGACACTTTGCAATTTGGTCCCTCTACTCTCAAAATGGGTAATTTTAAGTGTAAATCCTTCACAAGTTTAACAAAGTGCCCTATTTACGAAATAATGCAAGCTAGGCAAATTACAATTTGATAAAAATAGAAATTTGGTAAGTAACAATTCGAATAAACAATTAAGCATAAAATTGTATGTAAAAATTTAATGACTTTCTAGTTGGTACATTGATCGAGACGGCGTCCAAGTCCTTCCACTGCAAAATAATTCAACTTATCATCAATAATAATTGTCAAATAAATTATTCATCATAAAAATTAGGTGGTATTCAAGAAAGCACTCAAAACGAAAAGTGGTATTACAGGAAGTGACTATGCACACACACACACCGATCAAACATGAGATAAGCTCAACTTCTTTTTGTAGTATTATTTTGAAATCACAATTGTGAATTAATCACGCAATTTTACACTCAAGTAAGAATTTACAAGTTATCTAACATTGTTGATCATTCATTCAATTACTTTTTGTGTTAGTAGATATTCTTGCTCGAGACGAGCAAGAGTTTAAGTTTGGGGGTATTTGTTAAGTACATTTTTATACACTTTTTGTACCTTTAAATTAGCATATTTTGGAACATCTTGAGCAAATATCTACTAATTTATGCATATTTTGTATTTAAATAGGTAAATATCAAAGTTTGAGGCCAAAAACCACAAAAGAAGTGCAAATTACGCTGAAATTGGAAGTTTGGGGACCATTTTGTCACCTCCGAGAAGTTTTGGATAAGCCACGCAACTAACCAAGGGACCAAATTGAAAGATTTCAAAAGTTGAAGGGCCAAAAGTGCAATTTTAGAAGGACATATCTGAAAGAAATCTGAAAATTTGGGGACTAAATTGCTCGAGATTAAAAGATGGAGGACTTGATGGCAATTACGGAAGACTTAGCTGCAAAACCATCCCTTAGCTGAGCCACGCGATCGATTGGCTCGAACCAAGTCGCGAACGCGACTTAGATCTCAAAACAGACAAGCGATCGCGTGGCTCGAACCAAGTCGCGAACGCGACTTAGACCTCAAAACAGACCCGAGGCTAAGCTGGATTCAAAATTTAAACCGCGCGACAAAAAAAAATAATAATATTTTCCGAGCCGGACCCGGTCAACCCGGCCGACCCGGTTCGGCCCAGAAGCTGATTTTCGCGGATCTTTGCCTTTTTTTAGGGTTTTGGATGCTTTTGGGGTATTATAAATAGAAAAAAATCAGATTTTTAGGGCACCCCATGTAAGTTCTTGCCTCTTTAACTTTTCTTTGTAATTTTCATCTTGATTTTCATATTTTTAATGCAATGTTAAGTTAATATTTTGATGTTTAGTAAAGTTATTGTACATTTAAGTTGCTTATTATTGTTGGGCCTTTGATTATTGTTATTTATTTCATATTTCCATCAAGCAAGGTCATTTATTTCTTATGCATTTAATGCTTTGTATTTGAGTTGTTGAAGATATTAATGGTTGATGAAGAAACTTGATTCAAAGTGAAGGATTCTTGGGTTTTCACTCAAGAACTTTATAAAAAGGGGGAGTTTTCTTTATTCTCTTGTTTTTAATCTTTATGTTGAGTATTATTCCTATGTTTATGTTAGTTGTTAAATGTTGTTGTTAGTTTATTATGGGTTAATATTATTGTGTTGAAATTGTTGACTAGTTTATTTCTTATTAAGTATTTTAGGTTGTTCGTGGATGTTGAACATTTATGTTTATGTTTTTGTGATTATGAATGTTGTTTTAGGTTTTTGTAACTTTTAAATGTGCATTACTATTTTAAGTTGTAATTGAAATTTATTACACAAGTTAGGTAATGTTAAAAATTTCTCATGTACTTTGGTTGATTAATTAACTACCACTAATTGACTTTTGAAAAGAAGAAATTAGTATAGTTATGAAAACTAAATTCACTTTGTTTTATGTTATGTAACTTAGTTTAATTATTAAGTTTATATTTTCATCAAAGTATTTAGATTAATTAGTTTTATTCTAAGTTTCATGTTGTTATCTATTTGTTTTAGTTAACTAGTTTACATATTGTCATGTTTCTTATTTGTGTCACTTAGTTAGTAATTCACCACCAAACCATATTTTTATGTTACTTGACTTTTCTTTTAAAATGAAATCAATAACTTTAGTTACAAATCAATCAATCCTCGTGGGTACGATAACCCGGACTTTTCTAGTCCACTTTACTACTTGAACGCGAACTATGCACTTGCGGTATACGATTTTAGCGAACATATATCCGGAAACTCAGTATGATAATGTTGAAGAAATTCTCATCCAAAATCCAGAATTACAAACTCAACAATCTCAACAAACAATACCATTAAGGAGATCCACTCGAGAAAAGAAAAATGCTATTTCAGATGACGATATAGTATTTCTGCAAGAACATGAGGAAAATAATGGAATGATGGAAGATGATCCAATCAATTTTCATCAGCCCATGAAGGGTTCTAACTTCAAAAATGGATCGATGCCATGAATGAAGAGTATAAGTCTATGCAAGACAATAAAGTTTGGGATCTTGTCCCATTACCAGAAGGTGCAAAACTCATTGGTTGTAAATGAATTTTTAAAACCAAAAGGGATTCGAAAGGTAATGTGGAAAGATATAAGGCTCGTCTTGTAGCTAAATGCTTTACACAAAAGGAAGATATTGACTTCAAAGAGACTTTCTCTCCGGTTTCAACGAAAGACTCTTTCAGGACATTCATGGCACTTGTTGCACATTTTGACCTTGAGTTACATCAGATGGATGTAAAGACGGCGTTTCTCAATGGAGACATTGATGAGACGATCTATATGGTGCAACCAGAAAACTTCATGTCAAGAGACTTGAAGAATATGGTTTGCAAATTAAATAAATCTATCTATGGACTCAAGCAAGCTTCCCGTCAGTGGTACTACAAATTTCATCAAGTGATCATCTCGTTTGGTTTTGAGATAAATGTTGTTGATGATTGTGTGTATTACAAGTTCAGTGGGAGTAAACATATTTTCCTGGTTTTGTATGTCGATGACATACTACTTGCCACTAATGATATAGGCATGTTGCACGAAACCAAGAGCTTTTTGTCAAAGAATTTTGAGATGAAAGAACTTGGGGACGCCTCTTTCGTATTAGGAATTCAGATACACTGGAACCGCTCTCGGGGTATTCTTGGATTATCACAAAAGAGCTATATCGATAAAGTTCTTATAAGGTTTGGCATGCAGGATAGTAAACCAGGGGACACCCCTGTTGCTAAGGGAAACAAATTTAGTCTCAATCAGTGCTCGAAAAATAATCTTGAAGTTAAGGAAATGCAAAAGATTCCCTATGCATCAGCTGTTGGGAGTCTGATGTATGCTCAAGTTTGTACATGTCCAGACATAGCATTCATTGTTGGAATGCTAGGTAGATATTTAAGTAACCCTGGGATAGATCATTGAAAAGCAAGAAAGAGGGTTATGAGGTACTTGAAGAGAACAAGAGATTGCATGCTTACATACAGCAGATCGGATCAGTTAGAGATCATAGGATACTCCGATTCTGATTTTCCGGGATGCCAAGATAGTAGAAGATCCACATCAGGCTACATATACCTGCTAGCTAGAGGAGCCATTTCCTGGAGGAGTGCTAAGCAGACACTCGTAGCTTCTTCCACTATGAGGCATCTAATCAGGGATATGGCTGCGAAATTTTGTCACCGGGCTGCGCATTCTGAATGGAATTGAAAGACCATTAAAGTTATATTGTGACAATAGCTCTGCAGTGCTATATTCCAATAACAACAGGAGTTCAACTAAGTCAAAACACATTGACATTAAGTTCCTGGTTGTGAAGGAAAGGGTACATAGTAGACAGATTTCCATAGAGCATATTGAGACAAACTCCATGATTGCGGATCCGCTTACTAATGGATTAGCACCCAATGTCTTTCACGAGCACACTGCTCGTATGAGTGTAATATTTCTTGAGGATATCATGATTTAGTGGGAGTTTGTATTTTGGTTGATTTATGTTTTGGTTTTGGACACATTTGTGTATTTGGATAATTTTCTGTACAGAAATAAAGTATTCAGTTCATTCTACTTTGTTACATTATGTTTGGTATTGATCTCACCTAAGGAATAAAGTCAGACCAATTGAAAATAGGCATGTTTGGATCACATAACATGTAATTTTCATACTACACTCTCATGATTGATCTATGTCATTTGGTTGTATTGGTATACGTGACCATTGATGGATTTAGTTACGACTAGTGTAACGAAAGTCGCTTTGATCCTATATTGATATGATTGATGGACGAGATTGTTTGGAGATACCCTTAATAATGATAGCAAATTTTTGAGTTCATAAGGGTGTACACATTTGTAAAGATACATGTATGGCCTAGTGGGAGATTGTTGGATAAAATTCAATAATGTGGGGCCAAACACGTATAAAACAAAATGTGTGGTGCTTTCTTAAGGATTTAGTCAATAAAGTGATCCACTAAAGATTATTCAGGACAAATGGGTATTAAGTGTCGTGAGATTAAAGTGTAGAGACGGATTCAATGTTTTAAATTGATGAGGGGCCAATTTAATAACATTGAAACACGATAGCTGCCCTACAGCTATTTATATAGGTCATGGTCCCCAATTGAGCGTGACTTTTCATAATTCTCTGCATCCCCATCAACAAAGAAGAAAAATAAGGAGAAAACCACGAATCAGTTGGAAGGCCATAACCCCGTTCGATCAAACACAATAATGGATTTAGGTACGCTTCCACTTCAGTTTCGATCTTGATAATTACAGCATGATGTTTATGGATTTTAGATGAACAATCATATATATTAAATTTAATTTCTACACTCTCTTCCACCGGGTTTTTGTGTATCTCCTAAATAACTCCCAATTCAACCTCAATTAAAACTCCCAAGAGTCCAATTTGAATTGATTTTGAAAGCCTAATTAAATTTGGATAGATTTTATTCTTGATCCTCAATTTTTCCAAATAATTAAAGTTGGTCCTTGACTTCGTTTTATCTCTAACTGCATCCAAAATTGAGTTTTTGCTCTAATTTCTCATTTTTCTTGATTTTTGAGATAAAACTTAAAATAATGACAAATAATAACAATTAAGTAGAATTTATCCAAGAAAAACAAAATAATATCCTAATTTTAACATATAAATAGATTTTATCCAAGAAAAATAAAATAATATCCTAATTTTAACATATAAATAAGTGTATAAAATACACTTATCAAGCATACTCACCCGTTGAGCATCCACAGAAATTGTGATTATCACTCTAAATCCACTATATCAGAGCCAACATAGTACAATAAAGAAGTTAATCCCTTAAGATGTTAACCTATGCCCTCAGACCTAAGAATGAACCCTTGATTTCTCACTAAACAATTTACACCAAGTAACTAAGAGTTATTTTCCATCAAGAACAGAACCTAACATCTAAAACTGGTCGAATTTCACCAAGAAACTATACAAAAAGATGGATTTATAGAAAAGTCCAAAAAGGTTAACAGAGAGAGAAAATCAAAGAAGCGTACAGAGAAAGTCCTAGAAGAAGTGATCAGAAGTGACATTTCAACGCCTTTTTAAATCACAGAAGCATTAATCTAAGATCAACAACCACCAGCGACTCACATATTACAATTGAGTGCAATACAATACAATTGAATAGAACTTAGAAAGACATTCAAATGGGTGGAGAAGTAGAAGTTTTTACAAGGTAAGAATTTGGACGCATAAGAAAAGAATAATGATATGTATGCAACATCACCCATAACATGTACATTTCAAAATTTCCTGCACTACTTTTCAACTAATTTTAGAGAAAGAAAACAAAGTAAAAATGGGAGATGAGAAGTTTTTCCAAGTGAATGTGTAATACAGTAATACCTCGACTAAGAATACTTAAAAGAAATTATAGGTATTACTCATATTAACAAGGTGTATCTTTTTTTAGTCATCGTTAGAAACTCCACAGTTAAACGTGCTTGATTTGGAACAATTCTGGGATGGGTGACCTCCTGGAGCGTGCGAGTGAGGACAAAGTATGTTGAAAATACTCGTGTTGATAAAGTGGGTACAGTACGCTGTTATCTAACGGTCGGGACAGTTTGTTAAGTGGGACCCGGGTCGTTACAAATGGTATTGAGCTGGTCGCAAGTCGAAAATCGGGAACTAAGTGCTACGCCATAGGGCGGGAGCCACATCTAGAATCCCAACGCCTAGCAACAGATCCTCAAATGGGTTAAGCGCGACGAAGACTTCGCGAGTCTAACATGGGTGATTGTAATACCCCGACTAAGAAAGTTTAAAACAAATGATAGATACTACACATACCAACAAAGTGCACCTTCTTTTCCGGAAGTTTATCGTTAGAAATAGGGGTGGACATTAACCCCCCCCCCTCCAAAACCGCCAAACCTGCCCAAACCAGCCCAACCGATCGATTTTGGTTGATTTTTGATGAAAATTGGGTTGGGTTTTACAAAAAAAAAAATTATTCGGGTTGGGTTGGGTTTTAAGTTGGGTGAAAAACCCGACCCAACCCAATAAATTTTTTAAAGATATAGGACTATTTAAATGGGTAAGTACATAACTACAACACTTTAAATTTCACTTTTCAAAACTAACAAACTTAACATTTTTTTTTTCAAAAATCAGGTGTTTCATAATTAAAAATAAATATAATATTACATATAATATAAATATAAATATAATTACTATTATATATTATATTAAAACTAATACAATATTAAATAAAAAACTCAAATTTTGATGTCACAACCTCCCTCATCTCCGTCCCTTCCTCGCCCACCACCCGACCCACCCGACCCGACCCACCTACCCTACCCCAAATTTTTTTTTCTGCTCGATATTTTTCTACCCTTCCCCATCCCACCCCACCCCACCTCACCTCACATCAAAGTGATAAATTGATCTCGTCAAAGCCACACCCCCTCAGCCCAAAATTATTTAACCTATCCCACCCACCTACCCTACCCCAAAATTTCTTTTTTATTTTTATTTTTTTCTTCTCGATGTTTTCCTACCCTTCCCCATCCCACTCAACCCCACCCCACCTCATCGCAAAGTAACAAATTAATCTCGCCAAAGCCACACCCCCTCACCCCAAAATTATTTAAACCACCCCACCCAACCCACCCCCACCCCCACCCCATCCCATCCCACCCAACCCACCCCACTCGACCCTACCCTACCCCAGCTCATCACAACGCGACAAATTCATCTCACCCCAGCCACAGACCTTGAACCACCCCAGCCCGCCACCCCACCCCACCCCAACCCACCCCCAAAATGATTTTTCTTCTTTGTTCACACTTTGCCCCAACCACCCAATCCCGCCCACCCCGACCTCACCCCACCCCTCCCAAAAATGATTAATTATAATTAATTAAGGTTTTTAAAGTACACATTTTCGAAATTAAAAAAATGTTTTATTTCAAAAATCAGGTCTTAATTAATTATATATTTTACTGTTTATGATCACAAGTCACAATTTTTAAGTTCATATCTTATTATAGTCACAAATCAGATCATAAGTTTATGGTCACAGTCACAATTTTTTATGTCACAATTTATTTTTCAGTCACAAATTTCGAATTTCGTAGGTCACGATTTTTTTCCGGTCGCAAATCTAGAGTCAATTGGTCACAAATCACAAATTTCATTAGTCACAATTTTTCTCGAATACAAATCAAGATTTTTGAGGCCACAATTTTCACAAATCGTTAGTTTTCTTGGTCACATATCATAAATTTTGTAGGTCACAATTGATAAAATTATTTGGATGACTTTTAGGGTCACAACTTATTATGGACACAAGTCACAAGTCACAAATCAGATCATAAGTTTATGGTCACAGTCACAATTTTTTAGGTCACAATTTATTTCTCGATCACAAATTTCTAATTTCGTAGGTCACGAATTTTTTCAATCGCAAATCTAGAGTCAATTGATCACAATCACAAATTTCATTGATCACAATTTTTTATCGAATACAAATCAAGATTTTTTAGGTAACAATTTTCACAAATCACTAATTTTTTTGGTCACATATCATAAATTTTGTAGGTCACAATTTATAAATTTTTTTGGATGACTTTTAAGGTCACAGCTTATTATGGTCACAAGTCACAATTTTTATGTCACAAGTAACAAATGTGGCCACAATCTATTTATTGGTCACAAACCACAAATTTATAAGTCACAAATTATGATCATAATAATTAATTGGTCACAACTTTTTTTTGGGTCACAAATATCAAAATATTAGGTCACACTAATTCAATTAAAGGTCACAAACTATCAAATTAATTGGTCACGACTTATTTTAAGGTCACAAATATCAAAATATTATGTCACAATCAAATCAGATTTTTAGGTCACATATGCTATTTGCTAGTCACAAATTGCGCATTTTGGTCACACACCATCAGCATCACCACCGCCCGCAAACACCGCCTCCGCCAATCACCAACACTGCCTCTGCCCCCGCCCCCGCCCCCAAGCACCACCACCACTTCACCACAATTGTTTCATCCCTCGCACTGCCACCGCCAGTCCACACTCGTTGCTACAACAATCATAGCCACAATACACACAACCTGATCTGATTTGTGACATGTGACCTAAAAAATTGTGACTTGTGACCATAATAACCTGTGAACTTAAAAATTGTGACTTGTGATCATAAACAGTAAAATATATAATTAATTATGACCTGATTTTTGAAATAAAACATTAAGTTTCTTAATTTTGAAAATGCGTACTTTAAAAACCTTAATTAATTATAATTAATCTTTTTTGGGTGGGGTGTGAAAAAGTGGGAAAAAATCATTTTTTGGATGAGGTTGGGTGGGGTGGGATGGGGTGGGGTGAGGTTGGGGTGGGTGGGATTGGGTGGTTGGGGCAAAATGTGAACAAATAGAAGAAAAATCATTTTGGGTTGGGTTGGGTTGGGGTGGGTCGGGGTCTGTGGCTGGGGTTAGTGAATTTGTCGCGTTGTGATGAGGTGGAGTAGAGTCGAGTGGGGTTGGGTTGGGGTGGGGAATTGTAGGAAAACATCGAGAGAGAGAGAAAAAAAACTTATTTTTGGGGTAAGGTAGGGTAGGATAGGGTGGGGGTGGTGGGTGAGTTAAATAATTTTGGGGTGGGCAGGGTGGGGTCAGGGGGTTGTGGCTCTGGCGAGATCAATTTGTCACTTTGCGATGAAGTGGTGTAGGGTGGGATTGGGTGGGGTGGGGGTGGAAAACATCGAGCGAAAAATAAATTATTTTTGGGGTTTGGTAGGGTAGGGTAGGGTAGGATGTGGTGGGTCGGGTGGGGTAAGGTGGAAGGGTAGGAAAAACATCGAGCGAAAAAAAAAAAATTATTTTGGGGGTGGGTTGGGGTGAGGTCAGGTGGTGGGCGGGGGAAGCGGCGGGGATGTGGGAGGTTGTGACCTCAAGATTTGAATTTTGATTTAATATTATATTAGTTTTAATATAATATATAATAGATAATTATGTTTATATTATATATAATATTATATGTTAAATAGGTAAGTATGACCTGATTTTTGAAATATTAAACATATCATCTTAAAAATGAATTGTGATCTTTAAAAATATGACTACGTGTAATTTCCTCTATTTAAATTTCAAGAATCTCGAGCTCATTTTTAATTTGGATGAAACTCAATTATGGTTTAAACATATTTTAATTTTATTAGCAAGTATTCAATTTATTATATTTGAACTTATTGTATTGTACACAATTTATTTGAGTTAATAGTTGATTTATGGGCATATTTTTTAATTTTCTATGATTTTTAGCTAATTGGATCAAAGTCCAAACCACCAAACATAACCCAACCCGACTGAAACTTGATTGGCTTGTGTTGAATTAAGTTTGAACTCATGTTTGGGTTGAGTTGAGTTGGTTTTTTTATCAACCCAACCATAGTGGGTTGAGTTGAGTTGGTTTTTTATCAACCCAACCATAGTGGGTTGAGTTCGGGTTGGGCAAAAAATCGACCGAACCCAACCCACCTCTAATTAGAAACTCTACAGTTTAAGCGTGCTTGACTTGAAGCAATTTTGGGATGGGTGACCTCCTGGAAAGTTTTCTCGAGGAGCGTGCGAGTGAGGACAAAGTATGCTAAAAAGACTCGAGTGGTACAGTGAGGACAGTACATCGTCATCTAATGATCGGGACAACCCGTTAAGTGAGACTCGGGTCGTTACAGAATGAATTTGGACGAATCGAGAAAGAGCAATGACATTTTTTTAATTTTTTTGTTAACTCAGGTATCCCAACTTAGCCATGCTTAATCCTGGACCACCAGCCACCGGGCCCTCAGTAATTGGTGAATGTAAATCGCGGGTTATATTCAAGTTGACCAGGGTTCGAGTACCCCTTATATTCCTGGCCCCAAGAGAGCATTCCTCCATGATTATTACATCACCAAGCTGCTCCAATCAATATTGGTTATTACATCACTCAGCTATTCCTACCAGGAATCGAACTCTCCACACTGAGATTGCAAGCCCAGCAATGTCCTTCCTTTGCCAACTTGACTGTGCCCGGGGGCAAGAGCAATGACATTTAATGTCACTAGTTTATGCGATAGGGTTGTATACGGAAAGAGTAATATTATGTAACACGATCCATTTACACGTTTGGCTACGATACTTTTTCAAGAAAAACTATAGAGAGAAGAAAGGTCAAAGTTTTTTAGAGAGAGAAAAAGAAAAAGTGAAAAACAAAAATAATTTTCGTTAGAGATATTATTTGGAGAATGTATATTTAAAAGAATAAAAAATAAAAGACATGAGAAAACGAAAATAATTTTCTTTAAAGAATGTGAACTTGACAATAAAGGTAGAGAGAAGGGATTTTCCAAAAAAAAAAAAAAAACATTCACTTGTACACTGATATACAATATTAAATTTAAAATTTAAATATTATAGAGAGAGAAACACGCCTGTGTTTGGTAACGATACTTTTTCTAGTTTATAAATCACACAATTTTTTAAATCACTTTTTAACCACACTCTTTTCTCTCTCCAATTTTCAATAACTACTTTTTACCTCAATATTATAAATAAACCAGTTTATAAATCAAACATTGTTATCAAACGGAGGCAATGTTACCAGAAAATGTTCTGTTAGAGAGAGAAACATTAAATTCTATAGAGAGAAAGGTAAATAGTCTAGAGAGAGAAAGGCATTAATAATAATTTGTTATTATAAAATTATATATATCTGTATAGTTCATTGTCACGCGTTACACGGACATAGTATACATTTGGGAAAGGACTCGCAAAAAATCGGCAAAAGAAAGGTTCCAAAATTAAGATCCAAACAACACCTTACGCGTCAAAGCCAAACACTCACCAAAAGTACATCTGGTAAGTTTACAAGAAAATTATAAAGATTATTACCTATTGAAACCCGGATACTTTTCTCATCCCTACTAATTATCACACAAAATTTATGTTAATAAATATATACAATTAAAGGGTTAAATTTTTAATTACAATTTTGGCACATGGACGTGGTAGGTTTCACAGATTTCTACAGAAAATTCTTGGTTGCCCATAGTTTTAATAATATGTAGCTTGGTTTTCAGGCTAGGGTTTTCATTCTATAATTTAATATAGTATATATTATTATTATTATTATTATTATTATTATTATTATTTTCAAATCATAAGTTCTAATAATTATGAACCCTTATCTGAAATCTGAATGATTATGAATACAATCAGGGTTGTGATTGAATTGGAATTTTTGGTTTTGATCCTGGACCAAATTCTTAGTTCCCCAATTTTTAGAATTTTGTTCCTAATTTTGTCTAGAGATAGCTTCCAAGTAGATCATGGTGTTTGGCCATTTGTCAGGTTTGCTGTAAACAAAAAGTGAATTGGTTGGTAGCATCTCTCACATCTAGGTTTGAATTTGGGTTAGATCTATAAATTTGATTATGCTTTCTTGCTTGCTTGCTTTATAGCTTTTACTTTTAGGTGATGTACATGTTTATGCCAACAATTTTACTGTTTATCTATTTGATTTTTTTTTTGGTAAATCTGGGTGTAGGGATTGGAGTCTGAGCAAATTTTAGTCAAAGGAGTTATATCTTTGGGATCAGAATATGTAAGTCTCATGTCTTCTACGTTTATTAGCATCTAAATGCTTATCATCTACCTGAGTCCGTAGTATTTGTTTTTGGTTGCCATGATCAAGTGTACCGGCTCTTCCGTAACCAACCCATGGATCTTGTTTATGTTTTTTCCTTATCAGTGAAAGGCCACCTTACATCTTGCTATATTGGGGAAATGTACCTTTTGTAGTTGAATTAATATCTTCATGTTCAACAGTTTGTGAAGTGTTTGAGGAACTTGGATAGAGAACTTGTTGTGTTTGCATGTGTGTGAGAAATGTGTGACTTTTGTCATTTTAAATTAAGTTATTGACTGAAGAAATAAAATAAATAAAACTAGTTTGGTTATCTGTTCTTCATGCATTTATGATCTGATAAATGAAATTGTTGTATTTACCGATTTCAAAAATTGACTTTGAACAACTGAGACATTGCATCACCTTGTTTCAGAAAGGGAAAATGATGATTTTCTTTTCATTTTTACACTCCACCGTTTCTTCCTTTATTTCCACCTATATCAAATCACCCTGGGGGAGGAGGTGGAACCAAGGAAAACATTGATGGAAATATCTCCTTGAAAAGGTCATATTATATTTTCATAGTTATTCTTAATTATGGAAGATCATTTCCATCTTATCCAGATTTGTGATGAAACAAGTGGAAAATTAACATTGTGCTCATTGCCTTCTGCTGATGTTATGGGGGTATTGGTTGGGTTGGAGGGATCTGCTGTGGTAGTTTAGGGAGAAACATCATTGTTGGTTAGTTATTATAGAAGAATATGTTGTTAAATTGGAGGATTTGGCACGAAAAATATCTTAACATGCCTACTTTTTTCATGTTTATGTAGCTTGCAAAAAACTACATTATTATTTTGTAGTCATTTGTCATGTCTAAATTCCTGCCTTTACGAGCAGATCCCTGTGGAGGATTTGACACGAAAAATATCTTAACATGCCTATTTTTTCATATTTTGTAGCTTGCAAAAAACGACGACTTTTTATTATTTTGAAATCAGATTTGTCATGTCTAAATTTCTGCCTTTACGAGCAGATCCCTTTCAAAGCATTCACATGTGAGATTTATATTCATTAATTAGTAAGAAAAGAATATTCATCTTGGACTAATTGAATGATATTGCACTCTCTAGTTTAAGCGTTTTTGTCTTTTGTTTCTTTTGCTTACTATGCAAGTAAAGTTTCTTGTGGACATTGGAGAAGCATCTGATATTGAATAATTATTCTGGGAGACTTTTCTAGTTCAAGTGTTTTTTTTTTGGACTCAACATCACATTCTAGCAGCCAGCCCATGCTTAATGCTTCTGTAATTCCAGATTGTTATCAACATAGGATAAACTTCTAGGTAATAATTTTTCATTAGTAACTAAAGAAATAATGTCATCTATTTTACCCCTTTCCCTTCAAGTACTATGAAGAACAGTTTATTTCTTTAATCAGTTCAATTTGTGACTACTTCAATTTCTCAGCGGTGATGGGGACAGAACTTGCTGGACCTCGGGTCAAAGAAGAGAAAATGGAAATTCCATCAATTCCACCTGGTTTCGAGTCACTTGTTCCGTTCACTTTGAAAAGGGTGGATGACGATAAAGGTTGTTCCTCAGCATCAGATAGTGTTTCTGAATCGCAAGCCAGCCAGTTAAAAACAGAGTTCACGTGTAAATATGACTCAAGTATTATGAAGATCCTCAGGCGTAGATCTTCCATAAACCACAGCCACTTTAGTAACAGCTCGAGTGGTGATTCTGATTCTGAGCAGGTTATTCAAGTTTTGGTGTTATACTATATGTCAAAGTTTCACTTTCCGTGCATCTGTAATCTGAATTTTAATAGTTTCTTATATATGTCCACATGTGCAGACCATGCCTACAAGGCTTCAGCTTTCGAAAGGGGTTATTCGTGGATGTGAAGAGTGTAACAACTGCCAAAAGGTCAATCTTTCAAAACTAATCTTATTTCGTTTTAATACATTGATCTGCATTCAACAGAAAATATTTTGATCCACTTGTTTGGCAAAGCTTAAAATTTAATTTAAGCTGGTCATACATAATTTTTATCACACATTTCGAAGACCACAACTTACTACCTATTTATTATTAACACATTTTGCAGGACTTAGAACTTACAAGTACTTAAAAGCACTTGAAGCGCATGATGTTTTTGTAACCTGGCCCAAAAATATAAATGTATACACATTATAGATGCATGTATAACTATGTGAACTTGTATATGTGACCAAATATCTTTCTGACGGTGACTTACAATTACCAAGTTCATGTGTAATCAAGTTTACAACATAGCTTAGACTGTGAAATGCTAAACCCAAGTTTTGCAAACAACTGTGCTTTCCTTGCGTTCATTAGTTTATTGCAAGCTAGTAATTGCTCCAATTGTAAAGCAGTTGAAATAATTGGAACAGATACAGTGTTTGATACATTCATGAATTTGGAGCAGGTAACTGCAAAATGGCGTCCAGAAGAAGCTCGCAGGCCCGATCTTGTGGAGGCTCCTGTGTTTTATCCAACAGAAGAGGTCCTTACTGATCTTGGCGTGCATTTTAATCTACTTCACTGTTATTGTACCTTAAATTCTTCTCTTTTTTTTACTCTAATATCTGACTTGGAGCTCGGATTATTTTTTAGATCTAAAATGATCGTAATGATGAATTATCTTAATGAATGCTTTTCTACCAGGAGTTTGAAGATACTTTAAAATATATTGCAAGTATACGCTCTAAAGCAGAAATTTATGGGATCTGCCGCATAGTACCTCCTCCCTCATGGAAACCTCCTTGTCCTCTGAAGGAAAAAAATATATGGGAGGGGTCTAAGTTTACTACTCGTATCCAGAGGATTGACAAACTTCAAAATCGGGATATAGTGAGAAAGATATTGCAACTCGATCAACATAAGAGGAGGAAAAGAAGAAGATGCATGAAAAATGAAGTTGATCGTGGGAATGCAAATGAGTATATCAAGATTTCTGGTGATGTTGGACTATATGAGTCTGAAAGGTTTGGCTTTGAACCTGGTCCCGATTTTACACTGGATACATTTCAAAAGTATGCTGATGATTTCAAGACCCAGTACTTCAAGAGAAACAATAGTAGTTCAAATTCAGTAGGTAACAATACTATGCTCGAGGAGCAGTGGCATCCCTCGATAGAGAATATTGAGGGTGAATATTGGCGGATGGTAGAGAAACCAACAGAAGAAATTGAGGTAATTTTAGAATGTCCATCTTGAAAGATTTTACGTATTAAACTACTATGTCATTTGAAATTTTTCCCTGTTATGTGATATAATTTAATCATATTGTGCTCCTCTTTTAGGTGCTTTATGGGGCTGATTTGGAAACAGGAGTATTTGGAAGTGGGTTTCCTAAAAATTCTCATCAAGATGGTTCTGCTTCTAATATGAAGTATATCAACTCGGGATGGAACTTGAATAACTTCCCTAGGCTTCCTGGTTCTGTTCTTTCATATGAAAGCAGCGATATATCAGGTGTTCTGGTCCCTTGGCTGTATATAGGAATGTGCTTTTCTTCATTTTGTTGGGTAAGGAAAAAGATTTCCTCTGTATTAGTTAAATGATGTATGTCGTATTTTTCCTAGGCATCTGTACTCTGTACTTATAATGCTCCTAATCTATTCCTATTTCCTCGTGGCAAAATTGATTCATGATGATTTTTCAAGTGTCTTCACATGATCACATATTCATAGTGGTGTGTTCAAATTACTACTTTTGATTGAAAATGTTTGTGCAAATTAGGGATGAAGTTATTTCCTGTTCAGATAGATAATTATTCATGATGTCTTTAATACTAATTGCGTTTTCTTCAAAGATGAAAAGTTGCGAAAAAAGATTTATGCCTAAGGCTCTGTTTGGCAAAACTATTGCAATTATAAATAGATTTATTTATGTTTTTGAGGTAAAATATGTGGTTAAAAAGTGGAGAGAGAAAATGTGTGTAGACTGTAGTTAAAAAGTAGCTTGGGAAATTGTGTTGCTTATAAATTGATTTATAAATCGTAATGATTACGTTAAAGAACGGAGGCTAAAAAAGATGAGCATTTTGCAATAATCAAACTTGAGAGCATATGACTTGTTTATAAATTACATGAAAGGAAGTGTTCGACATAGTAATCCTTTTCTTTATTACTATTATAAGGACGGTTAGTACTGGATCAATACAATTGCATTTATTTTTCTGTGTCAATTGATTATATTTCTAATTGCTAACAGCATGTTGAGGATCACCACTTATACTCATTAAATTACATGCACTGGGGAGCTCAAAAAATGTGGTATGGTGTTTCTGGATCAGACGCGTTGAAACTGGAGGCAGCAATGAGGAAACATTTGCCTGACCTCTTTGAAGAACAGCCAGACTTGCTTCATAAGCTGGTAATCATTTTTCTTTCTTTATATAGAGATGCTTTTTGAGAAAATAGCTATATAAAAATCTTTACTTTCTTTAGGAGCTTTATAGGATGCTAATAAGGACACTTGTTTCATTTCTACTACTGACTTTCAAGCCCTCCAACCTTTAGAAGTTCTTTTGGTTGTTGCGATATTTAAGAATTTGGGCAACACAAAAAGCAAGTTGGAGAAGGAAAATAGTGAGTACAAAGGAAAGCAATAAGTTAACAAATCTGTATATTATAGGTTCTAACTCAAAAAATACATAGTCATGCATTTGTAATTTCTGTGTGTGAACGTAATGTCCAATTATATCAGGTGTAAGGTTTGGGCAATAACATTTATAACAAGTATAAGCATGATTCGCTCAAATGATTTCTTTTCTTTCTTATTAATTAATTAAATAAATAAATAAATATTATTAAGATTTAGTGGCATTTTTTCAATTCTTCAAATGTCCTAATCTAGCATAAAGTAAATTTGCTAGAGTATTGTACATTTCAATTATCTGATCGTGACTGACTTGTTTAACTTCAACAAACTGTGATGATGACCAACTTGTTTGAGTTCCCTTAACTTTCCTTTGGACTGTTTTAGTGAGGAGAATAGAAGAGAGTGACTACGAAGATAATTCTTCTTTTTTGATGTCTAAACAAAGCTTGAGATAAGTAAAATGCCAAAAAAGGGGAATTTTGAATCTTGTCATTTTTGTTCTGCTTTTCTTACCATTCAACTTATTTAGATGCAATCCAAATTTTCTTCCTCAAATTCAGATATTATATGATAAACTCGCTGGTATTCAATTTACCTAGTCTATCTTCCGCTTGGACTCCAACCGATCAGCTATCTCATTATAGTAATCGACTCCTATTGTTCTGTTGGTTTAGTGTGGATGTTTGAAGTTCGCCCTCTTCCTGTACTCATTCCAAATTATTATCATGCTGCAGATTACTCAACTCTCCCCCTCTATCCTAAGATCTGAGGGAGTGCCAGTTTATCGGTGTGTTCAGAATCCTGGTGAGTTTGTTCTAACATTCCCTCGAGCATATCACGCCGGGTTCAATAGTGGTTTTAATTGTGCTGAAGCAGTTAATTTCGCTCCTGTTGATTGGTTACCCCATGGGCAAAATGCTATTGAGCTCTATTGTGAGCAAGGCAGAAAGACTTCCATTTCACATGATAAGCTATTGCTTGGTGCTGCTAGAGAAGCAATAAAAGCAAATTGGGAATATAATTTACTGAGGAAATATACTTCAAATAATTTAAGATGGAAGGATGTTTGTGGAAAGGATGGGATCCTATCAAAAGCACTCAAGGTAAGTGTTTATGCATCCTGCTGCTACAGATTTTTTGGTTCATATGCTACTATAATTGTCTAACTGAAGAGTTTCCGCATTCTATTTTGGCTAGACTCGTGTTGAGATGGAGCGGGTGCGGAGGGAATTCCTATGCAAATCCTCACAGGCACTGAAGATGGAGAACTCTTTTGATGCTTACAGTGAGAGAGAATGCAGCGTATGTCTATTTGATCTGCATCTGTCTGCTGCAGGTTGTCACCATTGTTCACCGGATAAATATGCTTGCTTGAACCATGCAAGACAGTTCTGTTCATGTTCCTGGAGTGCTAAATTCTTTCTTTTCCGCTATGACATCAATGAATTGAACCTACTGGTTGAAGCTTTAGAGGGGAAACTAAGTGCAGTATATCGATGGGCAAGGCTAGATCTTGGACTTGCCCTGAGTTCCTATTTATCAAAAGATAATACGCAAGTCCCAAACTCAATTGGTAAATTATCTCATAATCGTACCCTTGAAGGATTGGCTTCTCAAGAAATGAATTCACAGGCAGCCACAGGATTTTCAGAAGAGCAAACAGGCAAAGCAAATGCAGAAATTCTGAAAGTGAATATTTCTTCCTGGAATGTCAAGGACGCAAAACACTCACCATGCAAAGAAGAAATCTCTTCACAGTCTTCTCCCAAATATAAAACATCATTGCATCAGCTTTCTCAGCCACCACATTCTGGAAGCAAAGATATTATACTCTTAGGTGATGATGAAGGAGATGCACCCCCCTCTGAAACTTTAGATGCAAAGGGGAATTCTAAAAAAAATACTGGTCAGAAGCCATTTGGCCACGGTAATGTGGCAAGTTTGAGTAATTGTGTTAACGAACCAGCGGCAACTATCATTAATAGTGTGGCTGATATGAGCAGAAGAATGAAGCATGTTTCTAGTTCAGAGTATATAAAAGTTGAAAACCATGTAGAAGGTGAGATGTGTGGTAGGCCCAATCTACCGAGCACTCCATGTCATGGATCTTCTGCGACTGGTGCAGATATTAATAGAGGTGTTAAGAGCATTCCATTGAAAAAGGAGACTGCTGAGCGTAGTATGATAATTGTTTGTGGCTTGAAAGCACAACAGTTTGCTGATAAAAAGCCAAGTAATAAAGATAGTCTTAAAATGGAGTTGGATGCTAATTCGGGGTCAATGCACAATGTACAAAATTTATCATGTAACCCATCTGTCTCTCAGAATAATTTGGACAGGTGTTGTCGCCAGAAGGGACCTCGTATTGCAAAAGTTGTTAGAAGAATCAATTGCAATGTAGAAGCTCTGAACTTTGGAGCTGTGCATGCTGGAAAGTTATGGTGCGACACCCGTGCTATTTATACGAAGGGTATGATGCATTGTGTTTATCCATGGTGCTTCTGGCTCCTGTGCAAAATTGTATTGAATTCGATGGAATGTACTTGTTTGTTCTGTTCAATGCAGGATTTAGGAGTCGAGTCAGGTACATCAGTGCTCTAGATCCAACAATTATGTGCTACTACGTCTCAGAAATTCTGGAAGCTGGACGAGATGGACCCTTATTCATGGTAATTAGATCATTTATATTAATCAGAAATCTATCTTAAAATTTTTGGTCCTACAGATTTTTCTTTTGCATCAAGAAATTCAGACTTGTATAATTTGTGTTGCTTTCTTTTTCTCTTTCTTTTGCTAAGCCTTAGGAAGATCTATGAATGCCAAAGATTATGTTTCATCCTAGTACTTGAATTATTAATTTGATGTTCTGAACATGACTAATTCAATGCTGCTGCGGATATATTGCATTTTAGGTTTCTTTGGAGGATAATCCAAGTGAAGTATTTTTTCATGTCTCGGCTGCTAGATGCTGGGAATTAGTACGGGACAGGGTAAATCAAGAGATAACAAAGCAACACAAGTTAGGAAGAAAGAAGCTTCCTCCTTTACAGCCTCCCGGGAGTGTTGATGGCATGGAAATGTTTGGCTTTTCTTCACCAGCAATTTTGCAGGTAACGCCCTTTGAACTCTAGGTTTACTGTATATATATCTTCAGGGGGGGATTGGTTAACTTCAGACAATATATCCTCTAATTTCATGAAGCGCCAATTTTGTTTCCTTGTGCATTTCTCTGTGCATCTCTACTTTTTAGGATCAAATTAGCTTGTCAATCAAGAATTGGAATTCTGCGTCAGTGAGATTTTGGTCATGTATGCTTCGAAAAACTATGGATACATGAAACATGAGAAAATTTTCTAAATACGGCTTAAGTAGCGATAATCTAGTTTTAGTGGCAAGAAATGTGGATCCAAATAAACAAAAGTCAAAACTGAAAACCTCAAGTGACTTGGATGCTATTAAACCCTTGTTTGGTACCCAAAATTTAAAACCTCATTTTTTCAAAACTTATTTTCAACTACACATGCTATCAATAAAATATCTACACACAAACTTAAAAAAATTTCCTAATTTTTAACCACAAATTCTCCAAAAAATTACTATTACAACCACATTATTTGAAATAAAGGGTCTTAATCAGGGGCTAAATGTAAGTATTTTATGAAACCTACAGAAAATGTAAATATATATTTAACACTAATAATACATGCCCAGAAAATATTACTATAGTAAACTTGAAAAAGGGATTCAATAAATCTTTCTTCGTAAATTAAAGATCTGAAGTTCTGCTTGATTTGCTTTATCTACATAATATTTATAAGCACGTGCATACAAACACATTCACACGCACATGCAGATTTACATATGTCATAGCCTACCTAAGCACTAAAACCTTACGAAATAGGAGAGAGCGTCAAAGAAAACCACTTGTTCTGTTTATAAAAGAACAGGTTTTTCGTAACATAATTTAAACATTGAAAGGAAAAAAGGATGACAAATAAGGATATTTACGAGACACAGAATAAAAAACTGCTGTGGAAAAAATCTATAAAGAATTAAGGAAAAAGAAAAAAGTAATGCTACTTACACCGAGTGATGCTAAGCACTGGTATATGTGGCATTGAGGTCACTGTCACATTGTCCAATGAATTTGGAATGCATTTTCATTCAGTATCACTGCCACAGATTGGTGCTTAACATCACTAGGGTTAGATTAGTGCTAAACCCTTTATGGACTAATTTATGTTAGTCAAACAGCAAGTTTTCAACCCTGCTCCTTTGAGGCACATCCCGCGATTTACATCCTCTACAAATTCCTAGGATAGGAGCTCTATGGGCTTTTAAGGTTGGAGTTCAACCTTTTTACTTTATGATAAAAAATCTATGAGGAAAGCTTGAAATGATTTGGGTGGCTGAGAATCAGGTCAGAGAATTGCATGAGTAAGATTTCCTCCTGTTATGAATTCTCAGAATTTCATCTTATTCTTTCAGAATCAGTTACTGGGTTAATCATAGTGAATGGTAAAATGTGGAGTGTTATTTTATTTCTATCTATACATGCAAGTGACAAGATAAAGTTTGCCTCGGATTAACTAAATTGTCTCCTCTCGCACAATCTATATTTCCTTTCTACGCAGGTACTTCAGGGTATGGACAAAGATCGAGTTTGTACGGAATACTGGAAAGCACGGCCCTTGATACAGATTCCTCGACATTCTCAAACTTTAGACAGCTGTGGTAAGTACATTATCAAGTCTGAACCATCTAATGATCAAGAAATGTCTGAAAACCACCCATTACATACTGGGATTGATAGAATACTTAATGGCCTGTTCAAAAAGGCAAGTTCAGAAGAACTGGGTGAACTGTACAGTATTTTGAATAGCAAGTCAGACTAAGAATCAAAGTTTAGCGACCCAGTTGCTTGACGAGGAGATTCACAGGCCCCCTAGATAACTTTCTGGGCCTTGTGATAGAGTCTCGATTCTCCATTGATTTTTGGTGCGTTACATTTCTAGGTCACTCTCACACATACGTCTTGTTTAGATATATTATTCTCCTGGATTTTATTATGGCTTGTACAAGAAGAGCCGGTTTTGTTGTGTAGATATTCAGAGCAATTCTACATTCATTTACACAGATAATAACAAAAATGCAATTCTTTCTTCTTGTTAGGGATGACATAACGAACTGTGAAAATCGTGACCCGCGGAGCCCCGCCCCCATTAGGGGCAGAACCGCCCTGCATAAATGGATCCGTGGGGCGGATACGGGGCAAAAAAGCTCTGCCCTGATCTAAACGGGGCGAGAACAGTTTTCTCCTGCCCCGCCCCATTTCGCCCCGTTCCGATCTCCAGTTTAAAAAAAAAAATGAGATATGCTTGACTAATTAACAAATCAATGCCGTGTGGATATTAACGTATCCCTTACTATTTTTATTCTCAATCTTTATTATATTCTGCATTTCTTGCATTTTTAGTGAATGAAAAGACAAAATTGTTCATTCAATAGAATGATTTTGAATATAAAAATGAATTATGAAAGCATAAGGCAGACAAGAAAGATCAAAGAAAATAATTCACTCTTCTCTAGTGTAGTGTAATTTAATATATATCTCTTTAATCTGACATTGTTAGTTGCAGCAAGAAAAATTGCAATGTAGATGACTAATTACTTTCTTCAAGCAATTTTATTGATATCGTGTATAATGGCAACAACCAATTTTTTCACTAAGTAGGGATCCTTGTGTGTGTGTGTAGCTCGTGATTTGATTTTAATTCAAAATAGTTTAGTTTTATGAAATTCGTCCCGCCCAGCTAATATAAATTGTTCACTAAATTGGACGATTTGTCAATCCGTCCCGCCTTTAAGCGGGGCATTGGACGGATACGGGGCAAATTATCCTAGACGGGGCCAAGCGTGGAGCACGTCGACCCGACTCTTCTTGTTGACATCTCTACTTTTTGTTCGTGTATTTCATTACTATATTCAGGATGAATAACCCAGTCAAGTGCTTATTGAATACTAGGACTTGACTGCAAAATATCAACATCTGTTATTTAACGCGATCATTATAAATTATAAATCAATTCATGAGTGACGTAATTTTTTAAATCACTTTTAATCACATATTTTATATTTCTACTTTTAAATTACATATTTTACTTTAAAAATATAAATAAATCAAATTATAATTGCTACGGTCTACGATATTACCAAATAGAGCTCTCGAAAAATCAAACAAATCAAAGAGCAAAATGAACTCCATTTTTTGAATGCGATATTACATATGGAGTAAATGAAGCGTCAACCTATGTGAGACGGTTGACCAGTCCTCCAATGGCCTGCCTATCAAGGTGCCAGCATGTTCGGGAACGGATGGTTATTCGTACGATTCAGACACACAACGACAATTGTACTCCACACTCTCCAAATTACCAAAATGTCCGGGATTGATGAAGATTGTATTTGAAGGCCTCAAAGTCAAAACCATGTGGTACGTCCGTACGTGGAGAAAAATCACCACGCGTGTGGAGGAAAATCGTAAGTTACTCCAAAAAGGAGTTTTTTTATATTTTAAAATGCTATTCTTTTACACCTATAAGTTATAACTAATTTTACACTTGTATGATGTACAGACATATTTTATTGATAAAATATAATATAATTAATGACACTGAACAATGAGAAAAAATAAATAAAAGTAATAACAACGAGTGTCAATTTAAATAATAAGACAGAAGTTCCTACTTATAAATTACGTCAAATAGCTTTTTCAAAAAATGCAGTCATAGCCGATGAATCAACCTTTAGCTAGACCCGACTCTGATCTACCATCGAAACAGTTTCCTTGGTGACTTCATGAGCATGGATTGGTGGAGTAACCGCTATAATAGTATTAGTCCTCATCGAGTAATTACTATATTTTGCAAGAAGTATCATCACGTATACCCTCAAAGTTGGCATATGTGAGAATACTTGCCGAAACCACATAAAGGATGCATTCATCTCCTTCTGAACCATCGCCAAATTCCATTGTAAATCTTCATAAAACAAAAATTCCATTGTTTGCGAAGTATAATTTTGCATTATAAATACCATGGACCGATGGACGAAAAGGCTTCGTTCACAGAGTAATTCGCCGACTTTTCTGCTTCCCTGAATCTTGCTTATTATTTGTTGTTTAGGATATTTGAGTTCATATTAACCACTTATAAAAGAAAAAAGATCTTCGTGGAATATTTTAGGGTAAATTTTAGCCGCCACACGTGCAACCTCTACACTCTTTTGCAGTGCTATCCCCAAGTTTGTTTCTACTGTATTGGCATTTCAATCGTCAATATTTCATAACTTAGCAACCTCATCTATCCCTGACTCCGTCTAAGAGCTCAGTTAAAGCGTCCTGAAATGGCAATGATCCCCTAAAACTCGTATAAGATAATGTTCGTTCAGCAAGTGCACAGGTCGTACAAGTAATAAAGTGGACGTGAGTCCAAGTATTAATCTCATGAAAATTGTTGTAAATTATATTTTAGATTATTAACCTTAACCGGACGGGCAAATCTTTAAAATTGAGAATTTTGATTTTTAAACTAAATTAAAGATTAAACTAAAGAAAACAATGAAATTGATTTAACTAAACTTATGAAATAAACATGTTAGAATTGTGAATCCACTTTGTTCGATCATCCATATTTTGAATTAAACATTTAACGACAATTTATGGAAAATTGAAAATTCATGTTTCTTATGTTTTTAAAACTCTTTTTCGAACGGTGAATTAAAACTTTTTTCTATAAGGAATTTGACAATATTTCTATGACAAATCCTAACCTATAGAAAAATATTATCGATTTATGAACACTTTTTAGGATTACACAAAACATAGGGTGTATTTCTATTCCCTTTCGAACCTTGTGACAATTGATTCAAGTCCAGTAATTTCCTACTCTTTCGAACATATAAAATTATCACAAATATCAAATAATTATGCTTTCACAATTATATATGAGAATAAAAACACAATCGATTGCTGAAATTCATAAAAGCTTAAATTAAATATTAAATCAAAACATGAAATCCGGTAAACAAAGTATCATTACAATTCTAACAATTAATCTAGCCTAAAAATATGATTCATGAATAATTAATAAAATAATTGATAGATACCACCCGATTGAATAATTGGCTAAAGCGTGGAGCATAAAAAATTATGGAATTGTTGCCTCGGTTTACTCCCTGTTTCCCCCGTGTCTGTGCGTCTCCAAGTCTCTGTCCACGGCTCCCTCTCCTGTGTGTGATATGTGCCCTTTTTATTACTGCCGTCAATTCTTGTTCCAAAAGGAGTCCAAATCCAGTTCAATAATCAGTCCATTTAATTTGCTCCTGCCGAATAGAAATTGTCCAATTGGGGAAAAAATGGTAAATGCATATAAAATATAAACTATTTTAATAAATAAATACTATAATAATGTGAAATTCCATGTAATACTAAGACACCCATGAAATAAACCTAGAAATGCTGAATGCTTAACTTTCCTTAAATAACGATTTGTAACCAAAATCTATTAATTTCTGTTTGGGCAATTGAACAAATTATATGATATGGACCAGAATTAGCCCAAGTCACCAGTCATCTGTGCAGCCCAATTTCTATTTCCAGCTTGAGCCCAATTTCTGTAACCCGGTTTTGATCCATTTATTACCACCGCCTCATTTTATGCCGTTAGATCTATTCTGATTGATCCTGACCGTCCACTTGTGATGATAAGGAAGGAGACGTTCTGATGACTTTCATTATTCAGATCCAGACTCTTCTCTCTCATCTTAAAACCCTAATTTTCTCTCTGAAAGGCGACTCTTCATCGCCTCATGTGTTCTTCGTGATTTCTTTACACTTCTACCAGAAAAATACAGATTTAAGTTGTAATATCTTAGTGGTTGTGATTTAATACTGATTTATGTTGATCAGTATACTTTTTCATTGAGTTTGGCAGAGTTTTCTGTAACTCAGTTGTTTTCTTTGTGGTTCTTTGTACGAATATAGAGTTTTCAGGTAGTTTTGTATGTTTTTGGGGTTTGATTTCTGTTTTTGTAATTTTTACAGTTTCTGAATAAAGTTTCATTGTTTCTTCGTGGTTAATCCTTGTTCTTGTACTTTGTGGTTTGATTCTGAGCCTTAAATCCTTACAGTGGTATCAGAGCCTTAGGGTTCTTTGAAAAATCAGTGGATTTGACTCAGATCTGGTAGATCCAGAATTTTCTTTTTTCTGTTTAGGGTTTTCTGGAAACGGATCTTACTTCTTCAAACAATTTTAGGTTTTCTGAACCGTTTAAATTTTTTAAGAAATCTTTATTTTCTTAAGTCGATTTTACAAACCCTAACAGTATATCATTTTTTATTTCTGAAAATTTTGTTTAAAATCTTTCAGATTCAAAATTTCCTTCTAAAGATTTTTATATAAAATCTTTTAAAACTTCGCGGATTCTGTTCTTTTGAAACCATTTTTAAATTAGGGTTTCTGAAAATTTTGTGTATCTGGATCTTATTTTTGAGTCCATATTTCTGAGGATCTTGAGACACAGAATATTTTCTATAAAATATTCTGGTCACACATAGATCCTACATTGATTCTTGGTGGTTGATCTTTCGTGGTGGATACTGGTGATATTTCTTTGTGGATTAATTCTTTGTGGTGGACAATTGATATTGGTACTTTGTGGCCCTGAACTTCTGGGATTCTGACTCTTTGTGGAAGCTACTATAGCTTAATAAAAATCTGCAATCAGGTGATATTATTCAATTACTGCAATCTTATACTGTAAATTTGTCTTTCAAATTTCCTGTTCTCTCCCAAATCTCTCCGTTGAAGCCTATAACTAGGACCCCTAGCTTACATTTGTCCAGGATTTCATTGAGAATCCGGGAATCTGAGAGAGTGTGGGAATATCCAGTATAGGTTGAGGGATATACTGGAAGAACAGCTTTTATCAGTATACTGTTTTGTATATTTTCTTGATTGAGTAATTAGTTTGTTGAATTGTGATCACCTTGATTACTTTGTTTACCGAATACTGTGTTCTGAATATTAGTGAACTTTCTTGAATATAAATTATTAACTTCGTGTTATTATCTTACTTTGTGATTGTGACCTGCATTATTGTTTTCTGCCTAATTACTTGTTCTTTGAACTATTAAAGCTCAATAACTTGACATTTTTTCAAAATCTTGATCATTATTTCAATGGCTACTGTCAAGGTATATGTTGAAATATGGAATGGCAAAGGGGATTTCAACCTCTGGAGCAAAAAAATGCGAGCTTTACTACTTCAAATGAAATGTGCTAAGGCTATTGATAAATCCTGGCCCCTTGATACCCCTCAGGACAAACAACTTAAAATGGATGAAACTGCTTGGAGCACTTTATTTTTACACTTATCTGATAATGTCATTAGACAAGTAGGCAAGACTAAAACTACAATGGAATTGTGGGATAGGTTGGAAGAACTTTATGATACTCTGTCCTTGCCTGATAAGTGTTTTCTTTGGAAACAATATTTCTCTTTTAAATTTGATCCATCTAAGGATGTATAAGAGAACATGAGTATGTTTACTAAGATCACACAAAGTCTGTTAAATTGTGATGAAAAACTTACTGATGAACAAAAAATTGTTTGTTTACTGAATGCTATGGGGGATAAGTTTAAAGATTTGAGGAATGCTTTAGAGTATGGGGGGGCAGAAGTTGACCACTGAAATTGTTCACACATCCCTTAAGAATAAAGAGTTAGAATTTAAAAATAATCCTAAGGAAGCCTATAATGTGGTAGGTACCTCTAGGAAGAAGAACTCTCCTAGGCTGAATAAGGCTGGAACTAATTTCAATAAAAATTGGAATAATTCTAGCAACAGTAGGGATTGGAATAACAAACCTGTAAAGGAAAATTTTCAAAATAAGGGCAACTTCAATAGGACTAAAGACAGTAACTTTAGAAGTCAGTCTGGTTTCAGAAATCAAGATAATAATGCTAAAAATTATAATAATTTTAGAAACCAGAACAATTTTAGATCTCAGGATAATAATGCTGGTACTGCAAATATAGATAAACCACCTAGAATTTGCTTTTATTGTGGCCAACATGGACATCATATTAAATATTGTTTTAAAAGGAAAAATGAACAGGGTATCAGTAATCAGATTGAGGCTGCAGTGCAAGATAATAATAATAATTGGGTGGTTTATGTCACTATTGAGTCAGATAATAAGAATGAATGGATTTTAGATTCTGGCTGCACCTTTCACATGTGTCCTGAAAAGGATATGTTTGTTAATTTCAGTGATAATTGCTTTGGTTCTGTGAAACTAGGCAATAATATTTCATGTGATGTTAAAGGTATTGGAAAGATTTTGTTACAACTTGATAATAACAAAACTCTTACCTTGAATAAAACCAGATATGTTCCTGATTTGAAAAGAAACTTGATTTCTCTTGGTGTTTTGGATACTGAATCTTTTGAGATTAGAATGCAAAATGGTTTTTTTGAGTATTTTCAAAAATAAATGCTTGATTATGAGTTCTCCCAAAATTAATGGAATCTATATGTTGAATGCCTTACCTGTTTATGCTAAGTCTTTTAATGTTATGTCTGATTTGAATAAAACTGAGTTATGGCATAAAAGATTAGGACACATAGGTCAAAAAGGACTTAAGCTACTTGAAACCAAAGGTGTATTTGGTAATGATGTGTTGCATAAACTTGACTTCTGTGAAAAATGTGTGTTAGGCAAACATAAAAGAAGTTCATTTGGTAAAGGTATTCATAAATCTTCTGATGTGCTTAAATATGTGCATGCTGATTTGTGGGGTCCTGCTCCAATGGGTTCAGTTTCAGGTTTAAGATATTTTCTTCTTATAGTGGATGACTTTTCTAGGAAAACCTGGGTGCATTTGTTAAAAACTAAGGATGCTACTGTGTCTGTTTTAAAAAACTGGATTACCTTAGTTCAAGATTTGAAAGGAAAAAGAGTCAAAACTATTAGAACTGATAATGGTTTAGAATTTTGTAACCAAGAGTTTGATTCTTTTTGTAGCACCTCAGGTATTCTTAGGCATAGGACTGTTGCCTAGAGTCCACAGCAAAATGGGGTTGCTGAAAGAATGAATAGGACACTCCTTGAAAGAACTAGGTGTCTTTTACTTGATTCAAATTTGTCAAAAAAAATTTTGGGTGAAGCAATCAAAACTGCCTCTTTTCTGATAAATCTTTCTCCCTGTAATGCTATTGATTTTAAGATTCCTGATCAAATCTGGAATAATTATCTTCCTGACTTTTCAAAATTAAAAGTGTTTGGTTGTGCTGCCTACTCACACCATTCTGAAACTAAACTTGACTCCAGGTCTTTAAAATGTGTTTTTCTTGGTTATGGAGAAGGAGTCAAGGGCTATAGGCTATGGGTCAGGGAACAAGGAGGTTACAGGGTCATTTTGAGTAGGTCAGTAGTCTTTAATGAATATGATTTTCCTTGCAAAAATGAAAAATTGATTGATCCTGTTAAAGAAAAAGATTTTATAACTTCTGAACTAAGTGCAGACCATTTAGGTGATGAAAATGGCCTGCCCAATACTCAGTTTCAGGTGGAGCAACCCCCACAGTCTCCTAATGTCATTCCTGAACCTGAACCTGAACCTGAACATGAACCTGCAGACACTGAACCACAACCTGTTGATAACCCTGAAGTTGAAACTAACTTAGAAAATTATCAATTGGCTAGGGATAGACCTATAAGAGAGATTAGACCTCCTCCTAGGTTTGAGGATCCTAATTTTGTGTCTGCCTTTACATATTCTGATCCTATTTTACTTGAACCTCAATCCTTTGAAGAAGCTGTTTCTTCTAAGGATTCCAAACTTTGGCTTGCAGCTATGTAAGATGAAATGGACTCACTTATGAAAAATGGCACTTGGATTTTAGTCAATAGACATGTAAATAAAAGGATAATTGACTGTAAATGGATTTTTAAACTGAAAGAAAGTGAATCTAAGGATATAAAACCAAGGTACAAGGCTAGACTTGTAGCCAAGGATTTTTCTCAAAAAGAAGGAATTGATTTTAATGAAATATTTTCACCTGTTGTTAAATACACTTCCATCAAAATTCTATTTGCTTTGGTTGCACAATTTGATTTAGAACTTGAGCAAATGGATGTGAAAACTGCTTTTCTTTATGGTTCTTTAGATGAAACTATTTATACGCATCAACCTAAAGGTTTTGAAAAAAGCAGAAATTCTGATTTAGTTTGTTTGTTGAAAAAATCTTTGTATGGCTTAAAACAAGCCCATAGGCAGTGGTATAAGAGATTTGATTCTTATATCCAAAGTCTAAATTTTCAAAAAAGTAAATATGATTCCTGTTTTTATTTTAAACTTGGAAAAACTGATTACATTTACTTGCTTTTATATGTGGATGACATGCTTATTGTTGGACCAAATATGCTTGATATAAATGTTCTTAAAGGTAAACTGCATTCTGAATTTGAGATGAAAGATATAGGAAATGCTAAAAGAATACTTGGCATGGATATTATTAGGAATAGACAATCTGGGAAATTGTTTTTAAATCAGAAACATTACATTGAAAAGGTTTTGAACAGATTTTGTTTATCTGAATCCAAATATGTGTCTTTGCCTGCACATTTTAAATTGTCTGTTGAGCATTGTCCTAAGTCTGATGATGAATTGCTTAGAATGAAAAATGTGCCATATTCAAATGCAGTTGGATCTGTCATGCATTTAATGGTCTGTACCAGACTTGACATAGCTTTTGCAGTAAGTGTTTTAAGCAGATTTATGAGCAATCCAGGTGAATTGCACTGGGAAGCTATGAAATGTCTTTTAAAATATTTGAAAGGTTCTCCTAGACTTAGTCTAGTGTTTTCTAAAAACAAAAATGATTTTAAACTTAAAGGTTTTGTTGATTCAGATTTTGCTGGAAATGTTGATAACATGAAATCAACATCCTCTTATTTCTTTACCTTAAACTCTTCCTGTATTAGCTGGAAATCCCAGCTTCAAAAACTTGTTTCCGTATCATCAACTGAGGCAGGATATATAGCTGCTACAGATGCTGTTAAGGAATGTCTGTGGTTAAAGGGTTTATTATCTGAAATTGGTTGCATTAATGATTCTGAAGTTGAAATATGTACTGATAGCATGAGTGCTTTACATCTGTGTAAAAATCCTGTTTTTCACAATAGGTCAAAACATGTTGATGTTAAATTCCATTTCATTAGAGACATTATTGATAAAAGCATTGTGAAACTTGTTAAAATACCAACACAAGTTAATCCTGCAGATGCAGGAACTAAGATCATTCCTATTAATAAATTTAAAGATGCATTGAGTTTTTTTAAATTTGGTTGAACTTTGATACTTGTTTGATATGCTTTATAGATAATGGAAACCAGTTCAATTGAGGTGGAGATTGTTTGGGCAATTGAACAAATTATATGATATGCACCGGAATTAGCCCAAGTCATCAGTCATCTGTGCAGCCCAATTTCTATTTCCAGCTTGAGCCCAATTTCTGTAACCCGGTTTTGATCCATTTATTACCACCGCCTCATTTTATGCCGTTAGATCTATTCTGATTGATCCTGGCCGTCCACTTGTGATGATAAGGAAGGAGACGTTCTGATGACTTTCATTATTCAGATCCAGACTCTTCTCTCTCATCTTCAAACCCTAATTTTCTCTCTGAAAGGCGACTCTTCATCGCCTCATGTGTTCTTCGTGATTTCTTTACACTTCTACCAGAAAAATACAGATTTAAGTTGTAATATCTTAGTGGTTGTGATTTGATACTGATTTATGTTGATCAGTATACTTTTTCATTGAGTTTGGCAGAGTTTTCTGTAACTCAGTTGTTTTCTTTGTGGTTCTTTGTACGAATATAGAGTTTTTTGGTAGTTTTGTATGTTTTTGGGGTTTGATTTCTGTTTCTGTAATTTTTACAGTTTCTGAATAAAGTTTCATTGTTTCTTCGTGGTTAATCCTTGTTCTTGTACTTTGTGGTTTAATTCTGAGCCTTAAATCCTTACAATTTCTTCATAGCTGGAATGGAAAAATCGAAATGGAAATGTCATTAATCTCTTCACAGCCGGAATGGAAAAATCGAAATGGAAATGCGTTGAGCATTGCATATGATTCCACCACTTCACACTGCGAGGCATTTTGGACAGATTGCTCCTAACCCAATTGATAGATAAGAATTTCGGTCGACAAAGTGAATCACCAAATTCGCTAAGGTAGCGTCTCTTCTCGATGGGTCACAATTTTGTATCTCTTCGTGTCCGATAATATACAGTGGGTTGATTATTGAGAGTATAAATCTTGAATAAGTTTGATATTCTTATGGTTTCATCCAATGGAATGTTGATACATCTTAATTATTTAGAGCTCACGGATTTCAACAATCAGCTCTCCTTTATGTGTAATTAGAATTCTAAACAATCCTCGAAATCATTTTTATGTTAATTTCTGTGATATCTCAACATATTAGATTGCATCTGATAGATTTCTAAAATTGTGACTGCACAGAATTTGGAAACAGCATACTGATTTCATCCATCAACAAACTAAACCTTTCTATGTTACGATCTATATCATTCCTCAAACTTTTAACGCTAACTTGTGGGTTATCTCGTCAATCATGTTTTCAGCTATTTATATTAGAAACATTCCTTCATATTAGTTATGTTGTCTGTGGAATATCCCCCGAAGACGCTTATAGTCAATTAATTGGATATATCATTTGTCATTTAGTATTTGCAGAGGTGCCTTTTAGAATATTTGAATACGTCACTCCACTTGGTGATTCTTCGCAATGTGTGGTGGAGAAATGTCCAAGGCGTGATGATATATTTTATCTAAGAGGGCATCGGGTAGGCCGAAGATGACACAACATGTAAGCAACCACTACCATTGTGCCATCTTGGGAAACATAAATGAGGATCGGGAATTGACAATTGAAGTGCAAACATTTTGATTTCGGGATGCAGACAACCACCAAATATAAGATATAGTGTTCCCATGTTTGATTTAAATTCACTCGTGTTAGATTCTATTGTTTGTTGAAACCTTTATGAAATTATGTTTCTGTTGAAAATATAGTTCGATCCTTGATACACCTTGGGCTCAGTAAGCATTCCAATACGACACCTCGATTCCAAGCTCGACTCAACAACACACTTCTTGGTTACACCAATGTAAGAAGAAGAAGAAGAAGAAGAAGAAGAAAGTGAATAACAGTGGAGACTACCAAGCAAGCCTCCAAGTCACGTTCTCTCTCTCTCTCTGTAAATTCAAATTCTCAAGTTTCAGCCTCAAGTCCCCAGACTAATGAGCCAACAGGATATATATTAGGTTTTGGGCTAAGGGCACCAATAAATGGGCCAAACCAATAAATCTCAAGCCCAAGTGCTATGACCCAAAATCACCACAAATGGGTCGTCCAAGTGGGCCACAAGCAACTATCTATTAAGTCACTTCGAGTGGCCCTGAGTCATTATCGAGCCGAACTATCTATCGAGGTGTCGTTTTATTCCCACAACTGTTTTACATCATCGCCCGGATTTATTAGGTATCAAAAAACCCAATAAATCTCCACCTTGATACCCAATCAACCTGCAAGAAAAAACAACACAATGTTTATCCTTGCCCAATCAAGGTAATCCAATAAAATTGGAATCACAGATCTTACCTCGTGTCTCGCACTCGAAACACACACCATACCTGCTCCATTTCCTCGCTAGGACTAAGGTCAAAAATATCCAAGCAGAAGACAGATAATCACAGTAATCAATCAAGAACATACAACATGCGATGACAGATATAACCATAAGATAATACAGAAATATTTTCAAACATGCTCACACAAGAACATAAGACTAACTCCAAGTTAATCAAACACATCGGTCAACACATATACACCACAATGCATAAATGACCTCATGAAAAGACCTCACACAATTATTCTATCCCATTCCGTGTAACTCTCTCCTCGATAACACATATCACACACACCGCCACATATGCTCACTAGATTGGTCACCACACATGCCTAACCGGTAAACAAGAATAGATCCTAAATCTATGGGATGCTCCTCTATCAACACCTCACTTCTCTCAACCTAAAGGGGATAATGGGTCTCCACCTAATAGAAGTGATCTAAGTGTTTCTAACACTCCACCCGGTCAGGATTATCAGATAGAAGATTTACAGGACATTCAAATGTCACACTCACCCCCCGTACATCTCATCAATGCACTATCAGGCATCTACTCCACACATTACCATTAGACATACACTCACACACACTCACACTCACTACTAATGCATCACAAACCCACCATGCATGCCAACACATTACACTAAGTAAAGACTGATTACACACAAATTCATGCAAAAATAACACATATCAAACAACGTGAAATGCTACACAAAACAATGCATTGAATTAAGTAATCACACACATGCAGACAGGATCACACAGATGCACATTCTGTAACTAGGAACCATATCAATAAGGATCACCCTCAATCACACTAGGGTCATAACTAGACTCAATCACATTCGCCTCACTTCTCCCCTTTTTCTTCTTCTTTGGACATTCTCTTATAAAGTGTCCACTCTTACCACAGCCGAAACATCGCTTGCCACCCATACTGGACCTTGACTTGTCCCAACTCTTACCTTTATGCTTACCACCATCCTCACTCAAGTCATCACTCGAGTCACCACTGTTTTGAATATGACACTTTTGCTTAAAATGACCCCTCAACATATGCAATTCACCACTCCTCTTAACCTCGTTCTCAGCCTTAATTTCCATCTCCTTACTCCTAAGGGAATCTATGACAATCTCAGGTGTTAGGTTGTCCCTACCATACTTAATTGCATTCTTAACCTCTCTAAATGATTCAGGCATAGAATTAAGTAAAATAATGGCCTTGTACATTTCAGACACCTCTTCATCACAGTTAACAATATCTTGCACAAGTTTGTTAAACACATCCAGATTGTCATCTAAATCCTTTGTAGGGTCCATTTTAAAGTTAAATTTTTTTTCGAGTACGTAAATTTTGTTAGAAGTAGTTTTAAGCAAATACAAGTCCTGTAACTTTTTCCAAAGTTCCTCCGTGGTTTTAAGTTTACCAACTTTTCTCAAAACAGCATCAGATAGGTGTAAAATAACTGAAGTATAAGCTAGCTCATCTAATTCTTCTGTTTGTTCATTTGACAAATCAGCGGATAAATGCCAGTAATAGCTTTTGAAACTTTTTGTTGAACCAAAATTCCCTTCATTTTTTGTTGCCAAATGGAAAAATCCCCTTTCCCATCGAAAATCCCCAAATCAAAACGTGCAGTCATTTTAAGACACGAAATGAACAAGAAATTACAAATTGACAATTGACCACAACAAGTAGTCCTAAAGTCAAAAGAAATCTAACAGGATTAACAAAAGAGCACAACAAATAGGAAATTCGTCAATACACAATCAAAAGACCGAACTAGCAATTAAGAGTAGCTTAACACCTCAAGCACGTAAGCAGGTAAGGCAATTAAAACCTAAATTCTAGCAACAGGAAATGGTTGTCAAGCAATGACAACCCCCAAATCCTAATGACCAACCCACACGATGGTCTGCTATTGCAGGAATTTAGAAGGTTTCAGCCAATTTACCAGAGCGGACCTTTTAGTGTCCGTAAGATAGAGAGATGCGAAATTTTATCGAATTTAAGACCGTCAACTTTGTCCCAAATTCAGCACCACTGCAACCAAGAATCGACTTTCGAACCACCAAGGGAAAAATCGTCCAAATAAAATTCCAAACCCTAAAACGAAAATCTAACAACGCCAAAATGTCAGAAATATTGAAAATATCAATCTGCCTCAAAGCTATCTCGTCGGAAACCGCCACACGCGCCACCGCCGTCGCCGAAAATTTTTTTCCGACACACTACAAGATTCTCCTCTCCGTCACGAGTCCAATGGCGCAAACCGTTCGTTGATTGGAGCTCCCTACTGACGGGAATTTCAGTTTAAAGTTCCGGTTGCAACTTTTGATTTTCGTCGATTTCGCCGCTTCCGACCACCGTTTTCTGCCCAAAGTCCAGTCGAGTGTTCTCCTCCACACCGCCATCCTGATGGTGGTCTTTGATTGCTGATTGATCGGCCGGAGATCGAACTATTAGAAAATGGCAGAGAACTTCCTTTTTCGGTCGGTGCACTCCTCACGGTCTCCTTCACAGATTTTTTCTTCTCCCTCTTGGTCGGCTTCAACTTTTTCACAGATTCTTGCCTTGCTTTGGACGGCTTCTTCTTGGTCGGCACTTCTTCTTCTTGTTGGTCCATTTCAGCTCCACTGAGTGCGCTATGGGTTTCCTAGATTTTTTTTTTCCGGTTGGTGCTCTTGGAGTCTCTCTCGGTCGACCCTTTCTTCTTTGGAAATTATTCCTTTCCTGCTGGACGGTGCTTCCGCCTTCTTCAGCACCCCTTTTTGCAGCCCGGAATCATGCGAACCGCTCTGATACCATGTTGAAAATATAGTTCGGTCCTTGATACACCTCGGGCTCAGTAAGCATTCCAATAGGACACCTCGATTCCAATCTCGACTCAACAACACACTTCTTGGTTACACCAATGTAAGAAGAAGAAGAAAGTGAATAACAGTGGACACTACCAAGCAAGCCTCCAAGTCATGTTCTCTCTCTCTCTCTGTAAATTCAAATTCTCAGGTTTCAGCCTCAAGTCCCCAGACTAATGAGCCAACAGGATATATATTAGGTTTTGGGCTAAGGGCACCAATAAATGGGCCAAACCAATAAATCCCAAGCCCAAGTGCTATGACCCAAAATCACCACAAATTGGTCGTCCAAGTGGACCACGAGCAACTATCAATTAAGTCACTTCGAGTGGCCCCGAGTCATTATCGAGCCGAACTATCTATCGAGGTGTCGTTTTATTCCCACAACTGTTTTACATCATCGCCCGGATTTATTGGGTATCAAAAAACCCAACAGTTTCTTTGATTTGGAGTTCACATTTCACGAAGACATGAACCTTTGTGATTTTCTTTCCTTGTTTGGAACGACAATAGCCAGTAGCCAATGTGATTTGTGTATATATATTTTTTAAACTTTGTACACTGAGCTTTTGATTGAATGTCTCAGTTCGGTATTCCCATTTGTTTTATGGCTGAACTCGCACTATTGTGTCTATAGCTTGTTTGACATCACATTTCTTACTTCAATGGTTAAGAAATATGGTAGTTCCCATCATATTTAGTACTAAGAAACTTATTGATGAACTTGTACACCATTATTGTGATAATATTAGATGTTATTTAATATAGCAACGCTCTTTGTTCTCCCACAACTCTTTTCTGCAAATGCACATGGGGAATCATTCTCATCATATGAAGGAAATCAAGTGGTTCTCATTGATTGCATAAATAGTAAGTACATGTCGAGTTCCAGAATTTCTTTCTTAACCTGCATCGTAAGGAAATGATTAAAACCAGTATGTCTCTACTTTAGTAACTACAATCTATCATTTTTAAAGAAACTGCAGACCAATATCCGTGGTAATCAATTAATAAAGCTATATCCAAAGACAACAACATTCTGCCTTGTTGGTTGTAGATTAACTAATAGACAACCACAATGAAATGGTTGACTTAAAATTCTAGATCAAATGAGCACTACCTTATTATTACTTATTAGTGTGTAATTTTGATTATCTAATGAACATGACGCCATGAGATACATTTCACATATCTAAAAAGAGGACTTGTAATATTATATTATGTTACACTAATGTTATCTAGTTCGAGGCTAAGGTGGGATCGAGCCTTGGGTGTGCGAGTTTGGTGTAAAAAAGTTTGTAAATGTTCAAAAAAAAATGTTATTTAGTTCAGACATGAAAAATATTTCAATTGAATCAAACAATCACACAAAGTGTGTTTACTAAATATGAAGTGTAGTTTTGGCTCTAATTCAAATTTGTTCTTGAAAAAGCACTTAACAACACAAAGAAATTATATTCCAGTACATCTTTAGGTCGGAAATTTAAGGAAAAAATAGAAAATCAATTACCTCTTGTTGGCATTGCTAGAACACATTTTTCAACAATATTTAAAAGCCAATGATAATTTTGTAAATGAATTGAATTTAATGGTGAAGCAATACAATGGTTAATTCAATGGAATGCAACAACTCGTGTATATGATGGAAAAATTAGATACGAAACGTAAAAAAATCGCATATCACATGTGGTGTAGTGTCATACTTCTGATAAAAATCTCTTGATTATGTACATTCTATATTTCAAGATTTACATGAGAATTGGCGCAAGCAATACATTCAAGATGTGTTACTCAAGTGATCTTCATATATCTTTGTGGTGCTGGATATTCATTCCCTGAAATAATCTTGGTATTCAATCATTGGGGATGATGGGTTTTGAGAATAATAGAAAAGATCACAGTTGTTTTGAAGAATAACATCTAGCATTGGTAAAAGGGGATGAAATTAGGGCAAATTTCAGTATGATCGGATATTCTCTACTACTCTTCACAGATCTTGGTGGAGCTTGAGAAATTATGATCTTCATTTCTCTTAATTGTGACTTTGAAGACTAAAATAAAGGATTGACTACGGTTTATACAATAATATTTAGGCCTAAAAATACAGGAAGAAATTAAGGCTAGAAAGCTTACATGAGTTGTGGAATTGTGCCAAAAAGATAAGACTTGAATTGGTCTACAGATAATAACGGAGTGTGATTGATATAAAATAGAGGAGTGAAGTGATTTTATTGTTTTCAAAAATACTGTGATTTTGAAGTACTTTTAAAAATAAGATGTTCAACAAGTAAATTTTGAAATTTTTATTTTCAGTAGTTACTTGGTGTAATTTCCTCAATTGGTCCACTAAGGTTCCATGCTCCATTCAATGAGGTAAAGCCCGTGTTCAAAAATGAGAGAATAAACGCCACCTAGGCGCGCATTAGCGCAATGCTTGAGAAAAACGCCTCGCATTACCCATATGCGCGGAATAATGCTTTTTACTGAACATAAATCAAGAAAATCGATGATTAATGGTCAAGAACCAATAATAAATCGTTACTTTTTCAATCTAATCAGTTAGAAACCAATTGAACCAGTACTATTTAAATAATAATAATTAAAAAAAAATTATACTCAGGGGTTACATGTAAACATATGCAATCCTTTTTACAAACTTAATTCAGCTTACCCTGAACAGCCCTTTTATAAAGGTAATAGGTGTTCCCATCCCACATCAACATCCGATGTGGGATGGGAACTGATAAGCTTTTTCTTTCTTGTTTTCTTTTTAAATTGTTTTTCTTAATTCCAAGTTTGAGGGTTTCTTCAAAGACTGTTTCGATGATCTACATGAAGGAGATGATCGGAACTTCGTCAGGCAATGCATGCATTTGTTAATATTGTTATGAAAATTCCTAATAGCGTATTGTTATGATGTATTTGGTTGGGGAAATGTCTTCTTTGGTGAAATCACCAATCAATTTTTTGAATTCAACTGTTAATTTTGATACAAAATTTTATGTTGATGTTGTTTGGCTTTGGTGGAGCAAGGTCTTTGTTGGTGAAATGACCAAACCGTCATTGGCTTTTTGCAAGGGCAAAGGCATATTCACTCCATAAGGAATAATTTAATTCTTATCCCATGTTTGATGATGGTTATTTAAAATTCATTTTTTCCTATAATATTCATTTTCAATTACACATTTACACAATGAAATATTTTACATGTAAATCTAAAAAAATTTCCTACTTTTTAAACATATATTCTTCTAAAAATCACTATTCAAAAACTTAAAAAAAAAAAAAAAAAGGGTGGGTGGTTTAATCTGATGAATCAAATTTGCCCCTAGTATCTTCTCTAAAAAGTACGTTTAGCGTTGTTCAAAATTTAATATTTTTAAATCTTGTGATATTTTGAAAAGGCGATAAATCAGTTGTTGGAAAATATATTTGGCAATTGATTTTCACTTGAGTAAATGTGAAATTGATCCCACATTGATTGAAAATTGGGATTTGAAGAGGAGCCTTAAAAGGGATTACAATCCCACATTGGTTAGAAATGGAAAAGTGGGAATAAGTGGAGGCTATAAATAATAGTTCCATCCCACATTGGAAAATGGAAAAATGTGGAAATGTTGGGAATGCTTAAATAGTTATCCCACATAGGATAGAAATGAGTTTGTGGACCAATTTATATATGGTTAACAATTTGTAAGGTGTAACCATTTGTTGCATAGAGACTCCTCCATGGCCTACGCGCCCGCAGGGGGGGGTGCAAATCTTGGACCGACTTGGCCTTCGAGCCTTGAACTTGTGTGCGGGCGCGACCTGCGTACACGAATGTCGGACCGAACGAGTCAAAAATTGGCCACAAAGTGCAAGCCACGTTTTGGAATTTTGTTTTGACTTTTTCATTTAAAACATAACTCCAAATTGATTTCCATTCAAACTGTAACTCCAAAAACGCCTGGAGTAAGTGTAAGATTCAAATGCAGGAGTAAGTGCAGAATTCAACTGCAGTTGTAACTCCAAAACGTCTGGAGTAAATACAGAATTCAACTGCAGTACTAAATGCAAAGGCTCCTCCCTGCCTATATATAGAGCAACAATTCCTTCAGTCTAGACAACACAACAACCACGAAAATCTCTCTGCATTTGTCTGTCCAGCTTCCTGCATTCCTTCTTCCAGTCTTGGTGATTCTGTTCAAGCACATTTTTCGTTCGCCTGCACAGCTGCAGTTCCAGCCGCTGTATCCTGGGAAGCAAGCGCTCGAGTTACTCCGGTGAGAGGGCGAATATTGCTTTAAGGACACTGTGTTGAACACAGGCCCCGGCTCCAGCGTTCATTTTGTTTACTGCTCAAGAACATTTTTTTTTACTGCTTACTGCGAATTATTTCTGCAGTATCTTACTATATACAGCTTACTGTATATTTTCTGTTTACTT
The DNA here is from genome assembly GCA_963555705.1 of Ligustrum vulgare. NCBI lineage: Eukaryota > Viridiplantae > Streptophyta > Magnoliopsida > Lamiales > Oleaceae > Ligustrum > Ligustrum vulgare. Next base: position 54,562,291 of record OY743171.1, read on the forward strand.
ACAATCTGCAAATACTTTATTAGTAAACTGTTTAACAAGTAATGTTACAAACTTAAAGCAATATTCTTTTTTGTTAAACAGTTTACAGAAACGTTTTCAAAAGCAGATTTCTTAAGGCTAATTGATTTATATCATTTGATACTAATATTCTGATTGTGTTTCAGAAATGGAAAATACACCTATCAACATGGATGTGGCTACTGCTGAAAATCAGACGGTGGCTCAGGCTGTGGCTACGCCAAGTTCGACTGTGGCTATGCCAAGTTCTGTTGTGGTTACGCCAAGTTCGACTGTGGCTATGCCAAGTCCTGTTGTGACTCAACCTGTGGCTAAATTGCCAAGTCATGCTTTGACACAAACCGTGGCTCAAACTGCAGCTACAACTGTGACTGTTCCAGTTAACCATGGGGAAAAACCGGAGAAATTCAATGGGCTGAATTTCAAAAGGTGGCAGCAAAAGATGTTATTCTACCTGACCACTTTGAATCTTGCGAGGTTCTTGACTGAAAATGCTCCAGTGCTCCAAGAGGGTGAAGGAGACATTCAAGCAGTTAGTGCAGTTGATGCTTGGAAGCACTCGGATTTCCTGTGCCGGAATTATGTGATGAATAGTTTGGCTGATTCACTATATAACGTATACTGCACAATAAAAACGGCTAAGGAATTATGGGAATCTTTAGACAAAAAGTATAAAACCGAGGATGCCGGGGCCAAGAAGTTTCTTGTTGGTCGCTTTTTGGAATACAAAATGGTGGACTCCAAACCTGTAATCAGTCAAGTACAAGAACTTCAAGTGATATTGCATGAAATTCATTCCGAGGGAATGGTTGTGAGCGAGTCCTTCCAAGTGGCTTGTATAATTGAAAAACTACCACCTGCATGGAAGGATTTTAAAAACTACCTAAAGCATAAGCGAAAGGAAATGAATGTTGAGGAACTAATTGTTAGACTTCGAATAGAAGAAGACAACAAAAGTTCTGAAAGAGGGATCAATCCGGTTGTGGCTAAAGCAAATGTTGTGGAGCATGGGCAAAGCTCCAAACCTAACAAAACCAAGTCTGGGCCATCTAGTAGCAAAGGGCTCAAGTTGGGGCCCAAGGGCGGAATTTCTAAAAAGAAGTTTCAAGGAAAATGCTTCAATTGTGACAAAATTGGTCACAAGTCAACGGAGTGCCGTTTGCCGAAGAAGAAGAAAGAAGCAAACATGGTTGAAGATCCATCTGACATCAACCTTACAGCTGTCATTTCTGAAGTGAACCTGGTGGGTTCAAATCCGAGAGAATGGTGGATAGATACCGGTGCCACCCGACATGTTTGCTCCGACAAGGAGTTGTTTAGTGGTTTTGAAGCAGCGGATGGGGAGAAGCTGTACATGGGAAATTCAGCGACTTCTGAAATCAAGGGCCATGGAAAGGTGGTTCTAAAGATGACGTCTGGGAAAGAGCTGACTCTAAACAACGTGCTCTATGTGCCGGAGATTCGCAAGAATTTGGTATCCGGCTCGCTGTTGAACAAACATGGCTTCCGCATGGTGTTTGAATCAGACAAGGTTATTTTGTCTAAATCTGGAATGTTTGTAGGAAAGGGTTATGTTAGTGATGGGCTTTTTAAGCTTAATGTAATGGCTATTAAGCCAAAAATTAATAAAATGAATAACTCTTCCGTTTACTTGCTTGAGTCTTCCAATTTGTGGCATGGTAGACTAGGACATGTTAATTACGACACTTTGCGTAGACTAATTAACTTGAATTGCATACCTACATTCCAAATTGATAATAAACATAAGTGTGAAACTTGTGTTGAGGCAAAATTGACAAGGTCATCATTTCAATCCGTTGAAAGAAAAACTAAACCGCTTGATTTAATTCACACCGATGTATGTGATTTAAAATCTGTACAAACAAGGGGAGGCAACAAATATTTTATTACTTTTATTGACGATAGCACAAAATATTGTTTTGTGTATTTGCTTAAAAGTAAAGATGAAGCGATAGAGAAATTTGTTCTCTATAAAAATGAAATTGAAAATCAACTCAACAAGAAGATCAAAGTGTTGAGAAGTGATAGAGGTGGTGAATATGAATCACCGTTTGCTGAATTCTGTGCACAACATGGAATTAAACATGAAACAACAGCACCTTATTCACCTCAACAAAATGGTGTTGCTGAACGAAAAAATAGAACATTGAAAGAAATGATGAATGCAATGTTGTTGAGTTCTGGGTTACCTCAAAACATGTGGGGAGAAGCTGTGTTATCAGCTAATTACCTTTTAAATAAGGTGCCCCGAAAGAAAGAAGATAAGAGTCCCTACGAGTTATTGAAAGGAAGAAAGCCTTCCTACAAATATTTACGAGTGTGGGGGTGTCTTGCCAAAGTGGCTGTACCTACACCAAAGAAGGTGAAAATAGGACCAAAAACTATTGATTGCATATTTATTGGATATGCACATAATAGTAGTGCTTATCGGTTTCTTGTGTTTGATTCTAAAATTTCTGATATACACAAAAACACGATAATGGAATCGAGAAATGCATCGTTCTTTGAACACGTATTTCCATACAAGTCCAAAGAAGAACCAAGTTCTTCTAAACGAACGCATGAGACCATGATTGAAAATAGTCAGGATCAAGAGGTTGAACCAAGACGTAGCAAACGTGAAAGGACAGAAAAATCTTACGGTCCTGATTTTCTGACCTATATGCTAGAAACTGAACCTCAAAGCTTCAAAGAAGCTGTAAACTCTTCAGAAGGACCTCAATGGAAAGAGGCAATTAAAAGTGAAATAGATTCCATTCTGCAAAACCATACATGGGAACTGGTTGATCTTCCCCCGGGAAGCAAACCACTAGGCTACAAATGGATTTTCAAAAGGAAAATGAAAGCAGATGGAACTATTGATAAGTACAAGGCAAGACTTGTAATTAAAGGATATCGGCAACGAGAAGGCCTTGACTACTTTGACACTTATTCTCCGGTAACGAGAATAACTTCCATTCGATTAATATTATCGATTGCATCTTTATACAATCTCGAAGTACATCAAATGGATGTCAAAACTGCTTTTCTAAATGGAGATTTAGAAGAAGAAATTTACATGGAACAACCTGAGGGGTTTTCTGCACCAGGACAAGAAAACAAGGTGTGTAAATTGGTAAAGTCATTATACGGCTTGAAACAAGCACCAAAACAATGGCATGAAAAATTTGACAAAGCAATGATGGAAAGTGGATTTAAAATCAATGAATGTGACAAATGCGTTTACATCAAAGACACAAAAAATGGTTATGTCATTTTATGCCTTTATGTTGACGACATGCTCATCGTTGGCAGCAACGATAAGATGATTAAATCTACTAAAAGTATGTTGAATTCAAGATTCGACATGAAGGATATGGGTTTAGCTGATGTGATTCTTGGAGTTAAAATTTCAAGAACATCAGATGGACTTGTTCTAAGTCAGTCACATTATGTGGACAAGATTTTGGAAAAATTCAATAATGATGATACTGGCGTAGCAAGAACACCAATAGATACAAGTCAACATCTATCGAAAAATAGAGGCGATGGTATTTTTCAAGTAGAGTACTCTAGAATAATCGGAAGTCTTATGTACCTAATGAGTTGTACAAGACCAGATATAGCTTACGCAGTTAGCAAGCTGAGTAGATATACTAGTAATCCAGGGTCTGACCATTGGAAAGGAATAGTAAGAGTACTAAGATACTTGAGATATACTCGTAATTATGGATTGCACTATACCAGATATCCGGCAGTCATTGAAGGATATAGTGATGCTAATTGGATATCTGATATAAAAGACTCCAAGTCTACTAGTGGATTCGTGTTCACACTAGGAGGTGCAGCTATATCATGGAAATCCTCTAAGCAAACAGTTATTGCGAGATCTACCATGGAATCTGAGTTTATAGCTCTAGATAAATGTGGTGAAGAGGCTGAATGGCTACGCAATTTCTTAGAGGATATTCCAAGATGGTCAAAACCTGTGCCAGCAATTTGCATACATTGTGATAGTCAATCTGCGATTGGAAGGGCACAAAGCAACATGTACAATGGTAAGTCTAGACACATACGTCGTAGACATAATACCATAAGACAGTTACTCTCAACTGGAGTTATCTCGATTGACTATGTAAAGTCAAAAGATAACATTGCGGATCCGCTAACCAAAGGGTTAAATAGAGAGTTAGTTGCAAAGTCATCGAGAGGAATGGGACTTAAGCCTCTAAAAGAATAAGTTATTGTAATGGAAACTCAACCTAGCTGACTGGAGATCCCAAGATCTAGGTTCAATGAGAAAACCTAATTACAAATACTTAATAGGATCACTGTGGGGGTTATCTCCTGTCCATTCCTGTAATAACAGTGATGCCCGTAAGGAGAGGATAAGCAATAAGCTTTTAATGATTCTTATGCGTCGGAAATCCGAGCGGAGTAATGCGGGTTACTCTTGATTAAGAAATCACCTATGTGAGAGAGAAGTGGGGCCGCTTCGAAGGGAATTATGAGGCTAATTCTTAACAACTCTCACTGAACCAGGCATATGTTCATGGCCACAAACGAACATACCCATGAGAACTAAAATGTGTTAGGAAGAATCCTGTGTGAAGTACATCATCGTTTACACAGAAGGCAGAACAGTTCAAAGACATCGCGTCTACTGATCAGCTAGTAAAGTAAATGTATTTTCACAAGGGAAGGTTCAAAGGAAACCCCTACCTATCCTATGCAGGTTTCAACTGTGGAACTTTATCACCAAATATTCCGTGTCTCTATCAATTTACATTCATGTGGGGGATTGTTGGAAAATATATTTGGCAATTGATTTTCACTTGAGTAAATGTGAAATTGATCCCACATTGATTGAAAATTGGGATTTGAAGAGGAGCCTTAAAAGGGATTACAATCCCACATTGGTTAGAAATGGAAAAGTGGGAATAAGTGGAGGCTATAAATAATAGTTCCATCCCACATTGGAAAATGGAAAAATGTGGAAATGTTGGGAATGCTTAAATAGTTATCCCACATAGGATAGAAATGAGTTTGTGGACCAATTTATATATGGTTAACAATTTGTAAGGTGTAACCATTTGTTGCATAGAGACTCCTCCATGGCCTACGCGCCCGCAGGGGGGGGTGCAAATCTTGGACCGACTTGGCCTTCGAGCCTTGAACTTGTGTGCGGGCGCGACCTGCGTACACGAATGTCGGACCGAACGAGTCAAAAATTGGCCACAAAGTGCAAGCCACGTTTTGGAATTTTGTTTTGACTTTTTCATTTAAAACATAACTCCAAATTGATTTCCATTCAAACTGTAACTCCAAAAACGCCTGGAGTAAGTGTAAGATTCAAATGCAGGAGTAAGTGCAGAATTCAACTGCAGTTGTAACTCCAAAACGTCTGGAGTAAATACAGAATTCAACTGCAGTACTAAATGCAAAGGCTCCTCCCTGCCTATATATAGAGCAACAATTCCTTCAGTCTAGACAACACAACAACCACGAAAATCTCTCTGCATTTGTCTGTCCAGCTTCCTGCATTCCTTCTTCCAGTCTTGGTGATTCTGTTCAAGCACATTTTTCGTTCGCCTGCACAGCTGCAGTTCCAGCCGCTGTATCCTGGGAAGCAAGCGCTCGAGTTACTCCGGTGAGAGGGCGAATATTGCTTTAAGGACACTGTGTTGAACACAGGCCCCGGCTCCAGCGTTCATTTTGTTTACTGCTCAAGAACATTTTTTTTTACTGCTTACTGCGAATTATTTCTGCAGTATCTTACTATATACAGCTTACTGTATATTTTCTGTTTACTTACAATCTGCAAATACTTTATTAGTAAACTGTTTAACAAGTAATGTTACATCAGTAACTATTGCTGCTCATCAGCATCCATATTGCCTCTCAACTTTTACCCATATTGGTTTTGAGCCAAAGGACAAAAACTTTGAATTAATTAATAGCGAAAATTGTAATAGACATCCCAAAGGCCAAAACGTTTCATCAATCTTGATACCCAAACAAGAAAACTGAAACAACTATATATGGTTTTGGCCTTGACAATATCCTAAGGCTGCGTTTGATAGTAAGGGTAAAATTTAGGTGGAAAGAAAATGAATTCTAGGGAATTGAATTCCTGGAAATTTGAAGTTTAATGTATTTGATTGGTTTAATTTTCTAGGTGGAAAAAGTAGGGAAGTTTCCAACTTTTGTTGTTTGATTGACATTATTTTCCATGAAAAGTAAAGTAAAATTTATCTATTTTAATAAAAAAAAAAATTCCTTACATTTGTACTTAATAATAATAATGTTAATTTTTAGAAAAAAAATAAATCAATTAACTACAAAAAAAATGATCAAACGTAACGAAAATGGTATAAGATTTTCCATGAAAACTAAAACTTCCTCCCTCCTGAGAAAACGAATTCTTCCAAAACAAGGAAAATACCGAATTTCGAGACAAGTGGAAAAATGAATTCCATGGAAAACTTAGGCAACCAAACAGCGCAAAGTTGGAAAATCATGTGAAAAACCATATTTTTCATGAAAAATCTCGCCTATCAAACACAGCCTAAGTTTAGGGAATATGGGAGCAAGAGGGAACGCTTAGATGACTTTTATGGCTACAAGGGCCGGGCGTAGGGCCACGAGGATAGGGCGAGGCGCGGCAGAGACAAGTCGACAAGGATGAAGGATGGGAGCTGGGATGAGTGCGGTATAGTCATGTAGGAGCAATTAACTTTTGCCTTTTTCAATTTTCCTTATTCTCTTCCGTTTTCAAGTTTTTAAAATTAAAATTACTTTTCAATCAATATGAAGTGAATTGCACGCAGCCTTTTAAATTATTCTTTGGAAATTAATTGCTATAAGATATAAAAACTTAGGATATAAATGTTTAAAAAAAAAATGATGTAGCTACTGCAATATCTATAGATTGAGAACTTCCACTGCAATTTCACTTAATTAATATATATTAGGCTGCCCCCAAAAGTGAAATATCTCACGGGGACATATTTACTACAATATCCATAGATTGAGAACTTCCACTGCAATTTCACTTAATTAATATATATTAGGCTGCCCCAAGAAGTGAAATATTATCTCACGCCTCACGGGGATGTTCATCAATCTACATTATTTATTCCTCCAATAATTAGGCCCTTCTCCTTTAGTTAATAAATAAATTCTTAATTTTGGAGCATGAACGGAGGTGTCATCACATGAATTATTATTTTCCATGTTTAAATGGGGTGGGGGGGTGGGGGGGAATAATTTGTGGTCGTATTATGTCCCCCCTCTAATACATCCACTAGTTTATAAAATAATAAAATATTTGTTGACGCCCAAAAAATATCAAAAATGCAAGAGGTCTAAGCCTTGGTCCAAACCAAAAGAGGCTCAGCGTTAAGGGCTCATTATAGGCAATAAATTGGATGATTTGGCGAGTGTGTGGCAGCTAGGATATTTGGACGATAGGACGAGCGATGGAGCAGTTGGGAAATTAAGCAGGTAGAAGCGGTTTTGACACTTGTCTTACGATCACATAGCCAGTTGTTGATGAAGGTGACAGTTGAAATGACGAATTGTGGAAGTTACTTAGAGCGACGTGGCAAGCGGATGTTACAAGGACGTAGGGGACGGTTATGCGACATGGAGGAAGCAAATTAATCTATGCAGGTTACAAATCAAGGCGACAAACCAAATATTCAAATATTGGCAGCGGTTGAAGAAAGTTCATACATTTGTATATATTGTAAAATTTTACTCATTTAGAGGGATCAATCAATCAAATCTCAACAAGAGAATATGTAATTTTCTTTATCTTTACTTTTATCGTCAAACTCTTAGTGTAATTTGTGTGCTTGCGCTCCAGGGAGGTGTTTTGTCTTCACCGTAATCTTCATAAATATAGCACCCCTCGTTGGGACTTTGTTTCGAGAGGTTTGTTCCTTACACATTCGTCTGATCCCCCTTTGGTAATTGTTAGCGAGGTGACCTTCGCGCGAAACAGTTTGGTACGCCCAGTGAGACAATTTGGTGTGTTTTTGAAGATACGAAGTGAACCATCATGTCTCACAAGAATTCCAACAAGGAAACAGCAAGTCAGCATCTCCCGTCTATAATTGAAAGATATGAGGAGGAACAAAGTCTTCCAGGAATAGAGGGAGAGAGTTATAGCCGTTATGAACCCATGACGGATTTGAATCCCCAAACCATGCACGCGCTATTCGGTGAACTCGCTCAAGACGTGGTTGAACAGGTAAATCTACAATATGTCCATAATATAGAAAAGTTTATTCAAAGAGAGAAAGAACAATTCGATAATATGGCCAAACAACTAAAAATGTTGCATGATAATATGAATAAGTTGACATGCCAAGTTGTTAAATCAACATTCCCAAATATAGGACATCATTTTCAATTCAGGACGATTGTAGGACATAGTTCCCCAATCTCAAATCCAAATCAGGGGATAGAATGGCCTTTTGGGCCATCCACTTCAAACTTAGGGGGTAATCCAGTGCCAAACTTGGGGGGTAACCCAACTTCAAACTTGGGGAGTAATCCAGTGCCAAACTTGGGGAGTAACCCAACTGCAAACTTGGGGAGTAATCCAGTGCCAAACTTGGGGAGTAACCCAACTGCAAACTTGGGGAGTAATCCAGTGCCAAACTTGGGGGGTAACCCAACTTCAAACTTGGGGAATAATCCAATGCCAAACTTGGGGGGTGACAAACTGTAAGACCGCTTTTCATTTTTACTTGCAATTTTAAATTTCACGTAATATTCTTGTGAATGTTATTATAATTTTATGATCTTTAACGTCTATAATTGGAATTATCTTGCAGTGGAAGGACTTGGACGCCGTCTCGATCAATGTACCAATTAAAATGTTTATAAATTGTTTACGTACAATTCTATGTCTAATTGTTTATTTTAATTGTTACTTTCCATTTCTATTGTATTTGAGTAGTAGTTGCCTAAATTGCATTAAATTGAAGTTGAGAAAAGTTTGGTGACACTTTGGAATTTTATTTGAAAGTTATGAATCTAAATTACCAATTTACGAGAGTTGAGGGACTGAATTGCAATTTGCCAAAAGTTAAACATTTAAACCTAACCTAAAAACCTCACACTCTGATATCTCGCACTCACGCTCTCTCTCTCTCTCTCTCTCTCCCTACGCAGTCTCTCACCCGACGCCTCTCTCTCGGTCTCCGCCTTGCTCCCTGTCTCTCGGCCTCGCTCTCCCTCAGTTAGGGGTGGGCAAAAAAACCGGAACCGAAATGACCAAACCGGAATCGAACCGAAAAAATCGGAACCATATGGTTTTACAAAAATAAAATAGGAAATTGGTTTTGAAACCGAGAACCGATTGATTTTCGGTTCGGTTCTTGGTTCCGTCTTTAAAACCAAAAAATTGAAGTTAGAACCGGTCTTTAATTCTTGTTTATTTTTTTTATGGTCTTAATTGGTTGTTCTAAAACTAAAAATCAAAAGAATTTATAATTTTTTTTGGGTAAAGTGAAAACGATTAATTTTTTTTTTTTTTTATGAAATTTGTTACGTTTCTACATCATTGTAACATTTAACTTCATACTAGGACTGAAATTCTTAGTAAATGAAAATCGAATGAGACTAACTTATTAATAAGCGAAGTTGTAAATGACCACGATGGAGTTAATTAAATATTTAAATACAAATATAAAATAATTAATAATAATGCATTTAAAATTCATTATTCATCCCAAAATTTACTATATTGTCATCCTCGAAAAATCTTCTAGATCATTTGTTTCCTATTTTTGTTTATGAATCTCTTGCATTTTATGGAGAATCTTATACTTTCTTTGAGGTGAAAAGATTTTCGAAATCGTTGATCTTGGTATATTCGGTACAAGTTTATTTCAGGTTATTGGCCCACTTCCCGAGGCCTGATGCTCCTCGATAAAGCTCTCGAGAAATAATTATTATTATGGAACCGAATTAGAACCGAAATCGAACAAAAATCGAATGGTTTGGTTCTGGCGATTCAATGGAACCGAATGGTTCCATTTTACAAGAACCGAAAAAGTATGGTTCAGTTCTGGTTCTTGAGATACCCGAACCGAACCACCTGACGCCCACCCCTACCCTCAGTTTCGTCAGCGCACCACTGGCCAACCCGCCGGCGCACCACCGCCACTCACGCTAGCCCTTTTCCTCCCCTCTCCCACGTGAAACCGCTGCATGCTTTTTACACACCCACGAAACCGCATACACGTTTCTTTTTCACACACACATACACAATTTTTATATGTTGAATTTTATGCATATATTGGTGTATATAGGAATTAAGTAAGTATATATGTAATTCCTCACAATTTTCAGATTTCAGTTCTGGTTGATTTTCGAAATTTACCATCAATTAGGGATTTGGGATGTTTATGTGTGTGAGTATTGATGTATATGAATGTATATATTATTATGTAGGTATAGATGTGGGTAAATATATAAATTTTGGATGTGGGCATAGGTATGTATTCAGACTTTTGTTATGATGAAAATAGAATAGAATTTCTCAAACTGGAGACTCATGAACTTTTGATTAATTGATGTGCCATAATATCAAATTTGAGGTGTGAATGTATGTATATATGATCATGAATATGTATATGACTATTTAAACAAACATGTGTGATTTTGGAATTTTGGGATAATGGTATAGGAGAGTAAACTTTAACCTTTTAAGAACAAGTTAGTTTAAGTTGAAATTATGTTCAAAGTTATAAAATTTTAGTTCAAGATCATTTTTGATAAGTAATGCTTGGCTTTGATTTGTGGAATTGATAAGTAAGATTTCAAAATTCCTTGAACTTAATGTATTACTTTGAATATGATATTATATGTGGTATTAAATGTGTTTGTTATATTATGAGTTACATGATAGTCTCGACCTCAGTTAAGAGTGTTGAAGGTAGTTTTCACTAAAAGCCATATTTTTATTAATGGATGGAAATTAATTAGGAGAAACGGTACATTGACGTCGCGGGCAACCAAGACTTCCACCTGCATATTAAGCAAACTACTGAGGACTACAGGTAAGTAAACTTCCCCTATTTTCATAGAAGTTAAATGTAAATGTAAATGTGAAACGTGTAAATGGCTGTTTGCAACTTACTTGCTTTGATGAATTTCATTTACTTTATGAAAGTATATGTATTAAGAAGAATGTTCAAGCATGCACATTATCATGTCATTGCATCATCAAGCATGCATTTTCATTGAGTTAGGGAAAGTCAAATGTTTTAATGAAAGGAATGTGTCAAAGAAATTGGAAAGTCAAATGATTTTAAATGAAGAATGTGGTAAGTTTAAGTTTTCTCAAAATGCATGTATCCCAAGTTTTAAGAAAGAATGAGTGTACTTCTATGTCATGAAAGGTGAGTGGGAAATGGGGCGCGGGAGATCGGCGTACCCGAATTAAACCGCTCTGCGGTGACGATTGCTAAACCGGTTGACGGTGGCAAATATTAAACCGCTCTGCGGTGACGATTGCTAAACCGGTTGACGGTGGCAAATATTAAACTGCTCTGCGGTGGAAAAATGATAATCTGGTCCTAAATAAGGGATATTTCCCACTGCATTGTAATTGGCTAGAAGATACACTAATTGAGTTCATGATAGAAATGAAGTTAAAGTTTTTGGAAACGTCTAAGTGAAAGATTTGAAATGAAAGTCTTGAAATGAAGTGAAAGTTTTGAAATGAAATGAAAGATTTGAAATAAAAGTCTTCAAATGAAGTTAAAAGTTTTTAGAAATGTTTAAGTGGAAGTTTGGAAGGTATGAATGTCTTGAAAGGTAAAGTAAATGAAGGTAATTACTTTGAATGGTTTAAGGAATTTCATGTCATGAGCATGCATCACGTGCATAAAGTTTACTTACTGAGCTTTCGCTCACCCCAATCCCTCCCCAACATTTCAGGTGATGAAAGTTAGGTGACCCGAGGAGAGCACACGACAGCTGACTCAAGCTATCCCCGTTTCAACCCTTTTAAAATAAAGTTAAATTAGAATTTATTTCAGTTTCTCATTATTTATTCTTTAATTCACGTATTATTGAGGTTAAATTTCCTCTTATTTCATTTGCTAAAGTTTATTTACTTGGAATTATATTGTTGAGGAGTTTGGGGCTTATTGTAATGGTTTGGATGATGTTTGGGATTGAATGAGTTGCGATGTGTATTTTAAAAATGGTTTTGATGTCCCTCTACAGGTTGGCTATGTCCAATTTACAGAGGAGACTCTGTCGAAATATTTGTAAAATTTTTATAATAGTAAATGAAAAGTTTTAAATGTTTTAAACGATTATTTCCGCATATAATGTGAATGGAAGTTAACACGCCTAGGTTTTAGATTTTAAACTTGGGGTGTTACACAAACCTTCGAATTTGGGTGGTAACCCAGTGCCGAACTTGGGGGGAATCCCAACTTCAAGTTTGGGGGGTGACCCAATTCCGAACTTGGGGAGTAACCCAGTACCTCGGAATAGTGTCCAGAATAATGGACAAAATGTTCCACATCTTAACGATGGAGGGGACAATAACAACATTGGGCCGAATAATGGAAACTTCGCCAATGGTAATTGCACTCCAAATCCTTTACCAAATCCTTTGCCAAATGTTAGGCCACAAGCACCACCAGTGGGAAATCAACCTATAGGATTTCCTTATGATCCCAATGCCTTGTTAAGGGATCAAGTCACTGAGATGGTGCGAGACCAAATCGTAGTGGGGATGCGTCCTTATGTTAGGCCAACTTACACTAAGCCATACCCAGATTGGGTGGATCAAGCTTATCCATGGCCTAGGGGTTACAAGGTGCCAGAATTCTCTTAATTCACTGGTTTTGGGGGAGGTCTCCACGCTAGAACACATAGGGCGATTCACGTTGCAATGTGATGAGGTGACCAATTATTATAAGATGAGACTTTTCCTAAGTTCCTTAACAGGGATGACTTTCTCTTGGTTCATTAACCTACCAGCGAATTCTGTGCAAACGTGGCAACAATTAGAACAACTGTTCTACGCCCAGTTCTATAAAACGGAATCTAAGGTGACTCTAGCCGATTTCGCCAATCTAAGGCAAATGCCCACTGAGTGGGCTGAAAGCTTTCTCCAACGGTTCAAAACGGCCAGGAGTAAATGCTTTGTACCCCTGCAGGAAAAAGAATTCGTTAGAATCATTCAGAGTTGCCTGAGTTTTGACCTCAAGAAAAAATTTCAGGATAGGGAGTTCCCTGACCTATTTCAATTGAGCGCTAATGTAATAAGATATGAGCGTTTTTTGAGAGAAGAAGAGCAAATGAAAAATTCTAGTAAAAAGACTTTTTATAGAGACACAAATTTTGACATACACACGGTAGGTGACGGATATGTTGACCAGGCCGAAGTATGCTTAGCCGAGCTAGTCAAAGGGGACCGATATGCTTGTTCCCTGACAGCAAAATCTGGCGCGATAATAAAAGTTGAGCCTGTAGAAGAGAAAAATAAGAAGGCTAAAATATTTTCGTTCAATGTTAGTAAGGCAGACCTTATATTCGACAAGTTATATAAGGATAAGTAAATCAAATTGAGCGATAAACATAAGTTGTCAAACCCTGAACAAACTAAGGGCAAAAAATACTGTAAATTGCATAATGCATGGTCTCATACGACTAACAATTGTTTGATTTTCCGGTATGTGTTGCAGGAAGCCATTGAGTCGGGGAGGATCATGCTTGAGCCTAAGAAAAAGATGGAGGTGGACGAGAACCCCTTCTCACAACCGCTTGGAGTAAACATGATGACAATTGATTTTGCCCAGAAATTGCCAAAGTTCAAACTGGTAATTGATGGTGGAGCAGGAGATGAACAACAACATCCTAAAGTGTTTGAACGACTCAAAGAAAAAGAATACCAAGGAGATATGAGTGTCTTATGTGATATATGCAAGGAAGAAGTGAGTAAGTCCGTGGAAGGAACCAAAGTGCAATGTTTTCACACTCATCCGAGAGTTGCGTCAAGTTTCCAACCCGATAGAGGACGAGACCCAGATACATATGGAAAACCATCTCAAGAAAGGCAACTATGGCCAACAAATCACAGGAAAACATTTAGGCCGCAACCATACCAATCAAATGTTTGGCATTCATTCTAGTACAATGCAAGACGAGTCGTGTCGTGCCCTTCAATGAGATGACAAGGACTTAGCAAAGGCGTTTTAAAAGGAACTAGGGCAGAATGATGAGGCGACAACAGGGAGCGTTGCCCCTAGACACGCCAAGGCTGACTCGGGAAGCTGACCAAAATGAATTTAATGGTGACAAAGGGAACATCACAGAGGGATCGGTGAAGAAAGCGTCTGGAAGTTCCACTGGAAAATCGAAGCTCAAGCGCAACAAAAAAGAAGGAGACGAAGAGGACCAGAGCAAGCTACCACTATTCGGTTCGGGACATTACCCCCAGTCATGGCCAACAACTATCTACTGGCCAATGAGTTTAGAAGCAAAGAGGATGTAGAAGAAGAAGGTGGAGAAAATGAAGGAGCAGCCTGCGAGTTGATATATGAAGAGGGTCAAACATCCCAGGAGGAAGATTATGAAGAAGAGGACGATGACATGACAAACATCGAAGAAGAGATCGACTTGGAGGTGGAAGGTAGGAAAAGAGGGGTATCGCGGAATGTGTTGATAAAGTAGTTGTATCAAGAAGGCGTGCGTGAAGTGGATCTGTTGGGCGAGCGTTGGATTTTTACGTACTGTACGGAACGCCCAAAAGGAAAACGAGAGTACCACGGGTTGAGAAGTATAGGTCGCCTCCCAGGATACTTCCTCCTCCTACTGGATGGTTTACAAATGAAGATTCAAGAGATCAGAGTGGGAGACAAGAGGTATTGCAAGTCGAAGTGACGAAAAGAGTCGAAATAAAGGAAGACGGCTAGGAGGTAGAGATCGATGCAGCGGAAAATGTTATCTTTAGGAAACCTTCCACGAAACTAACCAGACATCTGAGACCACTGTATGTGAAGGCCAAGATTAATGGAATTCCAGTATCAAAGATTCTTATAGACAACTGGGCCGCTATAAATACCATCTCGTCCAGAATGATTAGAAGACTTGCAAAAAAGGAGGATGATATGATCCCAATAGAAGTTATCCTCACAAGCTTCAACGGAGGGATGACGTCAGCCAAAGGAGTGATGCCATTAGACGTCACTGTGGGAACTACCACAAGGACCACAATTTTCTTCGTCATAGATGGTCCTACCAGCTATAACGTACTTCTAGGGAGAGATTGGATCTATGGGAGCCGGTGCATACCTTCATCGCTCCACGAGTTTTTAGCATTCTGGAATGATAAAGAAGAATCAGAAGTGATACAGGCAGATCATAGATCATTCATGGCAGAAGCGAACTCTATAGAAAGATTCATGTACGAGGGGAATTTTGGGCCTGTTAGAGTAGTGCAAGAGGGAGAAGAAACTCAAGTCGTCGCACTAAGCGAAGAACCATTCTCGGTTGACACCCTAGCAGAGATGTTCAACCAGATGAGGCCAAATATAGTGGCCCTTGAGAAGCCAGTCATTGGCGTAAAAGTGACTGAGGAATCATGACTAGCAACAAGTGAAGAGGGGATGTGGCCGATATTCGGGCCTCAAAATCCAGACCAATGGCTTTCAATAATAAGTCTGAAGAAAACGCAAAAAAGACAAAGGAGGCAGCAGCATTGGCAACGTTCAAGTGCAAGTTGGCCGTTTTTGAGTTGGAGCAGAATGCTGATGGAAAGATCTACAAGGTGGATTGTTTAGAGGAAGAGTTGCTCACAAAAAGCCTGGACGATGAAGCAACAGGGATATCCAAATAGGGGCACGCTCAGGCGCAAGTCCCTCTTGTAAAAGTGAACATCGGCGACGAAGGGGAAGAACACCCAACATTCATCAGCCAAACACTCGGTAGAGAGGTAAGTGATGAATTGATTGCCTTATTAAAAGAATACAGAGATTGTTTTTCTTGAGAATATGAACATATGCCTGATTTAGATAAGAATTTGGTGGAATACAGACTGCCAACTAAGCATAATTTTAAGCCACATAAGCAGTCACCTAGGCGTTTTGCCCCTAATGTATTACTTGAAGTAAAAAAAGGAAATAGAACGTCTTTTAAAGGCTGGTTTTATTAGGACATCCTGGTGTGTAGAATGGTTATCTAATATTGTGCCCGTGTCTAAAAAGAACGATAGCATTAGGGTGTGCATAGATTTCAGGAATCTAAACTTAGCCACGCCCAAAGATGAGTATCACATGCCAACGGTGAATTCTTTAGTAGATTCAACTGTAGGGCATGTCATGTATTCTTTCATGGATGGGTATTCTAGATACAACCAAATTTACATAGCTGACGAAGACGTGCATAAAACGACCTTTAGATGCCCAGGGGCCTTGGAATGTTTTGAGTGGGTAGTCATGCCCTTCGGCCTAAAAAATGCTGGGACCACTTATCAAAGGGCGATGAACTTAATCTTTCAGACATGATTGGGGAATTTATTGAAGTATATGTATATGATATTGTGGTAAAGTCAATAAAAGAAAAAGACCAATTTCAACAATTAAGACGTTCATTTAAACAAATGAGACAGTACAAGTTGAAGTTAAATCCTTTGAAATGTGCGTTTGGTGTTAATTTAGGAAACTTCCTTGGTTTTCTGGTACACAAGAGGGGGATCAAACTTGACAAAAATAAAGCAAGAGCCATTCTAGAAGCAAAACCGCCTACTAATAAAAAGGAATTGCAAAGGTTCCTAGATCAAGTAAATTTCTTAAGGCGTTTTATTTCTAATTGTGCAGGGCGAACGGAAGTTTTTTCGCCTCTTTTAAAGTTTAAAAATTAAGACGAATTTCTCTGGCTGGAAGAACACCAAAAGGCTTTCGACAACCTAAAGATATATTTATCAAATCCGCCTATGCTGGTGTCACCAATTCATGGAAATCCAATGAAAGTCTATATATCGGCAGAGCAAGGATCTATAGCCGAAACGGTCGCTCAAGAAGACCAACTAGGTGAGGAGAGAGCGATTTACTACTTAAGCAGACAGTTGACGAAATGTGAATGTAATTATTCAGCTATAGAAAAACTTTGTCTCGCTCTATATTTCACGTGTACTAAACTAAGTGCCTATTTACGGCCTGTAATCGTGTATTTGATATCTAAGGTAAATATAATCAAGTATTTGTTTTCTCGCCCTGTTTTACATCAAAGAATTGGCCTTTGGACATGGCCCTTTCTGAATTTGAAATACAACACGTACCTCAAAAGGCAATTAAAAATCAAGCTTTAGCCAACTTTTTGGATGATCATCCATGTTTGGACATATCTAAAGAGGTTAATTTAGAAGTGGACTCGCTCGAAACGAAGCCCTGAGTTTTATATTTTGATGGATCAAAAACTTACCAGGGCGCAGGGGTTGGTATAGTTTTAATAAATCACATGGGAGTCTGTTACAAGTATGCTCTCACCTTGGAAAGAGCATGTACTAACAACGAAGCCGAGTACGAAGCATTGATCACGGGGCTAGAACTGTTAGTGGAGCTGAAAGTGAAGAATGTGATTATCAGGGGAGATTCTCAGTTGGTGATATACCAATTAACGGGCGATTTCAAGTGCCAGAGTGATTCTATGATAAAGCAATACGAGCTCGCCCAAGAGCTTTTGGAGGAATTGATTAAGTGGAGCTTCAATACATAAACAAGATTTACAACGATGTAGCGAACGAATTAGCCCAAGTCGCTTCGGGTTATTCAAAAGTGGTGAATGCAACCAAAACTTGTGAGTACGGAATGATCCTGCCCACCATACAAAGGAGGATAAAGGAAAGCAACATCCATTGTATACAAACCAGGGACGCGATGGATTGGAGAGAAGAAATAAAGAAATTTTTGGAAGAACCTGGTAGAAGAAACAACGGGAAAATGAAACTGCGTGCATTGAATTATGTCCTCATAGACGAACAAATATACAAGAAACGTTCAGATGGGGTGCTATTGAAGTGCATAAGTTTGAGCGAGGCCAAAACCATTATGGCAGAAGTCCATGAAGGGATATGTGGGGCCCATCAAGCCGACCAAAAAATTGAGACGGTTGATTATTAGGAGTGGATACTTTTGGCCCAAAATGGGAGAATCGTGCATACAATATGCAAAAAGTTGCTTAGCGTGTCAGAGACACAGACCAATCCAAAGAGCGCCATCTAGGGAAATGGCGCATATTATTAAGCCTTGGCCGTTTAGAGGCTGGGCTATTGATTTAATAGGGAAGATTTATCCCCCATCGTCCAAACAACATACATTCATCATTGTAGCAACGGATTGCTTTACTAAATGGGTAGAAGTTGTCCCTTTGAAAGAGATTTCCCAAAAGAACGTCATAGAATTCATTCGCGACCACATTGTTTATAGGTTCGGGGTGCCACAAACCATAATGGTAGACCATGGAACCTCATTGAATGGAAATCTAGTAAGGAGTTCTTGGACGAATTTGGTATCAAGCTAGTTAACTCTACGCCTTATTACACTCAGTCTAACGGGCAAGCAGAGTCTTCCAACAAAACCCTGAAGAGCATTGTACGAAAAATGTTGGTCGAAAATTCTAGGAATTGGCACGAATGTTTGAACAATGCCTTGTGGGCTTACAGGGTGTCTTCACGAACGAGTACAGGTGTAACTCCGTTTCAACTAACCTATGGACAAGAGGCAGTACTACCTATGGAGATCAACGTGCAATCAATTCGAACAAGTTTACAGAACCATCTATGCGAAAGCGACTATGCAGAATTGATGGTTCAGAATCTTTTAGAACTGGACGAATTAAAGTTGGACGTCCTTGATAGATTGCAAGTTCAGAAGAAAAAAGTGGCTAAATATTACAACAACAGAGTGATAGTTAAGTTATTTAGTGTGGGCGATTTGGTCTGGAAAACCATACTCCCCTTAGAAAGTAAAAATCTCAAATATGGGAAATGGTCGCCTAATTGGAAAGGGTCGTTCAGAGTAAGCAGTGTGTTGCCCAATGAAGCTTATCATTTGGAGGATCTAGATAATACGAAACACATAAGATCCATCAATGACAAATACTTGAAGAAATATGTTCCTTCCATATGGGAGGACGAACAAATATAAACGCATTGTATTTCGTCGGGAAAGGCGCGCAATTGTCACACAAGCAAGAAAAAAGGAAAATGAAAATAAGGTGCGCCTATAACAAAAATTGTTTCTTTTATTCAAAAAAGTTATATACATTCGCAACACAAAAAGAGCCAGCAGGACTTCACTCAGCAACAATAGGGAAACGAATACTGTCTATCAACTATTACAGAGGACGTCTCTATTACAGACCAATCTTCGTCACCCCAACGGGGACATGCTTGTGAACAAGAATGACCCGCCTGGTAGGTATTTCCCCCTTCCATCTCAACCTTTGTGAAGCTTCCATCCTCGTCTTCTCAGATACATCCGCTGGAAGCAATCACAACAGGTGAACGGCCTGAGAAGCATTCTCAGCAAGCAATTGGCCGATCATGGGGTAAGAAATGGCCGGTGAGCACTCCCTAGTGCAGTTCCTCTACATCTGATGACCCTGAAAAGGGATCACGAGGGAGAGAGACGCCGAAAGGAGCCTCCACGGCCAATAAACAATTTCCTATATCTCCCATACCAAAGGTATGTTTAGAGCAGATCGTGGGAAAAGAAAGTTAGGTGGTTCATATCTGGGAGAAGTAGGAACAAAATACCTGTCAAACATGGGGAATATATATGATAGCAGTGGCATACAAGACTGGAAGAAAAGGGATAAGAGACGAATCTGCAACCAAATCCATTTTTTATAGGAAAAGAGCCCACCTCTTTATGCGAGAAAAACAAGGTAGAATCTGAACAGTCTATGTTGGAAAAGACGGAAGAAGATTGGAATGCTGAGAATTTATGGGAAAAAGGACACATCGAAATGATTAATATAACATAAAATTAATGGATAAACATTAATTCCGCCATATTGGGGGGTAATTGTTGACACCCAAAAAATACCCAAAATCCAAGAGGCTTAAGGCTTGGCCCAAAGCAAAAGAGGCCCAGCGTTAAGGGCTCATTATAGGCAAGAAATTGGATGATTGGGCGAGTGTGTGGCAGCTAGGATATTTGGGCGACAAGGCGAGCGATGGAGCAGTTGGACGACTAAGCAGGTAGAAGCTGTTTTGACACTTGTCTTGCGATCACATAGTCAGTTGTTGACGAAGGTGGCAGTTGAAATAACGAATTGTGGAAGTTACTTAGAGCGACGTGGCAAGCGGATGTTACAAGGACGCGGGCGACGGTTATGCGACGTGGAGGAAGCAAATTAATCCATGCAGGTTACAAATCAAGGCGGCAAACCAAAGATTCAAATATTAGCAGGGGTTGAAGGAAGTTCGTGCATTTGTATATATTGTAAAAACTTAGTCATTTAGAGGGACCAATCAATCAAATCTCAACAAGAGAATATGTAATTTTCTTTATCTTTACTTTTATCGTCAAACTCTTAGTGTAATTTGTGGGCTTGCGCCCCTTGGAGGTATTTTGTCTTCACCGTAATCTTCATAAATATAGCACCCCTCATTAGGACTTTGTTTCGAGAGGTTTGTTCCTTACACATTCGTTTGATCCCCCTTTGGTAATTGTTAGCGATGTGACCTCCGCGCGAAACAATATTGATTAGAAAATCAACCTTTTTTTAAAGAAAAAAAAATTAAGTGGATTTTTTCCCTTAATATAGAAATGTGTGATCAGTAGATCAAACATGCTAAACTTATAGATCCCATTTGATTTACATAAAATTTAGATTTTTCAATATATTTATTAAAAATTCTACAAATTAATGAAGTGGATAATTCATACTTTGGGATACTTATGGAAGAGTGTAAACTTCTTACTAGAGGTTTACCAAACCTCAAGTTTAACTGGATTAGGAGATCAGCTAACCAAGTAGCTCACAAGTTAGCTAAAGCCGCTAGCTCTGTCTAGGACATTGTTGTTTGGTCCTTATTTCTGCATTTATTTATTTCGAGTGTAATGCTCGACGATTTGATGAATGAATAATTTCGTTTCCCTCAAAAAAAAAAAAATTTGATGAAATGTGTCATTAAAAATTTGTGGTTCCTATAATAAAATGTAGTTATAATTAATTGTTGACTTTGAATGAAATTTTAATTCACTTTAAACTGAATTAAATAGTAGTTATGTATTATTCACAATGTAATATAAAAACATACATAATGTAACATGAGATTATCAATTATTTTGGGTTATATTTCATGCTCTTTATTGATTCCTTCTTGTGTTGAGTAGGCTAGAAAAAAACTCTTCCATAATTAAATGAGATTAAGATTTGGATCTATATAACTTGGTGCACTATTGCAAAAATGTACAAGGGCATATGTCATGATTATTAACAAATAAAACAAACATATTATAACATTCTACCTAATTGCAAAACAACACCTGTCAGCAGTGCTAATGAATTATTAATTTATGGACTATGTAGTTTAAAAGGCATACACTGAACTTGACCTTATCGTGTTATACTTAACAAATTTTTACGTTTAACTTTCGCCTACGTCTGTTTAAGCTCGTGAAAGCCATATTTATTCTTTTTTGGTACACTAATATAACATAATAAAAAATAAAAATCAACATAAAGATGGATTAGAGGAAATAATTGATATCTCCCTATCTTTACTCCAAAGGAAATGATGCTAAGATATTCCATAATACGATTAATCTGGCATGAACTATATGAGCTCCTAGTAATTTATTGGATAAATTAATAAATCGGGCATTAATTAATTACGTGTTTTTGTACACACTTCATCATTTGAAAACATAGATCTTTAAAATAATAATAACATATGTGTTTTTGATTGATAGGTTTTTCTATGAAAAATGTCTCATCAATAAAAATATTTTCACTTTTACGTGTTTGACATCTAAAGATATCATTGAAAATGGTACAACTCATTCAAGCATTCTTTTGACTCATTTTCCTTGAAAATTTTCTTGGAGGAGGTGGAAAAATATTTTTCATGAATTAGAATTCATTTTTATTTTCCATTTATTGTCAATCAAACACACCCTTGATCTTCTTTAGAGAATAAAAACCTTTGTCGTTCGTATTCATCTGCAAGCATTAGTTTTTAAGCACACGACACACGTCTACAAACACACAAAGGTGAAAATATGGAATATGTTGTTTGATCATTGTTTGGCATACCGAGTCTCAGTGGATCTTAACACAGTTTGTGTCACAGACTAACCATTTCAAGAGGTGTGTTGAGTTGAACTTGACTTTGCATATTAACTTGGCATACTCCCACTCCCTCTTTGAAGGCGAGTTTGAGCTACAACCTGACCAATATTTATGTTTATCACCATTCATGAACATCATCTCGTGTACCGATCTTGACAAGGAAACAACTAACCTTCCTCTACAAGAATGGAAGTGTGGATAGAAATTCATCTTTTCCCATATATGTTCCTTTTTCAAGTAATATATTTATACAGCGTGAGGATAATCCTTGTGAAACGTGACATTAAAGGTAAATCTGTTCGGAGGCTATCAACTTATTATAATCAGTTTATTTTGCGAATCTCAAGATGGATGTGGAGTTACCGTTCTTTTACTCAATAATTATAATTTATAAATCAATTTATAAATAATACAATTTTTCAAATTATTTTTTAATCATACATATTTTTTTCTCTCCAATTTTCAGCCACACATCTAATTTGAAAACATCAAAAAAAAAAAAAAAAAAAAGCGGCTGTGGTGGCTGCCGAACACTTTGACTTGTAATTTTTTGTACGAATGGGAGTTGTTTCTCAGGCTGTCTCCTTGGAGAAAATGTTAGGTCCATGATGGGATTTGAAAGGCAAAGTAGGCCACTAGATTGTCAAGAAAGGATATGTACTTCTTTGTACGTAGAACAAAAGTAAACCAAATGCCTTTAACTTGCTTTTTTCATTTTATAAATAATAAATAAATATGTCTAATGTTTGAAATCAAATAATCGTTAAATCATTTCAAAAAAAAAAAAAAAAAATCGTTAAATACCTGTATACTTTTCATTCAAATTCATCATTCGAAACCCATCTTCAAAAATATGTTAAGAATCAAAACATATTTTTCATTTTTCTTCGAATACACATGTTCAATATATATTGAATTAGGCATAATTAAAAAAATAATAGACGAACAATATATATTTTTCTCGTTTGTAATAAAGATAATCTTATCCAAATCCATCTTGAATCGAAAACACACCCATTAGAAATATTACTAAACAACTCTAAAATCCTAGTTAATAATAATAATAATAATAGCTGAAGGAATATTATAACAAGATTCCGTGGCAATATTAAATTGAAGGCTGGACATTTAGAATTGAAAGAGACAGACTTTAGCCTTATCTGATTCTATCTATTGGACAAAAACCATTATTGGACCACATAAAAACCTCCACATTTTGCTAACTCAATCTTAATCAAATCATACGTGTACTATATAAGTGACAAAAGGGTATAATTGGGACCAACTTGCAAATTAGTTCGGTAAATTGTTTATGAACGATTATTTATTAATATTATTTATAAATAATGATGTGATAACATTTCATTAATCTTTTTTTTTTTTGAAAAATTAAAAATGTTGGATGAAACCTTTGATCAACAGAAACTATTAATTTTTTTTAAAAAATTATTCTAATAGCGGGATCGGTTATAAACAAATTTATCAATTTGTCCTCTCAGTCTCAGTGCTAAATCCAGTGGAAAATTTGCATTTGAAGACTCTTTCTCTTTTTTTTTTTTTTTTTTTTTTTTTATCGGAGACTCTTTCTCAATACTACTTACATACGTGTCTGTATGCGCTACACGTGTTAAAAGAAAAAAAGCACGTGTAAAAAAAGGCCACGAAAATTGACGAATGAACAAAGTTAAAGTGGGGTCTTTATTTTGATTGGTAGAACTTAAGATCCATTGATAAAAGGGATCATACATGTGTGTTTTAAAGAGAGAATTTAACTAAATATAAATAAAATTGATGTTTAATCCGAAAATCGGATTTAAATAAAAAATAGATAATTAAATAAATATGTTACTATCACAATAATTTAAATTTATTGTCATATATTATCAAATTAATTAGTCACAATTTTTTTCATGGACATAAATCACAAATTTATGGGTCACAAATTATCAAATTAATCTATTACGGCTTATTTCTTGGTCACAATTTATAAATTTTATAGGTTATAAATTATGAAGACAATCGATCACGGCTTATTTTTCGATCACAATTCACGAATTTTATAGGCAACAACTTAATTTCGATCACAAATCTCGAATCTTATAGACCATAACTTATTTCACGGTAACAAGTTTCAAAATAATTGGTCACAACTTTAAATTGGGAGTCACGGTCTAAAAAAAATAAAAAAATAAATTAAGTCACATATCATTTATTTATCACAAACTTATATATTTTTCAATCACAATTACCCATAATTGATCACAAACACTATTCAAGTCACCACGTCCGTCCTATCCCTGCCGCCCCACCACCACCATCACCACCAGCAGCAGGCTCACCTTATTTCACTCCACAACCCCTAAATGAATTTCAAAACTAACTCCAAATAGTCATTCCACAATTATTTTATCTAGAGGCACCACCTCCCTCAGAAGGTACCATTGCTCTAGTGGGTGCGTACAAATCTAAGGTGGCGTTCTGTTTGTATTTTATTTTGTATTTTCATTTTCGAAAATGTTTTGTGTTTTCATTTTTGTTTTCAAATTTGCTAAAAACGCGTTTGGTTTGTCATTTCTGAAAACTGTTTTTGAAAATTAAAAGCTGGAAAACACGTTCTGTTTGAAATTTTACAGAACATTATTTAAACTATTTTTAATTAATTTGCTTGCAGAATACTACTAACTCCTAAAAATATAGTTACATGCAACACACTAATGTGAGCATTAAGAGTCTATATTAACACAGCTTGGTCAGGTTCGGGACTTGAGAAAGCTCTACTTCTATTAAAATCCAGAAAATGCAAGTTCTTTCAAAACCACCAGAGTTCATTTATCATTACATTTTTTGAAATATAACAACAAGAATTCTCATTTAATTTTTTTTTTTTTTTTTTTTTTTTTTTTTTTTTTTTTGTAATGTTGATATTGAATTGAATAAAACTTTATTTAAACTAAGTTCCAAGTTAGGATAATTCTCAAAAAAAAAAAAAAAAAAAATTCTTTATTTAGGCTTAGTTCCAAGTTAGGATAATTCTAAAAAAATAATAAAAAAATAAAAACTTTATATTAAGCTTAATTCTAAGTTAAGATAAAAAAAAAAAAAATTCCCAAAACGCGTTTTGACATTTTTTGTCGAAATACACACAAAACGCCCAAAACGATGTTTCTGGCGTTTTCCGTTTTGTGTACAAATTTTTTTCGTTTTTGAAAATGGTAAAGAGGACGCGTTTTTAGTGTTTTTGAAAATAAAAACAGAAAACGACCTCAAAACAGTAAAGAGAACATGGACTAAGTATCTAACACAACCTCCGACGATGTTGTGCTTGCAGTGGCATTGTGCATTCAATTAGTCTACTTGTATAGCTTTTAGAACCGCTTCAGGTACCGCATTCAGCAAAATGGCGATTTTTTTACTTCAAATATTTTGAAGTCTAAAAAATCAAATTCCCACCCCCATCCCTACTCCTTAACCACTTTTTGATCCTTTCAAAACCATTTTTTCCCTTACTCTGCCACCTGCTTCCGATTCATATTTCCATCCATTTTCCGACCCATCTTCATCGTCTGAAGAAAACAAAATATAATACAGCCATATTTTTGCTTACTGATTTAATTTAGCTTTGACCCAGATCCAGGATTTTTCAGTTGAGCAAATTTCAACTAGCAGGTGCAATCTGTGAATTTTAGAATCCAACTTCTAAATGTCTAACTTAGGTAAATGCATTTCCTGTAAAAAAAAATTAATTAACTTAAAAAATCCAAACGAAGTAGTGCACTGGGTACATTTGTGAGAAAAAATCCGATAGTAAAGTGTGTATAATCCGCCGACTCAGATTCTATATCTTATTTTTTATGATAATATTGTTGACTCCTTGTTGTAAGAATTTTAATCAATCGTGTGGGCTTATATGTGAATTATTGTGTATTGAATAAAAGACTATCAAATTTGGTTAAGCCCGTTTAAAGTGATCTAATAAGGATTTGGTAAATTGGGCTTTAATGCATCTAATTAAATGTAGGGAAAATTACATAAAACCTTGTATTTCAAAGATGCAATTCAAAAATCATGTGAAGGAAATCTTTTTTTTTAAAATTCAGGTGTTAATTCATTTAGTTATGTGTTTAATAATTAAAAATAAATATAATGATATATATAAGATAAACATAATTATCTACTATACATTATATTAAAACTAATATAATATTAAATCAAAATTTCAAATTTTGACGTCACAACCTACCCCACCCCACCCCACCCCACCCCAAACCAAAAATAATTTTTATTTTTTTTCCTTTCGATGTTTTCCTATCATTCCCCATCTCATCCTCATCCCAACCCCAACCCCACTTGACCCTACTCCGCATCATTACAAAGTGACAAATTGATATCACCCTAACCACATCCCCCGACCCCACCCATATCCTGTCCACCCAAAAAATAAGTTTATTTTTATTTTCTCTCGATGTTTTCTTACACTTCCCCATCCCACTCCACCCCAACCCAACCTTACTCGACCCCACCCCACCGCAAAGTGACAAATTGATCTCACCATCGCCACATCCCTAGACCCCACCCACCCACCCTGCCCACCCATACCATCTCACCACCAATATCCTACTCCACCCTAAAAATAAGTTTATTTTTATTT
The DNA here is from genome assembly GCA_963555705.1 of Ligustrum vulgare. NCBI lineage: Eukaryota > Viridiplantae > Streptophyta > Magnoliopsida > Lamiales > Oleaceae > Ligustrum > Ligustrum vulgare. The sequence continues at coordinate 54,589,301 of OY743171.1, forward strand.
TTTCCCGATATTTTCCTACACTTCCCCATCCCACCCCAACCCAACCCCACTCCACTCGACCCTACCTCATCGCAAAGTAACAAATAATCTTATCCCAATCACAGACCACCACCTCACCCCACTCCAAAAATAATTTTTATTTTTTTCCTTTCGATATTTTCCTATCATTCCTCATCATACCCATCCCACCCTACCCCACCTCTTCTTAAAGTGACAAATTGATCTCACCCTAACCACATCCTCTGACCCCACCACCCACCCCGCCTCACCACCCATATCCTACCCCACCCCAAAAATAAGTTTATTTTTATTTTCTCTCGATGTTTTCCTACACTTCCTCAACCCAACCCAACCCACCCCACCCCATCCCACCCCAACCCAACCTAACCCCACTTGACCATATCCTACCCCCACCTCATCGCAAAGTGACAAATTGATCTCACCCTAGCCACATCTCCCGACCCCACCTCACCACCCATATCCTATCTCACCCCAAAAATAAGTTTATTTTTATATTCTCCCAATGTTTTCCTACACTTCCTCATCCCACCCCAACCCAACCACACTCCACTCGACTCTACCCCACCTCATTGCAAAGTGACAAATTGATCTTATCCCAGCCACAAACCACAACACACCCTGCCCGCCTCGCCGCCCACCCTACCCCACCTCACCGCAAAAACGATTTTTTTTTTCATTCTACTTTTCCACCCACCACTACCCAGCCCGAACCACCCTACCAATCCCACCCCACCCCAAAAATGATTTTTTTAATTCTACTTTTTCATGCCCCCACCCCAACACCACCCTACCCACGCCACCCAAAAAAATGAGTTTTTTTTTATCTCTCCATGTGTTTCCCACCCTACCCTGCCACCCACCCCACCAAAAAATGATTTTTTTCTTCTAATTTTTCACACCCACCCCGCCCCTACCAGCTACCCACCCAAGCAATCGACCCCACCCCACGCAAAAATAATTTTTTTCTTCTACTTTTTCACACCCCAGCAAGACCCTACCCTTGCACCCACCCCACCATACCCACCCATCCCATTCCTACCCCACCCTCCAAAAAATGATTTTTTCTTCAATTTTTCACACCCCCACCCACCTCGCTCCAGACCCTACCCCGCCACCCACCCAACCAACTGACCCTACCCAAAAATGATTTTTTTCCTACTTTTTCACACTCCATCCCGACCCTATGCCCGTCACCCAACAACCCCACCACTACCCACCCCACCCAAAAATGATTTTTTTCTTTTCCACACCCCGTCTCGACCCTATATCCGTCACTCACCAACCCCACCCCTACCCAAAAATAATTTTTCTTCTTCTAATTTTTCACACCCCGTCCCTACCCCGCCACCCACCCAACAAACCGACCCTACGTAAAAATTATTTTTTTCTTATACTTTTCCTCGTCCAATGATCACAAAAAGTTATAGATGATCACAACTTTTAATATAATTGGTCACAATCATTTATAGTTGGTCACATATTATTTATTTATTTGTCACAACTTACTCGTTTTTTTCATGATTAATTAATATTTTTTGTCATAATTACCTAATAATTGGTCACATTCCCTACTCGTCATAAGTCACACAAAGTCACATTTAGTTGACATTTTTGTTACACTTACCTAATAATTCGATCACCCCACCCCCACCCCCCATCCTACCCCACCCCCACATGCAAAGTCACAACATGTCACACAATTGGTCACAGAATGTCACATTACAAATTTAGTTGAAAAACCTCACCCACCTACCCACACATTCCTAAAGTCACAGTTGATCACACAATGTCATATTTTGATCACACAAGGTCATAGTTTAGTCACACGAGGTCACAGTTAGATCACAATTGGTTTAGTTGCAAAATTTGGTCACACAAAGTCACAGTTGGTCACACGAAGGCACGGTTCGATCACACAAGGTCATAGTTTGGTAACACATGTGACCGAACTATGACATCGTGTGATTGAACTATGACCTTGTATGACCGAATTGAGACTTTTTTTGATCGAACTGTGACCTTGTATGTTCAGATCATGACTTTTTGTGATCAAGTACGGGATGTGACCAATTATTAGGTAAATGTGACCAAAATATTTGCTAATTGTGACTTATGAAAAATAGGGGATGTGACCAAGAAAACTAAGAATACGGAATGTGACCAAATATTAGGTAATTGTAACAAAAATGTTAACTAATTGTGATTGAGGAAACGTGTAAATTATGACCAATAAATAAATAATACGTACCAATTATATGATAATTTTGATCAATTATATCTAAATTGGATCAAAATATTGACTAATTGTGAGTTTGTGCGACTTATGATAAGTGCGAATGTGATCAAGAAAACAAGTAAGTTTTGATCAATAAATAAATAAATTGTGATCAATTATTGATGACTATGACCAATTATTAGGTAACTATGACCAATAAATAAATAATATGTAATCAATTATGGATCATTGTGACCAATTATATAGATTGTGACCAACTATGACTTGGTGTGACCATTGGACGAGGACGTGATGTGACCTACAATTGTGTCAAATATAACTATGTGTGACCGAACTGTGACTTTCTAAGAACGAAGCGTGACTTTATGTGATCGACATGTGACCGCGTGTGATCTAACCATTACCTCATTTGACCTAATTGTGACCTCCTGTGACCTAACTGTGACTTCGTTTGACCAAACTGCGACTTTGTGTGACCGATCTTTGACCTTGTGTGACCAACTTTGACTTTAGAGGGGTGGTATTTTACAACTAAATTTGTAATTGTGACTCTGTGTGACCTTGTGTGCCTTAACTGCGATCTCGTATCAACTTACGTGACTGATTGTAATTTTGGGGGTGGGGATAGTGGGGTAGAGGTCGGGTGGGGCTAGAAAAAGTAGAAGAAATTATTTTTTGTGGTGAGATAGGGTCAGGTGGGGAAAAGTAGAAGAAAAAAAATAATTTTTTGGAGTGGGGTGGGTGGGTGGTGCGTAGGGTGGGGTCAAGGTCGGGTTAGGGGTTTGAAAAAGTAGAAGAAAAAAATTATTTTTTTGGGTGGGTGGGTAGGTGGGGTGGGATAGGATGGGTTGAGATGAGGTGGTTGGTGTGAAGTGTGAAAAAATAGAAGAAAAATAATTTTTTGATGGGGTATGGTGGGTGGCGGGGTGCGGTGCGGTGGGATGGGGTGGGGCGGTTGGGGGAAGTGTGAAAAAATAGAAGAAAAATCATTTTTGGGTGGGGTGGTTGGGTGGGGTGTAAAAAAATAAAAGAAAAATCATTTTTTGATGGGGGTAGGGTGCGGTGGGATAGGATGGGGCGATTGAGGTGAAGTGTGAAAAAATAGAAGAAAAATCATTTCTGGGTAGGGTGGGTTGTGATGGGGTTGCTAGGGTGGGGTGTGAAAATATAGAAAAGAATTCATATTTGGGTGGGGTAGGATGGGGGTGGGGTGAGGGTGGGTAGGGGTGTGGAAAATTAGGAGAAAAAAATTAATTTTAGGTGGGGTGGGTGGGGTTGGGGATAGGTGGCGTGGCAGGGTCTGGGCGAGTCGTGAAAAAGTAGTAAAAAGATCATTTTGGATGAGGTGGGTTGGGGTAGGGTCTGGGGCGAGACTGGTGGGGGAGTTGAAAATTAGAAAAAAAAAAATTAAATTTGGGTGGGGTGGGTGGGGTTGGGGTAGGTGGCGTGGTAAGATAGGGTAGGGTCTGGGCGAGTTGTAGAAAGGTAGTAGAAAAAAATCATTGTTGGTAAGGTGGGGTGGGGAAGGGTGAAAAAATATTTCAAAAAAAGAAACTTATTTTTGGAGTGTGGTGGGTAGGTGTGATGGGATGGAACTAGTGGGTGGGTGAATGGGTGGGTGGGGTGTGGTTGGGTTGGGTTGGGGTGGGTGGGTGAGATGAGAAAAAAATATAAGTAAAATCATTATTGTGGTGGGTGAGTGGTGGCGGGGTGGTTGGGTGCGTGGCGGGGTTGGGTTGGGGAGTGGGGTGGGTAAGGTGGTGTTGGGGTGGGGTGAGTGTGAAAAAGTAGAAGGAAAAAAATTATTTTATGGGGTGGGGTGAGTACGGGGTTGGGTTGGGTTGGGATAAAATTGTTGTGGATTATGTATTGTTTTAATTTATTATTTAATATTAGTCTTTGTTTGGCAACTCATTATAATTATTATAATATTGTATTAATTAATTAACTAATTAACACCTGATTCTTTTAAAAAAATCTTAAGTTTATTATGTTTAAAAAGTGAAATTTTAGTTGTATAGTTATGTACTTTTCCCTTAAATGTATGTGCTTTTATGTGTAGATACCAGGTCATTACCTAATTCATGATTTGCCGGATTAGGTTAACGACAATATAGTATATAAAGTCGGTTATGGTCCCTAAATCCTACGTACTGTTCATCTTGTCTGACATCCCATCATCAGAGAGAAAATACGGACTACGTATCGATTTAAAAGATCCGACCGCCGAATCCTTTATCGTGAATCACGTTTGATTAAGGTACGCTTCCGCTTAAGTTATTTAATTCTTGATAATTCAGCATGATGATTTTGGATCCTGGATAAATAATTTATCTGTGAGATAAATTTTCTAACAAGTGGTATCAGAGTCAATCATCGTGTTGGGTTATCAGATCAATGTTCGTATGAATATGATACGTAATTGTTGCTCACTGCCACGAGATTCAACCGTTTGAATATGGGTTCATTTTCATATGTATATACATGCTGAATTTGGCATAATGATTATGGGCGAATTTTTGAGATTTCAAAACATGAAACATTAAGGCCTTCAAATTAGGATTTCTCTGTGTATGAATAAATATATGCGAAATCAGAATTTCTGTGTTGAATATGGATTGTTGAGTTGGGTTTTGATTTATTTTTGTGGTATGATATACAGAATCTATATGTATATATTTTTCGAAATTAGGTATTGATTTCTGTTTTGGATTCACTGAAAATTGTGTTATAAATCTGATTATGAATTGTTGCATAACAGATTCGGTCGAGTTGGGGTTTCTCTATTTGGATCTGTAACTTGGTGTTTTAGGATTTGGGTATGGATTTGTGTTGAGATTGGGTTTTGTTCGGTTATGGTTGATACGGATGATTAAAGATGTGGTGTTGCGAACCGGCGACAATAGTCGCCGCCGGCATTCGCGGCTGCTTCCAGCGCAGCCTGCAGACGCAGCGCCAGTAGCTGCGGTGTTACTGGTCGCCGGCCACGCTTGTGACGGGGACTGGTGTCCATGGTGGAGACTGCGGCGGCGATTAGGGCTTTGCAAAACCCTAGCAGTAGCAAATCAGATTTTTGGGCAGGGGGCGTCGATTGGAAATTTGAAGATAAGAAGGGCCTCTTTTGCAATTCTGTATAATTATGTTTAATTGCACCTCCGGTCCTCTCTTTTGTTTTGGATTAAATGTTTAATCCTAAATTTTAAAAGGAATTTAAATTGGCCCTTAAAGTTATGAATTTTATGAAATCAGCCCCGAATTTATAAAATTATTTAAGTTGGGTTTTTTAAATTCTAAATTGTATAATTCAGCCCCTGAAGTTTGAGAATTTTATATTTCAGCCCCTAATGTTTGAGAATTTTCAAAACTGGTCCCTAAAGCTTGAAAATTCTCTAATTTGGTGTCTTAAAGTTTGAAAATTTCCATTTTCAGTCCCTAAAGTTTGAAATTGTCTAATTCAGTCACTAAAGTTTGGAAATTTTCAAAATTGGTCCTTAAAGTTTGAACTTTATTTTAAATTAAGTCCCTAAAGTTTGGGAATTTTCTAAATTGACTCCTAAAGTTTGAAAATTTTCAAAATCAACCTTTAAAGATTGAAAATTTCCTATTTTGGACCTCTAAAGTTTGATTTTCTTTCAAATTTGGACCTAAAGTTTGAAATTTCTCAAAATTGGCCAATAAAATTTTGGGAAAATTATAATTTAAGTCATTCAAACTTAAAATTTTACATAATTGGTCACCTAAGGTTTAAAGATATTGCAATTGACTCTCCTAACTTAAGGATTGCTTTATTCTAAAGTTTTGAATTCTATAATTCAAATCCTAAAGTCAAATATAGATGCGAATCAATGAATTTCAGTTTCAAATCTTGGTACATCGGGATCTTTTAAGAGATATAATATTCGAAAGTAAGTTAGTTGAAGCAACATGTTGCCAAAGCAACATCTCTTGTGGATATTAATTAACTTTGAATATTAGAAGGTATTTGTGTGTGTTATTCATTGCGAATATTGATCGGCCCAAAGGAAGGTTAATATTTGGCTCGAATTTCACATGCACCTGTGGTAATAAACACGTGGCAATTATTTGGTTTAACGTGTGACCAATAAATCGGTTCAAAGAAAGGTTTATTGGTTAACATGTCTTATTACCAGTGTTTGATCACTACACTAAGAGAAAATTAGGTGTTTGTGTGTTATCTCATGCGGATATTGAGCGGCCCAAAGGAAGGTCAATATTTGGCCCGAATTTCACATGAACTTGTGGTGATAAATACGTGACGGTTATTTGGTTTTACGTGTGATCAATAAATCGGTCCAAATAAAGGTTTGTTGGTTGACACGTCTGTCAGTGTTTGATCACTACACCAAGACTACCACTTACAAGTCAATATTTCTGTTCAAAGACTAAATATTGATGTTGTGCTAGGTATCTTGTGATGGACCCTACCATTATTTGAAAGTATGATTTGCATAATAAGGTACTTATGTGAGCTATTTTGTTTAAGTGTTCTCTATTCGGTTTCAAATTCTGTTAGTAGTATATCTACAAGCTCAAATTTAATCCCTGTATTTAAGGAATAAACTTCAAGGATCAAAACAAAGAACATTAACTTTTCGTTGGGTGCATGGATCTAGACCGTGTACTAAGGATTGAGCAACCTGCTCCTCTTACGGATGAAAGTTCATCTAATCAAATGAGGAACTTTGAGAAGTGGGATTGCTTAAATTACGTGAGTCTCGTGATCATTAAGTGCGGCATTCCGGAAGCCTTTAGTGGCATAGTATCTGAGGAGGTAAATGATGCCAATGAATTCCTTGCCGAAATTAAGAAACGTTTTGCGAAAAACGGTAAGGCTGAAACAAGCACGCTTATGCAAAGCTTGATTTCAATAAAGTATAAAGGCAATAGGTAAATAAGGGAGTAAATCATGTAGATGTCTCACACTGCTTCAAAACTTAAGGAACTAAAACTCGACTTGTCTAATGACTTGCTCGTGCATTTGGTATTGATATCACTTCCTGCACAATATAGTTAATTTAAGGTTAGTTATAACTGTCAAAGTAGAAATGGACTTTAAATGAGCTCATTTCATAGTGTGCAAGCTTCTTGCACAATTCAGTCAATTTAATGTCAGTTGTAATCAAAGGGAGAAATGAACTCTAAATGAGTTCATTTTATTTTGTATGCAAGTGGAAGAAAAGTTGAAGTAGGACAGAACTGAAATCACTTGGCAAACACCTCTAAAGATAAGGGTAAGAAAATAAATAAAGAAAATAAAGTTGTTAAGGGTCCAAAATAAAAGAAACCACATAAAGAAATTGGACTCCAAAACAGTAAGCAGCTACTTTATTAATTGTTTTGAGCGTTTAAGGGCCTATTAATTTTATGATCCCACACTTAAGTCAACGTTTGAAACGGGAACTGCAACATTTTTGAGGATGTTGAGTTTGGGGGGAGAAATAAGGTTAGAGATATTGTCTTTAAGGAAGAAGTTGAGGAAGGATCGGTTTCGATTCCTATTATTGCTTGTGACAATGTGCAAGTTTCTATACATGTCATTGATCAAGAAGCATATCCGGAACTCAACTAGACAATGTTGAAGAACCTCCCATCCAAAATAAGGTAAATTTCAGAAGTACAAACTCAACAACTTCAATAACTAAAGCCATTAAGGAGATCCACGAGAGAAAGGGAAAAAAATGCTATTCCAGATAATTTAAATAGTATTTTTCCAAGAACATAAGGAAATAATGGAATGGTGGAAGATGGTCCAATCAATTCCATCAGGCCATGTAGGGTTCTAACTCTCAAAAGTGGATTGATGTCATAAATAAGGAGTATAAGCATATGCAAGACAATAACGTTTTGGATTTTTTCCTATTACCGGAAGGTACGAAGCCCATTGGTCTTAAATGGATTTTTAAACCAAGGGAGATTCTAAAGGCAATGTGGAAAGATATAAAGTTTGTCTTGTATCTAAGGACTTTACACAAAATGATGGCATTGATTATAAAGAGAATTTCTCTTCGGTTTCAATGAAAGACTCTTTCAGGAAAGTTAGGTTGTTGCACATTTTGACCTCGAGTTACATCAAATGGATACTAAGGTGGCGTTTCTCAATGGTGACATTGATGGGACGATATGGTTTGCAAATTAAATAAATCCATTTATTAACTCAAGCCAGCTTCCCGTTAAGGGTAATACAAATTTCATCAAGTAATTATCTCATTTGGTCTTGAGATTAATGTTGTTGATGGTTTTTTGTATTACAAGTTCAGTGGGAGTAAGTATATTGTCCTGGTTTTATATGTTGATTATTGCTTGCCACTAATGATATATGTATGTCACATAAAATTATGAAATTTTTTGTCAAGGAATTTTTGAGATTAAAAATCTTGGTGACGTCTCTTTTGTATTAGGAATTCAGATACACCGGGATTGTTCTCGGGGTATTCTTGAATTGTTACAAAAAGGGCTATATTGATAAAGTAATTAAAAGATTTGGCATGCAAGACATTAAATCAGGGGACAGCCCTATCGCTAAGGGAGACAAATTTAGTCTCGACTAATGCCCGAAAAGTTATCTTGAAGTTAAAGAAATGCAGAGGATCCCATATAGTTAAGCTATAGAAAGTCTGATGTATGCTCAAATTTGTATGCGTTCGGATATTGCATACGTTATTGGGATACTAAGGAGATATTTAAGTAACCCTGGGATGGATCATTTGGAAAGCAGTCAAACATGGGTTATAAGGTATTTAAAGAGAACAAAAGATTACATGCTCACATACAGAGAATCGGATCAGTTGGAGATCATATGGTATTATGATTCCGATTTTTACTAGATGCCAAGAAAGTAAAAGATCCACATAAGGCTACATTTATCTGCTGGTTGGAGGAGCTATTTCCGGATGGAGTGCTTAACAGACACTTTAGCTTCTTTCTTTTGGCAGCACAGTTGTAGCAATTTTGGGGGCATCTAATTATGGAATATAGCTGCGAAATTTTGTCACTGGGCTGCGTATTCTGTACGGTAAAGAAAGACCACTAAAGTTATATTGTGACAATAACTCAGCAGATTTATATTCCAGTAACAACAGGAGCTCAACTAAGTCAAAATACATTGACATAAGTTCCTGGTTGTGAAGGATGCAGTTCAGAGTAACATGTGTCAATAAGAGCACATTGAGACAAACTCCACAATTGCGGATCCGCTTACTAAAGTATTACAACCCAAGGTCTTTCATGAGTACATTACTTATATGGGTGTTATATTTCTTAAGGATATTCGGTTTCAGTGGGAGTTTGTATTTTGGGTGCATTAGACACATTTATCGTCCTTTTGGATACAGTTTAAAGTTAAAGTTATTTACAGCTGTAAGGTTTTAGGTTTATTATCTCTGAACTCGTTTGAGGATGATCTCACTAAAGTCGGACCAGTTGGAAATAGGCATGTTGAAGATCACATTACATGTAATTTCCATGCTACACATCCATACTTGATCCATGTCATTCAGTTATGTCGATATACATGACCATTGATAGGTTTAGTTACGATGAATGTAGCGAAAGCCGCTTTGATCCTATGTTGATATAATTGATGGACCGGATTGTTTGGGGATGCATTCAGTAATGATAGCAAAATTTTGAGTACTCATAAGGTTATGATTGATACACAATTGTAAGGTTACACATATAGCCCAAGTGGGAGATTGTAAGGATTTTAATCAATCGTGTGGGCTTATATGTGAATTATTGTGTATTGAATAAAAGACTATCAAATTTGGTTAAGCCCGTTTAAAGTGATCTAATAAGGATTTGGTAAATTGGGCTTTAATGCATCTAATTAAATGTATGGGCTTTTATGTGTAGATACCAGGCCATTACCTAATTCATAATGGGCCGGATTAGGTTAACTGACAATATAGTATATAAAGTCGGTTATGGTCCCTGAATCCTACGTACTGTTCATCTTGTCTGACATCCCATCATCAGAGAGAAAATACGGACTACGTATCGATTTAGAAGATCCGACCGTCGAATCGTTTATCGTGAATCACGTTTGATTAAGGTACGCTTCCGCTTAAGTTATTTAATTCTTGATAATTCAGCATAATGATTTTGGATCCTGGATAAATAATTTATCTGTGAGATAAATTTTCTAACACTTGTTGCTAGAAGATTGGTCTTGACAATATGTTTATTTATTGTGAGAAGATTTTGATATCTTCTCTAGTACAATACTCCTTAAGAAGTGCAATTTGTTGATTGCTTGTTGGTGATTCATTTTCATTTCATACTTATTCACACATTGATCTTTTTTTGTAGGAGATTCTATTTCATATTCCAACGTTGAAAGAGTAAATAGGAATTTATTTGTTTCTGATGTTGAATACCTTGAAGATAATGTGACAAAGGTTGATAATTGCTTAGGATTGAATGATATTTTGGTTAATGAACCAAATGATGGTGTACTCGAGGGTGAGATGAAGTTTAAGGACCTTAATGAAGCATTTGAATTTTACAAGAAATATGCATACCATGTGGAATTCCTTCAAGAAGGGAGAGTGATGGGGTCATTAGAAATGTGGCCTTTACCTGTAGTCGAGAAGGCCGAAGAACAAGTACCACTAGCACGTCATTGAAACCTCAAGCGACAATTCAAACTGGGTACAAAGCTAGGGTTAATGCAGCTTCTGACTTAAATGAAATTTAGCGAATAACTGCAGTGAACCGTGAGCATAATCATAAAACTAGTCCTTCTAAGTCTCGGTTGTATCAGTGTTGTTGACCACAAAATCAGGCTGGACCTTGGACCAACACGTCTTAGCTCCTCCCTCTCCTGCGCACTATGACAAACAATCAGTTTACAAAGGGGGTCGAGGTGGCTCCTGTTTGCACTCTGATGTCAAAGTCAGTACTCATTTTAAGTGAATATATATTGGGTGCGTAAAATGTAAATGTGTAAAAGAGAGAAAAGGGAGTGAGATTCGAAATATTTTGTTAGTGTATTGAATTACCAACATTTTCCTTGGAGGCAAGTGTGCTCTATTTATAGAATGAGTAATTCTCTTAGATTGTGACACGTGTTATGCTTTACACATGGCAAGATCCTAATTATTCATGAGGTAGACCATTTCTTTGGCTACAATCATTACTACATGTCATAGGGATAAAGCAACCATCAAATCTCTTTAAAGATGTTATCACATCAAGCTATCTTGTCACATTTCCAGGGTACTCACTTCGGCTTAGGAGTACCTCGACATAGCATCACCCCGACATAGGGGTACCACGACATAGGATCACCTCGGCTTAGGGGTACCTAGGCATAACATCACCTCGGCATAAGGGTACCTCGACATGTAAGAGTCAAGAAAGTTTGGTATCTACAGTTTGGCGTGTGGGTCATGATTAGGTGAATGAATGTTTTGTGGATCCCCTGGTGGGCCCATATGGATGACGTGTCATGTGAAATTAGTCATGGTCGTAACAGGTGTAATAGACAATAAGTAAGAATGTGAAAAGGAAGCTGGAAGTGAATGATATAGCGGGTATTCCATTACATAAAAGTTTCAACTCAGCCGTTGTCAAAACAGGTGATTATAAGCAGATAAGATTCATTGAAAATGATTGTCAGAACTATATTGATAAGGTTAGGCGTTTGAAACATGGGGAAGGCCATGCAGCTGCACTACAAGCTTGTTTCTCAAAGATGAAAGACTAATACCCAGGTTTCTACTTTAACGTAGATTTGGACGAAGGGTGTCGTTTGAGAAATTTGTTTTGGACTGATAATAGGTGTAGACTATTATACAAAGATTTTGGCAATGTCATGACCTTCAATACCACATATTTGGTAAATAGGTACGACATGCCATTTACCCATTTTATAGATGTAAATCACCATGGTCAGTCAACTCTCCTTGGGTGTGGTTTAGTTTCAAATGAGGATACACAAACTTTTGTGTGGCTATTTCAGACTTGGCTTTTGTGCATGGGGGGGGGGGCAATTTTCAATGGGAATTATAACAGATCAGGATAGAGCAATGCAAATTGCAATTTAGATTGTTTTCCTAGATATAAGACAAAGATGGTGTTTGTGGCATATCTTGAAGAAGTTACCCAAGAAATTTGGTGGCCATACACAAAAGGGGGCAAGGATGTGGTGCAAATAGCATGACCGAAACTTGATTTCTAAAAAGTTGAAAAGTTTGTGTTGGGTGTAATTTACACTTAGTGTGTGTTTGGCCCCTTTTATTTTGTGAATAATGTGGTTTTGAATAGTATTTTTGGGAGAATGTGTAGCTATAAAATATTTGAAAAGTCAAAAATTATATGCTTAATTAAGATAAATAGTTAAGATTGAGTGTTGAATTAATTTTGTTTAGAAAAATGAGGGCTAAACATGGGCTTAATAAAGTTTATTTGAAATTATCATGTTGGGCTCCCAATATATTGATGGGCAAAATACATAAGTAAGGAAATTTATAGATAAGATTTCATACTTGAGAAACTTGTTCTTTTAGTTCAAAAATCAAGTTTTTTTTTTTTAAATATATAATTAAATTGATACTTAAATAATTAAGGTCACAACTATACAATTTATGGTCACAGGTCACAAGTCACAAATTATCAAATTAATTAGTCACAATTTATTTCTTACTCACAAATTACAAATTATATAAGTCACAACTTATTTCTCGATCACAAATTAATTGGTCACGACTCTCTTACAGGTTACAAATCAAAAATTTTATAGGTCACGATATCTAAGTCACAAATTCTAAAAATTTAGATCACAATTTATTTTTCGATCACAAACCTCAAATTTCGAATTAATTGGTCACAACTTAACATATTATGAATTATAACTTCTTTATTTGTTACAAATCATAAATTTAATAGGTCACAATTTCTTTCTTTGACAAAATTAAAGATTTTTAAGATCACAATTTTCAAAAATCATAAGTTTTCTCGATCACAGATTACAAAGTTTATAGGTCATGATTTATTTTAAAGTCACAAATTATCATATTGTGTGGCCACGTCTCATTTTTTGGTCACAAATTATCGATTTAATTTATCACAATCTACTTTTCTCAATCACAAAATACAAATTTTATAAGTCGTAAATTTTATAAGTCACAAATTATGATTATAATAATTAATTGGTCACAACTTATTTTTGGATCACAATTATCAAATTTTTAGGTCAGATTAATTTAATTAAAGTCACAGATTATACTATCATCACCCACTAATACAACCACCCCATCCCCAACCCTCAACCACCGACGCCGGAACAGATACCATCCCCAATGCGCCCTCAATCACCACCACACAGCCACGACGATAACCACCATCGCAGCCACCATCATCATATGCACACTAGTACCACTACCAGCACCAACAGAAAAATGTACCACCGCTAGTACCACAACTAGAATCACCGCCGTCTCACCAACACCACCTGCACCACCGTCGTCAAACCAGCAACTCAACATCACCACCTGAACCAGTAATATCACCAACAACATCAACTCAAAAATCCCGCGATGTCGCCTCAGCAGAGGTGAGATCACCGCCGCAACGGCGAGATCTTGTGGCTGCAGCGGGTTCACTGCTCTGTCTAGCAAATCTGATGTTTGAGAAGCCATTGTCCGAATCTCGTAGCAGCTGTGATGTTCGGCACATCTAACTTGTCGAAATATGAGGTTGTTGGAATGGTTGCAAGATGTTGAGAGAGATAAGGGAGAGGGAGGCAGATGTGAAGAAAAATGATTTGGGGTTAAACTAATGTGGTAGGGTATTGTGGGTCTGGGGTATTGGTTGATTTAATTTAATATAATTATCAATTTTAAAATTTTGAATTATAACCTGTTTTTTGCATATATAACTTGTAAATCTTGTTTTTGTAATGTGAAGTCCAAAAATATGAGTTGGTGTAATTTCCTCTATATTGATTATGGTAACATTTGACTTGTTATAGATGTTTTTGACCAACTTCACACATTATTTGACCTAATTTGAGATTATAAAAAGTAATTAACTCAAACATGATTCAATTATGTCAAAAAATAATATATATTGTTTTCTAATGTAAGCTAATTACATCGGATAGGATCATGGGAATCCAACGGTCAAATTAGTTTATATTAAAGAAATTCAAATTTGTTTTTTTGTTGATGAACTGGATAATTCTATTTGATTATCAATTAATTTTTACTTTCAAGATGAGCTAAAAACCAATAGTATCGAATTGAAATTTGTAATTTTGAGATCGTTGAAAATTAGTTCTTACCATAATTTTAAATTTATAAATATTATATTGATTTTCAAGTCAATTGCATAAGTTGAATAAGAATAAGTAACATAGAGTATAATGTATAGAGCTTCACCATATTTTTTTAATTTGATTTTATGATCAGTAAACAATTGATCAACTATATAATGTATTATATTTTCAAATTCTTTGACTCTGTTACGATTGAATTTTTTTTATTTTTTAATAAAGTAAATGCTAATACTTTAGAAGAATATATACCTTGTGCAAGATCTGTAGAGCATGCGACACACCGTACCGTATGACCTTACCATGGTCCATAAGCACGCCAAGCAAGCGAGTTAAATTTGGTTTCCTATGCTTAAATAGACCAAAAAAAAAAAAAAAAAAAAAAAAAAAAAAAAAAAGAAAAGAAGAAGAAGAAGAAGAAGAAGAAGAAGAAGAAGAGAGAGAGAGAGAGAGACCATTGAAGTAGGTCAAATGGTGAATAGAAGAGAAGTAAGAGGCCTTCATTTTATTTTTTTTATTTTTTTTTATTTACCGTGCAGTAAAGAGTTACCATTGAAAATTTGCCAAAATTTTTGAAAAATAATTATTACTAGCATTTTCAAATTTTGAATTATTAAAAAGATTTTTTCTAAGTCGAATAAGTTTGAAAAGATATAAATTTTTGAAGTGCTTGATAGAAAAAGATTAAAGAAACAACTTTTTTTAAAAAAATAAGTTACTTTTCAAATAATCACTTTCAAACGATAAATTTATAGAAATGAGTAAGGATAAGTGGGTGAACTGCATACGACTCTCCTGTGGTTTCATTCATTCTCAACCCAACCCGAATGAAAAGAAGAGGATCAGCCAAGCGCGATTCACTTTGTAATTTTACTCAGCATGCCAATCGATTTTATTATTTTAAAAATAGAATAAAACTTTAGTAGCACTATGAACCGTATAAAATTGATTTTATCTTTTAAATATAATTTAATGCAAACAAGAAATTCATATCTGAGCATCATCATATTTGTTAAATTGTACTAATTTTCTCAAACTATTTGACTTCATTTTTTACTAAAATATGGAAATATTAATACTCCAAGAGAATATACCTTTGACAAGATCCATTGTGCACACGGCACACGGAACTATTTAAGCACACCTAACATGCAGGATACAGTGACCTATTAGCTTGCATCATCACTTTATTTCAAAATAAAATAATTTATTTTTTAAACAACACTTATATATATTATTTATAATTAATTTTTTGATATTTAATGTACTCATTACAATTTCTCGAATAGTCAAACCACATTTTAACAGCACACATATTATGAAATCAATTTTTAATCATACATTTTACCTAATATATACAAATAAATTAAGAGGAAGATCGCCGAACAAGCTATAAACTTCTTATTATTTATAATAAAGTCTCTATTTGATAAAATGTTTATAAATAAGTTTACAAACAACATATTTTCTCAAAATATTTTTTAACAACACACATATTTTCAAATAAGTTTTTAACTATAAAATTCATCTCGAAAACATCACATTCTATTGATAAACAAAAATCTTTTAGTAAACAGAGAATTTTTTCACAATTCATATATTTATGGATTTAATTCTAAAAATGTTCTAGAATTAACGATATGTTTTGTAAATTTGCTTATAACAATTTAAAAACATTATGTTTTTTTTAATCAATTTGTTTAACACGCATATTTTTCTAAATTATTTTTTTACTACACATTTTATCTCAAAAAAACTCAAATTCCTTATTTATAAACAAAAAATAACAGCCAAACAAATGTTAAGTATCTTGACTATCTTCGTTTGGTAAACTTGTTTATAAATAACCTCTCTTTGAATAACTTTTTTAAACATATTTTTGAGTAACACATTTTCTCAAATCACTTTTTAACCACACATATTTCCTAAAATCACTTTCAACTACATATTTAACTTGAAAATATCATATTCTTCTTTTTTAAACAAAAACTTTTAACAAAGAGATTATAAACGATATATTTTTATAAACTACTTTTTAATCGAACATATTTTTCAAAATCACTTTTCAACAACATATTTTTCTTTAAATACATCAATTATTTGTTTATTAGCCTATGTTTAACGTAATCATTACTTAATTTATAGACACCATAATTTTTCAAGCTATTTTTTAACCACGCATATTTCTCTCAACTTTTCAATCACACTTTTTACAAAAAATATAAATAAATCAATTTATAATTCCTATAGTGTTATCGAACATAGCTAAAATATTTTGGGTAGTTATATTCACATCATAATTTTTTATATTTACAACATGTTTTAATTACATGAAAGGTTTTAAATTTTTGATCACTTTTGCTTTTATGTATTATACTCCGACTAAGAAAGTTTAAAAGAAATGATAGGTACTACTCATACCAACAAGGTTCACCTTCTTTTCCGGAAATCCATCATTAGAAACTCCACAATTAAGCGTGCTTGGTTTAAAGAAATTCTAGGATGAGTAACCTTCTGGGAAGTTTTTTCGAGGAGCGTGCGGTGAGGACAAAGTATGCTGAAAAGACTCGTGTTGGTACAGTGGGGACAGTACGCCGTCATCTAACAAGTGGGACAGCCCTTAAGTGGGACCGGGTCGTTACAAATGGTATCAGAGCACGACGGCCAGCCGGGAATCGGGAAGTAATTGCTACGCCATAGAGCGGGAGCCACCTCTAGAATCCCAATGCCTGGCAACAGATCCTTAAATGGGTTAAGCGCTACGAGGACGTCGTAAGTCTAATAATGGGTGATTGCAATACTAATACCCCGACTAAGAAAGTTTAAAAAAAATGATAGGTACTACTCATACCAACAGGGTGCACCTTCTTTTCCGGAAGTCCATCATTAGAAATTCCACAGTTAAGCGTGCTTGGCTTGGAGAAATTCTAGGATGGGTGACCTCCTGGGAAGTTTTCTCGAGGAGCGTGCGAGTGAGGACAAAACATGCTGAAAAAACTCATGTTGGTACGGTGGGGACAGTACGCCATCATCTAATGATCGGGACAGCTCGTTAAGTGGGACTCAGGCCGTTACATTTTATGTCCTCAATTTTTTTCAAAGCATTTTTATTCTTAATTTTCAATTAATTAACATATTTTATTTTTAATCACAATTTATATCCAAATATTTTGCTAATGTGCATTGAAAAGAGGGGAAAATATTTATTTTTTACTTTTGTATTAGTTATTTACCTCGATTATTTAAAAACACGAGAGATAAATATGTTTTTTCGCCCTCATAAAATATATTTTGGACAAAAATCATCTTTATGGACGATATATGAAAATTAATAGATGGTTGGTGATAAAAAATTTATATAAGAAATTTGGGAATATAAGTGTAAAAATAAGAAAAGTTCAGGGATGTTAATTAAAAATAAAATGTGGTGTAACTTATAACAATTGTAACTTTATTTCATTTTTATAACTAATTACTACCGCCACCGCCAGCACTGCCACCATTACCACCACCAACAATCACCACCTAAAATTACCACGGCACCAATCACCACCAATAACCTCTTAAAACCATCACCACCAACCACCACTGCAACCAAGACTGTCCTCGCTATTGCCATGTCAGTCAACAGTGCTTTAAAACTCCCCACCATGAAGCTTCTGAATTTGATCGGATAAAAATCTCAATTGGAACAACATCTATATTGTTATGCTGTCTTTGATTCTGATGAGCTGGAAGTCCAGTTGGGGTGTAATTCTTTGTATAGGAACCACATTTCTAGTATTTTGATTGAGGCTTCTGAGCTCCTCAATCGGACCAATATCTCGACTTATAAAATCCCCTCGATTTTGACCTATGAATCCATGATGAGTGAAATTCTATTGAGCTCCATTACAGGTCTCATCCTGTTAAAACCCGATGTAAATTCTAAGCAAATCCTGCCAATTTGTGCTTCATGGCTGCAATTCAATCGATAAGTGAATCGACCTCTGTAGAATTGGCCTTTTCGATGTCAAAGGAATAGAAGGATCCCCATTCCGAATGACTCCCTTATCCCAGGAATGAAAGATCCTCTGTTGCTCATGCCTTAAGGGGAGATTTGATCGGACAATATTCTCTGTTGCTCATGCCTTAAGGGGCTAAAGTTCATTAGCAATACTGGCGGTGGCGCTTCCTCGACAAGGGTGGAGAAGAAGTTTTCGCCACCACTAGCGGAGAAAGTTTGCCCACTCGAGAGAGATAGATTAGGGTAAGGATTGGGTTTGATAAATTAATAGCTCTTTTAATAAAATATTTTATTAATACCTAATTTTAAATCTAAAAGTATAATTTTGTATAATTTTCTCGTTCTTTAACACAATTAGTGCTATTTATTAATCAATCTATAAGCAACGCAATTTCTCAAATCACTTTTTAACCATATACATATTTTTTTCTATCCACTTTTCAAACACGTGTTTTACCTCTATAAATAAATCAATTTATAATTTGTACCGAACGGAGTAATTATTTTATAATAAAATACTATTTTACCCTTATTAAATTGGTCAATTCATTGACTTTTAGTCAACTAACGGAGTAATTGACAGATTCCATCCCATGTCCTCCTGCTACAATAAAGATGAAAGGTTTGTGACCCCAATTATAAAAATGAAAAGTTTGAGTGTAGTCTACAATAAATTGAAAGATTTGGAATTCCAACTGCAATTTTTCCTAGAGTCCAACATCAAGAAATTGCCACATCAACCAATAGAGTGGTTCCAGTCCAGATTTCTCTTATAAATAAACCCCTATTCTCCAAACTCACACCCTTGAGCAAAACCCAACAAGTTATCATATCATATAATATGTGCGATAGCCTCAAGAGCGACTACCAACTGTGCGAAGAGCTTGGCCGCGGTAGATTCGGCGTAGTCTACCGCTGCTTCTCTCCCTTTTCCGGCGAATATTTTGCCTGCAAATCCATCCACAAGAATTCCCTTTCCGACGCCATCGACCGTGAGTGCCTGGACAAGGAGCCCAAGATTCTTCATCTCCTTTATGGCTGCCCCAATATCCTTCAGCTGTTTAAGATCTACGAAGATGATGATTATCTGCATATGGTGACGGATTTATGCGACGGTGGTGATTTGTACGACCGGGTTTCGTTGGGAACGCCGTTTACTGAACAGGAAGCGGCGGTGGTTTTGAAGCAGTTGATGATTGCCATTAGTTGTTGTCATCGCTTGGGCATTTCCCATCGAGACATCAAGCCGGATAATATTTTGTTTGATTCTGCTGGCCGGTTGAAGCTGGCGGATTTTGGATCCGCTGAATGGTTTGGTGTTTCCGAGGAGGGAGTCATGACAGGGCTGGTGGGGACGCCGTACTACGTGGCGCCAGAGGTGCTGATGGGGAGAGAGTACAATGAGAAAGTGGATGTATGGAGTGCCGGAGTGATATTGTACATTATGCTTAGTGGGGTGCCGCCCTTCTACGGGGAGGGGCCGGCCGAGACTTTCGATGCGGTTTTGAGGGGGAATTTGAGGTTTCCGTCAAGGATCTTCCGGTCGATTTCACCGGAGGCCAAGGATCTGTTGAGGAAAATGATTTGCCGGGATGTTTCCCGTCGACTTTCTGCCGAACAAGTCCTGAGTTAGTATTTTTCCCATTCAACTCTCGTGATTTGGCTTATCTGTTTTTCTTAGTGAAGAAATTCACAAGATCTGGTCTCTGATATAATTTTGGTTGGTAATATGCAGGGCATCCATGGATCATTAGTGGAGGAGACACAAGATCTGCTTCTGATCAAACCTGAAACACAAACAACCAATTTCAAATGGCTGCTGGTGTACATACTCCATCCCATGAAGGTTTAAACGGAGAAAGAAGAAGAATGTTAGAGATGAGATGCAGTACGGATTGTCAATATTGTCCAGTATTGTGTAGAGTAGCCATCGGGTGATCGGGTCTAAGGCTACCATTCCCTTTTTGTTGCGTAAGGGAAGCCAAGGTCATCTCTTTTTTTTATATTTTTCTCCCCTTTTGTCTAGTAGAAGAAGATGAGATTGTGTACAAATATGCGTGAATGATAAATAATAAATAAGTGAAGTTTGAGGGAGTTGAAAATCCCGTCTATTTTCATACCTTTTTCTGGGTTTTGGAATCCCCAGTTTGAGGGAGTTGAGGAAGTAGTACGCACGCTTGAATTTGAAATTTCTCGTGTTTCTCATCCATGGATTCTATTGTCGATTTCAGTTATTTTCATTTTCTTCCGATTCTCGGTGATAAAAAAAAAAAAAAAAATCGACTATGCTAAACTTGTGCAAAAATCAAAGATAAATGAAAAAAAAAAAACTATGTTTGGTGAAGCTTTTTTTCTTATAAACAAAGGACTTGGTGTTTTTTAAAAATATGTGATTGAGAAGTAAACGAAAGTAATATACATAATTAAAAAGTGATTTGTAGAAATTGATTATTTATATAAAAAGTGTTTCTCAAAGGGAATAAAAATTATAACAACAATGAAAAAAAAACATGAAACTTGAAATACAGCCATAGAAGAGAAACGTTTAAAACGAATAAAACAATATTCAAATTGTAAAAAAGGCAACCAAATTGTGAAAAATTGTTGTCAAATGGATAAATGAGTTTTGAGAATTAATATTCTTTTAGCCCATGTTTGGTACCCGATAATTTTTGGACTTTTTTTTTTTTTTTCGAAAATTCATTTTCAATCATATATTTTTATGGAATCCAACACTTTATATTTTTTAATTTCACACATTAATTTTTTTTTCAACTTTCTCTGGACTCTTAATCCATTAATAATTAGGTCAAAAAATGTGTGTAATATGATTATTATTTTGAAAATCGACTTCAGTTTCCATTTTGAATTTTTTATTTACTTTTATTGAAAAATAAAAATTAATAAGGGGGAATTGGATTGGGGTAAACGGTTGGCAAATATCAGAAAGGATAATTATATTTGCACCACAAATTTTTTTTAACTACACCACATTTGAATTACATTATTGGTTCAAATCTTTATAGATTATTATATTTATTTTCTTTATTTTTTCATCAAGTTCTTATCATTAAATTTTGTAACAATTATTAAATTTTGTCCTTCGTGATGGGTTTCATCCAATTTTTTTTTATTATCGTGCTTTAAAAAAAATTCACAAGTATTCAATTAAAATTTTAATTTTTTTACTTATTAAGTGTATAAGCAGTAAATAAGTTTTTTTAATTCTTTTTAATAAATTTTTTGGTAGAAATCGATAGAAGAGACGAGACATATTAATCAATGAAAAAACTAAAATAAGAATACGTTGAAAAAAAGTTGAGGGATATAATTGTAATATTGGTGAGGTATATCATTGGCATATTCCTTTGGATAAATTTCTTTGATTGGTCAAGCAATAATGAAGCAAAAGTTAGACGGTGGTTGGCTCGTAAAAGAGTCCATTTAGCACTCATCTCCGAACTTCTAGCTTTTCCTTCCATGTGAAGGTAAGATGTTTGGCAAACTATTTTCAAAAATATTTTTAAATAATATATTTCCTGAAATTAAAATTATATATTGTCCTCAATGGTTACTTTATAGTGCTCACTAGGAGCACGTGGATCCCCTTATTGGGGGTTGTCAGGAGGGGTCCATCGAGCCTTGCCTCACAACGAATGTCCACCCGCCATCCCCTCTGTTTCTTGAAATCACTTTATAGCCACACAATATTTTTTTCTCCACTTTTTAATCACATATTTAATTTTGAAAGCATTGCGTTTTTTATTTTAAACCAAAAACCTTTTAACAAGCAGAGAGTATTTTTTTTTTATTTCCTATTTTTATTTTTGTTTTTAAATTTACTGAAAACGCGTTTGGTTTGTCACTTCTGAAAACTGTTTTTGAAAATAAAAAGCTGGAAAACACATTCTGTTTGAAATTTTGCAGAATACTATTTAAACTATTTTTAATTAATTTGCTTATAGAATACTACTGACTCAAACTCAAATTTTCTTTCACGATACACTGGAAATATGGTTATCTGCAACACACTAATGTGAGCACTAAGAGACATATTAACAACAAGAATTCCTACTTAATTTTTTTAAATATGACAACAAGAATTCTTACTTAATTTTTTTTGTAAAGATGATATTGAATTCAATAAAAATTTATTTTATGATGATTCTAAAAAAAAAAAAAATATTATTTAGACAAAATTCCAAGATTGGACAATTCTCAAAAAAAAAAAAAAAATCAACTTTATTTTAAGCTTAGTTCCAAGCCAGGATAATTCTTATAAAAAAAAACTTTATTTAGGCTTAGTTCAAAGTTAGAATAATTCTCAAAAAAAAAAAAAAAATCAACTTTATTTTATGCTTAGTTTCAAGCCAGAATAATTCTTTAAAAAAAAAAAAAAAAAATTCCTAAAATGCGTTTTTAGCGTTTTTAACTTTTTTTTGTTGAAATACACACAAAACATCCCAAATGAGGTTTTGGACGTTTTGCGTTTTGTGTACAAACTTTTTTTTTTTTTTTCAAAATGCGTTTCCGAAAATGGTAAAGAGAACGCGTTTTTAGTATTTTCGAAAATAAAAACAGAAAACGGCCTCAAAACAGCAAATAGAACAGGGCTAACAATTTTGATTGGTCAAAAATTTTCATCCACCATTTTTTACTTTTCAACAAAATTATAAATATTAACATTTTAACGTTATTGTTAAAAAAATAAAATAAAATAAAATTATTTGAGCTTTGTTTGGGTGGAGGTGGAATGGAGTTATCGAGAAGGAATCTTTGGAATCATTCAAGTGTGGGGACCGAAACCGCAAATAATGTTCAAGTTGGACTATGATGGATAACTTATCACGCCAATATATCAGGCAGGCACCAGATCTGCGGCTGCTAGTTTCTATTTGGGTTAATAGCACAAAAGGTCCCAACGTTTGACATGTATTGTGCAAAACGTCCCAACGTTTTGATTTTTGACGCTAAACATCCTAACCTTTATAATTCTTGGTAGAAGACATCATTTCTGTCAATTTTAACCCCATTTCACAAATTGAAACGTAAATGTCAAGGGCATTTTCGTCCAAAAAAAAACAGCCCATTCATACTTGGGTAATTGGCACAAAACGTCCCTACGTTTGACACTTATTGTGGAAAAACGTCCCTACGTTTATTTTTTTGGCGAATAACGTCCCTACCTTTATTTTTTTGGCGAATAACGTCCCTACCTTTAAATTTTCTTGTTCATTAGTCCCCAAATTTTACTTTTCTTTCAATTTAGTTATTCCGTATTTTATTTAAAGGTGTCTTCAAACGTGTATAACTTTTGATCTACAACTCCGAATTGCACTCCGTTTTTTGCGTTGAACTCCAAATTCAACCATCTTTCTTATGATGTATCATGTGCTCATTTATTAAACATTTCGTTTTGACTTTTGTATAGTAGATACTTATTTTGTTAGGGCATAATTAATTGACGTAAATTGATTTCTGTAAATTTTATTGAAACAGTGAAATTTTAATTTTAGTATGTGTTCGGCGGCCAGCGGAATTTATAAATTGGATTTATTTGACTTTGTAATCTTTTTAAGGTAAAATATTTGGTTAAAAATTGGTATGTTTAGCCCCTGTTTGAGCCATGTTATAATCTCTAATAACTTTCTGAACAACACACATTCTCTCTCTTTCTCCAATTTTTAAAAAGTGATTTGAAGAGAGAGAATATGTGTTGTTCAGAAAGTTATTAGAGATTATAATATGGCTCAAACAGGGGCTAAACATACCAATTTTTAATCAAATATTTTACCTTAAAAAGATTACAAAGTCAAATAAATCCAATTTATAAATTCCGCTGGCCGCCGAACACACTCTAAAATTAAAATTTCACTGTTTCAATAAAATTTACAGAAATTAATTTACGTCAATTAATTATGCCCTAACAAAATAAGTATCTACTATACAAAAGTCAAAACAAAATGTTTAATAAATGAACACATGATACATCATAAGAAAGATGGTTAAATTTGAAGTTCAACGCAAAAAATGGAGTGCAATTCGGAGTTGTAGATCAAAAGTTATACACGTTTGAAGACACCTTTAAATAAAATACGGAATGACTAAATTGAAAGAAAAGTAAAATTTGGGGACTAATGAACAAGAAAATTTAAAGGTAGGGACGTTATTCGCCAAAAAAATAAAGGTAGGGACGTTATTCGCCAAAAAAAAACGTAGGGACGTTTTTCCACAATAAGTGTCAAACGTAAGGACGTTTTGTGCCAATTACCCAAGTATGAATGGGCTGCTTTTTTTTTGACGAAAATGCCCTTGACATTTACCGTTCAATTTGTGAAATGGGGTTAACATTGACAGAAAGGATGTCTTCTACCAAAAATTGTAAAGGTTGGGATGTTTAGCGTCAAAAATCAAAACGTTGGGACGTTTTACACAATACATGTTAAACGTTGGGACCTTTTGTGCTATTAACCCTTTCTATTTATTTCTAGTGTTCCTTCCAAATTAATGCATTCTTTTCGTCTCATTCACGTCACATGTTATATTGCGTTTACACTGATTACATATTTACATCAATTTGCCTTCAAAATGTCGTTAAGTAAAATAATTCTCTTTAAAAAAAAATAATAATAAAAAAAAAGGTTGAACTAGGGGTAGACGTGGTTTGATTTAATTCTGGTTCTAGAAGAATCAAATTAAATCATAAACCGATAGTTTTTTTTACTAATAGAACTAATTCGTTTTTTTTAAGATATGGAATCAAATCAGAACCAAACCGCTTGATTCTGGTTTGGTTCTGGAACCATTACTTGAATTTTTAAATAATATATACAAATTAAAAAATAGAAAATGAAATTTTTAGTTAACAAAACAAAAATTTAGAAAAAATAACGTGTTATTCTAAGTCAAAGAAGAAGAAACTCGCTTGAAGGTAGCTCGCCGAATCGTTGAAACTTAGAGAATCGAACATAAAGACCGTTTAGACTTATAGATACAGGTTACGATGAAGTTCTGACTCTCATTCTACCGTGATGCTGTGTGAGTTTGGAATGGAATTTGCAATTTGAGTTTGGGTTAACTCTGAGAATTAACGAATTGGGCTGAAGTTTATATATACCTAAATTTCAAAAAATAAACATTCATTCCGTCGATGGTGACTAAAGAGAGCAACGATTACTGTATTATAGGAGTGCAAGTAAAGCGGTGTGAATGCGTATCTATAATTGAAAAATAGAAAAATGAATAAGAATTATAAAATAGATTTATGATTTAAAATTTTTGTCTAATAGGAAATGAGATAAAATGTATGGTAAAAAATATTTTTGTACATTTCACATTTATAATTTCTGTTTTGAATTTTTTGGTGAGATGAATAACCACTAATTTGTAAAAATATATATATAAAAAATTGAGTTTGGTTCTTAGTTCTGGTTCTTGTTCTTGAATGAGAACCGAAACCAGAACCGAAACCAAATGGTTCTTGATTATAAGAACCAAACCATTATTTTTTTATATAGAACCGAACCAAACCGCTTGGTTTGGTTTAGTTCTGGTTTGGTCTGGTTCGATTCGGTTATTTTGTCCACCCCTAGGTTGAACAGCAACCCAACGTTCCTCACCTGTCATGCATGGACCTTGATGAATAATGTAAATCACAAAATGTACCTCAAATGGTGATGTTGAGGACTCGTCCTTTAACTCCACTTGTCAAGGATCTTTTCCATTTTTCAGGATCGAACTCTCACCCCATAGCTGCAAGCGAGACTAGATTTCTCAATCATCACCTTTCACTACGTGAGCATTGGACGTGATTCGGTTTGATTCTGATTCTATCAGAACCAAACCAAACCATGAACCGTTGTTTTTTTTATTATTGGAGACAATTGATTTTTTTTTAAAGATATGAAACCAAATTGAAACCAAACCGCTCAGTTATGATTTGGTCTGGTTTGGTTTGAGGACCATTACTTGAGTTTTTAAATAATAAATGCAAATTAAAACTTGTTTATATTCGCTTCATCATTAGAATTCATATACATCATTACTAAATAGAAAATAAGATTTTTAGTTAGCAAAACAAAAGTTTATAAAAAGTAACATGTTATTCTAAATCAAAGAAGAAACTCGTCTAAAGGAAACTCGCCGACTCGTCAAAACTTAGAGAATCGAACATAATTGTCGTTTAGACTTATAGTTACAGATTACGATGAATGTCTGATACTGCCCATTCTATCGTGACGCCGTGTGAGTTATGAATGAAATTTACAACTTGAGTTTTGGTAAACTCCTAAACGAATTGGACTGAGGTATATATACATAAATTTTAAAAAATAAACATCAATGTCGTCGATGATAACTAAGGAATGTAACGATTGCTATGTTATAGGAGTGCAAGTAAAGCCGTATGAATGTGTGTTTATAATTAAAAAGAAGAAAAATGAATTAGAGTAGGAATTTAGATTTATGATTTAAAATACTTGTCTTAGGTAAAATGTATGGTAAATAACATTTTTGTACATTTCACATTTATAATTTCAGATTTGAGTTTGGTTCTTAGTTTTGGTTCCGGTTCTAGACCAGAATCGAAACCAAATGGTTCTTAATTCTAATAAGCAAACCATTATTTTTTCGTTGTACAACCGAACCAAACCGCTTAATTTGGTTTGATCTAGTTTGATTCGGTTATTTTGTCCAACCCTCGAGTTGTGCCCTAGGGGCAAATTTTCTTCCTTTTCTATTTGATTGAGCTTATGTTTAGAAAACTTGTTCTTAATATATTTTTAAACAACACATTTCTCAAACAGAAATGACATTTGTACAGATGCTTTTATACAAGCACATGTACAGATGTCTCACTATAGTTGAAAAGATGGTAAAGAAGTCGACGCAGACTTCTCTGCTACAGTATTATATCTGTACATCTTACTGTATATTGATCTGTACGAATAGCAAGTTTGTTTCTCAAATCACATTTAATCACACATCTCCCAAACATCACTTTCAACACATTTCTTTTCTGTTTGATTAGTTGGTGTATTTTACTTAATAAGGTAAGATTATAACTTCACAGTCTAATTTTCAAAAAACATCAAAATTCTTAATTTTGGTTTTAATTTAAAATTTTAGATTGAACAATTATGAATTAGAAATATTCTTGAAAGTAGAATGAGTGACTAATTATTATTATTTTTTAGAGTTCTGTGAACAATGAGATATCATTCTGAAGTTATTAACGTTGTCAATATGCCACATAAAATTTCCGTTAGCCACGTCACTACATTGTGGATGGAAAATAAACGGGTTGTGGATGAGAAATATTAACAATGAATGAGTGAGTAATTAGTAAAACATTTTAATTGGGTGAGTAATAAGTAATAACATGGACAAAATTGAGTAACCACTCGTTAAGTCCTACTATGACTCAGCCAGTCAGCCTGACTGCATTCCATTTCCATGCAACTGTTGACTCATGACTGGTATCCAAATTAAATAAATAAAAATTGCCTTCTAGATGATTAAAGGTGTAGCCTACACCCTGAGGATCCGAACCGACCACGCCTCCAAGGCCCTTTATTCGTTTCATATTATATTGCGGGCAAAGGAATATTGCCTTTATTTAATAATAATATAGAATGCGTTTGATATTGTTTAAAAAAGAATTTTTTTATTTTATTTTTAAATGAATAATAATTTTTAGGAGAATTGATGATTAAAATTTAATTGAAAGTCAAATATTGTGAAGTTGACTTTCAATGAATGGTTGAGATTGAGTGATTGACTATTTTAGGAAAAAAAAATTTAAAGAAAACAAAACAAGGGCATAAACTTGTTTTTAAACATATTTTTAAATAACACTTTTTCTCAAATCATTTTTTCACATATATTTTTTAATAACATATTTTATCTCGAAAACATTACATTCTTTATTTTTAAATAATTTTTTTAACAAAGAGTGGTTAAAACATTTATTCTTTGATTTAAATTTTTTACAAATATATGTATGTCCCTTTTTAAAAAAAATCATATAAATAAAATGAGGTTGATATAATTTATTCTAAAAACAACACATGTTATATTATAGAGTGAAAAAGAGAATAATAGAGATGTCAATAAATTTGCATGTTATTATAAAATAGAGCCCTCATTCTATAAATTAATGAATGCGTAGAAAAATTAAGGTGACGTTCTGTTTGTATTTTATTTTGTATTTTCATTTTCGAAAATGTTTTGTGTTTCCTGTTTTCATTTTTGTTTTCAAATTTGCTGAAAACGCGTTTGGTTTTTCATTTTTGAAAACTGTTTTTGAAAATGAAAAACTGGAAAATACGTTCTGTTTGAAATTTTGCAGAATACTACTTAAACTATTTTTAATTAATTTGTTTGCAGAATACTACTAATTCAAACTCAAATTTCATTTCACAATACACTGAAAACATGGTTACATGCAACTCACTAATGTGAGCATTAAGAGTCTATATTAACACAGTTTGGTCAGGTTCAGGATTTGAAAAAACTCTACTTCTATTAAAATTCAAAAAATGCAAGTTCTTTCAAAACCACCATAGTCCATTTATCAGTGCATTTTTTGAAATATAATAACAAGAATTCTCACTTAATTTTTTTTTTTTTTTAATGTTGATATTGAATTCAATAAAACTTTATTTAAATTTAGTTCCAAGTTATGATAATTCTCAAAAAAAAAAATAAAAAAAAAAATAAAATTTAGGCTTAATTCCAAGTTAGGATAATTCTAAAAAAAGTAATAAAAAAATAAAAATTTTATATTAAGCTTAGTTCTAAGTAAAGGTAATTCTTTAAAAAAAAAATCCAAAAACGCGTTTTCCGCGTTTTGGACATTTTTTGTCGAAATACACACAAAACGCTCAAAACGAGGTTTTGGGCGTCTTGCGTTTTGTGTACAAATTTTTTTTGTTTTTGTTTTGCAAAATGCGTTTTCGAAAATGGTAAAGAGAACGCATTTTAGCGTTTTCGAAAATAAAAACAGAAAACGACCTCAAAACAGTAAAGAGAACAGGGGCTAATTATGTACTGTTGCACTTTTGGGTTCCTTCAAAATGTACAGATAAAAAGTTAATTGAGCGAGCTATGCTATTTGTACTAAGAGTTTAATAAGTAGTTGGAAATAATGCATGCATGACACAATTTTATCACTTTACCCTTCATATTAAGTCAAAAATCAACATATACAAGATTGCCACCTCATTTTATGTCAATCTCTTGTTAAGCTCTATGTACAAGTAGCATTAATCGTGTTTATAAATAATTTATACACGAAGGCTAAAAACTTGTATAGATCGATATTGTACTTTCAGTTTTGAATCTAAACATCTATTTGTCAAATTGTTTTTAAATCACATTTTCTCAAATTAAATTTTAACAACACATTTTCTCCCTTTACTTGTTAACCACATATTTTATCTCGAAAACATCACATTCTTTGTAAAAACTTTTAGCAAACAAATGATATTGAGGAATCTCATATATTTTTTTTGTGTTTTTCACGTTAGAAATTTCAGTTCGAAATTGAAAAAGAATAAAGGATCCCTTCTTTGAATGATGGTGCGGGGGAATATTTTTAGCATAAGCATCCCATATTTTTTTGTGTTTTTTCCTCTAGTAAACATGTTAAAAAACATGTAATATTTTAATTTCTCAAACTACTTTTTAACTACACATATTTTTTATCTTCGTTTTTTAATCATATATTTTATCTATAAACATAAAAGATATGTTTTTAAACGCAAAAAAAATTAACAAACGGAGCCGGGAAAAAGAAGTATCCCCTCTTTGAATTATCGTGGGGGGAATATTTTTAGCGTATGTATCCCATATTCTTTTGTGTTTTTCACGTTAGAAATTTGAGTTCGAAATGGAAAAAGAACAATGGATCTCCTCTTTGAATGATGATATGGGGGAATATTTTTATCATATGTGTTTTCCAGCCGTTTTCTGTTTTCCATTTTCGAAAACGCGGAAAACGCGTTCTCTTGAGCCGTTTTCGAAAAACGTTTTCAAAATTTGTAAAGGAAATGGAAAACGTGAAAATCACGTTTTCCGCGTTTTCCAAAATTTTTGCCTTGTAAGTGGAAAATGCGGAAAACGAGCGTTTTCCGCGTTTTCCACTTAAAAAAAAAAAAAATTAAAATAATCAAAAAAATTTGAAATTTGTCAAAATTTATCATTTTTAATTACATTATTGGTCCCTGATTTTCAAAACTTGTCATTTTAATCCTCAAAATTTGAAATTTCTTTCGAAAATATCCTAATTTATTTGCAACTTAGGTCCCTCAACTTCAGATTTTGTTGTACATTAGTTCACAAATTTTACTTTTCTTTTAATTTAGTCCTTTTCGTATTTGCTTTATAGGTCATTGTCTTCAAACATGTATAACTTTTGATGTACAACTCCAAATTGCACTCTGTTTTTTGCGTAGAACTCCAAATTCAACCATCTTTCTGATGATGTATCATGTGCTTAATTATTAAACATTTATTTTTTACTTTTGTATTGTAGACACTTATTTTGTAAGGGCATAATTAATTAACGTAAATTGATTTTTGCAAATTTTATTGAAACTTAAATTTTAAACGTTATGAGTGCTTACTAGAAGGATGTATCTATATAAAGTATTAAATGGAACGATTACTTTAGAAGGGAAAATTACTACTCAAATGTGGAAAGATTACTTTAGAAGGGCAACATGAATTTTTGAACTTTTTTTGTATAACCAAATTGTGTGATAGGGGTTATTTCATTTATTTTTGTTGTGTAACTCAAAATATGATATCTTTATTTCATTTATATTCACAAATAATATGAAATAATTTTCTTCAAAATTTTAAACAGAACGCGTTTTCCAGCTTTTCATTTTCGAAAACAGTTTTCAGAAATAACAAACCAAACGCGTTTTCAGCAATTTCGAAAAAAGTCACAGAAAATGGAAAACAGAAAACATTTTCGAAAATGAAAACAGGAAACTGAAACACAAAGAGAACGCAGCCTAAAAGTTTCTTGATTCCATGTTAAGCAACCCATAAATTTGATTAGTGAATAAGTTAATCAAAAGAGCCTATGTTTAATAACACTGTTTGATTTATAAACTAATTTATTTATGTTTTTTAGATAAAAAGTAGTGATTGAAAATTGAAGAGAAAAAATGTTTATAATTATAAAGTATTTGAAAAATAGTATGATTTATAAACTGATTTAACCATTCTTTTTTTGTTTACCGAACTGTTGTAGTAATTACATATCATTATCACGTCCTTAATATTTAGTAATCATTTCAAATTTGTAATGTCTCATGTAGTAATATTTTTATTTGATTAATAACTTTCATAATTATTAGTCTATTTTAAATGTAAATCATATCCTTAAAATTAAAGTTTACAATAATTAATTAAATTAATTTTATTAATTGTCTCTCCCTCATCCCTAAATATAAGGTTTGATTATGTTCGGATTTTAATTGATTTAAAATAAAAATATTAAATATTTTATCTCTCCTGATATTCAATATTTTTTTCTAAAAAAGGGAAATAAAATTATGTAATATTCCAAATAATATTAATATTACGTATTTTTCAATATGGGAATGAAAGTGTATTATACCTAATACTATTATTTATTTATCCCTGTTCGGTAACACTGTAGTAATTATTACATAATTTATTAATATTTTTGAGGTAGAATGCGTAGCTGAAAAATAGAGAGAGAAAATATGTATTGTTAAGAGTGACTTGAAAAATTGTATTGTTTATAAATTGATTTATAAATTATAATTATTGCATGAATATTTAATTTTTTCTATAATTCATTTATCTACACGGGATGTTAAAATATTTTAATGTTGTTATGCTTATAAAAGATTATATTTAAGAACTATATAATAAATAGTCGTCTAAGAGCTCAAAATTCTCAAGGTGGACCATGGACGTGAATGACAAGGTTGAAAATCCCCTGTATTTCCATGTGTTTCTTCTAGGTTTTCAACTTTTCAAGTTTGAAATCTTGGATCCAAAATAGAGTCTAGAGAAGGAAAGAAAGAAGAATAAAAAAGGACGCTGGTTTGAATTCTGATACGAGGGGTATATTATTAGCATATGCCTTTGTTCGTGTATAACTTTATTCAACAATTCAAAGGTTTCATTGGTCAATAAATGAATCGTGTCAATTTTTTGTGTTCATTTCGCATTTTCGTGGTGGGAGTCAGGGGACACGCGTCGTACTTGTGTGCAGCCAAACCCATGTGCATGTGTTTTGTTGTTACCAATGAAGGAACCGTTTGATAAGTTTTGTATACTATCTCTCCTTATGGTCATGTTTGGTTTAACTAAAAATTAATTATAATGTCTCTGGTTGTCTGGTTGGTAAATATATATATATATATACAGCCTCTGTT
This sequence comes from Ligustrum vulgare, assembly GCA_963555705.1. Lineage (NCBI taxonomy): Eukaryota > Viridiplantae > Streptophyta > Magnoliopsida > Lamiales > Oleaceae > Ligustrum > Ligustrum vulgare. The sequence goes on from OY743171.1 coordinate 54,622,282, forward strand.
CGTTTACATTTAATTTGCCAAATTAATTGGCTACAAAATAAAAAAGACAATAAATTTAATTTATACAATTTTTTAAATGACTTTTTAACCATTCATATTTTCTCTCTTCAATTACACAATTTTCCAAACCAATTTTTAACCTCACATCTTACCTAGAAAATACAAATAAATTCAACAAAAAATTTAATTTGACACAACTACAAACCGAACAGAGCCGTAATTGTTTATAAATAAAAATGTGATACTTTCAAGATAAAATATGTGATTCAAAAGTGATTTGAAAAAAATGTGTACGGATAAAAAGTATTTTGGAGAAATGTATGCATATAAACTTATTGATAAACATTTTACCAAACGGAGTTATACTCTTCTCAGGGGCGGATCCAGGAAGTCAATCATGTATAAGAGGATTTGTTTAAGCTCTAGCAAACACTACAAGGTTAAGGGAAAAAAATAATTTCGACACTAAAATTACAAGGTAAAAAAAAATTGCTAGATCCAGCACGAGCGGCCGAACGCCTTGCCAAGAGCTGGATCAGCCCATGATTCTTTCCGTCACGTGAAAATATATTTTTATTCCTTATTTGTCCATCACAAATTATATGCCACGTTTATTACTGAAAGTATAAATATTTTTAAGTTTTATAATATATCTTAATTTAATGTACATTATTATCAATAAATATAAATTGTTTTCTCAATTCATGAAAATAGACCTTTTTTTTCATACGTATTAAGAAAATATAATCAATTGAGTTGAAAATATAATTTTTTCTTATAATTAATAAATTTTGATAAAAAAAATTGATGAAATTTGTGAAGAAATAGAAAACACTAACATCACAGCAACACATAGTCATGACTGGTTGTAAGGGATTGCGTCGGGTTTTAATCAGGTTCTATAGAACCTGAAAGAAGTTGTTATAAATAATGTATATATGTGAATGACATTACCATTATATCCCTGTAAACTTTACAATATTACGATTGTGCCATTGTCCACTCCTATAAATAGGAGCCTATACTTACCAATTTATTACACCAATTCTTGAAGATAAATTCTCTCCTCTAAACTCTCTCCATTTCTCTCTCTATGTTGTTCTTATGATTTCGATGATTTTATAACACGTTATCAGCACGAGTCTCTAACCAATTGAGTAATAACGGGAGTATGCTCTACAGTTGCATCTAAATGATGAGCCTCTGTATCAGAAACCTGATTATTACTAACCAATGTTTCCTTTTCTCTCAAACTGAAAAAGAATGATTCTGGCCGATCCAGATATCCGATCGACGATCGGCCACCGCCATCAGAACGGGCTTGTCAAGGAGAAGACTCGCCTAAAATTTGGCGCAGAACCAACGGCTGAAACAAAAGATATCGACCGAAGAAGAAAATCTGAAAAACTGTGCAAAAACAGATATCTGACCGAAAATTGAAATGCTTATTCCGGACGATTCTGAACTCCGATCGACGATCGGCCAGCGGCATATCAACGGGTTTTTCTAGGAGAAGACTCGACTGAAATTTGGCGCAAATCCAACGGTTAAAACGGAAGTTATTGTCCGGAGAAGAAGATGCTGGCGGACTGAAAAATGATGATTCCGGCCAAACGGTTGATCTTTTGGAAAATCGGAGACCACCGGCATGTTCAGGACGCCGAGGCACATATTATGGTGATGGGTTAATTTTTCCGATCACCGGCGCGTGGCGGCCGGCGGCGGCCGGCGGCGGCGGCGCGTGGCGGATCCGGCGATGACGAAAGGCAGTTTGTCCGTTTTGATGAATTGGATTTTTCTATGATCTTATTTTTCTGTTTTGTGCAGTTTTTAAAATATTCCGGCGGTCGAACATGGCGGTTTTCTTAAAAACTGTTTTTGGAGCAATCCTGACGAGATTTTGAACTTCGGACCAAAAGTAAGTTGGTTCTAAATTAAATTTTAAACCTATTGACGGTTTCAATTTATTCATATGAGCAATATATTAAAATATGGACGATTTTGCCCTTAATAATACATACAAGTATAATAATCGTAAATTAACGATTAATATGTGATCAATTGAATTATATTATGCTGCCACCTACATGGTTGGTTTTACCACCTACATGGTTGGCTTTACCCGGTTTAATTATTTCATTATGTCGATTCCGCCTATATGGCCGGTTTAATTGTTTCATCTCGTTGATACCGTCTATATGGCTGGTTTAATTATTTCATCACGTTGACACCGCCTATATGGTCGGTATATCAATTGAATACATATAAACACCTCAGTTGTTGGTTAATTCTAACATATTAGAGGGTTGTTGTCAACATATATACTTGGTGGTATAACCCCAGTATCGTTATTGTTAATATATATATACAATATTATTGTTATTTGATACTTCATTAAATGATACCAGAAGTTATCAATACTAAAGTTAGAAAATATTTTATCAAATGATACCAGAAGTTATCATTACCAAAAGGTTGATAAATATTAATAAAATGTTTTATCCAATGGTACCAGAAGTTACCAATATCTGAATTTGAATGGGTGGATGAAAATTATTCAACAAGAGAATGTTGATGTATGATAAGATAATATCACATGATAGCACGGATATAGCTAATGTGAAAATAATCTCATCAGTATTATGAGATGAATGTTAGATGATAAGTGCCTGGAAAAGTTCTTGCACGAGCACTTATATATTCCAGAAGAAGTACATATTTACTCCAGAAGAAGTAAAAATTATCATCTAAACATACTGAAATGATATTATTATTGCTCCTGAAGAAGCATAAACGAGACATACATGCAAAATGCAAAAGGGGAAAACATTTATGATCCTCAAAATTAGAGATGTGTTTCGGGAGTAGCCGTATCCTACCACCTCTGACCTTTTGAGGAAATAAAGAAAAAAGTGTGTTTCAAGAGTAAGAAATACTCCATACTCTACCACTTTAAATCTTTGAGGTACACAAGATTAATACATTGATAAAATCCTAGAAATTTATGGTGTGTCTCAAGAGTGAGAATACTCCGTACTCTACCACCACCTATTCTAGAGTTCACAAAGATAAATTTACATTAACCGGACTCCATTTTCGCTTGATTCCCCTTCCTTGCGACCAATCTATCTTTACTCCTGCTGGATCTTGTATTGGAATATATGATTGCAACTTATCCAGCAGTTCCTCGATAGTAGGAGCAGAAATAAGGATTCTCCTAGAAAATGGAGATATGAATCCCTGTTCCACAGCATAATCAAGAAATGTTAGCAAACCATCAAAGAAATTGTTTACATTTAAAAGCCCTATAGGCTTAGTATGGAGATCTAGTTGAGCCCATGAAGTAATATTAAAGATTTCTTCTAAAGTACCAAAACCTCCAGGCAGGGCTATGAAGGCATCAGAACCATATAACATGCAAGTTATGCGTTCATGGATAGATAAGGTTTGTACTTCATGCCCTCGTGTTTTGCCTGCAATATCAGCTAAAGGAGTAGGTATAACACCTATCACTCTTGCTTTCTCTACTAGAGCGGATTGTGAAACACAACCCATCAATCCACTGCTACCTCCTCCATACACGAGAGTGATACCTTTCTCTCCCAATTTCTTTCCTAAATCCACGGCTGCTTCTAGATACCCAAAACCTTTTCCCACTTTTGATCCACAAAATACACAGATAGTTTTGATCTGTCGAAATTTTGGTCCTTCCATTTTTGAAAGTAAAGAAGGAAAATGTTATTTTGGGATGCATGAACTATGAAAAATGTTTGGCTATTTAAAACCGAAAAACTTCACTATTTACTGGTCGTTTTTCGAAAAAGTGAAGATTTACTTTTGACAAAATCATCCTACTCACCTTTCGGCGATTTAATATTTTTAACCAGCCTTTATCAAAACTCGTGAAAGGAAACAGAAAAAATATTTTATATGTGCATATATATCAAATGATTTACCTTGTATTAATGCTGCATAGCCAAAGCATCATTGTTTATAACAGCATGGCAAACAGGATCTTTTGCTATTATATTTTTGAGACTATATCTCTCTTTATCGCTGATGAATTTAGCCCATAAAGATAGTAGCTCACGCTGCACATATCCACTAGGGTGCGTCTCAAGAGTCAATCGGATATCATCCAATGACTCCTTACTCAGTCCACCCTTAATGAAGTCTATCTTATCATCTCGATTTATGGATGAATATCCTATTGATTTACAACGGGTATCACATGTCCATCGAGCACATTTGTAGCAACTATTTAATCTTTTTGCTCTTCGCTTCTTTGCAAAAGTACTCTTACCTAAGCCAGGCTTGTGCTTAGAAAATGAATCTGGTAATTCACCAGCTAATCGAACTTTTGCTTCGATCAACCAGCGAACATCTTCTGGCATGCCATGATCCATCAGCAACCTCAATCTTTCGAGCCTAATTCGATAAATTTTTCTCAAATCATTTACTGGAAGATTGGAATAATATTTGCGAATATTTGAAAGTATGATATCCATTTTTGATGGATCTAGCCTTCTTCCCAAATCATCTATTTAAATGCATTATTCAACGCGTAAAAGAGCGGCGGCTCCGCGTGTCAGTGATATGGATTCCATCAAGAAATAATGGAATAAATTATTGAAAAGGTGAGATAATATGCCATTACCTTTTTCGATATAAGGGAAGATTTGGCGACAAGATTGAGATTATGAGATATTTCCTTGGATATTGTACCTGATTTTTCGGTATACTAAAAGTAATAAAGGTATACTGATTTGAACTATATAGAATACTGATGAAATAAATGTTGTATTGAACCAGAAGTTCATACATATGTACAAGTGAAATATCTTATTGAACCAGAAGTTCATACGTACAAGTGAAATATGTATATAGTATGAACCAGAAGCTCATAAATGAAATATACATTGTATTGAACCAGAAGTTTAGCGATATTGTATTGAATCAAATATTCATACATAGAAATGAAATAAAACCGTATAGAACCAGAAGTTCTATAATAAACGGTTAGATTATCAAAAGTTCCAAATTATTTTCTATGAGAATAACTTATTCAGAAATTGTTTATCATACAACAATATTCTATGTCAAACAGGGAATAGCTCAAGAAGCTTTATTATTTGTAAAAGTGCGATATGCATACACTCCACCAAAGCGCACTGAGATATATGATTGAAATTACATCCCTAAAAGAATGACATGTGTTATGGCATTTTAGCCGATTGATAATATTTGAGAACATTATGGTGAAAACACGCCTGAAGCGTAATTATGCCTGAAGCATAATGACTATCGATTCCAAAAATAAATATCTCTTGAATGATTGAAATGATTCCTTTGAGGCTAAATACTCAAAGTAAGTAAAAGGGACATAGTCAAATGATGAGATATTCAGGTACCTGATGATAGAACATATAAAGAGATCTCTCCACGTTATATTGAGATGGAATCGATAAATAAGTCGACTGCATACCCTCTTATGAAATAAGATTGATGAAATCATAATTCTTTGGCCAAGTATGAAACCCTAATGTAGGGATTATTGTTCAAGGACCTGAAGTCCAAATGCTTAAATGTGTAAAGCCAGTAATTATATGTACAAATGAAAAATATTTCACAGTCGTAAAAGACGACTAGTTGCGCGCGAAATTTTTCATAGAACTGGCATGACATATGGTGGATAGACTATAGTCTAAATCACTAGCTTGAGCTCCTTGATATACCAATGAGTGAGATCAAAATGTATGATTCTCATCTCGGTACTTTGGGAGTATTCTTTGATGTACCAGTTGATCGCGGTACGTTGGGATTTCAAGTAAAATGATTGTAGATTATATGTCGAAATTGATATCTATTTCAATGATTGATTATGCTCCTGCAAAATTAGAAATTGCAGTTTATAAAGTGCAAGAACATACATGTATAAATCATTGAAAGATTCAATATGCCCAGATTAGTATCACTATAGAATGATACAAATGACTCCATGATATAATATGTTGAAAGTGAAATTGGAGTGTACTATTTATGACATCTGGGAAATTGATTATTCACTAGAAGTGAATACGAAAATGAATATTCACCAGAAGTGAATTTGAAATTGATTATTCACTAGAAGTGAATTTGAAAATGAATATTTAATTATTCACTAGAAGTGAAAGATGCAATCTATGAAAGTGAATTATAGATTTGATTATTCACCAGAAGTGAATTCTAAATTTGATTATTCACCAGAAGTGAAAAAATACAATGAAAAGATTCGTGATTGCACCAATATACATGTAATATTCCATGAAAGGAATAAATACGCGTTGCACTCTTTTTTCCTTAGCTGAGGTTTTGTCCCACAGGGTTTTCATAGCAAGTTTTTTAATGAGGCAACAGTTGAGGCGTATTGATGAAAATTAATGAGAATAATGCACTCTTTTTCCCTTCGCTGAGGTTTTGTCCCACAGGGTTTTCCTAGCAAGGTTTTTGAGGCATCATCATAGCTATCAACAAGCTATAATTCAGCAACACATTGTTATACTGGAATGATATCAACAAATGAAGAAAATCATACACATCTTATGAAGAATGTTATGATATCGACTACACACAAGAAGATTTTCATATATATTCCAGAAGAAAGATGATATCATTATTCAAAAGGTTCATGAATACTTGATTGCACACTTCAGGGGGAGAATCATGCTGTCATGCTGTACTCTTTTTCCTTCGTCCAGGTTTTGTCCCACAGGGTTTTCCTGACAAGGTTTTAACGAGGCAGCGGCTGTACTCTTTTTCCTTCGTTCAGATTTTGTCCCATTGGGTTTTACTGACAAGGTTTTAACGAGGCAGCACTGAAGCACTGAAGAACTTCAAAGATTCAATACATGATTTGTTCTACTTGAACATTAAGACTCAACGATTGACGATGGCCAATATCAGGGGGAGCAACTGTACTCTTTTTCCTTCGCTCAAGTTTTATCCCATTGGGTTTTCTTAGCAAGGTTTTAACGAGGCAGACAATTGCGTAATATGTCATTCAAGGGGGAGTGTTATAAATAATGTATATATGTGAATGACATTACCATTATATCCCTGTAAACTTTACAATATTACGATTGTGCCATTGTCCACTCCTATAAATAGGAGCCTATACTTACCAATTTATTACACCAATTCTTGAAGAGAAATTCTCTCCTCTAAACTCTCTCCATTTCTCTCTCTATGTTGTTCTTATGATTTCGATGATTTTATAACAGAAGTCACATTTTTCAATCTTTACGTTTTTATTAGTTTACACGCGTCTTTTTCCTTTCTGTTTTACTATGTTACTTCGTATTGAGTTGTCAGTTTTTTTATTGGCAGTAAATGGAATCTTACATCTATAAGTATTGCAAGTATTCCCCCCTTTCATTTCAAGCTTTGATCGAATAAACAACATTACAAAAATTCTCATGGTTTGCTCAATTTGTGAAATTGTTAAGATTTTGGGTCCATCTTAAAATGTCAACTTTGTTAAGAGGAGTAATTCAAACTCTTATAAATTGGTCTATGTTTTCATCTTTAATCGATATAGGATTTTATCCCTTAATATGCCCCTCAAGATGGTGGCTCATTTGAGCAAATCAATCTTGAAATTCGTGTGCTCATTTTTTGAGTCTTAAACGGATCAAATTGTTCTTTGGAACTTAATTGGATTTGATACCATGTTAAGATTTAGGGGTCTGTTTTAAAAAGTTAATTTTGTTAAAAGGAGTAGTCCAAACTTTTATGAATTGATCTATGTTTTCATCTTTAATCGATATAAAATTTTATCTCTTAACAGAAATTTATGATTAAAATTAATTGTTGATTTTTGACTTTAACGAATATCTAAAACTTAATTTCTTTCAAACAAAGGAACAATAAAGCTTACTTTTTCAAATATCTATGACAATTTCAGGAATATTACACTATTTTTTAAACAAAATTATTTTCACCTAAAACACCACAATTCGAAGATACTTATGCATTACATTCAAAATTGCAGTTGACTTGTGACGAGAAATTTCTCCAATTCAACTATCATCCTCCCTTGTTTGATGGTCATTATAAATAAATGGAGGAAAAACGATATTTTAAATAGCGATTTCTTGAAAAATATATGATTAAAAAATAAAGAAAAGTTTTGAGTTTAGTAAATAATATTTTATTTTGTGAATGTATGATTTAAAACTAGTATGAGAAATAAAGATTTTTAATTATTATTATTTTTTTAAATAGTCAAATTGGGGTTTACTATAAGGAAGTCACCGTTTGAAAAACAAGTTTATAAATAACATATTTCTTCAAATATTTGTTAACCAAAAATCACTTTTTATAAACATATTTTTTCAAACTATTTCTCAACAACATACTTTACTTGACTTCGAAACATCAAATTGTTACCGGCTTAAAAAAAAAAAGGGAAAAATACATATATAAGGTGTTTAAAATACACAATTTCAATTTTAAGATATAACTTAAAAAATTTCAAAAATCAGGTATCTATTTAACTAAATTAAATAATTTTTTTATTATTAATTATATAAATTCAGGTCACAATACAAGATAAATTCAGGTTACAAAATGTAAATTGCTTAAGTCACAAATAATTTTAAGGTCACAATTTATCAAAATAGTAGGTCACAATAACAGTTTTATCAAGTCACAAATAATTGCAAGGTCACAAGTTTTAAATTAATCAATCCCGAATTATTTCTAGATTACAACTTATCAAATTATGAGGTAAGATAAATTCAGGTTACAAAATGTAAATTGTTTAAGTCACAAATAATTTTAGGGTCACAATTTATCAAAATAGTAGGTCACAATAACAGTTTTATCAAGTCACAAATAATTGCAAAGTCACAAGTTTTAAAATAATTGCAAAGTCATAAGTTCGAAAAAATATATGAATCCACCTATAACTTTTATTGAATCATCAATAAAAACTGTTTATATTAAAACAAAGTCTCAAGTCTGAATTACAATGAATGGAAAGGAATATAAATAAGTAAAATAACCTAGTCGCTAATTGACTCAAAATAGAATTCTAATTAAACTAAAATTCTAAAATAGGAAAACAAATAGTTAAAAACAAAATGTAACCTAAAAATACGCAAAAACCCTAATTTCCGTTTGCATAATTGACTTGCTGTTTTGAAGCCCTAAATGATGGAATTTGGCCATAAAATCAGTCGGCTCAAGGGTTTTCACCCATGAGTTTTGCTTAGTGGCCAATTTCTACTTGAAAAATACATATTATGTATCTAATTCCGATATGGTTGACTGAATTGCACTTTTATTTGACTTGAATATTTAACTTTTTCCGTCAAGCCTGCTATGACTCCGATTGTCGAGGGTCCGGAACACATCATACCCTCCTTCTTTAGGATGATTCGTTCCGAATCATAGCTTTGTTCCTGTTGTTTCACTTCACCTCCTGGATCAAACGGAAAATTATTGCTTCCATGCCAGAGGGATGACCAATAGTATCCTGTAACTTGGGTTACATGAATGGATTGAAGTAGAAACTCTTGTGGGCATTGGTGGTGTTGCCCAAATTTCCAAGCACATTTAACCTGCAAGCCAAAATTAAATAAAGTGGGAAGGGAAATGTTAGGTTCATGAGGTACAAAGTATGGATCCTTGTATTCATAAATTATCACCGTCAATTCCTCATTTGGAACCATTAGGTCCTTCTCTTCACCTCGTTCTCCTTTTGCAATTCCAACCACATTTTCAAAATTTTTACTCTCAAATTCAACCACATCTCCTATCTCCACATTTTTATCACCACGCTCGCGTACTACCTCGTTGCTATCCAAATGTGGATCGTCCAATTCAACGCTCAAATCTTGAACTTCCACCTCAACTCCCAATTCATTCCCAATCAATTCCTCGCTTTCCAACTCTACATTTTCCTTATCAAATTTTGGAGTTTGATTATCCGTTTTTAATTTAAACTCCCCCTCCTTCTTTTCAATATCCTTATCCCCACGATGCCTCCTATTACACCACTTTTCACTCTCCTTCCTTACTTTCCGTGAATCTTCTAGTGCTTCATCTAATGTCAACCCATATAGTGCGCATGTTTTCCCTTTCTTAAGGAATTTGTATATGTGCATACTCTTATCATAAACAGTCTCCCTCCTATGTCTCCAAGGTTTTCCCAATAAAATATGATAAGATTTCAATGGCACTACATCACACCATACATCCTCACTATACCTTCCCTGGGTGATAGGTGCTATAACTTGTTTGGTTACTTTGAAATTCCCAAACTCCCTCAGCCACGTCATCCTATAAGGTTTATAGTGTGGTTCTAGGGACAATTCTAATTTTTCAAACACGGTGCTACTAACGAAATTAGTAAAACACTTTTCATCAATCGTCAAACTACACCCCTTATGATCCACATAACATCTAGTTTGGAATAAAGAGCCCGGATCATAATCCATTATGTGACGTTAAAAAAATTTCAAGAATGAAGAGAATTTAGACATCAAATAGCAAGAACGACTTTTATTGACCATGAAGGAAATGAATACCAAGAAATTTAAAGAAACTCAAGAAAGTGGTTCTTGAATTTTGGAATGATTTTTTTTTTTTTTTTTTTGAATAATGAATTTTCGGAATTAAATAATAATAATTTTTTTAAATAAATCCGAAAATTCGACACGAATACAGCAAAACAAACGGAACAGGATTTGGACAAGAATCGAACAAAATAAACACTTTTGAATTTTTATATGGATCAAACTAAAAAAAATTTACTGGCACGAAGAACACTCAAGAAAAGAAAGACTCAACAACAAGATATGGATGATTTTTATGGGACTCGATGATAAACATAAAAATCAAACTGGATAAAAAAATCTGAATTCAGAGTCCAGCTCTGATACCAGATGATGAGATCCCAATCGGGGAATCTCGTCGAAAACGCGGAAAAACAAAAATTAAAACTTAGGAAAGATCTAGATCAGATTTGACGCAAAAAAATAAACAAAAATTAAAATACTGGAAAGATAAAATTGACGATAAGACCTTGACCCAAGATTCACGACGCGAAGATTGGCGATGCAAAATCGAGATCCAAGGTTTTCGAAACACCACAAGGACTTGTCAATTTCCTTGATAAGATTCTAATTGGAAACGCCACAAATATTCTCGCGAATATTTGATAAGTTCAACGCCACAAATATTTCACAATATTTGATAAGTTAGATTTGTTCTCGAAGAACACAAAAGGGACTCCTCAACCTTTCAATTGGAGAAAACTCTCTAAAAAATATTAATCTCAAACTCAAACTTGTCTTTTCACTTTCAATTGATCTTTCAGGGCTTCAGTTGGAGATAGTGGCATTAGAGTAAACTTTTTCCCCCCTTTTACCAAGCTGTATCTATTCGTATACCCATCATGTAGCACAGCCCTTTCATATTACCAAGGTCTTCCCAACAGTATATGACTAATATGCATTGGCACCACATCACAAATTACCTCATCCGAATACCCACCAAAAGAAAATGTCACCAAGGCCTGTCTCTTCACCTTAACTTCCCCCGACTCAGTCAACCATTGTAATTTATAAGGTGTTGGATGTTTCATTAAAGGTAAGCCTAATTTTTCCACCAACATTGTACTAACTACATTATTACAACTTCCCCCGTCAATCACCAAGTTACAAACTTTTTCATCCACTAAGCATCTAGTGCGAAAAATATTATCCTTCTGCCCTTCCACATTATCCAAAACATTCACCTTACGCCTAACGCTAAGAGCATGCCTATCAATAATTGACTCAAAATAGAATTCTAATTAGACTAAAATTCTAAAATAGGCAAACAAATAGTTAAAAACAAAATGTAACCTAAAAATACGCAAAAACCCTAATTTCCGTCTGCATAATCGACTTGCTGCTTTGAAGCCCCAAATGATGGAATTTGGCCATAAAATCAGTCGGCTCAAGGGCTTTAGCCCATGAGTTTTGCTTAGTGGCCAATTTCTACTTGAAAAACACATATTATGTATCTAATTCCGACATGGTTGACTGAATTGCACTTTTATTTGGCTTGAATATTTAACTTTTTCCGTCAAGCCTGCTATGACTTCGATTGTCGAGGGTCCGGAACACATCACTAGCCATAGTCTGTCACGTTTCTCACCATTTGATAAATAACAAGTGTAAAAGTTTGAAGAGAAACATCTAGACAAATGATCTTTAGGACCCTTTTCTAGTGAGAGATCTCTTGTAGGACCATTAACCACTAACAAATCTCTAGATTTTATGTCAAGATTATCCCAAGTTCTTGGATCATAAATGTTAACGAGAATGAATCTATCATGAATTAAACCATCTACATCTTCATTAATATAATTTTTCGTATGAAATTTATCATCGGTGTGTTCATTTTTATCGTTTTCATTAAGTCTCAATTCTTCCTGAACATCTTCATTTACATCACTTCGATTTTTATCGGTTTCGAGCATTTGATCTACATTGTTGGCTTCTTTAACAACAAATCTGTCAATAGCACCTTTTTGAGGTTCTATCAACTCCTCGATTTTTTTTTCTCAAATCCTGATTGTTGTTTTTTTAAATGCATTTTCAAATTTTATTTCAAATACAAAAGTTAAAACTATAATGTGGCCAAATAAAATCACAAAAATAGTAGTATAGCACTTGATTAAAGTATAAAGTCGCAGAATATTTTGACTTCTATCAACGATCTTGCTTCAATCTTCAAGAACCTGTTTATCACTCAAACATTCAACAAAAATAATAAGAACCGTTGCGGGCAGTCGTGTGTGTGTGTGTGTGTAAAACAACAAATCAAGTGCATTTCCACTAAATTTAATAATCTAAAACTGATCAGATTAATAGTAATTTAATTTTCATTCAAATTGCCAATTTCTTCGAGAGTTCGAGAAATTTCCTAACAAAATACGAGAATAACTCCAATCTAGTAATTTGCTCTACGATTAATTAATTTAATTTCTGAATAGTAATTAAAATAGCTCATTGCCAACTTTTTTATGGAAAATAATGCCAATCAAATAACAAAACTTGAAAAATTCCTCAATTTTCTACCTAGAAAATTAATCCAATCAAACATATTAAAATTTCAATTTCCAGGAAAATAATTTCCCTGGAATTCATTTTCTTCAATTCCGTGGAATTCGTTTTCTTTTCAATCAAATTCCACTCTCGCAATCAAATGAACCCTAAGAATCGTTGCCCCCAAGGAACATCCCAATTGACAAATGTTGAAGATCCACAAAACCTGACCGTGCAGAGGTCACATTTTCAAATTTTCACATGTTTGAATTTGTTAGTCACTTTATCAATTCAGTAGGTGGTAACTTAGACTCTGGCCAACTTGGGACATAAACCTGCAATTTACATCATCCATCAATCCCTAAGATAGAAGCGGTGGGAGCGCCTAAAGGTTAATATTCAACTTCTTCTTCTTCTTCTTCTTTTTATCAATAAGAAACGTCAAATATTTGTTGGTATATGATGAAGTTCAAAGATCTTCAAAAATATTGAATGAAGAGGATGATGTCGGAGGGATTTTATGACATAATCTTATTATTTTTATTATAAAGGAGGATAGTTGCTTTGGTTTTACCTCCAAGGTTTTCCCACCAAAATGTTTTCTTATATCATAAAAAAGCTTTCATATGCCATTTCAGACATATATGAATCCCGCCTAAGGCATTTTTGAATTTTGAATTAGTCAATGAGCATTACCGTGCTCTCTCTCTCTCTCTCTCTCTCTCTCTCTCTCTCTCTCTCTCTAGCATGGAACGCGTATCTCTCTCTAAGCAAAATCTCTCGCCGAAGGTACTGTGCTTGCTCTCTCGCCGGACGTACCATCTCGATGTCTCTGTCTCTGTCTCCATCGGTGCTACTTCTCTGAAATTTATTCTCCCTATTCCGGTAGTTGCTTCCAATGATTTTGCTGGGGTTGAGCACATATATCACGGTTTTTGAACTACGCTTTTTTTCAACTTTATTAATTTTAATCGGTAAAATCTGAAATCTTCAAGTTTTAGCCTTAAATCTTGCACTTTGTCCCCTTCTAAGAAATTAGGGTTGCTCGATCCACTCTTATGCATTTATTAATTGGTGAAGCCCTGTTATGTTGACAGTAATGGAATGAAGAAATTGCGTGGAGTGGAGAAGAAGATAACAAGTCAAAAGAACATATTAAGAGATATGGGCACTCGAATTGGCGATTGTTGCCCCAATATGCTGGTAAGAAATGATATCCTTCATGGTTTCATTCATAAAGAAGTTGTTAAATTGCAGACTGAATAAACAATATTTTCATCATGAAATTATTTTGCTATTTACAATTTTGAAATTATTTTGCAGTAGGGAACTGTTAGTTAACTTACTGGACACCAAAAAGAAGAGGAATTTGGAGGTATTGTTTTATGTATATTCAGTTTTCTTTTTGAAACAGAGAAATTTGAATATGATTATTTTGTTGTTGTTACCAAAGCTTCTATTGAAACCAATTGATAAAATATTAAAGGATAAATTCAATTTCAGTTGCGTGCATATTTTGGACAGTCATGGGAATTAAGCCGTTAAATTTGTAAAACTGAAATTGAAACTGCAGTTTCAGATTTCAGTTGTTCTTTAATGGAATTCTAGCTTCAAAATCCAATTTGTAGCTGATAGACACAAGCCTGGCTCTGAATTTGTGCTAAATTTGCGATTTTGTGACCTAGGTTAGTGGTAATAGTTAGTTTTCTGCCTCTTTTACTAACTTCGTCTATCACTTTGCCTTTGTTGAGTTTGGGCATTTGGGACATTGAGGTGAGTTATTCTCGTGGTGGGTTAATTGCATCAAGTGGTTGCCTGTGCGTTCTTGGTCTGATTGGCCTCTTCATTTCCACTCTTCATGGGTAAGAAGAAGCATAAGAAACAAACATATTCCCTACTGGAATTGATACCGGAGGAGGACTCGGGTACTGCAGGGTCGAAGAATGACTGGATGTAAGACTTTGGGGAAGTCCAGATGAATGGGAATTTAGCATTTTAGATGGGTAACTTTCATGAGTAAGAATTCACAAACTGAGGTGAAGAAAACTTTTAGACGGGAAGTTAGCATTTTAGAGATGGGAAACTTTTAAATGTTGATAAGTTATTACTTTTGTTTTGCAGGGGGGCTGTTCTTCCTTTTTTAAGTACATTGGTTAAAGGAAAAATGTGAAACTTACAAGCTATTTTTCATTTTTTGCTTGGTCTTCTGATTGCTAAAAAGTTTGTTTGTTTTTTCCCCCCCTCGAAAAACTGCATGGACTGTTTGCAATCTAGGTGGCTTCTATATCATAAATGATTTTGCCCTAATTACTTTTACTGCAATATCTCCATCTATATATATATATATATATATATATATATATATATATATATAACTCTGTGATAGCATATGCATGTTCTGTAGTCAAATTTATTATAGTTCCTAGCATTGCCCCTAGATTCCATCTATGTGAACCTGACTATCCACATACCATATTTTGGAAATTACTTGAAGCATGTTGCAGGTTAGGAAGGTTGCAAAGTTTCCAGAGCCATTGCAATCATGAGCCACCCAATTCCAATGACCAACGATTCTCACTTAGCACGGGTTATTCTTCCTCATAAGCAGTTGGGTCGCAAATCAGATATGTGAGTAATCTTATGAGTGAAGGCTAAAAAGGTTAACTAATATTTTTATTAGTCGACTTCAAAGGTAACTCTTATGACAAAGATTAATTAGCTGGTTTATTATTTCTTTTCAAGATTCCCCCTAATAAGCCGGTTTGGATAGGAAATATCATAAAATAGTCTAGATGATTTTACAGTATGTAGTTGTTATATATATTATTGTGGTGGCTATAGTTGTTATAAAATTCGCATAGCACTTTTGAGACAAGAGAGACGTCATATGCTGTTATGAAATGTTGTTCAAATATATTTATAAATGTTGAAAAGTGCAGAATCGAATTGAAACATTGAGAATCGGTCCAAAAAGTACAAAAATCGGACCATATAGTTTGAATAGATCGAACTGGACGGACCAGTTCGTCCGAACCGAACTTGGAGGGTCCGGCCAAAATATGAACCACGCGATTGCGTGGTTCATGGCCCAGAAATCGCGTGGTTAAGCGATTTCTTATCTGATTAAAAGATGTGGTCATCATGCGATCGCGTAGGTCTCATACCGCACGATCGTACTGTTATAAAATTTGACCGTTAGAGAAAATTTCTAGATTTTCTCATGCACCTTTTCAACAATAACTTGCACTCTTTTGTGAAGAGTTGCATGGACAACGAAAATGGGTGATGGAATTCTATAAATAGGGATTAAATTCATGATTTACAAGTACAATCTATCATCAATACATTGAGATTATCACCCTTTACTTCTTGTTCTTCAAAGTTAGAATCTTTCTTAAAGTGCTCTTCTTGTTTCTTGTTTCCAAGTTTTCAATCGTGCTATTTGATATTTGGTTTGAGACTTGAAATCCGTTAAAGCAATTTGTTTGGAGACCCTTTAGCATTCTCTTTGGAGATGGCGCAAATTTAGATTTTAAGATCGCATTCCATGCGATTCAAATCCTAAATTATAATTACCATTTCTATCCATTTCTTGATTCTTTCTTTGCTTTCAAGTTTTTGTTTACTTCATTATAGCAAATATTTCATTTTCGAGAAGGAATTTTCTCAACATATGCCTTTTTACCAATAATTATGGAGGTATCTTTACAAATCAATAGGGTGGTGACTCTTATCATGTTGACTCTCGAGAAATGGTTTTTCATGAATTTTTTTAACCATTTTATATTCCATAAGTACATTCATTTTTCTTATTTTCTTTTTGATTACAGAATACAATCATCTCCATCAACAAACAGTGGTCAAGAGAAGGCCAGAAGACGTGATTTTTCTTATTTTCTTTTATGATTAGGAATGCATTTTATTGCATATTTTTAAGGTTAAATGCTTTGATTTAAGTGAGAATTAAGGCTTCTTAGTTAATTTCGCGCTCTTTCTCTGTTTCTGTGTGGTTGATGTTGTGTATTTTACATTGTGTAAAATGGTGTAATAAGTGGTAAGATAGACGTAAAATATTTATGCCAACGAATGTTATGCAAAACCTTATATGATATGTGTCTGTTTGTTCCTCTTCTCAGAATTTGTTTTCCTGGCCTGAATTATTTTCTGATGTTTGGCTTGGACATTCAACTGTATTTTCATGTTAGATTCACAAGCTTCTGTGGTTACCATGAAGATTGGATGAAAATAATAATAGAGAGAATTTTTGAGTTCTAGAAAAATATATTTTAGTCTATGGTGGAAGTATTCATAATTCTTAATGATGATCTTCTATTCAAGGTTGCTTCTATTTTTGGAGGTAAAGAAGTCAATAATCATGGCAAATATGATCATTCTTTTCCTGAATATTTATTTTATTGGTATTTTAGTGTCATGGTCCTTTGAATTAGTTTTCTTGATCTAAAAAAGAGGAGAAAATTTGTGGGTTTTTAATGGTGATTGATTGGTTATGGTGGAGGTTGCAAAGCATTGCATCCTAAGGTACATATATTCATTTTTTGTCACTCATAATTGATTATTAGATTATCTGATGAGATGTCTGGTTTGTGGATGTATGATGACACGATGACGATGAAAACCTCATTTTTTTAAGTAGTTCACCATTTTATGTCTATATTTGATGTTGATTTTATGTTTATTAATATTATTATATTTTTGTTACTAAAATTAAAATCATTTATTATCCTCCATATTATAAATTATATTTTTCTGAAATATATTTTTATATTATTAAGTATTTTTAATAAATTAACTCTCTGTTCGACGGCTATATTTTTGTTAATAAGCAAAATATTAATTTTGTGAAAAAATATGTATTCCAGTAAGAGTTGAAATAAATATATTCTATATAAAATGTGTTATGTTACAAATGAAATAAATAAATAAAAACATTGAATCCTTTCTTTCTCACATGTCAATAAAATGAGTATGTTCTTTAACGTGCATACTACGAGAATCATTAATTTGTTGATATCAACTTTTTGTTATCAACGAATAAGTTAAATAAAATGTAACATATGGCACCGATTACTCCAATAATCCAATTGTTGAATAAATTGAGACATGTAATAATTCTTCGGAGAAAAAAAAAGAAGTATTTTGTAAAACATTGCTTCTTTCATTCATGTATTCGATTTCACCAAAGAAAAATGACCCATTTAAATTTAATAAATGATTACTTGTAAAAAAAAATCTTTCTGTTTTTTCTAATTGTAAAAATAGCACTTGGTCCGATTATTGTGCTTAAGTTTTTTTTTTTTTTTTTTTTTTTGGAAATACGGAACTATATGTATAAGGGAGAAACTCCATGAAAGGAAAATCAATGATTCATATAAATTACTTCGTGGAAAATGTCCCTAATAAATCCAGCAAGTAACTAACAATCCTGTTATACAGAAAAAAGTCATTATGGCGAGTGGGCATTCGTTGTTACCGGGGCCCTGCCTGACAACCCCCAAATAGGGGGCCGCCACGTGCCCTCAGTGAACACTATAAAATGCCCAAAAATTACATATATATTTATAAAAAGGACGAAAAAGAGAAAAAATTAAATAATGTATAAATTGAAGTTTGAATAAAACGTATGTAAGTAACACTTTAAAAAAAAATAAACTTAATCGAAATTTAAAATATATTAAAAGGAAATTTTGTGATGAGATCAACAAATTTTCAGGGAAAAACGTAAATAAAAGTTGAAATAAATTTAATACAAAAATTTAATTAATTGTCAAACTTTAAGACGCGTGGAACACTGAACACTAGGGTATTGTTTTTTTTCTTTCTATTTTCATTAATTGTTTTTTTTAAAATTTCAAATTTGATAAAATTTTGTAATAAAATGTTATTTGTACTATTCTTTTTAGTATGATAGTATAATCAACATATTTTTATAAATTTTCATCGAAATCATTTCATGGATATGAAACAGGTTGCAAATGACGGAATTCCACTGCCACTCGATAGAACACAATGCCCTTTGTGCTTCTCAAAATCGTGCAAATCCATCAGTATTGGCTATTTCAGGATTCCGTACAAAAAGAAGGTCCGAAATACCAAAGTAAAATACCCTTTTCTCATGGTTTATGTAAATGCTATGTTCTAGGGTTGAGAATATTATCATTGTGCTCGTGTGATTTAATTTTATGAGAATTTTGATAGCAAATTAACATTGCTTATGGAACAAGACATTGTTTAGAACTTGTATTCAGCATATATTTCATATATGTAATTAATCTATGTTTAGACTATAGTATAAGCTTATGATATATATCATATTAAGACAAGGTTATCTGTTATTTGAATTCAAAATAGGGTTGCGGTCAGACAAGCAGTTAAGGTATTGCATCAGTTTCTTAATGGACGAAACTGATTTGCAAGGTTGCTGTATATATATGTCAGACTCGTCCCTTCTAATGCACAAGTTGTTCTTGTATTAGTCTCATATACTAAGAGAACATACGGGTGAAATTAGGAGAAGGCTATCATGGACAGTGGGAGTGCATCGAGTAAGTTTTTCTGGGTTCATATTCTTGTGTTCTTGTTTACTAAAAATCCAAGATTGATATGTTGTCTTCAATCCCTATTTTGTTTTACATTTAGATAAATTGCAATAATTCTATTAACATGATTTGATCTAGTATAGGTTCTTAGTTATGTTTTGTGATTGCTTAAGCATATTGTTCTTTCAATTGGTATCAGAGCAACCATACATATATCATTTACACGTTGAAGTAATTAACTGCATTGAAATTTTGAATCCTGGGAATCTAAATTACCTTAATCTGCATCAAGTAATTCATATAACTTTATTTGTATGTTCATGATCATGATATATTGATTTAGAAACTTAAAATAATTTCACTTTATATGTCCTTATACATTGATTCGACAAAATATACATGTGGATCATATGTTCATGACAGAAAAATGTCAAATATTTGAAGATACATATTCAAGTTCATATCAGATTCATATCATAGGTGTATATATGTATGTGTGTATGTATGTATGTATGTATTCATGTCTCATCAAGATTATGTAATACTTGGTGTATGAATAAGCTCATCAGATGACAGATATGTAGATAAATGCATCAAGTGCTGCCAAAGTGGCCTAAGAATGTACTAAATGGAATTACTTGCATCATCTTGTTGATCTTTAAAAACATATATGTTTTCAAAGTGGCTTCATGTCAAAAGAGAAAAAGAATGTCAATGTTCTGTTGTTCAAGTTTCTGGTTTTGAAACTTAAAATTAATTTGTACTTGTTTCCAAAGAAACAGGGTTATATACATTTGGTTTTAAATTTGTCAATATATATATATGTCTTTCAGTTTATTCTGGTATTGAGTTACACTAGATTAATCTGTTTGATCATTTCACATACAACTATGCATTTTCCAATGAGCATCAATCAGATTGAGCTTCTGAATGGCTCAAACTTTAAGAAATGGAAAAGTGACATAGAACTAAATCTGGGGATTTTGGATTATGACCATGTATTGAAGGAAGATCCAACAGTAGCATTAACTGAGAGTTCTAGCAGAGATGCAAGGAAGAA
Source organism: Ligustrum vulgare (assembly GCA_963555705.1). NCBI lineage: Eukaryota > Viridiplantae > Streptophyta > Magnoliopsida > Lamiales > Oleaceae > Ligustrum > Ligustrum vulgare. Next base: position 54,642,978 of record OY743171.1, read on the forward strand.
ACATGACAAATGGTTCAAACATAATAAGATGGCATTGATCATGATCAAGAAAAGCATGTATGAAAATGTAAAAGGCAGTATACCTTATTCAGAATTGGCCAAGGAGTTCTTAATTCTATTGCAGAAAAAGTTTAAAATTTCTGATAAGGCTGAAGTGCAGAATTTGGTGAGGTCTCTTGCAAGGATGAAATGCAATGGCAAGACTAGTGTGAGAGAGTACATAATGAAAGGTTCTGATATTGCTGCTAGACTGAGAGCACTGAATATGGCAATTGATGATTCATTCCTTGTGTATATGATTCTGGACTCACTCCCAAATGAATATTCTCAACTCAAGACTTTATACAAGACTCAGAAGGAAAAACGGAGCGTCAATGAGTTAATCTTACTGTGTGTGGAGGTTGAAGATGAAATGCAAAAGCAAGAAGGACAAGAAGTGGTTGTAAATCTGATGTCCAAAATCAAGTAGAAGAAGAAATTTGGCAAAAGCAAGAACTTCAAACCTGGAACCACTGCGAGCACCTATAAATCCATTATGAAATCTGATCATGATAAAATGAAAAACTAACTTGCAGGTGGCATTAAGTGTTTCTTTTGCAAGGAACTTGGTCACTTTAAGAAAGATTGTGAGGGTTTCAAAGCTTGGCTGAAAAAGAAAGGTAGTTTTCTTTCAAAATCTGTTTTTAATTTTGAGTCAAATGCTTTTGAAAATGACAACTCTTGGTGGTTTGATACTGGTTCCCCTATTCATATTGTCAATTTATTACAGGGATTGTCAGAGATTTCAATCCCAAGAAGGAATGAGACAAGGGTGTGTACTGGAAGTGGCCAAAGAGTAGCTGTGAAGGCTGTAGGGATTGTCAAACTCAAGTTTAGGAATAATTATGTATTAGTATTGAACAATGTGTACTGTATTCCAAGTATTAGTAGGAACTTAATTTTTGGTTTTCAATTTGTAGCAAACAATGGTTTCAGCTTTTCAAGTAATAATAAAGTTATGAAATTCTACCATGGTTCAAATTGTTTTGGAGATGCTAATTTGGTAAATGGTTATTGGTATGCAAATTGTGAAAATATTTTGGCTGCAACTGATGACAAAAAGAAAATTTTTCTTTTGAGCAAGTCAAGTTCAAAGAGAAAATTTTATGATGCATCATCTTTCCTGTGGCATAAAAGATTAGGTCATATTTCAAAACAAAGATTGCAAGAACTAGTGAAACAAGGTATTTTACCTACCTTGGACTTTACAAATTTTGAAACCTGTGTTGATTGCTTAAAAGGAAATATGACAAATGCTAGGAAAATAGGTTCAAAGAAAAGTGAAAAAAGGTTTGATTTCATTCATACAGATATTTATGGCCCTTTTCCAGTTGATACAATCTGTGTAAATTGTTATTTCATTACTTTCATTGATGATTTTTCAAGATTTTTTTACATTTACTTAATTTCAAAAAAAGTCACAAGCTTTGGAATTTTTCAAAATCTATAAGACTAAGGTTGAAAAACAAACAGGAAAATCAATTAAGTGTATTAGATTAGATAGGGGAGGTGAATACTTTGGCAGGTATGCAGAACAAGGACAACAAAAGGGTCATTTTGCATTGTACTTGCAGGAATGTAGAATAGTGGCACAATACACTACTCCATATAACCCACCACAGAATGGAGTATCAGAAAGGAGGAATTTAACCCTGATTAGCATGGTAAGAAGCATGATTGTAAGGTCTGCACTACCAAAATTTCTATGGGGAGAAGCTTTGAAAACAGCAAATTATATTTGCAATAGAACTTCAAGCAAGGCTGTGTTGAAAACTCCTTTTGAATTATGGTGTGGTTACAAGCCTAGTTTAAATCATTTCCATGTGTGGGGTTGTAATGTAGAAGTAAGAGTTCATAACGTGGCAGATGGAAAGCTTGATTCTCAATCTACAAGTGGTTATTTTATTGGCTATTGTGAAAAATCAAAAGGCTTCAAATTTTATTGCCCAAACAGAAGCACAAGAATTGTGGAGTCACATAGAGCCACATTTTATGATGAATTGTTTGATAACAATGCAAGAAAAGATGCAAAAAAAAAATTAAAAAAATGGTAGCTTTACAAAACAGCAACGAAGCCTTTGAAGAATGGTTTGTGTACCAGGATTGCAGTGTCTCATCAATCCTAAACCAGGACTTCAACAACAATTCAATTCTAGAAAATGAAGCACTTTTGAATCCTATTCTAGAAAATCAAGAATCTGATATTATAACATGTTCGCTACAAACACATCGCAAGTGCACGAGTCGCATACAAGTGATAGTTGACTAATTGAGTCCGGTTTATCGATCCCACAAGGATTGTCTATTTCAACTACACTCTAGTATAATTAATTTTAACAAGAAACACACACAATAAAGGTTTGTTTTGGGAAAGTTTTCGTACTAGAATTAAAGTTGCAATTATAAATAAATAACTAGAAAAATGGTGGTGAATAGATGATAAAGGAGTGTTGGGATTCTTGATTCCACTTGACCATTACCTAATTGAATTATCAGCAAGCAAATAGAAATGCAATTCATTAATCATGTTAGACCCGATTTTCCAAGCTTAGTCAATTACCTCTCTCGAGTGAAATCAACCCTAATTAGTGGCATTAACCTACTATATCTCTATGTCGATTAAAAACACATCAATTGCATTAAACCTTTGTGAAAATAGCTCAATGGGTCATCTAGGGTTTTAGGTATATCTCTATCCTAAACAAGAACCTAGAGCAAATATTGTATTGATCTAGAATACACAACAATTTTTCAATAATTGCACATCCCATGAAACCTAAGCATAAATGTGGCCACAATAAATGCTAGTCAATAAATACAACAATAAATGCACAAGATAATAAAAAGCTTAAATTCTTAATACAAGCATTAAAATCAACTAAGCTAGGTCAAGCTTCATCAATAATCCCAACACAAAATAGTTTAGCACATAGTGAAATAACAATAAAATGCAAGAATTAAATACATCATTTCAACTATGAAGTAAAATAAATAGAGAAATATGAAGATTAAGCAAAAGCACTTCCCTTCACCAATGGTTCTTGCTTCAAAATATCACTATTCTTCCACAATAATGTTAGTATTTCTCCCCTTAATCAATATTCATCAACTATACTATACAAAATCAAGAGAAATTACAAGATAAAAGGATAAAATAAAAGAGAAAGAGAGAGAGAGCTAGGGGTTTTCTTGAGTTGAAAAGAGGAAAAGTGATTCAAAATTTGGCCAAAACCACCTCAAAAACCCCCAAAAATCGCTAGATCCGCGTCCTTCAGCATCTGGGCCGAATCGGGTCGCACCGGGTCGGCCCAGAATTCACTTCAAAATTTTGACCACGCGATCACGTGTCATAGCACCTCGCGATCGCGTGGTTAAGGTGAAAACTCTCGAGTCGAGTTTATGCCTGAACTCGCGAGCGCAACAGACTCATAACCACGCGATCGCGTGGTTGACCTGAGTGATGATTTTGCAGCTTGATCGCCTTTTGGGATTTGCAATTAGGTCCTCCATCTTTCAATGTAGATCAATTTGGTCCTCATACTTCGGCTCTTTGATGGATTTGACTCTTTTCTCCTCAATTTCTTCAAGTATTCATCCATTTAGCTTCTTTCTTGTGCTTTCTCCATGAAGTTGATTGTTAAACCTATTTAACCACAAAATATGCACAATCAAGTATGTATTTGTCCAAATTGCTCAAAAAGTATTACTAAAAATATATGAAATATGCATGTAAAATGCACTCAACAAATACCCCCAAACTTGAACTATTGCTCGTTCCGAGTAAGAATATTCACATGCATCAACAAAAAATGACATAATGATCAACAATGCTAAATAGCTCGCAATCTTCCATGAGTGTGAAATTGCATAATTAATTCACAGTTATGTTCCCAAATAATGCTACAAAAATGAGTTTGGCTTATCCGATGTTCGATCGGTGCATGTGTGTATAGCCACTGTCAATCGTCAATAAGATTCAAGAATGTTGATGAGTAAAAAGGTTTCAAGTCAAAACTATCCCACCATTAGTGGTCAATTCTTTCCTTTCCCACTAGTGACATTCATCCCCCAATAAATAATTTTCTTTCCACTCCCGGGATGCAGTTCTAGAGGGTACTACTCAAATCACTCTTTCTTTTTCCACTAAAGCATGGGTGTGTTTTACCGACAATCTCGACAACCTAGAAGTGCAGTGACTCTCCACTAATGAGTGCTTCGACATTCAAGTTTATACCAAGCAATTCAAACCCACTATTCATCTAAGCTCTTATGCAAGTACAAATGCATGATTTCTAATAACTAACATGATGTTTGCTCGTGACTTCCCCACTCCCTTAAGCTTTCTAATTGACCCATGTAGCGAGCTTTAGGTCGGAAGCTCCCCGATTTTTTAGATCAAAGGGTACCAGGTTTCAAAATACCCCTACAGACTTATTAACTCGAGTCAAAAAGGCTATGAAGTGGGGTAGACTTATTAAGCGAATGCAATGATAATGTGCTTTTTTTTTCTTTTTTTTTTTCAAGTGTGTGTGTGAGTACCCTACTCATTAAGCTTTCTAATTGACCCATGTAACGAGCTTTAGGCCGGTGACTCCCAAGTTTCAAACTTAAGGCACCAAGTTTCAAGATACTCCTACGGGCTTAATTACTCGAGTCAAAAAGGCTTTGAGATAGGGCAATGCAATGCAAAAATTAAAATGGGCTTAGAACTTTAGCATACTGTCATTACTTAGCTTATACTTGGCAAAATACACTCCACACAAAATTTATTTCCAACATGCATGGAATCACCACACGTCTAGACCGTCTCCTTCACCGGGTCGACCACCCCCAAACTTGTCTTACAATAGGATCAAGAGATTTAGAGTTTTAGGAACTATTTGATAGGTTGATACAAATAAACAATACAAGCTCACAACCTAGTTCATCTACTCCATTAACCTCTTCGCCCTTCAACAATTCCCAAACTCACCGACAATTGAACATGACTATTGTGATCAATGTACATATGATCTTACATGGATAAGCATTTAAAGAAAGTAGCACATTTGGTCATAACTCATGAATTAACAACAATTTCAAACATCAAAGTCTTATAAGCCGGCAAGGCTATCTAGCATGTCAATATTCTCAACAAAATAAACAATTTCAACCATCAAGACATCAAGGGCCGGCAAGGCAATGTAAAATGTTCATAAAGCACATGGTCCCAATACCCCCAAACTTAAATCAAACATTGTCCTCAATGTTGACAATGACATAATAACAAGAAATGAATGGGTGATGGAACTTCCCCGGATTGATGCGTGTATGATGTTCCAAATTGACCTAAGCTTTGATTATCTTGATACGCCAATCTCCCCCAAACTTGTTGAGGACAAGGTTGCTTAGGATTTCAAAAAGAATTGCGAACCTACAAAAGTTGGTGATTAACCAAGTTAGACAAAATAAAAACACAATAAGTAAATATCAACAAGTAGTTAAAAGAGTAGAAATTTGGGTTGCCTCCCAAAAAGCGCTTGGTTAAAGTCGTAAGCTCAACTTTTTGATACAATTACTCCGGGTTTGCAAGAGGGATGGATGACTTCTCCTTCTCATAATGACCCCCCAAGTATGGCTTCAAGCGTTGCCCATTTACTTTGAAGTTCCCTTTACTTCCATGATAAAGTTCGACCGCTCCATGTGGGAAGATTTGAGCAATAGTGAAAGGTCCCGACCATCTAGAGCTGAGTTTACCGGGGAACAATCGAAGTCTTGAGTTGTAGAGAAGTACTTGTTGCCCAACTTGGAAGTCCCGCTTCACAATGTTCTTGTCATGCCACCTCTTTGTCTTCTCTTTGTAAATCCGAGCATTTTCATATGATTCAATGCGGAATTCATCAAGCTCATTGAGTTGGAGTAATCTTTTCTCGCCGGCCAACTCCATATCAAAATTCAAGACTTTTGTTGCCCAATATACTCGGTACTCAAGCTCAACCGGGAGATGACATGCTTTACCAAATAGGGGTCGAAATGGAGACATACCAATAATGCATCATCCAAATTCTTGGACCAATATTTCCTCGAGGCATTCACCGTCACTTCAAGGATCTTTTTCAATTCTCTATTTGAAATTTCAACCTGCCCACTTGTTTGCTGATGATAAGCTGTGGATATTCGATGTTTGACCCCATACTTGGTCAAAAGTGAGTAGAAGAGGCGGTTACAAAAGTGTTTTCCTTCATCACTAATGATAGCTCGAGGGGTGCCATAACGAGTAAAAATATTTTTCTTCAAAAATTTCACCACCACTCGAGCATCATTTGTGGAGAGTGTCACTGCTTCTACCCACTTGGACACATAGTCTACTGCAACTAGAATGTATTGATTAGAAAAGGACGATGGAAAAGGTCCCATAAAATCAATACCCCAAACATCGAATATCTCCACCTCTAAAATAGAATTTAAGAGCATTTCATTTCGGTTAGAGATATTACCCAATCGTTGGCATCGGTCACATTTGGACACAAGTGTGTGAGCATCCTTGAATAAAGTGGGCCAATAAAATCCCTATTGAAGAACCTTTGATGCAGTTTTCACGGCACCAAAATGACCTCCATAAGGTGATGAGTGACATTGTTCAAGAATCTTCTCCATTTCCTCCTCGGGCACACACCTTCTCATGATTTGATCCGGACCCCTTTTGAACAACAACGGGTCATCCCAAAAATAATGCTTGATATCCGCAAAGAACTTCTTCCTTTGTTGATAAGAGCGGTCCGGGGGAGTGATGCCACTTGCAAGAAAATTCACATGGTCCGCATACCATGGCACACTAGCAGCTTGTAGAAGATCCATGATTTGGAAAATTTGCTCATCCGGAAATACCTCACTTATCTCTTCATCCAAAATTTCCTAGGTTTGCTCAAGTCTAGACAAGTGATCGGCTACAAAATTCTCCGTCCCCTTCTTGTCACAAATCTCCAAATCAAACTCTTGGAGGAGAAGAACCCATCTAATTAACCGCGGCTTGGCATCCTTCTTTGCCAACAAATACTTGAGGGCCGAGTGGTCGGTATACACAATCACCTTGGAGCCAATAAGATATGATCGAAACTTATCAAAGGCAAAGACCACCGCTAGCATTTCCTTCTCGGTAGTAGCATAATTCAATTGAGCATCGGTCAAGGTTCTACTAGCGTAGTAGATGACATGCAAGAGTTTGTCCTTCCTTTGCCCCTAAACCGCCCCCACGGCGTAATCACTTGCATTACACATAAGCTCGAAGGGCAAAATCCGGAGCCACAATAATAGGTGTCGTGATGAGTTTCTCTTTAAGAGTGTTAAAAGCTTGAAGACACTCTTTAGAGAAATCATATGTGGTACTTTTCTCAAGTAATGAACACATTGGCTTCGTGATATTTGAGAAGTCTTTGATAAACCTCCTATAAAATCTCGCGTGCCCCAAGAAGCTTCTTATGCCCTTTACCGAGGTTGGGGGATGTAATTTTTCAATAACTTGAATTTTTGCCTTATCAACCTCAATCCCCTCACTTGAAATTCGGTGCCCAAGAACTATCCCCTCACGAACCATGAAATGACATTTTTCCCAATTCAAGGCCAAATTGGTATCCTCACATCTTTTTAGCACCATTCTCAAATTATTCAAACAATCATCAAATGAAATACCAAAAACTGAGAAGTCATCCATAAATACCTCAATAAATTTCTCCACCATGTTGGAGAAGATAGCTATCATGCACCGTTGGAAAGTAGCGGGGGCATTGCAGATACCGAAGGGCATCCTCCTATATGCAAAAGTTCCATATGGGCATGTGAATGTTGTCTTTTCTTGATCCTCCGGGGCTATAGGAATTTGATTATAGCCCGAATACCCATCTAGAAAGCAATAATGAGAGTGACCCGCCAATCGCTTAAGCATTTGATCGATGAATGGAAGGGGGAAATGATCCTTCCTAGTAGCATTGTTGAGCTTGCGATAATCAATGCAAACTCTCCACCCCGTTACTGGCCTCGTTGGAATAAGTTCATTATTCTCATTCTCCACTACCTGAAACCTCCTTTCTTCGGCACTACTTGCACCGGGCTCACCCATGCACTATCCGAGATTGGATAGATAATACCCGCATCAAGCCATTTCACTACTTCGGCTCTTACCACTTCCTTCATGTTAGGATTTAACCGACGTTGATGCTCCACCGAAGGTTTGAAATCATCTTCCATAAGAATTTTATGCATGCATAATGAAGGGCAAATACCTCGAATATCCGAGATGGCCCATCCAATAGCCTCCTTGTGCTCCCTCAATACCCGAAGCAATTTGTCTTCCTCCACCTCATTCAATAAATTAGAAATAATGACCGGAAGGGTAGAAAATTCCCCCAAGTAAGCATACCTCAAATGAGAAGGAAGAGGCTTTTGCTCAAGTGTAGGTGCCTTCTCGAGAGATGGTAGGGGCGGTGAAGAACTCTTTTTCAACTCCTCAAAGTAGGGGGCCCTCTTGTGTTGATATTGTGGTGATGCCTCCAAATAATGAGTCATTTGTTCAACTTCATGATCATCAACCTCAATAGTCAAAGAGTGGGCGATACATGACTCCAATGGATCCTTAGAAATCCCACGGTTGAAGGAGTTTACCACAAGATGATCAATTACATCCACCCGAAAGCATGAATTTGACTCCGAAGGATATTTAATGGCCTTCAACACATTGAAGGTGACTTGCTCATCTTGCACCCTCAAAATCAATTGCCCTTCTTGCACATCAATAAGTGATCTCCCGGTTCCTAGAAATGGCCTTCCCAATATGATCGGAATGTCATGATCTTCCTCCATGTCTAGAATAATGAAATCCGTCGGGAAGATGAATTTATCTACCTTCACAAGAACATCCTCAATGATTCCCCGAGGATATTTGATAGACCTATCCGCCAATTGTAGAGACACGGTGGTTGCTTTAGCTTCTCCCAATTCCAATTTCTTGAAAATGGACAAAAGCATCAAATTAATGCTAGCACCAAGATCGCATAAAGCTTTACTAAAATTAACATCACCAATAGTGCATGGAATAGTAAAACTCCCTGGATCTTTAATTTTTGGGGGAAGCTTGTTTTGAATGATGGCACTACATTCCTCAGTTAGCATCACCGTCTCATGCTCTTCAAGCCTTCTTTTGTTGGATAGAATATCCTTCATGAACTTGGCATAGCTTGGAATTTGAGCTAATGCATCGGAGAAAGGAATGTTGATGTGTAGCTTCTTGAACAATTCCATAAATTTTCCAAATTGACTATCAAGTTTTTGCTTTTGCAACCTTTGAGGAAATGGAATAGGAGGCACATAAGCCTTGATCGGTGTTGGAGCCTTTGATGTGGATGCTTCTGGCTCACTTTTCTTTGGCACTTCAAAAATTGTTTCGGATGCTTGAATAGGCTCATTTTCTTCAATGGGGGCCTTACTTGATTGAGTTGTTGGTTGTGGGGCCGTGATCTCGGGTGCACCCCGCTCCTTGTTGTAATAGCTTGAACATTCTCCCTCTTGTCTCGGTGTTGCTAGGCAAAGCTCCTTGTTGCCTTTCCGAGATAAGTTTAGCTATTTGGCCCACTTGCTTCTCCAAATTTTTCAAAGAGGCATCATTGCGTTCTTGATATTGCAATTGATGATTTGCTAGCTTGGTGATAACCTCTTCCCATCCCTCTTTCTTCTCTTGTGGCTTTGGATTCAACACATTGTGATTGTTGCCATAAGATAGATTAGGATGATTTCTCCAACCGGGATTGTATGTGGGAGTATATGGATTGAATCCTTGGCGTTGGAAATTTTGAACATAAGCAACTTGCTCGGTAGATGAAGAACCACTTGTCACCAATGGACACATAGAGCTTTGATGATTAGCCCCACATATATCACATACCGGAGGGGCTTGAACCATATTGACTGGCCGAGAGGTTGAAGTAGATAACCCTACCACTTTCTTGGCTAAGGAATCAATCTTTGACAAGACAAGTGCATAATCATCACCCCTTCGTGCACCACTAGAACTCCTTGGTGCACTTCTATCCGGCCACATTGCACTTTGTTCACTCATGATCTCAAACAAATCATAAGCCTCCCGAATGCTCTTTGTCTTGATGGACCCATTAGAGGATGAATCCACATTTGAACGGCAAGGAGGAGTTAACCCGGCATAGAAGTGGTTGACTTGTTGCCCCAATGTAATCCCATGATTTGGGCACTTTCTAAGCATGTCTTTGAATCTCTCCCAAGCTTCATAAAAGCTCTCCATCTCGAATTGTTGAAATGTAGTAATATCATGCTTGAGTTTAGCAACTCTAGATGGTGGGAAAAAATTTGTAGTGAACCTTTGGACAAACTCCACCCAAGTCGTGATACTCCCCGGAGGCAAAGTGTCAAGCCATTCTCTTGCTTTATCCTTCAAAGTATGTACAAATAACCTCATCCGGATTGCCTCCACATTCACACCCTCATAGTTGAAGTTGCTACAAATCTCTAGGAACCGTACCACATGAGCATGTGGATTTTCATCGGTCCTCCCATAGAATGAGATGGTGTTGGAGAATAAATTGATGACATCCGGTCGAAGTTGAAAATTTGGATGATTGTAGGAGGGATAGACAATGCTTGATTGATTCTCAACAATAGGAGGATTCATGAAATCCTCAAAAAGCATGTCTTCTTCATTAACAACGGGCTCTTGAGCTCTAGCCGCTTGAGGAACAAAACCAGGTGGGATTCCACCCCTTGGAGGAATTGCAGCTGGAGCATTAAGCTCGATGTTAACTCTTTCTCCTTCCATCCCAGTAAGAAGTTGTCTCATAGCTTCCCGTTGTCCCCTTAACCTACATCGAAAAGTCCCCTCAATATCCGGATCTATTTCAACTAGATCAAGACTTCTACTTCGACGCATGCACAATCAACAACCTAGAACAATACAAGAAATTAGAAGATTTCTTACACTAAACAAAACAAAAGAAAATTTATACAAGAAATAAAAGTAACTAAAAGTCAAAACTAATATCAACTAAAATGTAATTTAAATAGAAACAATCCCCGGCAACGGCGCCAAAAACTTGTTCGCTACAAACACACCGCAAGTGTACGAGTCGCATACAAGTGATAGTGGACTAATTGAGTCCGGTTTATCGATCTCACAAGGATTGTCTATTTCAACTACACTCTAGTATAATTAATTTTAACAAGAAACACACACAATAAAGGTTTGTTTTGGGAAAGTTTTCGTACTAGAATTAAAGTTGCAATTATAAATAAATAACTAGAAAAATGGTGGTGAATAGATGATAAAGGAGTGTTGGGATTCTTGATTCCACTTGACCATTACCTAATTGAATTATCAACAAGCAAATAGAAATGCAATTCATTAATCATGTTAGACCCGATTTTCCAAGCTTAGTCAATTACCTCTCTCGAGTGAAATCAACCCTAATTAGTGGCATTAACCTACTATATCTCTATGTCGATTAAAAACACACCAATTGCATTAAACCTTTGTGAAAATAGCTCAATGGGTCATCTAGGGTTTTAGGTATATCTCTATCCTAAACAAGAACCTAGAGCAAATATTGTATTGATCTAGAATATACAACAATTTTTCAATAATTGCACATCCCATGAAACCTAAGCATAAATGTGGCCACAATAAATGCTAGTCAATAAATACAACAATAAATGCACAAGATAATAAAAAGCTTAAATTCTTAATACAAGCATTAAAATCAACTAAGCTAGGTCAAGCTTCATCAATAATCCCAACACAAAATAGTTTAGCACATAGTGAAATAACAATAAAATGCAAGAATTAAATACATCATTTCAACTATGAAGTAAAATAAATAGAGAAATATGAAGATTAAGCAAAAACACTTCCCTTCACCAATGGTTCTTGCTTCAAAATATCACTATTCTTCCACAATAATGTTGGTATTTCTCCCCTTAATCAATATTCATCAACTATACTATACAAAATCAAGAGAAATTACAAGATAAAAGGATAAAATAAAAGAGAAAGAGAGAGAGAGAGCTAGGGTTTTCTTGAGTTGAAAAGAGGAAAAGTGATTCAAAATTTGGCCAAAACCACCTCAAAAACCCCCAAAAATCGCTAGATCCGCGTCCTTCAGCATCTGGGCCGAATCGGGTCGCACCGGGTCAGCCCAGAATTCACTTCAAAATTTTGACCACGCGATCGCGTGGTTAAGGTGAAAACTCTCGAGTCGAGTTTATGCCTGAACTCGCGAGCGTGACAGACTCATAACCACGCGATCGCGTGGTTGACCTGAGTGTTGATTTTGCAGCTTGATCGCCTTTTGGTGATTTGCAATTAGGTCCTCCATCTTTCAATGTAGATCAATTTGGTCCTCATACTTCGGCTCTTTGATGGATTTGACTCTTTTCTCCTCAATTTCTTCAAGTATTCATCCATTTAGCTTCTTTCTTGTGCTTTCTCCATGAAGTTGATTGTTAAACCTATTTAACCACAAAATATGCACAATCAAGTAGGTATTTGTCCAAATTGCTCAAAAAGTATTACTAAAAATATATGAAATATGCATGTAAAATGCCCTCAACACAGCACACCAAATTGAAGATATAGTACAAAATGATATTAAGAATGCTAATGCAGCCGAAATTGCTCAAAATGAACAAAGTATGAATAATGAAGTGCAAGTGCAGCAAATTGATCAGCACGTTCAGATAAATGTAGCGCCAAATGTAAAAGTGTCTCAACATGTGGCCTTGAGAAAATCTACAAGAACCAGAAAATGTGTCATATCAGATGATTACAAGCTATACTTGACTATTGAAGAGACCGATCTAGGAGATGAAGATGATCCCATATCAATTGCAGAAGCTATGAAATCTGTAAATAATGCAAAATGGAAGTTGGCAATGGAAGATGAGCTTCACAGCGTGGCACAAAATGGTGTATGGATTTTGGTTGATAAACCATGCAATGCTAAGCCTATAGGATGTAAATGGGTGTTTAGGACAAAAAGGGATGCAGATGGCAAGATAGAGAGATACAAAGCCAGGTTAGTGGCTAAGGGCTATAATCAAAATGAAGGAATTGATTATAATGAGATTTTTTCTCCAGTCTCAACCAAAGATGCATTTAGAGTTGTCATGGTCCTAGTAGCACACCTTGATCTTGAATTGCACCAGATGGATGTCAAGACTGCATTTTTGAATGGAGATTTGCATGAGGGAATTTATATGTTGCTGCCAGATGGTTTTGTCGAAGATGAAAGCAAGGTTTGTAAACTCAATAAGTTTATATATGGTCTTAAGCAAGCTTCAAGACAATGGTATCTCAAGTTTGATAAGGTAATCACTCAATTTGGAATTTTGGAAAATAAATTAGATGAGTGTATTTATCTTAAGATCAATGGGAGCAATTTTATTTTGCTCATTTTGTATGTTGATGACATTTTACTTGTAAGCAGTAACATTTGTTTGTTGAAAAAAACAAAAGCTTTTCTGTTAAGTCAGTTTGACATGAAGGACATAGGAGAAGCACATTATGTGCTAGGCATTGAGATAACCAGAAATAGAAAGCAATATGCTAAAGTTTATCTCAGAAAAATTATGTGGACAAGATATTGCAAAGATTTGGGATGCAAGGTTGCAAATCAGGTGATGCACCCATATCTAAAGGAGATAGGCTGCACAAAGGACAATGTCCTAAGAATGTGATGGAAGTAGAAAGTATGAAAAATGTGTCTTATGCAAGATTAGTGGGGAGCTTGATGTATGTTCAAATATGTACAAGGACCGACATATCATTTGCAGTAAATATGCTTTCAAGGTTTCAATCAAATGCAGGCCATGAACATTGGATAGCAGGAAAGAAGGTATTGAGGTATCTAAAGAAGACTAAAAACCATATGTTGATTTACAGAAAGATTGATGAGCAAGAACTTGAGGTGGAGGCTTACACAGATGCATCTTACAAATTAGGCACAGATGATTTAAAATCAACATCAGGTTACATTTTTCTTCTAGCAGGTGGAGCTATTTCATGGAAAACTGTAAAACAAACCTTGACAGCAACATCAACTTTTCAAGCTAAGTATATTGCTATTTATGAAGCAACAGGACATGCATTATGGTTGAGAAATTTTATTTCTCATTTGAAACTAACAAGTTCTGTAGAAAGGCTTATGGTGATTTACTGTGATAATGCATCAGCAGTCTTCTTTTCAAAGAATAACAAGAGGTCTTCAGGTTCAAGGAACATAGATGTCAAGTACTTTGCAGTGAGAGAAAATGTTAGGGATAAAGAGATTGAAGTTGTAAAGATTGGAACTAAAGATCAATTAGCAGATCCATTGACAAAAGCTTTACCAGTTACCAGTAGCTGATTTTGTTAAGCATGCTGCACGTATGGGAATTAAAGACATCATCTAGTGTTGAATTACATGCTAGAATCATCACCAGTTAGTATATATTATGGCTTTATTACTATTTAGTTGTGATATGATCAATAATATGCAATTATATTATTAAGTTTTATCCTATTGAGTATCTGCTAAAATCAAGTAGTACATGTACATATTGTAATTCATATGATGACAATACATATATGCAGATTGTGATAAAAGCTTCAGAATGAGATATAATTTGCTTTATTTCTATTTATTCAGAAATTGTGGTGGGACTTTAAACATACTAGTGTGTAGTTGAATGCATTCATAGCACATGTGTGTTTATACGGTCGTCGTAGCTGAGATTCATGTGATTTTAGTCTACTACAATGTGATCTTCGAACATCAGTGTTTAGTTTATTCACTGTAATGTTCTTAGGTTCCTTATAGTTAGACATTATTCACAGAATCAAAATTACTAAGTTTAAATAACCTAAGTGTCTAAACTTGCAATGCACACTTAAGTAGATCAGTTCATATGTGAGCATATATATATATATATATATATATATATATATATATATATGCCTTCATTTACAATTTCAAATTAATGTCAAGTTCACTGGGAGATTGTAAGCAAATTAACATTGCGTATGGAACAAGATATTGTTTAGAACTTGTATTCAGCATATATTTCATATATGTAATTAATATAAGTTTAGACTATAGTATAAGCTTATGATATATATCATATTAAGACAAGCTTATCTATTATTTTGAATTCAAAATAGGGTTGCAGTTAGACAAGCAGTTAAGGTATTGCAGCAGTTTCTTTATGGATGAAACTAATTTGCAAGGTTGTTGTATATATATGTCAGATTCGTCCCTTCTAATGCACAAGTTGTTCTTGTATTAGTCCCATATGCTAAGAGAACATAAGGGTGAAATTAGGAGAATGCTATCATGGACAGTGGGAGTGCATCGAGTAAGTTTTTCTGGGTTCATATTCTTGTGTTCTTGTTTACTACAGATCCAAGATTGATATGTTGTCTTCAATCCCTATTTTGTTTTACATTTAGATAATTTGCAATAATTCTATTAACATGATTTGATCTAGCGTAGGTTCTTAGTTATGTTTTGTGATTGCTTAAGCATGCTGTTCTTTCAAATTTCCCGTTGAATTTCAAAAAATAAAAATGAAATTCTACGAAGCCTTGTAAGACTGCCGTTATACCAGGTTGCAGGAAAATAAACATCGAAATTTAAATAAAATTAATTTTATGTCCTAAACTTGGGCAAATCCACTGCCAATGCAATTTCTAACCTTACATTTCTCCCATAGGAAACAAGAAAAAAAATTCAAACTAGTTCCTGTAATTGCTTTACTCAACTCGGAATTCTACGAGCTTTAGTCCATGTCAGTCACACTCCATGTGTGCCGCCAATAACTCCCTATCGTACCAATCCCGGGAACGTCGTCTGAACCATGGCTCCAAGTTTGTTGAGAAGACAAAGATTCATTAAACTCTTTACAAGTGAGTGCCCCCAAAACTGGCCTATTTCCAAAGCTTTTCATAGACTTGGTCCTCTCAGAAGAATTCCCAACAGAACTTGGACTATTTTCATTCTTGAATGATTTTTCAGATTCAACTAACCAGCTTGAAAGACTAGTTTCAACAGCAACTTCATTATCAGATTCCTGTTTTGGTTGCTGAATTGATTGCTTAACAGCTGGCTCCAAATTAATGTTCTCCTTTTCTTCTTCTAGATTCAATAATGCAGTACTACTAGCTGTTTTCACCTTAACAAATTTCTTTTGGCTAAGATTTTCTACAGAATTCAATACAGAATTAGCAGGTTTTAATGAACTTATTACCTCATTTTCTCCCATTTCAGCAGCAGAAATATGTTTTCTTGAATCTATTGATAAAGAAAACAGGGATTCAGAGGACTCTTCTTCTTGTATGAACCCACAATTACCTATTCCTCCATTGATATTCCCTTTAAAATGATCCAAATAATTGCATTCTTCCAAGTCCCCTTTTCCATCACAAGAAGCACACTTGAGGCTATGGCATTCTTTCTGTTCATTAGTAGACACCGCTGGACAATACAATGAACAAGATTCCTTGCCTGTTTCTCTCTTGTTTTCCACTTTTCCCTTTTCGTTTTCCACCAAATTACTCTCAACAATGTTGGTTAGGGCATTATGGTTAAGGTTTGATACAGTCGAATATGAGTCGTCTTCTTCGCCTTTCTCCTTCTCCCTTTCCACTTTCTGATTTTCATTTTTAACCAAATTACTCACAAGAATATTGGTCAGGCCATCCTTATTCCCATCATCAAATTTAACTTTCTTTCTAGTACTGCTATTCATCTGTTCTTCATTTATAACTCTGATTAAATATGAGAAAATGAACCAAATAAATAACAAAAATTATGGGGTGAAGTTTTAAGATAGATTTTGCAACCATTCAAGACTTGACAATACGTTACAGAAGATTTTAGCTTATTTCTGTCGAGTCCACCGAATCAAACAAGCTACTGATGTACCAGAAAAATCAATAATTAGTTCAAAGCAAGTGTCAACTTACACAGATTCTGAAATGGGATCTACAATCTCCCCTTCTTTTAGGGATTTAGCAGTTAAAAGCTTGACAGCTTCTTGAATTTCATGGCTGGGAGATAAATACTGGATATAGAAAAAATCACAAAGAAAGAACTCTAAATATAAGGTTCAACACGAACTGGGTTTTCCATTATATTTACTAAAGATGAGTTCAGATTTTACCTGATTATTATTGAGAGGAGTTTCACCACATGCCTTTACGGGTTTTTTATGGTTCCAAGTGCCAAAACAGGCAGTAAAACATCCCATCTTGAGCCGCAACTGAGTTCCCAAAAGTGGGATTCTTCACCTTTTCTCCCAAAGTCAGTGCAATCCTGTTTAGAGGAGATGGGGGGTTGGGCCGTTGGGTGGGATTTTGAAATGGAGGGCATGTTATGAGTTGGACGCTTTGGAAGAAGAAGAAAAAATATGACCGTTGGCTGATGGTTTAGCACAGAATTTAATGAAGTTGAGATTTATCTTTATGTAATCTATGGTTAATAGAAATTATGTAATACCCACATGGTCTCCAATGTGGGCATGCGACCCCTCTTATTGGGGGGGGGGGGGCATACGGGGCCTACCGGGCCCAAAATCTTGCTATATGACATCATGAATCTTAAGGAAGTGAGAATTAACTAATTGGTAAAAGTATTTTTTTTCAAACAAAGAATTTTTATTTTTGAGGTAAAATATGTGATTGAAAAGTGATTTTAGAAAATATATGTTATTAAAAAGTGGTTTAGAGAAATAAATTTACCAAACATAGGCTTAATTACAAAAATGTGGCTTGCACTTCGGCCAAGTTTTTATCCATCCGATTCGACATGTGTATGCATGTTGCATACACACACGTGTTCAATGCTCGAAAGTCAAGTCTATCCAATATTTGCATCCTTTGCAAGCCCTTAGGTCATAAAGGAGTCGCTATGCAACAAGAATGAGTCTATTTTGCACCTCATGTTTGATACACCACACATGGCGTGCGGAGCCCACACCCCATATGTTCGGACCCCATTCTCTATGTGAGTGGTGTATCAAACATGATGGCAAGAAGGTGGTGCAAATAACATGACCCATGCATCAAATAATTATACATTACAAATTGATCTCCATATATAAGTTGATCAATAATAATATCTTTATCTTATGTGGAAATAGCTATTTAAGCTTTCCCACGTTGTCATTTTTTTTTCCTTTTTTCAATGTGGAATTACTCTATTCATAGTCCCCATTTATTTACATATTTTCATTTCTAAGCAATGTGAGATTATAATTTCTTTTAAAACTCCTCTTCAAACCCCAACTTTCATTTACTGTGAGATCATTTTCACATTTACAAGTGAAACTCTATTTGTCAATCATATATTTTCCGACCATCTTAAGACTTACATTGAAATTATTACTAGAATAGAAGTTATGTGTTTATATAGTATTTTACTTTCTTATTTGTTCATAATACTAGTATTTGACCCATGCGATGCATGAAAATTGTTATCCACAATATTGATTTTAATAAGTATTCGTAAACTTAATGCTTATAAATAATCAACAAAATTACAAATAACATAAAAAATAATATTCTATTACAATATTTATTTATTAAAATTTAAAAATAACATAATTAATCCAAATTATTAAAAAATTCTTTGAGCAATAGTTTTTTTTAATGGTATATGATGTTTGATGTCAATATTATGAGTATAAATATTGATGTATGTGGACCTTTATTTATAATCAAAACCGACACATGGAAGCATCTCATAATTATTGGACAATTTTTTAAAAAATTAATAATTTCGATTGGTTAAAGATTCATATCTATCATTTTTTACTTTTCAAGAAATTAGACTGAAGAAATATTGTCCCGTCACTATTTAAGTTGGGATCAAAATTGTAACTTAAAAAATTGTCAAGAATGTATACATAATTTTTTCCCGAGTGTTTTTATTTCTCATTTTTGATGTGTGCGCGCGCGCGCGCACATACACATACACACACATTTATTAAACATTTTTCTTTAAATCGTTTTTGTATGAGATTTGCAAAATATATCATGTTATTTTCTTAAAATCTTACAATATACATTTTAATTTAATAAGTTAAGAACATATTAGAAAATGTAGAAAAAAAATCATTTGACTCTTTCAACGTTATAAAGACATATATAAATTCCTATATATTATATGTTAATTAATATACTTTTCCAATCAAAAAATAAATAAAATAAAATAAAATAATATTAGTTAATAGATTTTTAGTAAAATCTTTGTTAATTTTAAGTTATGATCAAAATTGTACCTTAAAAAATTGTCAAGAATATACACATAATTTCTTCCAAAGTGTTTTTCTTTATATATTAAAGGGGTGAGAAAAACTTTATATATTCTTAATAATATATAATAATAAAATGGTAAAAAAATTACAAAAAAACGTACTTCAGGGAACACACACCGATTATGATTTTTTTTGCATTCACACTTGTCAACTATCCTTATTTGAATTCATGCTTACAAGCCAGCTTCATATATTTGTATTCACACTTGTCAAACCAATTTCATATATTTTCCCAATCAAAAAATATATCATATAAAATAAATTAATATTAGTTAATAGATCTTTAGCTAAAATCTTTGTTAATTTTAAGTTGGGATCAAAATTGTAACTTAAAAAATTGTCAAGATTGTACACATAATTTCTTCTGGAATGTTTTTTTTTATATATTAAAGGGATAAAAAAAACTTAATATATTTGTAATAATATATAATTTGTGTAAAAGTAATAAAATAGTAAAAAATTTCAAAAAGAATTAATTCAAGGAATACACACACACACACTCACCAATTAACATATTTTTTGTATTCACACTTGTCAATTATCCTTATTTTACATTCAAACTTGCAAATCAATTTCATATATTTTCCATTCACACTTACCAAATCAGTTTCATTTATTTTGCATTCACACTTGTCAACTATTCTCTCTTTATATATAATAAGAATGATAGTATGATATGATATGATGATTGAGTTTGAGTAATCTATATAATCTATATCTATATAATATATAAAAGTAACTGAGTCAACTTGGGTCAACTATACATTTTCCCTCCAAAACTCAAGTACTCTACATATATTGATATTTTTTTTTTTTTTATGTTGATGGGCTTTTCCAAAGCATTTTTTATTGGTCTGGTGTAGTTAATGCGTTCACACTAATATTCTAATCCTACCCAATAATTTGCCTCAAGATCCGATTTTCTTTAATTTTTTTCTTGCTGTTATCAAAATCTGTTAGTTTCTATCATAATTAAATTTTTATAATGAAATCTTTTTGTTTATATCCTAATTAAATAGTAATTATTGATTTTCGATTTTCATTTTTCTAATGGTTTTGGCATTTTCGAAATTTAACTCTAAACCCTATTTAAAGTTCACTCATTTATACAAACATATAGTACTAACTGTTTCAGAACAATAGTGTTCAAACCATTGTTTTAATTTACTCGAGTTTAGTATTTTAATTAAAATTTATTTTATGTATGAAGATAGGATATGAAAACTTCATTTATACCTTCCTGTGCTATTATTATATAGATTTTATGAATAATAATATAATTAATTATGATAAATGTTCTATAAGTTTTACTATTTGTGTTTTGGAACTTCATTATATATGTTCTTATAATTAAGGTTATAGTTGATATAACCGTAATCCTATTTCTAAGTGGAATTATGCAATTCATATTTAAAAATAAAAAATAAAAATAAATAAATAAATAAATCCAAAGAAATACTACTTCCAATTACATCATGCGATTTTTTCTCAAATATTAAACTTAGTTATTTGGGTACAAAATATTTTAGCCTCCGTTTGGCAAAACATGTTTTTTCCTACACAATTCTTCAAATCACTTTTTAACTACATACATTTTCTCTCTCCATTTTTCAACCACATATTTTACCTAGAAAACATAAAAAAACATGTTTTTAAACCAAAAAGTTTTAACAAACAGAGGCTTAATAGGCAGTTTTATATACAAAAAATTGAGTTTTGAGGGGGGGATTAGCTCTCTCGGTTTGATGTGATCGGCTCTCTGTTCTGCGTTGACGTTCCACTGATCATCGCACGGTTTTGGATAATACATTTACAAGAATGATAGGCTACTAAATTTTAAGCAGTTTAAAAAAAATCCAAATAAATACTACTTTCAATTATTCGTGCAATTTTTTTATCAAATATTATATTTAGTTATGTGGTCAACAAAACATTTTAATTGAACTAGCGGGTTTATGTACGAAACATATCTGAATTTTGGGGAATGGATTACCTTTTTCCGGTGTGATATGCGTGCAGCTTCATTCTGCGTTGACGACTTGACGTTCCGTTTGGTCATCGCATGCTTTGGTAAATACAGTTACTAGAAACTCTTTTTCTAATCTTTGGAAGTTGACTGATCTTTACTTTCACACTAAGTTAAATTAAAAAAAAAACAATTTAAAGCCATATTAATATTATAGACCAAAAGAATAGGAGAATCCTAAATTATTTTAATAAAAAATAAAAAGGGACTGCTCTTTTCTTCAAGACAAGATCAGCTAAGACTTGAGTCGAAGAATATAGATCTTGGTTTCTGACCAAAAAAAAAAAAATATAATAATAAAAATGTAGAAAAACCTTCTAAAACAATATAGAAATGCAAAAATAATTTAGGACTAAGAATACTAGATCTTATCTTTTTGACAAGTTCAACGATGCATCTTTGATCCACAAAGATTTCTAGCAATTATTTAGTTTAATCACATTTAAGCATTCAAGATTTCTGGTGCAGTGGTAAAACTTATTAATATTATAGACCAATAAGAATCAATGACAATCATTCTCGCATGCGTAACTTCTTCTTAGAAGGTCAGTATTTACATATGAACAACTTTATGTTGCCATTTATAAGGTGACAAATCGTTCCAGATTAAAGATGTTGATTTATGATAAGAATGAAAGACCAACAAATTTAACAAATAATGTAGTGTACAAAGAAGTATTCCAAAATTTGTAGTAATATGAAACCAATAAATGATGTTCTTATCTGTTATTTGCGATTGTTATTTATTTCGTCTAAGGATTCATATAATTTCATATAAAATATATTTATTCAAACGTTTCTTCCCGTGCATCGCACGGGGTAAATACTAGTGTAAACAAAAATTATAAGGCTGCGTTTGATAGTAAGGGTGGAATTTAGGTGGAAAGAAAATGAATTTCAGGGAATTCAATTCTTGGGAATTTGAAGTTTAATTTGTTTGATTGGTTTAATTTTCTATGTGGAAAAAGTAGGGAATTTTTCAACTTTTGTTGTTTGATTGACATTATTTTTCATGGAAAGTAAAGTAAAATTTATCTATTTTAATAATAATAAAAAAAATTCCTTACATTTGTACTTAATAATAATAATGTTAATTTTTAGAAAAAAAATAAATCAATTAACAACAACAAAAATGATCAAACGTAACGAAAATGGTATAAGATTTTTCATAGAAAATAAAACCTCCTCCCCCGGGAAAACGAATTCATCCAAAATAAGGAAAATACCGGATTTCAAGTAGGCCGTGAGCAGAGTTAAAATTTTATACGAACAACTTTTTACCATTACAATTTTTATTAAATCAAAACAAAATAATAATATTTGATTATATAACGAAATTAAAACAAAAAATCATTTATCCGACTACTTACAATTTCGACATATTTATTTTGTATATAGAAATGAGCGTCCTGCCAATCATTGACGCATATTAACGCTTCCAAAATATCTTCTTTAAGTCAATCATTGACTTCATATAGAGTCGATTTACCTGCACTAAAAGCATACTTCGTAACCACCATACGAACTAGAAGTGTTAGTAGAATTTTATAATGGCGGAAAAATTTGGATATCTCTATTCGTTCGTTGGCCAAAATTCGAGTAAGTCAAATTGTAAAAAATCGGCATGTTCTACATTTCTAAACAATTCTTGTTTAAAATAAGTTTTAAATTATTCAGGTATTGCAACTGGATCATATGGTCCATATTCAAATATTTGATGAAAGACAGAAGACACACTTGAAGAAGTACATTGCGTATCCTAATTTTTTCTCATAGATACACTAGTTCTACTTTGTCTTCCTTAAGTGAAGCAAAACGAGTTGATGTGAACAGTGCTCAACTAGCATTAGCACTCAATCATGTTGCATATCATTCATAGATACACTAGTTCTACTTTGTCTTCCTTAAGTGAAGCAAAACGAGTTGGTGCGAACAGTGCTCAACTAGCATTAGCACTCAATCATGTTGCATATCATTCATACATGTTCACTAATGTGCTTTCTAAATTATTATAAGTGATAGGTGAATCAAAATTTAACGCATTATTGATCTTAGAAATAATATTTTTAGTACCTTTTAAGTTGTAATACATGTCCATTACGCACACTAAAGAAAGCAACATAGACACATCTTCTTAATATTTTATAAATTTTAACTCTATTGAAAACAATATATCATAAAAATATATCATTTTTATATTTATTAAAAGTTCTTTCAATAATAAAAAGATCTTCAAAAACTCTAAAAACATTGGGGTAGAACACCCCCATATAATATGTTGAGTGAATCATAAAATTTTGTCAAAATTTTTTTAACTATAAAAGCAAATTCTAAATCAAATTCTGTTAACATAGACTCACTGTCATTTCTTATAGTTCTACTATTATAGTGTTCAGTGATTAGGTGTTCATATTCTTCACAAGATTTTAGTAACAAATACGTAAAGTTTCATATATGGCATCGTGAGTGACAATTTTTTTAGTATCTTGACCAAATCGTAAACATAATTATGAAATTATAATATAAATTAGTTCATCTATAATTACATTCATTTGGTTTTTAATATGTTTCATGCGATCATGAATAATTAAGTTTAAAATGTGATATGTACATTTAACATGAAATAAAAATTCTTGAAATTCAAGATTAAACCCTCACTGTAAATCGTTTTGTGTTTTTTGAAGAAAATTTTTTTGAGAGAAATCTTTTTCAGAACTCGAAATTATTTTTTGAAGATTTTTTGTATAAATCTTTTTATTAATAGTGACTTCGTGGATATTTTTCCTTTGAAACCTATTTTCAAAATTAGGGTTTCTGTATTTTGAGTATCTGGGTCTCTGAATCTGAGTCCATGTTTTGAAGATTTTGAAATTCGGTGTATTTTTATAAAATATACTGATTCTTGGAAAGAATCCTACATTGTTCCTTGGTGGTTGTTCTTCGGGTGAACATTGGTACTGTTCTTGGTGACCCTGAACTTTTGGGAAACTGATTCTTTGTGGAAGCTTCTGTAGCTTATTAAAATTGCAATCAGGTGATGTCTTTTAATTACTGCAATCTTATATACTATAAATTTGTTTTCAAATTTTCTGTTCTCTCCCAAATCTCTCCGTTGAAGCCTATATCTTGGACCTCATTTCTTTCCTTTGTCCAAGATTTCATTGAGAATCCGGAAATCTGAGGGAGTTTGGGAATATCCAGTATAGGTTGAGAGATATACTAGAAGAACAGTTTTCTCAGTATACTGTTCTGTGTGCTTTTGATTGAGTAATTAATTTTGTTGATTAGTAATCACCTTGATTACTCTGTTATATGACTAATGTGTTCTGAATCTGAGTGATAATTCTTGAACATAATCACTTGCCTCTGCTTTAACTATTTTGATTAGTGACTGTGATCTGCACTGTTGATCTTCTGCTTGATTGATTGCTTCTTGAATTAATAAAGCTCCATTACTTAAAAAAATTTCCAATTTTAGTCATTACTTCAATGGCTACTGTTAAAGTAGATGTTGAATTATGGAATGACAAAGGGGATTTCAACCTCTGGAGCCAGAAAATGCGAGCTTTACTACTTTAAATGAAATGTGCTAAGGCTATAGATAAGTCCTGGCCCCTTAATACCCCTCAGGACAGACAACTTGAAATGGATGAAATTGCATGGAGTACTTTGTTTTTACACTTATCTGATAATGTCATTAGACAAGTAGGCAAGACTAAAACTACTATGAAATTGTGGGATAAATTGGAAGAAATTTATGATACTATGTCTCTGCCTGATAAGTATTTTCTGTGGAAACAATACTTCTCTTTTAAGTTTGATCCATCTAAAGATGTAGATGAGAATATGAGTAGATTTACTAAGATCACACAGAGTCTTTTAAATTGTGATGAAAAACTTACTGATGAATAAAAAGTTGTTTGTTTACTGAATGCCATAGGGGATAAATTTAAGGATTTAGGGAATGCCTTAGAGTATGGGGCAAAATTTGACTATTGAAATTGTCCATACTTCCCTTAAGAATAAAGAGTTAGAATTTAAAAATAATCCTAAGGAAGCCTATAATGTTGTAGGAGTCTCTAGGAAGAAGAACTCTTTTAGGCAGAATAAGTCTGGAACTAATTTCAATAAAAATTGGAATACTTCTAGCAACAACAGGGATTGGAATAACAAGCCTGCAAAGGGTAATTTTTAGAATAAGGGCAATTTCAATAGGTCTAAAGATAATAACTTTAGAGGCCAGTCTGGTTTTAGAAATCAAGATAATAATTTTAGAAATCAAAATAGTTTCAGAAACCAAAACAATTATAGAACACAGGATAATAATGCTGGAACTTCAGATGTAGATAAACCTCCTAGAATTTGCTTTTGTTGTGGTCAACCTGGACATCATATTAAATATTGTTTTAAAAGGAAAAATGACCAGGGTACTAGTAACCAAACTGAGGCTGCAGTACAAGATAATAATAATGGGGTGGTTTATGTTACTATTGAATCTGATAATAAGAATGAATGGATTCTTGATTCTGGCTGCACCTTTCATATGTGTCCTGAAAAGGATATGTTTGTTAATTTCAGCGACAATTGCTTTGGTTATGTGAAACTTGGCAATAATATTACATGTGATGTGAAAGGCACTGGAAAAGTTTTGTTACAACTTGAAAATAACAAAACCCTTATTTTAAATCAAACCAGATATGTTCCTGATTTGAAAATGAACTTGATTTCACTTGGTGTTTTAGATTCTGAATCTTTTGAGATTAGAATGCATAATGGTTATTTGAGCATTTTCAAAAATAACTGTTTAATTACTTGTACTCCCAAAATTAATGGGATATATGTGCTGAATACCTTGCCTGTTTATGTTAAGTCCTTTAATGATGTGTCTGATTTGAATAAGACTGTGTTATGGCATAAGAGATTAGGACACATAAGTCAAAAAGGACTTAAATTACTTGAAACCAAAGGTGTATTTGGTAATGATGTGTTGCATAAACTTGATTTTTTTGAAAAATGTGCATTAGGTCAACAGAAAAGAAATTCTTTTGGTAAAGGTGTTCATAAATCTTCTAATGTGCTTGAATATTTGCATGCTGATTTATGGGATCCTACTCCTGTGAGTTCTGTTTCAGGTTTTAGGTATTTTCTTCTTATAGTGGATGACTTTTCTAAGAAAACCTAGGTGCATTTGTTAAAAACTAAGGATGCTACTGTGTCTGTTTTCAAAAATTGGATCACCTTACTTCAAAATTTGAAAGAAAACTATTAGGACTGATAATGGTCTAGAATTTTGTAACCAAGATTTTTATTCTTTCTGCAGCACCTTAGGTATTCTTAGGCACAGGACTGTAGCCTATAGTCCACAGCAAAATGGGATTGCTGAAAGGATGAATAGGACACTCCTAAAAAGAACTAGGTGTCTTTTACTTGATTATAATTTGCCAATTTTTTTTTTGGGTGAAGCAGTCAAAACTGCGTCTTATTTGATAAATCTTTCTCCGTGCAGTGCCATTGATTTCAAAATTCCTAATCAAATTTGGAACAATTATCTTCCTGACTTTTCAAAGTTAAAAATTTTTGGGTGTGCTGCCACTCACACCAGTTTGAATCTAAACTTGACTCCAGATCTTTAAAATGTGTTTTTCTTGAGTATGGAGAGGGGGTCAAGGGTTATAGATAATGGGTCAGGGAACAGGGAGGTCACAGGGTCATTCTGAGTAGGTCTGTGATTTTTAATGAAAATGTTTTTCCATGTAAAAATGAAAAACTGCTTGATCCTATTAATAAAAAAGATTTCCTTACCTCTGAGCTGAGTGCAGATCATTTAGGTGATGAAAATGGTCTACCCTATACTCAGTTTCAGGAGCAACTCCCACAGTCTCCCAATGTCAATTCTGAACCTGAACCTGAACTGGCTGACACAGTGCCACTACCTGGTGACATTCCTGAAGCTGAAACATACTTAGAAAATTATCAACTAGCTAGCGATAGACCTAGAAGAGAGATTAGACCTCCTCCTAGGTTTGAGGATCCTGATTTTGTGTCTACATTTACCTATTATGATCCTTTAGTTTTAGAACCTGAATCTTTTGAAGAAGCTGTTTCTTCAAAAGAATCCAAACTCTGGCTTGTAGCTATGCAAGAAGAGATGGACTCACTTCTGAAAAATGGTACTTGGATTTTAGTCAATAGACCTATAAATAAAAGGATAATTGACTGTAAATGGATTTTTAAAATAAAATAAAGCGAGTCTAAAGACATAAAACCAAGGTACAAGGCTAGACTTGTAACCAAAGGTTTTTCTCAAAAGGAAGGGATTGATTACAATGAAATTTTTTCTCCTGTAGTTAAATATACTTCTATCAAAATTCTATTTACTTTAGTTGCACAATTTGATTTAGAACTTGAGCAAATGGATGTGAAAACTGCTTTCCTTTATGGTTCTTTGGATGAAACAATTTATATGCATCAACCTAAAGGCTTTGAAAATGACAGAAATTCTGACTTGGTTGGTTTGTTGAAAAAATCCTTGTATGGCTTGAAACAAGCCCCTAGGCAGTGGTATAAGAGATTTGATTCTTATATCCAAAGCCTAAATTTTCAGAAAAGTCAATATGATTCCTATTTTTACTTTAAACTTGGTAAAACTGATTTTATTTACTTGCTTTTATATGTTGATGACATGCTTATTGCTGGCCCTAATATGCATGATATAAATGTTCTTAAAACTAAACTGCATTCTAAGTTTGAAATGAAAGATATAGGAAATGCTAAAAGGATACTTAGCATGGATATTTTTAGAGAGAGACAATCTGGAAAATTGTTTTTGAATAAAAAACATTACATTGAAAAGGTTTTAAATAGATTTTGTTTATCTGAATCCAAATTTGTGTCTTTGCCTTTGTCTGCACACTTTAAACTACTGTTGAACACTGTCCTAAATCTGATGATGAGGTGTTTAGAATGAGAAGTGTGTCCTATTCTAATGCAGTTGGATCTGTTATGTATTTGATAGTCTGTTCCAGACCTGATATTGCTTTTGCAGTAAGTGTTTTGAGCAGGTTTATGAGCAATCCTGGTGAATTGCACTGGGAAGCCATGAAATGTCTTTTAAAATACCTGAAAGGGTCTGCTAGACTTAGTCTAGTATTTTCTAAAACAAAAATGATTTCAAACTTAAAGGTTTTGTAGACTCTGATTTTGCAGGAAATGTTGATAACAGGAAATCAACATCTTCTTACTTTTTTACTTTAAACTCTTCCTGTATTAGCTGAAAATCTCAGTTGCAAAAACTGGTTACCTTATCATCAACTGAGGCAGAATACATTGCTGCCACATATGCTGTTAAGGAATGCATGTGGTTAAAGGGTTTACTATTTGAAATTTGCTGAATTGATGATTCTGAAGTTGAATTATGTACTGATAGTTTAAGTGCTTTACATTTGTGTAAAAATCCTGTTTTTCACAATAGGTCTAAACACATTGATGTTAAATTTCATTTCATAAGGGACATTATTGAAAAAGGCATTGTGAAATTAGTTAAGATCCCTACACAGATTAATCCTGCAGATGCAGGAACTAAAATCATTCCTATTAACAAATTTAAAGATGCTTTGAGTTTTTTAAACTTGGTAGGGTTTTGATACTGCTTTGTCTTATTCTTTTGCAGGTGCTGGAAGCAGCTCAATTGAGGTGGAGATTGTTGGACCAATTGATCAGCTAATACAAGCCTGCATTCTTTTCATTATTGGACCGGTATTGAAGCCCAGATGCACAGCCGGAGACTAAGCCCATTTCATTTAATACTGATTGTTGGCCCAAGTCTGGAACCGGGTCACAAGCCCAAGTGATCACCACCGCCTTATCTGCACCATTGGATCTCTTACTCTCATCCTGGTCGTCCACCTGGGAATAAAGGATGCTGAGAGACGTTTTGTTTACCAATAATTCATATTCATCCTTATCACTTTCTCTCTGTAAAAAGGTGATTCGGCCTTCTTTCATCTTCTTCGTGATTTTCTTCCAGGAATTCATATATTTCGCCTTATTGTTCTTAGTGATTGTTAGATACTGATACTTTGTGTAAATCAGTATACTTTATCTTGAGTTTGGCAGAGTATTTCTGTAACTCTTGATTCTTCGTGGATTAGTTTGAGCGATTCTTTGAGTTTTCTGTGAATATTGTGGAATCTGATCTTTTGATACAATATTTCTGTACTTTTACGTTTATTCTATAAAGGTTTTTTTGTGTTTAAACGTTGGGTTATTTGTTCTTTGTGGTGCGATCTTGAGCCTTCTAATCCCAACAGTTTTGCGTCACATTTGATTAGTTTTGTTTTTATTAATTAATTTAACTTTTCTCAAAAATAACATTATTATTATGAAGTACAAACGTGTTAGAAAAGTAAAAAAATGATTAAAATAGAAATATTTTATTTTATTTGTCATGAAAAATAATGTCAATCAAATAACAAAACTTTAAAAATTTCTCACTTTCTTCAATTAGAAAATTAAACCAATCAAACATTTTAATTGATATTTTCCAAAAAAAATGATTTTTAAGCAAAATCATTTCCTTGAAAAATATTTTTTTCCACCCATTTTCCGACTTCACAATCAAACACATCCTAAATGTTTTGTTAGCATTGTAAGAATACTCTAATATCTTAAATGCAATAATCTTTTTAAGCAAAAACCTAAGTAAATATATGTAGTGTGCAATTGCATTTATGTAACATATTTTATTAATTCTCTCATAGATTCGAAGTAAATGAAATTACACCGTCATATTTATGTAAACCAGTTATTAATTCTTTCTTAGTCTTAATGGAATATACCATAGTGTCAGAACGAAAAGTGTTCTACTAATTCCAACACAACTCGGTTGAAGATATTATTTAAAGAATATTGCGAAGTGTTAGTTGTTCAATATGCTTAGCGTCAACTAGGGGTGGAGAAAATAACTGAACCAGACCAGACCAAACAAGAACCAAACCTAACCTGGTTCTGCATAAAAAAAAATAATGGTTTGGTTCTTAGAATTAAGAACCATTCGGTTTTGGTTCTGGTTCCGGTTCTCTTTCCAGAACCAGAACCAAGAACCAGACTATATATATATATATACACTTGCAAATTAGTGGATATTCATCTTACCAAAAAATTAAAATCTAAAATTATAAATGTGAAATGTACAAAAATGTTATTTAACATACATTTTATCTCATTTCCTATTAGACAAAGATTTTAAATCATAAATATAAATTCTAATTCTAATTCATTTTTCTTCTTTTCAATTATAAACACGCATTCGCACTGCTTTACTTGCACTCCTATAACACAGCAATAGCTGCACTCCTTAGTCACTATTAGCGGCATTGATGTTTATTTTTTAAAATCTATGTATATATAAACCCCGGCCTAATTCATCAATTCTCAAAAGTTAACTCAAACTCAAATTGCAAATTTCATCCCTAACTCACACGGCACCACGGTAGAATGGGACTTAGAATTTCATCATAACCTGTAACTATAAGTCTAAACGACCTTTATGTTCGATTCTCTAAGTTTCAACGGGTTGACGAGCTTCCTTTATGCTAGTTTCTTCTTCTTTGACTTAGAATAACATGTTACTTTTTCTAAATTTTTGTTTTGTTAACTAAATATTTCATTTTCTATTTAGTAATGATGTAGATGGATTCTAATGAAGAAGCTGATATAAACAGATTTTAATTTACATTTATTACTTAAAAATTCAAGTAATGGTCCCAGAACCAAACCAGACCAAACTAAAATCGAGCGGTTTTGTTCCGGTTTGGTTCCATATCTTTAAAAAAAAACCAATTGGTTTCATTAGTAAAAAATCATCGATTTATGGTTTGATTTGGTTCTTCTAGAACCAGAACCAAACCGAACCACATCCACCCCTAGCGTCAACTCTGTCCCAACAACGAATTTCATCACTCCAACACGAGTTTCTTCCTTAGAATACATCAATACGCTTAGTGTCGATGTAGAACTAGCACCGAATTTACCAAATGTCACTTGAGTTTAATTACCTTCAACATGACCATGTTTGATCACACATTTGCTATAATGATGGTTGAGGTGGGTAGTATCGATACCCTTTTTCTATGTCAAATGTCGTGCACTTTATTTGCTCACTGCTTTGTACTCTTTATTTCTGTCGATTGTACGACATGTTGAAACTAATTTGAAATTATCCCAACACTTTGCAAATTTTTTACCCTTCCTCTTCCCTATAGCATCAAGAACATATTATATTGGGTACATCTTCGCAACATCCACATCTTCTTCAATATCATCCAAACAATTGGATGACTATCTCCTCCCTCATTCAAATCTTTTGGAATTGGAACTTCGTTGAGGTTGACAAATTCGTCATGAAAGCGAGATTGTAGTATTATAGGTGATTGTTCGTTGATCAAATTCTCAATAAATTGACAAGTATGCATTTATATGTATGTTGAGACCTGAAAAAAAATTAATAAGAAGAAATATGATTGTAGTATGAAATAATAAAAATGAAATATATAATTGTAGTATATATAAATATAAAATGTGTAGTAATTGATAATCGAATTGAAATAAGTAAATTGAGAATTGAATTAGAAAATAATAGAAAAGGGTAATGGAGATATTGTAGAATTGGTTGTGAAAATTTGAGTAAAATATTGAGGTGTTTATAAATAAAAAATAAATAAAGTGTGGCCCCAATGGTCACCCATTTTTGACAGAGACGCTCGGCAATGCGAGCCGCCTGTCCTTATTGCCGTCTCTAAAAAAAAAAATGTTAAAAGGCCCTATTATGATAACATTTTTTTAACATGTTAAATTTGCTTCTTGTTAGTTTTAAATTCTTTAATATATGCTTTTGGGAGAAAAAGTTTAAAAGACTTCATTTTCTGTGTATTATATACTAATGATACGAATGGCACTAAGTGCCTATTTGATCCCTACCATTTTTTTCAAGTTTTTGAGAATTCTTGGAAGAATGTTGATTGAAAAGTGTAAAAAGTGAAGGGTTTCATAAAAATATATAATTAAAAATGAATTTAAAAAAATTTGAAAAAAGATAAGGGACCAAATGGACACTAAGTCTAGTTTATAATAATTCAGTACCCTTTTTGTAATTAAAAGTGTAGGTGAAGGGAAAATTTTCATTTTCCTGTTTTGCACTTAATTTTTTTATGTTTATGGTCAATAGTACTCTTAGCATTTAATTTATTATCTTTAAATATCATTATTATTGTTGTTGTTTTTAATTTTATAATTTATTATCGTCTTATATTATTTAAGGGTTATCTTGAAGACTTGAACCCATGCACAAAGAATGTATGTTCTGTTGTAAAACTATAGATAATATAGAGAGAATCAGAGAGAATTTCTTATTCTTAATATTTCATAATGAATATAGGCCCCTATTTATAGGAGGGGACAATGGCATAATCGTAATATTGGACAATGGCATAATCGTAATATATAAATTTTACAGGGGCATAAGAGTAATTTTCATTCACCGATTTTTTCTAACTTATACCTAACTATACCTAAATTTTCCTAATATTTAGATATTTTATAACACTCCCCCTTGAATGAAATATTACTCTCTTGCTCAATTGTCTGCCTCGTTAAAATCTTGCTAAGAAAATCCAGTGGGATAAAACTTGAGCGAAGGAAAAAGAGTACAGCTGCTCCCCCTGATGTTGGCCATAGTGAATCATTGAGTCTGACGTTCGAGTAGAATAAATCATGTACTGAATCTTGAAGTTCTGAAGTGCTGCCTCATTAAAACCTTGTCAGTAAAACCCAGTGGGATAAAATCTGAATCAAGGAAAAAGAGTACAGCCGCTGCCTCGTTAAAACCTTGTCAGGAAAACCTAGTAGGACAAAACCTGGACGAAGGAAAAAGAGTACAGCATGATTCTCCCCCTGAAGTGTGCAATTGAGGATTCATGAACTTCTCGAACATTGATATCATCTTTCGTCTAGAATATATATGAAAATCTTCTTGTGTGTAGCCGATATCATAACATTCTTCATAAGATGTGTATGATTTTCTTCATTTGTTTATATCATTCCAGTATAACAATGTGTTGTTAATTATAGCTTGTTGATAGCTATGATGATACCTCAAAAACCTTTGCTAGGAAAACCCTGTGGGACAAAACTTCAGCGAAGGGAAAAAGAGTACATTATTCTCATTAGTTTTAATCAATGCGCCTCAACTGTTGCCTCATTAAAAACCTCGCTAGGAAAACCCTTTGGGAAAAACCTCAGCTAAGGGAAAAAGAGTGCAACGCGTATTTATTCCTTTTCATGGAATATCACAAGTATATTGATGCAATCTCATATATTTTCATCAAAACATATCATTCATGATGAGCTTTATATAAATCATTCATAGCTCATTTATGATGTCATAGTTTATTTATGATGTATACAAAGCAATGTTTATTTAGTTGACTGATTGCATTACTCAAATCTAGAATTGATTCACTTCTATCAAAATCTAGAATTCACATCTGATGAATAATTAAATATTCATTTTCATATTCACTTCTGGTGAATAATCAATTTCCGGTGGATAATATAATTTTGCATATTGAAAATCAATTGCATGCCCAAATATTCAATAATAATAGTACACTCCAATTTCAATTTCAACATATTATATTATGGGGTCATTTATATCATCCTATAGTGATACTAATCTGGGCATATTGAATCTTTCAATGATTTATACATGTATGTTCTTGCACTTTATAAACTGTAATTTCTAATTTGCAGGAGCATAATCAATCATTGAAATAGATATCAATTTTGACATATAATCTACAATCATTTTACTTGAAATCTCAACGTACCGCGATCAACTGGTACATCAAAGAATACCCTCAAAATACCGAGATGAGAATCACACTTTTTGATCTCACTCATTGGTATATCAAAGAGCTCAAGCTAGTGATTTAGATTATAGTCACATCCACCATATGTCATGCCAGTTCAATGAAAAATCTTGCGCGCAACGAGTCGTCATCTACGACTGTGAAATATTTTTCATTTATACATATAATTACTGGCTTTACATTTAAGCATTTGGACTTCTGGTCCTTGAATAATAATCCCTACATTGGGGTTATATACTTGGCCAAAGTATTATAATTTCATCAACCTCATTTTCATAAGAGGGTTGTATGTAGTCGACTTATTTATCGATTCCATTTCAACTCAATATAACATAGAGAGATCTCTGTATATGTTCTATCATCAGGTACCTGAATCTCTTTTAACTATGTCCCTTATACTCACTATGAGTATTCAGCCTCAAAGGGATCATCTCAATCATTCAAGAGATATTTATTTTTGGAATCGATTCTCATTATGCTTCAGGCATAATTACGCTTTAAGCGTGTTTTCCCCATAATATTCACAAATCTTATATTATATCAATCGGCTAAAATGCCGCAATACATGTCATACAATCATATATCAAGTGCGTATTTTTGGAGTGTATATAGATATCGCACTTCTTAGAAATCATAAAGTTTCACAAGCAAATCATTATTTCATCGTATTGACATGTTTATATGTAGAATATTGCTGCATAATCAAATTGTTCTCATAGAAAATAACTTGAGGCTTTTAATCTGCTAAACCATTAGCAATATAATATTCTATTATCTCAACTAATTCGTAAAATCATTAATGACTTTAAAATATATTCATGCTAGCATTTATCACTTTGCTCGTAATATCAGTACTTGAGCAAAAATCAGTCATTCATTTAGTGAGATAATTAATTTGCTTTTGAGAACAAGCAGCAATGATAACAATCTTCTGGTTCTTTAATGAATGCCATTATTCATTCTCAATAAATATCATTATTGAATTGGAATCTAACCAATCATTATAGAACTTCTGGTTCAACAAGATATTTCACTTGTACATATGTATGAACTTCTGGTTCAATACAGTATTCATTTCATCAGTACGTATTTCTGTACAGTTCAAATCAGCATACCTTTATTACTTTTATATCGGAAAAATCAGGTACAATATCCAAGGAAAATATCTCAATCTTGTCGCCAAATCTTCCCTTATATCGAAAAAGGTAATGACGCATTATCTCATTGTTCTCACCTTTTCAATAATTTATTCCATTATCTCTTAATGGAATCGATATCACTGACACGCGGAGCTATCGCTCTTTCACGCGTTGAATAATGCATTTAAATAGATGATTTGGGAAGAAGACTAGATGCATCAAAAATGGATATCATACTTTCAAATATTCGCAAATATTATTCCAATCTTCCAGTAAATGATTTGAGAGAAATTTATTGAATTAGGCTCGAAAGATTAAGGTTGCTGATGGATCATGACATCCCAGAAGATGTTCGCTGGTTGATCGAAGCGAAAGTTCGATTAGATGGTGAATTACCAGATTCATTTCCTAAGCACAAGCCTGGCTTAGGTAAGAGTACTTTGCAAAGAAGCGAAGAGCAAAAAGATTAAATAGTTGCTACAAATGTGCTCGATGAACATGTGATACCCGTTGTAAGTCAATAGGGTATTCATCTATAAATCGAGATGATAAGATAGATTTCATTAAGGGTGGGTTGAGTAAGGAGTCATTGGATAATATCCGATTGACTCTTGAGACGCACCCTAGTGGGTATGTGCAGCGTGAGCTACTATCTTTATGGGCTAAATTCATCAGCGATAAAGAGCTTTATAGTCTCAAGAATATAATAGCAAAAGATCATGTTTGCCAGGCTGTTATAAACAATGATGTTTTGGCTATGCAGCATTAATTCAAGGTAA
Organism: Ligustrum vulgare; assembly: GCA_963555705.1. NCBI lineage: Eukaryota > Viridiplantae > Streptophyta > Magnoliopsida > Lamiales > Oleaceae > Ligustrum > Ligustrum vulgare. The sequence goes on from OY743171.1 coordinate 54,679,231, forward strand.
ATCATTTGATATATATGCACATATAAAATATTTTTTTGTTTCCTTTCACGAGTTTTGATAAAGGTTGGTTAAATATATTAAATCACCGAAAGGTGAGTCGGGTGATTTTGTCAAAAGTAAATCTTCACTTTTTCGAAATACGAGTAGTAAATAGTGAAGTTTTTCAAGTTTAAAAAGCCAATGATTTTCACAGTTTTATGCATCCCAAAATACCATTTTCTCGTAAGTTTTTTCTTCCTTATTCTTTCAAAGATGGAAGGACCAAAACTTCGACAGATCAAAACTATCTGTGTATTTTGTGGATCAAAAGTAGGGAAAGGTTTTGGTATCTAAAAGCAGCAGTGGATCTTGGAAAGAAATTGGGAGAGAAAGGTATCACTCTCGTGTATGGAGGAGGTAGCAGTGGATTGATGGGTTGTGTTTCACAATCCGCTCTAGCAGAGAAAGTAAGAGTGATAGGTGTTATACCTACTCCTTTAGCTGATATCGCAGGCAAAACACGAGGGCATGAAGTTCAAACCTTATCTATCCATGAACGCATAACTTGCATGCTATATGGTTCTGATGCCTTCATAGCTCTGCCTGGAGGTTTTGGTACTTTAGAAGAAATCTTTAATATTACCTCATGGACTCAACTAGATCTCCATACTAAGTCTATTGGGCTTTTAAATGTAAACAATTTCTTTGATGGTTTGCTAACATTTCTTGATTATGCTGTGGAACAGGGATTCATCTCTCCATTTTCTAGGAGAATCCTTATTTCTGCTCCTACTATCGAGGAACTGCTGGATAAGTTGTAATCATATATTCCAATACAAGATCCAGCAGGAGTAAAGATAGATTGGTCGCAAGGAAGGGGAATCAAGCGAAAATGGAGTCCGGTTAATGTAAATTTATCTTTGTGAACCCTAGAATAGGTGGTGGTAGAGTACGGAGTATTCTCACTCTTGAGACACACCATAAATTTCTAGGATTTTGTTTATGTTTAATCTTGTGTACCTCAAAGATTTAAGGTGGTAGAGTATGGAGTATTTCTTACTCTTGAAACACACCTTTTTCTTTATTTCCTCAAAAGGTCAGAGGTGGTAGGATACGGCTACTCCCGAAACACATCTCTCATTTTGAGGATCATAAATGTTTCCCCCTTTTGCGTTTTGCATGTATGTCTCGTTTATGCTTCTTCAGGAGCAATAATAATATCATTTCAGTATGTTTAGATGATAATTTTTACTTCTTCTGGAGTAAATATGTACTTCTTCTGGAATACATAAGTGCTCGTGCAAGAACTTTTCCAGACACTTATCATCTAATATTCATCTCATAATACTGATGAGATTATTTTCACATTAGCCATTTCCGTGCTATCATGTGATATTATCTTATCATACATCAATCATTCTCTTTGTTGAATAATTTTCATCCACTCATTCAAATTCAGATATTGGTAACTTCTGGTACCATTGGATGAAATATTTTTATCAACATTTACCAACTTTTTGGTAATGATAACTTCTGGTATCATTTGATGAAGTATCAAATAACAATAATATCACCATGTATATAATAATAATATCATCACGTATATATGTTGACAACATCCTCTAATATGTTAGAATTAACCAACAACTGAGGTGTTTCTGAAATAATATAAAATATGAATATATGTAAAGTATTCTATATATTCAATTGCTAAACCGGCCATATAGGCGGAATTGACATAATGAAATAATTAAACTGATAATGCCAACCATGTAGGTGGTAGAACCAACCATGTAGGTGGCAACAACATAATGAAATAATTACCTTTCATGAGTGAGCGAGTCGTATCTTCAAATCCAGTCAAGGTATTCATAATAGTCCAATCCGTTACGATAATGAGTCATCTCCAGTTAAGGTATAAATCCAGTCCATAAAACTCAATCCATCACGGTATGGCAACTATTATGTTACTTTTAAATCTTTTAATTTATCGTATTGATTACATAGTAGTGTTAAATAATTTAGAATATATATTTTATTAACACTTATCATCATAACATTAATAATGATTAATCAATTTCGTTAAATCACGATTAATATATTTTATCGTATCATTAAGGGCAAAATCGTCCATATTTTAATATATTGATCATATGGATAAATCGAAACCGTCAATAGGTTTGAAATTTAATTTAGAACAAACTTACTTTTGGTCCGAAGTTCAAAATCTCGCCGGAATTGCTTTAAAAATAGTTTTTACGACGCCGCCACGTTCGACAGCCGGAAAATATCCAAAACTGCACCAAACAGAAAAGTAAGACCATAGAAAAATCAAGAACGTCGATATGAACAAACTTCCTGTTGACACCATCGCCGGAAACAACTCCACGCGCTCGCACGCGCCAGATTGACGTCTGCGCGTGGGCCCACGCGCCGCCGCCGTCTGTCGCCGCCGGTGACACGCGCCGGTGCCGGAGATTCGTCTTGCCGCCGTGATTTCAGATCCGGTCTCCGATCGTCAATTGGATATACGGTTTTGCATAGATCGGCTTTGAAAGTTTTGAAGGAAAACATTGATTTGTAATAATCAGGTTTCTGATACAGAGGTTCATCATTTAGATGCAACTGTAGAGCATACTCCCGTTATTACTCAATTGGTTAGAGACTCGTGCTGATAACGTGTTGTAAAACTATAGATAATATAGAGAGAATCAGAGAGAATTTCTTATTCTTAATATTTCATAATGAATATAGGCCCCTATTTATAGGAGGGGACAATGGCATAATCGTAATATTGGACAATGGCATAATCGTAATATATAAATTTTACGGGGGCATAAGAGTAATTTTCATTCACCGATTTTTTCTAACTTATACCTAACTATACCTAAATTTTCCTAACATTTAGATATTTTATAACATGTTCATATTTCTATGGAATTGATATATAATTTTCTAAACTCATAAATGTCATGAAAGAAGCGAGAATAGTATAATGACAAAAATAAATAATATAAATTATTTTTTGACAAAAATTATGGTGATGCAAGATGTTTTACTTGACATTCATAAGAATAATTATTTTATTTTTTATTTTCATTTATAAATAAGAATCATAAGATTGTATTTTAGTGTGTTAAAATTTTTATCAAAATTTAATGTGACTACGATACTACAATATCATGGGCAACACATGTTGTGAAATATGTAGGAAAATCTAGAAAGGGAAAAATACATAAATAAGATAGTTATAAATGCAAATTTCAAAATTGAGGTGAAACCTATATAATTACAAAAATCAGGTTGTAATTAAGATAAATTAATTAAATTAAATAATTAAAAATATTAAGGTCACAATATAGTAAAATCTCAGGTCACGAACTACAATTATTTAAGGTTACAAACTACGAATCTCAAGTCACAAGTCTAAAATAGAGGTTATGTCACAATTTTGTCGAGATAACAAATCACAACAGCAGTTGTTGTTGTTGTTGCTCTTTTTAAAAATTACAATAGGTCAACCACCATTTTCAAGGTCACGTGAACGATTTTCTTTAAGGTCAGCCATCGAACTTATGTTCAGGTCACATTCACAAATTTTTAAAGCACAGCGTAACAGATTATCAATCACAAAATGTCAAATTAACCGATTTAGGTTTATTAGGTCACAATTATGTAGATCATAAAAACTTTTTAAATTCCCGTTTAAATATTATGTCACAATTCTGAGATCGTCCTCCGCCGCTGTCTCATGACCACCACCACGCAGTGTCCTTGAATATTCACGTTGTCCCCACCACCAAAAAACTCATGCCGTTGCCAAATTCAAGTACCAAAATCCATCAACCAACATCATCAACATTGTGAAAGCTGCAATTCTAACCACTAGCAGAATCTTCAACAACACGGGCAGCGACGTCGCTGCTAAATAAAACTCTAGACCACCAGAAAAAATAGCATCGTTGCTATAAAAAAAACACCACCACCACCAGCGGCGCCACTGCCACGACTGCCATATCGAAGCAGAGGCATCGGTGCCTCCTTCAAGTTGGGGCACCGCTTGTAGGTCGATACTGCGGTACCACTTCCTACCTCAAAATCATAGCTGAGGTGGAAAGTTTCAGATCTAGTTGGTTACAACTTGCAAACGAAAAAGAACTCTTCACCGTGGTGCTGCCACAGTTTGCAGTCAAGTGACCCTAATGTGGTCGCGTTTAACGACGATGCCGCTGTTTCCGATGGCATTTTAAGAGTGCTGTTGTGGAGAGTGGTTACAGGAGAGGGGGCGGAAGCGTGCAGAGTGATTTTGAATTAATTAGTGTTGATAGGAGTATGTGGGGCGTGAGATTTTATAATAAATATTATTTATTATTATTAAAATTTTAATTAGGGAATTTGAGTTAAAAGGCCTTGTCAAAGCATAACTTTAGTAAAATAAGCCCACTTCTATAATGTTTTGTTAAATAACCCTCACCATTAAATAAAAGATAAAATATATTATACAATGTCTAAACTATCCTTTCAACTATATAACATTCAACACCAACCAAACATGCCCTAATTTTTCATTGATTATCAGCAATCCTTCTTCATTTTCTTATTTTAGTAGTAGAAGCCTTCGACATCTCTCTCCCTTCGACCTTCCTCAACTCCCTCTCTTTCATTGTTCTTTTTTCCACATAAAACCCCAACAAAATTTCTTGTTTATCCTCCATTTTAGCAAATTGATGCTTTGAATATTTGAAAACTTGCAAAACTATCCACATTCATGATTTGTAATTGTAGAAGAAAAGGTAAAAAATCAATTCTTGCAATTTTTTTATTTTTTATTTTTTGCTCATTTTTTGTTCTGGTGTAGTGTAATTTTGCTGGTTCATGCATTTGTTGAAGAATTTGTCATAACGTCATATATGCCATTATCTGTGATACATAACGGTATCCATGCCGTTATCTTATTTTTCAATTGTCAGCATGTATATAAATTTGGGAGTTTACGACACCGTTGCTTATGTATGCACATGCTTAAGAATTTATATATTGCTTAAGAATTTTTCATAACGTTACATATGCCGTTATTTGTGATGCATAACGAAATCCATGCTATTATCTAATTTTTCCATTATCAGCTGGTATATAACTTTTTGGGTTTACAATATTGCTGCTCAGATATACATTTACTTAAGAATTTATACATTTACTTAAGAATTTGTCATAACATTACATATACCGTTATCTGTGATGCATAACGGCACACTTGCCGTTATATTTGTTTTCCACTGTCAGCCTGCATATAAATTTGGGGGGTTACTACATTATTGCTAATTTATCCATTTGCTTACGAATTTAAATTAAGACAAGTATTGTTGTTAGCACTCATCATGTATTGATTGAAAAGTTTATTGTTATGCATTTTGACTTGTATAGTGTAGTACTTTGTGATATAATCAACTGAAATCTATTTATTTTATTTTGAATTACAGTCATGGATGTGTCAGACAAGGTGTGGATATCAGTTTGTTATTTTATTGAGTTTGTGGAGTGGACATGGAGGAATATAGACAATGGTCGAGCAAATGTGACTCATGTTCTTGTTTCAAAAACCACTACCTATGCGGAGCTTTGCGTTAAAGTACGAGAGGTTTTGGAGTTTGATTCTAGGTTATATAATATAGAGATGGCAACCATTGTCCCTGCATGTCTAACGTTCCAGTTCCCCCAATGAAGATTGATTGTGACAACAGTGTGCAGTGGTATTTCTCTGTTTATAGAGAAGTTCCTCTTTGTGTTAAGCTGTTGAAGAAAGATGTTGAGGAATATAAAGAAAATGATTGTTTAAGAGAAGATCGAGAACATGCTACTATTGAATCACATGGTGACTCACTTAGTGAAATGCAAACAGAAGGTGGAACGGAGCGTGAAATCATAAGTAGAGAATTGCACTCCTTTCTATACCACTTTTTGTTGGAGACAAGCTTATTCAGAATTTATATACCCATTACCAAATGAGAATGAGTGGGAAGTTCCCGAGAAAGTTAGATCAAGAATCATCTTGTGTCCATTAACAAGAAAATCTGCTGGATGCCCACCAAACAACGAAAAAAATCAATTTAAGAGGTACGTAGGCCTCGTAAATGTAGTAGGTGTTTGAAGCCTGGCCACAACCGGAGTACTTGTACAAATCCTTTATCGGCTACATAGAACTAGATACATTTTATGTAGTAATTGAACATCCTTTTGATAAAATATGTAATTTGCATTTCATGTTTTTAATATATTTTAGTATTGTTGAAACTGTGAATTGTTATTATATCTGGTATTCTTGCTTGATGAATGTTTATTTAATATCTTGAAGGTGGTGAATTTTACTGTTATGCATGTTGTAGTAGATAAATATCGTAACAGGGAGTTAACAGATCTTTTCTTTAAGTTTTTATAATCTTTCAGCATAATGGCACAGAATTTAGCAAATGTCAATTGAGTTTAATTACCTTCAACATGAGTTTCTTCCTTAGAATACATCAATACACTTAGTGTCGATGTAGAATCAACACCGAATTTACCAAATGTTAATTGAGTTTAATTACCCTCAACATGACCATGTTTGATCACACATTTGCTATAATGACGGTTGAGGTGGGTAGTATCGATACCCTTTTTCTATGTCAAATGTTGTTAACAGTATTTGCTCACTGCTTTGTACTCTTTATTTCCATTGACTATACGACCTGTTGAAACTAATTTGAAGTTATCGTGACACTTTGCAATTTTTTTATCCTTTCACTTTCCCTATTGCATCGTGAATATATTATATCGGGTACATCTTCGCAACATCCACATCTTTTTCAATGTCATCCAAACAATTGGATGACTATCTCCTCCCTCATTCAAATCTTTTGGAATTGGAACTTTGTTGAGGTTGACAAATTCGTCATGAACGCGAGATTGTGGTATTATAGGTAATTGTTCATTAATCAACTTCTCAATAAATTGACAAGTATGCATTTATATGTATGTTGAGACTTGAAATAAAAAAATTAATAAGAAGAAATATGATTGTAGTATGAAAGAATAAAAATGAAATATGTAATTGTAGTATAAGTAGATTGAGAATTGAGTTAGAAAATAATAGAAGAGGGTAAATGGTAGATATTGTAGAATTGATTGTGAAAAATTGAGTAAAATATTGAGGTGTTTATTAATGAATAAAAAATAAATAAATAAAGTGTCGGCATTTGGGAACCCCCAATGGTCACCCTTTTCCTTTTTTCTCTTTCTCTCTGTGTGTGTGTGTGTGTGAGAGAGAGAGAGAGAGAGAGAGAGAGAGAGAGAGAGAGAGAGAGAGAGAGAGAGAGAGAGACGCTTGGTGCTGTCCTTATTGCAGTTTCTAATTTAAAAAAAAAAAAGTTAAAAGGCCCTATAGTGGTAACATTTTTTTTAACATGTTAAATTTGCTTTTTATTAGTTTTTAAATTCATTAATATATGTTTTTGGGAGAAAAAGTTTAAAAGACTTCATTTTTCTGTGTATTATATACTAATGATAGGAATGGCACTAAGTGCCAGTTTGATCCCTACCATTTTTTTCAAGTTTTTTAGGATTTTTGGAAGAATGTTGATTAAAAAGTGTAAAAAGTGAAGGATTCCATAAAAATAAATTTAAAAAAGTTTGAAAAAAGATAAGGGACCAAACGGACACTGAATCTAGTTTATAATAATTCAGTACCCTTTTCTGTAATTAAAAGTGCACGTAAAGGGAAAACTCTCATTTTCCTGTTTTGCACTTAACTTTTTTATGTTTATGGTCAATAGTACTCTTAGCATTTAATTTATTATCTTTAAATATCATTATTATTGTTTATAATTTATATAATTTATTACCGTCATATATTATTTAAGGGTTATCTTGAAGACTTGAACCCATGCTCAAAGAATGTATGTTCATCTTTCAATGGAATTGATATATAATTTCCTGAACTCATGAGTCGTGAAAGAAGCGAAAATAGTATAATGACAAAATTAAATAATATAAATTATTTTTCGACAATAATTATGGTGATGCAAGATGTTTCACTTGACATTCATATGAAAAATTATTTTATTTTGTATTTATTCATTTATAAATAAGAATAATAAGATTATATTTTAGCATGTTAAAAATTTGATCAAAATTTAATGTGACAACGATATTACAATATCATGGGCAACACATATTTTACGTACTAGTAGTATATATAAATTGGTGATCGTCCATGCTAACCTCAAAAATAAACATTATTTTTTTATAGTCAACGTTATTTTTTCCATCCAAATTACGGAAGGGTTTTCCTTTTTTTTGGAATTTTGGGCGTGTTTTCAAGCCAACTTTTGAAGTAAAGAGAAAGAGGATGTAATTCCCATGTTCTTTTGACCGGAAATTATTTTTTGATTACAGATAATGTTTTCATTTTCGAGAGATCCAATCCCATATGTGTCTTCATTCAAAATATCTTTTGCTCTATTGTGCCTTGATGGTCAAGGCACGTATATTCAAGTAATGGTAAATCATAATTATTTCAGCACGTAGGAATCGTCATGCTTGACATGTAATGTGAAGTGAAATAACAAGATCGTTAAAAATATGAATATGAGACTCACTTTATTGACTTTATCATCATTCAATAACATTAGGATAATTCTCAATTTTTTTTTGTATATGACATTACTCTTTTTGCCCTTGTTTGGCCCAATTATTTGAAAAATAATGTGGTTTTGTAAACTTTCAATTTTAACAGTAATGAATTGATATAATTTCTATTATTAGAAATTAATCTATACAAAATATTGTATAGACTGATAGACACAACATTTTGGCTGTTTCCACTATGTTCAAGTATAAAAACTCAGCCATGGCCCATGGTCAAACACGACTTACTACTTTGAAAGGCAAAATCTTTATTTTTAAAATTTTATGTATGGTTTTGTATCTAACTTGTTATTTTGACCTGGATGAAAAAGATTTGAAACGTGACTGGAATTTGAAGGAACTAGGGGGTAAACAATTTGGTTTGGACGGTTTTTGATAATTTTTTAAACCAAACCGTTTAAAACGGTTTGAAATTTTTCCAACTCAAACCAAACCATTTCATTTCTTAAACCAAACCAAACCATTTTTTGCGGTTTGGTGCGGTTTCCAAACGAAACTAAACTAATATATGGAGCTCGAGTTAAAATAACTATTGAAATATAATTTTGAATTATGACATCAAAATTAATTGTAAATAACCCAAAGATATTACGAATGGATGTTATAAGACTATCAAAATTTAAACATATAGGTAAACAACTTCTAAAATAGATACAAAGGCACAATCACAAACAAATTATCACAATAATATATAAAAAAAAAAACATAATAGATAATACAATCCATTCTCAAATGAGATTTTTCTATTATTTCACAACAAAACAACTTAAACTCAAATATACTATATTCCAAGCATAACTACTGAACTAAATGATGAAAGAATGATGTTTTAGGCATTTAGAGTCTGATGAATTAGCCAATGATAAAAGATCTCAAGTACAACTAATTTTGCTTAGATAGCCATAAATATTCAAGCCATGATTTGATAAATTAACAGAAGACAAATATTATAATCAAGAAAAAATAAATAATGAGCAAGTTTATGCATGTTCCCCCCCCCCCAAAAAAAATCATAGGATAAAAAATAGATAAAGTAAGAAAGTCTCAATAGTACTTAACTGTTAGCACTAGCAGAGTGCATTTCTTAACAAGAAATGAAAAGCAAGGTGTCTCTTCATATAAATTGAAAATAAAAGTGTAAAATTGAAAATAAAAGCAGTAAAAAATTTTGTATTTTTGCAATTTAAAAATTAAATTTTAATTGTAATTTTTTTGACGGGTTGGCGGTTTGAAACGGATTTTGAAAAATGAAACATAAACCAAACATTTGAAAGCGGTTCGGTTGGGTCAAAATCGAAACGTTGACGTGTCCGCGTAGATTCGAACCAACGGTTTCGAAATTACGGTTTCATTTTGATTTAGCGGTTTGACGATTTCGTTGTATAGCCCTAGAAAAACTACAATGTTCCAAGGGTTGACCATGGCCTACCGTCTTTGCAAGAAAAAGACCATTGTAATCAATTTATTTAGATGACACCGAACCACGTCAATTTTTGTCCGACAAAGTAGACAAATTATCAATGAATCATCACCGTAGGTGTTAGTTGACATTGCATGATAGATCTAATTAAATCACGAATATAAAACTCATATTTGGCGTTCAGAGTGACAAATAACATTACTCAAGAATAATACATGGCAGCATTCTAAAAGAATATATCTTATTATAGAGAAATTGAAAATTCACTTATCACAAATTAAAAGTTATATGCATATAATCTATTTTGTTTGGTGATCTCAACTTAGTACTATGTAGCTTTCTATGTGCGAGGAAATTTTTCCTCTTTATAATGCATGATTTTACATCTACCCGATAATTCATACTAATCACCAGTGTTCTAAAAGGCGCGCCTAAGAGCGGTGCGGGTTGAAAACGCGTCGAATTTGTGATATGCATGTAAAAATACGGTCAAACTTTTTTGTTGACCGCCTAGGAGCGAATAGTCGGATCAATGTGCGAATATGCGCGATTAAGCACGCCTAAACGCGTTCAAACTGGATTAAACCCGCATTAGATAACAATAACATTATAAATTAAATAGGCCCAACATCAACATTCTGTACCGTTACACTTAAAGACCCGGCCCATCAAGACGTCAGTTACATTACAAATTTCAATTTTTCCCTTTTCATTCCCTCAGAACTCTCGTACTCTCCGTCTCCGAGTCTCCTCCGTCCTCTACTTCTCCTCCACCGCAAAATCCATGGCTTCCCAACCAAAAACTTGTGAAATGTGATTCTCTTGTGTTCTCGTTCCAGTGATTCCACAGAAGGTCCAGTTTGGAAGTTGGAACTCGTAAAGGTTAGTTCTCGATTTTTCCCTTCTTTGATTCTTTCGCATACTTTTCTTTCATAGTTGGGTTTCATCTTTTCCATTCTCTACATCTTTGAATCTTTCACAGTTCGGACACCCAAAGGTTGGGTTTTCAATTTTTGTATAAACCCTTTCACCAGTCTGAACTCCGAACTGTGAGTCTGTGATACAGATTATTGATGTCTAAGAACAAAATTTCTTGATTATGTTGAAGTAGACATCGTATTGAACCTATTGGATTTGTTTCACTATGTTGATTTGTTTCACTGTAAGTCTGTAACTAGTGGACTGATTAAACGTATTGAATTTGAATGCATTGACAGCGTATTGAACCTAAATGTATTGACACTTGACAGCGTGTTGAACCTATTGGATTTGTTTCACTATGTTGATTTGTTTCATTGTAAGTCTATAACTAGTGGACTGGTTAAACGTATTGAACCTGAATGCATTAACAACATGTTGAACCTATTGGATTGAGATGAGTGCTTTATGTATTTATTTTCCATACACTTTTATATTCCAATTTTTATTCTTATTTCAATTTTTTTAGGAAGTAATGGAGAAAAATGATTCTTCAATGGCCTCTAATTCTAGTTTTGAAGATAGTAATTTGAAAAAAGATTATGGGGACATTGGATGGGAAATAGGAATTCTTGAAGATCCTACTAAACCTAATAATGTGAAATGCACATTGTGTGGTAAAGTTACAAAGGCGGGAATTAATAGGCATAAAGTTCACATAGCGGGAATTAAAGGAAAGGGTGTGAGACCATGTCCTAAAGCTAGCAAAGAGCAAAAGACCAAGTGCCTTGAAGCAATTGAAGAGAATAAGTCTAAAAGGTTAGAGAAGTTATTGAATGAGGCTAAATTGAGGGATGATGTAGTTATGTCTTTTTCTACACGTGAGGAAGAAGAGGATGAAATTTCTATCATTGAAGGAAGGTCTAGGAAGTGGCTTATTCGTGTTGGTCCCATGGATAATTTCTCAAGGCCAATCAAGGTAGATGGTGTTAGTGCAAGTAAGATAACAAAACAACAAAATATCTATGATGCAATTTCTAAGAAAAGAACATTAGAAGTTCATCAATATTTGGCAAGATAGGTATATGAAGTTGGAATTCCTTTCAATTCCATTGAAAGTGATAGCTTTAAATGCTTTATTGAAGCTCTTGGTCAATATGGCCCAGGTTACACCCCTCCTTCACAACATCAACTAAGAGAGTCACTTTTGAAGGGAGAGGTGGAGAGAACAAAGGAAACTCTTAAGAAGCAAGAAGAGGAGTGGAAGAGTAATGGGTGTTCTATAATGACAGATGCTTGGAGTGATAGAAAAAGAAGAAGCATTATGAATTTGTGCGTGAATTGTAAATTGAGAACCACATTTCTTTCTTCAAAGGAAACTAATGATAATGCTCACACTACTCAATACATATTTGACTATGTCAATGAATGTATTAAAGAGGTTGAAGAGGAAAACGTAGTTCAAATTGTAACCGACAATGCTTCCAATTACATGGCCGCTGCAAATTTGTTAAAATTACATCGTCCTACCATCTTTTGGACATCGTGTGCAACTCACACATTGAACCTTATGCTTGAAGGAATCTCCAAACTTCCTAGCTTCAAGGGAGTGATTAAGAAAGCAAAATCATTCACTATTTTCATCTATGCACATCACAAAACTTTGGCATTGATGAGGAAGTTTACAAAAAGGGAGATAGTTCGGCCGAGAGTTACTAGATTTGCATCCTCTTTCTTGACATTACAAAGTTTGCTTGATAAAAAACAAGAGTTGAGAAATATGATGACTAGCAATGAATGGGATAATACTAAATGGTCTAAGAGTAAAAAGGGAAAAGAGGCATTTAATGTTGTTGTTCCCAACCATTTTTGGAACTTGATAGAGTTGTGTTTGAGGGTGTTCACTCCATTAGTGAAAGTGCTTAGACTAGTTGATGGGGAGGAGAAGCCTTCAATGGGCTTTGTTTACGGAGAGCTACAAAAGGCAAAAGATGACATTAGAAAGACATTGAAGAAGGAAAGTGATTATATGCCAATCTTGAACATCATTGATGCAAAATCCAAGGATCGACTTGATAGTCCACTTCATACAACGGCTTATCTTTTGAATCCATTTTATTACTTCAAGAATCCAAGTATCAAAGATGATAAATTGATAACAAATAATGTGATTATTTGTGTTGAGAAGTTCTTTCTCGATGTTCAAATGCAACATCATGTGATAAATGTCGAGTTACAAAGATACACTCAAAAAGAATGTGCATTTGGAAAAACTTTAGCCATAAGTGGATGTGAGAACAATACTTCAAATTACAATCCGGGTATGTTTAAATTATTTTCTTTTCATTTTTTGTTAATAGTTTAATTAGTATACCACATGGATATATAATATATTATATTTATCTTTTTTTTTTTTGTATATACTAGTAAGTTGGTGGGACTTTTATGGCAATCAAACACCAAATTTGAAATTCATGGCAAATAGGATCCTTGGTTTGACTACGAGTTCATCGGGTTGTGAGAGAAATTGGAGCGTCTTTGAAAGTGTAAGTTCTAAATACTTAATTATGTTGCTATATTTCAGTTATTACTTTGGTAGTGGTTTGATGATTTAAAGTTTACTGAAAAATTTCAACTTCTTTCATGTACTGCACACTAAGAAGAGGAACCGCCTAGATGCTACAAGGATGAATAATTTAGTTTATGTCCAATTCAATGCAAGATTGATGAACAAAAAGAAGAGAATGAAAGATAAATTAGAAACTCTACTAGCAAGTGATGCTAGTAATGCACAATCTTGGATTGTTGAGGGTTGTGATGATGATGAGGAGGAGGAGGAGGAGGAGGAGGAGGAGGCGGTGGTGGAGGTAGAGAATGATATCTTACAACGTACAAGAGATGTTCGAAATGATGAAGATGAGATAAGGGAGCTCGATGAAAATGATTTTGTATCAGATGGCACGGAAGATGAGTTAGATGAAGAATAAGAAGAGATCGAGTTAGAATCCGATAAAGAGTTAGACAAAAGTTAGGCTGTAGCGACCGAGATTTTCATGACTTATTTAAATGAATATTTTAGTAAATCGCATCGCTACGATTTTCTCCATTTATATATTTTATTTTAAACACGTAGGCGTATAGTCAATAAAGTGAAATTAAATTAAATTTATTTTAAATTTATCCTATTCCAAATTCCAAAATTTATTAAATGATGTCCAAGCCCATTATTTATTTATTTTAAGGGTCCAATTCTCAACTAATTGGATTCAAAATATTTTGAGCCCACAATTTTAATTATGATAGTTCCGACTCCTTAAGCCCATTTAAAATCCAATAAATCATCTTTGACCCAAAAATTTTGATAGCAAGATTTAAGATTTTCTAGTTTAACAGATTTTAGTTCCAAAATTCTTCAACAATGTTTCCAATCTTCACAAGCACTTTCCATACCACATCAACTCAGAATTTCCAACAGAATTTTCATTGATTTTCCCCATTATAGATTAGCCCTAAGTTTCCTTGTTTAACATATGATCAACCATTAAGTAGAACCATCAACCCTTGCATTCACGACACACACACAGAAAATTTCAGCAACTTTGGTAAGTTTTTTTTCCAACTCAACCTTCTGCCCTTCAACTCTTCCCTGCCGACAGCACTTTCACCCCCAAGCCTCATACCCGAGAGCCTGCAACACAAACCACAACCAAACTGCTGTCAACACCAATTGCACAAGCCGCTGCATTCAATCAAACAAACCACCACACGAAACCCGCCATCACCTACTGCCCAACGAAGAAGTTCCCTCAGTCGAGACACCATCGAATCATCACCAACCACCCACAATCGAATCAACACGAATCACCACTGTCAATATTCAAAACACCAACCAAAGGCAATAACACCACCACAATTCATCATCATCACCACAATTCCAATCCAGTCAAACCACCCCCTGCCCACTCAAATCGTAAATAACACCGCCACCACCAAATCAAAGCCGCCACTGCCCGTATACAACATCCACAATCAACACCCAAACACCAAGCAAAACCAAAAATAAACAAGCCCAAACACTTACCTCGACCGCCGGCGTGCTCGACCCCACCTTCGCCGGAAATCGCGATTCCCAATTTCCGAACCCAAGCCGCTGATTACCTCATTGCTGCACCCAAATCCACCTCCACCGCCGCCAAGTGATGGCGGCGGTAGCGCTGCCTACCAGCCGGCGCAAGAGCGCCGGCATCCTTGACTGAAAAATGGGTGCTCTCCTCTGTTGATCTTCGATGGAGTGAGAGAGAGTGATGTCGAGAGAGAGAGAGAGAGTGATGTCGAGAGAGAGAGAGTGAGTTGTGAGGGAAAGAGAGAAAAATCTGATATTATATTTTAAGATTTATCTTTTAATCCCCAAGTTCCAAAATGACTTATTGCAGCCCCCTTTAACTTGAAACTCTTTTATTTCAGTCCCTACAGCTTTAAATATTTTAAATCTTACTTTAAGTTTCAAAAGCTATCATTTTAGTCCCCTGAGTATCAAACCAATTTAGTTTAAGCCCCTGCAGTTTTAAAATATTTTAGTCAGCCCCTTTAATTCTGAAAATTCTCTCAAAGCAGTCCTAAACCTTTACACTTATCCTTTTAGTCCGAGTTTTACATTTTTAAATTATTTCAATTCAACTCTCAAGTTTACTTTCAATTACAAAACTTAAATTTCAAGTTCCTAATAGAAGTTATTTATTTATAGGGCTAGACGAGGCGCGAGAGAATTAGAAGTATTTTCCCGTTTGCTCAATACTCGAGAAATTAAGGTAGACTCTAATCTACAAATTTACGTTTTTCAAAAGTGCGCATCAATAATTATTTTGATTATAAGTTTAGCATGTATGATTGTGTTCATGAGAATTAATTGCTTTTCTAAGCATGAGACTATGTTACAAAAATTTACTTGCTTAAATGCATGAGACTTGAACTTGTACGTTATTTACTTGTTCATGAGAATACTGGTGATCGTTAAACACCTGAGACTTGAATATCATGATTATGTGTTTTGATTTATAATGTTAAATGATTATTGTGCGCGAGTCTACTGAGTATTTCTATGAAATACTCACGTTTTCCAAAATAAATTTTGCAGATGACGGAGTTGGCGGCGGGGCGTGCGATGGTGGCTATTATTGAGATTTCAGAAAAGTTTTATTTGAAATTATAAACTTATTTTTATTATGTTACGTTCAAGTTATTTTTCCATGTTTAAACTATTTTGACAGTTTAAGTCAATTTTTATAAAGTTATATGAAATGGAATTTCAATTAAATTTATTTTCCGCTAAATTATTATCTTCAAAGTCAATTTTGAGACGATGAAGTGGCGCACCCGGGTGTCCAGAACCCGGGGCGTTACATAGGCCATGTGACTTAATGTAGATGTGTTCTAACTTTTATCATATTTTGTTAGTTATATCTTGTTGATAACTTGATAACTTTTATCCTATTTTGTTAGTTATCAACTTAACAATGATTCAATATCAGGAAGGCATTTTACTATTATGATATGCTATTATCAAAGTTTGCTTGTTTAGAATTGGTTCCTCAATGAATTTAATTGTGCAAGACCTCAAGAAAATCCTCTACTTAGTGTCAAATCCATTAACAGTATAATTAATACTTAATAGTAAATGTGTATGTTTATTTTTATTTTTATACAAAAAAATTGTTTTTTTAATATAAAAATCTATTTATTATACTTAAAATAATATTAAAAGTACGAAACGCATTATGACGCTTATTCTCCGCATTGACACGCTTAAGCTTGTGATTCTTGATTTTCGACATCAATGCATCGCAACGCATTACGCCTTTTAGAACCTTGCTAATCACAATGCAATGCAATGCATTTAGAGTTCTCCACTTAGAGTTGGCAATGAGCCGAGCTGAGCGAGCTCCACCCTTTAACGTCATTGATTGGCTCGTGGCTCATATGAGCCGAGCTTGTGTGGTCAAGGGCCGAGCCAAGCTTGGCCCACAACCTCGTGGCTCGCGAGTAGAGCCGAGTCAAGCTTGGCCCACAAGCCATTAATTTTTATTTTTTCTTTTAAAAAAAATGGTATTATAGGTTAAAAAATTACGAGCCACAAGTCAAGCTCGTGGGCTTGGCTCGTGGCTCGTCTCCACGAGCCGCTTGTGGTTAGACAAGCCGAGCCCATGCTAGTCTAGTTTTCGCGAGCTGAACCACTTGTATTTTTACGAGCCAAGCCGGCAAGCGGTTCAACCCTTTTACCACCTCTATCTCCACTAGTTGGATTAATGGATTGTCAATTATAACTTTTCTTTTCTTTTAATTTTTTTACACCATTTCATAGACGGATTTCACATATTTTCACGGGGCTAAAACAATATGTTGATGTCTCTAATACATCAAAACACTGTTCAATAGTTATTTTGCTAGCCAACCAAACCTATTCCTAGCAATCGAAATTTTTTTACTATTGATCTTTATCGTTTAATTAGCAAGTTAATCTCGAGCTTTAATATATTTGTAGAGATATGGTGTGTGGTTTCGGTTTGTTTTGTTGATTTGTTGGTTGTCCAGACTCCAATGTATTTGCGTTGGGCTGTGCATTGGGTTGTTGTGGAGGTATTGGTAGTGGTGGTGGTCATGTTGCAAATTTTGTTGTGCTTATCTTTGTGGTTGGTTGGTTGGAGGTGGTGTTGAATTTGAGAAGGTGGGCCAGTGGTTGTCATATACCTGAAGTGGATACCGGTTGGATACAGTGGAAACAGAAGAAGAAAAGAGGAAGAAGGAGGACTGCTACAACTGAATTACCAGAATTCTGAATCAAAAAAAAAGGACACGACGTCGTATTGAGGCAGCAAGAAACGACAGCGTTTGGAATCCTTTAAGTTTACATTTTAGTCTTTACGTTTTTTATTTGTTAAACACGACTTTTCACTAGTTAAATAGGGGAGAAACGGAACAAGGCAGGGCGTTTTGTTGAAACTAATTCTTACTTCCGAGTTGCTGTTACCCTCATCCTTTTCTTCTTCTTCCTCATCCCTTAGTCTGAATTGCTTGTAATCACTGAAATTCAAGTTTATTAATATAGATACCCAGCTGCAGAAATATTATCTCAGCTGAATTTAATTGTTCATATTACTGTTGAATTGGGTTTGAAGCTGAAAGTAGCTAATAACCACTACGGTTATTACATTGGTATCAGAGCAGGTTGATTCAACTGGGAACTATGGCAACACACGAGACCCGGCATGGCGTTTTGGCTGAACAAATTAAGAAGTGTGAGGTGGAGCAGGTGGAACTCAATAAGACGATGGTGGATATTCATGGATCCATGTCACAGTCTGAGGGTAGGATGAATAATCTGGAAAGTGCAATTGTGGAGCTAACCAAGAGAATGGCGGAGATGACAGAAAGGCAAGAGTCACTAGTAGCTATGGTTGCTCAAATAGCGGCGGGTAACCCAGTGGCTGTGGGTACTCAGATGGGTAAGGGTACTATCGGTGGAAGCTCTAATACACCTGCAACAACGAAGAATGGGATACTATCTAGTCCAGCAGGTAATTCTCAAATTCAAACGAGTAGATCAGTAGAATTGAATGGTATCAGGATGCCAAAATTGGATTTCTCATACTTTAATGGTGAGGGACCACGTGAATGGATTCGGAAATCACAGAAATATTTCAATATTCATCAGATTGAGGATCATTTGAGGGTGCCTATAGCTGAAATGTACCTGCAGGGAAGGGCGGATATATGGTATCATAGTTTTGCTGCTTCAAATCCTAATGCAAGCTGGGAAAGCTTTACTGAGGCGGTGTGTAGACGGTTCACTGAAGCAGTAAGTGGAGAGGTGATTGAAAGATTTTCTAAAATCAAACAAAAGGGAGAAATAGGAGAGTACCAGGAACTCTTTGAAGAATTGAAGGCACAAGTGATGCCGATTATACCCCAGGCACCTGAGTCCTACTATATATCAGTATATACAAGTGGTCTGTTAGACGAGATCAAATCCATGGTCAGAATAATGAGACCCCAAACTCTAGCCCATGCCTTTGAAATCTC
This sequence comes from Ligustrum vulgare, assembly GCA_963555705.1. Taxonomy (NCBI): domain Eukaryota; kingdom Viridiplantae; phylum Streptophyta; class Magnoliopsida; order Lamiales; family Oleaceae; genus Ligustrum; species Ligustrum vulgare. The sequence goes on from OY743171.1 coordinate 54,698,306, forward strand.
CTCACTACAAGAATCCTCCATACAAGCCAGAAACCGAAACACTAAAACCACTAAACCATACCAACCTACCAAATCCCCTTTTATCAGCTCAAAAACTAACTACACCTACACTACTCCCACCCAAAATTTCCATAAACCTCATATACAAAACAATCTAACTCCACAAACTCCTACCCCTAGATACAAATCCATAACACCTACTGACCTACAAACCAAAAGATCCTTGGGGCTATGCTTCAAATGTGATGAGAAATACTCCCCTGACCATGTATGCAGAAATAGAATGATTAATTTCATTATTGCTGAAGAGGAGAGTGAAGAGGTGGTTAAAGCAAAGGAGGATGGGGTGGAAGAAGTGACTGAAACTGAGGAGATTATGCAGATCTCAGTACAGGCTCTGTTGGGGCACACAAAAAACAAAACCATCCGGATTCCTGGAAGGATAAAAGGGAAGAAGATATCCATCCTCATTGACAGTGGAAGTACACATAGCTTCATTGATGAGAAATTAGCTCTGCAACTTGGATATAAACTGAGAACTGATAGGCCTATGTCGGTGAAGGTAGCAAATGGGGAAAAACTGATCAGTAATTATATGATGCAACCTCTATGTTGGCAGATGCAGACTCATGAGTTTCAATTCCCAATAAGAACTCTTAAACTGGGAGGCAGTGATGTAGTACTTGGGGTTAATTGGCTCAGTCAATTTGGGCCAATTCTTTGTGACTTCAACAAGGGGTGTATCAGTTTCAAAGATAAGGATATAGTAGTTACATTTAACAGTACGGACAACACAGAGGTGGAGTTGATAACAGGTGAACAATTTTCAGAGCTACTTAATGGACAAAATATGGTAGTAATGGCTCAAATTTGTGTCATTTCAGAAGAAGATTAACTGCAGCTCCAGTCGAATTACAACCAGTATTGGAAGAGTTCAAAGAGGTATTTGATACCCCTACAGGGCTTCCCCCAATCAGGGAACACGAGCATCGTATACAACTTAAGGAGGATGCACAACCTTTTAGGCTGAGGCCTTATAGGTGCCCTTATGTACAGAAAGCTGAAGTGGAAAGATTGGTTATGGAGATGTTGGACTCAGGCATAATCCAACATAGTAGCAGCCCTTTTGCCTCTCCAGTTCTCCTAGTCAAGAAGAAAGATGGTAGCTGGTGGTTCTGTGTAGACTATCGACAGTTAAACCAGTTAACTGTGAAGGATAAATTTCCTATGCCCATCATCGATGAGTTATTAGATGAATTGAACGGTGCTCAGTACTTTTCCAAGATTGATTTGAGGTCTGGGTATCATCAGATCCGGGTCAGACCAGAGGATGTGTATAAGACTGCTTTCAAAACGCACCAAGGCTTGTATGAATTCAAAGTGATGCCGTTTGGACTTACAAATGCACCTGCAACATTTCAAAGTTTGATGAACCGGATTTTTCAGCAGCACTTGAGACACTTTGTTCTAGTATTTTTTGATGATATTCTAGTGTATAGCTCGGATATGGAAACTCACTGCCATCATCTAAGAATAGTGCTGTCCATCCTGAGAAAACATGAACTCTTTGCAAAGATGAGCAAATGTACTTTTGGGAAAAGACAGGTGGAGTACCTAGGCCACATTATTAGTTATGAGGGAGTATCTGCGGATAAAAGGAAGATCGAAGTGTTCGCTCAAAATAGTGTACCGCAAGCGCACGGGTCGCGTACAAGTAATAAAGTGGACTTTTTGAGTCCGGGTTGTCGATCCCACGAGGAATGTTTACTCTAGATTATACAACTTTAATTAATTTAATTCTAACAATAAAACAAACACACAATTAAAAGATGGATTTTTGTAAATTCTAAATTAAAGAAACTAATTCTAAACCGAATTAAAATACGGAAAATGAAAGATAAAACGTGTTTGGGATTCATGGTTTCATTTAACCGTCGCCTAATTAATTTCTCAACATGCAAATTAACAAATTACTCATTTACAATGTTAGACCCGATTTTCCAAGCTTAGCCAATTACCTCTCTCGAGTGAAATCAACCCTAATCAATTGGTCTAACCTACTATATCTCTATGTCGATTAAGGCCCAATCAATTGCATTAACGTTTTGTGAAAATAGCTCAATGGATCATCTAGGGTTTAAGGTATATCTCTATCCTTAACAAGAACCTAGAGCATTTGTTATTTGGTCTAAAATGCATAATATCTCTCGATTACCATACACTTCACATAACATATATTTGGTGATCAAGCAAACACATGTAATAATCTCAATAACAAATACACATGAAATAAGCATTTAATCAAATAGCAAATATTAAAATTAATCAAAGCTAGGTTAAATTCATTCCATAAATCCCAACACAATAAATTAGCTAAACATGATGGAAGAAAATAAAAATAACATTAAGCAGTACAAATAAAAACCCGGAGTTAGGAAATTGTGGAAATTGCATCAAAGTCCTCCAACTATCAAGTAATTGCATTTCAGTCCCTGAACTTTCATTTATATGCATTTCAGTCCCTGTGTCTTCTTCCAGGCAATCAAGTTCAGTTTCCAGTTCCTTTTATCCTAGCAGCTGATATTTTCCCTGGAAGGCTCTTCAAATCAGCAATGCAGATCAGTTGACAGCACCTCTTCAAACAGCAGTAAGCTCCTTACGTTTCCCGGCAGCTTCTTGGTTTCTGTCCAGCAGGACAGCCTCCTCCCTGCAATAGTTGAACCTGGGCAGCAATAATCCAGCAGTGTCACCCTGCTGCAGCAGCCCCAGTTCCACCAACACGCTCTCCTCCTGCTGTCACCTGCCTTTTGCCTCTCAGTTGTTCTCCTAAGCAGCAGCAATACAGTTCCTTCCTCAGCAGCCTGCTTCTTCCTCAATTTAGCAGACTGCTTCTTGTTCTTCAGCTGCTGGTAGCAGCAATCAGTCCAGCAGCCTCTACTTCCTTTGAATCGTCCAGCAGCTTCCAGCAATCAGCAGCAGTGGCTTCCTTGCAGTTGCAACAGCCTGCAACCAGTTTTCTTTCTCACGGCAGCAGCAGTAACCAGTAGCACCAGGATCTCCTTTCCTCAGTCGGCAGTAACCCCCAGCAGTAGCAGCAGTGTCACCTTGCTGCACTCCCCCGTCTGGCTCCTCTCTTCAGCAGCAAAATAGATCCAAAACTTAAGCAGCCTGTCACCCTGCTTCTTCTCCCCGTCCTCACTGCTGCTGTCACCAGCAGTGAGAAAGTGTTCCTCCCCTGGTTCCACACTGCAGTCCTCTCCCGCTCTCCTCTTCTCTGTCTGTTTGTGTATATATATATGTATATCTTCAGCACAATCCCCAGCTCCAGCTTACGGCACTTTTTCTTGCCCATGCTTCTTTGTCTCTCAGCATCTTTTCTCCATCACTCTCCCATCATTTCCAGCTCATGTGATTCCCAGCCACGTTCTCTTGTTTTATTCTTGCCAAAATTGCACTTTTGGTCCTTCAACTTTTGAGATGTTGCAATTAAGTCCCCAAACTTTTGATTTCTTTCAATTAGGTCCTTGGACATCAAATTTGCTTATCTTTTAGCTCAATTTCTCTCCAATCTTGTCTATTTGCTTTCCAATTGAGTTTGTACCTAATTGTACAAGATAAACACAATTTATAAGTAGATATTTGCTCAATTTGTCAATTAAAGTGCTAATTTAGGAACTAAATAAGTGTGTAAAAACACACTTATCACACCCCCAAACTTGAGCTTTTGCTCGTCTCGAGCAAAATTATCTAATAGTACAATCAAGTAACGTGAAAAATAGATCAACAATGTTAGATGACTTGCAAATTACTCATGAGTGCAAAATTGTATAATCAATTCAAAAGTATGATTCCAAATAATGCTACAAAAAAGAAGTTTAGCTTATCCGATGTTCGATCGGTGTGTGTGTGCATAGTCACTTTCAATTGTCAATTAAGTTTCGAGAATATTGATGGGTAAAGAGGTTTCAAGTCAAAACTAACCCACCATTAGTGGTCAATTCTTTCATTTCCCACTCGTTACATTCACCCCCAATACATATTTTTCTTTCCTCTCCCGGGATGCAATTCTAGAGGTTACTCTCAAATTACTCTTTTCTTTTTTCACTCTAGTTTGGGTGTGTTTTACCGACAATCTCGACAACCTAGAAATGCAGTGACTCTCCACTAATGAGTGCTTCTGTAACGCCCCGAGTTCCGTATACCCGATTCACTACGTCATTTTCTGTCTAAATTTTTTCGAATAATATTTTTGCGGAAGAAATAATTGAAATTCATTTTTGGCAACATTAAATAAACTGTAATGGCCGATAAAATTGAAAACATTTATGAAATCATTTGAAATAGTAAATCGAACCATTAATATTGTAAAGAAATTGCCAATATCATAATTTCTCAAATAAATGAACTTCTCTAAATTATTCGATTGTTTGGAAAATACGGAAATCATTAACGTCAAACTTTCAACCGTTCAACGATTATTGCCACCATCATTCATCGCTCACCACCGTCTCCGAAATCTGCAAAACTGTTAAAAAGTAGGGTGAGTATTTCATGGGGGAAATACTCAGTAGACTCATCGCAAATTAATTTAATTTATAAGATGATTAAACACATAAATCCCGGCTCTTTATAAAACGGGCATTGATAGAGCTTCTTTATAAAACAGCTCTTGATAAAACTCATATTGTGCATTACAGCACAGGACATATTTTGCAAATCATAGGCTCTTTGAAAATAGCTCTTTGAAAACAGCTCTTTGAAAACCATATACTTATAAAAACATTTTAATTATGCCAAGCATAATTTCTTTTGAAAGCATAACATAAGATAGGATTGAAATCCTCATAAACATAGGGAGACACAAGAACTTTACCGAACTTAGGTGGCAAGAATTCTTATGCAGTAAAATCATAATAACAGTAAGTTTTCATCATAACATAGGATAAAATCGAAATCCTCATAAACATAAGAATTTTACCGAACTTAGGTGGTAAGAATTCTTATGTAGTAAGATCATAATAACAGTAAGATCATAATAACAGTAAGTATACCAAAACATAATTCATGAAATTCATAGGGATCATTTCCATCATAACATAAGATAGGATCGAAATCCTCATAAACATACGCGACAGGAATTTTACCGAACTTAGGTGGTAAATCCTCATAAACATATGGAAAGACAGGAATTTTACCGAACTTAGGTGGTAAATCCTCATAAACTTATGGAGACACAGAATTCTACCGAACTTAGGTGGTAAGAATTCTTATGTGCATAGCAATGATCCAAAACATATAAAACATTATCGTAAAAACATAGGGTATACTTACTTTTCATAAAAACATAAGGTATATTTACCTTTCATAAAACATACTTAATTTTCTTGAAAATTGACTTTCACAAGTCACATGACATTTATATGAAATCATAATTTAAATCAATTAATAAGTGCGAGTCTACCTCAAATCCGACGAGTGCAAAGTTGAGCGGGAATGACTTCAATTTCTTTAAATTCTCCGTACGCTTCGTCTTAGCCAATAAGTCACTTTAGTCTATCGAATATATAGTTCAAAATGATAAATTATAATTTGAGGACTAAAATTGATGTTTTGAAAGTTGAGGGACTAAAATAGATGCTTTGAAAGATGAGGGACCAATTTGAACATTTTTGGAAGTTGAGGGACTAAAATGCAATTTTTCCAAAAGTTGGGTCGAAGCTCAAATAAATATTATTATAGGGCTGAAATAATATATTTTGAAAATTAAAGGGCTGAAATGATCATTTTAAAACTAACAGGACTGAATTGAAACAAATTAAAACTTCAGGGACTGATTTGAAACATTTCAAAACTTTAGGGACCAAACTGAAATTTTCGAAAGTTAAAATATAATATCAGACTTTATTTCTCTCTCTCTTCGTCTGAATCATAGAGTGTCGAGTGAGAGAGGCGAGAGAGGTTCGTGAGCTGAGGAAGTCTGGTGGAGGTGCTTCTGCCAACGATTCGCCGGCGCACACCGGCGTAGGGTGGCGGCAAGAGGTGGTTAAATAGGGTTGTCAAGTTTGGGTAGATTTGGTACAAATTTTTGGTGCGAAATCGAAGAATGACCCGAGGCTAGGGTTCGCGATTTGGGGCGTGAAATTCTCCGGCGAAGGGAGCGGCGATTGAGGTAAGTGTCGGGGTTCATCTATTACTGGGTTTTGGGTTTTGATTTGTGAGGAGCAGTCGTTGGCGGATTTGACTGTTGGTGGTTTGCAGGTGGTATTGAGACTGTGGTTCGGCTGAGTGCGGTGGTGACAGTGAAAGGGCTGGTGATGCTACCGGTGGTGGAGATAATACTGAAATGGTGTTGAAGGTGGCATTGGTTGTATTTGGTTATTGTATATGCAGGCTGTGGATCTTGGTTATGGCTTGCCAATTTGGTGATGATGATAAATGGTGATTTGCAGTGGTGAGGTTATTGATAATGAGAATGATTTCTGAAAACTTGATGGAATTGAGAATTGTGTGATGTTGAGATGGTTATGTGAGGTTAACTGCGTGAGGGAGATGAATCAGTGTGGGTGGTGATTCTGGTTCAGCTTGGTAGTGGCAGTGTGGGTTCGTGGTGATCTGGACTGTGATTGTGTGGATGTGGAGGTGTCTGATTGTGAGTTGCAGGTGATGAAGGTGGAAATGGATAGTGGTGGTTTTGACATTGATGAAACAGTGGTAGTGTATAGGCGGTAGTGATGGTGATGCTAGGAAGAATTGAAATCGGTGGCTGTGCTTGAACTTGGAATTGAATTGTGTATTGCAGGTGGTGCAGTGAAGGGCAGTGTTGGTTAAGCAGGGACGGTTAGGGTGTGATGACTTTGCAGTGGTTTGGTAGTTTGTTGTGTGTATTGTGAGGAGATGGAGAACGTATAAATTTAGGAAAAATGATGAATAGTTAGGTATGAAAAGGGTGGAATATGGGTAATTCATCATTATGTTTAGTATACACATGGGGTAGGATTGAATTGTGATAGCTTTGATTAATTGGTAGTGGTGTTCTTTGTTAGGTGTAATGATATGATGAAGATGCTTTGATTATGGTATATTGAGGTGGAAAGAGTAATAAAGAAGGAAGAAAAATATGTGGGTTCATGATACAATTTTGATAAATATTGGACTAACTTCGATCAAGAAAAGTATTTAAAACTGATATATTTTGGACTGAAAAATGATTTTGAAAATAATACTTTAAATAAATAATTAAAATAATATAATTTTAGAAATTCGGATTTTAATTTAAAATCGAACAAATTCGATATTTCTTGACTTGGCTAGACGAATCCGTCGCGGCATTAATTTCAAAATAATAAATGAAATAGTAGCGACACAATTTTCTAAATATTAAAATAATTATTTATTGCATAAAAATTCTGAGTCGCTATAATCTTACCTCCTTAAAAATAATTTCGTCCTCGAAATTAAACTTACTTAATCTTATAATTTTCTGAATATTTTCTCTACGTAATATACCCAAACATATCAACATAATATCATCAACTTATCTTTCCAATATTTGTAACCCAAAATTCAGTAAACAAATATCTCCCAAAACTAAGATTCTATACTTAAATGTCACCACATTTCCTGCAAAGTATTTCTTTCACTTGTATATACGTATGAATTCTGATTCAATACGGTACTCATTTTACTTTCCACGTATCATCACATTATACCAAGATTATCATTATTAAAACAAAATATCAGTACCCATAATCCAAGAAAATATTCCAAATCTCCAATCAAATCTCCTTTATCGATAAAATTTAACAGCGCATTACTTCTTGTCTCCTCTTTTCATTAAAATAATCCTGCGCTTTCTTGCTGGTCACAACATCACGCGGATTCACTCAGATCCTTTGCGCTTTTAAATAGTTCATGCTGAGAAGAGGTTGAATCATCAAACAATGGATATCATTCTTTCTAACATTCGCAAGTATTATTCCAGTCTTCCTATGAATGATCTGAGAAAGATCTATAAAATAAGGCTCGAAAGATTGAGGTTGCTAATGGCTCATGATATTCCAGAAGATGTTCGCTGGTTGATAGAAGCAAAGGTTCGACTATCTGGTGAATTACCATCAACATTTCCAAAGCACATGCCTGGTTTAGGCAAAAGCACGTTTGCAAAGAAACGAAGAGCAAAAAGACTGGGTGGTTGCTACAAATGTGCTCGTTGGAACTGTAATACTCGTTGCAAATCAGTAGGATATTCTTCTACTAATCGGGATGATAAAATCGAATTCATAAAGGGTGGACTGAGTAAGGAGTCTTTGGATGATATTCGACTGACTCTTGAGACGCACCCAAGTGGTTATGTACAACGTGAACTTCTCTCCTTATACGCTCAGTTTAACGAGGACAAAAATCTTTATAGTCTCCAAAATATAATAGCAAAAGATCCTGTTTGCCAGTCTGTTTTACAAAATGAGGCTTCTGGCAGTTCAGCAATGATATAAGGTAAATCTTTTGATACGCATTTAAAATATTTTGCTGCTTTCTTTCACGCGTTTTGAAAATAAAATATATTTTCCTTTCTCGAGGTTTGATAAAGCTGGAAATAAAATATTAAATCGCCGAAAGGTGACAGCCTCGATACGATAAAAATATTCAAAAGTGGGCTGATTTTGTCAAAAGTAAATCTTTACTTTTTCAGAATCAATCAAAAACAGTAAATTTTTCCGGCTTTAAATAGCCTAACATATTTCATAGTTCAGGCATCCCAAAATCACATCTTCTTCGTAAGTTTTCCCTTCTTTACTATCAAAGATGGAAGCACCAAAACTTCGACAGATCAAAACTATTTGTGTATTTTGTGGATCAAAAGTAGGGAAAGGCTTCGGTTATCTAGAAGCGGCTGTAGATCTTGGAAAGAAACTGGGGGAAAAAGGTATCACTCTTGTATATGGGGGTGGTAGCAGTGGTCTAATGGGTTGTGTTTCCCAATCTGCTCTTGCAGAGAAATCAAAAGTAATCGGTGTCATACCTGTCCCTTTGGTAGATGTTGCAGGCAAAACACGAGGGCATGAAGTTCAAACCTTATCCATCCATGAACGCATAACTTGTATGCTATATGGTTCTGATGCCTTTATAGCCCTGCCCGGAGGTTTTGGTACCTAGAAGAAATTTTTAACATTACCTCGTGGGCTCAACTAGATCTCCATACTAAACCTATTGGGCTTCTGAATGTTAACAATTTCTTTGATGGTTTGTTAACCTTTCTTGATTATGCTGTGGAACAGGGATTCATCTCTCCATTTTCCAGAAGGCTTCTTATTTCTGCTCCTACTATTGATGAACTACTGGATAAGCTGCAGTCATATATCTCAATACAAGATCCAGCAGGAGTTAAAATAGATTGGTCGCAAGGAAGGGGAATCAAGCGAAAATGGAGTCCGGTTAATGTAAATTTAACTCTTTGAATCTTAGAATAGGTGGGGGTAGAGTACGGAGTATTCTCACTCTCGAGACACCCCTCCATTTACTAGGATTTCCTTAATGTTTAAATCTTGTGTGTACTTCAAAGATTCCAGGTGGTAGATTACGGAGTATTCTTACTCTCGAAACACACCTCTTTGAAGGTTTCTTTATTTCCTCAAAAGATCAGAGGTGGTAGGATACGGCTACTCCGGAAACACATCTCTCATTCTGAGGATCTTTCCATGTTTTTCTCTTATGCTTTCGTGTGTTTCATGTATTCCTTTCCAGTGTGACTCTTGTGTGTTCTCCTTATGAGAAAATAATAAAATCTCTGCTATCATCTACTAAATCTCGTTTGTGATGTAAATGATCTTGCATGTCTAACCTTAATTCCTTTAGTGGATGCTTATCATATTATGCTCTTAATTCCAAATGATAAAATTCTGGATAGAGTCTCCCTTGTAATTTGGACTTATCCAAACCATAAGCATACTTCATAACTCACAATAATAAATAACTCCACATTTGATCACAACGATCTAAAAATATTGAAAACGATTCCAACACTTCAATATCATCAAAATATCCCATAATTCAATTCATAATTCCTCAACATAGAAATTTCAAATCATATTTTTCAATATCACAATATTACTTCCTTCCATACCTTAATTGGCTCAAAAGTTACTCATACTTATAAATATATGCCATAAATCATATTCCCAAAATTTATTCACAAAGCCAAACTTCATAATAAATTTCTCTTCAACATAGAGGCATAATAAATTAACTCAACATAATATCCATTACTTAATTCTCAATAAAATCATATTATTCCCATTATGCTCAACACTCGTTTTCTTTTAAAAAAATTTCTCATAATCATACATTAAAGCATATAAGTTATGACAAAGCATAACAACATCATTATTTTCGAAGAAATACATTCTTATTTCTCATAAATCATAAGTATCCGAAATACTCTTCATTCTTTCTCATAAATCAATAAAATGAGTATTCGAAATACTGAAATAACTTTAAACATCATAAACTTCTTTACCTCGGAGTTGGTGGAACGAATGATGGCAGTGGCAATCTTCATCAATAAAAATCTTATAATGGAAAATATTTCTTAAAATTCTTTTTGAAAATTTTACCAGTCTACAGAAACGCAGACCTGGCTCTGATACCAACTTGTAACGCCCCGAGTTCCGTATACCCGATTCACTACGTCATTTTCTGTCTAAATTTTTTCGAATAATATTTTTGCGGAAGAAATAATTGAAATTCATTTTTGGCAACATTAAATAAACTGTAATGGCCGCTAAAATTGAAAACATTTATGAAACCATTTGAAATAGTAAATCGAACCATTAATATTGTAAAGAAATTGCCAATATCATAATTTCTCAAATAAATGAACTTCTCTAAATTATTCGATTGTTTGGAAAATACGGAAATCATTAACGTCAAACTTTCAACCGTTCAACGATTATTGCCACCATCATTCATCGCTCACCACCGTCTCCGAAATCTGCAAAACTGTTAAAAAGTAGGGTGAGTATTTCATGGGGGAAATACTCAGTAGACTCATCGCAAATTAATTTAATTTATAAGATGATTAAACACATAAATCCCGGCTCTTTATAAAACGGGCATTGATAGAGCTTCTTTATAAAACAGCTCTTGATAAAACTCATATTGTGCATTACAGCACGGGACATATTTTGCAAATCATAGGCTCTTTGAAAATAGCTCTTTGAAAACAGCTCTTTGAAAACCATATACTTATAAAAACATTTTAATTATGCCAAGCATAATTTCTTTTGAAAGCATAACATAAGATAGGATTGAAATCCTCATAAACATAGGGAGACACAAGAACTTTACCGAACTTAGGTGGCAAGAATTCTTATGCAGTAAAATCATAATAACAGTAAGTTTTCATCATAACATAGGATAAAATCGAAATCCTCATAAACATAAGAATTTTACCGAACTTAGGTGGTAAGAATTCTTATGTAGTAAGATCATAATAACAGTAAGATCATAATAACAGTAAGTATACCAAAACATAATTCATGAAATTCATAGGGATCATTTCCATCATAACATAAGATAGGATCGAAATCCTCATAAACATACGCGACAGGAATTTTACCGAACTTAGGTGGTAAATCCTCATAAACATATGGAAAGACAGGAATTTTACCGAACTTAGGTGGTAAATCCTCATAAACTTATGGAGACACAGAATTCTACCGAACTTAGGTGGTAAGAATTCTTATGTGCATAGCAATGATCCAAAACATATAAAACATTATCGTAAAAACATAGGGTATACTTACTTTTCATAAAAACATAAGGTATATTTACCTTTCATAAAACATACTTAATTTTCTTGAAAATTGACTTTCACAAGTCACATGACATTTATATGAAATCATAATTTAAATCAATTAATAAGTGCGAGTCTACCTCAAATCCGACGAGTGCAAAGTTGAGCGGGAATGACTTCAATTTCTTTAAATTCTCCGTACGCTTCGTCTTAGCCAATAAGTCACTTTAGTCTATCGAATATATAGTTCAAAATGATAAATTATAATTTGAGGACTAAAATTGATGTTTTGAAAGTTGAGGGACTAAAATAGATGCTTTGAAAGATGAGGGACCAATTTGAACATTTTTGGAAGTTGAGGGACTAAAATGCAATTTTTCCAAAAGTTGGGTCGAAGCTCAAATAAATATTATTATAGGGCTGAAATAATATATTTTGAAAATTAAAGGGCTGAAATGATCATTTTAAAACTAACAGGACTGAATTGAAACAAATTAAAACTTCAGGGACTGATTTGAAACATTTCAAAACTTTAGGGACCAAACTGAAATTTTCGAAAGTTAAAATATAATATCAGACTTTATTTCTCTCTCTCTTCGTCTGAATCATAGAGTGTCGAGTGAGAGAGGCGAGAGAGGTTCGTGAGCTGAGGAAGTCTGGTGGAGGTGCTTCTGCCAACGATTCGCCGGCGCACACCGGCGTAGGGTGGCGGCAAGAGGTGGTTAAATAGGGTTGTCAAGTTTGGGTAGATTTGGTACAAATTTTTGGTGCGAAATCGAAGAATGACCCGAGGCTAGGGTTCGCGATTTGGGGCGTGAAATTCTCCGGCGAAGGGAGCGGCGATTGAGGTAAGTGTCGGGGTTCATCTATTACTGGGTTTTGGGTTTTGATTTGTGAGGAGCAGTCGTTGGCGGATTTGACTGTTGGTGGTTTGCAGGTGGTATTGAGACTGTGGTTCGGCTGAGTGCGGTGGTGACAGTGAAAGGGCTGGTGATGCTACCGGTGGTGGAGATAATACTGAAATGGTGTTGAAGGTGGCATTGGTTGTATTTGGTTATTGTATATGCAGGCTGTGGATCTTGGTTATGGCTTGCCAATTTGGTGATGATGATAAATGGTGATTTGCAGTGGTGAGGTTATTGATAATGAGAATGATTTCTGAAAACTTGATGGAATTGAGAATTGTGTGATGTTGAGATGGTTATGTGAGGTTAACTGCGTGAGGGAGATGAATCAGTGTGGGTGGTGATTCTGGTTCAGCTTGGTAGTGGCAGTGTGGGTTCGTGGTGATCTGGACTGTGATTGTGTGGATGTGGAGGTGTCTGATTGTGAGTTGCAGGTGATGAAGGTGGAAATGGATAGTGGTGGTTTTGACATTGATGAAACAGTGGTAGTGTATAGGCGGTAGTGATGGTGATGCTAGGAAGAATTGAAATCGGTGGCTGTGCTTGAACTTGGAATTGAATTGTGTATTGCAGGTGGTGCAGTGAAGGGCAGTGTTGGTTAAGCAGGGACGGTTAGGGTGTGATGACTTTGCAGTGGTTTGGTAGTTTGTTGTGTGTATTGTGAGGAGATGGAGAACGTATAAATTTAGGAAAAATGATGAATAGTTAGGTATGAAAAGGGTGGAATATGGGTAATTCATCATTATGTTTAGTATACACATGGGGTAGGATTGAATTGTGATAGCTTTGATTAATTGGTAGTGGTGTTCTTTGTTAGGTGTAATGATATGATGAAGATGCTTTGATTATGGTATATTGAGGTGGAAAGAGTAATAAAGAAGGAAGAAAAATATGTGGGTTCATGATACAATTTTGATAAATATTGGACTAACTTCGATCAAGAAAAGTATTTAAAACTGATATATTTTGGACTGAAAAATGATTTTGAAAATAATACTTTAAATAAATAATTAAAATAATATAATTTTAGAAATTCGGATTTTAATTTAAAATCGAACAAATTCGATATTTCTTGACTTGGCTAGACGAATCCGTCGCGGCATTAATTTCAAAATAATAAATGAAATAGTAGCGACACAATTTTCTAAATATTAAAATAATTATTTATTGCATAAAAATTCTGAGTCGCTATAGCTTCGACATTCAAGTTTATACTAAGCAATTCAAACCCACTATTCATCTAAGCCCTTATGCAAGTACAAATGCATGATTTCTAACAACTAGCATGATGAATACTCGTGTCTTCCCCACTCCCTTAAGCTTTCTAATTGACCCATGTAGCGAGCTTTAGGTCGGCAACTCCCCGATTTTTTAGATCAAAGGGTACCAGGTTTCAAAATACCCCTACGGACTTATTAACTCGAGTCAAAAAGGCTACGAAGTGGGGTAGACTTATTAAGCGAATGCAATGATAATGTGCTTTTTTTTTTTTTTTTTTTTTTTTTTTTTTTTTTTTTTCAAGTGTGTGTTTGAGTACCCTACTCATTAAGCTTTCTAATTGACCCATGTAGCGAGCTTTCGGCCTATGACTCCCAAGTTTCAAACTTAAGGCACCAAGTTTCAAGATACTCCTACGGGCTTAATTACTCGAGTCAAAAAGGCTTCGAGATAGGGCAATGCAATGCAAAAATTAAAATGGGCTTAGAAATTTAGCATACGGTCATTACTTAGCTTATACTTTGCGAAATACATTCCACACAAAATTTATTTCCAACATGCATGGAATCACCACACGTCTAGACCGTCTCCTTCACCAGGTCGACCACCCCCAAACTTATCTTACATTCGGATCAAGAGATTTAGAGTTTTGGGAAACATTTGATAGGTTGATAAAAATTAAAAATACAAGCTCACAACCTAATTCTTCTACTCCATTAACCTCTTCACCCTTCAACAATTCCTAAACTTCACCAACAATCGATCATGACTATTGTGCTCAAGAAAAATATGATCTTGCATGGATAAGCATTTTGTAAAAGTCGACACAAGTAGCATATTGGTGATAAATCATGAATCAATAACAATTTTAAACATCTAAGTAATCCTGGCCACGGCAAGGCTATCTAATATGTCAATACACAATAGGAAATCACCCCCAAACTTGAAATGCACATTGTCCTCAATGTGTAAAATAGAATCAAAGTAAAAGGAAAAAAAGTTACTAGACATCCCAAGAAGTGGTAGGGCACTCATAAGTAGTCTTGGGTATGTGAACTCTCATTGCAATCACCAACGATCCACCCCCAAACTTGTGTTGAAACCTCCAATCAATTGAGCACCATTTTCTCCAATGAGGCATTTCATCGAACATCTTGTGAGCATCCTATGAAAACACAAGAAAATAGTAGAAATTAAGTGGTGAATGACCCAAAAATTTAAATCACATTCAACATCTCAATTCTAACTCATAAATCCAATACAATTTGCCCATCAACATCAATATTAAATCACACTTGAAGATAAAAGACAATATGAACCAAGTGATTTTAAAAATGAGTTTTTAAGCAAATTTTGACTTTGAAAATTTGATATGAGTATATGCTAGAATTAAATGAGAATATATTAGAGCTATTTCACAATACCCAACTTGAGGAAATTACTTATGGAAGATAGAGACTTGGCCTAATCAACTTATTTGCAAAAAAAAAAAAGTAAATAAAATGCAGGAAAGTAAATAATATGCAAAAAAAATAAAAATAAAGCAAGTAAAGGATAGAGAATGGGTTGCCTCCCATTAAGCGCTTATTTTAAAGTCATTAGCTCGACTCTCCGCATAAGCACTTCATGGCACTCTAAATAAAGCTTTTGATGTCCTGCCCATTGCGCTTATTCTGGCTTTGCCCCACTCTTCATTTGATCTGAACACTTGCACCTTGCCCTTTTCAGTGTCATGGGACTTGCCTATTTTATCCAATTCAAACTCAACAATGTAGACTTGCTCCTCCTCAAGTGGTTTAATCACAAAGTCAATTATTGGACAATCAATGAAGTTGAGAGAATTTGATTTAATCTCTTCCTCATTAATTGCCACTTCTCCATGTGTTTCTTTTGTGATTAAATTATCATTCTCTTCAAGCTCATCTCCATTAGTTGATGTCTCCTCGGATTGAATGACCGATCCAAAATTTGAATCCATGGGCAACGGCAAGTTTTTCCTATTAATTCCCAAGAGTGGATTATACCCCCACATTTGGAATCCTTCCCAATACATGGCATCCCCCATTAGCATATCCTCTTCATCCAATTTGGCAAGTTCATTGTAATACTTTGCAAGTACCTTCTCATTCAATAATGGAGGACCATCTCCTACAAGAGTGATGTCCCCATCCCAATCATCCGGTACACAATCTCTCAAGAGCATGTAACTCACATCCGAAGTGTCAATTGCTTGTTTTCGGTATTTCAAATATTGTCTAAACCCAATAAGTTTCGACGTAAGCAAACTATTTCCCGAATACAAGCATTGTCCATTACAATGCATTTTGTAACAAATTTCACAACTTGAATATTCTTCAAGCATGTATTCATCACCCACGTCGAGATTGTTCATTGCAATTGCTTTCCTATTTTGCCAATGTTAGAATCAAATATACATAGAAAGAAAACCAAACACAAGAAAGATTAGAATTGTGGTGGTTAACCAAAGATAGCAAAATAAAACATAAAAGAAAAATAATTACAAGTTGTTAAAACTAAAATCAACTAAAGTAATAATCAAAGCCAAAAACTTGTTCGCTCAAAATAGTGTACCGCAAGCGCACGGGTCGCGTACAAGTAATAAAGTGGACTTTTTGAGTCCGGGTTGTCGATCCCACGAGGAATGTTTACTCTAGATTATACAACTTTAATTAATTTAATTCTAACAATAAAACAAACACACAATTAAAAGATAGATTTTTGTAAATTCTAAATTAACTAAACTAATTTTAAACCGAATTAAAATAAGGAAAATGAAAGATAAAACGTGGTTGGGATTCATGGTTTCATTTAACCGTCGCCTAATTAATTTCTCAACATGCAAATTAACAAATTACTCATTTACAATGTTAGACCCGATTTTCCAAGCTTAGCCAATTACCTCTCTCGAGTGAAATCAACCCTAATCAATTGGTCTAACCTACTATATCTCTATGTCGATTAAGGCACAATCAATTGCATTAACTCTTTGTGAAAATAGCTCAATGGATCATCTAGGGTTTAAGGTATATCTCTATCCTTAACAAGAACCTAGAGCGTTTGTTATTTGGTCTAAAATGCATAATATCTCTCGATTATCATACACTTCACAAAACACATATTTGGTGATCAAGCAAACACATGTAATAATCTCAATAACAAACACACATGAAATAAGCATTTAATCAAATAGCAAATACTGAAATTAATCCAAGCTAGGTTAAATTCATGCCATAAATCCCAACACAATAAATTAGCTAAACATGATGGAAGAAAATAAAAATAACATTAAGCAGTACAAATAAAAACCCGGAGTTAGGAAATTGTGGAAATTGCATCAAAGTCCTCCAACTATCAAGTAATTGCATTTCAGTCCCTGAACTTTCATTTATATGCATTTCAGTCCCTGTGTCTTCTTCCAGGCAATCAAGTTCAGTTTCCAGTTCCTTTTATCCTAGCAGCTGATATTTTCCCTGGCAGGCTCTTCAAATCAGCAATGCAGATCAGTTGACAGCACCTCTTCAAACAGCAGTAAGCTCCTTACGTTTCCCGGCAGCTTCTTGGTTTCTGTCCAGCAGGACAGCCTCCTCCCTGCAATAGTTGAACCTGGGCAGCAATAATCCAGCAGTGTCACCCTGCTGCAGCAGCCCCAGTTCCACCAACACGCTCTCCTCCTGCTGTCACCTGCCTTTTGCCTCTCAGTTGTTCTCCTAAGCAGCAGCAATACAGTTCCTTCCTCAGCAGCCTGCTTCTTCCTCAATTTAGCAGACTACTTCTTGTTCTTCAGCTGCTGGTAGCAGCAATCAGTCCAGCAGCCTCTACTTCCTTTGAATCGTCCAACAGCTTCCAGCAATCAGCAGCAGTGGCTTCCTTGCAGTTGCAACAGCCTGCAACCAGTTTTCTTTCTCACGGCAGCAGCAGTAACCAGTAGCACCAGGATCTCCTTTCCTCAGTCGGCAGTAACCCCCAGCAGTAGCAGCAGTGTCACCTTGCTGCACTCCCCCGTCTGGCTCCTCTCTTCAGCAGCAAAACAGATCCAAAACTTAAGCAGCCTGTCACCCTGCTTCTTCTCCCCGTCCTCACTGCTGCTGTCACCAGCAGTGAGAAAGTGTTCCTCCCCTGGTTCCACACTGCAGTCCTCTCCCGCTCTCCTCTTCTCTGTCTGTTTGTGTATATATATATGTATATCTTCAGCACAATCCCCAGCTCCAGCTTACGGCACTTTTTCTTGCCCATGCTTCTTTGTCTCTCAGCATCTTTTCTCCATCACTCTCCCATCATTTCCAGCTCATGTGATTCCCAGCCACGTTCTCTTGTTTTATTCTTGCCAAAATTGCACTTTTGGTCCTTCAACTTTTGAGATGTTGCAATTAAGTCCCCAAACTTTTGATTTCTTTCAATTAGGTCCTTGGACATCAAATTTGCTTATCTTTTAGCTCAATTTCTCTCCAATCTTGTCTATTTGCTTTCCAATTGAGTTTGTACCTAATTGTACAAGATAAACACAATTTATAAGTAGATATTTGCTCAATTTGTCAATTAAAGTGCTAATTTAGGAACTAAATAAGTGTGTAAAAACACACTTATCATGAAGCAATGGAGACGTGGCCACTACCTAAAAACCTGAAACAGTTGAGAGGTTTCTTAGGATTAACCGGCTACTATAGAAAATTTGTCAAGGGATATGGCAGCCTAGCAAGTCCCCTGACAGATTTATTGAAAAAGGATAAGTTCGAGTGGTCAGAGGCAGCCACTCTATCTTTCAACACACTTAAAGAAGCTATGTGCCATACTCCAGTATTAGCCCTCCTAGATTTCAGTAAGCCATTTGTGATTGAGACCGATGCCAGTTCTGGGGGATTGGGGGCTGTGTTAATGCAAGAAGGTAAACCAATTGCCTATTATAGCAAAGCTTTGGGTAAAAGCAAACTGACTATGTCTATATACGAAAAAGAGCTCTTGGCACTGGTTTCAGCGGTTATGAAATGGAGACACTATATTGAAGGCCAGCATTTTATTATTAAGACTGACCATCAGTCTTTAAAATACCTGATGGACCAGAGAATTACCACCCCTTTACAACAGAAGTGGCTGTCTAAACTAATGGGGTTGGACTACAAGATCGTCTATAAGAAAGGTGTGGATAATCACGTGGCAGATGCCTTATCTAGGCAACATGAGGGAGATATTACCTGTTTAGCCATCACATCTGTGGCCCCAGCTTGGGTACAAGAGGTCATAAGCAGTTATGAAGAGGACCCCTGGATTCAAGATAAAATCGCTACTTTGTTACTGGATTCGACTGCTGATGCAGACTATCATTACCTCAATGGTCTATTAAAATACAAAGGTAGGTTGGTTATTGGAAAAGGACCTATCAGGCAACAATTGATCCAAACCATTCATGATTCACAAGAAGGGGGACATTCTGGAATTCAAGCGAGTATTCAAAGGGCCAAGCAGATATTCTACTGGCCTGGTATGGCTGCTGAAATTAAAAAGACTGTGCTCCAGTGTGAAATTTGCCAAACCTGTAAAGTAGAACATGTAGCTTATCCAGGATTACTTCAACCCCTGCCAGAGCCTAAACAGCCTTGGAGCCATATAGCTATGGATTTTGTAGAAGGACTTCCCACATCAGAAGGTAAGACTGTGATTCTTGTGGTGGTTGATAGAATGACGAAATATGGTCATTTCCTTGCCTTGAGTCATCCATTCACTGCACGAAAAGTTGCTTTAGTTTTCTTGAATAACATCTGTAAGTTACACGGAGTGCCTCAATCTATTGTAACGGATCGGGATAAAATTTTTACAAGCATCTTCTGGCAAGAGTTGTTTCGATTACTGGGAACTCAGCTGCAACTAAGCACGGCATACCACCCTCAAACAGATGGGCAGACAGAGCGACTAAATCAATGCTTGGAGCAATATCTGAGATGCATGACTTATGCTCAACCAAAGAAATGGGCCAAATGGTTGCCTCTTGCAGAATGGTGGTATAATACCTCACACCACACGGCCATCAAAATGACTCCATTTGAGGCTCTGTATGGAATACCTCCACCCCAGTTAGCATTGGGACCGTACCTACAATCTAAAGTGGCATCAGTGGAACAAATGATACAAGAGAGGCACCGAATTGACAGGCAGCTCAAAGAAAGTTTGGCTCAGTCCAAAATTCGAATGAAACTTTATGCAGATCAAAGAAGAACAGATCGAGAATTTAAAGTAGGGGACTGGGTGTATCTGAAGTTGCACCCTTATCAGCAACAAACTGTGGCAAAGAGAGACAATCACAAGTTGAGTCCGAAGTACTTTGGCCCATATGAAGTCATTCAGAGGGTTGGAAAGGTAGCCTATAAATTGAACTTACCTTCAACTGCTAAGATCCACCCAGTGTTCCACGTTTCATTACTTAAGAAAAAGGTGGGAAATCCACCACTGGCTACAGCAACACTGCCCAACTTCGTGGATGATAACAAGGAGGACTGGTACCCAGAAACTATTTTACAGGTTAAGGAAATTCAGAAAAGAAGGGGCACGGTAGTTCAGTGGCTGATTCAGTGGCAAAATCGCGACAAAGAAGATAGCACATGGGAGCTTGCGGAAGATATCTTGCAGCGTTTTCCAACATTTGACCCTTGGGGACAAGGGTATTCTAAGGGGGGAGATTGTCATATACCTGAAGTGGATACCGGTTGGATACAGTGGAAACAGAAGAAGAAAAGAGGAAGAAGGAGGACTGCTACAACTGAATTACCAGAATTCTGAATCAAAAAAAAAGGACACGACGTCGTATTGAGGCAGCAAGAAACGATAGCGTTTGGAATCCTTTAAGTTTACATTTTAGTCTTTACGTTTTTTATTTGTTAAACACGACTTTTCACTAGTTAAATAGGGGAGAAACGGAACAAGGCAGGGCGTTTTGTTGAAACTAATTCTTACTTCCGAGTTGCTGTTACCCTCATCCTTTTCTTCTTCTTCCTCATCCCTTAGTCTGAATTGCTTGTAATCACTGAAATTCAAGTTTATTAATATAGATACCCAGCTGCAGAAATATTATCTCAGCTGAATTTAATTGTTCATATTACTGTTGAATTGGGTTTGAAGCTGAAAGTAGCTAATAACCACTACGGTTATTACAGTGGTCGTGGTGACTTGGTGATGGACATGGAAGTGATGGTGGTGGACATGGATGTTAGATCTGTCTTGAGTGGCGAGATTTGTTTGAGTGGCAATGGACGTGGAGGTGATGATGGATTTGAGGTGGTGGTGGTTGGTGCATTGGTGCGGTGGCGATGGTTGTGAGGAGGCAACAATGTTTGAGGGACGTTGGTGGGGGTAGAATAGTGAGGTGGGCCGAAGAATGTTGGTGCCAAGTGAAGATGGATTTAAGGTGGTAGTCGTGGTGGTTGTTGGCCAGTGGTCGGTGTCGATGATTGTGAGAAGGCAACATCGTTTGAGGGACGTTGGTAGTAGTTGGGTTGCATGAAGAACGTTTGTGACCATTATTTAGACAATTGTGATTGATAAAATAAATAACTTGTGATTAATAAATATTATGTGACAATTTATATCTTTATGATTGTGACTTTATTCGATTTGTAACTACTGCATGACTCTATCATAAACTGTGTATTACTGTTATCTTTATCTAATTAATTAATTAATAAGTCATAAAATTATTGTAGGTTTCTTATTTTTGAAAATTTTCCACAAGTTTTTATTTTTAAAGGTTCATTTTGAAACCTGTATATATTTTCCTATCTTGTTTATGTGACAAGTGTGCCAACAACCATCTTATCGATTTTGGACCTTTGCTTCCTCGTAAATGTAGTGCCAGTGGCTTTACTTTATTGAATTGTTACTGAACCCCACTTTTTCTTTCACTTCTTTTTGGCATTTTCTCCAACTTTCCAAATGTTGTAAAAGATGCGATCATTTGAATTTGTGTTAAAATAACTGCAAGAGGGAGGGATACTTGATATTTAATTGAATAATATTATTTTTACAATGTCATCATCAATGTGGATATAATGTGTTAAAATCTAATGTGAGAAGATTGTCATCCACAATTTTAAAAATAGCATTGTTGTATTTAATATTACTTAATTAATTTATAACTTTACTATTACTTTCTTTACATGTTTGATAAAGTAATTTTTAGAAGTTTTTTATTTATTTATTATTTTTTTTAATGGAGGTTTGATTTTAAAATGTTTGGAAAGTAAAATATTCTTTGCTTTTGCTTTTTACTCTTAGAAAATTCCATCCTTTATTTTTCTACCCCACGCTAGAGAAAATATTTTCATTTGCTTTAAACACTTGCACCTAGAAAATATTGATCATGGAAAATTTGTCAATCAAACACGAAACATGTAAAATATTTTTCATTATTTGAACATTTCCCATGAAAAATTTGTCTTATCAAACGCACCATTAGTTCTTAGTTACATCCCCACTAAATAAAACTTTTTGGGGAATATAAATAAAATGAATTATTAAATATGAGTGAATTATTATTATTATTATTTTAATGAAATAAAATATTTCACATATGCACATGTAATATGCCTTTATTAAAAATATGGCAGGAAATGTTTATATATTTAAATTTAATTTTCAAGAATGGACACATTAGATCAAAACCACTTGTGTTTTTAAAAACTCAAAAGTTTAGTCAAGCGCCTTTTATTTAATTTTTTTTTTTTTGGTTAAATTTTAACATGTAACACATAAAAATTAACTAGTTCTTATCATCGAGTGGTAAGGTAAATGAAAATATATTATTAATTTTATAACTACTAGTGTCTAGTATCTTGAGTTTACCAAAATATTTGTAATTAGTAATTGTCAGATAATTCCATTACTAAATACTTGAGAAAAAAGAAAAAACTATCTAATGGATTGGATAACTCACAATCTAGAATAAATTGCTATTCCGGCTCGAAACAGTTATTGCTATATTATACTGGTAAAATGTGTAAAAGAAGATATATTTTCTGTTGAAAATGATGATAATGACAACCAAATGAAAATCAATCATACTTAACCTTGACTAAACTTGCACGTAAACTCTTAATCATAGGTTGTAACCTATTTCTTGGTCAGCTTTAAATAACCACCATTTAACAAATTGTCACTTAAGATTTGTCTGTTTTCATTTTTAATATGATAGATAATATGATGATCAAGAAATCAACATATATTTCACAAGAAAAAACAGCTCACAATGACGATGATGGGAGTTGTGTAGGACCACAGAGAATATATTCACCTGCAGCACCAAATACAGACATACTATTCTAGTAAGTAGTAGTGTACCACACACAAAAAAAAAAAAAAAAAAAATCACATCTCAGTGATTTTGAATGGATGCTCAGATGATATGTCATCTCGAGAAGATTTATGGTTTTCTTCTCACGCAATTTTTATTCTGTTGCTTTTCTTGGTTTTTACTGGAAATAAGCAAGAAAATGCGTGAAACTCCTTTGGAGGTTTTATGAAACTATTTTCTGTTTATTTTTTGTTCTGCTGTGGATCGGTTGCTTTTTGGGGTTCCTTTCTTTTCTTGTTTGTCCAGAAATTATTCCATTAGAAAAGTGAAAATGAGCGTGATGTGTCTCTGTACATGATTTCTCTCTTTCTTGATACTCCTGTTTCTTGTTCATCTTCTTTTTCATCCGTGACTAAGTCTGTAATTAATGAGTCTGCCATGGCTGTGACTCTTTTGTCTTTCTCCGTTTCTATCTGCACTTTTTTATTTATTTATTTATTTTTCCCCACATATTTTCCTGGGTACTTATCCTCTTATTATTTTTGCATCTTCAATGATTTTTCTTGTATATTCTTTTTCTACTTTTCATGTTTTCGTATAGAACTCTGGGTTATCTGATGGTGTTTCATTTTTATTGCAGGTAGAACTAAACAGGGGCAGTTTAATGACTTGAAATTATAATTTATTTTTAATTTTGATTAAAACCTACCCAACATTTCAAGCTAATTAATCACAATTAATGTTAATTTTATGGTTGACAAATGAAATGGGAGAAGTTATGGAGAAAAAGAAAAGTAGAAAGTAGGTTCATGTGATTGCAATTAAAAGTTAGCTGGGCACATGACAGATTTTTGAGAAGTCTCTGTTTCTTGAAACTGAACATATGATCATTTGTGGAAAAGAGATGGAGCCTTTGAATTCAAAATCCCTTGAGAGAGTGGTTTCACAGAGAGCTTTTCAGATGGGCAGTTCATTCCCATGCCAAATATGTGTGGTGGGTTTTCTTTGTGGGGTTTGCCTAACCTCATTGTTTCTCTCTGCTCTTACTTCATTTGGTGCTTCTGCCTTTGTTGGTATTTCATTTTCAACATTTTCGACTGGAATTCCTTCGTTGAATTCTAGCCCAGTAGCCACCAGTAAGTTCAATTTTCAGCTTATCTACTCTGTTCAAAGTTTTTATTTATTTATTTATTTATTTTTATTTTTTTTGGGGTTATATGGAGTACTATTTTGATTTGGATTAGAGCATTGCTTGATATAATATTCATGTGTTTTAGTATTTGAAATTCACGAGTTATTTGAGGTTGTCTAAATTCATCCCATGGGCTAATAGTCAAAAGTTCCAAGGGATGTTTCTTAAATGTGAACCTGAAGTAACTTAAAGTGGGAATCAATGCACATTAGACAATTTCATAATCATCAATTCACTTTCCCAATACCATCCTTTCTGTGCAAGAAACTCCCAATTTCTCGTTGATGCAAGGTTGACAGCCATTTTTTGAAGTTGTGTTAGTTACTGATGTGGTCTAGAATGACAGGGAACATTTGTCTTTGTAGTTTATGGTTATGAGAAGAAAACTTAGTAAAGTTAGGAATTACAACATTGGAAAAGCATTATATCTTAGCCTCTGTTCCATTACGCAATCATTACAATTTATAAACTAATTTATAATTTGCACAATTTCTCAAATCACTTTTTAATTACACACATTTTCTCTCTCCATTTTCCAAACACGCATTTTACCTCAAAAACACAAATAAACCAAATTATAATTGCTATGGTGTTACAGAACAGATTAGTGACTACTGGTCCAGACACAGCATGAAAACTGGAAATTTTGAAAATATGTGAACAAAAGATAACCATTATACAGAATTCTAATGTGCATTTGCAAACATTTGAAATTTCTGCTTTAAGATGACTGCGAGTAGTTATATCAGTGTTGGTTGGATTAAAAAATAATACACTATCTTTCATGAAGTTGTTTTAAGATGCGTGAATAATTTGTTTTGTGATAGATATTACAGGTGGAGACATTTATGTGAAACGGAGAGAAAGAGAAATAATTATGCATTCATGGGGAAGTACTAACCCTGGAATGGATGAGAAAGTATCTTCACTATTTTCAGCATGGAGTGATTTGCTTAGTAAATCAATAGATGAGAACGGTCAGTTCTCCCAGTGGACCAGTTTGAGAAAATCCAATGTGCCAAAGGCCCCTCACTTCGAGAACTGCAAGTTAAGTTCGGAAGTAAACCAACGTCTTGATAAGCGACTTCAGAATGCCTCTTTACCGCCTTGGACGATTTGGAAAGGGAGGTTGGATGACTTCCCACTGTCCATAACTGATGAACAGCTGAAGAACTACAGGGATCAGATTATATCTGAAGGATCTTATCCTCCCTGGGTAATTATCATCATGTTTTCTATTTATCTTTTGAAGATTGACTTGACAAAACTCAGATAATTTGGTAGGGATGTGCCTTTTGAAGAAAGAATAATCCCTTGTTTTCTTGAATAGTAGCATGTTGCTCTGTTTGGTAAATTGTTTATAAACGGTCGTTTATAAATATTGTTTATAAATAGCGATGTGTCAACGTTCCGTTGGTCCATTTTTTTGGAAAGTCAAAAATAGTGGATGAGAATCTTAGATCAGGCAAAATTGTTGACTTTTCAAAAAAATTGTCCAACGTGGCCGTTTATAAACAAATTTTACCAAACAGGGGCATTAGTTAGACCAAAGAACTTAGTTCTGCATCATCAATTGTAGCAATTAAGATCTGATAGTGCCTTAGAGTTGTCAGAAATGTGAGTCTCATGTGGAGGAGACAAGGGGAAGTGGATTGCTGCTCCTCCCTGTTTTGTAGTGGACAAAAGAGCAAAAAATATTTACATGGAAATGTAGGTGTATGTGAGACTGAGGGAGCTCAAGTGAAACAGGAGTTCGAGGCGAAAAAATTCGTACGAAAGAAAAATGAAGAAGGCAGAAAACTAGGGGTTGAGTTGCCTCTGTTGTCAGTTAAATATGATCACTTTGAATCCGCCTAAGATAGGTTCATTGAATATTCATGAAACTCATTATTATTGAAGTATAAAGAAAACGTTGACAGTTGATTTTATGTTCAACTGATTTCATAATATTCATGTTAAGTATCAAAATGTCCATTTGTTCATGGTAATTAAACTAGAGTAAGTGATCCAACCTACACCAAATTGGACCCTATTATCTGTATTAGTGTTTACATTAATCCTGACATTTGTTACCATATGAATATTTACAGATCAGGGGATCTGACGAAGAAAACTACCCACTTACAAGGAAAGTGCAACGTGATATATGGCTTCATCAGCATCCAGTAAACTGCAGTGATCCTAGTGTAAGGTTTCTAGTTGCAGACTGGGAGAGATTGCCTGGGTTTGGTATTGGAGCACAAGTTGCCGGAATGTGCGGTCTTCTTGCAATTGCAGTTAACGAGAAAAGGGTTCTTGTCACGGACTACTATAATAGAGCGGACCATGATGGCTGTAAAGGTAAAAACTGAGGAGTTAACGTACGTGACTGACAATTTCCAAAAGTTCTATAATATATTTTGATTTTGTTATTTAAGTTATCATTTGCGCACCAAACATGTTAAGATTTTTTGTTGATGCTAACCTTGTACAACTAGCATCATTACTAATAAAATAATGAGTTTTGTGCCTCCATCTTCTCTATGATCATGCTCTTCCCAGTTATTCGTAGTCTTCCACCACACTATGATATGATATTTAAAGTTGTCAATCCGAATATTAAGATGAGCTCCATAATCTATCATTAGCATGATATGAAATTACGTGACTACATTAACAATATTTGAGTTAGTCTTGAAAATCGTGGATAATTCACCAGCTAGAACAAAATCAAATATTTACTTTGTCAAACTACATTTTTCGTGGTTACAATGCTTCACCTTATGAGAAATTTTCATGATTGATAAAAAATATTAGTAATTTTTCTACAGGTTCATCACGCTCTAGTTGGTCTTGTTATTTCTTTCCCGAAACCTCCCAGGAATGTAGGAAGCGCGCATTTGGGCTAATGCAAGAAAAAGAAACCTGGGAAAAGGGGATTATAACAAGGAAAGGCAATTATACTTCAAAACAAATATGGGCTGGACGGATTCCTAGGTAAAATGTTATGCATATTGCATATTATCAGACCCCTATCCTCTACATTAATTTCTTCTAAACACAAAGTGTTCCATCTTAAGAACTGAAACATATCAATTTTTTCCTTCAGGATATGGGGAAATCCTTGGAGTATCATGCAGCCGACTACGGAGATAAATGGGAGTCTCATTGCTCATCATCGCAAAATGGACCATCGGTGGTGGCGAGCACAGGTATATTTAATGTAGCAATAGTGGTGTGATGCCATCTTGTTAATTTTAAAGGCAGAAATCTTGATTAGATACATGGTTTATGAGGCTCAACTTTTGCTGTTTTTTTCTTGAGCATGCACATCTTTTCATCTCTTACTATTTTTCATCTGCATCATACAATTTGCACCTCTCTGAAGTTATGAACTTCTCTAAGTCATTTTTCAATAATGCAGTATGAATGGAATTTTACCTTTGTTAAATACAAAAATTTCAAGTTAATAGTTTTTTGGGATCTGTGCCTGATATAATTAACGTCTTTATCAGGCTGTGCGCTACCTGATGAGGTTTAATTCTGAATATACATGTCACTTACTAAACACGGCACGACATGCTGCATTTGGACGGGAAGCTGCAAAGCTGGTTCTTATGTCATCTCCCAAAGATTTTAGAGAGGTTTGTAATTCTTAATCCACCGGTGGTCACTGGAAGTTTAGTGGAAGTCACTCTTTCCAAGTGCATCATTCAACTTGAATTTCTGTTTCAAAATTGTCTCTGAATTTAAGCATTTGTTACAATGTGACAGTCTAATTTGAAATAACTTGAATGCCATGTCATTTTTTCTAGGAATGAACGGAGCGATTAGATTAAAACAATGCTTAACTTCATGTCCAACTTGAAATAAATTGAAGTTCAGTGACCTGCTTAAAATTTCGTTTCAAGTTTTGCGATCACCGGTGTATTTATCTCCAATTTGAGCCTTTCATAATTTGACAGGATTTATTTTCAATTTTCAGAATTGGCTTTTCCCTTTTCTGCAGGAATTAGGAGAGAACAATGTATCTGAAATCGAAGAATTCGTGTGGTCAAATCAGAAACCGTGGATTCCTCACCCTTTGTTAAGCATGCACGTGAGAATGGGAGATAAGTCATGTGAAATGAAGGTGGTTGGATTCACCGAATATATGCATCTAGCCGAAAGAATCAGGGACCGCTTTCCTCATCTTAATAGCATCTGGCTATCTACTGAAATGCAGGTTATCTCAGTCCTCAATTCTTTGAATCTTGGAATAAATGAACTAAGAATATATGGCTAGAGAAACCTTCTATTGCCCGTGACGGGTAATCCTCACACACACTGGGTGGATTACACACACATGGGGTGGACCCTACACACACAGGTGGGGCTGGACGGGAATACCCATCACGGGCAACAGAAAATTTCTGTATACGGCTAAGCTTAAAAGTATACTTACAAAATAAATAGCAATTTATTACAAGTGCCTAACTCAATATAATAAGCAATTATTACAATTTATAATTTACACAATTTCTCAAATCACTTTTTAACCAAACACATTTTCTCTCTTCAATTTTTAACCACAAAATTTACCTCGAAATTCGAAATAAATGACGGCGGCTCATTATAATGAATCACCGAACAGAGGCATATAATATTTTTAAAGCTTAGTCAAATATTCTCCCTGCTGTCATCTTACAGTATTATTCTTTAATTTCAGGATGTGATTGATAAATCAAAATCTTACCCACATTGGAGATTCTACTACACGAACGTGACACGCCAAGTGGGGAACACCAGCATGGCTGCTTACGAAGCCAGTCTCGGCCGGGAAACAAGTACGAATAATCCTCTTGTTAATTTCTTGATGGCTAGTGAATCCGATTACTTCATCGGAGCATTAGGTTCCACGTGGTGTTATCTCATTGACGGTATGAGGAATACTGGAGGAAAAGTCATGTCCGGTTACTTGAGCGTCAACAAGGATAGATTCTGGTAGTGTCACTTCTAATCGGAAGCTTCTAGTTGGTATGCCGTCGTCCAGTGCGAGGTTCAGATAGTTGAGCCAGGTAACGGATGGCCGTTGGACTGCTTGAAATTGTGACTAAGAAATGGAAGTTACACTTGTGTATATAGATAATTTCAGATAATAACGTGCTGATATGTAAATTCTGAATTATGAAAACACTTGTATGTTTTGAAGAGGGAATTATTTTTGCATACCAACAATCTAGAAAGCTTTTCGCGTGTAAATTGTATGTACTTTGGTAAATTGAAGTATATTATATTTATTTATTGTTCAGAATGATTACTTGTAGGTAGTAGGTTCGCCTCTTCTGCAATGAGTTACCAAGTCGGTTGGGAGAGTGATCTCATCCACGGCGAACACCATAATAAATGCCCATCATAGACATTATCTCATTACTCTACATTGGGAAAATTGCAGTACTGGTTCCCCATGCAAGACCAGTGCCTAAATTCAATAATCCTTTCTTACCACAAAAATCTTGTAGAGAAGCTACGAAAGCGAAGTCCCCAAAATTACGTGTTGACAGAAGAAACAAGAAGCGAAGAATAGTGCTTCCAGCTTCCACCAGCACTGCCTCTCACATGAGGTGATTGTTATGCCAGATGATGGGGGGGGCACACCACCACGTTCAAGACCTGTTGAATCCCAAGAAATGGATTCTGACCTGAGTTCTTCATTGTTTTTACTCCATCCTCTTAGGTTACTCTAAATCTCATGTTTCTGTAGAGCAGTTTGATATTGTTATTAACTCTGTATGTACTAATCTTAGAATCAATTGAATGCACAAGTAATTAATATGGAAAAAAAAAAACCGTTTATTATAGTTGCATAATAACCAATCTCCAATGACAAAGTGTCCACATTCCTTCAAATTCGTCATGGGTATACCATAGAAACGTGTCTTGGTTCCAAATTCTAGACACGGGTCCAAGTTGACAAGTAGAACCTAACTTTATGGATTAAGTTAACCAAATTTTCTCGGGACTTCTGGCTGCCAAAATAAAAGGTCCACCACCATTAAAGCAAGCCTGAATGTAGACTACAACAAAATACTACTTACACAAGTTGACAATAGTGTAAACTTTAATATAGAGAGCAATACCTCTGAAGAAACTGCATTACTAAGCAAATTTAACAGACAACTAAGAATAAGAATTTAAAGAAGGCACCAAGCAGAGAAAACAAGAACCACAGTTATCACAACACTAATCTGTAAAAGGAAACTGTACTAGTAGGAATAGAAAAGAACATTGGCTCTAAATGAAATAAATAATTATATTATTTCTTAGAACTACAAAAAGGAAAAGCACTAGAAGTTGTAAGCTAACGTGATCTGTAACCAATTAACGGCCAGCCATTTGGCCTACTCTTGCCAAGCCTCAGTAGCCTAATCCAAATTACTGTGACATGGAATTAGCAATTCTTTAGCTTGGCAAACATGCTATGCTCATATAACCTCCAAATTCCATTGGCAGCTTTCAAACGCTCGTTATTTTAAATAAGCAGATTGTTCCCATTTGATCACTACTCACCAAAATTACTCCTCTACTGATAGATAGAAGCTTGTTACAAAGAATCACTATGGACACCTGAAGAAAATTAACGAGAGAGGATGATGAAGAAAAGAATTCGAAGAGCACAAGAAATCAAATAGGTACGAAGCAATCAATGTACTTTATTTAATACTCATCTTGGTATTACAAACATCATCTTAATGTATGTGAAGTAGTCATCTCATCATAAACCGAATATGAGTCCTCATCAGGTAGCTTTCGCTATGTCTAAGAAAAGTATGCGTGAGAGATCTGGTCCTTTCAGCACTTTTTAAAGAAATGGCAGTGGAGGTATGCATATGATCAAATTTTTTTAGGTCAGTAGAACTATAGAATAGCTCTGTGAAAAGGTACTATGAATACCTGGTATGAGTTTTTTTACAAGTATTCATTTCATTTTTCCCATAAATGTGTATACGAAATCTTTCAATTTCTTATTTTACTATGTTCAACTATGTGTGTTCCTCTATCCGTAGAGTACAATGAACGTACAGGAATGGCTATAACAGAGTTTCTCTTGTTCATATTAACAGCTACTCTAGGAGGAATGCTTTTATGCTAGACTGATTTTGAGTCAAAATGGTGCTCCGAGGTGGCCTTTAAGGACAACTCCATCATATTTTCAAATATGCAACCAACAAAAAGGAGGGCAGTTGATGTCATGTTCCTTTCTAAGAGGGGCTATGTTCTGGAGGACTTGCATTTAAGATGAAATCTACAGGACTAGCCGACTAGGAGGTGAAGCCAGTTCAGATGTTACTGTCAAAGATCAACGATGTAAATGTTATTATTACTGGGGATGGTAAGATATGATGGGAAGGTGCAAAGAATGAGTTATAGAGGGTGCTGCAGGCAAGAGTGGAAGCTTGCACCTTATTGCATTATGTGGAGAAAGAGAAACGAGTGTTATTTGAAAGCATAGAGTATCCAAAAAAAGGACGATTTTTCCTTTCTTTTCAATACTCTGGGGCTCTAATCTGTCTCACCATGTAAAGATCCTTGGATAGTTTTGTGAAAATTTCTTGCATTTAATGGGATTCTGCTACATAAACACCTTTCTGGTTCAGTATATACAATATCAATTCTGGTTGTTAAGAATCATGGCAATGCAAATTAACAATAAAGAACATCTGGTCACTTTTCTTGTCTCCATTCCACCTTATCAAAATGACTGACGAATGTAAAAATGGAGACCCATTAAGTCTGACTCTTGTTACTTTAGGCTCAATACACAGAAAGGTGGTGGTGATGCACTAAATCCAGATGAAATCTTGATCAGAATGAAAATTAATAGACCGAGAAAGAATTCTATCCTGGGATCAACAAGTATCTCACCATGAAGATCTCAAAAGGGAGCCTCAAGAGATTCATCCCAGACATCTGCACTTCCATTTGAGGCATCTTCTGCATCTTCCTCCATTGATAGCCTAATATATTCTCTGTGCGCAAAGCGATCCCACTCAGTCAAATTTGGGTTCTCACGTTCCTGTTCAGGAATTAAATAAGGGGGAAATAAATCATGCCAACCCTGCTAAGCATATCGAAAATCGCATTCATCAATCATGCGCTAAAAATAATGAAGTTGCAAGCATTACCTGGCGAATTAGAAACAGATCGCGAGTTTCAAAAGCCATGAGCTTATTGAGGTTAAAAAGGATGTTGAAAACACTGCCAGAGAGTTTGCTGCCCTTTAAGTCGCGTAACGTAAAATAGCCATCTTCCTGAGAATGAAATAATTTGTGTAACAAGAAGTCATAGAAAGTGTAAGCCATTTAGATTGAAGTACAGTGGGTGTCATCATGGATAAATTACCTCAGAAATCTACAAGATATGAAGGTGTTTGGGCAGTGTTTATAAACAGATAGCGATGAGTGGTAGAGAAGTGGATAATACTTGTGGGTCATAAGAACTGTGTAAATAGAAAGTGATCGGACTTTTGACAAGTGTTTATGAAAAGTTACCGAACATAAGCTTAAACTGACATTTGACATCAAATAGGAAGTGCCTACAAGAGCAACTTGTTCAGCCACATCTTCACAAGATGCCATACGATTCAGTTTGCTGAATTAACACTCTTCAGAATTTTTGTAAGTTCTACCTGGGATGTCATAATATCCAACTTACAAGTTCCAGCTGCTTACAACCCTATCATGGTCTATTTCGCTCAGTCCATTTCTCCTAGGCACATTTTTTTTTCTTTGATAGGCAGCAGAACCTTTTTAATAGGACTGTATTTCCTATTCATGGAGTAGGACAAGGTATCCTCTGTATACCAAGTTAAAAATTAAGAAGAAATTACTTCCTTCCAATTAAAAACAAGCAGTGTAAAGGGCACCCTCAAATCCCTTAGACAAACAGGCCCACAACATGATAAGGAATTTTGGCTTTTCCTATAAATCAAATATAACTTCCAATTTTCCTTAAAAAATCTCTTCCATTTCTTTCAGTCTGTGTTACCCAAAGAATGGATGAAACTACTGATTTCCACAATACAACTCCTTCAACAAGCTGAAACAAATTGGCTTTTGCATCTTCTGGTACATATCCAAGCTAAACCTGCTTCCTGTACAAATCTACACCATAGTGTCCTTGCTACTTTATGATGGAAACACGTGATCAAAATTCCATATCATTTCATCAGATTATACACTATGAACTAATCACAAGTATAGATCTTCCTATGAAAAACCAACTTAAAAACTTCAGAAACAGAAAGGCAATGTGTTCAGAATCCTTTCTTCAAATTACACACTATGAACCTTTGAACTAAATAACGGGTATTGATCTTTCCATAGAAGTCAACTAAACAATCATTTTAATTCTGCAGAGTATATGATTTTGAAATGCATTTAAAGATTCAAAGATTTCGTACATGGCAAAACAACCAAAGCTTAGACATATGACGTACAGGAAAAATAATTCACTATTTCACCTGAATGGTGAGGTTACAAGAAAAATTCAAGGATAGCTGACCTAGCGCAAGTTTCTATCAAGTTAGAAGTCTCGAACTCATAGCACCATTTGGAAGAAAACCAGCATACACAACAGTAATATACAGATTATATAATCAAAAGAACACTCCCATACCAAACATCTTCCGAAATCGGGATCTTTTTACACCAAAACCACCTCTCATGTCATGAACCAGATAAATGATTATATAAACACTTCCAGGAGTTTATTAACAAGCCTTTCAACAATGTTTTAAAATCCCATCTTGGGCCAGATCATCTTCTCTGTTTAAAAATTAAGAGGGCCCTGGCGCATGCAATAGCATACTTAAAACACCAAGCTAGAACCTCATAATAATTTAGCAAAATAATGATACCACCAGAAAAGCATTACAAGCAATTGCTGTAGAAGAATTTAATTCAGAAAATATATATATATATATATTAAAAGAAAAGTTATACTGCTCCACGGAACAGCTCAGCACGGTAAGACAAAAAGAACAAAGCAAGATAACAAAAGATGAAAACATTTAAGAAACAAAATCTATTGGAAATGCACCTCTGGACTAATCATGTCAACCATCTGGCACAAAATATCTTCAAAAAGCACAGGCTCCTGGGCCATGCATTCCATTCTATGCAATTGTTCTTCATAAAAGAATTGCATTTCATTCCTTGTAATAACTCCATTTCCATCCAAATCTATGCATTTGAACCTGATAAAGATAATTAGTTTTACATTCATATACAACAAAATAGAAGATATTGATGAAAATAAGCTAAATGGCTGAGAAGGATTCAACCATTAGTCTCGTTTGGATATAAATTTATAAGTGGTTTATAAATTCAATCAAAGGTCAAATATTAATTTCAACTACACTCATAACTACTACTCATTATTATCGACACATTTCATAAGACCCACTACTATTCCTCTTGATAAACCATTTATTAATTTTCCAAACAGAGGCTTAATCTATTGTTCCTAATTCTTACAATTAATCCTTTTTCTTCCTCTTTGCATGGACATAGTAATCAATCCAAATTTGTAAAACTCATTCACAGCATATTTTCAGGAAACAGAGTTTAAGATTTAGACATTTAGTTCATTCATAATTTTATCAGCTTCTAAAGGATACTCAAAGGGGGCAACCATACTATTCTTTCTTTGGGTTATCTGCAACTCTTAAGAGAACCCCTTTCGAGCAATGGCTCCATAGAACTGCGCCTTCTCAACCCCAAAAAATCATGTCGTCCCAGCCATAAAAGCTCTTTGCCAGAAGTTACAATCCAGAATCAGACCATTTCCGTTCACTCAAAAGATCAAAACAGTCAACAATTAAAATCCTGAAAACTCACATGTAACTTCATTCTCCTGTGCAGTTCAAAAATTAATTCAAGCTTAGTTCTCATCTATAATGAGCCTAAGGTCAAAACACCTCAGAATAGGGAAAATTCGAAAGTGCAAAAACCAAATTTGCATTGATACTGGTGACATCTTTTTATTTTGATTAAAAAAGGGTACAAATAGGTAAAAATGTATGTATAATTAAGAGAGTACACATACCAATACTCAAGACTAGGCTCAGATGATTTATCCTCCTCTGACAATATGAAGTAAACAAAATCTTCATATCCCATCTTTCCTTCAACCTTACTGGTGAACTTTCTGGGGATCTTAGACAATTTAAAATTCAATTACTTAAAGTAATCAAAGAAGCATCAGTTAACGAATAAATTATTCATCAAAGCAAAGTGGCTTTAATAGAAAAAATAGCACACAAAAGATATAAACCTGAGAAAATATTCTGTCAACAATCCTGTAAGTAAGTGCATGGTTACCATATCTGATGAGGTTTTCTTTATCGATCAAAAAA
This sequence comes from Ligustrum vulgare, assembly GCA_963555705.1. Lineage (NCBI taxonomy): Eukaryota > Viridiplantae > Streptophyta > Magnoliopsida > Lamiales > Oleaceae > Ligustrum > Ligustrum vulgare. The sequence goes on from OY743171.1 coordinate 54,734,084, forward strand.
TCATGATCTGTATCCAGTTCCCAGAATTTGCAATATATTACGTAAAAATGTTCATAAGAGAAGTACCTGTAGCAAATGGGGAAATGGGAAGGAACAATAATGAGGATGAATAGGAGATCGCACAAGATAAAGTAACCATGAACAAGTTATATAAACATTCAGAGATAAAAGAAGTTAACATATACTCCCTCCACCGCATAAAGATACACTTGCTTCCATTTTCACACGGAGTTAGAAAATGTAATTAAGGCTCTGTTTGGTCCAAGAAAAATTAAACAATTTTTTCCTCAAATTCATTTTCAACCACACATTTTTATGGAACCCGCCACTTTACACACTTTTCAACAACTTTTCAATCACACATTCAAAATTTTCTCAAATTTCTCCTATACCAAATAGGCTCTAATATAGTTGGAAATGTAAATTTTACTAACATCTTTCTTGATTTATCCCCAACGTTAAATAATTGTTTAAATATGAGCGTTTCATATTTGTTGATAACAAGGTAAATTAAATCGGGGCATAATATAAAACTAAGAGATTAATTATAATCTCAACAATGAAAGTGACCTATAATTTAGAGCAAACAAAAAAGGAAGCAAGTCGATCTTATGGGACGGATGGTAGTATATTTTTTTCCCACAACAGTTGCTTTATAAATCAAAACCTCAAAGAAATTAATTATATTACTCATAAATACCAATCTGCACTAGGTGAGAAAATTACTATCCATGAACTTGTTAGAGAATATATTTAAATGATATTAAATGACATTATTTAAATGATATAAAAGTATCCTCATCCAACAGATTAAGCTTTTGGATCAAATGGTCCAACAAGACTCTAAAGCAAACATTCCATTTCTGTTAGACCATCTCATGAGGAGTTTCACCGTACAGCATGGTTCAGATACCTCCTATATAACTAATGCACTAAAAACTTAATCCAGTTATGCTATAAATCATTAGCAATTACGAAAAGGTAATAATAAACAAGAACCATTCCCCCCAACGTAATACCAATGAAGCGTTTCCTATATTTACCTCAGTACTTTGTTGATATCTTCTTCTTCATCTGCATGTTGCATAGCAGCAATTAAGTTCGAGCGTTTCAGCTCTCTGAGGGTAACAAGTCCGTTACCCGATCTATTCACATAGTAAAATATTCGGTATATTACAGTTTCAGCTGGCATTGCAATAAATTGAAATGTTAAAATTCAACCACGCAATGTAGTTTCTCTTACTAACAAAAAATTAGGCAAGACAAATGGAATAAGTAGGCCACATAAAGTTAGCAAAATATTGAATATTTTTAAACATATGAAGCCATGTTATTTCTAACATACTTCTCCAAATTCTAAAATATTCTACTGAGATCGTATCACTATGGTGAATGGAACCCATAGCCACGAGAATATTTTATCCGGACTAACCTATCACAGAGTTTTATTTTGATTCACTTAATCCAAAAATATAAAATATCCATCTAAAGAAGATAAATAAGATAAGAGAAAGTAAAATTATAATTTGAAATTATTGCTCCATAAAGCTGAGAGTAGGCAAGAGTAAATAGAGGTGTACATTTTTTCAGAGAGCACAAAATGTTCAATACACCTTCCTATATTAGTCGTGTATAATATGCTGCTATCCAACTTTACTGATTCCCCTACATATACTTTAGGAAGAGAATTGTTTTGGTCATAATAGCTATATCGAAAGTACTTCCTGAACTATTTTAGAAACAAAGGAATTGTCCAGTGGATATGTCAAAAGGAAGGATTATAACCCTGGCCGCAGGAAGAGGACTGCAGAGAGTACAGAAATCTAGGAGAGTCATATCTATCATCTCCCACTCTATATACTTCTTGGTAATGATTCCTAATAATGATCTTTACTTTATCGAAAGATATCACTACATCAAATTATTTCACGTGTTGGATCTCACTGGGGGCCTAATCATGTATCTAGTACACATTGCATATAACTGCATGAGGAATTACATGACTAGAAAGGAAATTCAAAGAAATGATGAAAAGCTGCCTCATATTCAGGTGCCTCTGCAATTTCTTTATTCACGGTGGCTAAGTTAATATATATCTCCTCAAGTACTTTGCTGCTGCTTTAATTCACCAATTGTTTACTAAATAGGTACAGAGCAAACAAATTGAAAGACAAAATAAGTGTCAGCATAAAGAAAGATATATAGATGTGGGAGGATCAGGGTCCTCTACATTATGTAAAAGAAAAGGAAGCAAGGATAAAAAAACTAGGTACAAGTTCCATGTAGTTTATGAATAAAATCAGCCAACCAGATGTAATAGGAGTAGCAAGCACAGCATTTCAAATTTACATTCTATAACTAGGTAAGCTACTTTTAAAATTCACACTGTAATAACTAGGTATTAAAATCTACTACACCAGGAAACAAAATGATCTCTCAGAAAACAATAAACCAATTCAAGTGCATATTAGCAATGGCTCTAACAGTGTTTCCAATCCTTAGAAAAAAGTCATGAACAACTACAATACCCAAATGACATAATTTTAAAATATGATAGAGACAGCAGCAGCTTTGTATTTATGCAACATAGTAAAGTACCTATAATATCAAACTTATATCAAGTAACAGGCAAATAAATCCAAACATTCAAAAGAAAATAAACCAAAATTGATCGAGTTAGCCAGCAATTGAAGTACTCCATACCATATCTTTCTTGGAATTCAGGTGTGCTGTTTAAGAATTCCAAACCTGGATGAGATGCCAAAAGTTCTCGAAGCAAAGGCTTGAAGTCATCCTATTGTCAAGGTGATCAGAATCGCAAATGTAAGAAAGAAGGAAAAGTAAATGATCACTTGATTAAAGTTACTATGAAGAAAAATATTTGTTGGTAGTCATTATGACCTGAGTCAAGAATTTAAAATCTGGCTGCTTCAAGAGTATGTATATCTGGGTTTCTATATCTTTGGTCAACATATTGCCATTGATCCAATAATCAACAAATGCCTCCCTGTATGCACATTGATTGATCGTATTAGTATTAATGATATAAGATATTTATAAATTGTTTCTACTTATAGTAACTAGTGAAGTAGTAATATATTTTAATTCATTTTCATTCTGTTACATAATTACTATTTTCAGAATTCATTAGATATTCTATTTTATTATTTTATTTGTCAACTTCTTCACAACTCACTATATTTTCTACTAGACAACTTGTGCCTACACACCACAATAGAACTTCATATCAGAGCGCGAGAATCGGCATATCCACGATGTAGCCTGGGTATTATGCTTACTTTGTTGTTCCAAAACGTTTTTGGAATACAACTGTGACAAATGTTGACTTTCTCATTAACCGTATGCCTACTAACATAATCGATTTTAAAAACGTTGTCAAGATTTCACTCGATTTCTTCTGCCGAATATATGTACAAAAAATCTGGTTGTGTGTTATGTCCACGTACACCCCCATCCAGGAGAAACTCGATCCTCATGCCTTGAAGTGTATTTTCCTTGGTTACTCCAGCTCCCAAAAAGGTTAGAAATGCTTTTATCCTCCCACAAGGAAATATAATATCTCTATAGACGTTGAATTTTGTGAATTTGATTCCTTTTCTGTGATGATGTGTTGTTGGTTCCTCTTCGGGAGGATATTAGTAGTAAAGATTATGAAAAAATGTGGTTAGAAGAAAAGAAAAAAGAATTCTGGAGAAGGAGGGGTCCGAAGTTGGGAGTGACAGATCACCTAGGTTGTTCCAAAAGTGCTACACCGGGAGAAATCTAGATACTACTTATACTCCAAACACTAGTCACTGAAGACATGTCGGGACCTCTTCAAACCATGATAGTTCTCACGTTGATATTATGGTGCCATCGGAATCTTCTGAGATAGGCAATGAGGCACATACTACATCTACTACTTATTCCAATTTTATTCATGTTTCAATGTTGACACTCAGGGTAGAAGATATTCTCTTCGAAACTCTAACCCACCTGATAGGCTGAGTTTCTCAACATCTACTTCCAATACTTTCCCATTTCTGACTATATTTCTTACATCATTTAAATAAGGCTAACCTTACATTTGCCTTTCAGCTATCTTGAGATGTTTATCCATAATCATTTTCAGGAAGCTCTTGATCAACTTAAGTGAAAATCTACTATGGTAGAAGAAATAGATTTTATCCAAAAGAATTCTACGTGAGAGGTGATCTCAGTACCAACAGGAAAAAGACTTTAGGGTGCAAATGTGTATGCTCGTTAAAATACAATTCATATGGGATTGTAGACAAGTATAGAGTGGTTATCAAATGTTACACACGGACCTATGTGATCAATTACTTAAAGACTTTTTCTCCAATAGCCAAGATGAATACGGTTAGAGTTATACTATTCTAGCAGTCAATCTCGACTGGAAATTGAGACAACTTGATGTTAAAAATGCCTTCCTTCATGGTGATCTAATAGAGGAAGTGTATATGGATTCACCTATGGGTGGTTTTACCCCTCCAGGGGTATGTTGCGTAAATTGAAAAAAGCTCTATATGGGCTAAAATAATTACCAAGGGCGTGGTTTGGAAAATTGAGTTGTTCAATGAAGAAGTACGCTTTTATGCAGACCTTAGCTGACCATACCTTATTTTATTAAAAAAAATGGTCATGATGTTACCTTTATACATGGATGACATGATTGTTACTAGTAATAACCTCAATGAAATTGAAAAACTTCATGTTCATCTGACAAAGGAGTTTGAAATAAAAACATGAATACTCTTAAATATTTCGTGGATATTGAGGTACACAATTCGAGAAAGGACTTATTCTTTCTCAACGAAAGTATGTTCTCGATCTCCTAGCAAAAACTAGTATGTCAGCTTGTGCCCTGGTAGACATAACCATTGAGGTAAATCGTGGTGTCTACCCCGATCAAATTCCTACAAACAAAGGGAGTATGAGAGATTGGTTTTGATCTATCTTACCCACACAAGATCTAATCTGTCATGTGTAGTGAGGAGTATTGTGAACCGGTTCATGCATAATCCAAGTGATCAGTACGTGAATGCAACTAATCGTATTTTGACATATTTAAAGTCCTCTCCAGGAAAGAGCCTTGTACTCTAAAGGGGAGCATCTAGATATTGTGAGTTATACATATTCTGATTTTGCTGCATCAAGATTGGATAGAAAATCAACGTCATGGTATGTTTCATTTGTTGGAGGAAATCTTGTTACTTGGAGAGGTAAGAAATAGAATGTGGTTTCAGTATCTAGTGCACGGGCGAAATATCGTGCTTTACATCATGCAACTACCGAGCTTATATGGCTGAAAATTCTTCTTAATGAACTTGGTTTTGGTCCAAACAAGTCCCTATTACTCTTTTGTGACAACACAGCAACTATTGAGGTAGCGAACAACCCGGTAAAAGATCGAACGGAGCACGTTGAACTTGACAAAAATTGCATCAAAGACAACCTCGACTCCAAAAATATAGAGATCACATACATTAAGAGTGCAAATCAACTAGCCGACATCATGACACCTGGAGTGGCTAGCAGTCCATTCCATACATCGATATCCAAGTTGGGCATATGTGATATCTATACACCTACTTGAGGGGAGAGTAGAAATGCTTGACAGATACTAATCTTACAAATCAAGTGATCCTAACATTATCTTAGAAAATATGTCAATTACCTAAAGGTTAGCCACTGAGAAAATATGTTGAATGTAACCTAGGTCTCACATCAACTAATGAACTAAACCTAAAGATTCATGACCTTCCTGACTCATGCTCATTGATTTTGTAAAGAAGATAAGGAAGAGTCAATATCATATTCAGTGGAAGTTCTCATGTCTTCTATTTGGAGCAAGATATTTGAGCTCCTAAGTAGCTTTAAAATCATATCTTCAACTTCGTAACTGCAAGAGATTTTTCTTACTGAGAATGATTCATGTTGTTTCAGCATTACCTTACCTAGGTTAAGTTAGAATACATTGCCATCTCAGTCTTCAATTTTTTGAGTTATGTTGTGTTAAAAAAAAAAAAAAACTTTCACAATTTCCAATATTATGAGCACATAACATATTATAAAATAAATACAGATCAAATTCCGATAAGAATTCATATAGGAGGACATTACTATCATTGAATAGACAAGCAGTTCCCAATATTTCCTGATCTTTGAGACCAAGCTCCAATTGAATGCATGATGAGGAGAACCAAATAAAGAAAAGAAAGACAGGAAAAAACACGAGAATTTGGATGGTTTAGTTTCCTAAAATAAGTGCTGATGAATTATTCTATTAGATCACTTCAAGTGAAGATAGCTGGTTCTTTTGGGAGCTGCGTTCTCAACCCCCAACCATTCACCCACCGACACCTCGATTTCAATTCCCTCTTCCTTGTAAAAGGACAATTTTTTTTTCTAAACTACTTTAAATGTAGGCAAAAACGAAACAACAAAAGTTTACAACTCATGCAAGAATGAGATATATATGACTGCACTTTTGGCAAAATCCACCACCAAATAATAAGCTGCACTCCAAGTCATTCACATACTCTTCATCATTCCTGAAATCCTACCACAATACATTTACATATTACCAAAGATTACAGGATTTTGATACCAATGAAGAAAATTGACTGTTCTACTGAGAAGTAAATGCTAAATCCCATCACATGCAAGTCTGAATCATCAAAAGATAACAGGGTTTTCATATTATGGGAGAAAGAGCATCTATCATACCAGAGAATCAACGTTTGCACAATGAAAAGACGTACAAGTTCCATGTACACCCAGAAAAACAAACTCAAACTTAAAACAAGATTAACTTGCTGCACTTGTACAATACTAGTAGTATTCATAGACTTTTAGAGGACAGAATACTACTACACATTAGAGTATCACCTCTATCAATAATCAATAGATACTTCCCTTGATGACAATAAAAAGCATTAAAAGTAAGATCATAGAGAAAATGTTATACTGATGGGGACATTTCAGACATAAAATTTAACTAAGGCGAACTTTTATCACCCATAATTTCCTAATTTAAGGTAGATGAAAACTTAGACGAGGGGCTGAGTCTTATATAACTCATGTCATGTGCAATTACATCTTCTCTTTTGGGGGGTATTTACTTGGTACAGTGCATCTATTTCATTTGTATGTATGTAATGAAATAATGCAAATCCTGAAAAATTAAAATGGCACGAATCTTGATTGACAAAGCATAGTAATAAGAATTAACATAAGGTCTACCTGGTCACATTGCCCGTGCCATTGATATCAATCTTTTTAAAAAGTGCAGTGGAGAAGAATGATGGGAGCTTGCAGATTTCCTTGGTAACCGGTTTAAATTCTGGCATCCCATGAAAATATAAGTAGCATGAACAGCAGATTAAATCTCAACTAACTTATTTATATTGTTCTAAGTTCATACCGATGAACAAATAATATAATAATTAATAAAGAAATTCATTTATAGGTTTGCTGCAACCGTAACAATAAGAAACTAAACCTTCAAGTATTGAGTTCAGTTGAAACTCTCACCGTGCATCTGGAGCCCATCTGCATGACCATAAAAAAACTGATTGATTCTGAACAAGCACCGCTCTTTCAATTCACTTGGTGGCGGACGGCCATTTTGAAAAAAGAACTGTGTTCTCCATCAGTACAACCAATTATCGATCTTAGAACCAAATTTAAACAAAAGAAGCTCTCTAAAAAGTGAAAATCTAGAGCAAAGTTGCACTGTATTTTCAAAAGATTCACAACTCGAACCTGAGGTATAAGCTCTTTTACAGGTTCATTCATTAATTTCAGTGGAGAGCTAAAAGCAGTTGGTCCTACCCTCTGTTTCATGAACCAAGGGGAACCAGACGAACTCCTTGGCGAAAGTGGTGGTGTACTGCCAGAAGGAAACATAGAAGGTAAAGAATTGCTTGTGGCGGCATTTGTACTATATGATGTCCCAGAGACATTCAAGGGACCACCTCCCTTCACATTATTAAGCATCGATTTTACCTATAATTTGAAGACAGATGTAGATAAGGTCTTGTATGTATTTCAGCTAAAATGAGAAGGGAAATCACATAATCCTGAAGAATTTGGAAGAAACAACAGTAAATTGGCCTCCCCTTCCAAATAATGAAGGACAGAGTATAATCTTATATTAGTTTATTATAAAGTATATTAATTTATAATACAATTTCACTGACTTTGAGTCGAAAGGATATGCAAATGAAATAGAATGGAAGATAGGTTGATCTCCTACTTATTGGACCAACTATAAGTGGAGTTGAATGAGTACAAACCGAGATTAATAATTTGAAATAATATAGGTGGGTGACTTTAAAGGTGCCACCTGCATCAATCCAGCAACTGTATAAATCAATAGATATATATTTACTATAGGAAAAGGTAGAACCATAAATCCTTCCAGCCTTGGCACATTATGAATTAAACCTACCACAAAGAGAAATGAATCCACTCAAAGCGGGATGTTACAAGAATATCACTTCTAACATATGGCATCTACACCAGCATGTCAGGAACTCCATAGCTGCTCAAACTAAATTCACTTGCACGTTATTTCCACTCACGTAAAATATCCTAGGACATCACTTAAATCATATAGGACGGATTATTTGGAAAGTTAAGAAGGGGGAATAGGAGCCTCAATTCCTCGTTAGGTGAGAAGGACGTGGAAGGATTAAAATAGAAAAGGTGAGACGATCCTTTGGTCGTTTGCAATATAGACTTAGAGAAAGAATAAGCAAAAAAAATAATACCACTTGCAATATAAGAGTATCAAAAGTAAATCGAATTTCTCCTCGCCCTCCCCCCTCCTAGTTTTGTCCTACCAAACAGAAAAGAGGAGTTGAGATATTTCAACTCCATGAAGAGTTTCCCCAATGACTTTACCCTCCCCTTCATGACATCACCTAGAAATGTTGTTGCCCCTAACATAGCTATCACAATTCATCACATGCCAGGGATGATGCAAAAAAGGATATTCACGCGCAACATATCAAGATAGTGCATCAGGAATATATGGTTTATAACTCTTCATCAATCCTCTTCATAAAAATTCATGATTTGAACTTCGTTTATGTCATGGCCCGGGAGTAAGAATAGTTGTATCCCCACAATGGTTAATGGACTAGTAGATTCCTAAATCCCTGTGCATCATCTATTCCAGGTCTCTTCTGGCCCAAAACTTAGCTCAAACATCCCCTATTGTCATTCTCTTTGCTTGTAGTACTCTGATTGGTACATATTTTCTCGTGTCTTCTGAAAAAATAAGTTCTTGAAATACACTGGATAACCGGTTTTTTTTAAAAATATATATATATATATATCATACAGATTTTCCGTCCTGAAAACCAAAGTTTTCTCTCCAGATTGTCTGTAATTTCACTTCTACTCAGCGTTCCACCTAACTGGCATTTCATGCAACATATCAATCTTTTAATCAAAGTCAGCGACAGACTATGATAGAAAATATAGCTAAATAAAACAAACAACGACGTTACCAAATAATTGGTTTCAGGAAGCGATAGCCATTTCTCAAAAAGCTTCTCAGCGATATAAGGATTGGCTTTGATTGCCAATGCAGACACCTCCTGAAGCTGCAACAATTCCGCATCGAGACTCACTCCATCCCCATTGAAATCCATATCCATAATTCCCTCGACTTCTTAAATTATAACAATAGCTCAAAAATCTAAGATCTTTACACGATTCTTGAATCATCAAACACGAAATAATGCCCCCCGACTTCGAATTTCAAAGATCTTCACTGATTCCAAATAGAAGAAGCTCGAAAAATTCAGAGATGTGTGCTAATAACTCATTTATAAGCATGAAAACCCTAGATTTCGACTGAATCCAAGTGGGAAGAAGAGAAATAACGAGATCAGAAACCCTTGGAAGCAGAAGCAGCGTATCCTCAGTGTGTGAGAGAGGGAGGACGAAGAGAGGGTGAAATGAAAATGATAGACCGTGATGGTCTGCCTGGCCCTGAACTCTGACGGGACGATTGTGAATCTTTTTTTGGGCACATGACTCGAACGAGAGTGACATTATACAGGTGAAGGATCTTGAATGTGGTAATCAAGGCTTTGTGTTATCCCCACGACGGTCGCGAGCGTAAATTGAATAAAGTTGCGTTTGATGGTAAGGGTGGGATTTAGGTGTAAAGAAAATGAATTTCAGGGAATTGAATTCTACTGAATTTAGAATTCAATTCCTGAGAATTTGAAGTTTAATGTGTTTGATTGATTTAATTTTCTAGGTGAAAAAGTAGGAAATTTTCCAACTTTTGTTGTTTGATTGACATTATTTTCCATGGAAAGTAAAGTAAAATTTATCTATTTTAATAATAATAAAAAATTTCCTTACATTTGTACTTAATAATAATAATGTTAATTTTTAGAAAAAAAAATAAATTAATTAACAATAACAAAAAAAATCAAACGTAATGAAAATAGTATAAAATTTTTCATGGAAAATAAAACCTCCTCCCCCTTGAGAAAATGAATTCATCCAAAACAAGGAAAATACCGGATTTCGAGGCAAGTGGAAAAATGAATTCCATAGAAAACTTAGGCAACCAAACAGCGCAAAATTGGAAAATCACATAGAAAACCATATTTTTCATGGAAAATCTCGCCTATCAAACACACCCCAAACAAATAAAATTGCAATGTGTTCGGGTAGCTTTGTTTATAATAAACACAATTTTCAATATCAATTTTTAATCACACGTCTTTTCTTTTTTCAATTTTTAACAATATATTTTACCTATAAAATACAAATAACACCAATCATTATTATTTATAACAGTTACCGAACAAACACTTGGTTTGTAAATCAATTTATAAATTTTACAATTTTTTAAATCATATTTTAACCAGACACATTTTTTCTCTTCAATTTTCAAACTATTTTTTACCTCAAAATCATAAATAAATCAGCTTATAGATCAAACAGTATTACCAAACAAAGGCTGCTTTTGTATAAATTACATTTTAAATTATATCATATAATAAACTATGAAATCTATAAATTTATTATGTACGTTAATATATAATGATGCATTTATTTTAACCCATAAAATTTACTTGTTTAAATTATATTATACACGTGTAATTTTTATTTATACACATAATATGCCAACATTTGGTGTATATATTTGTCGCTTCATACATGAAATAAATCAAATAATAACTTTAAACGAAAATAATTATCAAAATTAAGATAAAACATGTAAAAATTGTTCCAAAAATTAATATTTAAAATATATAAGTTAATGAAATATTTCACCGAATCATTAGAAGATTTGCAATGTGATCACTTTCATCGTTTATTTTACGTTCCTATAGCAAATCATGGTTATCTTCTTCAATCACTTCTTCGTCTATGTCCATTTCTTCATTTGGAGGCAACAATTCTTCCTCATCGTCATAAGGAGTAAAAATTCTCTTGGGATTGCTTGAAGTGTGGATCGATAGGCCTTACGAGGTTAATCGTCATACGTGATAAGACATCTAACACAACATCAAACCATCTAGATATAGTTTCACCTGAATGTTGAAATCTCTCTTGAACCATTTTATTGCCTAGGTCATGGCCTAAGGTAATTAAGAAGATAGCTACCGCCTCCATTAAATTTGCGTTTTTGTCATTCTTCAATCCATAAGACTGAGTCAACAATTTTCACAAACTCATAAAAACGTGTTTTTCCATTCTAAATTGCTGGTGACATCTATCTTCATGACCATTTAGCACTTCCATGACACAAACTTCCATCTTGTATAAGTCGATGTCCTGCAAGGTTCTTTCAAAAATTTTAATAAAATGGTGGACGGTCCGGTCATTGGTACTCCGACTTCTACCATGGTCAAAAGTTCTTCATCTTCACTTTCATTAGAATACTCATGATCACTATCAGACTCATGATTAGGAGATGTCATATTTGTACCAACATGTATGTAACAATGTAAGATGAATCACGATTTCAAAGCTTAATGAGCTAAAACTTACAAACATGTAAGATATTATACATGAATCCAATAGAAGTCATTCAAACAATCTAGAAGAAATTACTTAAACTTATAAAAAACAATGTAGTCAATCAATAGTCATCCATTAAATAAATTTAAAAAGTAGCTAAATTTTGAAAACAATGCAAGGAGAAATAATTCATTCTTTACATCAACAATGAAATACCTAAATACTTGGGGGGGAAAATTAAAGACATAATGTCATTTCTCTTTTTCAAGCCATTCAATTTGGAGATCAAGTTCCTTGAGGGCAACAAACATCTCACTATTCTTCTTCTCAAGAAATAACTTTTGTAGCCAGCATGAAAAGTTCACCCCCTTTTAATTTCAACAATACCACACGGCATGTCCATTACATCAAAAAATGCTACAACCACACTCATTTCTTTTTTCTATTTTGGATTGCATCATGTATATTATCCAGTTGTTTAGATAACCTTGCTACAACTCCAGTTTTAGTCTAAACGCTCTTTTTTCTTTTCTTTCCTTTGTCTTGAGCCGAAGCTCCAAATGTAGAATTGGTGCATCGAAATTATTACCAATATCTTCAATTCCTAAAGTAAAATGTGTATCAAATCTAAAGTTTCCATACAAATCCTCGAAAGTATCAAATTCATTTATATTCTCCCCAACTTAATTTGGCTTATAACTCGAAGAAGGTGCTCAAGCTCCATACCCTGTAGTTGCAACTTCTTTAAACAATATATCTAATTGTTCAACATATTTTAACCCCCTAGTCTGAAACTCTAATGCTTTAGGATTCTCCTACAATAATATCATTGAGTAATATGAATGTCATAATAAGAAAAATGAAAAATTATAACATACAATTTATTTGATGAAATAATAATCAGTAAATTGCATCTTCAATTTCCTTTCTCACCATTCGTTACTTGCATCAATTGTTGACTCGTTGGATCCCAACCTATACCGATTTCTTTTCACACTAAAATTGTCCAAAGTTGCCAATCATTTTTCAATGTATCCCATTTATTTTTCAATTGCTTGTAGTCATAATTTTTTTGAGTGAACATAGCAAATTTGCTAACGACATTTTTCCATCTAGTCTTGTTGAAGTGCCAGTTGGCCGGTTTCCCTCTAATGTCTCATTAACACAAATATTGATAAATGATTCAATCGTGAAATCATTCATGTCTGCTTTGCCCTTTTTGTTTTCCATCAATGGTTCCTCGATTTTCTTGTGTAGGATTTGACATTAAATCTCTCTTTAATTTAGGCTTTGACATTACAATTCAAACCAGTCAATGCAAATCAAAGTAATAAGTCCAAATGAAAAACACAAGCATCAATGAAAGAAATAGTGCAACGAAAAAAAATTCACATAGCATAAGCCAAAATATGTTGAAAATATGCCTTTAGTTTGGTGTCGTAGTTAAAAAATGGAAAACTATTGTCCTTGTCACTTCCTTTTGCATTCCTATCTAAAATCTAATTATATGCAGAATTAACATTTAATCTATACTATATTTTAAAGTAAAACAGTCATCATTTTTTTCGCCTAAAATATTTTCAAAATTGACTTGATGTTTTATGTCATATGCTTGTAATTTCTAAACTTACCCAAATTGGAATGCATTTATACTCATCATTAATTGCTTTATAAAAAATAAATAAAATTAATACATTTGAAAAATTTTGCATTAACTTTAAAAAATAAAGATGACTTGACTTTTTTCGTGCATTAATTAGATTAATATTTTATTAAACTTTAATATTTGTTATTTTTTTTTAGTTAAAAATATTAATGACAAATAAGTTTGTTTACACCTCTTAGTAGATTTTTTTTGGATAAAATGGTAATCTTCTTTTTTTTTTTTTTTTTTTGAGAAAATGGTGGCTATTCATTTTTTCTTTTTGATTATATATATATATATATATATATATATACTACTTATAAAACTAGCTTAAAGGGAGAAAACTTAGAACTTTTTTTATATTTTCATATTTACCCTTTATGTTAATTAATGAATAATTATTTTTTAATATTATTTTTTTTCATTTTATCAGCAACGTCATTAATCTCAATACACTTACAATTTAAACAATTTACTTTCTCACTAAAAGTCTTTAAAATAAAGCCTAAACTTTCAATTCTCATTTTATTTTTCGTTGTTCATTTCAAATTATTATTTATTTTCACTGAACATGAATACAATCACATTAACACGTTATTATAAATAAACATAAAAAAATAATGAATAAATAAATAAATGCTTCTAAAAGTTGCTTAAAGTGAGAAACTTTTTTGGACGTTTCTACCCTTACAACTTTTTTATATCTTCATATTTACTTTGATGTTAATTAAATGTTCATTAATGAATGATTTTTTTTAATATTTTTTTTTTCATTTTATCAATAACATCATTAATCTCAATATATTTACAATCTAAATTATTTACTCTTTCACTAAAATTCTTTAAAATAGAGTCTAGAACCTTTAATTCTCATTTTTTATTTTCTGTTGTCTATTTCAAATTATTATTTATTCTCACTAAACACAAATACAATTACATTAACACACTATCATAAACAAAATAATGAAAAACGTCCACAAATACAATTATTTGTTCTCAAACTTGGAATTTTGATAAATCAAATGGTTTTGTCCACAAATAAAGTATCAACCATAGGTTGCAACGAAATTTGATCGCATGTGAAGAAGAAGTATAAAAATTTTCAATATCTGTATATATTCAATTGAAACCTATATGTACCGATGGAAATTTTAGAACTTATTTTGAATTTTTTATTAACAAAGATATGATATTTTCCATTATATTTGTATATCTTTATTTAATTACTTTTCGATATTAAACAAATATGTTATTTTTTTAATACTTGCAAGGTACCATATTCTTGCTACACTATTTTGAGCCACAATTTAAAATTTTAATCCCACGCTACATAAACGAAAAATATATCAACTTTATCATAAAAAAATTAGACGAATAGTAATCATGCATTTTCAAATGTGCACGATGAAATTGAAATCAACTTGACAAAAAATAACAATATCGAAGAGAATGAAGATGACGTCTATCAAGTTTATGCATTGATGAATTCTCACAAGTTACAAACTTTGTTATAGAGGAAAAATACTTGGTATTAAATCCTCATTCACAATGTTTTTCTTCTTTTATAATTTTAAAATATTATATAAGTAAAACCTATTATTTATTCCCAAATCTTATCGATATTGTTCTGAACATGAAGTTCATATTTGTTTTCATCAAATAAGTTATTATAGCCAAGATTTTAATTGAGATAATAAAATATGTTCTCAGAAACTTTGTTTAAATATTAAAAATTATTAGATATTTTTAATTATATTTGTCTTACATGTTTGATTAATTTTCTTAAGAAAAAGCTCAAATTTTTTGCCAAGCATAATTTTTAAAATTACTTTATATGGATAGTTAACATGCAAATCACGTTTGTACAATTAGTTTAAATTAAAATTTGCTTGCAGCAACGTAAAAGGTACTGATGACAATTAATAATTTATTGAAATTAAAACCAATTATTATGCCATCACGTAGATATAAATTTCAATGGTATTTTGGAAACCGGTTTTTCGTAGTAAAATATTATTTAGTAATTAATTTGAAAATGATTAATTACATTATCTTTATGGATGACACGTTTAGTGCAATGAAAAATGAAATTGAAATTATTAAGAATGCTTAATTTTAATACTTAACAATATTCTATTTAACTAAATCTCGAGTTATGTGAAAAAAAGTGAATGATGATTAATAATTGAAAGTAAGGTCAATGCAGTTTAGCTCAAGACGCCCCCTTACCAGATAAAACACTTGAGTTCGAGTCTACATGCTGGTTGTGATTTGGGTCTTTCTGTACATGTGTTCAAAAAATAATAATTGAAAGTAACAATAATTAGGTAATTCTCAAAGATATTATTGAGGACATGTTTTGCCTACTAAATCTATACATATATAAAAACAAAGTCCATACAAAAAAGAAAACGCACATAGTTTCCACCCAAAATGACTTTCTAGATCTAGAATTCTAAGCAAAATAAATAATATAAAAAAATAATGTAAAAAATATTTTAGCAATTATTAAGGTACATGACATTAGAATTCGTGATATGCTATTAATGACATCAAGATTTTAATTTATTATAATGTATAAACTATTTTTTTATTTTGTAATACTATTTACTCGATAATTATTTTATTACATTTAAGTCAAAAAATATTTAATCTATACATAGATAAAAACAAAATTCATGTCAAAAATAGTATGCACATAGTTTTTCGTCCAAAATTACTTTCTAAATCTTAAAATCTATACAAAAAAAATGTAATAAATATTTTAGCAATTATTATGGTACATAACATTAGAATTCGTGCTGTGCTATTGAGACATCAAGATTTTAATTTATTTTAATGTATAAAGAATTTTTTTTTTTTTTGTAATAGTTATTATTCACTTAATAATTGTTTTATTATATTTAAGTCAAAAAATATGTAATATGTGTGTCAAATCGAATATTTAAACAAAAAATTTAATACAAGCTAACAAGAAGTAACGAATTATAAACATATTGTTCGTAAAATTGTCTCAAAGATCAAATGTAAAAGTTTTTATATTTTTTAATTTTACTCAATATCTCATCCATTTTAAATTATATCATTTAAGTTCTTTAATATTATATATAAACTATTTTTTGTATTAATTATTATTTTTAATAATTATTGTACTATTTTGAAATCGAAAAAATGTGTAATATGGATGTCAAATCGAAAATTTCAACTAGGAGTTTAATACAAGATAACAAGTGAGAAAAAATTGAAAATATATTGTTCGTAAAACGTCTTAAAGATCACATCGTCCATTAATTTCTTGGTCCACCTTCCCCTCTCTAAAATCAATTACAATTTTTATTTTATTTTTTAAAAGTTGACAATATCACGTAAATATTTATTTCTATAAAAATAGAAAATGAAAGGGAATAAAATAGGAGCTTCATCGATTTATATTTTATTCCCTTTTCATTTTAATAAAATTCTGAGCATATATCACAGATATATTTATATTTTCAATAATTACAGATTTTGCAGATGTAATTGGACAAGTTGAACAAGCCCAAGTATTAAAGCCCAGCCAGTTGAAGAATTAAAGTCCAAAGCCAAATGCTGGATCACAACCTGAAGAAGCCTAGCTGAAGCCTGAAATATTGAACCCAACTCGTGCTGATGTAGTCCAAGTTAATGACCCGAATTATTGGCCTAAAACCGATTTCAACCACCAGCTTTAACCTCAACCATTGGATCAAACCGACTGAATCCGAGCCCTTCATTTGGTGAGAAACTTGACCAATCGTCTGACTCAAGTTATATTCTAGATTTCTCTCTCTCTCTCTCTCTCGCGCGCGCGGAGATCTTTCTTCGTGGTCTCTCCAAATACTCTCATCTATCGCTTCTGATTCTTTGTGATTTTCTCTGATTCTTTATGTAAAATCAAAGAATTATACTTTGTGGTTTATTTTACAGTCAGTTGATTTGTAAAACTTTGTGATTATTAGTGGTTTGATTGTGCGATATTTTTGAGAGGTTTTCTTGAGTGTTCAGATTCATAATCTTTTTGTAAACGCTTTTGATTCTTATGTTTTATTTTGACTACTAAAGTGTTTTGAAGTTCTTTGTGTTTACTTCATTCTTCGTGGATTCTTTGTAGTGATTCTGAGTCCAAATTCGTAATGGATTCTTTTTAAATGTAATTCTCTTTCCTCACTTAAGCTTAAGTCAATTTAAATTACAATGTTTTAAGAAAATGATTGGAATAGTAAACATACAAACCGTAAAAAAAAAAAAAAAAAAAAAAAAAAGAAGGTATGTGTTATTGTGCATTTTTTGTAATTAATTGTCTTTCTTTGTTTCTCATTCTTAATTAAATATTCATTTCATATGTTAATACATGAAAATCAATTATAATCTTTTTTAATTCGTAAAAAAAAAAAAAATCGTTATCAGTATCACATAAATATTTTTTCTTTAAAAATATAAAATGAAAGAGAATAAAATTGGAGCGCTCATCAATTTATTTATTTTGTTCATTTTTATTTTAATAAAATTATGAGCATAAATTTCCAGTAACGGTAAACATACGAACCGTAAAAAAAATGAAGGTATGTGTAATTGTACCTTTTTTTGTAATTAATTATCTAATTTATCTCCCTTCGTTTTTTGTGTTTAATTAAATATTCATTTTATATGTTAACATATAAAAATCAATAAATTATATGTGAGTAACAAATGACCGTGTATCGTATAGGTGAAACACTAGTTTCGAATAAAAAAAGTGCTTACGTTTTTTGTTGTTAATTAATAAGCATTTATTATCAGTTATTTTTAAAAAAATGATGCAACTCCAAACCATGTGCAAATATCTATTATTTTCTATAAAAACAATATCAATTTGTTTGTGAATAACAACTTCATTTTTTTGTGAACAGAGGTGGAAAATTAATAATCATTTATTATTTTAATATATAAATTGACTTTTAATATTATTCCAAGAAGCTACTAAATTTGAAGTAATTTTATTGTTTGTAAAATTTTAATATAATATTATTTTTGTATGCATTTTGTATACGGGAGAAATTATATATAAGCATTAAAATTTTATAAATATTTATCGAAATCGATAATGTTGAATAATAACTTTTGTACATCGTACTGGAGAAATACTATTAATGTAATAATAAATTACTCAATTCCCACGTATTAATGCATTATGTTAGGATTGACAATCCGAGAAACAAAAAGATTACTTGTCTCTAGTCAAACCCTTGCAGTACACCCATATTTAACAAAAACAAGCTAGTCCTATTAGATATCTTCAATCTAAATTTCCTTGAATCTCAAAATATAGAAGATAACCGAAGAAGCAAGTCAGTCGAATGATTTTCCTAGTGCGACCTTTTGATGCAGACGTGAGAAGCTGAGAAGGTGAGATGGAGATATTTGATTTTAGGGTTTATGAAAATAATATATAAATTCAATAGAACTACATTTTATTAATTAATAAAATATTATGTATTTCAATTTTTTGTAAAAGTACTTTTAAGCTACAAAATTGAGCTTCGTTAAAACAATTTAAAAAACCGTTTACCCAATCAAAAAGAGCTTTTTTCAATAATAGCCAACCACCTACATTTTTTAGTAAAAATACTTTGGGCCTTCTAAAAGTACTTTTACACATTCTAAAAGTCCTACCAAACACACACTAAGGTATTGACAGTGCTTTGCTCCCACGTCAACGTCATGTCCAAGATGTACTTGGGAGGGTGCATTTCTGGGAAGATTTGGTGCGATGCAACATTGTTATTACTCGATTAGGAATGAATGAGTCGGTGGTGCATGAACGAATGCATGGTACTTGTGAAGCCCGGCATGCAAGGCAGTCGCAGATGGCCTTCAGTATATAGGCTTGAAAATTCATTAAGTGAACATGTTTGAAGTGGTTGGACTAAGTTCACTCAAACGGTTACATTCGACGGTCAAATGTCTAGGATTGACATATGGAAAGCTTGCCCTAAGATTCGAGGGTGTCAATCACACTGATGTGAACCCCTTTGGTGTTTGAATAAAAAATTCCTACAAGAATTTAATATCAACCCAAGAAAGCTAAAATTGATAAGAAAACACATTGACACAAGTTTAAATCTAACCCAACATTCAAAGGTTAAAGAACTTTTTCAATTGTTGAAGATTAAACAAATTTCTAGATGGTGGAAATCAACAACAAAACAAGAATAATAAATTCAAAATGTAGTTGAAGAAATTTCAAAGAGATTACAAGATGAAAGGAAGATTATTACCTCACGAATGTCTTCACACGAGCTTCAAAGTTAGAACTAGGGTTTGAGATGTGTCAAGTGTATATAGTACAAAATATTTGGGTTAAAACGAAAAAGGATTTACACAGCAAAATCGCGCATTCCGGGTTTCAATATAGCCACGTGATCGCGTGGCAAAGGCAAAAACACTCTACCTACCAAGCCCGCACGATCGCGCGCTTGTTCTGGCCCGTGATTGCGCGGGCACCCATACGGCTCTCCTTTGATTTTTGATTTCCCATTTGATTATTGGCTCCTTCTTCGACTTAGTCACTTGTTTTAGCCTTGAGCCTCCTTGGTGCCTCGATGGACGTGATGTCGGAATTGATGATG
Source organism: Ligustrum vulgare (assembly GCA_963555705.1). NCBI lineage: Eukaryota > Viridiplantae > Streptophyta > Magnoliopsida > Lamiales > Oleaceae > Ligustrum > Ligustrum vulgare. The sequence goes on from OY743171.1 coordinate 54,754,379, forward strand.
TCATTCATTTGGGCTCGACTCCATATTTTGTGAATGAATCCCACCATTAACTTTTGAACTTCCTTGGTCTTGGATGTCATCGTGGGACCCACCGGCATGCTTAACGAGTGCTGACTTGATTGACTCCCTTGATTCTCATCATCTCCTCCCTCTTAAAAATGATTCGACCTCGAATCTTCACCAGCATCAAAAGGAGATAAATCAGAGACATTAAAAGAAGCTGAGACATTGTACCCACCTTGGAGGTCAAACTTGTAAGCATTGTCGTTAATTTTCTCAATGACTTGAAAGTGGCCATCATCACGTGGTTGCAATTTAGATTTTCTTTGGTTTGGGAATCATTCTTTTCCTCAAACGTAGTCACGCCTAACCACCCGGTTCAAATGACATACCTTTGTTGGCACTTGAAGCATATTGTTCGTTTTTTGTTCACCGGTATCTCGCGATGCGAAATATCCGCGCAAGTGTACGGTAGTATGGGTCGTGAAGAGTAGTAAAAATGGACCTTGAAGTTCGGGATGTCGTCCCTCAGAGATTGCTTACTAATTACCGAAATATGTAAATTCTTATCCTTATTTGAACCAAATGAATTTTGATGTTTGAACTAAAATTTAGAACTTAAACTAAACGATTGAAAATTTGAACGAGAATGAGATTTCAAAATTGGTTTTGTTTTTAAATATGGTTGTAATGTAGTTGGGATTCACGAATTCACCTAACCAATTAAATCAATTCCAATTCCAGATTTTATTTTCTAAATATGTGTTCGATCGAATTCACTAATGCAAATTGAGATTCTTCTCTCGAGTTTAAATCAATTATACCTAAATAAGTCAACCTTGTATCTCTACAGCGGATCTGAATATTCCTTATCTAGATGCATTATACACAAGAATTCACACGCGACCGCACTAATCACAAGAGTATATCCCTATCTCTCGTTCAATTATCGAATTTATTACCCAGATCTATGTTATTAACTCATCTCTCGGATTATGAAAATAACACATAAAATCATGAAAGAGTGGCAAGTTCATTCAGGCATTAAACGCAATAATAAATCAACACATGCATTGAAGCTTAAAACAAGGAATATGGAATTAAAAATAATTGACTAGGCTACATCGTTCATCCCAACGTTAAGAATAGTTACACATCACGAATAAAGAACAAAAACAATGAAAATAATAATCAAACATAATGGAATTTATGAAATTAAAGACAAGAAAAGAAGTCTTGGACCAAGAGTTGAATTCCCGTGTCAATCTTCAAAATTCCACCGCTTTTGTCGTGCTTGAATCTCCCTCCAATTTGATGTAGAATCGCAAAGAATTATCTGGTATGAGGCTCAGCAAAAGTGTCTCATTCGTCGCCTCTCGCGCTTTATATATATCTTAGGGTAAATTCCCGTGTTAATTCTGTCAAAGTCGCGCAAAAAGGCCAAACTAGGCCCAGTCGGAAGCCCATGCGATCGCGTGGTCAAGAGTCCAGCGATCGCTTGCCAAGGCTGTTTTAGCCTCTGCTGGACTTTCACGCATTTGTCGCGATCACGCCTTAGTTGAAGAGGCGATCGCGTGGCAGAGCTTGTTATGTGAATCCTCTTCTTTTCTTTTCCTTACAAGTTAGTCCCTGAGCTTTATTTACGTGGTGCTTCCTCAACTTCTGATTTGATCAAATTGACCCCAGAACTTCTGTTTCTCTTCAAATGTATTTAATTTGACCTTGATTTTCCCGCAATTGCTTCCTTGTCCCTCTTTTTGAGTAAAATCTGAAATAACAGCAAATAAACACAATTTAGGTAGAATATATTCATAAAATACAATGATATATCCTAGTTTTGACACATCCCTAAGTGTATAAAAATACTATTATCATTCTTCTTCTCGATTTGGAGTTTAACTTTCTCGTGGAGAGATTTGACCAACTCCGCCTTTTTATTTCCATCTAAACTACCTCTTTCATCAATAGGAAAATGAATCAAATCTAGAAAAGTTAATGGGTTAAAGCCATAAATGATTTCAAATGGAGAAAACGAAGCAGTAGAATGGAACACTTCAATTATAAGCAAACTCGACAAATGGTAAACTTTCTTCCCAACTTTTTAGATTACCTTTAAAGATAGTGTGAATGAGTTGTGTTAATGTCATATTAACCACCTCGGTTTGACCATCGTTTTGGGGATGACAAATTGTTAAAAATAAAAGTTTAGTTTCCAATTTTCCCCACATAACCTTCAAAAAGTCGCTAAGAAATTTTACGTCCCTATTCGACACAATGCTTCTAGGGACTCCATGAAGCCTCACTACCTCCTTAAAGAAAAGGTCGGCTATGTGATAAGCATCATCCATTTTGTGACAAGCAATGAAGTGGGTCATCTTTCTAAACTATCAGCAACCACAAAGATGGAGTTACTCCCTTTTTTTAGACCTAGGTAAGCCCAAAATAAAATACATAGAAATCTCCGTCTATGGTTCGCTAGAAACCGGTAGGAGCGTGTATAATTCATGAGGTGCGACTTTGGACTTGGTTTTCCTACGAGTGATGCACCAAGAATAATTTCTTTCTACATCCCCCCTCATTTTAGGCCAAAAAAAAATGTTCTTGTAAAATTTCTAAAGTCCTTTTCACACCAAAATTTCCCATTAAACCTCCCTCATGGGCCTCCTTCACCAACAACTACCTCAAAGAGCAATTAGGCATATAAAGTTTATTTTCACGAAGGAAAAACCCCTCACGCCTATAATACTTGTCACATGCAACATTTTCACAAGACACAAATATACTTGCAAAATCAACATCATTCACATACAAATTTTTGATACATTCAAAGACCAACAATTTTGCACCCAAGATAGTGATAGGAGCATACCTTCTAGATAGTGCATCGGCTACCACATTTTCCTTACCTTGTTTGTATTTGATGATGTAGGGGAATGTCTCCACATACTCTATCCATTTGGCATGCCTCTTGCTCAATTTTCCTTGCCCTTTCAAGTGCTTTAAATACTCTTGGTCGGTATGAATGACAAACTCTCGTGGCTACAAGTAGTGGTGCCATGTCTCTAATGCTCTTACCAAGGCATAGAGCTCCTTGTTGTAGATGGGGTAGTTCAAAGTGGCCCCTTTGAGTTTTCGTTAAAGTAAGCAATCGGCCTTTTCTCTTGCATCAACAACGCTTCAATACCTATTCTCGAGGCATCAGATTAAATCTTGAAAGTTTTGTCAAAATTAGGCAATAATAAAACGGGTGTGGTGCACAATCTTTCTTTTATTTCATTAAAAGCCTTTTCTCGTGCCTTTCCCCACTTAAAACCACCATTTTTTTTAACAACTTCGGTAAGTGGATAAGCTAGAGTGCTAAAATCTTTTACAAAACGATGACAAAAACTAGCTAGCACATGAAAGCTTCTTACCTCGGTGACACTTTTGAGAGTTGACCATTCCTTAATGACCTTGATCTTCTCATCATCAACCTCAATCCCCTTAGTGCTAACAACTAAGCCAAGAAAAATAACACTTTTTGAGATTGACATACAATCTTTCTTCTTTTAAAACAAAAAGCACACATCTCAAATGTTCAATATGCTCATTCAAATTTTTGCTATAAATCAAGATATCATTAAAGTAAACTACCACAAAATTTTCAATGAATGCACGCAAAACATAATTCATTAACATTATAAAAGTGCTCGGTGTATTAGTGAGATCAAATGACATAACCAACCATTCATATAAACCATACATAGTTTTAAATTCCATTTTCCATTCATCTCCTCCTCTCATACTAATTTGATGGTATCCACTTCTCAAATCAATCTTACTGAAAATGCAAGAACCATGTAATTCATCTAACATGTTATCTGATTCTAACCTAGGAATGGAATGTTGATACTTTACCGTTATGTTGTTGATGGTTCGACAATCAACACACATCTCATAGGTACCATCCTTCTCAGGAACTAGTAGCACGGGCACGACATAAGGACTTATGCACTCACGAACATATCCTTTGTTCATCAACTCCTCGACTTGCTTTTGGAATTCTTTGGTCTTTTTCGAGTTGCTTCAGTATGCATTTGGAATGACGGCTCTGGGAATGAAGTCAATTTGGTGCTCAATGCCTCTAATGGGTGGGAGTAAACTAGGCATCTCATTTGGAAAGACATCTTCGAATTCCTGCAACAAAGAGCTAGCTAAATTGGGGAGAGAAGTGTGAGACTCATCGAGTGTAAGGAGGGACTCCTTATACATTATCAAAAGTATTTGTTGATTTTCCTTTAAAGCTCTCTCCACATCACCCTTATTAACATAAAAGTTCATTTTTTTCTTAACCTCTTTTGCCCTCTTTCTCTTCTCCTTCTCCCCTTCACTTTTTCCTTCATTGCTCTTCTCACCTTTTTTTTCACTCTCTCCCTGTTTCCCACTCACATCCACTTTCTTTTCTCTTCTTCTCTTTTACTCTTCTTCCTCCCTTTTGAGCTTCAATTGATCTTTATAAACCTCTTATGGACTCAAAGGTAGTAATGTCACGATTTTCCCATTCATTTGGAAGCTATACCTATTTTTCCTCCCATCACGCACCACCTTCCTATCATATTGCCAAGGTCTACCCAAAAGTATACTCGCTTACTTACATTCAACTCTCCATAATCACTCAACTATTGCAACTTACAAGGATTAGGATGGGACATCACCGGTAAATCCCAACTTCTCCACCATGCTAGTGCTAGCCACATCTGTGCAATTCCCACAATCAATAATGATGCAACAAACTTTATCTCTCACAAGACACCTAGTGTGAAAAATATTTTCTCTCTGTTTAGCCATTTCATCTACTTTGGCTTGAGTGTTGAGAGATCTTATGGTAACCAAGGACTTTGGTGGATTAACAATACCATCCACCTCTTCTTCCTCACTCGCTATCATCTACCCTTTGCACCCTCTCTCCTTCCTCCTCATCTCCTGAGTACCACTCTACATTCTTAATGAACATCACTCTATTGTTAGGGCACTCACACAAATAATGACCCCAACCCCTACATTTGAAACACTTAATATCTCTACTCCTAGAAGTAGTGGGGACAAACTTGGGCTTATCCTTGATGAAGCCAACTTCCTTCCCCTTGGATGGTTCACTCTTGTCCCTAGGTGGCATTCTATCACCCATCTCATTTATCCACTTATATTTCCAAGTAGAACTAGGACCCCCAAATATTTTTTTGGTCATTTCTTCTTAAATTGGTCCTTCTTCAATTGTTCCTCCACCTTGATAGCCATGTGGACCAACTCCTCAATTTCTACATAATGGTGTAAATCCACCACATTGGATATCTCCCTATTCAATTCACTCATAAACCGAGCTATGGTGGCCTCCCTATTCTCCTCTATGTTAGCCCTCATTAGTGCCTTCTCCAACTCCTTATAGTAATCCTCCACCCCTTTAGAATCTTGAGTAAGAGTTTATAGTCTTTGATAGAGTCCCCTATAATAATGATTAGGAACAAACCTCTTCCTCGTTAGACTCTTGAACTCATCCTAAGTATCAACACTACTCTTTAAATTCCTTCTCCTAGTGAGTAATAAATTATCCTACTAAGCTAAGATATAGTCGGTAAACTCCACCACCACTAACTTAACCTTTTTATCTTCGGATTATCGATGGCACTCGAAGATCAACTCTATTTTTCCCACTCTAAGTAAGCATCCGGACCATTCTTCCCATAGAAAGAGGGAATCATCATTTTAATGCTCCCAAGATTACCATCCACCCCTTCTCTACCTTTATGATTCCTCCCATGACCTCAACCAAACCCTCTTACATTTCCACCTCCTCAATTTCTACTCACGTTCCAATTTTGGTCACTACCCCCTACACTCTCTAATTCTTCATCATCATCGTCGTCGTCGTCATCGTCATCCCTAACTCTTCTTCTATCAACTCTCCCATCATTATTATCCCTTGGTGGTGGGATTTCCCTCCTAGTCTCCAATCTTTCTAATCTTCTCTCCAACCTTCCTCCCATTTCATCCATTCACCTCGCCATTGTAACCGTGAAAGCTTGTATCACGTCTCTCAATTCTTGAGTTTGAGCATTAGAATCTCGCCCACTTGAAGTATTAGTGTTGGACATGGTGTGCAAGTGTGAAAGTGTCGTCACAAAATATCTCACTGGTGTTTGCACTCAATTTAGGTTTTTACCTTCTAATAAGCTCCTCGCTCTCACCATTTTCTACTCCAATTTTTTCTTACTCAAACTCTCTAAGGAACGTAATCAACAAGATTGAGAAATCAATTCTTGTTTAGTAAAATTCCACAAACAAAACAATGAAGGAAAGATTGACACAATGGCAAGTAAAATTTCTTTGCTTGCTATTATACAAGAAAGCGAGATTGAATTGATGTGGTAATTTTTTTCAAGGTATGATCACAATAAGTTAGATAAAAGGAACAAGTAGTCGACCAAGAATGTGTTTGATATTTGAAAAGTATGATTTAATGTGAAAGTTCTCCTTGAGGTATTTTGTCAAACACTTAGTAGACTCACTTTGAATTTGCACAAATACACAAGTGTTTGTTCAAATATAATCCTCAATAACTCAAATGCAATAACAATAATAATACCCAATATGTAGGAATCAAAAAATACTCATGGGTATACAAATTTTTCAATTTTTTTTTTCATTGTTTTGAATGAAGAATAACAAGAACAAAAATGTAAAGATATGCTTACCAATTTTAGAGCCAACTTTTGATACCAAACGATGCGAACCCCTTTGGTGTTTGAATTAAAAACTCCCACAACAATTTAATATCAACCTAACAAAGCTAAAATTGATAAGAAAACACATTGACCCAAGTTTAAATATATCCCAAAATTCAAAGGTTAAAGAACCTAGCCCAATGGATGAAGATTAAACAAATTTCAAGATGATAGAAATCAACAACACCACCAGAATAATAAACTCAAAAATGTAGTTGAAGAAATTACAAGATGAAAGGAGGATTTTTACCTCACAAATGTCTTCACACACGAGCTTCAAAGTTAGAACTAGGGTTTAAGATGTGTTAAATATATAAAGTACAAAATATTTGGGTTAAAATGAAAAATAGATTTACACAACAAACTCGCGCATTCTGGGTTTCAAAATAACCACGAGATAGCGTGGTGGAAAACCTCGCGATTGCGTGGCGAAGGCAAAAACACTCTGCCTGTCAAGCCCGCGAGATTGCGCGCTTGTTCCGACCTGTGATCGTGCGAGCACCCATATAGCTCTCCTTTGATTTTTTATTTCCCATTTGATTCTTGGCTCATTATTCGACTTAATCACTTGTTTTAGCCTCGAGCCTCCTTGGCACCTTGATGCACGTGATGTCGAAATTGATGATGTTATTTATTTGGGCTCGACTCCATATTTTGTGAACGAGTCCCGCCATTTGGGCTCGACTCCAAGGCATGGGACACTAAGGCAATAGTGCATTGTTGGGATTCATAGCCTGTTTTTGTGAGTGTTCTTCTATTGAGGTGACGAAAGTATAGAAGTTTTTTCCTGTAATTGCTATGTTCGTTTATTGTTCTTGCCTATTTTCATAAAGTGGTGCTATTCTTCATAACCCCAAAAAACTGACCGTTTTATAAACAAACTTTCACGAAACAAAAGTTAAAACTAAAATGACAAGGTGTATATACTTGTTTTTTGGACAAGCATATTAAAACCCATTTGTCTCAACAAATGGTGAAAAACTTCACGTCCATGCATCCAATACATCATTAGCTACATCAAATAATCCATTCTCATCATCAACACAAGATACTTTATAATATAATTTGTCATACAGATTTATGCAAGATACATTAAAGTATAATTTCTTTCAATTCATTCTGAAATTCTCTAAACTTTGAATTGACACGTACACTTTAAAGATCATTTGGTCCCAACTTCTTTTTTTTATTTTTTGTTAAATTCACTTTCAACCACATATTTCTATGTGACCATCACTCATTAATTATTTTTTAGCTACACATTCTCCAAAAATCTAAAATTCTTCAAAAACTTCAAAAAAGAATTGGGACCAAATGGGTTCAAATTTGATTTTTTACTTTGAAGTTAGTTATTTTTATTATTAGGATTTTTTGGGCTTATTTTGAGTTTGTTTGGTAATGTGAAATTTTTTGATTTTTGTAGTGTTTTTTTTTTTAATTTTTTGATGAATGCGTAATTTAAAAATGTTTGAAAAATAAAAAATGATGGGCTTAACTAAGAATGAATGATTGAGTTTGAAAAGTTATGATAAAAATTTTACCATTTCCAAATAAGCTCTTTATCCTTTACAGATTAGCTTCTTGTTGTTGAAATTATTTTTCAAAGGAAATGGACTTTAGCCTCTATTTGGTAATCGTATGGTTTTGATTTATAAACTAATTTATAAATTATACAATTTTTCAAATCATTTTTAATTACATATATTTTTTCTCTTCAATTTTTAATCACTATTTTCTACTTCAAAATTATAAATAACTCAGTTAACAAACATAAGCTTAAATATGCTTCATTTACTTGCACCTATAAAATATTTATCATGAAAAATTTGCAAATGAAACAAGATTTTCATTGATTAGGAATTTTTGATGAAAAATATGGAAAATCAAACGTACCCTTATTTTTTAAGGGCGGCTTAGTATTTACTGTATTTTTCGCCACACCCCCACTCTCCCTCTCCGTCCCCGAGTTCAGCGACGACGATGCATCAAGCCGGCTATCATCAGAATATTGCCCCCCCAGATATGGCTCAACTTCAAGCCACGATGCGATCTATCGAACTTGCCTGCAGTTCTATTCAGGTTCATTACAATTTCGAATTGCTAACATCTGTAAACGCCTTTCTATTCTGGTGGCCGCATAAGCGGACAAGTTATTATAATGTAGTTTGCTTCATATTCTAGAGTTTACAAATCATACGTTGATTTTCCGCTTATTGGAGTGTAAAACTGACATATCGAAACAATTGATGGTCTTATGTAGCGCGTGGGTGAAATGAAATGAAAGATGTTTGATTTTGTTGCATTGGTGAAAAAAAACAGATTTGCATATATATGCTTGATGAGCTGAGAATATCATTTTGCTGCTTTAGGAACCGAAATTCTTCCTGGCTACTGAAACTAGATAGGCTACGTATTGTATCTTTAAAAGCTTGAATATACTGTTGTGCATGTACATCTAGGTTTGTAAACAATAATCCCACTCTCAACATCATAATTTTGGCTTCTCTGCTGTTTTTTCCTATTTTGTTGAAGCCGTGCAATGTGCTCAGCTGTACCATCTTATTAATTATGGATTCTCATCCTCTCCATTTACTCTGAACTTTTTATGATGCATCCTCCGATTAATTAGTTCAAGACGATTATATATAAAAATTATCTAAATTCCGTCAACTTTCTGTTCACTAATAGACCAAGTATGCAAAAATTCTACTAATGAATCGGATTGTGGACTCTTAGTGACACCTAATCAAAACTTTATTAGAGCATGAAGTCAAATGGTGAACTCTATTAGCTTAGCTCTGAAACTCTATCGAGACCCAAACTGCAAGAAATCATATATCCTTTGATCTAAACGGTGAAATTTATCGAAGTTGTGTACTGGGCAGTCACTAGATTGCAATGGTTTTGATATTTGTAACATTGTTACAACTTTCATTCATCGTTCAATAAATGTGTGAACTATTTAAGAAATGCTGCTAGAGAGGGACATAATCTATCTTATTTTGTATTTGAGCTGTAAGTTTTGAAGTGCTTCAGTCTTGAGTATGTTTCATTTTTTGGGTGCATATATGGACGCAACTTTCTGCTCTGAAACACTTAATACAGATGCATTCAAATCCGGCTGCTGCCGAGGCAACCATATTATCACTAAAACAGTCTTCTCAGACATACCAGGCATGTCAATTCATTCTAGGTAATGCTTTATGAAATTATGCATGTGATGTTTGCTATTCCGTGATTGATGAAGGAATATTTTAATAAGTATGACTGGAGATGGCTATGTGAAGTAGCACACAAGTAAGCCTCTGTTTGGTAAAAGTTTGTTTAAAAATTGTCACGTGACAACGTCTCATTGGTTCATTTTTTTTTGAAAAGTCAACAATTTCGACGGGTAAAAATTCTGCCCACTATTTTTTACTTATAAAAAAATGGACTAACGAAATATTGACATGTCGTTATTTATAAATGAAATTTATAAACAAACTTTGACCCAACAGAGGCTTAATCTTGAAGAGACAACGAATTCTCTCCCCTCACTTTCAGGCATGTACTCGTACATATACATGGATACGAGCATAAATAAAAGTGTTCATGGATGTTTGGCCTAGGACACGTGGTGTTCTCAGAACCTTTGGAGGCACTATAGAAATTATCAATCTTCCACTAACAATTGTAGTGGATAACCCATGTCTAAAGGTTGAAACCAGTCATTCAGTCAACAATATATGGCTGGAAAGAAACATTGCATCGTCTCATTAAATATGATAGGACTCTGTTGATAGTTTTTTGCCTGGAAGTGACAGGTAACCATCATTCAACATAATCTGTCTAGCATCGTAATATATTGCCCCTGTTTGGTGGTATTAAAATAAGTTTTTTTAGTAGATTTTGATAGGTCCTAAGAAATTCGTGGTTGAGATTCATTATTGACTTTGACTTAGATTAAAATCTAGATTTTAATTTTTAATAAACACGGACATTGTATATCTTAAGAAATCAGAGAAAGGAAGTAGTTTATAAGAAAAAGCTAAAGAAGGAATTTCTGTGAGAAGGCTAAAAAGGCATCTATTAGTTTGATAATAGTAAGAGTAGCCTCTGGGTCTGGGTAACCAGAAAATAAATTTTTTGGCTTTGATCCGAAAGTTGCTCTAGTTCACTTCCTTTGCAAACGTTCTATTTGCGGGGAGGGTTGTGAAGAGAAAATATTGATTTGATTTTAAAATGGTTGTGAACGAGTTCTTGAAATCTCTGAAAGTCTTGATCTTAATGCGTTTCTTCTTTAACTCGATTCACCAAATGAACCCGAGGGTGAGAAAGAAAAATCCAATTTTAGGTAGATGAATGGATGAATCATGCTTCTTTTGCCTAATCATTTCCTAGATTATATAAGCTTCTGTTTGGTAATTTTTTTTTGTTTACAAACAAAGAATGTGATATTTTTGAAGTAAAATATGTGGTTGAAAAGTTATTTTGGGAAACGTGTGTGGCTTGGTAAAATGTGTTGTTTTTAATATAATCCCTTTATGCTGACAAAAGCTCCCCTCAATTCTATTTGTTTCACTTTTGATTATAATTCCATTGTTTTTTTCTTCAATTTCGTCCTGATCCAAGGGGCAATGGGTTTCCAGTTTGTCTTCATTGTTAGCCATCAGAAATGTTTCTTTTTTTGATTTCTGAAGACTTCAATTTGAAGTATGTAGCATTTCTTTTCTTCAGTCCATAATTTTTTTTGTTTCATTTTGATGTTTCCTAGTAAAGCTATGTCATATTGTAGCTTATCAATGTGCTATATCAGAATTGGAAATATATACAGTTATAAAATTGCTGATACTGACATCAAAGAACTCAGCATGCAGCATTTGCTTGTTTTGCATGCCATCCTTGTTTTTTACATGGTATGCTTGATTCTATTGGAGGATTGGAGCTAGAGGCTTACGAGTGTGTGAATTGGATTTCTTAATTAGGAATATGATTGTTCCTATACGATATCTTCCCTGCTGTTCACATGCAAACACACAAGATATACATATCAACATGCATATTGTGCATCAGTTTTTCGCATACTATCTGCTTTATGTTATCTGAAGATAATTTGATCTTTTGTTCGTTAGTCATTCTGAAATGCTAATCCGAGCATGTCTTTGGTGAATTTTGTGTATTAATATATATTATAATTTCTTCCTACTTGATACAAATGTGCAATTCTTTTCTTACTCTAATTGCTTTGAGGATTCAGAAAATTCTGAGTTGGCAAATGCAAGATTTCTTGCTGCTGGAGCAATTAGAGATGCAGCTATACGAGAATGGTCATTTCTCGAGACCGATTACAAGAAAAGTTTGATCCGGTACATTAACCAATCATTTTGTTGAGTGACATTGAGATTTTTTATTTATTTTTTTCCCTTGTGAATGATCTTGTTTGGACTCACCTTAAGTTCTTGATATCTTGTTTGACGAGAAACATAATTCATTAATCACATGATGAAATTACATAAATGAGAACAAGGAGTGCTGTACAAAATGATAAACAAGTACAGAAATAAATTCAAGAAACACGATGCTAAGTTCTCTATATTTACACTAGAAGAATATAAAACTGCATGGTAAAATAGTTATAAGAATGTGAATGTCAAGCAGTAAACTAAGCCTTGTCCCACGAATCTGGGGATGACAAAATATTATTGCCATTAGTAATTTAAATAATGCCCAGAAATAAGAAATACAAATAAATATAATGTTCTGCTAGCGTTGTCCATCTTATTCTTTGAGTATTGTCAATGTTAGTCGCTTGCAACTCCTAATTAATAAATGTCTTTACGATACATAATTTATAGTTTGACTTCTGCAGTAGCAAATGTAGCAATGAGCAAGGATTGAGGTTTTATGGAATCCGCTAGTTTTTGGTTGAATGTAGTTTATTACTTAAATAAAAAATGAAGACTATCCAACTTTTTGATTAACTATACCACTGCGCGCAGCAGTGATTGTCTTTATCTACAAACATCAAATATTTGTTTCAGGTTTTGTTGGCTCTTTATAATGAAACATGCTGGTTCACATGAGGGTTACGTCCAAGCAAAAGTTGCATCCGTAGCTGCTCAATTGCTGAAAAGGGGCTGGCAAGTTGCTCATCTTTTGAAACTCCAACCGTGCGATAAAAAATTTGGTGAATAGGAAAGTTATGAGACCAGGAACATGACGGAAATGACTTTTCTAAATCTGAAGTTTATTGCAAAATAATCTGTAACTTGAGTGAAAAACTGGGGAAACATTTATTTTAAAATTTAGTTTTAGAATTTTACAGATATTAGCAGTTCTTTGATTTGGTGTCTGATTTGTGCTAATTTGCACAAGGGTGTGTGGATCTTTAATAGGTTGTCTATTTTTGCCTTTATTACCACTTGTCCACTGCAGTGTATGAATAAATGGTACTTTCATTTAATACCTGCCAGACATTTCAAAATCTTCTGAATGTTGGGTATTTCTTAACAGCTGTCATGTGACATGTTGGAGACTTTAAAATCTTCTACTACTAAAAAATCTCAAAATTAATTTTTTTTAACTTACTGAGATAAATGAATACGGATCCTTCATATCACAAGTCAATTTAGCCTCCGTTTGAGCTCTATTCTTTAAAACCCATTTTTAACAACACATTCGCCTTTTTTTTTTGTGGCGTAAATCCAATTTTTCCTACTTTTTAACTAAACATTCTCTAAGAAAATCTCTTTTTACAATATATCCATTCTAAAAAAATGGGGCTCAAACAAGGGGCTTAGTTTACAACTATCGTTACATGTTTTCTTCTGGTGTAAAGGAGCATCAACACCACCACTGCTACATTTAGATATTATTTGGGTCAATAGATTTCTCTCAGCTGTTGAGACTCATCAAATATAATGCACTAGCCATGAGTTTCTTTTCGAGAAAATGGAGATTACTAGAAGAACTTCCATAGAAATGCTATCTACAATCACATCATTTTTTAGGGATACATTGCATTGGCAGATTTTCTGATGCTATATTGACTATTTAATCTTCTTGTTAGCCATTGGTGGAATGGATCTTCTGATTAGTTTCATTCTATTTTCTTTGTACAGGCTAGATTTTACAGCTTCTGAGAAGGAGGCAATTTTCCTCGAGGTATCGATAGTCCAATATAACTGAGATGATCTTCTTAACTTTTAGTACCTTTAAACTTATTTTGTGTTTTAGACCTGGGGTACCTGCTCCACATGACTGTTTCCTGAGTTAGACCTTTGTTACTGCTGTTTTGGTATACCCTGCTACTTTCAAGTGTCCAAACTCCTACACCTGGAAAAGGAGATAATAGGAAACAATAAAATAAATCAAGTGAAAGCATTTCCTGATCATTGAGATTGTTCAAAGAGATTGACTTTCATCAAAGGTTATGGAAGCTGAATATTGGAACTTTATGAAGTGAGGAGAGGTGTACAAATGGGGAGTATGATAACAAAAAAAAAAATAAAAAAATCTTATCCTTTTGAGAGTCCTCCAAGAAATGGTATAGATCAGTACCTACCTTTAGACGAATAAATGGAAGAAAAATATGTTTTGGTTTTGTAATATTTTTCTCGGGACTAGCACAAGTGAAATAGAAGTAATCCCATCTTAGGTCCCACATTTTCGACTATTGTCCATAGTTACGCTTAATTATCCATGTTACAAAAGAAACATTCGCTTTTTAGTAACGCCCGAGCTTTGTGCTCAACCGTTCTCTTATGTACTATATGCTTTGGAAGGGTCTAAGCCCATCTTAATCCTCATGGCTTCCTGTCATGCCCCGAGAATTTGAATTCAAGACATTTGTCTTATGAGAAACTTAAGTTAGATCTTGGTACCCATTGGGTAGCAACAATGAAGGCCACAACAAAGAGACCAGTAACATTGTAGCAATGAAGGCTGCAAAGAGCAAAACTTCCTTTTATCTGAGATGATCTGATATGATAAAGAATTAAGAATAGGAATATATGCTTAGATAATGTACACAAGAATTTACTAAATCTCGAAACAAACTGTAAACCAATTTTCTTGTATCTAAATTCTACATTCTACACTACTTGTGCATCCTAAGGAAATAAATATAGAAAAAAGAAACTAGTGAATAAGTAAAGTCAAATGTGCTACAAAGGTATACTATTAATATATTCTTTCTAGAACTCTGCTGCTAGCATGCTAACTTTGTTAATTTTTATGCATCCATTTGTCTCATATACAGGTGAAACAGGCTGTTACTGGCAGCCAGATTGTTGATGTAAAGTTTGTGGGAATCAGTTTTTTGGAATCGTTGGTACTTCTCTCCCCACTTGACATCCTACAAGGATTGTTGTCAAGTTGTTTTTGCTTTAAGATTTCTTTCTTTAAGTTTGTTCTCATATGTAATACATTTATAATCCTTTTCCAATTAGGTATCAGAATTTTCACCCTCTACATCAACTGCTATGGGCCTTCCTAGAGAATTTCATGAGCAGTGCCGAACATCGTTAGAGCTGGACTATATAAAGGTTTTCCCCGCACTAGGTCCTTTTATTCTAGCATTTGATGCAGCATATGACCTTCTCAATATAAATTGTCTCTGCCATTTCGAAAATTTTCCCGCCTTTTTTACGTACTTCACAGGAATTTTATTGTTGGGCACAAGATGCTGCTTTAAATGTCTCACATAGAATAATTGGATCTGACTCCGCAATTCCTGAAGTTAAAGTGTGTTCAGCAGCACTTCGTCTGATGCTTCAAATCCTGAATTGGGACTTTAAAGGCAAAAAAAATGCAGTTGAGAGTTCTAAAAGAGGTCTAGATGTGTATTGTGGTGAAATTACGAAAGAGAGTAACTTTCTTGGAAGGTCTGAATGCATCTTGGTGCAGGTATGTTGTAAGAGTTACTTCCCTTTGCATTGAACCTCTAGTTGTTTAGAAAGATTTTTTCATGATAGTGTTTGCTAGAATAGGCATGTCAATAGGCTGGCATGGACCCTTGAGCAATCCTGTTATTGAATTTGGAATGATATACGACTTGAGATTTGATGCTTAATTTTTTAGTTGTATAGGTTAAAAGCATAAACTAATATCTATATCTTGCTTTTATTTTAGAACCTTGTAGATACCACTTCCCTTGTGTCGACAGACGGTTCCTTGCCAACCTCTTTCTCTTTCTTTTCTCTCTACCCCTCCTCTCACACACACATGCGCACCATGGAGTTGAAGAGGGTGGCGACTAAGTTAGAGTGTACTATCTTTAGGGCTTCTTGGCAGATGGATCCATGCATCAACGGTTGTGACGACATCTCTACTATGAATCATTTTTCTGTCACTTCACTGTCCCAATACCATTCTCTACATAAAACCGTCAAAAGACCTTTGAAAATTTTAGACCTGTATAAAATTATCATCCTTCCACTTCACCTATGACCTTATTGACTATTTGCTGTATGTAGTTTTTGAGGAATTTCGGGTTCTTGGGAGAACGTGTGGTTGAAAAGTGATTGAAAAATGTACAAAGTGATGGACCTATAGAAATGTGTGGTTGAAAATGAATTTAAGGAAAAAGTTGATAAAACAAGCTCTAAATGACATAAAAAACCACTAGATCATAAATGAAGCTCTTTGCAGAAACGGGAAACCTAACACTGATAGTAATGACATTTGTGGAACCTTTTTTCAGTGGTTTTTTTTTTTAATTATTTCAATTCTAGAATTTTCTTTTCACGTCCAACTTTTTCTTTTGTTTCTCATTTTTAAAATTCAAATTAAAAAAAAAATGATAATAAATAATATAATACAAGAATGACACGCAGATCCAAAATTCTTATTTTGGTCATCCAATGCTTGTTAGGCTCAATGGTCACGCTAGATCTAGCAAGTTTACCCATGTATTAAGAAAGTTTCAAGTCCGTCTTAGAGATGTTAGAGCATCTCCAATGCTAGAAACCTTTCGAAAAGATGATGTGCCAAAAGATAGACACAATATTGCAGCATTTATTGTGGAAGGTGTTTAGTACACTGTCTAAAAATGGACATCATATTAGACATCCTTCTACAATAAATGCTGCCAAATTAGTTTTGTCCCCTCCACCCATCATGTCATATAAAAGACACCATTGGAGATGCTCTTAGGTTAGATCGGACTGGTTCAATCCAGATTTGGCTAGACCTAGAATTTGATGAAAATTTTATAGCAAATATTTATTGTGAAACAAATCAATAAGAAATCAAGTATTGAAATATCTACCTATTCATCGTGAAAGTTGAATAAGTCATTTAATTTAGAATTTCTAAATTTTTAGAACATTTAATTGGTTGAACTTATTTGACATAATTTATAATCATGAACTAGCCAAAAATACTTATATAATATTAGTTTTGGTGTGTGCATTGCAAGCATAGTGCTAGTTTTTTCCCGATAAGAGAATATTTGAGTAATGATTTTTGGTGTGATATTTTGGAATGTTTTCATGGTCCAATTCTTATTTTATTGTAAATGAATGGGTTAAGAATATTTGTTGTATTACTAGTCACATAAGCACAAGAATAAGTTTTTTGTGAACGACATGTCTTATCCGGACCCTGTGATCCATAAACTCTTTCTAAGCCTTTGTGATGAGAATCATAGGAGGCTCGACAAGGGAAAAATCAATCATTCGAGCCAAACAAATTTTAAGTACATTTTGAAGGACTCCTGGGACATCAAAGAATGGTATTTGAGGCTAAAATAAGTGATTAAAGTCAAGAAACACGCCAATAATCAAGTTGGAGTTAAAAATCACGGAGTGTTGAAAATGCAATCGCGCGGCCGGGCGGTTAAAATCGAGGCACGATCACGCGCCCTTGGCTAAAATAACAGAACTGCACAGAGGCAACTTGCCCGGCCACGAGGAGTTGTTTATTCTGGAGGCGAATTTCGCAATATTTTAAATTATTTCCGAATTTCCTTTTTGTCCCATTTTTTGTATTATAAATACATTTCCCTCTTCAAACCCTAAGATAGTTTAGAATGTATGATTATTGAAGCCTCCTTGGGAGCATTTTGAAGGTGAAACCCTTCTCCAATCTTGTGGCCTATTTGAGGTGTTATTTTCAACTTCATGTAGAATGTTATGATTCTTATGTTGTTGGAAGAGACCTTTGAACTTGCTTATTTCTCTCCATTGGGTTATGGGTTTTGAAATTTTGGTTAGATTAAACTTGAGTTTAGGTTTATTTTACCATTTTAGCTTTCTTGGGTTGGTATTAAATTATTGTGGGAATTTTTTGTCCAAACACCAATGGGGTTCGCAACACTTTGGGACTACGTTGATAACTTTTTTAAGGTTAATTTAATTTGAAGTAAATGGATGCAATTGTAAAGGTTAAAACGAGGCAAAGAATGAAGGGGGGGGGGGGTGTGGACCATTTAAAGAAATTTTGACTTAGATTTCTAGAAAGTCCAAAGAAACCTTCAGAAGAAAGAAACAGATATCTCTCTCTATATTATAAGTATATTTTCCAATTGTTGTAAAAATGAAGGGGAAAATTCACATCATGATATACCCAAAACAAAATTAAGGAAACACGGAAACGCTGTATACCATCCGTTTGAAGACGATAGGGGAACTTATGACCGAACATGTGAGAAGAACTACTTATTTTGGCTTTTAAGCTATAGAAATAAGTAATGTTTCACAAATATTACATTTGAATCACAATTAACTTAGAAAATAAATTTCATATTAGAAACCCAAGAAATGCAACCACGATTACCCGATGTACGACAATGTTGTAAACACCAAAGATGCGAAACATATACAACTTTGGGGACCCAAAAGAAGCAATTTTTTCCAACAGGAGCGAAAGGGATGATCACAAACAAGAAGCTTTTCTGATGATAAAGAGGAACGCATAAGAGATGAACCCAAAAGGAAATCCTTTATGCCTTATATCCAGCAGACGAGGAGGCGGTGAATGTGAGAAAACTAAAGGTAATTTATGGGCATGTGACCGAACAATGACTTTAAGCCAATTGCTGTCCAAACAATGTCTAATTGGATGAACAATGGCTCAATTGGTGGGAATTTCGAGCAATTGGCTTAAGGCGTTTATAATATAGAGAGCTAATTGAAGCACTGAAGTTGCCATCTAAGTTTAAGCCGACTCAATAAAGCTTGAACTAGGTTGAGCCTAACATGATTTAAAGAAACCCGATTGAAGATGGCTTCATACCAACGCCAAAAAACGTCCCAAGGCTCTGAAAGTGAGTCAATGTTTGGAGGTTTATGCCTCAAGTGTGCAAGGCAGACACCTCTAAGCTTGTGAGATGGCTCGAGACTAAACATAAAAATTCTGATGGACTCATTTTGTAACATCCTCCCACAAAAACATTGAAAATTGCGTTTCTCATAAACCTACTTTGGGAATAGTCCACTGCAAACCAAATGATAGTTTCATTTATATTAATTCATAGTGGTTTCTTTTGTTTGTGCACTTAAAATTATTCTATTATGAATTTTGAAGATTTTTTTATTATTTGTATGAGCTTACTTTGCATTTTGATAAATTTTTGACATTTCGCCTCACGAGGGAAAAAAGCCCTAATGCCTAAAAACTTTTAAAATTGGAGCCTAGTGTTGTGAAATTTATTGCTAGTGCACAATATCGCAAACAAGCAGTAAAGTGGATTTTTTGAGTCCGGAATGTCGATCCCACGAGGACTTACTATTAGTTTCGATTAATCAATTCCTAAAACTACAATAAATGCAAAGATTTGGAATTTTAAACTACCAACTAGTGAAAGTAATTAAATATATCAAATTATACTAACAAAGTAAGTAAAGATTGGATTTTTGTGTTTTTACGAATTAAAAGTGTTGGGGCTCGCGATAGTGACCTTGTTATCCTATTCAATTTCTCATCTCAAATTCTTTTTCTAAAATGGTGTTCGATCGAATTCATAATTTTATCCAAAATTTCACTCGAGTTTAAATTGGTTCTATCTAGCTAGGTCAACCACATATCTCTATGATTGGTCAGAATAAGCCCTAATTAGATGCATTTAACAACAAGAATTCAAAAGGATCAAACAATCATAATTATGTATCTCTACCTTTTTGTTAATTGCCAGATTTTATCACTTGGTCTAGCTGTTAACTCACCTATTGGATTATGAAAACAACATACAGTTCATCAAATTGGTGATCAAACAATTGATACATTAAACTCAATAATAAAATCAACACATAATAATTTTAAACCCAAAAACTTGAGAATTAAATTGAATATTCAAACAATGTCATATCGTTTGCCCCAATAAATAGATCTATTTACACATAATTAAAGAAACACAAGAAGAATGAAAATTGACAACATCACCAAATTCTTGAATTGATTTGAGAAGAAGAATTCTTGCACCAAGATCCAATCATCCCAAGTTCTTGAATTGTCCTTTGTCTTCTAGGAATTTCTTCTTGATTTCTTGTAGAATTTCTATGAATCATCCATTGGGGGACCCTCTTCTCAGTTAAAATAGGTCTTTTTTTTTTTTTTTTTTTTTAATTTTTAGAAGTCAAGAAAGTGATTTAATTCTAGTTGGGCTCGAAAACAAATAGAAAAAATAAAGAAAAAGCTAAAAAATTCACGAAAAACCCTACAGGCAGGCCGCGGCAAACAGTTCCCAAACAAGACCGCGGGTTGGCCTGCGCCGCGGTTGAAATTTCTTTGTCCATTAGTTGAACTTCAAATACGCATAACTTTTGATCTACAATTCCGAATAGTATTCCGTTTGTTGTGTTTGTTGTGTTGGACTCTAAATTCATTTTTATTCCAACTCCATTTAGATATCTGTACTAAAAGTAGTGCACTAATTTCTTCACGTACTCCCCACACGATTTTCTTGTTTTGCTTCAATCTCTTCCAAATTCGATTTTTTCCTAAAACAATCAAAATAAATGAACAATTAAGCAATATCAAACTCTAAAATACACACAATTGTATAAATTTGAGATAAAAAATGAGTACAAAAACGTACTTATCACCTAGGTTGAATTAAGCTCAAAACTCTACCGAGTCAGTTCATTTGTAGATAGCAGATTCGTGAATCACACCTTCAAAAGGCACTAAATTTGCATAGAGGTTTCTTTGTCTTATTAGAACGAAAGTCTTTGTTGGCTCGTACGTCTCACCCACATCATCTATCCTTTTTTCTTCTTATTTAACTTCAAAGACAGTTTAATTAGATTTTTGTCACTTTGTTTATTCAAAGATGATTAGCATTTTAGGTTCTATTTTATTTGTAACATATTTCATTTACGGTCCGGAATTTAGACTGCATAGTTTATGTTAACATTTTTTGTTGATCTATTAGCTCATGTTGTACGATCATTAACACTGATGTCGTGATTTTCAACTTTTCTGCTGCTTTTAGCCTGGTTCCCTGTGGCGTGATGTGCTGATTTCAAGTGGTCAGGTCGGATGGATTTTGAACTTGTATGGTGCACTGAGACAGAAGTTTTCATGTGAAGGTTACTGGGTAGACTGCCCTCTTGCAGTTACTGCTCGGAAACTTATTGTCCAATTTTGCTCCATAACAGGGACCATATTTCCTTCTGGTATAATTTTTACCGAATATTAATGGTTAATATTTTTCTTATTACATAGCTAAGCTTGCGATTCACTTCTCTCTTTTGTAAAGGGTAATATGTTGTGATGGACTCTTTGGAACTATGCTTGTGCACAGACTTGTATCTTGTTATCTGTATGTCTATTTAGTTTTAGAATTATGATCATAATTTATTAAGTGTATAAAAAAGTTAAAATCACGTCTACTTTCAAGAGCGTAGACTAGTTTGGATACTTGTCTATCATACACAGGCAAATGTAATTGTAGAAAGTGGTAGGACATTGACATAATGTCTTTTCATAACATTATTTATAGGTTTTTGTTGAAGTCGAAGGTGGTAAAAAATTTGTTCCCTTCTAATAGATTATTATTAAGATAGTCACAATTGATATTGTGCACGACATAGATACTTGAAAAGTTCCTTAAATCAAGTCTTGTTATTGTCCATCATGACAGTTTTATCCTTTCGGTCAAGTACAATTAGTTTTCTTTAATAGCTTAGGCTTTAAAGGAGGCTTTAGAAGCCTTTCTAATACCTGTGCGATTTGAAGTTACTGTTGACTGTATTCATTGTGCACAAGTCAATACTATAACCAAGCAGTTGTGACCACATCATCTCAGAAATTATTCCACAGCAGTTATTTGCTTATTCTGGTTGAATATAACGCGTGCCTCCAAACTTAAGCTCGTGCTTTCCTTTCTTGTTACCAGGTCTTATTACCAAAGAGGAGGTCTGCTTTTGAAAGTTCTTTAAATCTATGTATCGATTGTTCACCTTTTAGCATGTTATTATTTCCTTCTTTCCTTATTTGTTTTTTTTTTTTTGTACTGTTGTCCTATCTCTCTCACCTTATGGTATAGCAGGGACTACTAATTGCTACTTTATATTAACTACTAATTGTTTTGGAATTCAGACAGTGGGTACATGCAAAGGCAGAACCTTGTACAACTATTATCTGGAATTATACAATGGATAGAACCTCCTGATGCTGTTTTGAAAGCTATAGAATGTGGAAGAAGTGAAAGGTCAAGTTATTTCCATCACTTCCTCCCTCTTGTTCCATAAGATTTTCATTATATTGATTTATTATTTTTGTTATTTCTTCAGTGAACTCCTTGATGGTTGCCGTGCAATGATGTCTATGGCGGCTGTGAGTACACCACTTGTGTTTGATCAACTCTTGAAATCTTTGAGGTCAGTCTTATCATACGTCTGGATTTATCACAAAATTTCTCAATTTCCATCTGAAAGTTATTATCTTTTATTTGTGGTTGTTCTGAAGTTGAACTTTTGACTTGATACTCAGGCCTTATGGCACTCTTACACTATTATCTGTGCTGATGTCTGAAGTCATCAAATGCCTTATGGAAAACCTCTCAGAAGAAGAGTCGTGGAGCTGGGTAGCACGCGATATTTTACTGGACACTTGGACTGCACTTCTTACGGTATATACTATTGGTACCAACCCTAGTACACGCTCTTCTATATTATATATATAGTTACAGCATGCTTCGGAACTTGTTGGTATGCCATTTGCGCCCGTATCTTTGTCTCTGTCATTTGGATTGTTAGCTGCTCAGTGTTATAGGGAGTGTTTGGTTTGCTGACTGCTGTTTTCAAAATACGGAAATAACGTTTACACACACACACACAAACACATATAGTTACTAAAAATATAAAATTCTAAAAAAAAATAATATAAATTTCTAAAAAAAAAAAACAAAAAAAAATTCTAAAAATAAAAATTAAAAACTTTGAATAAGGGAAGATAGAGAGGAAAGTTTTTTGATTGAGAGTTGTACGTCCGAGACATAAAATTATAAAAAATAAATTCTAAAGTTCTAAAAAATAAAATTTTCAATAATTTCTAAAGAATTCTAGGAAAAAAAAATTGTAAAAAAATAAAATAAAATTAGTTCAAGCTCTTATTGGTTATATAAATAAAAATTCTAAAAATATATATTAAGCTTCCGTTTGGAAAAAGTGTTTTTAAACATGTTTTTAACAAACATAATTCTCCAAACAACTTTTTAAACACACATATTTTCTCTCTTCATTTTTCAACCACTTATTTTACCTAAAAACATAAAAAAGCATGTTTTTAAATACAAAAAGTTTAACAAGCAGAGCCTAAAATAAACACAAATGAAAATTCTCAATCCACGTCCTTAGTTTTTTTTTTAATTTCCTAAATCATTCCAACATAGTCCTTATTTGTTGAAACTTAAAACCAAGATTTTAATACAAGTCAAAGTCAACAATTAATTTTAATCACACATTTCATATGATCCATAACTTTTTAACAATACATTCCATCAATTTCTATCAAAATCTAATTTTAGTCCCTATCGAACAAGGGATTAATTTATAAATGACTTCTATTTTACCTTCATAGCGAAAAAAATATTTTAAAATTCATCAACTTGAAATATATATTATTTGATAATATATTAACATCAAAATGTTCTATTTACCGAATAATCAAATTTCATGGAATAAAATGTCATTAAACAATATCTCAAAATTTCAAACCAAACTTAGTTTTCACTTTTCTATTTTGAGAAATAATATTTCAGAATAACAAATCAAAGGCGTTTTCAAAAATCTCAAAATAGAAAACTGAAAATGAACACAAAACTTAAAACCGAAACACAAACCAAATGGGCCTTTTTTTTAATAATAATAATAATAATAATAATAATAATAATAATTATTATTATTATTATTATTATTATTATTTTTTTTTTTTTTTTTGAAATTTTTATACAAGACTTCGTTTAGAGAGAATTTAAAAAAAAATGGGTGCTGTTTGAATCTTGTATATTGAGGGTTGGAATGCTTTCTTATGCACTTTTTAAAGGAAATATATGGATGTCCATGAACTTCTCATAACTAGTTTATAATATTAGTAACCGGAGAGGAACTTGATTCCACTATTTATAGGGCGAAGAAGGGAGGAAATTCGAAGTAGATTTTCTCAAGAGTTCCTATAGTCTTATGAATGGATTTGGAACCAATTTTTCCTTTCTAATTTGCATCTGGATCTGGGAAGCCTTTGATGAGCTTTTATGGTCTTGTTCATATATGAACATGGTAAGCTAATGGCAGATTTTTATGGCAGTGTGCGTGGCTTTGATTTACGTCTATCTAGTTTAGTGATGGTGGCTGGTGTCAGCTTAATTAATGTCATTGTTTGGCTGTTTTTTCATGGTGACAACTTAATGGTACCAATAAATTGGTGTTCATGATTTTTTTTTAAATAAGAAACAAGACTTTTATTAAAGAGAATGATAATGGTGTTACAAATATGATAGTGGACAAGACATCCACTACAAGTGTCAATGAAAACTTGTGACTCTTTCAAAAAGTTGAACACGAGGTTAGGAACAATTCATTACAATGGGACATAAAGAACTATTAGGGTCCAGTCGAAAAAGAAAGTTTTCTAGACCACTAAAAATTCCAGCAGCTCTGGCCCATAGGAAAATAATATTTTCCCAGATATCCTCCACCGATTTTTCACTATTATCAATTATCTTTACTCTTTAGGTATTATGAATGTGAAGTTTTATCTTCCCATTAAACAGTTAGATGTTATCAAATCATCCTGAAAGGTATTGGTTCACCATATTTATTTTATTTTTATTTTTTGATCTTTTCCTTTTATTTTAATTGTCTGTCTTTATTTTTTTAATATTATCCCTTGGAGTTTTCAGCCGTATATGTAGCTTGTTGTGTTTAAAGAAAAATCTCATGCTATCATAGATATCCACATAAATTTATTTATTGGTATTGCAGCAGTTGGATAGTAGTGGACATATTGATTTGCTTCCACCAGAAGGGATTATTGCTGCAGCAAATCTCTTTGCAATTATAGTAGAGTCTGAGTTAAAGGGTAATATATATGTGCTCAATACCATTACCATATTTCTTTTATAATAATTTTGGATTATATCGTTCTTACATTTTACTTTGTTATAGCTGCTTCTACATCAGCCTTCAATGACGATAATGAATATGATAACCTTCATGCTTCTATTTCTGGTACATGCTAAGCTAATTAATTGGAGTTATTTTATTTGTGATTACAATTGCTGTTATTAGCATTTTTCATCATCTTTTAACATTTCTATTGCATCTATCATCGCGCTCAATTTCTGTTCTTTTTATAGCTATGGATGAAAGATTGAGCTCCTATGCTCTTATTGCTCGAGCAGCTAGTAGTGCTACAATCCCTTTCCTCACCACACTTTTCTCAGAGCGTGTTACAAGGCTTCATCAGGTACATTACCACTGAATCTTTATGCTAGCTGAGTAGTCAAAGCTATGTAGCTTCTCATACAGCCACTGCAATACCATTTTGGCACTGCTCATTATATTATTCCATCAAAATTTCATGGGACTTCCCTGTGTGGTATTATTTAAAACTGTGTCATTTTTTTTTCTTCTGGTGTGATGAAAGGAGATAAATTTTTGTTAGCTATATAGTGAATTGTACATAATGTAGATGTCAGGATGTCCACAATTATAAATAAAAGAATTAAATAATTCTTTTGCTGTAACTGATTTTCAATCTCATTGCAGATAGGAAACAATACCCCAAAAAGTTTGGTTCACAAAGATGCCAGTAAATTTTCCTCATAATGAGTGCATAATATAGATGAGCCCTAACCTCCTATGCAAGGGCATGGATGAACTTTTATTACCCATACCACCTTTCATTTCAAAATGAACATGACCATAAGGGAAATTGGTACTTGAAATTTGGGCATTCCTCTCTATCTGATTACTCTTGTTCAGGTAAAGATTGCACATTTAAAACTCCAATTCTACTCCTACAAAATCGCGGAAACTTGGGCTCTGTTTATTAAAAGTTTTTTATTTAAAAACATTTTTTTTAATAGTTTCTAGGTAAAATGTGTCGTTGAAAAGTAGAGTGAAAAAATGTGTGGTTGAAAAATAATTTGGAGAATTATGTTATAAAAAACGTTTGCCAAATAGAGGCTTGATGTTAAAGAAAAACTTAATTTAATTGCGTTCTATCATAAGAAGCACTGATACTTGTAAACTTATTATGTACCCGAATCTTGTATCCAACCTCGGATATTCTTCGATATGCTCCGATACTTATGGATACATGTTTTTTAATTATTTTATATTATTTATATTTTTTAAATTTTCAATGCGTATTGGATACATATTTTATAATTATTTTGATACGTATCCGATACGTTAGGTGTTCGCTGAAATAGTGTGTACCACGAGCACGGGTCACGTACAAATAATAAAATATACTTTTTGAATCCGAATTGTCGATCCTACGAGGAATGTATACTCAATTATATTCTAGTTAAGTTAATCTTAACATATCAAACACACAATTAAAGAAAAAGGTTTTTGTAAATTCTAAATTGAAGAAACTAACTTTAAACAAATTAAAATAAGGAAAATGAAAGATAAAATAGTTGAAATTCATGATTTCAATTAACTTTCGCTTAAGTAATTTCTCAACAAATGTGAATTTATAAATTACTCATTTACAATGTCAGACTCAATTTTTCAAGTTTAGCTAATTACCTCTCTCGAGTGAAATTAACCCTAATCAATTACACTAACTCTTTGTGAAAATAGCTCAATGGATCACCTAGGGATAGGAGTATATCTCTATCTCTTAAATTAATGCCTAGGACATTTGTTATTTGGTCTAAAATGCACAATATCTCTCAATTATCATACACTTCACAAAACATATATTTAATGATCAATCAAACAAATGGAATAATCTCAATAATAAATACATATGAACTAAGCTCAAAATTAATAAACAAATATTAAAATTACTTAAACTAAGTTAAGCTACATCAATCGTCCTAACATAAAACAATTAGTCCATTATATAAATATTTCACAAAAGATAAGGTTTATAGAAATACATCATAAAGTATAAAAATCAAAGATTAAAATACAAGATAATGAAATAAACTACTTCCCTTGATTTTTGCTTCAAAATTCTTTGAACTTTGCTTTGTATTTCCACCTCACTCCTTGTTTCTTTGTTCCAATGGATGCTAGAAGATTGAAATAAAAAACTAACAACTAAAATGAAACTTACTAAAACAAAGAAAGAAAAATAAAAGAATAAGAAAAGAAAAGAAAAGAAAGAAGAGAGAGAGAGAATGAGGCTAGGGTTTTGGAGAGAAAAATTGGGTATTTGAGAAGTGAGGAAGTGGGCGTATATATACTCTCCAAAATTAGATCTAAAAAATCCTCAAAAACTCTTCCAAAAAAAGCCAAACACGCCCTTAAGCTAAAATAATAAAAACAACAATTAAAAAAGGGATTTGGGCTGAAATGATCGTGCAAGCCAACATCCCGCGGTCGTGCAGGCCACGGAAATGGACTCTAACCATTTGATTGTGTGGGTTGTGGCCTCTTGTGGATTGGGTGGCGAGGCTGCGTGGGGTAAGGCTACACATCTAATTCCTAGTTTTTGCAACCAGGTCCCTCCACTTTTGAACATCTTCAATTTAGTCCTCACATTTTGACTTTCATTATAAAAATACCTCTGAAATATTTGCACTTCTAGCCCTTCAACTTTTTGAAATGTTGCAATTGAATCCCCGAACTTTTGATTTCTTTCAATTAGGTCACATCAAATTTGCTCTTCTTTTAGCTCAATTGCAATTTAATCTTTTCCATTTTCTCTTCAATTGAGGCTGTACCTAATTGTACAAGATAAACACAATTTATAAGTAAGAATTCGCTCAATTTGTCAATTAAATTATCAATTTAAAAGCAAAATAAGTGTGTAAAGTACACTTATCATTAGGACACGTGAAGAAGACCCAAAACACGTTTCTCATAAGGATCTCGAATTTCCAAAGAAAGGACAAAATGCTTCAAAATATTTTCCAAACTTGGAAAAACGCAACAAAGTAACTTTGGAATATGCAAGTTTATTGATAGGTCAAGGGATTTTGGTTAATTTGATTTTATAAATTAATGGTATAATATGGATTCAAAGATGTGGTGGTTACTTCATAGTTCATATGCACTTTTACTTCAAAGCATTGCTTTGAAACTTTTTTGTGCAATCTTCTTCTTCATCTTGTGCGAATTGAAGTACGTACTTTTTTGTGCACTTTATGAGAATGAATAAAATAGCTTTACAATGAATTGAATAATTGTTTTTCATTCATAGCAATCTTCGTCTCTTATCAAGAAAATTAGATCTCTATTGAAAAGGAGAATCCAAAATGTGAAATATTGCAGGAGTCTTATTTTATACTTTTGAGGTGTTGGACCAGTTGAGGTTACTAATCTATCATTGGATGAGCCAGAGTTGAAGAGTATTATTTTTAATGATAATGTAGAAGAAAATGAAATTAGGACAATTAAGGATTAAGTTAAAAAATGCTTTTAGTATTTTATTTTATTTTTATTATTATTTTTGATAGGAAACTGAATTCTATTAAACCAATCCAAAAATTACAAATATCGTTATGGACGAGTCGTCCATAACAACAATATTAAATCTATGTAAAGTAGAAGAACTATATACTAGTCTATAGATTACTCATAACATTAGAACCCAACGAACTCCTGGGATCAAGACGAAACAAAAAATTATCTAGTCCACTAAACATATTGGCTGCTCTACCCATAAACCCGTGAAAAATAAAATATTTTCCCAAATATCTTCGATCGTTCTTTCAACATTGTCAAAAATCCTTTTATTTCTCTCTAACCATATCATCCACGCTCCTGCCATTACAAAATTTTTTCCAAATCTCTTTCTTTCTTTCCATGTTATCCCCGAAGTTCCATTTGATAAAAATAAAATCCGCCCAACGTCTAGGCATAGCACCCCATACACCAAACATATTCAACACTCTATCCCAAATGTGTTTTACTAATTCACAATGGATCAATAAGTGATCGATAGTTTCATTGGCCTTTCTACACATGATACAAAACGATGGGGAAATATACCAACCAGGTCTCTTTAGCTGTAATAAATCCCAAGTGTTAACCTTCCCCAAAGACACCAACCAAGCAAAAACTTTAACTTTTGTAGGAATCATTCATTTCCAAATAAATTTGAATTGGGGGAAACTAGAATCACTAGGAGAATGACAAAGAAGGTTGAAGAAGGATTTACATGAAAAAGTACCCGATGGGTGACCAGTCCAAATTCTTCTATCCAATGAAAGTGGGTCAATAGTGATATTTTCGAGCAAATTGGAAAGGGAAGTAAATTCTTCAATATATCTGTCATTAAGATTTCTACGAAAACCAAGATTCCAGAAGGGTGTAGAATTTGGTGTGAGGGATATTATACTATTAATGGCGGAATTTTTATTGTTTGATAACCGAAAAAGACGTGGGAATAATGTTTGTAGAGTTTGGTCACCCATCCATTTATCTAACCAGAACCGGATTGTATTCCCTTTCCCAACCACAAATCTAGTGTTTACCTGAAAAGTATTCCAAACTTTTGTAATGGATTTCTATGGTGCCCGATAAGTGGAATTAATGTTCATGCATGCATCCCTTCCATTTGAGTGGAGACCATAACGACTAATGATGATAGAGTGCCATAGTGCCTTTGATTCCAAAGGGAACCGCCAAAGCCATTTACCAAGAAGCGCCAAATTTCGCAAGGGAAGATTTCCAATCCCTAGCCCTCCTTCCTTTGATTTTGTGACGACTTCCCATTTGACTAGATGGTCGCTATATCCCTCTCCTCTTCCTTCCCAAAAGAAATCCCTCATCATCTTCTCAATCATCTTTACCACCTTCCAAGGCATTTTGAAAATTGACATGAAATATGTCGGAATACTCCCCAAAACCGACTACAAAAGCACAAGTCGCCCTCCTCTTGATAAACAACCTTTATGCCTCCTTTCCAATCTTGTGGCAATTTTCTCAACCACTAGGTTCCAAAAAGAAATAGTATTTGGATTTCCTCCTAAGGGTAATCCAAGGTAATTCAACGGCCAATTACCCTTGTCACAGCCCACTTTCCTCACAATGTCTCCAATCCTTTGTTCTGTCAAGTTAATGCCTACAATCATGCTTTTTGCCATATTTATTTTTAATCCCACACTCCTTGTAAAAATCTCCAAGATTCCTATGAGATTTTCGATACTCTCATCCTTATTCTCCAAGAAGAAAATACTATCATCTGCAAATTGTAAATGTGAGACCCTCACTTTATTATTACATGTCTATGAAGGTCGCTTCTTTAATTTATTATTCTCCTACATTTTGTCTCCTTAACATGGCTATAATAAATGCACAACATTTTATTCTTGTACTTGTACATTTTATACGCTAATATTGCAATGATAATAGATGCACAGATAACAGCTTTCTTACACTTGCTTCTCTCGTAATTTCATATCAAATGTAGGGCAGAGGCACAACCAATCCAACGGAAACTTTGGAAGAACTTTACTCACTGTTGTTGATAGCTGGGCACGTTTTGGCAGATGAAGGACAGGGTGAAATACCATTGGTAATGCGATTTCTTTTTTCACTGCATTCTCTTATTGCTTGCTACCAGTTCTACAGTTCTTATGATTGTTTTTCTTCCTGGAGGGTACTTGAGTCAGTCTCAGTAGATGCTTCAATCAAACAAGACTTCTTTGTGCCCCTGTACTAATGTATTTTTGGTTTGCTTATGTATTGTTCTGCATCAGACATCCGGCTATCTGTATATATTTTATGGCTTTTTATGAACTTTTGCCTCTCTGTTATGAAATATTTAGCAAACAGTGCTAGTTCAGTGTTAAAAATTGATCCAGTTGTGAGAGCCAACTTACTGTTTATAACTTATGAAGAAGAGATTTTCAGCTTTTGATTCTTAGAAATATTCTAGATTTTTTGTCTAGTGTAATCTGCATGCGCTCTATCTGTTCTGGAATATATTAGGCTGCGTTCTCTTTGGCTTTTTCCAGCCGTTCTCCGTTTTCTATTTCCGAAAACGCGTAAAACGCGTTCTCTTGAGCCGGTTTCGAGAAACAATTTCGAAAATGTTTCCAAATTTTGTAAAGGAAATGGAAAACGTGATTTTCATGTTTTCTGAATATTATAACTATAAAGTGAAAGCGCGTTATTAAAAAAAAATTAAAATAAAAAATTAAAATAATCAAAAAATTTGAAATTTGTCAAAATTTGTCATTTTTAATTACATTATTGGTCCCTGATTTTCAAAACTTGTCATTTTAATCCTCAAATTTTGAAATTTCTTTCGAAAATACCCTCATTTATTTGCAACTTAGGTCCCTTAACTTCAGATTTTCTTGCACATTAGTCCGTAAATTTTACTTTTCTTTCAATTTAGTCCTCGTATTTGCTTTATAGGTCGTTGTCTTCAAACATGTATAACTTTTGATGTACAACTCCGAATTGCACTCCATTTTTTGCGTCGAACTTCAAATTCAACCATCTTTCTGATGATGTATCATGTGCTTAATTATTAAATATTTCTTTTTTACTTTTGTATTGTAGACACTTATTTTGTGAGAGTATCATTGATTAACATAAATTGATTTCTGCAAATTTTATCGAAACTTAAATTTTAAACGTTATGAGTACTTACTGGAAGGATGTATATATATGAAGTATTAAATGGAATGATTACTCTAAAAGGGCAAATTGTTACCCAAATGTGGAACGATTACTTTAGAAGGACCACATGAATATTTGAATGTTTTTGGCATAACCAAATTGAGTGATTGGGGCTATTTGTGCAACTCAAATATGACATCTTTATTTCATTTATATTCACAAGCAATATAATTACAAGTATACAGAAATAGTTTTCTGCAAAAATTTAAACAGAACGTATTTTCCAGATTTTTATTTTCGAAGACAGTTTTCAGAAATAACAAACCAAACGCGTTTTCAGCAATTTCGAAAAAAGTTACAGAAAATGGAAAACAAAAAATATTTTCGAAAATGGAAACAGAAAACTGAAACACAAAGAGAACGCAGCCTTAGTCGTTCTGATTTTCTTGGTTTCCAAAGCTGATTTAGCCCCTTCCTTTCCTCTCCTCTCTAGAGATATTCCATGTCTTCAAGTTATATCAGGCCATAGAGAGATGTGCTTTAGCTATAGCTGGTTTCTCTTTCACTGTTCTGTCTTTGTAGCACGTAGGACTGGTTTTAGGTATAAATATTATTTTATTCATTATTACATGAAATGTTTAGGTGCCAAAGGAGATACAAGCTCAATTTACAGATGTTGTGGATGCAGACAAACATCCAGTTGTTATTCTCTCTGGGTAAGTTGTGTTAAATACTTTGTGGCTCAATTTATGTTGGAGTTTCCATTTGTTTCTTGGATCAATTCTGGTGTTACTTCATTTAATTTTAATCCAATTAGTTACTTAGTGGAAAATTTGAACTGTCTCATAGTTGGACCACTGAGCATTTAGGAACTTGAGTCACAGTGCTTAAAGGTTGGCTGGGTTCTGTCCAATTTAAAAGTGGTGATGCTTGCCTGAATTCCGTAGTGGTGAAATTATTATTGACTTTGTGTCAACTGCCTTTTTCAGACATTGTCAGAAGTTTTTTTATATGCCATGAAGCAACTTGAGTAAAGGGTATATAATACTGTGTTGGCCTCTCTATTTGAGTAAAGGTTTATTATATGTATCTTTTTAACTCTTATCATAAAGCCTTACAGTATGTGCTGAATAATTGTCAGTGGTTTCCTTGGAAATTATTATACATCTTACTTCTCTCTTTAGATGCTATAGATGTTAGCCATGTAGTGAGGATGTGTGGAAGTGGAAGCAAATTTTTTGCGCTCAACAATTCATGATGTTTACTTTGACAGAAATGTCATAAAAATACTGCACCGTGAAAGTTCTGAAACCATTGATTCTAAACTAATTTTCATCTTGTAGTTGAATCTGATTTTCCTCTCTTTTATTTTATTTTATTTTTTATTTTTATATCATACAATCATACACTGCAAAGTTAAACAGAGATTTTTACGTCAGATACTGTTCGACAACTTCCCACTAACCATCAATCCAAAAATTCTCAATCTATTCATTCCCATAACCTTCAACTAGTTACATTTCACATAGGACTAATAACCAACACACAGTTCATGACAAATCTATTACACCTCTGTATCATACAACCAGTGACACTCTCTTTACAGTCCAGATGTCTTTCTGTTGACATCAGAAGTTGTTCGACAACTTCCCGCCGACCAGCAATCTAGAACTACACAATTCATTCATTTCCATAATCTTCCTTTAGTACAAGTCACATTGGACTACTAACCAGCACAATAAACATCAGCCTGTCTCATGATCAGGTGCCGGGGAAGACCAAGTCAGGATCATCCTCTGGCTCTAAGTTATCTTGTGAAGGGTAAATCTTGCATACCAGCTTTCTCCTCTTCCTCGAGTTCACCCGACGTCTTGGGAAACTAGTCTGGGATAGGACAAGGCACTGGCCCTGTTATCTCTGCATAAGCATGCTTCAATGGTCCCTTGCATTCTTCCTTCGCTTTGTGAATTGTTGCAATTCCTTGTAAACATCCAACAAGAGATTTTACATTACTACCTTAATAATCACTATCGCTAACTCCTCGGGCCTCTTGTTTTTAGTTCTTTGAGTTCAAAATAGGTCCTCCACCGGCTATAAGAATCATCCCCTTCAAGCATTGAAATAATCTGCGAGTTGAGTTTCAGAGTTCTGAATCAAATGGATTTCTTTAAAAGCTCTATTAATTCTGCTACTGCTAAATGCTAGAGCTTTGTATGTAAGCATTGTTTCTTGAAGAACAATAAATGGTAGGATCAAAACACTTCTTAAGCTCGATCTTGAACAATGAACAACATCATTAGTTTCAAGAAAAAAGTGCTTAAAGAAGAAGAATTTAAGGGCACTGTTTGAATCATTTTTTTCTTCTGTAACTGTGATTTTCAAATTTCTCTGTCCATTTGATGAAGTTTATTTTACTTGGTCAAAATTGTAGTTCAATCATTAAGTTCGCTGAGCAAAGTTTGGATACAGAAATGAGAACATTATTTTTCAGTCCTAGACTGATGGAGGTACATATGTTCTCCCATTTTTTTTTTATCTGTTTTAATTGTCTTCACTTTTACTATGCAATTGCATCCAAAGTAATAGTACTATAGATATAATTGTGTTAGGAAATTATTCCTCTTTTTTAACACATGCTTCAAGGTTTTGTTTTTGTTGCAAGTTTCAATTGTATAAATCCCATAAGCATAATACGAGTCGGCACATTTTTTATATTTAAATCTGATAAAAAGATGATGTTTGAAAATATCTGTTTAATATTAGCCTCTGTTTGGCAAAGTGTTTAAAACATATTTTAAACAACACAATTCCCAAACCACTTTTTAACCACACATTTTCTCTCTCCATTTTTCAACCACATTTTATCTCGAAAACATAAAAAAAATGTTTTTAAATATAAATTTTTTAATAAACAGAGCCTTACACTTCTTCATTTTAGATCTTACTTCATTTTCTAAGTGTAATTAGACAATGAACTTTTATTCTATAGCTTGAGCTATACCGGCCATTTCAGTGAAGAATCAATGGTTTCATATTCTCTATGGGAAGCCTCTATAATTTGATGAAAAAAATCTATCATCGAGAACACATACATCAACCTGAAAAAGAACAAACCAAACCAATAACCAAGCCAAGAAAAGTTACCGTCCATCTACCAGAAAGCATATTAGAAAATTCGCTACTATAGCAATTGCACCAACAAAGCCAAAAGCAACTTTTAACCATGCAGCTAGTAGCTTATATTGACCTTACACCTTGTTGGGCTGGGTGAAGTTACCCCTTCGTGATGGATTTTGATTATATGCCAGTACATATACAGAAACTAACCTGAGATTTTAAATTGTGGATTTTTTTCTTTTCATCAAAATATTACTCTTGGCTGCATTTTTCAAACTCTTATATGAGCATTGGATATGGGCGTGTGTCCGTAATTGAATTTTGATATTTTAAACCTTCAACTTTGGGCTGTATCTACGCGTTAGATCAAGTAATATTTTATTTTCCCATCTTTTTATGGCCCAAAAAAAAATGTTTATGTTCGTAATAAGGGCAATATATTGGGCACGTTCGCATACTCTTGTCTGAATGTCAAATGGCCCATATTGGTAATGAACTAGATAGTTATGGCCCTTCATGTTCTGAACTTGGGATACAAATTGTTTATATTTATTATGTTTATTTTTATGCTTTGACAAAAGCGATTTTATCATGGTTCCTTTCATGTCTAATGTATATGACCTGATAATCTGTCAGGCAGTTATATGGTTCCTTGCAAGATGGTCTTCAACATACCTGATGCCACCCGAAGAAAATAAAGGAAATAAAAGTGGTGTAAATTATAATGATGCCCAGCTTCGTTTAGACCACTCCAAAAATGCACTGCTTAGTTTTTTTGGAGAGTATAATCAGGGGAAACTTGTGCTTGATGTTATTATTCGAATCTCCTTGACTACACTTGTTACATACCCTGGAGAGAAGGACCTGCAGGTATGCAATCTGTATTTATCTGATGGTTTGCACCTCAATGCTAGGAAATATGTAATGCAATAGTGTAAAGAAATTCTATGTGGTGAGGGACACACATGGTTAATGTCAGCTTGTGTTTGTTATGACAGGGACTTACATGCTACCAGTTACTTCATGGACTAGTTCGTCGAAAGAATGTTATTTCACATCTTGTTTCTTTGGTCAGTTGCATTTCTCTTCATGCAAAATTTTCTTGAATTCTTTCGCATCCTGGGTTCCACTTTCTTCTCCCCCGTTTTTATTTTTATTTTTTTACTATAATTTGGTCTGGCTTGAGATGAACTTTTGGCTGAAGGATGGTAGTTTCCCTTGGAAGATAAACCTTAACAGTTCGTTAGACATATTCTTCTTTGGGATTGGCTGCAGGATTTGTTGTTTTGAGGATGTTTACTTGATTGGGAGTTTGTAATTGCTGGTTAAGGGTGGCCATGGTCTGGTTCGGTCCAGTTTTGAAGAGATTCGAATCTAACTGTGTCCCAATAGGTATCTTAAAATGGAACTGTTGGTTCCATAATTTAATTATGGAACTGAACTGCAATGGAACTACTTGTTCCAGTTTGGTCGGTTCGGTTCCATAATAGAGATGGTACCAATGTCTAATTGATGCAAGTATCTTTAATGCAATTGATGCAAATGAACTATAAATACCTCCAATGGAGTCGATGTAAATTAATTAAACATATTCAATGCAACAAATCATTTTTTAATCCAAAATATGCATCAAATCATTAAAAAGTGAATCAAACATTTCCAACTAACTGAAAGATTGAAAAACAAAATGTAATATTGACAAACATCACTGCATAATCACAAGATGCCAAAATCACTGCACATTAATCAAATTAACAAACCCCAACATATTTCAAAATTTCAACACGA
This sequence comes from Ligustrum vulgare, assembly GCA_963555705.1. Taxonomy (NCBI): domain Eukaryota; kingdom Viridiplantae; phylum Streptophyta; class Magnoliopsida; order Lamiales; family Oleaceae; genus Ligustrum; species Ligustrum vulgare. The sequence continues at coordinate 54,791,229 of OY743171.1, forward strand.
ACAAGAAGTCCCATTTTGAAACAAAATAGTCTAATAAATTCATTCACAAACTTGAAGAACGTAGGCAAATTTACCTTCCATCCATTTGTCATTGAAATCCATCTCAATGCAAACTCTGTCTTGGGGGTACTCTAAAAAGTTTAGATGCTCCCCATAACCAATTTTGCGTGTAAATTAAACAAGAATGTGCCCTCCATTTGACCTGGAAGCAACTATAGATACATGAATAGAAAGCAAATCTATTGCAACCTCAAACAAAATTTTAATTCTTTATCTATTGATTTTCCACCAATTCAAAATGTCGAATTTCGCATTAGCATAGTTGTCGGGGAATCCACTATATATATATAGTGGACTATTCCACTTGGCTAGTTTTCAACATCTCGTATCCAAAATCAAAATTATTAAGTCAGTTCCATTTATCATCATCAGAACTCTCAAAAGCAACTTTGGAATTACTGCTACCACTAGCTCCATCTTTTGTACACTGCCATCCCCTCTACTGGTTATATAAAGAATACAATAATTCAATGACCTCATTTTTAACAAATGAATGCAATATCATTTGTATTGGTTTTGTCAGTAGTTATGGCACCCTTCCGCTCTATCCCCCAATCAAGCAAACAATTTTCATAACTTTCCTGCTTTGTCTCCTCTTTTTGATTTTGAACAACAATCTCCTTGCAACAGTAATCTGAAAGATAAGAAGATTGGTCCGTTTCGTGAATGGACAGATATTGGAGACAATGCTTAGGAGATTGATCTTAAAGCGGATATGAATATTTTATTCGCATTCACTGTTGCATATATCTTTGGATACTATCCGTCACTTTGAGGTTGAGTTTTCTTCATGTGTAGGAGAATGATGCTGGACGATCTCTTAACGAATAGGATATGGATTTATTCCAATTAAGATTAATTGTTTTAATAGTATTTTCTCTCTTTTCTTTCTTGATTAGAAATTAGAATATGATTTCTTATTCTCGTTAGATTAGGGTTTTATTTTTCACTCCTAAAATTTTATTTACTTTAGTCATTAGGATTAGAGAATTACTTTCCCTATATTAGACATAGGCTTGTCCACTCAAATATTTTCACAGACTTCAAGTTCTCTAAATTGATTATAATTTCAAGAATTTCAATTCTACATCCGCACTAAATATTTAATTAAATCTTGGGGCTTATAAAGGGGGAAAGAATTAGAACATCAAAATTCACTAGATAGATACCTTATAGATTTATAAAAGACATGGCATTTTTATCTCATTTTCCACATTTCGGTTGAAGAAAAAAAGGCAGATTTTCGTGCCCTCATTGGCATGGTGTAAAGCAGGAAGAGTTGAAACTAGAATATCGGAGGTTTGAATCTCAGCTCTTGGAAGGCAGCATTTAAATGCTGGAAGACAAGTGTTTACATAGATGCAGTGTCATGGTGTACCCTTTCACCTCTCTGGGGTCCCGTGTGCACAACGTAAATGGAGTTAATGGGGAGGTGAACCGTTGCACGAATGTCTACTCCAAGTGTGCATAGGTTATATCTGCATTCAAATTTACGTGAAAGGTGAGCCAATGGGGAAGACCAATCTCTTACATGATTAGTCGGACGGAACTTGGATACTTGAGTCATAAAAAAAAGGCAAATTTTCAAATGCGTGAATCTCCTTAATTGTAAGTCAGTCATTATCAAAACCCAATACTCATTGTAAAATGGTATTGTATTAAAGGAACATAAAACAAAATAGAGAAATTAATTACCTTAGCAATATTCAAAGAGGAACTGTGTCGCAGAGATTTCTTGCAAGCCAGACGGTGGCATGCACATCGATGGGCTGTGACATAAGAAAATTATTTTTACCCTAAGAACAACTGGAGGACTGAGGAGGAAGATTTGAGCCTTTCATTTTTCTGTCGCCATTTTCACTTTCTTCTGCCATGTCAGATGCTAGAACATGCTTTAGTTCAATGGGTGTTATTCTATGTGATCGGTGCATTGCACCAGTCATTACTTACAAAAAAATTATATTCACGTAGACCAAGTTTTCAGTTCTATGTATTAAAATCGAAGCCGAACCGGACCAGTTGGTCCAGTACTTTTGCCTGACTTTACTACTGGTTCTTTATCCTCCCTTCACTAGACTTGCTACTTGTCACAATTCAGATTTTTTCTCACCCTTTATTTTCATATCTTGCCCTGTATCTAAGACCCTACTTAACCATGATTTTTACGCAATTTACACCTATTCAGCTTTTATGTCCATTATTTACTTCAAAATAACATTGTTAGTTAATGATTGGCAACAGTCTTGTGTGATTCTTGATATGAAAAAGCATTGCTGCAATTTGACTGAGCAAACGTTGTTACATTGAGCATATCACGAAATTCCTTTATTTTGATCTTTAATAATCACTTCAGAACTCTATTAGATTTTTTTTTTTTTTAACTCTGGTAACTTATTTTGCAGGACACATGGCGTGACTTAGCAAACGCTTTTGCTCATGAACGGGGAATGTTCTCATTAAACGCTGCTCACCAGGTAGTTTATTCTAAATTTGTCATGTTCTTGTGGTGACAGTATAAATAAGGAATAGGTAATAGCGGAAGAACATAGGTGCTCCCTAACTTATGTGTTCCTATATCTGATTCATGCATAGAGTATACCGAGGGACAACGTCCAAAGGTTACAATAGCTATTTTCCATTACATTGTTTTCACATTTGCATGAGGGTTTTGTTAGAAGCAAAGCATGCACCTTTACTCGTTTTTTTGTCTTTCTTTCTTTACTTGCACCCATTTTTCATTCCATTAAAACAATGTTACTTGTTCATTAAAACCAGTAACTGCACAGTTACATGCAAGGCGTTGAAGTTAGAGGAAGAAAATGGGTGTATCTTAATTTGTATCCCTATATTTGACTCTTAAATGGATGAAACTAAGAAATCCATTAATTGTGGGTTAATTGGTAGAAGAGCATGGAGAGTTGAGGTCTCAGGTTCACGTCCTGCATCACCTAATCCTGAAAATTCAACATGTTAGGTCTTTGATGAAAAATTATTATGGTCTACACATGAGGGGAATGTTGGAGATATAAATGAATTGTGATTTGGAGGATGGTTTTGCATTGGTTCAACTAACGTGGCTTTTAGACTTTTGAACCAGGGCCCAGGGGAACCCCATAGTCACTTGCATGATCAAATTCTTCTTCAAAATATAAATGAATGAATCATCTCCTCTCCAATAATTTGATCTTTTAGATAAGATGATTTAAGATAGAATTAAGCAAGCAAACATAATAAAGTCAAGTCTCCCTGATGGAATATTAGGAGTGGGACTGGAAGACACCATAGGGTTGAATCCTCTAGACCCAAGTCTTCCAATTCTTTAAACACTGAATAGAAACTGAAATATATTCCAAAAGCCAAAAAACTCCTCATGAAGAGGTTGCATACTCTATTTATAATCTCAACTACTAAATAATAAACTTATGGTCCCTAGACTCGTAAAACAAACCACATTAAACTTCCAAGAAACATAAATATTTCACACAACCAATATTAACCAAGACTGACTTTTGGGCTGACAGTAAATAATAAATATCCCAGCACAGTTTCCATCAAAGATAATTGAAACCATATATAAATTAGTCTTATGCTTTGTAATAAAACAACATTTGATAGATAAATAAATATCCCAGCACATTTTTCATCAAAGATACTCCCTCCGTCCCACAAAGATAGACATTTTCACACAGTTTAAGAAATGGTAGTTAATATTGTTGAAATAATAAATTTATCTATACTTTTTCAAATATACCCTTATGCTAATTTCAAAGACTCATTAATTTTACACGTCATTAAATTGACATTGGAATTAACTATCAAGGTACATTAACTAGGGATATATATGAGGAAATGAAAAATTAAATACATGCTCTTTATAATAAGTGGCCTATTTTTGTGGGATGAACGAAAATAGTATACAAGCCTATATTTGTGGGACGGAGGGAGTAATTGAAACCCTATATAAAGTGGTCTTATGCTTTGTAATAAAACAACATTTGATAATGAAATAAATTTATATTCTCTCCCAATATCTCTCTATTTTCTCCCTCTTCTTCCCCCCGCCCCCCGCGCCTGCCTTTCTCTTCTTATCTTATCTACCTTTTCCCTTTCCCCTACAATTGTTCTATTGCATCCTACATTGATCGCTTTCACCCATTTACAAAACTTGTTCATGTGTCAGGCACCTTCTTTTGATGAAAAATGAGTACACGAAAGAACAGTTTCAAAATTTAAATAAATAAATTCCTCTCCCTTCTAAATTCTTAAGCTTTTAGATTAGGTGGTTTAACATAAAAATACAAATGCTTTTTCATGTTCTCAATGAAAAGTGTAACTTTATCTTTCATCTGTTTCAGCGTTCACTGGCTGAGACACTTGCTCTTTCAGCTTCTGGCATGAAAACGTCTGAGGCGTCAAATCAGTTAGTATATATTTGGGTTTCTTCGCACTTATATCTCATTCTTTCAGTCGCAGATATTTTTATTGCAGTACTACCTGATCACGATTTACTATTATTTATAGGTTTATAAAAAGTTTGACGAACCATATGACAGCTAATTTGGTGGAGCTATCATGCAAGAATGATCTCAAACATATTGCTCAACAGCCAGATATTCTTTTGTTGGTAAGGACAGTTTAAATATTATCCATTCAATTTGCTGATATTCTAAAGCAATATGGTTAATATCATATCATGACATGCCATAGGTTAGTTGCTTGTTGGAGCGGCTTCGTGGGGTTGCCAGTGCCTCAGAACCTCGAATACAAAAGGCAATTTATGAAATGGGTTTCACCTTGATGAATCCTATCTTGATTTTTCTTGAGGTTTACAAACACGAGGTACTGAACTAAGAATATATTTTTTCAATTTTTATAGCTATTCACTTCTAAGCATGGTTTTTAAAGTTTTTCTAAAATTCTAGCCTATCCTCATCATATTGTGCTAAAAGTTTTTGAGAACTCAAAAATGTCTAAACTTGAGTTTCATGAGATGTCTGATAATTAACCCTCATCTCATTAAAGTATCTAACAGTTCAATTCTGAAGCCATTCAGTGCTTGCTTGATATCTAAGTGTATGATCGCTTGCTTATGGCTACAGTTTCCCTTATTGCCTAGGCCCAGATATGGGCTTGTGACAATTTCATTATGGCGCTTTATTTGCTGTTAAGCTTTACAAATTACTTAAAGACCCAAGTAACATTGTTGATGATGACTATAGATTTTGGCACAATGGCATGTTCTTAGTCCTACAATTGGTGTCTAAGTTAATGCTATTAGTACGGTTTCCAGAGGAGCCAATTTTTTGGTTGGAAATAGTTTGTGTGAATACAGCAGTGCCCTCATGGTGCTGCTTATGTGTTATTTACTGAGTGTCTATCAAGGTGGGAATAGGATCTTCTTCGAAGAATATAACTTTTTTTAGTTGAAATGATTGTTGATAACTATAACTTTTGGCAGTGTGGTAGGTAATGGTTCTTAATAGTACTACTGAAAGTGATGTTTGCATGCAAGAGAGCCAATAATCAAGCCTAAGAAAGGGTCACGGACACTAACCGCTAGTGAAAGTAAGAAACAGTACCTTTGAAATCGCAGGAATCCAGATGGAAGTAAATTTAGTTGATGGTCTTGGCATCTCAACCAGGTTTAACAAAAACAAGTTTATGGGATTGATGAAAATTGTTGAAGCAGAAGTAGATGCAAAAAAGGAGTTGGGGGAGCAATTGTTTAGTCAAGATATTTCAACTAGAGAAAAATGACAGGCTTATATACTTATGATGATTAAAATTAAATTAATCCAACAAAATTACTACATTTCCTGTGGCTTGTACAATTTGGATCTTTGCTATCCGAATAGTTGTTGATAGAGTTCATATTTTTCTGCATCTAGCATACACTCTTATACTTTCATTTATTTTCATTTGTGTTTTCATGGGCTTCTGAGCAAAATACAGCTGGTTATCTTCCATATTTTTACACTAGGTCTCATGTACAAATTACAATTGGAGCTGCCTGCATATATGAAAATTCTCGGCTATTTATGCAAAACTTACAACTCCCGATTTAAAAATCAACTCAAATGCACTATGCATGCCTAGCATTATCTGTTGAAAAACCAAGTACAGTAAACACGATTAATACTCTTATTTATCCTACAGTTTCGGTTTTCTTGTTAAAAATTTGATACATTTCTCCAGTCATTTGACAGATTTTTTTGATTTTATCTATTGTCATTATTTCTGCTTAATAATTTGTGGATATGTCAACCCCTTTTCTATTGTTTCTAAATTTTTTGCTTATCGTGATTGTTGGTTGTGTATTCAATTTCACCCCCTCTTGGTGAAAATAATTGAACACCATTTGATTGATTTATAATGTGTTCTGCTTTTTGCCTATATTAGTCAGTAGTTGTCTATCTTCTACTCAAATTTGTTGTCGATTGGGTGGATGGCCAAATAATCTACTTAGAGGCCCGTGAAACTGCTGCTGCTGTTGACTTCTGTACACGTCTGCTTCAGCTGTACTCGTCTCACAATATCGGCAAGGTATTACTTTTGGCCTGACGTTCATACTTAATGATGGATTTCTAGCCTTTCCAAACATACAGTGTCTTGAAATTCTTTTCAATGTTATCCAATTTCTGTATCATCTAGAACTGGATTTTTAAATACTTGGTCAAAATTATAAATTAAATGCATTTAAACTCAAACCCAGTTCTAAAATTACAGTCTACACTAACCCACATATAAAAGTCATGTCCTGCTGGTGAATTAAGTACCAGTAAGGGCATGGATGAAAAGAGGGGGCTTACTCAACATATTATCTTAACAAATGGTTGGAGGGACCAACCATGTCAACTTTTAAGGACAAGGATGCTGTTGCTAAACATGCAATTGAGCAAGACATGGACAGTAACAGATGGAATGCAACTGATGCTCTTTTGACCAAATTGGTGTGCACATATTTTGGATTATGTACAGTGGCACGATTATTTATTTAAATAATTATTTCTAAATCTTGAATCTCAATCACTTTGTTTGTAAAATAATTAGCCTCTGTTTGAGCCCCTTTAGTTGGGAAATAATGTGGTTTTGAATAGGAATTTTGGGAGAATGTGTGGTTAAATATTGTTTGAAAAGTAAAATATTGTGAGCTTGATTAAAATAGATGGTTGAGATTGAGTGTTTTAAAAACTTGATTTTCAAATTATGGGGCTCAAACAAGGGCTTAATAATAATCAAGTAGAAAGTTGACACTTGTTATTTCACTATCCTTTATTTGTGTTGCTTACGTGACGTGAGTTATATTTTGACTTTCAGATATCAGTTAGCCTTTCAAACAGCTTACTTAGTGAAGCAGATACAGAAAGATACAAGGATTTACGGGCCCTTATACAACTCCTTGCAAATCTCTGTTCGAAGGATCTGGTAACTCTTACTCGTTCATTTCACCATAAAGAAATTTATTTTCTCCCAAGGGTACTGGATTTATCACGTTTGTAATATTCAGATACATGTACGTAACATGAATTGTGAAAGTCCTAGTATAACTCCTCGTGGAAGATTGGGAGTTATTCTGAGACAACCATTCAAATGAATTCAAATAAGCAGGAACCATTTGTACTAGTGTGCAACATTTTCATGTCTTGTTTTTACATATGTCATGCATTATTTATTATCAAGTACCTAAACTCGGGTCCCACTGAACTAAAAATACCTGCTTCTCTATATCTACTACTTGACTATTTGAGGAGCAAGAGGGCTTTCTTCGTTGCAATCTTGTATTTGACATTCTACCTTTTATCTTTATTGAAGCTTTGATGTTGAAGATTCTAGAAAAAACATAATTTGCGTATCTCCCATGATGCCCCTACTTTTATTCTAAGAAAACAAAAAAAAAGTTATTTTGTTTGTGTTGAAAATTATGTTTGTTTTTATTCTCGAGTACAATTTAATTTCCGTGAGTCAAAATCTAACTTAGTTTTCCTATCTGCATTGATACATACAAGCGTTTGCTTATTTTTCCATTATTTAGAGAGAGAATCATCTGTAAATTCGGGGCTTTTCTGAGTTATCATTTCTCAAATCTTCTCATGTATTAGGTTATAGTAGAATTGTTTCTAATTTCAGCAAGATTAAACATAATAGAAATCCAGCTTTAACGAGGCTCTTAGATTCTTCTTTATATTTTGATAGACCTTAGGCTGAAGAAGAACAGAGATGAGGATGGCGAGGTTGAGAGTTGGTGGGGGTGAGGTTTAGATGGAGTTGGCTAAGACAGAAATTTTGTTTTAAATTCGGTAGTAGGTGAACGAAGAACATGGTTGTTCTGACTTGGGAGAGATTTCTGGGCTGTGAATGAAAGCTCCCTAATTTTATTTGATCTCACAGGTCAAGAAAAGGAAACAATTTAAAAGGATTAAACTAAGCTATCCGCAACTTGAAGACCCCAATTTGAATTTGTGTCCAATCAAAGAAATACAAGAAAGGACAAATTCAAGGTAACATTTGACCTAATATCATGGGAAACAAAAACATGAGTGCTGCTCAAGCTAGTGATGACAAGTTAACAGAAGCAATCTGTGCCTTTTTTGTTATGAATCATGTTCAAGATCAAGCATCTAGTTGCTTTGCATTTAGCAGATTCTTGTCCTGATAATGGATTTAGTTTTTTGGCTTTGGTCTTTGAATTACATCTGATATGAAGCTTTCATGATTCAAATGAAAATGTATGTACAGGTTGACTTTGCATCTGAACCCCTTGAAGTTTACGGTGTGAGCATTTCTCAGGTACACTCTTGTAGTACTTTCGTCTGATTAAGAACGAAATGTTTGTTTTGCATGTTTCCCATAGATTATTCCTAAATCTCCTGATACTTTCCTTATACAGGTTGTATTTATGGGTCTTCACATAGTAACCCCTCTGATTACTTTGGAGCTGCTGAAATATCCCAAACTTTGTCACAGTGTATAGATTTTTCTTTTCTTCTCTTGTTTGGTGTGATTTGTAGAGGAGAAAACTTCAGAGCATTAATGGGAACCTAATATTTTTCCTTGGACAGTATTTCTCACTACTATCTCACATGATGGAGGTTTACCCCGAAATAGTCGCTCAGCTAAATGTTGAAGCCTTCGGTCATATAGCTGAAACTCTTGATTTCGGGCTTCATCATCAGGTAATTCTGGCGCCCGATGTACGAGTCTGTAGTTAAGTACTAGAGTATATTTCCAGAAGGATTGGTTCATCTTGTGAATTTTGAAAGATAAAAAATTTTGTGCCACTAGATTCCGTTTCTAAATGTCTACTAAGCTATTTCCCTTCACCATTTTATTTCTTTTCCTCGATTAGGACAGCGAAGTTGTTGATTTGTGTCTAAGGGCTCTAAAAGCACTTGCGTCCTACCATTACAAGGAAAAGGGGATGGGTAAAGTTGGTTTAGGTTCACATGCTACTAGTTATAAGGATCCTGGTGGAAAAGTTCGAGAAGGCATACTGAGTCGGTTCCTTTGTTCATTGCTGCAACTTCTTCTTTTTGAGGACTACAGGTAAGATATACGAACAAACTTGACTTCCATTCCGGAGTTGTAAAAAATTAGTGGAAACTATTTTAAGTACATTATACATTGAATTTTTTTTTATTTTTTTTGAGAAAATAAAAGGTCCATTATAGTAAATATAAATTGAAAGTATTATTTAAATAATCTATTCATTCGTAAAAAAAAAAAAAAAAGTAAAAAAAAAAAAAAAGTCCATTATAGTAATATAAATTGAAAGTATTATTTAAATAAGCTATTCATTCGTATGAAATGTAGTGCATACTTTTGTACGCACACTCCATATTACTTAGATAACTAACAAGAATTTTACTGCTTTAATACTGATCCTCTTTAAAAATATTCAAATATGATATTGTTAACATTTAATGACCATATTGTTCTGGTTGTTTGATGTCAGTAAACATAGTATGATGTTTATATTTCTTTGTGGTTTCAGCACGGATCTCGTAAGTTCTGCAGCAGATGCACTTTTCCCATTGATACTGTGTGAACAAAGTGTGTATCAGGTATGTTGGTTTTCTCCACTAGCAATACACATTGATTGCATCTATAAATTTGGTAACTCAATAAATTTACTATCTTCTAAAAGGTCGAATAATAGTCAACAACCGTAAGGGAGGTTTTCACAACTACACACACACACACACACACACACACAAAAAGAGAAGCTTTTTCCTCGTGTCTACACACAGAGTATTCACCATCATCCCTCTACACAGAAAATTCACCATTGCACCTCACATACATATACTTTCCCATGATACATACGATTGGAAATCATGGTTGATTGGAAGCTCCCAAAGATTTGAAGAGAATGGCATTATCCAAAACCATTTCAATTGACATTTCACATGGATGCTTGAACAAGAAAGTTACTGAAATTGTTCACAGGAATGCTTGAACAAGGGAGTAATTCCTATAGTTTGATCCCACCGCGAAAAAGCTGTATTCTAGTTAAGATATACCCCCTAAGCTTTTTTAGCTGTCATGTATCTTCAACATGCTCAATCAAGGAACAGTCAGACTCGCATCTTTGCTCCGTTAGATGCAGTAAGCTTATTCTCTAATCTGTGTGAAGATGAAGAACTAAAAGAACAACTCGAGTTTGTGGATCATACAAGTGAAATTTACTCTACATGGATTAATATGCAGCTGTTGTAGAAATTAACAATTAGGATTACTTTTACTGCATGTTTGATACGCACCTCACACTACCTTGGACAAGATTTTAGCTTACTTTCTTAACATTGTCCAGAGTACTCTCTAATCTACTTACCAGACATGGCATAATTGTCTCTCTTCTACCTTATGTTAAAGAATAAATATACACGCTTCCTGCTCTATTAGAGATTATTGGAATCAAGACGTGATGGATTTGAATAGAATTCCAAGCAAATTTTGGTGAACTAGTTTGAGAACTACAAACCTCAGCTGTAATGGCACAATTTACCGGATTATCCTTGGTTGATGTTTGACATATTATCTGCTGATTTTGTATTTCCTTCGTCTTTCTGAGGTGGAGTTGTTGTTGCAGAATTTAGTGAATGAATTGATAGAAAGGCAGACAAACCAAATGTTCCGATTTCGGCTAACAAGTGCTCTCCAGTCTCTCACAAATTCAAACAACCTTTCTACAACACTTGACCGAGTAAATTTCCAGAGATTCCGGAAGAATTTACACAGCTTTCTCATTGAAGTTCGTGGATTTCTTCGAACAATATGACACCTGCAGAATCTGAAGAATATGAGCAATCTACTGAGTTTGTAAATTTTTGTTCAAGGAAGTCCAAGAGTGCCTTTTTTAGGCTGTGTTAGGAATGTAACTGCCTTTCCGCAATGTGTTGTAAAGCTGATTTTATGGTTCTATAGGCATTTGTGAATGCTATTAATTTTTTTTTTTTTTTTGTAAATTCGATCTTGTTATGAATAGTCTGAGAAAATTTGAATCATTAGGAAGTAGACAAAGAGTTGCTTGAATTGAGTTTTCTCTCCCTTACCCTACCCCAGATAAATCTAATTATTCTCCCCTCTTTCAATCAAATATGTTCTCAATTTCTTTTTGTTATTGGTGAAGTGAACAAAAGAATTTCTAACCCTGTTGGAAACAAGCAGAAGTTAAGGAAATGCCCCACAAGACAGATCTTATCAGATCTTCTGGGCAAGTAGAATGTCACATAACTTCAATACGCAGATGCTCAGTTTAAAAAAAAAAAAAAAAAAAGGTGTAACCCATACCTTGAGGGTTCGAATCGACCCTGCCCTGGGCCATTGAAGATGTTTGGAATTTTGAATTCAGTTGGATGTAATTAGGAAAGATGCATTTGAGATATATGTCAATTATTTGTTTATGCTCAGTTAAATATGTAAAACATGCCTAAATTGCAACCAAACCCTGGTCTGGTAAATGCACTGCGAACTCTTGATTATTTATTTATTTATTTTTTTCCGAGGAAGCAAACTCTTGATTTTGAGTTATACAAAAATCAAAATATAAAGTTGTGAGAATAGAGCTGAAATAGGGGTTATGTTATTCGACAAGTCATCAAAAAGCCGGGTTTAGCACGGCTTCCCTTTGCAAATTCAGAAATGCCATTTGTACAGATACATTTATACATGTACATGTATAGATGTCTAACTGTAGTTGAAAAGACGGTAGAGAAGTTGATGCAGACTTCTTTGCTACAGTGTCATATATGTACGCCTCTCTGTATACTGATCCGTACGAATAGCACGGTTGTTACAAATTTGTTATGGTTGTACTAGTGGTTTATGCCATCAAATGCAAATCTATATTCATTTGGATTGTAGAAGATCTAATTGTTTCAATGACTCAATATGAGTTGTTCAAAAAATCTGATTCATGCAAACTGATTAGTTTAAATCATGTTTGGTGAGATTAAAATCAGATTTTTAGTATATTTTGATAAAAATTAATAGAATCTATAAGTTAGGAAGGGGGTGGGGTGGGGTGGGTTGGAGGTGGAAGGGGTGACATTAATAGTGTTCGTGACCAATTATGAAGTGATTGTGACTGATAAAATATATAAATTGTGATCAATTAATAATATGTGACTTGAAATATTTGAGACTATAACTAATTTTTTAATCTTGATTCATAATTTATAAAATTTGTGATTTGTAACTGAGAAATAAATTATGGTCGATTAATTTTATAATCTGTATCTGAGAAATGATTGTGACCTATAAAATTTGTGATTTGTGACTTAGAAATTCGTAGTGACCTATAAATTTTGTGATTTGCAATCCAGAAATAAGTCATCAAGAGGTATCGAAGAAAATATACACCTTTGGTTTCATATGTTATAGTTCATGAAGGTTAACAATTTTATTCACATCAATTTGAAGCTAAATCGAGCTAAAATATCGTTGCCCCAAGACGAGAAATTCAAGAAAGGATTTAAATTTTTATCATGTATGGCCTATCTTTAAAGATAACAAAAAATTTGAAAAAGATGTACAAATGAATTTACCGAATTTTCAAAGCCGGAACACCCACTATGCATCAGCACATGTAGACTCCCAACTTCATATTCTCTTACATCAGCATACCATAGGTTGTCTATATTTTCCCTAGATATTAATGAAGACAATGTCATTGGCAATCCAAACTAATGACCCACTTGGATGAAAAGCGAGGGAAAAGGAAAAATGGAGAAAAGTCCTAAAAAATGATTATACGTATCATGGAAGAACAACATGAACTTGCGTAAGTAATATACAAGGGAAATGAGGATATGCTTCACAATTAGGAATTTAAAGGACTCAAATGCAATCGACTGAATATTGTTCTGACAATGATATTCTAACAAAATATTTAGGCTCTATTTCAGATCCTAAGGTATGATTTTTTTTTTTTCTCGAAAAGAACACAAAAAAACCATGAAGAAAAGAAGTCAACAATCGGAAAAAGAATACCAAAATTCAGCATCTCCATATGGTCATATTTTTTACGATTTGGAAGGATTCGGGAGTGATCTACCAAATTATTTAGCTTAGCGTCTTTTATTTACGACACGTTTCTCTTTAATTTCCCCTCGTTATATCATTGTTTGCATGTATTGTTTTAGTTACCGTGTTCGCAAATTTAATGACGTGTTTTGTCAACCGAATCGAGGTGGGGTGGTTTTTTTGTTAATAGATTACGTGGCGTCTTTGATCGAGCAGACGTGGGTTAATTAGTCAAGACAAGCCCCGTGACTCATTGATAGATGAGCTGGAATGGTGCACTGCCACAAGACAAAGTAAACACGAGCTAGAAGCTAATGCGAGCTAGACTTCCTTGCTCAATGAAACGAATTGGTTGTGAACCCCTCATCAGCGTTTTGTGGACTTGAATGCCACCCGTTCTATTTGTGAAATATCGAGGAGAAATCTCATTCTGACAGATATACCTTCAAGATGAGTTGAAGTGGGAGAACCTACTAATTCGTCCAATCAATCAAATCCATGTCTATAATTTATCTTAATTCATGATATATGTATATGTAATAATGCGCCAAGTGTCTATCAGAATTATCAAATTCAAACTCGTGCTAGAAAAATGTAATGATTATGTCTCTACCTTCCGTTTACTATAAATATGGGAGTTTAATGCTCATTAAAAGGAGAATTAATGCAAATAACCTCTCAACTTTTACATTTTGCAAACAGACTTGTAGATCTGAGGATCATATCATATACAAATTGAATTATTGTTCATATAAAAGATAAATTTAGTTCGTTGATGATATGAACTTCACTTCAAAATTACTCTTATTAGCATCAATTTCATTTCATAAAGAGTTAAATTCGAACCACGTACTTTAAGGATTCCACACCATCCACATCACCCATTTGACTTGCTGACTCACTTTCCCAAAAGAACGTGACGTCAACAACGTGCATTTGTTTGAGTTGAACCAACATCGATGTATTATGTCGTCGTATTAATGTAGTGATAATGTAATTTTATGTAATTATTTCATGTTTACTTTATTCCAAAAACAATGTTCAACCAAAATGAATATTTAATTTTAACCCAAACAAGATATTAATTCATCCGAACTAAATAATTAATTTCATATCAAGAAATCGATTCAACACAACTAAAATCAACATTTTTATCGAACACAATTTTTTAACTGATTTGATCCAAAACAAAAATAAACCAAACAAATCATTTCCAAACAACATCAATCAAAACAAATGAAAATATAAAACGGCAATCCCATAAATGTCACCGGTTGGAGAAGGAAAGGACAGTAAATTCTTTAAATATACCGTTATACAATCTCGATTGGAGATGTTCTTAGAGAACACTAACAGTTTTGAATCTTCCTATACAGCTCCAACCATTTCACCGGTGAATATCCAAATTATAATGAGAAACAAATAAGTGTGTTCGCTAATATTCAGAGATAGAGTCAGGAATTTTATTCATTGCTGGTGAAAATTAATCGAAGTGGGGAGGGGGGCTAATGGGGATCGGGGCCTCGAAAAAGAAAATTATGAGGAGAAAAAAAAAAAGAAAATTTAATATCACAAATAAACTAACAAATATAAAAAATCAATTTCTCAAAACTCAAAAGCCACAAATCTCAAATCAAAACAACTCCACAAATTACAACATTCAACAATAAAATGTCAAGTAAAACTAATCAAGTCAATTAAACAAAAACCCCAAATTTGATTTATAACATAAGTCTAACAAGGATTTAATTTATAACATGATTTATTTACATTTTTAATCTAAACAATTTTTAATTCAATAACGCATCTTAGACACTGTTCTCTTTGCTGTTTTGAGGTCGTTTTCTGTTTTTATTTTTAGAAAACTCTAAAAACGCGTTCTATTTACCATTTTCGAAAACGCATTTTGGAAAACAAAAAAAAAATTTGTACAAAAACGCAAAACGCCTAAAATCTCGTTTTGGACATTTTGTGTGTATTTTATCAAAAAATGTTCAAAACGCGCTTTGGGATATATATATATATATATATATATATATATATATATATGAAAAAAGTATTGCTTTAAAAAAAGTTATTATAATAATTAAAACACTATTGAAAAGAATATAACTTAATTATGTTATGAAAAAGATATAATTAAAAATTTAAATTTGTAAATTAGTATTAAAAAGTAACATAATTAAAAATGTATGTTGTTTTACTTAATAATAATAATAATGCTGTAATAATAAAACAGTATTTAAAAGAACGTAATTTAATTATGTAATTAAAAAAGAATATAACTAAATATGTGTATATATTGTTTTAATTAAATACACGGTATGCTAATAATAAAATAGTATTGAAAATAACGTAATTAAAAATGTATGATATTTTACTAAAGCTATAATAATTAATCAGTATTGAATATAACGTAATTGTTAAAGAATTTGTTAGTAAAATAAAATAGTATTAAAAAACATAACGTAATTGTTATTGTAGGACCGAATATGAACAATAACGAAAAATATCATGAAAATAACGCAAGAACACGAAGAATTTTTCAGTCCGAAGACCCCGGAGGTTCGGTAATTCAAAGAATTTCCTACTCCCCCGTTGAGCAATCCACAAAATTTGGATTCACGCTCAAATCCACTAGGCACAAAGCAATGTTAAAAGCAAATTACAATCAATCCCAAGATTTCTCAAAATCTTCAAAATCGAAGCAGAGGCACGACAGACAACACACAATATTTCACCAAGAAATACCCCTTCACTAATGGCATACACCTATTGTAAACCACACTATATTCACCAAGAGAAACCTAAAAACACCCAAAACCAAAGCTACAATCGGTACTGTAAATTGACCGAGATATCACCAAGAAATACTCTCTTTCACAAAAATTACACCTATTGCAATTTATCTAATCACCAAGAAAAGAATAAAGGAAGAGAGAGCACCAATTTATCTTCACCAAGAAGAATCGCACGAACACCTTCGTGCCCTAAATGTCGCCTGGTTTGAGAGAGAAGAGAGCTGCGTTCGGTTGCCTTTTATTCTGCCCAACTGCCTTTATTGCTTCTCACCAAGAAGAATCAAACACCCTTCAAGTCCTAAGTAAATCACCCGATCGAGAGGAAGGAAGAAGCTGCGTTAATTTTTCCTTTTTCTTTTTCTGGTCTGCGCGCTTCTGATCTGTCTGTGCTTCTTTCTACTGAATTGTATATATCTTTTAACCAGCCTGTGAAGTCTTCAAGTCAGCAGCCCATGATTTGGGCTAAAAAACCAATGAGGCCCAACAAGTAGATAAAACGTTATTTGCTTTAGAAAGAGAGTAGCAACTCTACATTCTCCACCTTGCTACGAACTTGAGTGCACCATTAGTGGATTTGAGCAACCTATTCAATATCATCTTGCTCATAAATACCTGTAAAAGAAAAAAACAAAGAATTAGTTTCAAAAATTAAAACATGGACCGAATATTGATTCTTAAGAATCAATGTTCAGCATTTTCATGCAATCCTTAAATCTATTAATGGGTAACACCTTTGTTCCCATATCCAAAGGATTTAAAAGTGTTGGTATCTTTTCAATTTTAACCATTCCATTTTCAACCATGTCCCTTATGAAATGATATTTAATATCTACATGTTTAGTCCTATCATGAAACATGGGATTCTTACTAAGATGAATGTCACTCTGATTATCAGAAAATAGAAGTACATTATTATCAATAAAGTTCAATTCATGCAATAAACCCCTCACCCAAAGCCCCTCCTTTAATGCTTCACATGCAGCAATATATTCAGCCTCAGTGGATGATAGTGCAACTACCCTTTGCAACTGGGATTTCCAACTAATGCATGAATTACATAAAGTAAAAACATATGATGACGTACTTCTTCTTTTATCTAAATCACCCGCAAAATCAGAGTCACAATACCCTTTTAAGATTATACCTTCTTTGTATTTGGAATAATGCAGACCAACAGTTTCAGTACCTTTTAGGTATCTAAGCATACCTTTTAATGCTTCCCAATGAAGTTCACCGGGATTGGACATAAACCTGCTAAGAGTACTCACAGAATATGCTAAATCGGGTCTAGTGCATACCATCAAAAACATAACAGAACCAATCACATTAGCATAAGGTACTTTATTCATCCTAATGATTTCTTCATCTGTTTTAGGAGATTGATCAGATGAAAGTTTCAAATGGTTTGACAAAGGTAATGAACAGGCTTTAGCATGCGTCATAGAAAATTTTTCAATCACTTTAGAAATGTAGGCAGATTGATTTAAAAACAAAGTACTATTAGTCCTATCCCTTTTTATGTTCATACCCAAAATTCTCTTGGCAGGGCCAAGATCCTTCATTTCAAATTCAGAATTTAATTTCTGTTTAACTGAGTTTATTTTATTAATATCATGACAAGCTAAAAGCATATCATCCACATATAATAGCAGATAAACAGAATCAGGTCCTCCATTTCCATCATAAAACAAGCATGAATCATAATTACTTTTCTTGAAACCTAATACCTTCATGTAAGATTCAAATCTCTTATACCATTGCCTAGGAGCTTGTTTTAAACCATAGAGAGACCTCTTTAAAAGACAAACAGTTTCAGTCTTACCCTTTTGCTCAAATCCTTTAGGTTGTTGCATATATATAGTTTCATCTAATTCACCATAAAGGAAAGCAGTTTTGACATCAAGCTGTTCTAACTCCCAGTCAAAATGAGCAACTAAGGCCAAAAGGATCCTAATAGATGTGTACTTGACGACAGGTGAGAAAATTTCATTATAGTCTATACCTTCCTTTTGGGAAAAACCCTTAGCTACTAGTCTGGCTTTGTACTTAACGCCATGTTTGCTGGAGTCACCTTCCTTAATTTTAAAAATCCACTTACAATCTATGACTTTATGATCTTTAGGCCTTTTAACCAATATCCAAGTTTTATTCTTATGTAAAGAATTCATTTCATCATTCATAGCTGCAAGCCAATTTTTAGATTCAGGACAAGATATAGCTTCTTCATAAGAAGCTGGTTCAGAACATAGATTATCACAATCAGTAAAGAGAGACATAAAATCATCATTGTTATACCTAGTGGAAGGTCTTACTTCCCTTCTCACCCTATCTCTAATTAACTGATAGTTGGATAGATCACGTGTTTGACTAAGTTCACCTTCAGTATTAGAATCAGTAAAGAGAGACATAAAATCATCATTGTTTCCCATGTAAACACTCCCTTTATCTGTAGGTGTGAAATTATTGAACCATTCCCTTTCGGGACACACATGATATGTGCACCCAGAATCCAATACCCAAGATTGATGAGTGTCTTGAGTATTCACCGTGTAAACGGCACCATTATTATCATCACACTCATTATTGTGTCTTGGTTTGTTCTTAAGATCATTTAATCTCTTGAGACAATCTTTAATGTAATGTCCAGGTTTCTCACAATAATAGCATTTCTTGATTGATCTATCCCGGGATTTGGAGAAATCTGGTTTCTTATTTGTATGAGATTTTCCTTTTCTTTGGGTATTATTGTTATAGGTATTTTGATGTGGCTTGAATGGTCTTTTAGATTTAGCAATTAAAACTTCTCCTTGATGACTTCTTCTAATTTCAGATTTTAATTCCAAATCTCTATTTCTTAAGGCAGAGGTAATAATATCAAGGCTAAGTGTATCTCTACCATATTCAAAAGCATATTTCACATCTTTATACCTATCACCCACAGCATTTAATAAAGCAATACACAATTGATCTTCAGATATCTTTTCATCACAATTAGACAAGTCTTGTGTAAGCTTATTAAATCTATCAAGATTAGACTCGAGATCCTGAGATGGTTCAAACCTAAAGGCAAAAAATTGTTTTAATAGAAAACACTTATCGGGAATGGATTTAGATAGATATAAATCTTCTAACTTTTGCCATAATTCAACAGTCGTTTCTGTTTCACCTACTTTTCTAAGGACAACATCGGAGAGATGAAGAAAAATAGTGCTCCATGCTTGTTCATCTAGTTCTTGCCTTCTAAAAGGACTAAATTCAGTAGGCCAATTTTCAGTAATAGCATATGCACATTTTTGTTGAAGTAAAAGAGCCCTTATCTTTTGTCTCCATAGACTAAAATCACCTTTTCCAGTCCACACCTCTATTTCAAATTTAGTAGGAGACATTTTGAGAAAGAAATGCCAAGTTTCACAAAGCAAGTCACCAAAAAATTTGAAAACACAAAATCTAACCTATATATCAAGAAATAAAGCAACAAAGTCCAAGTATATAAAGATATTTAAAAATAGCGCAGATTATTAAAACATGCAATATTTCAACAAAATTATATAAATGAAACAATTATGCAAGAATTCAAGAATATATCAGATTATTGTAATTTCCCTAAAATTAACTTCACTTGATTCACTTATCAAAAATGGATGTGGATATCAAGATATATATATCAATATATATAATATTCCAAAAACCGAAGCAAGATAAGGATAGAAGTTACCAATGATTCGAAATTGTTCAATCACATGAAATTCCCAAGGCTGCCAAAGGAAAAACCGATTGCAGACAAGAGGGAAAGTGCAGGCAGCCAAAATTAGAACCTGCAGCCACCAGATTATGAACCTGCAGAGTCAAGAAATAGGATTTCAGTGAGTACACAAGCTCTGATACCACTTGTAGGACCGAATATGAACAATAACGAAAAATATCATGAAAATAACGCAAGAACACGAAGAATTTTTCAGTCCGAAGACCCCGGAGGTTCGGTAATTCAAAGAATTTCCTACTCCCCCGTTGAGCAATCCACAAAATTTGGATTCACGCTCAAATCCACTAGGCACAAAGCAATGTTAAAAGCAAATTACAATCAATCCCAAGATTTCTCAAAATCTTCAAAATCGAAGCAGAGGCACGACAGACAACACACAATATTTCACCAAGAATACCCCTTCACTAATGGCATACACCTATTGTAAACCACACTATATTCACCAAGAGAAACCTAAAAACACCCAAAACCAAAGCTACAATCGGTACTGTAAATTGACCGAGATATCACCAAGAAATACTCTCTTTCACAAAAATTACACCTATTGCAATTTATCTAATCACCAAGAAAAGAATAAAGGAAGAGAGAGCACCAATTTATCTTCACCAAGAAGAATCGCACGAACACCTTCGTGCCCTAAATGTCGCCTGGTTTGAGAGAGAAGAGAGCTGCGTTCGGTTGCCTTTTATTCTGCCCAACTGCCTTTATTGCTTCTCACCAAGAAGAATCAAACACCCTTCAAATCCTAAGTAAATCACCCGATCGAGAGGAAGGAAGAAGCTGCGTTAATTTTTCCTTTTTCTTTTTCTGGTCTGCGCGCTTCTGATCTGTCTGTGCTTCTTTCTACTGAATTGTATATATCTTTTAACCAGCCTGTGAAGTCTTCAAGTCAGCAGCCCATGATTTGGGCTAAAAAACCAATGAGGCCCAACAAGTAGATAAAACGTTATTTGCTTTAGAAAGAGAGTAGCAACTCTACAGTTATATATGCTTTTTAATCATTTATATGTCCCGTGCATAGCACGGGACAAATACTAGTATTTAAATAAGCAAGATAAGCAAATAATTGCAAGAATTCAAAAAATATTTTTTTAGAAATTAACATTAAATCAAGTACAAACGTGTGAAAAATAATAATAATTTTGATTAAAATAGCAAACTTTTTCTTTATTTTCCATCTAAAATAATGTTAATCAAATAACAAAACTTGAAAAATTGTCTATTTTTTCACTTAAAAAATTAAATCAATCAAATATTGAGGGTAAAATTTGGGTGAAAAGAAAATGAATTCAGAGAATTGAATTCCTAGGAATGAGATGTTTTATGTGTTTGATTGGTTTAATATTATAGGTGAAAAAAGTGGAAATTTTTTCAACTTTTGTTGTTTGATTGACATTATTTATTCATGGCAAATAAAGCAAAATTTAGCTATTTTAATAAAAAAAATATTTTTTATTTTTTTACACATTTGTACTTGATAATAATAATGTTAATTTTTGAAAAAAATAAATCAATTAATATAATAATAAAAATGATCAAACGTGATGAAAATGATTAAACATATAGCCTAGAAAATAAATTCTACTACCTAGTTGGGAAAACGAATTTCACAAAAATATGGAAAAGGCGCGCGCGGAGGAATTGCCCGAAAAACCAGTTACCTGGAAACGGGAAGTAATCAAACACCCTAAAGCTGAAAATTGGCTGGAAAATTATCATTTTCCAGGGGAAAAAAAAAAAGAATCAAACGCAGCCACTTCCAATTTCCAAATATTCAATTATTTGAAATTCATTTTCTTTTCACCAAAAATTTACTATCCCTATCAAACGCAGCTTGGGTGATTTGGCTAGTAGTGTAGAATAAAAGTTCACTTTTGGTTGTAAGTTTATCTTCCTTGTGAGTCATATACAAATATCCCCTACCCTCAGGGCACATTTCCCAACGGTGAAAGGGAAGGTGATTTAAAGACCAGCCTCGCTTGGTCATGGGTTCGAATCCGGCCCTTACCAAGTTTAAAGGTAAGTCTTCACCCTACACTCTGAGATGCATAACTTGCGATTTACATCATTCACCAAGATTTAGGGCAGGTGGAAGCCTCTAAGGTTGGGGTTCAACCTTTTTGTTTCAAATATCCCATGTGGGTTAACAGGCAAAGGCCTGGATCTACAAACATAACATAAAATCAATAATACTTAATGAATTAATGGAGAAAAGCCTAAAGATGACCCAAATCCCTCATTAGTTCTTCATCTAAGCTGGTGTCTTTGGCTTATTTGCAGCAAAGGCAAGGTGGCCGTCGTCTGAAGCAGAAGTAGGAGCAGACTGACTTCAATTCGACTACGGAGACATAAAGACTGATCGAAACTGGTTTTATAAGACATTAAGGTGACGTTCTGTTTATATTTTATTTTGTATTTTTATTTTCGAAAATATTTTGCATTTCCTATTTTTATTTTTGTTTTCAAATTTGCTGAAAACGCGTTTGGTTTGTCATTTCTGAAAACTGTTTTTGAAAATGAAAAGTTGGAAAACACGTTCTGTTTTAAATTTGTAGAATATTACTTAAACTATTTTTAATTAATTTGCTTGCAGAATACTACTGACTCAAACTTAAATTTCCTTTCACAATACACTGAAAACATGGTTACATGCAATACACTAATGTGAGTATTAAGAGTCTATATCAACATAGTTTGATCAGGATTTGAGGAAGTTCTAGTTCTATTAAAATCCAGAAAATGCAAGTTCTTTCAAAACCATCAGAATCTATTTATCAAGGCATTTTTTGAAATATAACAACAAGAATTTTCACTTAATTTTTTTTTTTGTAATGTTGATATTGAATTCAATAAAACTTTATTTAAACTTAATTCTAAGTTAGGATAATTCTCCCCAAATTTTATTTTTATTTTTTATTTAGGCTTAATTCAAATTTAGGATAATTCTTATATATATATATATATATATATATATATATATATATATATATATACATTTTTAATTACGTTATTTTCAATACTATTTTATTATTAGCATACCGTGTATTTAATTAAAACAATATATACACATATTTAGTTATATTCTTTTTTAATTACATAATTAAATTACGTTCTTTTAAATACTGTTTTATTATTACAGCATTATTATTATTAAGTAAAACAACATACATTTTTAATTATGTTACTTTTTAATACTAATTTACAAATTTAAATTTTTAATTATATCCTTTTCATAACATAATTAAGTTATGTTCTTTTCAATAGTTTTTTAATTATTATAATAACTTTTTTTAAAGCAATACTTTTTTCACTTATGTTATTGTTATTAATCCATTGTTTAAAAATGTACGTGGTTGCATTCTTTATGAATATAATTTTATATCATAATTCCAAATTATAAACATATATTGAAAATACCAACTAAGTAATAGCTGAATATATAAAAATACTAATAATGAGATAAAATCATTTTTAAAGTCACTGTTTATATTCTCTAGATAAAAGCATTTTTGAAATGTATATATATAATCATTTTTTTTTAATCTTTATAAACCATGAATTTCCATTTTAGGAAAGTGTAAAAAAGGAGGAAAACTATGTGGTGTTATATGTGACGACCCGAATTCTCGACCATTCGAGTGCCACTAAAAGTGACTCATATCATATTATCGAGACTTAAATAGTAATGTAAAATTATTCAAAAGAATAATTAGAATCCCATAATTTTATTTGTGAATAAAAATAGAACATAATTTTCTTACATAAAGTTCAACATAATTATCTCATCAATCTTAACCACTTTTGCCACTTCCATGTTGACCGCCTCGAACCTTCAATTATCTGAAAATGGTAAATATCGTGGAGTGAGATTTATAAAATCCCAGTAAGTATACCAAGCATAAATTTTCTTTTGAAAGCATATGGATCATTTTCATCATAACATAGGATAGGATCGAAATACTCATAAACATAGGGAGACACAAGAATTTTACCGAACTTAAATGGCAAGAATTCTTATGTGTAGCGCTACTAAACTCCGGTCCCCTTAGCATAATCATAAACATATCATATGGAACCCATAACAATCTTGTGAGATTGATTTCATAGCAATGATCCAAACATTTTCATAAAAACATAAGATATACTTACTTGTCATAAAAACATACTTACTTTTCATAAAAACATAAGGTGTATTTACCTTTCATAAAAACATACTTACTTTTCATAAAAATATAAGATATACTTACTTGTCATAAAAACATACTTACTTTTCATAAAAACATAAGGTGTATTTACCTTTCATAAAAACATACTTACTTTTCATAAAAACATAAGATATACTTACTTGTCATAAAAACATACTTACTTTTCATAAAAACATAAGGTAATACCTTTCATAAAAACATACTTACTTTTCATAAAAACATAAGATATACTTACATTTCATAACAACATACTTAATTTTCATAAAAACATAAGATATACTTACATTTCATAACAACATACTTAATTTTCATAAAAACATAAGATATACTTACATTTCATAACAACATACTTAATTTTCATAAAAACATAAGATATACTTACATTTCATAACAACATACTTAATTTTCATAAAAACATAAGATATACTTACATTTCATAACAACATACTTAATTTTCATAAAAACATAAGATATACTTACATTTCATAACAACATACTTAATTTTCATAAAAACATAAGATATACTTACATTTCATAACAACATACTTAATTTTCATAAAAACATAAGATATACTTACATTTCATAACAACATACTTAATTTTCATAAAAACATAAGATATACTTACATTTCATAACAACATACTTAATTTTCATAAAAACATAAGATATACTTACATTTCATAACAACATACTTAATTTTCATAAAAACATAAGATATACTTACATTTCATAACAACATACTTAATTTTCATAAAAACATAAGATATACTTACATTTCATAACAACATACTTAATTTTCATAAAAACATAAGATATACTTACATTTCATAACAACATACTTAATTTTCATAAAAACATAAGATATACTTACATTTCATAACAACATACTTAATTTTCATAAAAACATAAGATATACTTACATTTTAAAAGATTAAAATGAAGTGTAGTAGTAAATGGACCAAAACTTTCTTGACCACCTTGAATTTCTCTTACTTGTGGATTTTGTCAAGAGGTTGGAAATAAGTGTATATGTGTAGAGTTGTGTGTAAAAGAGATGGGTTTAAATAGATGTATAAAGTTGGCATATTGTAAACATAATCATTCAATTCTATTAATTTTAACACATCCTTTTCTTAAAGTAAAGCACCATTCATATACTTTTCCATATTTATACAAATAATATGCTCTTCATGATTATATATAATGGAGTCTATCAATCATTCATATATTTTTCCATATTTATACAAATATTATGCTCTTCATGATTATATATAATGGAGTATATAAATCATTCATATACTTTTCCATTTTTTATACAAATATTATGCTCTTCATGATTACATATAATGGAGTCTTATCAATCATTCATATACTTTTCCATATTTATACAAATATTATGCTCTTCATGATTATATATAATGGAGTATATAAATCATTCATATACTTTTCCATATTTATACAAATATTATGCTCTTCATGATTATATATAATGGAGTATATAAATCATTCATATACTTTTCCATTTTTTATACAAATATTATGCTCTTCATGATTACATATAATGGAACCTCTCATGCTTGCATATATTTTCTTAATTTAAATAATAAAAGTAATTTTTGTATAAATAAATATTGGGATAACATTGAATTAAGTATTTGGACTTAATATACTTTAAATCAAGAGAATGGAGATATTTTTAGAAATTCGGAATTTAATTTAAAATCGAACGATCTCGATTATTTCTTGACTTGGCTATACGAATACGTCGTGGCGTTAACTTAATAAAAATGGGTGAAATAGTAGCGACACGATTTTCTATTAAAATAATTATTAATCGCGTAAAAATTCTTGGTCGCTACATTATATTTGATCACTTTATTGTTATAATATATATATATATATATATATATATATATATATATATATATATATATATATAAAGATAAAGATAAAGATAATAGAGGTAAATAAAAAAATTTCTTCATTCCTAAAAAATTCTTTAGTCATCATTAGTGCGATAAATTGTGCTAATTAATAGAAATCGAGGATAAAAATAAGACATAAATAAAAAAAATTAATAAAAATTAAGGATTATCATTCATTGTAATTAAATAGTGGTGCACTTAACAAAAAATATGGTGCTAATATAATTACCCATAATTTAATAATTTATAATCACTTTCTATACATGCTTTAATATGAAATTCATATTAATCATTAAATTCGTGACAACGGGTGGATTTCTTTTTACAATGTGTTCCGTAGATTTGTTTATAATATACACAATTTTAAATATTATTTTTCAATCACACATTTTTTCTCTCTTCAATTTTTAATCACACATCTTATTTTAAAAATATAAATAACACAAATCATGACTATTTATAACAGTTGCGGAACATGTCCTTAATTGAATCGGCATGGGTTTGTGAAAGGTAAGAATAAGTGTGTGTTTGTTATTGTTTAATTTTTTTTTTTGTTTGATTGACATTATTTTTTGCTATTTTAATCAAAATTATTATAATTTTTTTTTATTTTTTCACACGCTTGTATTTAATAATAATAATGTTAATTTCTAAAAAAATATTTTTTGAATTCTTGTAATTATTTGCTTATCTTGTTTATTTAAATATAAAAGAGGTAAATAAAAAATTTTCTTCACTTCTAAAAATTCTTTAGCCATCATTAGTACGATAAATTGTGCTAATTAATTGAAATCGAGGATAAAAATAAGGTATAAATGCAAAAATTAATAAAAATTAAGGATTATCATTTATTGCAATTAAATTATGGTGCACTTAATAAAAAATATGGTGCTAATATAATTATCCATAATTTAATAGTTTATAATCACTTTCTATACATACATGCTTTAATATGAAATTCATATTAATCATTAAATTCGTGACCACCGACCACGGGTGGATTTCTTGTTACAATGTGTTCCGTATATTTGTTTATAATCAACATAATTTTAAATATCATATTTTAGTTACATATTTTTTTTTCTTTAATTTTTAATCACACATTTTATTTAAAAAATATAAATAACATCAATCATGACTATTTATAATATTTGGGAAACATGTCCTTTTAATTGAATCGGCATGGGTTTGTGAAAGGTAAGAATAAAGTGAAAGAGGTAGAGGTAGAGACAGAGAAAAAAGTTATCTTACCATAATCTCTCGCCTCGCTGTTTATATATATCGACAAAGTTACGTATAGCGAATTGTGTCAGCTTCTCTCCAAAAGCCATAAATCTTCTCTTTCCTTTTCTCCAATCGTCGACAACCTAGAACCGTCTTTTTTTTTTTTTTCACCCTCTCTCGCGAAAATAAACTTAATTTTATTTGATGGCTTCAGCCTCTCAAGCTAGCCTTCTCCTTCAGAAACAGCTTAAAGGTATTGATCGAGAATCCCAATTTTTTGCCCCTGAATTGTCTTGCGGAAACTGGGTTTCATATGTTTCTTGTTTTCTCAAGATTTTTGTTTGGGATAATAATCTGTGCTAATTCTTTTTTACAGATCTATGCAAACACCCAGTGGATGGATTTTCAGCTGGTTTGCTGGATGAACAAAACCTATTTGAATGGAGTGTTACCATTATTGGGCCTCCTGATACTCTTTAGTGAGCGTTTCTACTTGTTATTTTGTTTAAAGATTGTATTTTTTTACTTGGTTATTAATACCCTTGGCTCCTTATTCTTATTTAAATTTTTATTTGATTGATTACTGTTAGAATTTTGTTCATATATGTATTAATTACGATTTTAATCAGCGTGGTTGTGTGGTTTTTCAATTTTGTAATTAAGGGTGTATAATTTGATTTTTTGTTTTCCTTGTTATTGAATTGTGGAGGGTTCAAGGCCAGGGTTTCCTGTAATTAAGAAAGTGAAGTTATATGTAGAGAATTATGATTTCTTCATTGTGGTGTGCGAGTTATTATAAGCCACAAGAAAATCAGCTACGTGATATCTTTTTTTTTTTTTTTTAAAAATTCAATGTGAGCTTATTTTGTATATAATGGAGCAAAATTATATTTTTCTTTGATTTCTGGAATTTGGAATTTTCCTGCAAATTAATGTGACGAGTCTGTTTTCAATCTTTCCAATAAATAAAAACAAAGAATCTGATACAATTAATATGAAAGAAAAGAGTAGGGAGGTTGACAAATGGAACTTAAAAGAAATATGCCATCTTGTTTCATATTTTCCAGCATGATTGGTCTTTGTTTTGATTTAGATATATTAAAATTGGGGATAAGAACCTGGATTCTGCTGACATTTATAATACTTTGTTCTGATCGTTATTGCTCATTTACATGCGCAGCGAAGGGGGGTTCTTTAATGCTATAATGAGCTTCCCGCAAAATTACCCAAATAGTCCTCCAACAGTGAGATTTACATCTGAGATATGG
Source organism: Ligustrum vulgare (assembly GCA_963555705.1). Classification (NCBI taxonomy): domain Eukaryota; kingdom Viridiplantae; phylum Streptophyta; class Magnoliopsida; order Lamiales; family Oleaceae; genus Ligustrum; species Ligustrum vulgare. The sequence continues at coordinate 54,820,000 of OY743171.1, forward strand.
CATCCCAATGGTTTGTACACTTTTAGCATCTATAAGAGTGTTCTGTTGCCTTGTTATTACTGTTATAGCTTCTTTAGTGCATTTTTTTGAAACTTTTCTATGACATGCAGTTTACCAAGATGGAAAGGTTTGCATCTCAATTCTTCATCCCCCTGGTGATGATCCAAACGGTTATGAGCTTGCTAGTGAACGCTGGTCTCCTGTCCATACAGTAAGCTTTAATTACGTTGTTGCCAGTTTTATTTGTTATGGGATTGAGTTTAAGTCTCTGCTTAATGGTAATCAATTTGCTACCAATGCTTGATTTCATATTTAATTTGTAATACTATTGAGCTTTATTTAATATATATACTTGCAGACAAAATTATTGGCCATTCCTTTGATAATTCGAATTATGTCGTGAAACAATCTGTACTTTTCTTGATCAGCTGGAAGCTAAACCATTTGAAGTTTTGTAATTGACTTCTTTAAGTAGAAAATAATTAAGCCATTTTTTGGTCTAGATTTTGATCTAAATTTTTATCAAAGTCAAGACAACAATTAATCATAATCACATATTTCATGGGTCTCACAAATTTAACCACATATCTCATCAACTTTTATCAAAATTCGCTAAAAATCTGATTTTAATCTCCATTGAACAAGGGCTAAATTTTTTGCGAGATAAAAAGCTTGAACCAGATAACTTTGCTATTTCCTTTCCTCGTTGCTTTTGATGCTTTTGCATAGATGCCCATGAGAGATTCTTGAGGATATAAATAGAGCTGAATTAAAACAGATATGAAAACAATGAGCAAGAGGGAGATAATAGTCAAGGATCTTGAAAATATTAGGAGTGGCTACATAATTATTTGCCAATGTTGTTGACTCTTTACCAACCTTCAAGAGAGGGACACGGGAGGAACTATTTGAGTATTGCTATTTTTCGTTTTTACTTTTGCCAAAGTTTGTCACCGATTCTGTGGAAAAACTCCCGTGTTGTTTCTGTTGGGCATGATTTTTGAAATAGTGACACAGTATAGTGAGTTGTATTTAGGTCCCAATATTATCGGTTTTAGGTATTTAGATTCGATTAATAATAATGAGGACTTCAGATGATCTAATGTATATGATTAGAGCTGGTTGGATGAAATGAAGAATTGTTATTGGAATTCTGTGAGATAAGAAGATTTCTATAAAGTCAGAAGACAAATGATAACACAATTTTCATTAGACCAACTATGCTCTATAGTACTCTAGAGTCGGGCTGTAAAAGGACAAAGTGTTTATAAGATAAAGTACCGAAAATGAAGAATATGTTAGTTTGAACGTGGCCAATAACAAATGAGAATATAGAATATGCTCCTGTTTGGTTCTGATTAAAATCCTGATTTTAGTCAAAGTCAATAATTAATTTTAACTACACATTTTATGGAACCCACAACTTTTCAATCATACATTTCATCAACTTTTATTAAAATCTACTAAAAAACTGATTTTAATCTATACCAAACAGGAGCTATATATTAACAATTTGAGATAACAATTATTGAGGAAAGATTAATGAAATGATGACTTAGGAGAGGTGAGCAAGTCTTTTGAAGGCACACAAAAAGTTTCTGTTCATAAGAGTACTGCAATTTCACTAGAATATGTTTATAATAGTGAGGTAGGCTGAAATTAACGTGACTGATGTGGTTGTGAAGGTTTGATTGCACTGGAAGTCTGGATGTCTGTTACATGTGGCTGAGTAGATGTAACAATGGATCAAACTGATTGGGGAAAATGAAATTATGTGGCCAATTGTCAGAATTAAAGCATTGTTGTATTATGACAATTGTTGCATGGTCAAATAAGATCAACAGGTCTGATTTGGTTCATAGTACCATGGAAATACAAAGTCGTGTTTGCGACCTTCATTCTATTTAAGCATCCTGTTAATAGAATAGATAAACATAAATTTCCGCTTGGAAGGCATATAACTATTTATATTCTGATTATTGCCACAGTATCTTCCCCTTGTTTCGTACTGAATTTTTCTTGATGCTAAATATATCTCAAAGTTTAAAATGACTTGTAATTGGAAGATTGCAGCCTGTGAAATTCTTGAATTATCTTGTAGGTTAGTTGTGTGTGTGTGTGTGTGTGTTTTTTTTTTTTTTTTTTTAAATAATAAAAAAACACTTACTTTGATGGTTGTCTATATCAGCACTGTATTCTTTCAATAAACAACAGTGCAAGTTCCTCCTCTCCGCCTAACTAACGAAGTTAATCCTGAGAATTTAATTTGCAGGTGGAAAGTATAGTCCTGAGCATCATTTCGATGCTTTCAAGCCCAAATGACGAGTCTCCTGCAAATGTGGAAGCCGCAGTAAGTGTCAATGCATCTAATTATCTTAATCACTCAACTTAGTTCTCTGTTTATTGCGATGTGCTTATTTCTCTTAGGACGTCGCCAATAGGCTCTTTATTACCCTCATTTTATCTATTTATATTTAAAGAGCCAAACCTCTTTTTGAGGTGTCCAAAACAATCTCTATCTCCAAAAATTAGAATAAAGAGTGATTTTGACCCTCGAAATGCAGAGAACCAAATCCACTCTCTATACAATGCTTCATTCTTGTTTTCTATCTAAAAAATAAAAGAGGGAATTGCTAAAATAAGAAAAGAGGGAAATCTGAACTATTGCTTGTGGGAAAAAGCAAAATAATGAATGAACATGGAATGTTATCGGCGCTCTGTAAAAATGTTGACTCTTTATTTTTAAAAATAAAGAGCGCTATTGAAGATGCTCTTAGGAATTTACCCTCTCTTTTCTTTCTTTCCATCGTTATATTGCTATTTTTATGTATTTGTCAGAAATACATTTATTGTTTCTATCTTACCAAATCAAGTGCATCTCATTTGATTCTCTGATGAGACAGCCGAAGTCTTTAACGAGAGTTTGGTATGCAAAGATTAGATAGCATTGTATATATATAATTAAATGAAGAAAAATCTACCAAGTGTTGTGTATAATAATGTCTAGTCCTATCCAAACGTGAATTGATAGTCATACTGTACCCATCTTCTAAAGCTGTTTTGCACCTCTTAAGTTGTTATCCATGAAAATGATCAAACTGCAGAAGTTGGGGTGTTTTTTGAGTTAGTTCTTTTTGCGGGTTTCCCAAGTTGATCACTGATTCCCCTTTCTTCGCAATGACGCAGAAAGAATGGAGAGAACAAAGGGACGAATTCAAGAAAAAAGTTAGTCGTTGTGTAAGACGGTCACAAGAAATGTTGTAACCTTGTTCTTCAATGCAGCTTCAAGTTTATTTTGCAAGAACACTGTTGAATTCAAGAAATGGTTCCCTTGTGATTGCTCTTTTGGTTTCTTTGCTTATTTTCTTTACTTGTTTTCACTGCAGTTTCTGGTTTGCTGTACTTGAACTATGTGATCAACTATTGACATTCTTTAATCTTTACCTTTTTATCTATGATATTGTTGCATGGACTCGATCGTTGCAGATCTGAAAAATGTTTATATATTTGGAAGCACGTCGCGAAAATTGATTTTCGAGGTTTTAGATTTTTAGTCGATCCCTCCGAGAAGGAGATTTTGAAGTGTTGATGTTAAAATCGCAAGCTAAATTTGGAGTCATGAAATTTTAACAATTAACATATTTAAATAGTTCCTGAAAAAAAATTCATAATAATCCAACTTAAAAGGTTGAAAAGTTACGTAAACTTTTTTCCTATAAACCAACCGAATGGTAGTTGCAGTATTATAATAATCTTGCCTTCACCCGAGTAGAAATATTATAGAAGATAAGCACTGGCGGACCCATAGGGGGTCCTAGGGGGTCACGTGACCCCCCCATTTTGATTTTTAATTTATTTTTATAACTTTTTGAAAAATTCAAAAATGAAAAATCAAAAAAGACGCTTTGAATGATTGAATAATTGTTTTTTTTTAGTTGAATGAAGGTAAAGTTTCGACTTTGAATAATTAAAATTTATGCATATTGCATAGATTTTTTTAGATGAAATATATGTAAAAGAATGTAGCATATACTAAGTAAATATAGCTTCTTTTTGGTATCAATTAAAATCTAAATTTTAATCTTGGTCAAAGTCAATAATTAATCTCAATCATATATTTCATAGGACTCATAACTTTTCAACAACGCATCGCATCAATTTTTATCAAAATTTACGAAAAATCTAATTTTAATCTACACTAAACAGGAATATAATTGATTGGAATTTGAATATGTTAAATGATTGTTTACTGCAATATAATCTGTTAATTTCTTTTGAATTATAACGTAGATCTTACTGAAAATAATTTAGTATATTTGTGAGATTGCATATTATTTAGTACATTGTTTTTTGTGAATTTGAATTTTACCATTATTTTCGATCTTTTCCTAATTTTTTTTTTTTCGGGGACAGCCTCGTGAGACTACCACAAAACTGTGCCCCCTTGCTACAAAATTTCTGGTTCCGCCACTGAAGATAAGGATCGTTTATACATATGACTTGTGGGGCAAGCAATGAACATGCCACGAATTTTAAACTTTCTTCTATTGTGGAAATAAATTCAATTAGGTCACAGCTTGCAAGATGATAACGTTATACTGGGTTCTATTTCTTTAGTTGGTTATTTATTTATTTATTTTTCTCGACTATTTTTGGGGCATTGCTTGCATCTAAATAAAAAATGTTGTGTCTAAGAGGTGGTTTGGTCAGACAACTTTTCACAATTTTTTTCTTCAAATTCATCATTTTCAACTACACATTTATAGCTTATTGTTTTCACACTTTTCAACAATTTCTTAATTATACATTTGAAAACTGCCCCAATTTGATAAAAATGTGTATAAATCTTGTTTATGAATGATCACATAACAACATTTTATTGTATTATTTTTTTAAAAAAGTCAACAATTTTAGTTGATAAAAAATTATTGTCCACCATTTTTTGACTTTATAAAAATTAATTAACGAAATGTTGTCATGTTCTATTTACAAACAATTATTTATAAACGATTTGTCAAATTGAACATATCTAAGATCAGACAGAAATCTAGAGATGGAAGCTTTTTTGGCCTAATTTGAGAAAAAAATTGAACTTAACCTAAACCTAAGCCAAGGATTATTGCAGGTGTCAACGAGGAAGCACATTTAGGTTTCATGTATTATTTCAATAGTTTGATCAAACACTTATTTATATATTTGATGCATTTTATACGTGACATATCTGTTATTTAGTTTATTATTATTATTTTTGTAAATTAAATCAACAAAGTGTGTAGATTCAAATCTGGATAAATTGTTAATCACAATGAGTTGCGATTAAAAGATATAAGTTATATATAATTGAATCTTAAATTATCCTTAGTCGTAAAGTAGTATCGAGATATGAGTATCATTATTATGTTTAGACTAACGCGTGTGCTATCTCTCAATTTAAAAGTTTGTAGCTAATCTCATAAGTTAGATGTAGATACATTTAAATGGACACGTGAATATTTGTTAAGAGAACAAAATATTGAAGATCCGCAATAGAGATTCGACATGGATAATTAATTGAACGTATAATTTTGGTTAATTTCTAACGTTCGTTAGTGAAATTGATCATTTAACACAAAATCATCATGATACTTTATACGAGAACAACCATACTTTGATGATATCATATGTTGCTTTGTGAAAAGTTGCAAATACGAATTCGTTCAAATATGTCAACAATCAAGGATGGACCTACTCTAAGCATAACAGGTCACGTGCTCCACTTATTTTTATTTCAATTTTTATTTTTTATTTTTTGCTGACAACCATTGATTTTCTTTCTATTTTTATTTATCCAATAGTATAGTATCTTGAAGAAGATGAATTCCAATTCTCTTTTGGCGTGTTTAGTAAAATGGACCTAATTAGGGGTGACAAAATAATCGAATCAGATCAGATCAAATCAGAACCAAACTAAATCAAGCGGTTTGGTTCGGTTCTACATAAAAAAATAATGGTTTGACTCTTAGAATCAAGAAATATTCGGTTTTGATTTTGGTTCCGGTTCTCTTTCCAGAACCAGAACCAAGAACTAAACTATATATATATATATATATATATATATATTACAAATTAGTGGATATTCATCTCATCAAAAAATTAAAATCTAAAATTATAAAGGTGAAATGTACAAAAATGTTATTTAACATACATTTTATCTCATTTCATATTAGACAAAGATTTTAAATCATAAATTTAAATTTAAATTCTAATTCATTTTTCTTCTTTTCAATTATAAATACGCATTCACACTGCTTTACTTGCACTCCTATAACACAACAATCGTTGCACTCCTTAGTTATCATCGACGACAATGATATTTATTTTTTAAAATTTATGTATATATAAACCTCGACCCAATTCATTAATTCTCAAGAGTTAACCCAAACTCAAATTGCAAATTTCATCCTTAACTCACACGGCACCACGGTAGAATGAGACTAAGAACTTCATCGTAACCTGTAACTATAAGTCTAAACTGTCTTTATGTTCGATTCTCTAAATTTCAACAGGTCGACGAGCTTCCTTCAGGCTAGTTTCTTCTTCTTTGACTTAGAATAACATGTTACTTTTTCTAAATCTTTGTTTTGTTAACTAAAATTTTTCATTTTCTATTTAGTAATGATGTAGATGGATTCTAATGAAGAAGTGGATATAAACAGGTTTTAATTTATATTTATTATTTAAAAATTCAAGTAATGGTCTTAGAACCGAGCGGTTTGGTTCCATATATTTGAAAAAATCAATTGGTTCCATTAGTAAAAAATCATCGGTTTACGATTTGGTTTGGTTCTTCTTGAACCAGAACCAAACTGAACCACGTCCACCAATAGACCTAATGGTATTCGAAGATGTAAAATAAAGACAAAAATTTATCGTTTTATTATGTCTGAGTTATGAATGTAATTCTCGTTATTAGTTTGAGTTGTCTTACTTCTCTAATAATCAGATAAGTTTTTTTTTTTAATTCTCGTTATTAGTTTGAGCTGTCTTACTTCTCTAGTAATCGGATAAGTTTTTTTTTTTCCTTCCCCAACTGTTAGCTTTTCTCCATCACTGAGTATACGACTTTACGAAATCATATTTTTATAGAATTATATTATGGGTCTTACTGAAAATAATTTAGTATATTTGTGACTTTGCATATTATTTAGTACATTGTCTTTTGTGAATTTGAATTTTATCGTTATTTTCTATCTTTTTCACAAAAAAAAAAAAATGAGGGAACTGCCCCTGAACCCCCTTGAGGTCCACTGCGAACAAGAGGTAATATATCGCTCCATAATATATAACTCATAGCTCCATCACTGTGCTCCACTATTACAAAATGTCTGCACTCGCTACTGTCAAGAATCATATGAACGTTGTGAATAATCAATATTAGATTCGTCACTCTTAGATAGTAAGTGATTATGATTTACATTTTGTTTTGTTAAGTAATAAGAGATTATGATCTACATTTTGTTTTGTTAAGTCGATATTGAAATCCTTGGCTAATGTGTATTTATGAGTCAAAATAGTTTCGCCGTTTATTGACTTAAATGTAAAATAAAAGATATAATGAATAATCAAGATTGACACACTTCCATATCTCGTAATTGATCGGACAATTTCATATTTCATAATTGATCGAATCATATTGACAAAATGATTATAATTTCATGATAAACGAACAAGTTTGATTTTCTCACACCACGTAACATTTTTTTGTCAAATGTATTGCCCTGATGCATTAATTGCTACATGTCAATATGGGACAACGGACATGAATTAGTTAATTTAGGAGAATTAATTATTAATTAAAAATGCAAGTTTTAATTAATCCTATTTTGATTAGATGAAAATAATAATTTACATCGTTCAACATAGTGGATGAGATGTGAGAATTAGAAGAATGTAATTAGAATAGTTGTTGTGTGCAAGTAGATTGGAAAAATCGAGATTTTCAAATCAGTTTGTAAGAACAACCAAGAGTTAATATTCTTATCACAATTTCTATTTAAATATAAAGCGGATCCTCGTTTGAGAATTGAAATTATTTTAAAATTTTCTATGCGTGATTAATTAAATTGATGGAGCAATTGTGACAATATGTCACTTAAAAATGTTCTAAAAAAAAATCTCCCTAGAATTATTATATGAAAAAACTAGTTCTTTCAATTATATATATAAAACAAATGAATGAATCCACATGTATTTACTAACAACAAAATATTACAAGAATATATAAAAATTAAATAATGGCTTTAGATGAAGAAGGGATGATTCAAAATCAGAAAAAGCATTCAACCGGAGCCATTTTGCCAAACATAAGAAATTTGTTCTCCGATGGAGTCAAATTCAAATCCATACAGAATACCCTCCTGCTATTCGATCTCTTCACTACAGGATGAGGATGTGGAAGAGACAAAGACAGGGCGGGTGACATCTGCTGTTGGTGGTTTTCATTAACGGCTGCCGTTCTGTGCCGCCTCATGTGCCCTCCAAGAGCTTGTCCAATGGCGAATTCTACCCCGCAAACAGGGCACTCATGCGTTTTGGGCTTCGCCGGAGACGTCCTCAACTCTCCGGAATGTTGTTCCCCCATCAGTCTCTGCTTCTTGTGGCTGGCCCGGTGGCCTCCGAGTGCCTGGAACGACGGGAACTGCCTGTTACATGTCTTGCACTCGAAAATACGAGCGGCGGAGCTGTCAACGACTGAATCAAACGCGCCTCCACCGCCATTAGAGAGTAACATCAAAGAAAACGCTATGCTTTTCATGTTCTGATCAGCTTCTTCTTCTCTACTTCTCTTCATAGTCATTTGTAAATCCAATACCATGAAATCTATATGTATGAGTATGAAAATATGTAATGAGAAATTGAAAGGTGATGTCCATGTATATATACAGGTTAGATTGAGAAGATGTGCTTTAGTAGTTGTACACTTTGACTTTATTTAGTTGACCATCCGCAACTACGAAATATACTACATGCAAAAGGATCAAATAGATAAAAGTATCCGTCATTGATGACGGTAAGGCAGCGAATTACTGAGTTGGCGACTGGCGAGCCGGAGCGAGTCAAACACAAAGAAAGTTCCAATTTTCTAGAAAATTTCTCGTTAAGTTGCTGAGTATGAACTCACGAGAGGGACTCGGATCCCCCCATTGAATTCAGCATTTAAAATTTCTTGTTAAGTTGCTGAGTATGAACTCACGAGAGGGACTCGGATCCCCCATTGAATTCAGCATTACTCATTTACTAGTCAAATAAGCAACACTGAGTTAGGCGAGTTAGTGTGTGAATTGGCCAAGTTCCTATGTTGCTTCCTGGTTAATATTATTAGACTATTAGTAAGATTTCATGTGCCGTGACGCGAGGCGTCACTTTATTAAAAATATTTATTTTCTACTTTCACACTATGAATATGAATTCACCTCAAACTAACTACCCGATTTTTTATTTTTATTTTAATTATATTTTTTAATAATGTAGAAAATCCCTTAAGACAGTCTGACAAATTAAGGACTCGATCGTTCGTTCAAGATTTACACATACTCGTATTGTTACAGTCATTTGTTTATAATAACAAATAACATGATTAAATAAACTCAATTGAAGTATAATCTAAAATTTTGTGTTACTCATGTCTAATTCAATGAATTTAATAATTATAGTGTACAAAACAAAAAAAAAAAAAACTGAATGGTTAAGTTAAAAATTCTCTTTTAAGTACGTGACTTTTAGAATTATAGCTCTTTCTAAATAAAAATTGGAGATAAGATCAAGAAACTTTCTTCTTGGATTTATTAAGAAGTTTCTCAACTTAAATGTACAATCAAACTCAATTACTCTATTGACCAATATAAAGTTGTTATAAATAGAATATTATTAGAGCTCTAGAAACTATCCAAGTCACTTGACATTTAAGAAACAAAAAATGGTTGCATCTCTACTATTAAATATAATCATATAATAGTGTTTTTCATAGTCACGATCTATATTAGACAATTTATTTGATGTTTCATACGACTTGAAAGATCTCATACTTATCATTACTCGTTTTAATATTAAAAAATAAATGTCAATTGAGCTTTTTAGTCATGTGAAGCAACACACCACTCTAACAAAAACATTATTTTGTAAAATGCAGAAAATGTTGCAAAAGACCTTTTGTAGTGTTCGAGCGCATGTTGCAAAGCTCGATATTGTTGTAGAAAGCAAAGCAGGAATATGACAACGTTAATTGCGTATTGCAAAAATTAAAATGCACGTAGTAGTTGAGTTTTAACAATGTTCATTGCATTGCGTGTTGTTGTTCGATTTTAGAAACATTCATCATGGTTGATACTTTTTGCAATATAATGTACATTTGCGGTTAGTTTTAGCAATGTTCAGTGTGTATTGCGGTTATTTGTAGCAACATTCATTGCTTGATACGTTTGATGTTTTAACAATATTCATTGCGCTGTTTGATATTTTTTTTTTTTCATAATTTCTATCGTAATATGGATAATTCCACCTAAAAATCTACAAACTTCCTCAAACATGTACATGATATGTAAAATAAAAAATGCATGCTCTATAAATAAATAAACTAATCAAGATAAAGAGCAAGCAAATTATATCGAATATATTTTAATATAAAACAAAAATTAATGTACTTTATTGTCCTAAATTGATTTAAAATGACATCATGAATTTAGTTCAAACTGTTAAAAGCATAAAAATTTCATTCTTCATCAGTTTGAAATGACTTCAATGCATCCAAAAAGCACCACAATTCAAAATGTGTCATAAAATCTGTTAATCAAATATAGTAGTGATTAAGTGTTTGTATTACAATCCTATATATACTAATCCAGATAGAAATGATCTTATGAACACAAACAATTTGTTAGGAGCCTATAGATGCTCGCTCCAGTATTATCAATATACCTTTCCAAACAATTGTCATCATGTTCAACTCTACGTAATTTCTACATCTTCAATAAACATAATCAAAGTGTTCATAATTTTACCCATGGCACCACCAATCACTAATAAAATCTCCACATATCTCCACTATTTTGACATATGGATAATACAAACAAGTACTTGGCTAATGTCATAACATTATTAGGGTCTACCATTGAATGTTGTTGTAGATACATTTTAACAACATACAATTAACGAATGTTGTATTTTGCATATTGCAAAATACATTTTTTTGTTGGAGTGCATAGATATCTATGATAAGCATTGTCTATCAATAAAATTATTCGTTATGATATATATAGTTTCATCAAATAGTATGCTAGACTAATTTTCCGACCATTAAGTTCTTGTCAAGTAACTTGATATAGTTTAGCTTGTTTGCTCAACCTATCTTTGATTCTATAATAAATTCTCTTTCGGGGATAAAACAATAAGTAATTTAGAACTTCGTTTATTAATACACGCAATGTAATGTTAAAGATGGATATATAGATATTTGACTGTACTTAAAAATCACTTTCTATAAATATAATAAGCGATACCTACAATATTGCTTATTTTCAAATCCATCGATCATAGATTAAGAATGGAAATACATTAAACTTGATGGTTTTAAATTTTGACCTTCAACGTAGAAAATTAAATGTAGATATACGAAATCTGCTAATACATGTTGAATTTTCTTGTCTTTATCATTTCTTTCTTTACATTAGTTTCTATAATTAAATAATAAATGGATGAAAATATTTAATTTACCCAAAAAAATAATTAAAGATTGTAGTAATATCTCTTATTATCAACCATATACGTAGATTAACCACAGAAACGCGACAGACTCAAGAAGGGACATGAAATCTTATCCCATATATGCAAAATAAAACGTAAAAGTTGTGAAAAACCAAATACTACAAATTGTGAGTCGAATAAATTTTCTTGTCTTCTTTACTAACTATTAGTTCATTAGAGTAAATCAATAATAAATTATTTAATAAAATGCACAAGGCACCAAATTATCAAATAACACAAATTGAGTTCTCGTTTTCTTTAATTGGTTCTTTATAGTGATACCTATCAAAGATATTTCTATACACGACCTCAATACGAAGTTATACTTTATATATAAACCTTTCAATCTACGTCGTTGCAAGTCTCTTCACTAGTTTTTCAACACTTGGTGGAGTCGCTATAATTAAATAAATAGATAGAAGCATTTAATTTAGAAAAAAACTAAGATAATATTAACATCTCTTATTTTCAACGCTTGATGATGTTCAACGGTTGATATTTAATTTGTCAAACTTCATAAGTAGTGATCAAACATAAAAGGCTGCAAAATACCTGATAATGTTAAACTTCAATGTCTATCAGTTGACATATAACTTGATCAGTGTGATTAAATCAAAGCAATAAAACTGACCATCTCTTTTTGAAATTAAAATTTTCAAAATTAGTTTTGGCTATGTAGTTTACAATGAATTAAATAGAAATTATAGTAATCAAAATTAGAAGTTGTGATGTTGGACAAGTATAATTCAAACAATCCTTTGGAACTCAAGAAAACAGAACAAAAGGAAGAACATTTAAAGAATCATAAGAGGAAATCATTGTTGCAGTGCCAGTGAAAGACCCTCTCACGATCAAGTTAGTGATGTTTATCGAAATAATAAAAGAGAGCTAGAAGAAAAATAAGCTGTTGTTCGGATCTCTTGAACTAATTATAATTTATAAATTAGTTTTTTTTGAGATAAGATGCGTGGTTAAAAATTGGAGAGAGAAAAAATATGTGGTTAAAAAGTTGTTTGAGAAATTGTGTAGATTATAAATTGATTTATAATCCAAATTATCATTTTTACCAAACAGAGGTATGTGACGTGGATCCTATTCACATATCAATGCATCAGTAATTGGAGAATGCAAGTGTTTGGTAAATGGTTTATAAATCACATAATTTTTTAAATCATTTTTTAATCACACATATTTTCTCTCTCCAATTTTCAACTATACATTTTACCTCAAAAATCAGTTTATAAACGTCTACCATGTTACCAAACGGATACGCCAAAGAATTACTCTTGTATAATGCAACAACATTGATGGATGGAGCACTCAATGTTGGTATAATATCATTTAGCCACACATTCTACGTCAAAGTCACACAAAGAGAGAAAAATCATCCAACAAAGGCAAATACAATTAGAAGTACATCACGCACATCCCACGCAGATTGGAGCCATGGGGGTTTTGGTGGGTTCAAGGACCCCCCCCCCCCTCCCCCCTCAAAAAAAGAATTTCTAATATTTTTTATTATTATTTTTAATTTAGCCTGTTTGACTCTCTTTAAATTTTTAATACATTTTATTTCTTTTTTTTTTCTAATCATATATTTATCAATAAAATAATATTATACATAAATCTAAAAAAGATTCCCCATTTTTTAACCATACATTCTCTCCAATAAATTACTATTCATTTCAAAAAACTTTTTTTAGACAACATCAAATAAGGGATTAAGTTTTAAACAATTAACAATTAGAACAATTATTAATAAATAAATAAATATCAAATAACTTAAGACCCAATTTAGGAAATTTCTCCTTAGCACATGTCTTGAAGCACAAAACATTTAACTCTGAGGACAAAACATTTAACTCTTAGGAATAATTGTACCTCATACTACTTCTACATCCATTAACTTATTTTACTTACAATAAAAATTTAACTGATTTTTATTTTTATTTTTTTCTTCAAACCCTACAATATTCCCACCACCACGCCACCTCCATTTCCTCGCAAGGATCCAGTAGCCTGCTCCAAGATTGGTGTATTGTTGGAAGATGTTAATATTGGACTTTCACCAATTCTATAACATGTTTGATAAAATGTCTGATACTAAAATTACACCATAAGTATGATAAAAAAAGTATTAGGTTGTTTTGAAGACCATAAATTTCAATAGTAAAATTACTTTGAAGTCAGTAATACTTTTAAATGACGTTAATTTTAATTATGATACCAAAATTTGAGTATTTGTTCAAATGCCCCAAACTCTTATCCCTTGATAATAAGTTCATAATAGAATACAGAAGTCAGGCAACGCGACTTGTAGAATTCATTTTCTCCTAATTTGATTTTGCCCTAAAATTCAAAGCGTTAAATCCCTGATCTTGCAAGTGTACAACCTATATTTAATTACCATATTCATCGCATGGAATGCTTGTGTATATTGATAATGATGTATTTAATTATGCAACGTTATCAAATTACGAGAACTTGTAACAAATGTTTGTAATACTTTATTTAAAAAATTCATCATTATGAACTTTTCTCAAGTTGTCCGACTCCCTGATCCCACTTATCAAGAGTTATATATCTTGCTTAAGTAATGAACCTAAAATCTGAAAATCATTGCATTCATCGTATGTACATCAATCTGTGCTCTATTTTACAATAATGGTAGGTGATATACACACAAAATGATGTGATTATATGCAACTCTCAATAGTAGGAACTGTTTTCCCAAAGAGAAGAAAATTGTTTTCCATTGGAGTCAAATTCAAATCCAAACAGAAAACCCTCCTGCTATTCGATCTCTTCACAATAGGAAGAGGACGTGGAGGTGACGGTGACAAGGTGGGTGGCGGCCGTTGGTCGTTTTTTTCATTGACGGCATTCGTTCTGTGCCTCCTCATGTGCCCTCCAAGAGCTTGTCCAATGGCAAATTCCATCCCACAAACAGGGCAATCGTGCGTTTTGGGCTTCGCGGGAGATGACCGCAATTCTCCGGAACCGATCAGTCTCGGCTTCTTGTGGCTGGCCCTGTGGCCGCCGAGCGCCTGGAAAGACGGGAACTGTCTGTTACATGTCTTACACTCGAAAACACGAGCGGAGGTGCTTTCAACAACTGACTCAAACTGGCCGGCGCCGCCATTAGAGAGTAAAACCAAGCAATTCGCCATGCTTTTCATGTTCTTATCAGCTTCTTCTCTACCCCTCTTCATCATCATTTGATTCATTTTTAAATCCAAATAACACGAAATCTTTCTTACAAGAACAAAGTAAAAAAGTGAATATATATTATAGATTGTAATAATATGAAAAATGACTCAATATGTATATATATAGTTTAAGAACTGTATAAGCTTTGACTTTATTTTTAGTTGACCTTTCGTAGTGACGTAACACTGCATATTTCTTGCTGGGGAAGGTCACTGGACAGATAGATAAGTACCGTACGGTTCCCAGACTGCGTCCGTCGATGATGACATAAGCATGACCGCAGTGCTTAGCAAATTACTGAGTTGGTGAGTCGTGAGTGGCGAGCCAAGCGAGTCAATCACAATCAATCTTCAACCTTCCTTAGTTCTAGAACTAGAACTTTTCTTACCTCCCATGTTGCAAGTATGAACAGACGTGTGCGACTAAGAATCACGTGTAGAGAAAGCAATGAAGATTTTCAATATTGTCCCTTGCCTATTACTCTTGGAGCAAGTTGATCTTCAATTTTTATGATGTAAGAAAACTGGTCCTTAATCTTAGATTAAATTTGTATAATTAATCTTTAATAATCTTTAATAATAAAAAGAATGTGAATCTGCAGTACATCATCCCGGGAATCCTGATTGTCGTATGTCTAATTTGTGATGCCAAATTTTGCAAAAAAAAAAAAAAAAAAAAAAAAAAATTGTTTATGTCCAAAAATTTTAAGATACTTTTTTTTTTACTAATGTCATGTGATAGCTTAAAAACGATTTAGATTTTGAAGTGTGCACATGAGTGTCAACACTAGCTTTATAGCAAGACTTCCCTTTTGGATTTGAGACTCCATGTGCAATAAGGGTATGTTTGATTGTTAACATTGAATTTGGGTTAAAAGAAAATAAGTTTCAAATAATTGAATTGCTTAAAAATTATTTTCCTTGTAATTCTCAGTTACGTATGTTTGATTGATTTAATTTTCAAAATAGATAATGTTGACCTTTCCAATTTATTATGCTGTTTGATTGCCATTATTTTGCAAGAATAGTTTACTTTTTAAGATAATGTTAAATAATAGTATTTTTTACTTATAAGAATTTTTAAAGAAAGCGATTTTTACTTATAAACTGTTTTTTTAGCCCCCGTTATTTATTTTAACCAAATAGAAACAAGTGAGTTTTGTCAATTAAGTAATGGGGAAGGTGGAAAGAGAGGGGGAGATGCTTTTGCCTGGAAAAGAATTTCGCTAATCTATGGGTAGGAAAAGATTTTCCAGCAATTCAAGGAAAATGAGTAGGGATGACAACGAAGTAAAGAATCTTCGAACTTGATGGATATTCAACCTGAACGGGGTGGGAAATTTTCGACAAAGGCGGGGATGGAACGAGGATGATGATGGAAAAGTATTCCGAACTGAGGACAGGGCAGGACGAAGATGACTATCCCCACCCCGAACCCGTCCCCATCCCCGATTAATACGACAAACTAAATACATCATAAGTCCAAAGATAAATAATATTTTTAAAATTGATCCAGATTTTAGTTTCCATTGGATTTTGAAGCCTGTTTCATAGATTCTTTTGCACTATAAACTTGACTTTTAATCACAAGGACCAAAGTTAATAGATAAAAACTCTTAAGTGGTTTTAAACACAATACTTTTAACAAACACAACCTTCGTTGTGTGCAAAATAAATCAACTTAATATAATTGGGATTCTGGGACGAAATGAGTCTAACAAAAAACAATGCAAGAAAAATTGTAAGGCCTCACAGCCTAACACATTTTGTGCCGAAGAACAGCGATAAACTATATTAAAGCTAGATTGTGCTTGACTCTAGGGGTGGCCATGAGTCGGATCCAACTCGAAATCTAACTGAAAATATAAATAAATCGACTCTTCAATTTGTTGAGTACAAGGAATGTTTTTCCTTGAAAAATCATTTTTTGTGAACATATCCCTCAAACCAAGCATTTCGAATTAGTTTAGGCAAACTCAAAAATCAAACCAACATGTATTCAAATCGATCCGAGTCAATTGTGCGATTATGTTGATAATTGGAATCGATAATGCGAGGTAACTTGTCCATTCCTAATTTCCTAGTTTACTCTGTCAAAAATTGCTTCTCTATGACTCTATCCCATCTGTTTCTAGTTTAACCCCTACAGAGAACACTTGATAGTTGATAGACATCCCACCACGTGGGAATTGTGAAGTCGTGTGCCAATTTTAACAGATATCAAAAGCGTGTTTTCAGATTTTTATAACATCTAATTTTGATCAGAACTGTCCACTTGGCACGATCTGAACAGATCAGTTGAATGAGCCTTATAAAAGGCTTGTAACCGGCTTAGGGTTTCATTCTGAACTTCATCCTGATTCGCCTCTTTGCCTCTTCTCTCTGCACTCTCTTATACGAAGCCTGGGTCTTCATTTTTGCTTCTTCTCTTTAACCAGTTTGGTGCCCTTGTTCTTGATATAATCTCGTTTGTCTTTCAGAGTCTCTATTGAGAGACATTTGTACTGTAAAGTGTTGTTTTCAGTTCTGGAATTCTGTTGTATAGCGTGATTTAGGGTTGAAAGAGGAAAAACTTCTTGTGAGTTGTGTAATCTGTATTTTTGGCGTGATCAATAAAGTTCTTGAGTCAGATCCACATTTGTGGAGACTCAACAGGGGATGTAGGCGTTGGAAGTGGTCGCCGAACCTCCGGACCCTTTGGGTAAAATTCTGTGTGTTCTTGCGATTATTGTTTCTGTTATTAGTTTGTGGTGACTTCTGGTGACTCAAATCCTTACAAGTGGTATCAGAGCCTTCCTCAAACTGATACGTGAGACTGGATGGTGGTTCTCTGTTCATGATCTGTGATTTTTCAACTGATCTGAAAACCTTTCTGGTTGGGAACGACATATATTCATTCTTGGTAAAATTGTGAAACCCTTGGTTTCACATACGGTAAAATCTTTTCTTCTTTTGTGTGAAATTCCTTCCTCCTTTGTCGTTAAGGTAATAGGGTCCCCTTATTTCCTTTGTCCAGGGTCTCCTGCGAGGACCCGGGAATCTGAGGGATAAGGGACTACAAGGCCCTTCAGCCCTTAGATAAATCCTGTGTGATCTATTATTCTCTATTGTTATTTCTGTTTTTCTTTTGATTCTATACTTTGCTATATTCTCAAATTCTGTATTCTACTACTTTTTTTTGAGCATATACGTGCATATTTGATTTCTTGAATATTCTTGAAATCTTTGAGATATCTTGTATTATATCTGTTTGATCCACTTTCTGCAGCAAAAGTTTGTTTAAATCTTTTTAAAAACAAAATGACTACTGCACAAAAATTTGAAGTAGAACAATGGACTGGGGTTGGAGACTTTGGTCTCTGGCGCTGTAAAATGAGGGCTTTACTTTTACAACAAAGATGTGCAGGTGCTATAACAAATACTTATGCTGCAGAAATTAGGGCTTCTAGAAGAATTGAACTTGATGAAATTGCTTGGAGTTCAATTTTCTTGCATCTATCTGATAGTGTAATAAGAAAGGTAGGTGATACTACTACTGCTGGTGGATTATGGACCAAACTTGAGAACCTTTACCTAGATGTATCCATGCCCAATAAATGCTATCTGCTGAGACTCTTTTATAATTTTAGGTTTGATAATATCTTAAGTTTAGAAGAGAATATAGATAGATTTACTAAATTGGTACAAGACTTAGAATCCTGTGATGAAACCATTTCTGCAGATCAACAGGTTGTTGCTCTTCTAAATTCTCTTGGGGATAAGTATCAAGAACTTAGGACTGCTCTTGAATATGGTAGGGAGAGTCTTACTGTTGATGATGTTATTAGTGCCCTTAGAACTAGAGAATTAGAAATAAAATCAGATATGAGAGATTCTAAGTCAGGAGTAGGGCTGTTTACCAAAGGAAGAGGATACACCAAGTACAATAATACTGGAGATATGTTTAAGCCAAAAGAAAAGGATAAAACAAAATGGAAGGGCAAAGGAAAGGTTAAATCTAAATCAAAGACCAAGGAATGTTTTTATTGCAAGAAACTTGGACACCTAATGAAAAATTGTTTCAAAAGAATAAAGGATATGAAAGAGGCATCCAGTAATGAAATAGCTGCTATGATAGCCACAAACAAGACCAATAATACTGAAGCAAATGGTTTGGTGTTTGCTACTACCTCTGATAATACTGTTTGTGAATGGATATTAGATTCTGGTTGCTCTTTTCATATGTGTCCTAATCTGAATTGGTTTACTGACTTTACTTCTGTAAATGAAGGTAGAGTACATCTTGGTAACAACATGTCTTGTGACATTAAAGGCATTGGTAATATTGATCTCATAATAAATAATAATAATGTGATCAATTTGAAATATGTTAGATATATTCCAGATCTTAGAAGGAATTTGATTTCTATTGGTGAATTAAATTCAATCTATGATATATTGTTTGCTAAGAACTGCTGTAGGATCATGCAAGATTCAAACATTTTGTTTGAAGTACCAAAACAGCATGGCCTGTATCTGTTTAAGGCTTCTCCTGTTATTAAAAATCTGGCTGCCCATGTTGACAATGACTCTGACAAAGCTATTTTATGGCATAAAAGATTGGGCCATATAAATATAAAATATCTGCAACATCTTCAAAATACAAGAGCATTTGGTAAAGATCTCATCAAAAACATTGGTTTTTGTGAAGAATGTGTCTTGGGTAAACAAAGTAAATCCTCTTTTGAGAAGGGTACTCACAAGACTGAATCAATCCTTGATTATTTACATTCAGATTTGTGGGGACCCTCTCCTGTTTGTACTTTTAGTGGATTCAGGTACTATCTGTCCATTGTTGATGAATTTTCCAGAAAAGTTTGGATCATTTTATTAAAGGCTAAGTCTGATACTTTTCAACATTTTAAGCTTTGGAAAATTTTTATAGAAAATCAAACAAACAAAAAGATTAAGGCACTCAGGACTGATAATGGTCTTGAGTTCTGTAATCTGGAGTTTGATAACCTTTGTAAGAGCTGTGGCATACTCAGACATAAAACTGTTACCTACACTCCTCAACAAAATGGAGTGACTGAAAGGATGAACAGAACTATTTTAAACAAGGTGAGATGTATGCTAATTAGCTCTGGACTTCCAAAAATTTTCCGGGGTGAAGCTGCAAAAACTGCTGCCTATCTTATAAATAGAAGTCCTTCAAGTGTTTTAAAGTTTAAAACCCCTGAATCTGTCTGGTCTAATCTTCCTTCTGACTATTCTCACCTAAGGATCTTTGGTTGTGCAGCTTATGCACATCAAAGTGAAGGAAGACTTGAGCCTAGATCTCAAAAATGTATTTTTCTAGGTTATGGTGAAGGAACTAAAGGTTATAGGCTGTGGTTATTTGATACAAAAGGATTTAAAGTTATAATAAGTAGAAATGTTATCTTTAATGAAAATATAATGCCTTGTCTTCAAAAACCTCTTAGCAAAACCAATACATTTGATGAAGGAAAAATTATTTCTGAAGTACAAACTGATTTTGGTTTACCAAATGATATTCAAATTGAGGTGGAGCATCCTCAGGTTACAGATGAGCACATTGCAGGTAACTCTGATTCTGAAACTGGAAATCAAAATGATATACCTGAATTTGATTTGGAACAGAATCCTTTACATGATTATTTACTTGTTAGAGATAGAGGTAGAAGACATACAATTCCTTCTACTAGATATAATTATGATGATTTTGTGACATTTTGTGCTGTTCAAAATTGTTTGAATGCTGAACCTGAATCCTTTAATGAAGCTGTTAATTGTTCTGATTCTAAACTTTGGATTGATGCTATGGAAGATGAAATGCTATCCCTGTATAAGAACAATACTTGGTTACTTGTTCCAAAACCTAAGAATAAAAATGTTATTGATTGTAAATGGATTTATAAAATCAAAGACATAGGGCAAAATGGAACTGAAAAGAAATTTAAAGCTAGACTCGTAGCTAAAGGCTTTTCTCAAAAGGAAGGAGTTGATTATAATGAGGTTTTCTCACCTGTTGCAAAATATACCTCTATTAGAATCTTACTTGCCTTAACTGCTCAATTTGATTGGGAACTTGACCATCTTGATGTTAAAACTGCCTTTTTACATGGAGATTTAGAAGAAACCATTTATATGCATCAACCAATAGGTTTTATTGAGAAAAATAAATTTGACCATGTATGCTTATTGAAAAAATCTTTATATGGACTCAAACAAGCCCTAAGACAATGGTATAAAAGGTTTGATACCTTTATCCAAAGTCTTGGATTTCATAAAAACAAATATGATTCCTGTTTATTCTGTAAAGGTACTGGAGGTCCAGATTCTGTATATTTGTTACTGCATGTAGATGACATGTTACTTGCATGCAAAAGTAAAATTGAAATTGAATCTGTGAAAAATAAATTGAGTGCTGAATTTGAAATGAAAGACCTTGGAAATGCTAAGAAAATTCTTGGAATGGAAATTTGTAGAAATAGATATGACTGCTCTTTATTTCTAAATCAATCTGCATATATTGAAAAAGTTTTGAAAAATTTTTCTATGTCCAATGCCAAACCTGTGTCTCTGCCTCTGGCAAATCATTTCAAATTATCTTCAGCCTTATCTCCTAATTGTGAAGCTGAACTTGAAAGAATGTCACATGTGCCTTATTCTAATGCTATTGGTTCTATTATGTGTATGATGGTCTGTACTAGACCTGATCTGGCTCACCGTATAAGTGTTCTAAGCAGGTTTATGGCAAACCCAGTGAGACACAATGGACTGCTGTTAAATGGGTATTCAGATATCTTTGTGGATCTTTTAAACTTGGTTTAAAATTTAAGAAATGTTCTGAAGGCATTGTGTTAAAGGGTTACTATGATTCTAACTTTGCAGGAGACTTAGATAAAAGAAGATCTACTTCTTCATATAATTTTACTCTCTGTAATGCCTGTATAAGTTGGAAATCTCAGTTACAGAAATTGGTTGCACTGTCATCCACTGAAGCTGAGTATATATCTGCTTGTAATGCTGTTAAAGAAGGAATATGGATTAAAGGTTTATTAAGTGAAATGGGTTTTGAAAATGTTGAACTTACTCTGTATACTGACAATCAAAGTGCTATACATCTTAGTAAAAATCCTGTGCATCATGATAGGACTAAACATGTTGATATAAAATTTCATTTTATTAGGGATATGGTTGAAAAGGGAGTTGTTAAATTGGTTAAAATTCCTACTCAATTTAACCCTTCAGATTTTGGCACTAAAGTTGTACCTTTGAACAAATTTAAAAGCTGTCTGGATATATTGAATATTACTGACAATTAAATGGTGCTGAAACTGACCTTTATACGTGTAGATATTTGAATCTGTTTATTAGTTTTTATGTTGAATTCTTTGCAGGTATTGAGGAGTCAATGATACTGATTTGCCTGATTCAGGAACTATTAGGTGAACTTCAAAATTGGCAAGGTGGAGATTGTGAAGTCGTGTGCCAATTTTAACAGATATCAAAAGCGTGTTTTCAGATTTTTATAACATCTAATTTTGATCAGAACTGTCCACTTGGCACGATCTGAACGGATCAGTTGAATGAGCCTTATAAAAGGCTTGTAACCGGCTTAGGGTTTCATTCTGAACTTCATCCTGATACGCCTCTTTGCCTCTTCTCTCTGCACTCTCTTATACGAAGCCTGAGTCTTCATTTTTGCTTCTTCTCTTTAACCAGTTTGGTGCCCTTGTTCTTGATATAATCTCGTTTGTCTTTCAGAGTCTCTATTGAGAGACATTTGTACTGTAAAGTGTTGTTTTCAGTTCTGGAATTCTGTTGTATAGCGTGATTTAGGGTTGAAAGAGGAAAAACTTCTTGTGAGTTGTGTAATCTGTATTTTTGGCGTGATCAATAAAGTTCTTGAGTCAGATCCACATTTGTGGAGACTCAACAGGGGATGTAGGCGTTGGAAGTGGTCGCCGAACCTCCGGACCCTTTGGGTAAAATTCTGCGTGTTCTTGCGATTATTGTTTCTGTTATTAGTTTGTGGTGACTTCTGGTGACTCAAATTCTTACATGAATGAAGTAAATGAAAACTTTATATACAAATATGAGAAGACTCAATGCAAAAAAATAAAAAGTAATCATACATTAATCAAAGAAACGGTGAAACCAAAATCAGCACTAAATATTTTGATTAGGGTTCTAACTATTGGACTTGCTGTTGCGGTTTGGAGGAGAGGAATCCATAGGAAGTACGTGTGAAGAAGAGGTTGAAGGACGATACTGTTCTTCAAAGCTGCAAATGTGACCGAGTCCCTCTTCTTCTTCCATGATTTTGCTGCTATAAAGTTTATGTTCTCCATCCCTCAACGACTTCAATTTTGGAGGTGGAGAAGGACTCAATTTATTGAATATTGCATCACTTTGCGATTCAAGAAATGGATTAATACAACCCATTTGATTTTGATTATCTAAAGATGATGATGGGGTTAAAGGAGGAGTAACATATGGCGGTGAAGTAACAGGAGTCAAGAAGGGAGTTTCAGCTATATTGTGAAGTAGATCAGTCAAACTTTTACTTCTTGATTGCTTTCTACTGATGTCAAAACTGGATCTTCCATTTTCGGATTCCAAATCGGACCTTGTTTCTTCTTCTATAGAGAAGAGAAATCTTGGAATGCTATCTTCTGATCCAAAGGAATTGAACTGCAAATTATTGTAGACGCTTAAATTGGCATGAATTTCTTGAGCATGAGGTCTTTGAGAAATTGTCTCTGAGATGCTTATTTCTTGAGCACCAGTTGTACTTGAAGAAGATGGTTTTATGCAACAAAATTTGTGGAAAAATTCTGTTGCTGGTCTATTGTAATATACCTCTTCATTACTTCTCTTGATAATCCTATTTTTCCACCATAAAAAGTAGTAAATCTCTAAAAGCAGAACCAGAAAAAGACATCCAAAAACAAGACTCAGACCCATCCCGACACCACTCAAATATTTCATCCTTTTTATCCGTATATTTTCTATATAATTTCTGAAAGCAAAACTATATCTTAAAAGTTTCTTCCCAGCTTCCTACCAATAATGTCAGGTTTCACAAAAAGGATCAGTCCCGCGCTATGCTGTCCTGAAGAATGCCTTTCTATTCTGGAGGCTAAAGACCCTGGACTGAGTCGGAAAAAAGGCTTAAGAACAGAAACTATTTTGGGCAATAAAAGAAAATCTGGATAATTGAAGACAAAAAGCAAGTATCTGAGAGAATACTTTGGGTTGCAACCTGGAGATTCTCTTTACCAGAGGCTGTAGACTTCAAAGTGATTGCCCCACAAAGGTAATTTAAACCAACTACAATAAACAAAGCCCACAGAAAGAAGAATAGGTCTGTTTTTTAGGTGTGTTTGTCTTCATGAATATTAATGCAAAGTATCAGAGCTAAACATGGTATAGATTCATTACAAGTGATTAGACAAATGTGGACATTTGTCAAGTAGTACGAATAAAGCTACTTACACAATGTTGTTCACAATGAGGATGAAAATTGATGATGTGGAAGTGTTTGTTATTGTTGATTAAAAAGATGATGTGATGTGTGAAAAAACAAGATCATGTCATGTAAGTTAATTGTCATCCTGATTGTTGAATGCATTGTGAGTGTAGAATAACTCCTATCTTAAAAGCAATGTAATTGGTATCAATATAAAACTGCACGAGACAACTTATGACATGTTTAGTAAGTTAGATTGAATACTATAAATGATATTTAAAAAAAAAAATAAAAATTAACATTTTGTTAGCTATATTCAATAATCCTGACCTTTTTATACTGTGTAATATATGTGCTATGTAATTGCAGGTGAGGGGATTGGCAAAAAAGGAGGGTGCCCTTTGTGAAATTTTTATGGTTGGAAAGTCACATTCTTGGATATATACTCATGTGGGTTCAGATGGAAACGGAAGGTATGTTTCATTGGACAATATTTTAGTCTCTTTTGTACTCCTGTTTTTTTCTTTTTTACTTTTCTTGGGAGAGGGGAGTGCTAGTGGGGTTGTTGGACCGGAGAAATAACTGAGGTGATGTATATTTGTTAAATTTGATGACCTTACTTCACTTAATCTAGCCATCTGATACAATTGATGGGATTCAAATCAGTTACTCGAACCAATCCGACAATATTAATTTTCTTCCTTTTAACCGACTTAACCGGGGTGGTCTTTACTAAAACGAGCTATACATATAACTTTAGCAGATAAAACAATCAAGATACTTGGAATAAAATAATCCCCAGGAGTGAAGTGGAGTGCAAGGTAGCTGAAAAGGAAATTAACTTAAAAATTTATAACTTCCTTTCCAATCCCATTCTGTATTATGCAATTCAATGTTCTAAATAGTTACTAGTTAGCTAGATGTTATGTGAATTGGAACATTTGTAAGTGTATATAACTTCCTTCAGTCTACATCAGGACCATAGAAGCCCATGGATTTTTAAGGAACTAATTATCTTGGGTGCATTACACACAAAGAAAGGCCATTAATCTGGACCTTAATTTTTTTCCTTTCTAAAATGTGGGCTTTTGATCCTATAACTAGTCTTCTAAGCAAATTGTCCAAATGTTTGATGTGGGCTCTCCTGTATTTTTGGGAAAGTCTCCATTTCTTATGATTTGATGATAAATTGTTGTTTTAAGCACCAAAAACTACATTTATTTCCCTGTTTCTCTACACGTCCGAATGTTGCTACAACTTTAGCTGTTATACCTCATGTTACATGGCACTTAGAGCATTAGCATTGGAGTAGCTAAATTTAGCTAGCCACATAAGGAATAAATTAGATGTTAAATGATACATCCACATACTAAAGCTAACTATTTATTGTTGCTACAATGAATATGTTAATTTCTATAAATCCAAGAATAACTGATTATTTATTTTTAAAATGAATTGATAATTCATTTATGATAAACACTTATTTTTTGAAATAGCAAAAATTTATATGCTAGCTAGATTTAACAAGAAAATTAACTTGTGGCTAAAAAGATTCCTTTAACTTATGTTTTAACTTATCCATTATTATTGACATTAATTCAATCATTTGCTAACTTATTCTACTAATATGTGATTTAACCCATCGATGTTCTTACATGAGATTATAATGGAGTCCATTAAAAACAATCTAGGAGGGTGGAGTAAGCGGTCGGATTTGGACACAAATCCGATGAACAATCCTATTCCGTTATTACAAGGAGTTGACTTGACATGCCAATATGTGTAAGGTCTGTAAATGGGAACTTTTAAGTTACAGTATTCGGTTTCAATTTAATTAGGTCTCGAATTTTTGTTACCATGTTATATTTCATCTTAACCATGAAGGCAGCTTGTAAGAGGGCAATCAGTTCCTGAAGGACATAAGCATTGGTGACTTGAACAAATCTGGGAAGAAGAACAATAGAGTGCACAAGATAAAGACAAGCACTATGGAGTGTTCACATAAAATTATTATTAACTTTTTAGGATAGATTCCACGAAATGTGTGGTTAATAAATAGGTATAGTAATTGTAACTGTGTGATTGAAATTAATGTTTGATTTTGACTGAATTTAAAAAATTACTTAACGAACATAGACTTAGTCCCCATGCATAATCTTACCATTTTTCAGAGACTTGTATTTTTAGTGTCTTATTATAAACAATAGTAATCGAGGCTTAGGTTCTGTGAGTGAGGTGATCCAATTGCAATCAAGAATGGTGCAAAAATCTGTTTTCATGTATAAGAATGTACGTAGAAATTAAGAAAAAGAGAGCTTAATCCTTTTCCAGATCATTCAGATTTCAGGCGGTATATGGATGGAAAATCTGTTTCTGAATTTCCAAACCGTCTCTCCATTATCATTTTAACAGATCCCATGTAATCTAACCTAATTCATTATACAATATCAACCTGTGCGCTTTCTGCCCCAGAATTTGAATCCAGCAACTGTGAAAGCATCAACGGAGAAGGCACAACAATGGTTCGACACATGGGACAATTCGAATGCGAATAAAGCCACATATCTATACACTGTATGTGGAACGAGTGCATGCACTCCGGCAGCGTACGCAATTCCTCATCTTCTTCAAACTCCGACAAGCAAACTGCGCACGTGTTAGCGTCCACTCCGATCAAGCCAGTATCCTTCTGAAATTTGTGTGCCGGAAGGAGTTCCGCGACTGATGTCTCAATACTTGATTGGGGGTCGGGTTGTCCCGAGGTGGAGATGAAGGTTGTTCGTGGAGGTGGGTTTTGCCGTAAGCGCAGTAAGACATGGATTTTCCCCGCCATGATGCAATGGTATATGGTGACGAACACGGCGGCAGAAGCGGCTGCTATTAGGCAAATGATAAGTTTAAGTACAAGGCCGGAGTTTTCATCATCCGCCATCTGTTGGAGAGGTTAAAAGAATTGGTTTGGAAAAAGGGTTTTGATACTTACATAGAAGGGACGGACATTGCAAGATAGATTTTTGTTTTGTGTGAACTTGGCTTGGCATGTTTGTTACATGGGACAGAGTTGTATTGAAAAAAGATTAGAGAAGACAATGAACTTTTTCTCTATTTTCTTCACACTTTGCATGTATTCTCTAGGTTCTTTTAATTTTTCTAGTTGTTAAAGAAGGAAAATAAATTGGAAATCTTATTGAATATGTGTGCCCTGTGTATTTTTTTATTTTTTATTTTATTATTTTACATTCTACATGTCGATCTTAGGTAGTTATTATTTTTTTCCTTTTAAAGAAAGAAAATAAATTAAAATCTTGTAGAGTACTTTTTACCTAGGACACATGTTTTCTCTCCATAATCTTCGCATTTTGTTTGCGGGCTCTCGTTGTTATTTTCCCGCTTTTCAAAGAAAAATACTTAAAATTCTTGTTCGTTATAATAATAATAATAATAATAATAATAATAATAATAATACTGTTCAAAAAATGTAGTCTCTGGTGTTATTCTCTATTTTTTCACACTTTGCATATGATCTCTAGTTCCTTTTACTTTTTCCATTTTTAATAATTTGTGGCTCCTTTTTTTTTTTTCCTTGACATTCTACATGTCGATTTTTGGGTCCTTCCTGTTTTTTCCATTTTATTAAAAGAAAAATAAGTTAAAATTTTATTAAACACTACACTACAAATTCGGATCCTTATCGCTAATTTTCCTGCGTTTCAAAGTAAAAAATATGTTAAATTTTTGTTCATTATACTGTACAATACTATCCAATAAAGCGTAGTCTTTTCTGTCTTTCTCTATATTCATGCGTTCTTTGGGTCCTTTCAGTTTTCTCCATTTAGAATAAAAATATCGAATCTTGTAGAATATGTATGTCATTTGTGTTTTATCTCTATTATCTTCACATTCTACGTACATGTCTATCTATGGATCCTTTTTGATTTTTCCTTTTCTAGAAAGTAAGAAAAATAAATTAATTTTTGTGAAATAGTACGTACATAAGTGCGTTTATTGTAACTTCAATTCCACCTACAATTCAACAAATGAAGAGATTAGATCGAAATTAAAACCATGAAAAATCAAGCTAAAATGAAATAAAGAAAACTAAGAGTTTAGAAATTGATTTTCCCCCTTTTTGTTTTTGGCTCAGAAAATCAATTCAACCACCACAAGTGAAACACCACAATTTGGAAATTTGTACAACCACGAAGGAAGTACGGATAATCACAAACCAAAACCGTTCACGAAGAAAGGCAGCCCACAAAGGTCACGAAGAGCATAGAGATTTTCACGAAGAAGGCACGAAGAAAGCATATGAGATTTCACACAGAAAGCACGCTGAATACAGGGCTGGGTTTGGCCCTTTTATGGATGAAGAGTCCTATCCCATGGATGAAGCCAAACAAAATGGAGGAGAGTAAGGAGAACGGATGAGGCATATCAACAAAGAGATAAAGATAATTCTTGATAATAACCAATCGAGGATAATGAGAATAATGATAAGCTTTGTTCGGTTTTATCTCCTTTTTCCAACATTATCTCCAAAGCCAGGTATCGAGTACCAATCCCAATTGGGTTGACTCCCTCAAAATACCCGACCTAGTGAGCTACAAACAATTGTGGTGTGGACTTAACTGTTCTTCAATATTGGCTTATAAAAGTCTGAAGATAAAAACGAGCCTCGATTTTTCATCATCGTCAAAGGGGATTAATTTGGTAACACATTTACCTAAGACCTATTTTTCAAAGAAAAAACATGTCAAATTCTTATTTTTTTTATATTGTATAGTACTATCTAATAAAGCATAGTCTTCACATATTTCTCTATTTCTTCACATCAAAAAAGATTGTGGGTTTGGAATATGTTCCCACGGTGGGAACATATCATCCCTCTTCTTCACACTGGGTGTGGCTTCTGTGTCATTCTTTTTTTTCCCCTTATTTTCCCTCATGTTTTTGGTCTATCATTCTAGTCCAATGTCAATGTGCTATAATAGAACCAAACTGAAGCATCTGCCGTCTTATTTTTTTGTCTCCATCACACATAATCGATCTTGTTATTTCTTGACTCTTGTTTCTTTGGAAAATAAACCTAAAATAAGAGCAGTTTCTAACACAAAAATACCAGGCCAAACATCACTATACATAGAAATATATATATAGCCAGCCTATGATTGATTAAAAGATTCGACTTTCAAGAAAACTAATCAAACCACCTGTCGTGTTCAAGAAGATCTCCCTTTCAAGAAGAGTTCAAAACTCCCCTTGCATATTCTCTCTCGAATCATGTTAGATGTATAAAAAAGATGACAATTGGTTTACACTCACTCACATGGAGGGGGGATGCATACTTTTGGACCCCCTAAATGTGAGAGAATGCAAACCAATTTGTCATCCTTAATTTGTACAAATAGAATTATATAATTTTCACTTCGTCTCATTTGTTGTGCATTTTGCAGCAACAACTTGTCACGTTAAGCAAGATGGTCTAATTGGTGACTTGAAGTCAAGTCCGAATCCAGATGGTTTTTGTTGAGTTAAAGACTATTTCTGATTAAACTAAAGATTGGGCTTGTTTAGGATGTCTTTTGACTTGAGATCCATGAGTTGTTTTTGATCCGTTTCACTAATTTTTTAAAGGGAAAGTTACATAAATTCCTATTTTTAAAGATCACTTAGCTTCTGTTTGGATAAACATGAGGTGATTATAATCAGTTTATTTGTGTTTTCAAGATAAAATGTGTGGTTAAAAAATGAAGAGAGAAAATATGTATGATTAAAAAATTGTTTAAAAAATTGTGCCGATTATGAACTGATTTATAATCTAGTTACCGAACAAAAACTTAGTAAAAATTAGATGATGACTTTAACATTTGGTGCTAATTACAAAATAATATTTATTAATTAAATATTTTATTATTAAAAAGTGAAACTCATTCCACCCCAAATCAAACCCTAAATAATTTTTAACACATTTCAAACTCAACCCTACCTCATCTCTCTCCCTATCATCTCTCTACCCCTCTACCATTCGGCGACATAACGGCGACGGCTACACGTGGAGGCGAGCATGGGAAGAACCACCACCGCGCCTATTTTTTCGACAAATAGCACGATAGAGTTCTCGAAATGGATGGAGATCTACATGTAGAAGTTGCGCATGTGATAGATGGTGGAAGAGTAGTGGTCTGATCTGTATAATCTCTCATTTTTTTGAGATTTTCGACGAAGCCGATGGTGGTTCCGATGGTGTGGTGGTGTTGGTGAAGTGGTTGTCTGCAAATGGTTGATGAGGTGTTATGGGACTTAGATAGGGTCCTTTGGCTATAAATTAAGTTATTTCGGGGTTTTGAGGTGCAATTTTTTCATATTTTGGGTTTTTGCGCTTCATTTCCTCAAACTTTATTAAGAAATTAAGGTTGGTACCTGTTGACCACAAAATCCGGATAGACCTTGGACCAACACGTCTCAGCTCCTCCCTCTTGAACACGTGGGCTTCCTGCGCACTGTGACAAACAATCAGTTTGCAAAGGGGGCCGAGGTGGCTCCCGTTTGCACTCCGATGCCTAAGTCAGTACTCATTTTGGGCAAATATAAATATATTGGGTACGGGAGATATAAGTGTGTAAAAGAGAGAAAAGGGAGTGAGAGAAGTATATTGTTAAGAGTGAGAAATTGCTAACCTTTTTATTGGAGGCAAGTGTGCTCTATTTATAGAAGGTGTAATTATCTTAGATTGTGACATGTGTTATACTTTACATGTGGTAAGATCCTGACTCTTCATGAGGTAAACCATTTCTTTGGCTATAATCATTACTACATGTCATAGGGTTAAAGCAACCATCAAATCACTTTAAAGATGTTGTCATATCAAGCTGTCTTGTCAACTTTTCAGGGTACTCCCCTCGGCTTAGGAGTACCTCGGCACAGCATCACCCCGGCTTAGGTTACCTCGGCACAGCATCACCCCGGCTTAGGTTACCTCGGCATAGTATCACCTCGGCATAGGGTCACCTCGGCATATAAGAATCCAGCAAATTTGGTATCCACAGTTTTGGCCTATAGGTCATGATTAGGCGACTGGATGTTTTGTGGCTCCCCTGGTGGGCCCATATAGATGACGTGTCATGTCCAATTTAGTTATGGTCGTAACACTACCTAATATTAAGAAACTTGTAATTAAGCTCTTTAAAAGTTATAAAACTTGATATAACTGTGGCTTACAATTTGTGTCAAATGTGACTTCATGTGATCATTTGTGACATACATGTGACGAGTACGAAATGTGACAACTGTGACCAATTATGAGTTGCTGTGACTAACTTATTAGATAATTGTAATCAAAATATTGATTAACTATGACTTTGTATTTTGATTAACTATGACTTTGTGTGAGTTTTGACAAGTACTGAATATGATCATTTGATTTGCATCAACTGTGACTTTGTATGATCATTCTAATCACAACTGTGACCAATTATATTTGTGATGTGACCAATTGTGACTTTGTGTGACATTTGGATGTGACCCTTTTAATTAATTTATATGTCACAAAATTTTATCAAATTGTCACAAAAATATACTTACTGTCACCAAGAAAATAAATAAGTTCTGACCAATAAATAATATAAGACGAAAAATGTTTGACTGTGAATATATTTGTAATTGTGACCAAAATTTGTATCAATTGTGACTTTGTCCGACTTGTGACAATTATGGGATGTAACCCGTTTAATTAAATTCTTAGTCACAATTTTATTTGCGACTAAATTTGTAATTGTGATCAGACTGTGACTTTGT
Source organism: Ligustrum vulgare (assembly GCA_963555705.1). Taxonomy (NCBI): domain Eukaryota; kingdom Viridiplantae; phylum Streptophyta; class Magnoliopsida; order Lamiales; family Oleaceae; genus Ligustrum; species Ligustrum vulgare. The sequence continues at coordinate 54,852,259 of OY743171.1, forward strand.
GTGATCGAACAATGACTTTGTGAGCGAGGTGAGGTGACGTGGGATGGAATGGGGTGGGGTGGGGTGGGTTTTGCAATTAAAATTGTAATTGTGATATAAGTTTATAAGACTGAATTGTAATTTTGTGTGAATAAATGTGACTTGGTGAGGTGAGGTGAGGTGGTGTGGGTGTGTGGGTGGGTGGGTGGGTGGGTGGTATGGAGTTGGATGAGGTAGAGTGGGTGGAGAGGGACGGAGGGATGTGACAAAAAAACTAGGTAGTTTGGTGGTGTTTGAGTTTTTATATTTAAGATTTTATTAGTCATAATTTAAAATATAAAAGGTGATTATTTTATATTATATAAATAATATTATATTATATTTATTATTATTAAACACCTAAATTAGGAAAAAATTCTTAAATTTATTAATTTTAGAAAATGATAGTTCAAGTGTCGTAGACTTAGAGTTGTGCACTTTTCCTCCTTTTTAAAAGTGATTTCACCAATTAGAAGAGATTTTATTTTATAGGAAGCTGAACCAATGTGGCTTCCTCTAAAAGTATTTTCGGAGTAGGTAATTTTTTGAAAATTTAGTTTCTAAACAAAAATTAAGATAACTATTTCTGAAAGCTCTAATATATGAAGCAAAAGCTATATGAAAAGTTGTATTAAACGGGCTTTTAGTGCTTGTGTCTAAGTGGTTATTTGAAGAGTAATTTGTTTGAAAAATGTGAAATTGAAAGTAGGGAAAATTTGTGGATTCAATTTGGTAAATTGTTTATAAACTACTTTTTAATTACATATATTTCTTCAAATATACTTTTTAACCATATATTTTACCTTAAAATCATCGCATTCTTTATTTTATAAATAAAATACTTTTACCAAACATTATTACAAAATACTTTGAAACATATACAAGGTTTCGAATATGATGAAGTCGATTCTAAACTTATTTCTGTCTACTTAATGTGAGGATGTAGGAAGACTGTTATAAGGTGGGAAAATCCAAATGTACTCTTTGATGGAAATGATCCTAAAACATATAAAGAATCAATGACTTTTAGGGACTTCAACTTATGAAAAATGCCATTAAAATGAAACTGACTACATCATGCATGGCAACTTGTCGATTTAACATTCCCTTCTATATTTATTGGTTGTAAATGAATACGTGGGAAGAATTATTATTCAGATAGTACTCTTCGCACCTTAAAGTTGGATTAGTAGCTAAAGATTATCGACAGATAAAATACTAATTATTTTGACGAATAAGCACATGTAGTTAGATAAAGTTCGATCATCATCATCATCATATCTAATCTTTATGTTTATCAAATAAATGTGAAAAAGACTTTCTTAAATGAAAACCTTGATGAAGAGATTTATATCAAGCAACCAAAGCGATTTGTTCTACCCTATAATGAACATAAATTATGTACTCAATAAATTACTCTATTCCTCCCTTCCCCCTCCAAAGTCTGCAAACCCCAAAATTCTAGTTCTCATGTCATTCCTTTTTCTTTTAGTGGTTTTTCATAATTGAATTGTGCGAACTCTCTAAAGACTTGTTATATGATGTGATTCCTTTTTGTAGAGTTGCTACTTCATTTTTAAAGCCATAACACGTTTTATTTCTTTTTGGGCTTAAATGGGTAAAGCCCAATATAATGGATTGTTGGTCATAATATATACAAAATGGACTCCCTGGCTTCAACACAAAAATCTGAACACGGCTGAAATTAGAAGAAGCACAGACAGAACGCGAAAAAGGAACGAAGCTGCACTCTAAAATCAACGTAAAATCAGGGTTCGATTCGAACGATTCTTCTCTTGGTGAGATCAATTCTATACTCTTCCTTATTCTTCTCTTGGTGATTAGGTTGATTACAATAGGTGTAATCTTGTATAAAAGGAGAGTTTTATTCTTGGTGATTGTTTAGGGTTCGATCGTGTATAGGCTCTGCTTTGGGGTTGTGTTTTGGGCGTTTTCGTTTGTGGTTTGTAATATTTGTAAAGCAATTGTTAGGGATTAGATTCTTGGTGAACCTTTGGCATATTCTTCAGCCTAGGGTAGTCCGAAATTAGGGATTATCATTGTGTTTTTGGGATTGACTGTAATTGCTTTGAACATTGCTATGTGCCTAGTGGATTTGAGCGCGAATCCAAATTTAGTGGATTGCTCAACGGGGGAGTAGGAAATTCTTTGAATTACCGAACCTTCGGGGTCTTCGGACCGAAAATTCTTTGTGTTCTTGCATTACTTTCATTTTATTTTCGTTATTATTCATTTTCGATCCAACAAGTGTTATCAGAGCTAGGAAAAGGGGCTGAAATATTCATTTTTTGTTACTGCAGGTTTTGTTCATCTGTTACTGCATTTTTGTCATTACATGTTCTTATATTTTTTGTGACTGCCTGCACTTCCTTTTGCCCCTGTATTGAACAATTTCGAATCATTGGTAACTTCTATCCTTATCTTGCTTCGATTTTTGAAATATTATATATATTGATATATATATATATATATATATATATATATATATATATATATATATATATATATATATATATATATATATCTTGGTATCCACATCCGTTTTTGATAAGTGAATCAAGTGAAGTTAATTTTAGTGAAAATACACTAATCTGATATAATCTTGAATTCTTGCATAATTGTTTCATCTATATAATTTTGTTGAAATATTGCACATTATAATTATCTGCATTATTTTTAATATTTTTATATACTTGGACTTTGTTGCTTAATTTTCTTGATATATAGGTTAGATTTTGTGTTTTCAAATTTTTTTGGTGACTTGCTTTGAGAAACTTGGCGTTTCTCTCTTTTAAAATGTCTCATACTAAATTTGAAATAGAGGTGTGGACTGGAAAAGGTGATTTTAGTCTATGGAGACAAAAGATTAGGGCTCTTTTACTTCAACAAAAATGTGCATATGCTATTACTGAAAATTGGCCTACTGAATTTAGTCCTTTTAGAAGGCAAGAACTAGATGAACAAGCATGGAGCACTATTTTTCTTCATCTCTCTGATGTTGTCCTTAGAAAAGTAGGTGAAACAGAAATGACTGTTGAATTATGGCAAAAGTTAGAAAATTTATATCTATCTAAATTCATTCCCGATAAGTGTTTTCTATTGAAACAATTTTTTGCCTTTAGGTTTGAACCATCTCAGGATCTCGAGTCTAATCTTGATAGATTTAATAAGCTTACACAAGACTTGTCTAATTGCGATGAAAAGATATCTGAAGATCAATTGTGTATTGCTTTATTAAATGCTGTAGGTGATAGGTATAAAGATGTGAAATATGCTCTTGAATATGGTAGAGATACACTTAGCCTTGATATTATTACCTCTGCCTTAAGAAATAGAGATTTGGAATTAAAATCTGAAATTAAAAGAAGTCATCAAGGAGAAGTTTTAATTGCTAAATCTAAAAGACCATTCAAGCCACATCAAAATACCTATAACAATAATACCCAAAGAAAAGGAAAATTTCCTACAAATAATAAACCAGATTTCTCCAAATCCCGGGATAGATCAATCAAGAAATGCTATTATTGTGAGAAACCTGGACATTACATTAAAGATTGTCTCAAGAGATTAAATGATCTTAAGAACAAACAAAGACACGATAATGAGTGTGATGATAATAATGGTGCCGTTTACACGGTGAATACTCAAGACACTCATCAATCTTGGGTATTGGATTCTGGGTGCACATATCATGTGTGTCCCGAAAGAGAATGGTTCAATAATTTCACACCTACAGATAAAGTGAGTGTTTACATGGGAAACAATTTTCCTTGTAAGATACGTGGTGTTGGTGACATTGTTTTAAAACTTGAAAATGATAAATTTCTCAAATTGGAACAAACTAGGTATGTTCCCAAGGTTGACAAGAACCTCATTTCTTTAGGAATCTTGGATTCTAATAATTTTGAGATTTGCTTTAAGAATAGGTTTTGCAAAATTCAAAATAATTCTTCTGAAATCATAAATGTTTCAAAAACAAATGGTCTTTACAAAATTTATGCTACTCCTCAGAAAGAAGAATGCCTATCTGTCTTACATTCTCAAAACAAAAACTCTTCCTTATGGCATCGAAGACTTGGCCATATAGGAGATAAATCTCTTAAGTCACTAAGCAATGATGGGGTTATAGGAAATGTCAATTTAGAAAATGAAGATTTTTGTGAAGAATGTATTTTGGGAAAACAAACAAAACTACCTTTCAAATCTGGTATTCATAAATCCACCTCCATTCTCGAATATCTTCATGCTGACCTATGGGGTCCAGCTGTGACGACCCGAATTCTCGACCATTCGAGTGCCACTATTAATGACTCATATCATATTATCGAGACCTAAATAGTAATATAATAAGAATTTATTTCATAACTGAATTAATAGAGTGCGACTTCCAAAGTCATAATTTAATTGCGGAATTAAAATAGTGAATATTGTTTTTGCATAAAAATAATATCAAAACATAGAAAATTTAAAGTGTTCAATCCAATAATCTCATCAATCTTGGCCACTTTATTTTGCCACTTCCATGTTGACCACCTCGAATCATCAATTTTCTGAAAGGAAGAAATATCGTGGAATGAGATTTATAAAAACCTCAGTAAGCATATAAAAAAAAAACAATTTTCATGAATAACATAAGGATCATAATTAACATAAGGAGACACAAGGATTTTACCGAACATAAGTGGTAAAAATTCTTATGTGTAGCGCTACTAAACTCCGGTCCCTTAGCATAGTCATAAACATATCATATCATATCATGTGGAACCCATAACAATTTCTTGAAATTGACTTCACAGTATAATCCAAAACATAGAAAACATACTTTCTTTTCATAAAAACATAAGATATACTTACCGTTTAAAAGATTAAAATGAAGTGTAGTAGTAAATGGACCAAAACTTTCTTGACCACCTTGAATTTCTCTTACTTGTGGATTTTGTCAAGAGATTGGAAATAAGTGTATATGCGTAGAGTTGTGTGTAAAAGAGATGGATTTATATAGATGTGTAAAGTTGGCATAATGTAAACATCATCATTCAATTCTATTAATTTTAACACATCATTTTCTTAAAGTAAAGCACCATTCATATACTTTTCCATATTTATACAAATATTATGCTCTTCATGATTACATATAATGGAGTCTTATTAACCATTCATATACTTTTCCATATTTATACAAATATTATGCTCTTCATGATTACATATAATGGAGTCTTATCAACCATTCATATACTTTTCCATATTTATACAAATATTATGCTCTTCATGATTACATATAATGGAATCTTATCAACCATTCATATACTTTTCCATATTTATACAAATATTATGCTCTTCATGATTACGTATAATGGAACCTCTCATGCTTGCATATATTTTCTTAATTTCAACAATAAAATAATTTGTCATGATTAAGGTCTAAATAAATTTTAACATCCAATTAAGTCCCTAAATTTACAATTTCTTGAGGTTAAACCCAAAAATTAAGTGCGGGTGTTATAATCTACCCTCCTAAAATTAAATTTCGTCCCCGAAATTTACCTTGGAAATCATCGAAAAGTTGTGGGTACTTGTCTCGCATTTCAATCTCTCGATCCCACGTGGTCTCTTCCATAGAGTGATTTTTCCACTGTACTTTTACTAGTGAAATCACTTTATTCCTGAGGGGTTTACATGTCTGTTCCACGATTCTTATTGGTACTTCCTCATAGGTCAAACCTCGTTGTAATTCTATAGACTGGTGGTTGATAACATGGCTTTGGTCAGGGACGTACTTTCTAAGCATTGACACATGAAATATGTTATGCACAGCTGAGAGTTCTGGAGGTAATGCCAATTGATAAGCAACATTTCCTATCCGTTGCAAGATCTCGAACGGGCCAATAAATCTTGGTCGTAATTTACCCTTCTTTCCAAACCGTATCACTCCTTTCATCGGTGCTACTTTGAGGAACACTTTATCACCAACTGAAAATTCTAGGCCTTTTCTCCTTTTATCTGCATAACTCTTTTGTCTATCTTGTGCGATTTTCATACTGGCGCGAATTTTCTCAATTGCATGCATTGTCTGTTCAATAATTTCTGGCCCCAAAATCTTCCTCTCCCCGACTTCATCCCAATGAACTGGTGACCTACACTTTCTTCCATACAATGCTTCATATGGCGCCATGCCAATTGAAGTGTGGTAACTGTTATTATATGAGAACTCGACTAAAGGTAAATGTTTCTCCCATTGTCCACCAAACTCGAGGATACATGTACGAAGCATATCCTCTAATGTTTGGATTGTTCGCTCAGATTGACCATCCGTTTGAGGGTGGAAGGCCGTGCTAAACTTTAGCTTAGTTCCCATAGATTTGTGTAAACTTTTCCAAAAGTTTGATGTGAACCTTGAATCTCTATCAGATACTATAGAAACGGGTACACCATGTAACCTTACTATTTCATTCACATAAAGTTGCGCAAATTGATCCATAGTGAACGTCATCCGAACTGGCAGGAAATGAGCGGATTTGGTGAGTCGATCTACTATGACCCAAATTTCTTCATTGCCTTTCCCTGATCTTGGAAAACCAATCACAAAGTCCATCGTTATGTGCTCCCACTTCCATTCTGGGACTTCCAATGGTTCAAGTAACCCTGATGGTCGTTGGTGTTCGGCTTTCACTTGCTGACACACTAAACACTTTCTGACGTATTCAGCTATATCCCTCTTCATACCTTCCCACCAAAATACTGCTTTCAAGTCATTATACATCTTTGTGCCTCCTGGGTGTACTGAATAAGGAGATGAGTGAGCCTCTTCTAGAATCTCTCTTTTTAGTTCCTCAAAATTAGGTACACATAGGCGTCCTTGGTAGTATAATGCTTTATCTTCAGAAATAGTGAAATCCCTTCGTTTATCTGAGTTAATCTCAGACTTGATATGCTCAAAGGATTGATCACCCTTTTGATGACCTTTAATTCTATCACGAAGTGTGGGTCGGATCGACATAACTGCGACTCGAGCGACCACACCTGGCTGAGTGGTGACAACTTCAAGATTCAATTTCTCAAATTCTCTCCATAATGGTTCTTGCATTGTCAACATGGCTAACTGACTTGTAACTTTACGACTTAAGGCATCAGCTACTACATTTGCTTTGCCGGGGTGATAATGAATTTCACAATCATAGTCTTTAACTAACTCTAGCCATCTTCTTTGCCTCATGTTCAACTCTTTCTGAGTGAAGATATATTTGAGGCTTTTATGGTCCGTATAAATGTCACACTTGCCTCCATAAAGGTAGTGTCTCCAAATCTTTAGTGCATGGACCACGGCGGCAAGTTCTAGATCATGCGTGGGGTAGTTCTTTTCATGTATCTTTAATTGTCTTGATGCATAGGCGACCACTTTACCGTGTTGCATTAAGACACATCCCAGACCTTGCTCTGAAGCATCACTAAAAATCACAAAACCATCTGACCCAGTGGGTATGGTTAGTACTGGCGCATTCACCAACTTCTGCTTTAACTTCTTGAAACTTAGCTCACAATCCTCTGTCCAATCAAACATCGCATTCTTGCGAGTTAGTTGTGTAAGAGGTCCCGATATTTTGGAGAATCCCTCTATGAACCTCCGATAGTATCCTGCTAAACCCAAGAAACTACGAATTTCTCCTACAGTGGTTGGTCTTTGCCAATTCAACACTGCCTCTACTTTACTAGGATCCACCTCTATCCCTCGTGATGTGACAACATGACCAAGGAATGCTACTCGTTCTAGCCAAAACTCACACTTTTTGAATTTGGCGTAGAGTTTCTCCCTCTGCAAAATCCCTAAAATGATCTTTAAGTGGTCCTCGTGATCTTCTTTACTTCTAGAATAGATTAGGATATCGTCGATGAACACGATAACAAATTGATCCAGGTAATCATGGAAAATGCGGTTCATTAAATCCATAAAAACCCCAGGAGCATTAGTTAGCCCAAAAGGCATAACCAAGAACTCGTAGTGTCCATACCGAGTTCTAAATGCTGTCTTGGAGACATCACTAGCTTTGACTCTCAACTGATGGTAACCAGACCTTAAGTCAATCTTGGAAAATACCGTTGCACCTCGGAGCTGATCAAGTAAATCTTCAATCCTGGGAAGGGGATACTTATTTTTTATAGTGATCCGATTCAATTCTCTATAATCAATGCACATTCTCATCGATCCATCCTTTTTCTTAACAAATAACACTGGCGCCCCCATGGTGATACACTAGGCCGAATGAAACCCATTTCCAATAGCCCTTCTATCTGCGTCTTCAATTCTTGTAATTCTTTAGGCGCCATTCTATACGGAGCTTTGGAGATTGGCGCTGAGCCGGGAATGAGGTCAATTGTGAATTCTACCTCTCGTTCTGGTGGTATGCCAGGTAATTCCTCGGGGAAGACTTCCAGATATTCACATACAACTTTAACATTGTTAATTGTTGGTCTGTTGTTCTCGTCCTTACTTATTACAGACATCAGAAAACCCGTTGTGTCTTCTAATGATAAGGCTTGTCGTGCTTTCAATGCATAAATGATGCGAGATAACGGTCCACATCCAGCTACAGATAGTCGAAATTCTTCTTCTCCTGGTCTTTGGAAAATTACTTCTTTCTCAAAGCAACGAATTAATGCGTGGTTCTTGGATAGCCAGTCCATTCCAAGAATTACATCGAATTCGTCTATATCTAGTAAATATAACTCCATCTCCAGTGATCTACCATCAATTTCTACCTTAGCCATCCTAGTTATACAATCAGTATTCAACACATCTCTATTGGGCATCGTCACTTCTAAAGGGAATTGTGTATGTTCGACCATAACATTCAGTTTACTTACAAATTTAGGGGATATAAATGAGTGGGTGGCACCCGAATCAATTAATATATATGCTTGTAAGTTGGATATGAGGACTTTACCTGCCAGGACATTTCGATTCTGATCCTCATCTTGTCCTCCCAATACATAAACCCTAGCCTGTCCTCCGGATGCATTGCCTTGTTTATTGTGATTATTTCTCTGTTGATTGTTTCCATGAGGCCTCTGCTGATTGTTACCCTGTGGCTTTTGCTGGTTGTTTCCTGGCTGACTATACTTAGGACAATATTGAGCCATGTGTCCTTGTTCTCCACACCGAAAACATGAATTTGTCCCCATAAGACAAGTTCCCAGATGATGCTTCTGGCATTTTTCACAGCGTGGGTAGCTCTTGTTGCTGCCTTGTGTCGAATCTCCTCTTCCTTTCTTGGAAAAATTCTGTTTTCCTTTGCCCTTGTTATCCATCCACTTTCGCTTCTCTGGCTGTTTGTTATCAACCCACTTTTGCTTTTCTGGCTGTTCACCATGATGCTTATCTTCCTCTCTAGTGCGATTTTTGAAATCTGCCAGTTGTGCCCTTGCCAACACATCATGGTAACTTTCAAGCTGGAGCACAATAACAGTCCGTCTCAAGTCATCCCTCAAACCTTGCTCGAAACGTCTTGCCTTTTTCTCTTCCGTATCCACAAATTCAGGAGCATAATGAGCCAACTCATCAAACTTCTGCTCGTATTCGATCAAGGACATCGATCCCTGAGTCAAAGTGAGAAATTCAGCTTCCTTCCGATTTCGAATGTTCGTGGGGTAGTATTTTTTCAAAAATACCTCCTTGAATTCATCCCACATCCAAACATGACCAGGAGCCCTTGATCTAACAGTGGTGTCCCACCAACGTCTAGCTCCTTTACGTAGCATAAAGGTTGCACAGATCACCCTTCTAGGGTTCGGGCAGTCAATGAGTTCGAAAATCCTCTCCATTCCTACTATCCAATCCTCCGCTTCCAAGGGATCCGTACTGCCATAGAAGATAGGGGGTTGCTGTTTCCTGAATTGCTCAACAACAGCGATAGTGGTCCTAGTGTCGGGCACAACTTCCTGTTGTTGCTCTGGTTGAGGAGGTGTCGGAGAAGGTGGTGGCGTTGGGGTTGGCTGTTGAGTAGGTGCCGGTGGTGGTGCAGTAGTTTGCACAAAAGTTTGCATCATAGAAAGAAATTGCTGAGCAAACTGTGGGTCAACTGCAATAGGTTGTGGTTGAATAGGTTGTGGGGGCTCTTGGGTTTGGTTATTGCTGTTGTTAGTCCTTCCGCGTCTTGATGGTGCCATAGCCTTAATTAAACAATGGTGACTATTTAGAAAGAAGTCAACTTAAAAGCAAGAACTTAAAGAAATAACATGTTTTATTCATAAACATTCATAAGTTAACATACATAATGGACTACCAGGCATACCCAGTGTCCAAACATACTAAAACTTAATGGGGTTCATAATTAAAAAGGCAAAAATTTATTGTCAACTAATAGTTCCTATCAGCACCCTCATGTTGATTTCCCTCGGGATTTTGCCTTGGGTCAATTGCGGAATACGACGCTGGGCTGTACTCCTCATTTGGTTCATCTTCAACATATAGTCCCTCGTAATTAACTTCAGGTATTGGTAGGACATTGCTTGGATTTTGTTCGTAGCCTGGCGCCCTATTGATGTCATAAAGGTCTTCACGATTTACCTTCCACCTTTCCCTCATGCATCGTAGTAATATATTTGGGGAGGTTTGGTAGTCGAATGTCTCTTCAATTCTTTTGATGAATTTCCTCCAATAAGGAGTGAGAGTTCGATCTAGATGATACACAATTTCGTCTCGATGAAATTGGTATCCATTTGCCCTTGCCCCTCGGTAAATCTTTTCCATGGCATCCAAATGTTGTGGCAAACCATGGTTAGGGTTTCTCTTGTAATTTCTATGCAACCAAGTAAAATGATTGCACCTATCAGTTCGGGTTGTTTGACCTTGTCCACTCACCATCTAGCAAAAATAGGAAGCATAATTATTTTTTTTTTTTTTTTTTTTTTTTTTTTTTTTATAGTTTCATTAGAATAATTATAAATTTTGAGAAGTGAAATTTTCAGAATTTGAAATTTAAAGAGTGGTGCAAATAATTATCCACAGTTTTTCCTTGCTTTTACGCAAATGTAGTGATAAAGGGATAAATTATCGAACTGTTAGTTGGAACTTGAAGACGAAGTAAGCTTGAAGAGGAAGTACTAATAACCATCCACAGTTTTTCCCTTGTTTTTACACAAAGGTAGTGATAAAGGGATGAATTATCGTACGGATTCATTAAATAAATTTTTGTTTATTATCCCTTACCCTTTTTTTTTTTTTTTTTTTTTTTTTTTTTCAACTAACTTAATATCAAATTGGGTCAATCTTCCTAAGCTTAACATGTACCAAAATTCCAATATGTATCTTCTATGTCTCAGATTCTACGTTGGAATTAAAATTGAGACTTCTATCAATTTATACTACAAATCATATATAACATGTAAAGTCTCAAGGTAAATTTTTTTTTTTTCCTCAATAAAATCGTAAATGACTAGCAAAACATATAACATACCTGATTCGAAGAGTCAACACATGGAAGGTGGCGTAGCGGATTGATGAGTCACATTTTTCATAATTAAATAATGGTCTATTTCTTAGAAAATATTCATTAACCATTTTGGATCTTTACATGAGATTGACCAAATTGATACAATAACAATACACATAGTAATTTACTTAGCCCAATTTAAATTTTCATACAAGATTGAGCCCAATTACCAAATAAAATAATTTGGTAATCAAAATAGAATTTGCATAAGTGATTAGATCAAAATCTTACTTATAAATTTTTTTTTTTTAAGTGACGCATTCACTGTTCATTTGAACAGTGACCACGCACTGTTCACTGTTCACGTGAACATTGCTTCGGTCACTGTTCACTGCGTGAACAGTGCTCCATGTTACGTGCTGTCGTGAACAGTAAATGAATATTATAATAATAATATTTTTTTTTATTTTATTTTATTTTAAACACATGTAAAATATGAAGAAAATTAATTACTTTAACTGCAATTAAAATAGATTAATTGCAATAACATTTCTTGTAGAAATATTTTGAAATGATTTAAAGAGTATACAGGAAAACATACCTTTTGCTCTGATACCAACTGTGACGACCCGAATTCTCGACCATTCGAGTGCCACTATTAATGACTCATATCATATTATCGAGACCTAAATAGTAATATAATAAGAATTTATTTCATAACTGAATTAATAGAGTGCGACTTCCAAAGTCATAATTTAATTGCGGAATTAAAATAGTGAATATTGTTTTTGCATAAAAATAATATCAAAACATAGAAAATTTAAAGTGTTCAATCCAATAATCTCATCAATCTTGGCCACTTTATTTTGCCACTTCCATGTTGACCACCTCGAATCATCAATTTTCTGAAAGGAAGAAATATCGTGGAATGAGATTTATAAAAACCTCAGTAAGCATATAAAAAAAAAACAATTTTCATGAATAACATAAGGATCATAATTAACATAAGGAGACACAAGGATTTTACCGAACATAAGTGGTAAAAATTCTTATGTGTAGCGCTACTAAACTCCGGTCCCTTAGCATAGTCATAAACATATCATATCATATCATGTGGAACCCATAACAATTTCTTGAAATTGACTTCACAGTATAATCCAAAACATAGAAAACATACTTTCTTTTCATAAAAACATAAGATATACTTACCGTTTAAAAGATTAAAATGAAGTGTAGTAGTAAATGGACCAAAACTTTCTTGACCACCTTGAATTTCTCTTACTTGTGGATTTTGTCAAGAGATTGGAAATAAGTGTATATGCGTAGAGTTGTGTGTAAAAGAGATGGATTTATATAGATGTGTAAAGTTGGCATAATGTAAACATCATCATTCAATTCTATTAATTTTAACACATCATTTTCTTAAAGTAAAGCACCATTCATATACTTTTCCATATTTATACAAATATTATGCTCTTCATGATTACATATAATGGAGTCTTATTAACCATTCATATACTTTTCCATATTTATACAAATATTATGCTCTTCATGATTACATATAATGGAGTCTTATCAACCATTCATATACTTTTCCATATTTATACAAATATTATGCTCTTCATGATTACATATAATGGAATCTTATCAACCATTCATATACTTTTCCATATTTATACAAATATTATGCTCTTCATGATTACGTATAATGGAACCTCTCATGCTTGCATATATTTTCTTAATTTCAACAATAAAATAATTTGTCATGATTAAGGTCTAAATAAATTTTAACATCCAATTAAGTCCCTAAATTTACAATTTCTTGAGGTTAAACCCAAAAATTAAGTGCGGGTGTTATACCAGCATCCACTCAAACTGTTTCTGGCTTCAAATATTACTTGTTGATTATTGATGAGTTTTCAAGAAAGGTTTGGACTTTTTTACAAAAATCAAAAGATGAGACTTTTCAAAATTTTAAGGATTGGAAAATCTTAATTGAAAACCAAACCAACAAGAAAATAAAGGTTTTGAAAACTGATAATGGATTGGAGTTTTGTAATACCATATTTGATGAGTTTTGTAAACATAATGGAATTTTAAGACATAGGACTGTCACCTACACACCACAACAAAATGGGACAGCTGAGAGAATGAATAGGACCTTACTAAATAAAGTGAGGTGGATCTTGTTGAGCTCTGGTCTCCCAAAATGTTTTTGGGGAGAGGCAGTGAAGACTGCCACTTATTTGGTTAACTTGAGCCCTTCAAGGGCTACAGGTTTTAAAACTCCTGAATTTCTTTGGTCTGGTAATCACCCCAACTATTCCTTCTTAAAGGTTTTTGGATGTGCTGCATATGCACACCAAAATTAAGGAAAACTCGACCCCAGGTCTAAAAGATGTGTTTTCTTAGGTTATGGAGAAGGTGTAAAAGGTTACAGGTTGTGGGTAAAAGAAGACCGGGGTTTTAAAATAATAATAAGCAGGAATGTTGTGTTTAAGGAAGATTTAATGCCTTGCCTTATCAAAACTGAATCTAAAGCTGATAATCTTAAAAGGATGAAAACTGTCATATGGGACTTGAATGATCTCAGTTTTGATAACACAACTACACAAGCTCCTCTTGAGGTGGAGCACTTGAATCAAAACGACCAAAATGAAAACATGGATCAAGAGGATACTGATTCTAATACTGAAGGTGAACTTAGTCAAACACGTGATCTATCCAACTATCAGTTAATTAGAGATAGGGTGAGAAGGGAAGTAAGACCTTCCACTAGGTATAACAATGATGATTTTATGTCTCTCTTTACTAATTGTGATAATCTGTGTCATGAACCAGCTTCTTATGAAGAAGCTATTTCTTGTCCTGAATCTAAAAATTGGCTTGCAACTATGAATGTTGAAATGAATTCTTTACATAAGAATAAAACTTGGATATTGGTTAAAAGGCCTAAAGATCATAAAGTCATAGATTGTAAGTGGATTTTTAAGATTAAGGAAGGTGACTCCAGCAACCATGGCGTTAAGTACAAATCCAGACTAGTAGCTAGGGCTTTTCCCAAAAGGAAGGTATAGACTATAATGAAATTTTCTCACCTGTCGTCAAGTACACATCTATTAGGATCCTTTTGGCCTTAGTTGCTCATTTTGACTGGGAGTTAGAACAGCTTGATGTCAAAACTGCTTTCCTTTATGGTGAATTAAATGAAACTATATATATGCAACAACCTAAAGGATTTGAGCAAAAGGGTAAGACTGAAACTGTTTGTCTCTTAAAGAGGTCTCTATATGGTTTAAAACAAGCTCCTAGGCAATGGTATAGGAGATTTGAATCTTACATGAAGGTATTAGGTTTCAAGAAAAGTAATTATGATTCATGCTTGTTTTATGATGGAAATGGAGGACCTGATTCTGTTTATCTGCTATTATATGTGGATGATATGCTTTTAGCTTGTCATGATATGAATAAAATAAACTCAGTTAAACAGAAATTAAATTCTGAATTTGAAATGAAGGATCTTGACCCTGCCAAGAGAATTTTGGGTATGAACATAAAAAGGGATAGGACTAATAGTACTTTGTTTTTAAATCAATCTGCCTACATTTCTAAAGTGATTGAAAAATTTTCTATGATGCATGCTAAATCCTGTTCATTACCTTTGTCAAACCATTTGAAACTTTCATCTGATCAATCTCCTAAAACAGATGAAGAAGTCATTAGGATGAATAAAGTACCTTATGCTAATGTGATTAGTTCTGTTATGTTTTTGATGGTATGCACTAGACCCGATTTAGCATATTTTGTGAGTACTCTTAGCAGGTTTATGTCCAATCCCGGTGAACTTCATTGGGAAGCATTAAAAGGTATGCTAAGATACCTAAAAGGTACTGAAACTGTTGGTTTGCATTATTCCAAATGCAAAGAAGGTATAATCTTAAAAGGGTATTGTGACTCTGATTTTGCGGGTGATTTAGATAAAAGAAGAAGTAAGTCATCATATGTTTTTACTTTATGTAATTCATGCATTAGTTGGAAATCCCAGTTGCAAAGGGTAGTTGCACTATCATCCACTGATGCTGAATATATTGCTGCATGTGAAGCATTAAAGGAGGGGCTTTGGGTGAGGGGTTTATTTCATGAATTGAACTTTATTGATAATAATGTACTTCTATTTTCTGATAATCAGAGTGCCATTCATCTTAGTAAGAATCCCATGTTTCATGATAGGACTAAGCATGTAGATATTAAATATCATTTCATAAGGGACATGATTGAAAATGGAATGGTTAAAATTGAAAAGATACCAACAATTTTAAATCCTTCAGATATGGGAACAAAGGTGTTACCCATTAATAGATTTAAGGATTGCATGAAAATGCTGAACATTGATTCTTAAGAATCAATATTCGGTCCTTGTTTAATTTTTGAAACTAATACTTTGTTTTTTTTTACAGGTATTTATGAGCAAGATGATATTGAATTGGTTGCTCAAATCCACTAATGGTGTACTCAAGTTCGTAGCAAGGTGGAGAATGTAGAGTTGCTACTTCATTTTTAAAGTCATAACACGTTTTATTTCTTTTTGGGCTTAAATGGGTAAAGCCCAATATAATGGATTGCTGGTCATAATATATAAAAAATGGACTCCCTGGCTTCAACACAAAAATCTGAACACGGCTGAAATTAGAAGAAGCACAGACAGAACGCGAAAAAGGAACGAAGCTGCACTCTAAAATCAACGTAAAATCAGGGCTCGATTCGAACGATTCTTCTCTTGGTGAGATCAATCCTTTAATCTTCCTTATTCTTCTCTTGGTGATTAGGTTGATTACAATATGTGTAATCTTGTATAAAAGGAGAGTTTTATTCTTGGTGATTGTTTAGGGTTCGATCGTGTATAGGCTCTGCTTTGGGGTTGTGTTTTGGGCGTTTTCGTTTGTGGTTTGTAATATATGTAAAGCAATTGTTAGGGATTAGATTCTTGGTGAATCTTTGGCATATTCTTCAGCCTAGGGTAGTCCGAAATTAGGGATTATCATTGTGTTTTTGGGACTGACTGTAATTGCTTTGAACATTGCTATGTGCCTAGTGGATTTGAGCTTGAATCCAAATTTAGTGGATTGCTCAACGGGGGAGTAGGAAATTCTTTGAATTACCGAACCTCCGGGGTCTTCGGACCTAAAATTCTTTGTGTTCTTGCATTACTTTCATTTTATTTTCGTTATTGTTCATTTTCGATCCAACACTTTTGCTAAGTATAACGAACACGTGGAATAATAACTAAAAACACTGTAAAGTACTAAATTTTGGAAACAATATACGATATGGTCTCAACTCAAGGCCCACGACGAAAGAACCCAGGATGTAGAAATCTTAAACCATTGCAATGTGGAAACAAAAACTGATATTGTCGAACGCCACAAATGTGCCTAATCATTTGATAAGTTCTTGATGTTCTATGAAGAACAATGAAAAGGGGAATCCTCACATTTAAAGAGTAAAACACTCAATTCAATTCAATAATAATCAAATATAATATTTACAATAATAAAAACAGTTAATATAAGCTAATGAAACTTAACTAAGTCTAACAGCCGCTATTTGGAATTAAAATACGAATTAATAATTAAAGAAGCGGAAATTAAACAAAAAAAACTTGTGAAACCCTAATTTCGGTAAACATTGCGATTGCATGGTTCAACTGGCCACAATCGCGTGGAAGGCGTAATTTGACCAATGCTTCAACACTCGCCGATTGCCCCTAAATTTCAATGTGCGATTGCGTGAAAGACTTTCGAGATGTTCTTTTTTCAATTTCGTCATTTGACTTGAATTTTGACTTCCACCCTTTTTTACTAGTCTTAGGATTTCTTTTATCACTCCTTGCTTTTTTTTTTTGAGTCGCCGAACTCGTGTTTGCACAATTGGTTCCTTGGTCCAATTCTCATGTATCTTCTGCTTTAATTTGTTGACTCGATGAACATATTTATGCTTCTTCACAGTTTTAGATATAGAAGTTGACTAAGATATTGCAAAACTGAATTAAGAAAACTAGGAAGTGGATTGTTAGCGTGACTAAATACAAGAAATGGATCCTTGTACATCAACGTTGTGCAAAGAAACTCATTTTTGTGGTGGACTCATCTTTGTACCCATTCTCTCATTTTTCTGAAGTTTGGACCTAACTTAATATGGATGAAAAATGCGCAAAATTACAACTTTTAAATTTTTTTTATACTTTTCTAAATCAAAGACTAAAAAAGGATGAAGAACATAAAGAATGCAAAATATCAAGAAAATTAAAAAAAATGAATTTAGATCCAAACTCTGATACTAACTGATATGATTACTTATGGAAACAAGACGAACATGCGGAATAATAACTGAAAATGTTGAAAAATACTAAATTCAGGGAACTATAGATGATAAATCTCAACCCAAGCCTCATGACACAATAATCGATCCTAGATGTAGAAATCTTAACCCCTTGCAATGTGGAAACAAAATCTGAGATTGTCAAACGCCACGAATATTTGAAATCTTTGATAAGTTCTTGATGTTATATGAAGAACAATTGAAAAAGAAATCCTTACCTTTAAAGAGAAAAACATTCAATTCAATAATAATCAAAATCTAATTTTTACAATAATGAAAATAGTTAATATAAGCTAAAAAAACGTAACTAAGCTTAATAGTCACTATTTGAAATTAAAATATAGAATTAATAATTAAATAAACGAAAATTAAACCAAAAAAATTCGTGAAACTCTAATTGAGTAAACAACGTGATCGCGTGGAAGGCGTAATGTGCATTTGGCCATTGCTTCAACACTCGCGCGATCGCCCCTGAATTTCATTGCATAATCCCGTGGAAGAATTATGGGCCGTTCTTTTCCCAATTTTGTCATTTGACTTGAATTTTGACTTCCACATATTTGTATTAGTCTTTGGACAAGTTTTATTATTCATTGCTTGTTCTTTTGAATCATCGAACTTGTGTTTGCATTTTGAAATCTTGTTACATGATCTATTCTTTGAGTTCCTACCTCGAATCACACCATTATATTATTGAGATTTTTTGTCGTAGAAGCCCTCATGTAATCTTCAATCAAAGGGGATAAATGTCACTTTAAAGCATCACCACCACCACCACCATCATGTGTTTCAAGCCTTCGTATTGTGTTTCAGATTGTTCTCATTTTTGCGGTTTAGACTCATCTTCAACCTTTTCATCAAAGTTCAACATAATGTTCTAGCAATATACTGAAATTATTTTTCAAAACTATTACTAGATTAGTATTAGATAGAGAATAAATTTATTTCAATTAAATTTTATCCAGTTAATTTACACCCCCAACTTCTGAATATCCAGTTAATTGACAGCCTCAGTTTGAAGGGCACAAATTCTCCCACATTTTTTGGGTCAACTCAGTTGCTGATCATGATCATCACGCATAATAAAAGTAAACGCTCCATGTGTGAATTGCTTGCATTATACTCCCCACCCTTGCATTGACTTACTAAGTTATTATGAGGTTGAAGTCAACGAGCACATTCTTATATAAGCCAATCTTTAGCAGACTACAGATACAAGAAAATCTGTTTCAGACAAATTTATATATTTAGCAGATTACTAGATAATACAACTTTCATGGCTCCACCGCCTTCAACTGTAGTTTCTCCATTTGTTTCTCTTATTGTAAGGATCCTTTCATTTGTTTGCCTTATCATTTCACTTATCCTCCTCACCACCGCCACTGGAACTACTTTAACTGATTACGGAGATGTCAAGATCAAGTTCAAAGACTTTAGGGCTTTTAAGTAAGTTTCCCTTAGATTGTTTAGCGTTTGTTTTGTAAAAGTTTTTTTATTTATGAACAAATAATGTGATATTTTCGAGATAAAATATATTGATGAAAAGTGGTTTTGAGAATTGTAACTAAACATATTCTTATACACTTGTGTCCCTTTACGTGCAGATATCTTTGTGCTGCCACTGTCATTGGCCTTGTCTATACTCTTCTGCAAACTGCATTAACAGTTATTCATGTAAGCACAGGGAACCGGTTTGGCGGTGATGGCTTGGTTTATATTGACTTTTATGGCGATAAGGTATGGCATTTCAGCAATTTCGACTGCTCAAAAATTTCCGTCAACCATTTTTTACTTCTAAAAAATATGAAGTAACAAAATGTTGTCACGTTCCTATTTATAAATAACATTTATAACAAGGACATGCACTGCCTTGAAATATAGTTCCCAAAAGCTAAATTTTGACGGATAACCTGACTTTTCTATATACAAATATGCTTCAAGAATGCGTAAATCTACGAGGTTTAGGAAAATTGTATCATTAAGACGTTGACTGGTCGTTTTATTACTAATTCCCTGAAATTAATAGCTTGATTTATTTAGTTTTTTTCAATTTTTATGATTGCATTTTTTTTTTTTAAAAGCTTGCAGTATATAGTCATCTACAACTACAATACTATGAGGTTAGCTAAAGTGAGATTATGGAAGAAAACTTCGCGTATTCCGATATATTTTCTGTCCAATCCTCGTATTTTATGAAATTGATGACTTTTTGTTGCCGATGTTCCAATATTCATGAGCGAATCAACGAGAATATTGTCTTTAAATCTTGTCAAACTAGTTTGGCAGCAGCAATTCAATTTATAAATAAAATTTTGTTGTTTTCAAGATAAAATACATGGTTTAAATTAGTTTGAAAAAAGTGTTCAATTAAAAATTAATTTGAAAAATTGTATTATTGATTAATTGATTTATGAAGCGTTTAAAGAACATACTTTTTGTTGTTGTTATTATTATTATTATTATTATTATTATTTTAAATGAAAAAATATGATTTGATTGCTTTGAACAGGTTGTGTCCTTCATACTCGCAACAGGTGCAGCAGCAAGTTTTGGTATGACCCAAGATTTGAAAAACATAATAGATATCGAAGGATTGGGTCTCGGCCATTTTATTCGCACCACAAATGTTGCAGCTAGCCTTTGTCTGCTTGGATTCTTGTTTGTAGCCATATCATCTATTTTCTCATCTTTTGCTCTTCCAAAGAGAGCATAATATATATATATATATATTTTCTCTCGCCATAATGTCGTAAGAATTGTGAATTTTAAGGTTCCAGTTAAATAACAACGTTTAAGAAATTCTTTTTATTGTAGTTTATCTTATGTATGGGTCACTGGTCGGATTGGAATGCAAGTGTACTTTCATTTGAAGTGTTTGCTTGTGTGGGATTAAATTGGTCACCTTGGTGGTCTACATGTTTTTGTTAAGCAGAATATTACTCTTGATTGTATTCTTTGGCTAAGTTCTTAATGTAGATTTTCAACCTGTAAACGGGGTATTCCCGAAACTTCGTAGGGAAAAACTGAAGTGTAAATTCATCCGTAAATGTGAGTTTAAAAACAATCAAGATTTTCTTTAAACGTTCAATTTCATTTTCTTACTTCTATTATAGAACTTGAATAGAGTGCTTGAAAATATTACACTTTTAGGATGAGAAACACTAATCAAAACTACGTATATCACTATATCAAATCAAGGCATATGGGTTCTTCTTTAAAATGAATGCTCTCAAACCATTGAACAAACCTTGCATATTACTTGCCTCATCATAATCCTATTCTCTCAACCTAGATCTGCTCAATTTATGAGCTTGTTTGGTAATGTGAAAAGTTTTGATTTTTGTGATTTTTTTAATGGATGTGTTGTTTAAAAAGTTTGAAAAGTCAAAATTTGTGCCATTGACTAAGAATAGATGGTTGAGATTGAGTTTGAAAAATTGAGGTGAAATTTTTCTCGTTACCAAGCGGGCTCTATATCTAAAAAAAATATCAACTTCAGCCTTAAGTGAGAGAGTTGTAGTATTGTTAACACGTTCAACTCCTATCAAACATTCATTAACATGTCCAGTATTATTCACATAACGTAGAACTACTGAAATTTGCTCCTCTATTGATTCATCACGGGATTCATCAACTAGAATAGAAAACAATGAATCGCCAACATCTTTGATAATAATATTAATCGTTATCCTTATAAATATCAGAAGATGTTAATTTACAATTTTTAGAGCATTTTCCAATGTCACGACTTTAAATCATCATTATAAGAAGTAAGAAATTGCAATTGAACTAGGAAGTTACCAAGATTGAGAGAACCTTCGATTCATCTTGACCCCGAAATGATAACCCTTGTTGCAACAAAACTCTAATACAATCAATTGATACCTCAAAACTAATATGATAATCATTTCGTGCTTGTGTTGAATGCTTATGCAAAACTGAATGAATGAGTTGATTTTGATTCATCAAAGATTCACAGCTCATTTGAGCTTTATAATGTTCTTTGTCATGCTTTCCCATAGGAAGTTGAAATCTTTATTTATTTCTCAAATACGTGAACCTTTCGCTAACAAAAGATTCATCTCCTCTTTAATCTCCATGACTTGATTTGAAAAGATAACAATACAAACAATATGCAGCATATTTTGCATATTAACTCCAACTAGCAACCAATTCATTTAACCAGGAAGGCTTGAATTTTGTAAATTGGCCTACTTCGAACTGACATCTCGGGAATACATGATTTAAAGGTTGACAAGCTCTTTTTTGCAAATATGCTCTTTGAACTTGATCACGGACATTAACATTGTTATTTGAAATTGGAGTTCTTAATTCAAGATTGGTGAGAATTTGTGTAACACCAAAATTTGCTCTATTTAAAGTCTTCTGACTTTGAGTCAACATTTTCTTCAACTAGAGATTTTCTTTTAAAGAATCTCTTTAAGGTTAACATGATTCTTTCCCAATAAAATAACCATGTGATTATTAGAGACTCACAAATCAACTTCACAAATCTCAAATCAAATCAACTCAACAAACCACAATATTTAACAACAAAATGTCAAGCAAAACTAATCAAATCAATGAAACAAAAATCTGATATGTGCAAAACTTGTTCCAATTTTATTAGCTTATGTCTTTTCTATTTCTCTGTTAATAATCTATCCATGATGTGCTAATATTTAGTTAGTGGTAGTTTCCATTAGTTTAGTGGTTTTGTACTAGTCTTTTTCCTATTATTTAGCATTATGGTTATTTTCCCCATTAGTTGTATGGCTATATATATATATATATATGGAAAAAGCCATCTCTTTCTGTCTTCGTATTGAAGTTCTCTTCTTCTCCTTTGATTCATTCAGAATCTATCTTCTCCAGTAATTCTTTCTTCTAATTACATTATTTCTCTTCTTCTTCAATCAAAATTCTACTCTATCAATTGGTATCAAAGTCGGTTTGAGACCATGGGAACCCATGCCAAAAAAACCGAATTTCGTTCCAATGTTTACACAATCTTGGGACGAAGTGAATCTAGTCTTGAACAGATTCATGCTACCCTACAAATAGTACTAGCCAAGTTCCAAGCTCTAAGAACCTCACAAAACCCATCAAATTTCCAAATTGAGATCAATCTCGTCGCACCTGCCAAATAGTGCGATGAGTTTGATGATTATGATACTTATGATGGTCCTTCAATTTTTGACGAGGAACCTGTGAATACTTATGATGGTCATCCCATCTTTGACGAGGAACCTTCTTTGGCCGATGCTGACAATAACCTTGGAAATCTAATGAAAGCTCAAGGATTAATGCAAGATACATACAGTTACTATATCGAGGCTCTTTGCATACAACCAACTTTTGCCATTGTGTGGTCCAATCTTGCTAGTCTTTTTATGGATGCAAGTGAGCTTAACAAGTCTTTGCAGTATTACAAGGAAGCGGTCACGTTGATAACTAACTTCTCAAATGTTTTTCTGAATTTGGAAATTATTTGCAAGACTTTGGGAACGCGTCAAGAGGCCATTATTTATTATCAACGTGCTTTGGAAATTCGACCTAACTATGAAATTATGAATTGAAAGCGAAGGAGATGATAAATTATTTCAAAAGATTCCACCATTGAGGACAATGGTGTTCTTAAAGGGGTGAGAATGATACGTGCAAAACTTATTCAAATTTTATTAGCTTTTGTCTTTTGTCTTTTCTATTTTTCTGTTAATAATATGCCCATAATGTGCTAATATTCAGTTAGTGGATAGTTTCCATTAGTTTAGTGGTTTTAGTTGTGCTAGACTTTTTCTTATTGTTTAGCATTAGGCTATTTTCCCTAACAGTTGTATGACTATATATATAGCCTGAATCTATGCATATATAATAAAAGGATAACCATCACAATTTTAGGCACATAGTTTTCTGCCCATTTTTACTTAACATTTTAGGAAATTTCTTATTTTTAGCAATTTATTTTAATACATGAATTAAGAAAGTTCAATTAATGCATGTAGTAAATGATTTTTGGATTTTTGGAAAAAAAAATATCTATAAAAAGTCAAATTATATAATTTTTTTCTTTTAATAATTATTGCATTATTTTGAAGTTGAAAAATATGCTATGGGTGTCAAATCCAAAATCCCAACGAGAAGTTTAGTATAAGCTAAGAAATGAGAGTAAACTCTAAACATATCATTCGTAAAATTGTCTTAAATACTAAATGTAAAAGTTTTATTTATACTTTTTACTTTTTTTTAGCATCCAAACTTTTTAATTTATCTAATTTAAGTCCTAAAATGAAATCTATCATTTCTTACATAAATTCAATTTGACACAAATAATTAATTTGAATCATTTTCTTATCAAATTAAAAGAAATAATAGATATTCGATATTTCTAAATAAATTCAATTAAATCATTTATTTTTCTACAATTTTAGGTTCTTATAAACTCATTGAATCTATTGACCACAAAATTCGGTAGGACCCTGGATCAACACGTCTCAACTCCTCCCTCTTGAACACGTGGATTTCCAACACACTATGACAAACAATCAGTTTGTAGAGAGGACCGAGGTGGCTCCCGTTTGCACTCCGATGCCTAAGTCAATACTCATTTTAAGTAAATATATTTTGGGTATTGGAAATATAAGTGTGTAAAAGAGAGAAAAGGGAGTGAGGGTAAAAATATTAAGTTAGAGTATTGAATTACCAACATTTTCTTTGGAGGCAAGTGTATTCTATTTATAGGAGAAGTTACAGTCTTAGATGGCGACACGTGGTGGGCTTTACACGTGTCTTTACCCTAGCTGTTGGAGAGGAGGACCAATTTCCTTGAAGTAATCATTGCTACTTTTGGTAGGGGATAGGCGTTTATCATATCTTCTATAAAGGCAACGTCAGTCAACTGGATAAAGTTACATATCTCTGACACCATCCGTTGTCCCATCACCTATCCGAGGCGTTGCTGTTGGGCACCTCGACTTACTATAAACCAGTTCAGATAGAGAGGGTTCGTGTAATGTTCCACCTCAGCAGTCAGCCCAAGGGGGTACCCTAAGTTCTGATCATGGGCCAAGACCCATTGGGCCTCTACTGATGATCCATTGGACTCCTTTTTGGACACGGTCTCAACATGTTCAATTTGTATAATAGAAGGTGTTAGCAAAATCATCTATCTATCCTTATATCTTCTATTCATTTTAATACATGAATTAGGAAAGTTAAATTAATGCATGTAGTAAATGATTTATGAATTTGTGAAAAGAAAATATAGAACTGCGTATAAGTTTGTCACATGTAAGTTTAATAAATTACAACATTTAATTTAAGTTTTAGCAATTTTATTTTCTTAAATGTTTGGTAAATTTTGTTCATAATGTATTTACATTTTTACATGTAATGAAATGAAATATTTGTTTAATATAATTAAATATCAATTATTGCATTATGATAGTTAGTACAAATTCTTATAGTGCTATACAAGGAGTCGATAAATTAATTTTGTAAATGTTTATTAGTCTCTTTATTTCATTTTACGATTTGAAAATTGTAATCAAATTTTTGAAATCAAAAAATCGTAAGCTCGACTTTAGTCATCAAATCAAAATTGTAAAGTACAGAATAAGTCACATGTTCATATCTTACTTCGCCTAAATAGACAAAGAAAATTAGAGAATGAACAATTAGCTGTTAAAAAAATATGCAAGTCGCAATTTTGTATTTTACTTTTTTGAGTATTTTTCATTATATATGAATGCATAATTTATGTTGGGCATTGTATTTTTACAATTTATTCAATAAATAATTGTTAATTATATTTTTCGTCCATCGCACGAGTACGATTATTAGTATAATTCAATGAAGGGATGAATATTATTTTGGAAAATACCATCCCTTTCTCTCTTCATATTGAAGTTCTCTTCTCTTTTGATTCAGTTAGAGTCTATCTTCTTCTTAAGTCATTCTTTTCTTCTAATTACATTATTTCTTCTTCTTATTTAATCAAAATTCTTTACTCTATCAAAATCCCCAATTTTAATTTATAACATAAGTCTAACAATGATTAAAAAGAAAAACTCAAATCCTAAACGTGAATAAAATCGAATCACTTATCAATCATTATAAAATTGAAATCACTCATCCTAATTAAATTACAATAAATACATATAGACAAAGAACAAACTCACATATAGACAAAGAACAAACTCAATGCCTAGAAGACCAAATTTCGTTAAACTTTGAAATTGGTTAGATCTCGAAATCCAAAAAATCCTGCACTTAAAACACTAAATTCAACGACACCCTCAATTTTTCAATCACATTCAACCCTCTAAACCATACAAAATCAAATATATATAGTACAGAAAAAAAAAGAAAAAAACCAGCTTATTAATTATAATCAAATATAAACTAAACGACATGAACCATTTTCGCAATGTTTGGTGAATCTGGGGGTATAAATGTCAAAACCTAAACGTTGGGGGACTATTTTCGAAAGAAACTCAAACGTTAGAGATCATTTTTGCTATTTACCCTTAAGTATAACAAGAAGTAAAAATTAAATATTTTTAACGCAATTAAAATATGATGTATTTATAAGATGGTCTCACTAAAGCCACCTTTTTTATATATATTTTTAATTTAAATTTTGATCAGAATCTCAATTGTCAAATATTTTGAATTTTTAAAATTTTGGGGGCAGATTTATGGAATAGTATATTACAAAATGTGGATGGTTATGTTAGAGGAAAGTTAAATTTTTGGAAGTGTGTAACTGCAAAAGAGTAAAGAAAGCCTTTGTTCTGTACAAAACCAAACCTGAAATCCCTAATTTCCCTTCCCGATCCTGCGATGAAACATACATTAGCCTCGGCCAACAGCCACCCTACCATCGTGGGGGCACCAATATAAAAAAAACCTCGAACATTTTGTATGAATTTATCAAACATTTGGAATGTTAATACATGTTGAAGGCCTTAATAATCTGCTCATTTTACCATAATCTCAATTTGGCTATGTAATTTGCAATCTTTAATAACTTACCTTGCCCCTGTTACTTGACAAATTTTAATCCTTGGTAACCTAAGTGATGAGTGTTTTTCCTAGATAAGAGAATCGAGATATATTTTTTATTTTACAATTTCACACTTGAACTCTCTTTAAAATTTAGAAAATTTGAACAAGCGGATTTCATATGTCTATATTTTGAACCTATTGCATTGGATCGGCAACACTGGTGTCAGATTTAAAGCAGTTGGTAGTGTAGGTGGTTAAATACTAAAGCTTGGAGTTAATATCATAAACTACAAATATTTATTTGGTTTATGGAAGAAAAGGAATTTCTATAATCCTGTAATTTAAGAAATCAATGAGAAATAGTAACTGATATAGCTCAACTATGGAAACTAGAATAAAAGAATTGAAAATCAGAATACACGGCAACAATAGACCTTATATGCGTAAATTTAATGTTTACTTCTATATTTTCTTTTCAAAAAGTTAAAGCAACAATCAATTATCATTGGTGAAATGATTTTAAAGAATCAAAGGCCTCTCTCTGATTGGCCCATTCAAGATTTAGTCTAATTGGACTTGACTCCGCCTAGGATTACATGATATGTTTGTTCAATTTTTTGGCATATTTTGAGTAAATGACCTGGTGAGGAAAGCTTATTTGATATTGTATCAATTCATCAGTTAGCCAAAGTGGGAGTAGAACTGAGTTTGGAACCTTAACGTAAGTAAATAACCTTTCCTTCTCTTCATTTTTTGCCTACATATTGTTCATTGTTTCATCGATTCTTTCTGGGAAGTTTCGGAGTGGAGGAGCATAATTACTTGAGAGCAATTGAAATTCTCAGATCTTTGGAGCTAGATCAGATTGCAAATTACTGTTTTCAAATAAATGGATGCATAGATTATATGAGACAGATTATCCGCAGTTATAGAGATATAGGTTAGGCTCATTCAAAGCTTCTTTTGGATAGTGGGCACGAGCCTGTTGCTGGTGTTTTTGAAGATGGATTGAGGGAGGACATGTTAGCCTAGGATTAGAGTTTATATTACATCATATTGATTTAATTATTTGCACTGCTTTGTTTCTATGAAGACTAACTAATGGGCAGAATCGGATGGTGCTGAACTCTGGAGATGGAGTCAGCTATGAACCTGTTCAGGAGAAGGTGATGAGGCACATTGATAGAAATCCTTACAGAGAGAGGTAACTATCAGTGTTAATGCATTTTCCTCTGTTATTATTAGACGCACATGCCTACATGTATTCTCGAAATTATCTCGTGTTGCTCATTTGGAAATGCCCATCCCCCCTGCCCATCTTAATGAATCCGAGTTGTAAAATAAGTGCACTAGCTTCCTTGATATAGATCATAGCATTATTTCTGATTTATATGATTTTGAACTTTTTTATATGGAGGTAAAAATGACAAGCCAATTATGTATGTTCAACCCAAATATTAAAAAGTATATTGTCACCACAATCTTTCTTTTTCCGTGACAGGAAGCTAAAGAAGCTACAGCAGCATCTCAGTATGAAATGAACAATTTTTTTATTGTTTTCTGCCATGAATAATTCTATTTTCAAGGTAATTTTTTTTTTTTTTTTTTTTTTTAATGAATAACATATATCCCTTTATTGTTTAAAGAGTTTTTTTTTTCTTCTTTCTTTTTTTAATGGAATGAAGCTAGCATATTAATTTAGGTATATAACCAAATCACCAGTTTCATTCCCGAGGTTATTTGTATATGTGCTAAACGTCCTTGTCTCTCCTTGCCACGTTAGTACAAAGCAATGAGAATTCTAGTGCCACCAGTGTATGCATTCTGGCTGGGGGATTTTGTACAGAGCCGGTCCTGTTACAAGGCAGACGAGGCGACTGTCTCAAGCGTCAGATTAAAAAGGGCGAGTTTCATTTTTTTAATAAATAAAAAAGAAACACTAACAACCTAAACAAACTGTCAAATTAGTAAAAGAAAATTATTTAACGTTGGACCATGAAATTATAAATGGCCCAATACCCCCTACTCGGCTAACATAAATACCCAAAGTCCCAATCAAACGCCCAAATCAAATTATAATGAATTAATCGTGACTTTGCTTAATCTTCTACATTCATTTTTCATTCCGCAATCTGAAACAAAAATTACAGCAGTGAATTATTTATGCCCTATATTTTGTTCGAGTAGTTTGTTTGTTTGTTTTTTTTTTTTTTTCCATTTGTGTAAGTTCATAGTTCAGATGGAATGCTTGTTATCAGTGCATTAGATGTCCTAGTCGGTTCTATTATTTTTGCCCTAAATCAAATAATCAATTGACCCTTTTTTTTAGTCGAACGATTCTTTCCACGAATTAGTTGATTAATGAACTGAGACGAGGAAATCACCTGAAGAATTTTTTAGAGTTGATTACTTCCTGTATATAGTTGACCAAGCTCGGTCTTCACTTCAAACCAAATTCGAACCATTCAAACAATATGAAGAGATCTTCGGATTTTTATTGAATTGGAAAAGGTTAAAATGTGAGCCTTCTCGCAGTTTCTTAAAGTCTTTGAAGCTTGAGAAGTATATGGAATTCAGTGGACATTTAGAAATCGGTGGAGATGATTTTTGTTCAGAATTATTATTTTTAAAGTGCTATTTACCAATTGAAACAATGAGAGGAATCGAAGTGCTGCAATATTTGAAGATGATAGATGGTTGTTTCCCAAATGCTTATGTTGCTTACAAAATTTTGCTAACATACTAGTCACAGTTGCAACTGCAGAAAGAAGTTTCTCCAAATTAAAGTTGATTAAGACTTACCTCCGGTCAACTATGTCACAAGAGAAATTGAATGGATTAACTATGTTATCAATTGAGAAAGAAATGATTGAACAATTAGTTGATACTAGTTTGATTAATAATTTTGCTTCTAAAAACGAAAGACGGATAATGTTTGAGTGAGTCATTGAAAAGTATGAATTGTTATGCTAAGTCTTAAACTAATCATAATTATCAAACTGGTTATTGATATATTATAATGGAGATTAGTACTTTATTTATTAATGTTGCAGCGTTACTTCACCTTCATTCTTAGGTAAGCAATGACTTGTTCTTACTCATTATTCGGATAATTGAAAATGATTCCTGGCCTTGTCAACTTATATGATTAAAGTCTTGTTAGCTTATATTATTGTGACCCTGTCAGTCTTGCATTTTTTTTTTTACTTTATATATGTTAGTAATTAATATAGTTAATTTTGTTTTTTTCTTGAGAATTAATTCGGTTACATTTGATATAAATGAATAATTTTATAAAAAAAATCTATTTTAATTAGACAGCGACAGAATTTAGCTCCCGTCCCCCACTTTATAGGAAAAATTTTCTCATTTCGTCTACAAGGGGTTGCTTAATTTGTAATTCACCTCAAGCTTCACGACTCATAGTAGGGGTGAGGAAAAAAATCGGAACCGATATGACCGAACCGAAAAAACTGGAACCATATGGTTTTAAAAAAATAAAATAGGAAATCGGATTTGGAACCAAGAACCGATTGATTTTCGATTGGGTTAGATTCTCGGTTCCGCTTTTAGAACCGAAAAATCGAAGTTAGAACCGGTCTTTAATTCTTTTTTTTATGGTCTTCATTAGTTGTCCTAAAACTAAAAATCAAAAGAATTTGTAATATTTTTGGGTAAAGAGAAAATGATTAATTTCTTTTAACTTCACACTTGGATTAAAATTCTTAGTAAATGAAAATCGAATGAGACTAAACTTATTAATAAGCGAAGTTGTAAATGATCACGATGGAGTTAATTAAATATTTAAATACAAATATAAAACAATTAATAATAATGCATTTAAAACTCATGATTCATCCCACAAATTTACTATATTGTCATGCTCAAAAAACCTTCAAGGCCATTTGTTTCCTATTTTGGTTTATGAATATATTTTGTTTCATGGAGAATCTTATACTTTCTTCGGGGTGAAAGAATTTTCGAAATACTTGATCTTGGTATATTCGATAGAAGTTTATTTCAGGTTATTTGCTCACTTCCCAAGGCCATCAATAAGGCTCTCAAAAAATAATTATTATTGTAAAACCGAAATCAAATAGTTTGGTCCGGTTTGGTTCTTGCAATTCAATGGAACCGAATGGTTCCATTTTACAAGAATCGAAAAAGTATGATTCGATTCCGATTCTTGAAATACCCGAACTGAATCACCCGACGCCCACCCTTAACTCATAGGACTGGCACTGATTTTGTAGATGTCCTTAGTTGTGTTTTATGTAAAGTTATCTGTTGGGTATACTAAATTTTATTCATCTAATACTAAGCTTGATATATATGATTTTAACCAGTCGGAGGACTGGTGCATGTGTAACATTGTAAATCGTACAAGTATTCTTTACCATTTTGCTTGCCTATCGACCCTCTGTGATGCAGAAAGCAATGGGTTTATATAAGATGCAGAAGGAAGACTTCAGAGGTAATGTAATGATGGAGTCCATTCCAAAACCTAATGAGGAATTGAATGCTAAGGACAAAACAGAATCCAATTAATGAGAATGGGGCTAATATTAATGAAAGTGGGGTTGTTGGGATGAATGGTTCCGATAATCCTGATAAACCCAATTATAATATATATTGACACTGACTTTTGTTGATTTTTTCTAATATTTATTTCTCTAATTGTTAGGTTTTAATGCAGTGTTTGTTGTCAATATAATATGTTCGTGCATAGAACGGATGTGGAACTAGTTTATATTGAAAAATGAATAGTAAAAATGAATAGTTGATGTTACGAATTTAATTGGAGTTGGATACTTGGATCTTATTATAAAATTATACTTTTCTTTTCTTTCCTTATCTTTTTCGAAACTATTTGCTTTAAAAAAGATAATTTATCTCAAGTATTTGCTGTCGCCTGACAATTAGAAATTAAATAAAAAATAATAACTAATTTGATTAATGTAATCGAATTTTGAAAATAATTGTTTATTTAATAATGCCAGTGTGGAATATGGCTTTATACGATTGTCAGTGAATAATCATCAATCTCCACATGATCACAATTCCAAGACCAAAACATACAAAAACAAAATAATATTGCAGCAGAGGTGCTCAACTTATTAAATTTGAGTAAATAGGTTCTTAATATTTCTTTCATGATAGGTTTTTTCTTAACTTTTTATAATACTATTTATTATAAATGTCCGTTTATGTGGTACTCAAATATTATTAATTAATAGAATATCTTACAAGTAGGGATATATGTTACATTTAAGATAATTTATCACTAAAAGATATTCAGATTGGTATTATACCATCAAAATGTTACATAATATGGTTCTTTCACGCTTTAACACATTGTACATAACATTGTTATTTCATGTTTTAGCGCATTGGACCTTGATGCTTTTCCACCAGGTCATGAAGATAAGCATCTTGGATCGAATGGTAAGACGTCATAACAAAAATGAGATTTTAATAATTTGTCCAATTAACAATTATTGTACATGAACGTTTTTCTTTTAGTTTGATCAAGTGTACAATTTGTATCCATGTTAACGTTATAAAGTTAGGATTTTTAATTGAGAATATGATGACATATTTTTATATATTAAAATAAATTTTCCTTTTATCCAGAAAGTGAAGTGAAACAATAGGAACAAAGTTATGATTCGGGACGAATCATCCTAAAGAAGGAGGGTATGATGTATTCCGGACCCTCGACAATCGGAGTCATAGCAGGCTTGACGGAAAAAGTTAAATATTCAAGTCAAATAAAAGTGCAATCCAGTCAACCATGTCGGAATTAGATGCATAATATGTATTTTTCGAGTAGAAATGGGCCACTAAACAAAACTCATGGGCTAAAGCCCTTGAGCCGACTGATTTTATGGCCAAATTCCATCATTTGGGGCTTCAAAACAGTAAGTCAATTATGCAGACCGAAATTAGGGTTTTTGCGTATTTTTAGGTTAAATTTTGTTTTTAATTATTTGTTTGCATATTTTAGAATTTTAGTCTAATTAGAATTCTATTTTGAGTATATTAGCGACTAGGGTTTTATTTTGCTTATTTATACGTTTTTTCCATTCATTGTAATTCAGACTTTGATTATTGAATAAACATTTTGAGTGTTTTACTCGTTAAAAGGTGGATTCATTTTATTCTCCAAGAACTTATCAAGATTTCAATTCTTGTGGCGTTCAAAACCCGAACTTATCAAAGATTAACTATCTTTGTGGCGTTCAAAATCAGAGACTTATCAAGGAGATTGGGCAAATCCTTGTGGCGTTTCGAAAGTCGTGGTTCTTTATTCCGCATCGTCGAGTCATCGCGTCGTGAATATCGGGTCATGATTCACCCGTCCAACCACAACCTGAGTTCGGAACTTTCCGGCGTTTCTTCCGCGCTTCGAATCTCATCACGATGTCTTGAACCATCCAGCCGTTCGTGTAAAACCAAACAACTGTACCAACACCATGACTCATCTAAACTATTCGGTTCCCATGGTTGAGTCCATTTTGGCCCTGGACAACTCTTGGTTTCATAAGTGCTCTAAGAGAATTAAGCCTCGAATTCTCGTAGAAGCGGCCCCACTTCACACTTATATAGGTGATTTCATACCTTTCTATCTTAAGGTTATGAATCATTAAAAGTATATATGTATACTTATCCTTATACACATTTTGCATAGCACTTTAAGTTTTAGGAATGGGAATAAGTGCATTATTCCGAATCATTTATGACTTAGTTGTCCCATTGAACCAAGATCTTGGGATCTCCAATCTACAAGGTTGGGTTTCCGTCATAGTAATTCTATTCAATAGGCTTTAGGCCCATTCCCCTCGAAAGATGGTATACTTGATCTCTTGCAAGTCCTTTCGTCAAAGGATCAGCCAAATTTTCTTTTGACTTCACGTAGTTAATAGAGATTATACCATTCGACATTAACTGTTTAATTGTATTATGTCTTCGACGGATATGTCGAGACTTACCATTATACATACTATTTTGTGCCCTTGCTATTGCCGACTGATTATCGCAATGTATATTAATCGCAGAAATCGGCTTTTCCCAACATGGAATTTCTTCAAGAAAATTACGAAGCCATTCTGCTTCTTCACCGGCTTTGTCTAACGCAATAAACTCAGATTCCATCGTGGATCGAGCAATACACATTTGCTTAGACGATTTCCAGGACACGGCTCCACCTCCAATGGTAAATACATAACCACTCGTGGATTTTGAATCCTTAGTGTCAGATATCAAATTTGCATCAGTATATCCTTCTAACACCGTAGGATATTTTGAGTAGTGTAATCCATATTCAACTGTATGTCTTAAATATCTAAGAACTCGGTTTAATCCCTTCCAATGTACAACACTTGGATTACTAGTGAATCTACTCAACTTGTTGACTATGTATGCTATATCCGGTATTGTGCTGTTGGTAATATACATTAAACTACCAATAACACGCGAATATTCCAATTGAGATACGGGCTCACCAGTATTCTTGGCTAAGTGAATACCTAAGTCAACTGGTGACTTAATCGGTTTATCGTCATACGCCTTAAATTTCTTAAGTATAGTCTCAACATAATGTGATTGAGACAATGACAAACCATCGGATGTCTTAGAGATTTTAATCCCTAATATTACATCCGCCACTCCCATATCCTTCATGTCAAAATGTTTTGTTAACATTTTCTTAGTCGAGGAAATGACTTTGAAGTTATTTCCCATAATTAGCATATCGTCAACATATAGGCATATGATTACATATTCATTAGGTGTGTTTTTTTAATGTAGACACATTTGTCACATTCATTGATTTTGAAGCCATTTGACAACATAGTTTTATCAAACTTTTCATGCCATTGCTTCGGTGCTTGTTTCAATCCATACAATGATTTTACAAGTCTACACACCTTCTTTTCATTTCCTGGTGCAACAAACCCTTCAGGTTATTCCATGTAGATTTCTTCTTCTAATTCACCATTTAGAATGCGGTTTTGACATCCATTTGATGTATTTCAAGATTATGCAATGCTACGATTGCAATCAAGACACGTATAGACGTAATTCTTGTAACGGGTGAATAGGTATAAAAGAAATCTAGTCCTTCTTTTTGTCTATACCCTTTGGCTACTAATCTAGCCTTGTATTTATCAATTAATCCATCCGACTTCAATTTCTTTTTGAAGATCCATTTACAACCTAAAGTTTTGTTTCCCGGGGGGAGTTCAACCAATTCCCAAGTATGGTTACTCATGATGGATTCAATTTCATTGCGTACAGCTTCTTTCCAAAAAGGAGCTTCGGGAGAGGACATTGCTTCATCAAATGTCCTAGGATCATTTTCGAGTAAATTGGTTACGAATTCTGGACCGAATGTCTTTGGAATTCGTTGTCTTTTACTACGTCTCGGTTCTTCATTTACTTGAAGATCATCAATCTTTATGTTATCATAAGTTTGTTTATTTGAACATACTTCCTTTTCTTTACACCGAAAACTGTCTTCAAAGAAGACCGCATTTCTTGATTCAATAATTGTACCTACGTGTACATCAAGTACTTCGAATTTGTGAACCAAGAATCGATAAGCACTACTATTGATAGCATATCCAATAAAGACACAATCAATTGTCTTTGGTCCAATCCTAACTTGTTTAGGTTTGTGTATTTGTATTTTTGCTAAGCACCCCCACACTTTGAGATATTTGTAGGAAGGTTTCCGACCTTTTCATAATTCGTAAGGCGATTCAATCTTATCTTTGTGTGGTATTTTATTTAGGATATGATTTGCATAAAGTATGGCTTCCCCCCCCACAAGTTTTGAGGTAAGCCCGAACTAATCAACATTGCATTCATCATTTCCTTTAACGTTCGATTTTTGCGTCCAACAATTCCATTAGATTGTGGTGAATATGGTGCCGTTGTTTGATGAATTATTCCAGATTCTGCACAAAATTCTTCAAACAGTGCAACATATTCTCCACCTCTATCACTACAAATCATTTTAATTCGTTTTCCAAGTTGATTTTCAACTTCATTTTTGTAGTGTTTAAACACTTCCAAAGCTTCATCTTTGCTTTTCAAAAGGTACACATAATTGATAATAGTACCTTGTACAATCATCTATGAATGTGATGAAGTACTTTTTACCACCCATTGTTTGCACGAACTTCAAATCACACACATCCGTGTGAATTAGTTCTAATGGTGTGGTGTTTCGTTCAACCCAATGAAATGGTGTTTTGGCCACTTTTGCCTCTACACATGTTTCGCATTTTCCATTATTAAAATGCATATTCGGAAGTAAACTTAAATTCATTAACTTTCGTATTGAATTAAAGTTTGCATGTCCTAATCTATGATGCCATAGATTACATGACTCAAGAATATAAACTGAAGATGACGTTTTATTGATTGTAGCATTTGGTACAACAGTTAGGATATTTATTTTGAATAGTCCATCTTTTACATAGTCTTTTCCTACATACATATCATTTTTGATAAGTACAAACTTATCCGATACAAAGACTAGTTTAAAGCCATTCTTGCTTAACAAAGAACCTGACACAAGGTTCTTGCGAATATCCGGTACGTGAAGGACATTATTGAGGCTAAGTTCTTTTCCCGACGTCATCTTCAAGACCACTTTGCCTTGTCCTTCCAATTTGGATGTTGAGGAGTTCCCCATAAACAATTTTTCTCCCTTGGTTGGAGTGTATGATGTGAACATTCCTCTATCGGCACAAATGTGACAGGTTGCATCCGTATCAACCCACCATTCCATGGGATTTCCAACAAGGTTGCATTCAGAAACAACTACCGATAAATTCATATCGGACATGCCATTTGATATGGCATCAGATTCGACGATGTTGGCTTGAGATTGCTTCTTCGGTTTGCGACAATGAACCGAGCGATGTCCAGCCTTTCCACAATTGTATCAATTTCCCTTGAACTTCTTTGCATTCTTCTTTGTAGATTCAACGGAATGCTTTCTCTTCTTTCCTTTGTTGTTGCTAGATTCCACCACATTTGCCTTTGCTTGTGGTATGCTATTCCCAACTCGTTTTTTCGAACTTCGGTTGTCTTCTTCAATCCTCAATCGGACCACAAGTTCTTCAATGCTCATTTCCTTGCGCTTGTGCTTGAGATAGTTTTTGAAGTCCTTCCACATGGGTGGAAGTTTCTCGATAATTGCAGCCACTTGAAATGATTCGCTCACGGACATATTTTTCGCATGCATGTCATGGAGTATGACTTGAAATTCTTGCACTTGACTGATGACGGTTTTCGAATCTACCATTTTGTAGTCCAAGAATTTTCCCACAATGAACTTCTTGGTTCCGGCATCTTCGGTCTTGTACTTCTTTTCCAAGGACTCCCATAGTTCCTTTGCAGATTTCTTGGAGCAATATACATTGTATAAGGCGTTGTCCAAGCCATTAAGAATATAATTCTTGCATAAGAAGTCCGAATGTTTCTAAGCATCTAAATCAATCAAAGATGCTCTATTGTTTTCCCCTTCTTGTATGGCAGGAAGATCTTCATTCAAGAATTTCGCCAAGTTGAGGGTTGTGAGATAAAACAACATTTTCTGTTGCCACCTTTGAAATCAACCCCAACAAATTTCTCCGGCTTTTCCCCATGTGAAACGGCGTTTGAATGTACGATAGTAGGGGCACCCACAACCAGAGGAATCACATTAGTAGTAGTTGTATTCACAACGGGAGGAATCACACCGGTAGGAACACTTCCTTCAGAAGTTCCCATGTTAGAAGTTTCATTCGAAGTAGTATCGATATTAAGAACCGTATTCATTTCTGTTTACGTAAAACAGAAGATCAATAAAAACAAAATAGAAGTGAAGAAGAAGTTAAACTTAACAAGTTTAACCAAACAAGAATGTCACTTTCACAAATAGAAATCCGACTTAAGATTGTTGGAGGAAATTTGTGAATAGTGACGCCAAATAAGTAGAATGAAAATTTGTAAATCCGAGCCGAAAATTGGACAGAGTAACGGCAAGGAAAGTACAAAAAAAATAAGAAGAAGAAAAGTAAGGATAAAGCCGAGGCAGGAGTTTGACTATTTGTCCTTAAGTCTAATTTGCCCCGCAATGGTGTTTACGGATTTCGGCAATCGACTCCCAAGATACAACGGCTTCACTTGTGTTTGTAGCACTCCAAAATACAAGTACAACGAACCAAATTTAGGCTTATGTACTCCAAGGATGAAATGAAGAAAAATCAAAATAAAAAATGAAATGATTTTGATTTTGGAGAGAAGTGAGGATGAGAGATGTTTTGCATATCAAAAAGTGAAGAATAGGACACCCAAATGGTCCTATTTATAGATCATGAAAGGGTGTGGACGAAATGGTTTGAGGTCAAACCATGCACCCTTTCCAAACAACGCACCTTTATGAAAATGTGCCTAGTGGCCGGAAAACCGTGCGGTCGCACGGTTTACTCAAAAAACCGAAAATAAATTTGACGTGTGATCGCACGGTTTCCCAACCATGCGGTCACACGGTCAAATATTTCGACCTGATTTTCGTTCTTTTTCGTAATTTCTCATTCATCCGATATTGGTTTTCGAAATGTCAAAAATACCCTTCAATACATGCAGAGAAATCAAAATTCTCTTTCGGGGGCAACCCCCACGGGGGGCGCTGCCCCCTCGACCCCTGCTACCTGACCGGGCAGGTCAATCCCCGTTTGTGCGCCCTGAAGCGGCAAACAATTTTGCCTAAACGGATTGAGCTGAGTTTTTGAGTATTTAGCCGAAGTCGACCCGAAGTCACTTTAATAGATTTTCAATTCTCGATTTATTAACCAATATCCAACAGATTTTTCATGGAAAATGTGATTTTTCATCCAATTTTTCAACTTTGGTATGTTTGATTGTCAAGTTTTTCTATAAAATTCATTTTCTTGGCATGAATCATATCATCCCCAATTCCTTATTTTCAAGGAATTAATTTTTCAAGTGGGAGATAAAGTTTTATTTTCTATGGAAAAAAATTGATCAATTTCGTCACATTTGATTATTTTTGTTGTAGTTGAGTTATTTTTTTGCTAAAATTAACATTATTATTATCAAGTATAAATGGGTAAAAAATTAAAAG
This sequence comes from Ligustrum vulgare, assembly GCA_963555705.1. NCBI lineage: Eukaryota > Viridiplantae > Streptophyta > Magnoliopsida > Lamiales > Oleaceae > Ligustrum > Ligustrum vulgare. Next base: position 54,891,253 of record OY743171.1, read on the forward strand.
CTTAAAATAACTAAATTTTACTTTATTTGCCATGAAAAATAATGTCAATAAAACAACAAAAGTTTGAAAATTTTCCACTTTTTCACTTAGAAAATTAAATAAATCAAGCATAAACTTCCAATTTCTAGGAATTCAATTTCCTGACATTCATTTTCTTTTCACCCAAATTTTAGTCTCGCTATCAAACCAGAGGTGGATCCACCTCTAGGCGAGGTAGCGCAGCTACGCTAACTCGCCGCCGGTGGACCGCTTGAAGTGGCGCAACGCCTGTGCAGAGGTTTCAAATTTTTTTTTTTTTTTGCCCAAATTACTACCCAAGCCTAAAACATATACAAATCTTTCTCCCATTTTGTCCAAATCTGCAAGTATTGAACCCAAAACCAAGCCAAATCCCTACCCTAACCTATTTTTTGATTCTTTCTCAGCGTGGTCAATCAATGCCCTTCGAGACTTCGAGTTCGCCTTCACCACCAGTGTCACCGCTAGCAGCAGCGCTGCAGCTTGTCATCGTCGTCGATAGCTCCAATCCAGCCCTTTTGCTTCTAACCACCAGTTCGATCGATAACAGTTCTGGATGTCTGTTGCTTTTTTTGAAGCAAGTCTATATATATATATATATATATATTTGGTTTTATAATTTTCAGATTTTTTTGGTTGTGAATGTCTAAGTTTTGAACATTTTAATCAGTAATATTGATGTTTGATTTCTCAATTTTTTGGTTAGATTACTCGGCTCGACTGCCCATTCTCATTCCCCAAATTTTGATCCATTTGTAATTTCTCATTTCAATTATCAGGTAATGAGGCTAAACCTTGATTCGTTATAATTGATTTGGGAATTATGCATAAATGTTCCATTTAAGTTTTAGCAATTGCAATGTGGTTAGATTTGTAAATTGTGATTATTGGGATGAATCTATGATTTGATTCGTCATCGTTTAAATCTCAATTTGTCATCATTTGAATCTCAGGTATGTGAGACTAACCTTATTTTAGTTTTGAATTTGAAATGTTATTTGAAAATTCTGCGTAAATGTTAAGTTTTTGGAATGTGTTCATTGGTGAGCCCATATTCTCCTTATGTGAAATGAATTATATAGTGAATTGTGATTTGGAATTTGGTGAATATCTGACTTCTAAATTGTGATTATGTTTATTGGGATTTCAGATTTGTTGAATATTTGATCTTAACATTTGAGATGATTTGTATGATCCTAACATTAGAGATGATGTTAGGATAATATACTTATTGATTAGTTTTTAATATTATTTAATTAAATATTAAATAAAAAATTTAGCTATTGCGCCGTTATCCGTCATTGATCGACGATCAATCGTCGGTCGCTCTAACTGGACTTTAGTTCGGGATCCGTCACTGTATCAAACATAGCCTAAAATCACTTGTCTTTACCTACTTACGTATAAACAGTGCTCCATGTGCATTGTACGTTCCTTTCTAACAACACAAATCAAAATCATCCACTATAAATCAAGGTGCTTCAAATTTGAATCTTGGGATAAATTTGCGGAGAAAAATATCACTGCAGTAATCAACTTATTACAGCACTCATACATTAGGGACGTCCACTACAAATCTTCCTTTAAAATATTGTGCTAATGAGTGGAAGGATAAGCCGATAATAAGACAACTATGTCAGCACAGAGCACCGCCCCCCAGAAATTCTTTAATTTTGGCCCACTGGGCGAATCATTCGTTCTTAGAAAAAATAAAATAATAATAATAATAATCTATCCATATATTATAATAAGATAATCGTCATTATTTTTAATTACACATTTTTCCATCCAAATTTCTTTTTAAATCATGAATTTTTTGCCAAAAAAAAAAGGTATTAAATGTAATTAATAAAAATTAGGATTAAATGTTGGTATTAAATAAAAATTAATAATAAATGTGAGTCATTAATTAATATATATATATATATATATATATATATATATATATTATTTTGAAGTTTTTATAAAATATATGTAATCAATACATTAAAAATTAAATTTATCAAAAATTAAAATACATTAAAAAGAAAATTGATAATGAATACAAATAAAATTAAAGCAAATTTAATACAAAAAGTTTACTTAAGCGCCAAATTTTAAGACGTGTGGGTATTTTTTTCTCATTTTGATTATTATTGTCATTTTTAAAATTTCGAATTCGATAATATTTTGTAATAAATATTATTTGTACTATATTTTTTATTTGATATGATTGTATAATCAACATATGTTCATAAATTCCAAAAAAATGTCTTGAGTACCGTGCAAGACATTATCATTTCGAGTAATGCTATTTATCTCATGGTTGAGATCAATCTCAACCCAATTGACACACATTCATTGAAGAATGGGGAGGTGTCCATATGCACATATACATGCTACCTCTTCAATTTCCAATAGAAGATTGCCAACTGGGTTGAGATTGATCTCAACCTTGAGATATATAGCATTATTCTATCATTTCTTTAATATGTATATGCATGTATGTTTGTGTTGAAATATTTATAAAATATATGTAATTAATACATTAAAAATTAAACTTGATCAAAATTAAAATACATTAAAAAGAAAATTTGTGATAAATACAAATAAAATTAAAATAAATTTTATACAAAAAATTAATTAAGCACCAAATTTTAAGACGCGTGTGTATTTTTTTTTCCTATTTTGGTTAGTGTTGTTTTTTTTAAAATTTCGAATTCGATAATATATTGTAATAAAATATTATTTGTACTATATTTTTTATTTGATATGATTGTATAATCAACATATTTTCATGAATTCTAATTATTATCATGAATAGAAATCCACACGGGTGTGATGATGATGATGATGATGATGATGATGATGATGATGATGATAATAATAATAATAATAGAATAAAAAAAATCAAGCCTATGTTTGGCAAATTGTTTTCAAAATATTTTTTAATAATACATTTCTTCAAATATTTTTTAATCATGCATATTTTATCTCTTCACTTTTCAACAACGTATTTTACCTAAAAAATATCACATTCGTTATTTTTAAACAATTTTTTTAAGGGAAAATTAGACAAAATCATATATTAAGAATTGAAAATTTATAAAAATAGATATTTGTAAACTATTTTGCTAAATCAGACATTAGTTTACTTAACCCAGCCTCTCTCTCTCTCTCTCTCTGGCAACCATAGCCACGACCGCGGCGAGACTTTTCACAGTTTCTGGCGCCATTGATTCATCACTTAAAGCTAACTTCCCCCACCACTCATCCGCCGCTTTCTCTCGCCAATCTCTGCAAGGAAATAGGAGTTTCCGACTCTTATCAGTTGTTTACTATCAAACTCTGCCATCGCCTCAACTGTCGGTGAAACCATCTCTCTCTCTCTCTCTCTCTCTCTCTCTCGATGACAAGATCGACGCAGCTACGATGACATAGGCGCGAGACCGCTACTGTCTCTACGATCTCCAGGGCGAGCCTCTTCGCTTCAGCTGCTAACTCGAATATGGAGCCTCGCCACTGCTAACCTATATCTTGCGTGGAAATCTGGACATTTTTGTGGCAAATTGAATGTTTAGACCTACAATGACTTTTCCTTTCATTGCACGAGTTTCCAGCCAATTCGAACAATTTTAGAAGATGACTACTGGAGCGAGAATTCGTGTTCCTTCTTTGAACTTGGTTCTTACAGTACATATACGCACTAATGTTGAATCAACAAACACTAATGACAATTTTGATCAAACACTTGGCGATACGGGAATCTATTGATGGCATTTTTGAAGAGTGCTTGGGTATGTGGTGATGGTTTTAGGTGGTTATTGGTAATGATGATTTTTAGGTGATGATTTTAGGTGGTGATCAGTGGTGGTGGTGGTGATAAATTACAATTGAAATAAAGTTACAATTTTATTTTCGATGGTGCTCCAACGATGACAATTGCGGTGGTGACTGATTATAATTATACTTATGTAATTACTTAAAAATTACGAATTATACTAATTTTTTACTAATTCATAAGTTACAATTAAAATTAATTACAAAATTGAAATAACTTACAATTGTGTTTTCGATGGTGGTTGTGGCAGTGACTGATTACAAATTAGGTGGTGATCAGTGGTGGTGGTGGTGGTGGTGGTGGTGGTGGTGGTGGTGATAATAATTAATTGCAATTGTAGTTAAATTTACAATTGTAATTATTTATAAATTGAAATAAAGTTTTAATTCATAAGTTATAATAGTAATTAATTACAAAATTGAAATAAGTTACAATTGTATTTTCAACAGTGACTGTGGCGGTGGTTGATTACAAATTAGGTGGTGATCGGTGGTGGTGTTGATGGTAATTAATTGTAATTATAGTAAAATTTACAATTGTAACTAATTACAAATTGAAATAAAGTTACAGCTGTAATTAATTACAAAACCTAATTCTGAATTAAAAAAATACAAGATTTTGAAAATTATTTTGTTACTTTTGTATTTAGTTACAAAACGTCTGATTACAAAAATTTTCAAGCCTAGATATTTGTAATTGTGTACTTAACAATTTTTTAGCAAACAGAATACTCCTCCAAAACCCAATACACCAAACAAGCTCTAATATGAATTAGACAACAATTAAAACTTATTTATAATAATAGAGAATTTAATTAGAGTTAGATTAGACAAGGTCAACTTTTATATTTAATATTGTGTTGGTAATCAACACATTTTTTTAAACCGCTTTTTAAACACATATTTATTGAAATTATTTTTTAACCACACATTTTACCTCAAAAAAAAAAAAAAAAAAAATTGATTATGACCAAGAAAGAGATGTCGAACTCACTCTTAATTAATAATGTGATAATAGAGTCAGAATTTCTAGGCCATGTTTGGTTTTGAGTAAAATCGAATTAACATCTTAAATCAAACCAAACATTATTTCATTGAACTTACATCTCTTTAATTACATATTTCAACATTTTTTTTTATCAAATATACCTAAGTTTTAATTTACACAAAACAAGGCTATTACAAAACTTCTACAACTTATCCATCAAAGCTGTTTATTATTAATATTCATTTAGAATTCATATGATATTACTAAGACAAATGGCTATATTTTATGTGACATTAGATCATTAGGTGCATATTTCCAAATATAATTGTTTATAAAAATTTCCATAATATGCCTCTATTCGGTTTATAAATTCATTTATTTATGATTTTAAGTTAAAAAAGTAACATGAGAAATATGATAAAATTATCAATTACGGAGTTGGAACTCGAATTGAGTGAGAATCTAATTTAAATATGAAAAGTTTATTCAAACACAAAATATAATTTTAAAAAAAAAAATCATATAAAAAAGCTTGGTGCCGCTGATCTCAACTTTTACCAAAATTTGTTAATTTTTTTGTTAAAAAAAAGAAAAAGAAAAATGTCTAACAACTCCAATTTATTACTAAATTTTAATAAATTATTTAATTAAAGGTATTAATAATTGTTACAAATTATGATACGGAAATAGTATTTTTGAACTCTTTCCCCGACCGTTGTACTTCACTAGGCTGCGTTTGATAGCGAGAGGGAAATTTGGGTGAAAAGAAAATGAATTCTAGGGAATTGAATTATTGGGAATTGAAAGTTTAATGTGTTTGATTGATTTAATTTTCTAGGTGAAAAAAGTAGGGAATTTTCCAATTTTTGTTGTTTGATTGACATTATTTTTCATGAAAAATAAAGTAAAATTTATCTATTTTAATAAAAAAATATTTTTTTTTAAATTTTTTCACACAATTTGTACTTGATAATAATAATGTTAATTTTTAGAAAAAAATAAAATCAATTAACAATAATAAAAATGATCAAACGTAACGAAAATGATATAAAATTTTTCATGGAAAATAAAACCTCATCCCCTCCTAGAAAAACGAATTTATTCAAAATAAGGAAAATACCGAATTTCGAGACAAGTGGAAAAATGAATTCCATGAAAAATTTAGGCAACCAAACAGCGCAAAGTTGAAAAATCACATGAAAAATCATATCTTCCATTAAAAAGAACGCGTATCAAACGCACCCTTAAATGTGACACAACACACCTAAAAATCATCTAACCTTCCAAATGAGAAACACGAGCTAAAAAAATCTATTCAAATTGAATTACGTGGACAATTTTCCCATTGTCAAACCCCACATGTGGCATTTAGGGGAAATTTTTACTTGAAGTCGTCAAACTTAAACATTTGTTCCTTTCAATTTATTTCATGCTCATCACTCAATTTAAATTTATGTTTCTATTTGACTATGTCACTTGTAACAATCACCAAAACTAATGCATTGTTTGGCACTGACATTTGAAAAATTAAAAGTGACCAAGAGACTTAAAAAATTGCTTTTGGATTTATTTTGATGAAATTTTAAAAATATTTTGTTGATTGTAAGAGTTTTTTAAGAAAAGTATTCTAATGTAACGTTTTGAAAAACTCTTATATAATAAGCAATAAGTTATGTTCTAAAAAAATAGAATTGGCCTCGCTTAAGTGAATTTTTGCATGAGGCTTGCTCACAATGATTAAAACATTTTACTATTTTTTACGCTGTCTTCAACAAGGCTCACTAAAGATTAAAATATGATCTTATCACTTAATCACGCTATATACCTTTCAGAGCACTGAAAATTAGTACAAATAAAAGTAGAAGTTATCCCATACAAACTCTAAACAACTTGTCAAGGCTCAAGAGTAGTTAGGTTACAAAGTCGCAAATTCTCCTAGTTTTGGTAAAGCAAAATGCTATTTGTACAAAGATTCTGATAAATAATTTAGCAAAAAGATAGAGGTGGCGTAATTGTATATGTTAATGTAATGAGATGAGATTGGTGAAATAATGAGATTGTGCCAAAATTGCTTGTACTTGTAGCAAAACCTTTGGTAAAGTTATATTCGAAAGGTGATCAATTGACGTGTGATAAATTTATGGACCAATTTGAAATGAACACACAAGTCGGGTAACCTCAATGAAATTTTACAGTTCTTAGTTACCTTGTCCATTTTGTCACTGTTCTTCAACTTAACAAAGTGTGGGCGGTGGCCTCCACTCTACCCTCCCTCTCTCTACATCGTCACAAGACGAATGTTATGCACATTTGAGGCCCTCATTTTGCCACATGGGATCCCAATGTTACCAAATTCTTACTCGTCGTTTTCATGATTCCGACAATATGCAATTAATAATCTATGGTCGGTTGTATTATATTGATTGATGTTCGTCACTATGCCCCACTGATATCACAATTGTGTGTATAAATCAATCACATACAATTGTATTGAACACAGGACAAAGCACAAATCATCACTACACAGAGAAAAAGAGGGCAAAAATTTTCCTGTTTTATAGTTTGAGAAAGGGAAGAAATGGAGAGCAAAGAGGAAGATGTACGAGTGGGAGCCAACAAATTCAACGAGAGACAACCGATTGGCACGGCGGCGCAAAGCCAAGACAAGGACTACAAGGAGCCACCACCGGCGCCGCTTTTCGAGCCCGGTGAGCTGTCCTCGTGGTCTTTCTACAGAGCCGGCATAGCCGAGTTCATAGCCACTTTCCTGTTCCTGTATATTACAGTTTTGACAGTGATGGGAGTTAGCAAGGCTGATTCTAAGTGTACTACTGTTGGAATCCAAGGTATTGCTTGGGCATTCGGCGGCATGATCTTTGCCCTTGTTTACTGCACTGCTGGAATTTCAGGCAAGTTCTTTACCCAGAAAATGATTTCATATTTATTTGGCTTATATATATACTATGATCTTCAACCGTAATATCTCATCCGAGTAATCAATCCGTCTAAAGCTCAGGGACTGAGTTAGATTTAGATTTTGGAATCAAAATAAGAAATTACCTACTTCAAAATTGAGTTGCTTTTCATTAACTTCTGTTCTGATGAACAATTTTAGCATTACTAACTAGTTTCTACTGGAAATGAAAGCAAGTTGTATGACCAGAAATGATTTAACAAACTATTTGCTGTGCAGGAGGGCATATAAATCCGGCAGTGACTTTTGGGCTGTTTTTGGCAAGGAAATTATCGTTGACTCGGGCTATATTCTACATGGTGATGCAGTGTCTAGGAGCCATATGTGGTGCTGGTGTGGTCAAGGGATTCGGAAAGACCCTGTACATGACCAAGGGTGGTGGTGCTAATGTTGTAGCTCATGGTTACACCAAGGGTGATGGCCTAGGCGCTGAGATTATAGGTACCTTCGTGCTCGTTTACACCGTTTTCTCTGCTACTGATGCCAAACGTAGCGCCAGAGACTCTCACGTTCCCGTAAGTACTCCTCGTTTCTTTGTCAGCGCGAGAATTTTCTTATGTTTTTGTAATGAAAATATCCTTTCTTTGTGTGAGATTTGTTTAGTATCCCCAAAGGTATAATCTGTAATTCAATGGTTTTCAGATATTGGCCCCCTTGCCAATTGGGTTTGCCGTGTTCTTGGTGCACTTGGCGACCATCCCTATTACCGGAACTGGCATTAACCCCGCCAGGAGTCTTGGTGCAGCAATCATATACAACAAAGACCACGCATGGGATGATCACGTAAGCTAAAAATTTAACTGTCTCTGAATTCAATATAATCAGGATTCTATTATTGAAATAATTGAGTTTAAGGGCTCACTTAGACAATTAACCATAGCTAGCTGATCTCCTGCCCACACGGTGAATAAGATTTTTATAGCCCAAGTGCTGATGTGACATGTGGGCATTGGTCTCTCATATTCCATCACATGGGGTGAATGTGATGGACCAATGTCCATCTGCCACATCGGGAGGTGGGTAACATATATCTTGTCAATGTTATGTTGCCTAGTTGTAAGTAGACATTGGTCTATCAGATTCTATGTGATGAATAATTGTCCACCAGTCGATATAGGAGAACATTTTAGGACAGTTATATCCTAACAATCATTATAAGTCGTGTTAAATTGGCATGTAAGATGCATTGTTCTATCAAATTCTATGTGATGGATAAATGTCCACCTGCCGATGCAAGAGAACATTTTAGGACAGCTGTATCCTAACAATCACTATAAGTCGTGTTAACTTGGCATGTTTAAGATGCATTGGTCTATCAGATTCTATGTGATGGATAAATGTCCACCTGCTGATGCAGGAGTACATTTCAGGACAGCTATATCCTAACAATCACTATAAGTCGTGTTAATATGGCATGCATGGTAAAATATGACATTTTCATGTTGCTAACTACCACAAGTCCACAACCCTTATAGACGGGTTAGAAATTTTGCTGAATGGGATGATAAGATTGGATAAATTTAGTTCTCACTCTTATCTTGTTCTGATAATATGCAGTGGATATTCTGGGTTGGACCATTCATTGGGGCAGCGCTTGCAGCTCTCTACCATGTGGTTGTGATCAGAGCCATCCCATTCAAGAACAAGTGATGCCATTAGGTCTTCTCACTTGTTACCACTGCTTCAAGCACATTAAGGACATTGAAGCCTGAATTATTTCTGTTGTATTTTCTCTTTTCTTCTGTTTGGGTGTATGTATTTTATCAGTACTTCTCCATTTAGATTGTGACATGCTCTTACTAAAGGAATTTACTTTTGAACGAAAGTCAAAACAGAGCATGCTCATGTTCTCATAAAAGCAATGGACGGGGCTTTGATCTGTAATTTGTCTATGCAATGAGAAGTCACTGTTTGATAAAAATGTTATTGTTTAAAAAAAAAAAAAAAAAAAAAAAAAAAAAAAAAAAAAAAAAAAAAAGGATGTTTTCAAGGTAAAATATTTAGTTGAAAAATGATATGAAAAAATGTATAATTAAAAAATTACTTTAGGAAATATGTTTTGTATGAACAAGTTTACTTTAGGCGCCTAAGGTTGGCTTTCAATCTTTTTAATAATCAAACTGAACAAACTTATCCACGTCTCTTTGTTCCAAACGTTCATGATTTCATATTCTATATCACCTGAATATCGAGATTAAGAAGAGTTGAGATTAACTCGAATTTGTTATTCCTCTAACACATTTTAAACACTTGGTCACATTACTACTTCTTCTATAATGAGAAGAGATCAAGTTGCATTTTGTCAATATGTTTAAAAAATAAATAAATAAATAAAAAGTGTGATTTTTTTTTTTAACCGAAAGCGTTGGCAGTGTTAAAAATGTATTGAGGGACGATTTAAAGTAAAACAAGTTCAGAACAACGTATCTCGTAGGGGGTGGGGGTTATGGCTTTGCAAGTGCATCATGGAGTCAGGTACAAGCCAGATGAGTTATGACGAATCCCTTAAAATATATATATATATATTGTTGACGAGGATGTAGAAGGTGGTGGAGTGAGATGGTGCTTCGGATTAGCACTCTCTCTTTTCATCGGTGAAAAGGTATCATTCTTTACCTAATATTAAACTTTATTTGGTAAGTAAAAAGGAAGAGATCAATGAATTAAATATTGTTATCAAATGATATAAGAGATAATAGTATGACTATTGATTATGCAAGTGGCATTATTAACTGGTGACAAGCAAGGGGCGAGTATGGGCAGGACCACCTAACAAAAACTACTTGTTTAGCCTCTTGCACAAAGCTTGTAAAAAAACTAGTAAAGAATCCTTGTATCTTGAATTTAATAATTTGCAAAAGTAAAATTGGTTATTGGTACGTTGAACTTATGTGTTCAATGGTTTTTGGTCGGACATAGCCCCCCCCCCCCCACCAAAAAAACCCCAAACCAAATATTTTTGACTTATCCGTTACTCCTAGTCAATTTGTAGTCTATTCATTCCCACAATATTTTTCGGTCACCCCACTACATTTTTTTTTTTTTTGTACAACACTCTTTTCTTTTATTTCATTTCAATTGACAAATATTTACAAATTGATTTTGTCTTTTTGATTAATCAGTTTGACTTGCCTATTTTATTACTCAAAGTTGTCATTTTCAATCCTCTTGATTAAAACAATAAAAATAAAAATCAGGACTCCACCCTAGAACCTCCAGGAGGGGGAGCCTCCACCCTTATTTTCGCCCCTACAAGATTGAATTCCTCACTCCGTCTCTACATATTTCATTGTAATTCACAACTTTTATCAATTTTTCAATCACATATTTCATAATTTTTTTTTTTTTTATCAAAATCTGCTACAAATAATACTATAATAGGGGTGTAAGTGGCAGAGAGAGGCTCTTGCTGTCCTTCACGGTTGGAGATTTTCACTAAGGGTGTGTTTGATTGGAAAGATGAAAAATGGGTGCTAACAAAATATTTTTCGGAAAACTGATTATCCTAAAAATTACTCCATCCGTCCCACAAAGATAAATTCGTTTTCTTTTTTTGTTTGTCCCAAATTAGAAGTCACTTTCTTTACTGAGACTATATTAATGTCTTAATTTTATAATATAGTCTTATTTAATATGCTTTATTATCAATAAATATAAACTATCCAATAATCAATGTAGGAGTATATTAGATAAAATATTAACAAAATTATAGTTCCAACATATATTAATTATATTTTCTTAATCATGTGAAAATAAAACGAGTCGATCTTTATGGGACGGATAAAGTATTTTCTTGGAAAATATTAATTGGAAGTGTTTAATATGATTAATTTTCTACGTAGAAAAAGTGAAAAAAATTTCAAGTTTTGTTATTTGATTGACATTACTTTCAATGACAAATAAATAAAATTTAACTATTTTTATCAATTTTTTTTAAACATATTTGTACTTGATAATAATAATTTTTTTTTGGAAAAAAAGTCAATTATCAACAAAAAAAATGATCAAACATGTCAAAAAAAATTTGCCATGTAAAATGGCAAATGTTTTCTCACCAAAAATCAAGAAAAATGATTCCTCAATTCCAAGGTAATTGAGCCACTTGAGTAGTCGGTGAAAAAAAATTTCTAGGCTCAATTTGGATTGTCAAACAGTGCAAAGTGGGAAAAGTTGGAAAATATTTGCCATTTTCCAAGCAAATTTTGCCAAGACTTAAGGGTGTGTTTGACTGTAAATGTGGAAAATAAAATATTTTTCAACTTCGTGAGAAAATGTTTTCTTAGCAAAATGGTGAGAAAATATTTTCTTGACAAATAGGCTTGTTTTTGCTTATTGTGATTGTACCTACAAAATTTTTTTTAGGTCAAATATAACAATCAAACACAAAAATGTGAAAAACAAATTTATTGATGTGATATTTTCCTTGAAAATGTTAACAATCAAGCATAGCATATGTCCTCATTTTTGTCTAGCAGACCTGTTTATGGTTGTTTGGAATTTGGTATTTGTGGATTTTTCCCCAATTCCCTTTAAATTCAAGTTGAAACACTCATTTTTACGGAATTCACAGTTTTTCGTCAGGCATAGAGGTACATATCCGCTTTGGAAGTTTTAATGCCGGTCCTCCGACGAGCCCTTTGCTCAAGCTTCTATTGCACCTTTAGAAAGGAAATCAGCATTTAGGACAATTTTCCCAAGGAAACAATCAAATGGCGCATTTCGATGTCACTTATTAAAGTAAGGGTAGCTTCTCGTCGCTTTCAGTGAGAAGTTACCTTCCCTTTTTTAAAATGACATATTGGTCTGCTCAGCAAACATACAAAGTGGACCACAGTTTGGTTGACCCTCGTCTTCCCATTCGGGTTGTGTTGACCCTGAAGTACAGCAAGAAGGAATGGAATCACCTGGACCTAGTTCCACTCTTTCTTCCGTATGTAGGTTTCGAGTTGTTCGAAGGATCGGAGGTATTGTTGTCCGATTCCTAGGATCATTTGGGGGTACTCCACAACTACCGATGATCTTTGACTTATTCTTATTCCCCGTCCACCTCTTAGTAAGCTCCTTCCTTCTTCGTAGTCCTCTGCCGCATTTTAATACGTAGAAAGAAGAAACTCTCACGTCCGGTTCTGTAGTAGAGATGGAATTGTAAAACAACCATCAACTATAACTTCAAAAGAACTAGATTCCGTAAACAACATAGAGGAAGAATGAAACTGAATTACTCCCAAGCAAGTGGCCCCTACTACCGTACTACGAGTCGTGCATCATCTTGAAATAGAGCTATTTATGACAATTCCCGGCATTTGATATGGGCTACATATTTTGGGCCATCAACAATAAAAGCTGGCCCATAGCCACAGAATGAGGAGAGGGAATCCAGTTGAACAAAGAAAGGTACAAAACAAAGGTCAGTCCGTTCAGCTCCGATTCAAAACCGCGAGAAAGGTAGTTTATGGTCGATATTTTTCTTTCTGCTCAAGAAATCATCGCCGATTGAATATCAAATCCCAACTAAAAATCTTCTGTAAAATAAAAAATCAAAGCAATGGATGTCATAAAATCGCAGCAAGTGTCGGCACGTCCAATCGACAAGGTGGTGGTGCATCCGCTAGTGCTGCTGAGCATTGTCGACCACTACAACCGAGTTGCGCGCGACAGCAAAAAGCGTGTTGTTGGTGTTCTTCTTGGAACTTCCTTCAAGGGCACCGTCGACGTCACTAACAGCTATGCTGGTCAGTATTTCTTGCCGCCCCGTCTAGATCTGATAATTTCTGTCATATATAGATTTTGAGCTTGCTCGTTGGATTTTTATGTATATTGTTGGTTTGGAATTCGAATTGCGCAGGGTTTGAATTAGTGATGCTTTAGAATTGTTTCTAGTGAAATATTTGACTTTGGTTTGTATGCGGTGATTTGCCGTGTGATTTTTGATCTTTTGGTGCGAGGAGTAGTTCGTAATTAATTGGAAAGTAAATATATGTCTTTGGTCCTTTGGAAGTGGCAAAATTAGAAATTTGAGGCATCGAACAACTATATGGATTTGACATTGAAATTTTTGGGGTGTTACTTGGAAATGTGGGATTATTTTAGAAATGGTTGTAAATGAATGAAACTAAGCCCTTGTTTCGTCCAGGAAACTTTTTCCTCAAATTCGTCTTTAACCACATATTTTTATGGAACTCAGTGGACGTGATTTCATATGATTCTGGTTCTCAGGGAACCGAACCGATGTTCTTGTGAAAAAGAACCGTTCTTGTGAAAAAGAAACATTCTTTTTGTAAGAGAAGAACCGAACTGGAACTGAACCGTTCGGTTCTTTTGGTTCTGGTTCTAGTTTCGATTTTCTAAATTAAAATTTTCAAACTTAAGCAATTAAGCAACGGTAGATTCTGACCGGTAAGAGTCGTAAGACGATAAGGTCATCGGCCTTGATTAAGATGCGAATATAATAGTCATATTTGTCTTCGACATCAAAATATTCACTCCCTTCCAGACAGTAACGTATCTCTTCATTCGCGTGTATGTGCTCCTTTTAAGAATTCTTCAATTTCTACTTGTAGTTCTCCACATTTTCATGGAACAGTTACACAAGTCAAGTAAATCCTTTAAAACAAGATAATAACTGATTGTAAGATGGAGAGTGAAAATTTATTGTTTGTTGATTCTTGAAGTACTGAAGGTTTAAAGCTGAACGACAGAATCAGTGAAAGACAAATGAATTTTTATATATATTTTTTTGTTTATTACTTTTTTGGCTTATAATTATTGTAATGTTGAATGAATCAATAGTTGTTGGATAATTGATAATAACTAATGGACCGGATAACATGTATTAAGATTAAGAATTGATGTTTTTTTTTTTTTTTTTAAATTTATATTTTTAAAAAAATAAAAAAAATCTTGTTATGTTTTATCAGTTCTGGTTCTGAACCAAGATCCGGAACCGAATGGTTCTTCATTTTTAGAACCAGAACCGTATAAACTTTTGAAAGAACCAAATTGAACCAGAACTGAACCGCTGGTTCCGGTTCTTTTGCCCAGGCCTAGAACCCACCACTTAACACACTTTTTAATCATACATTCAAAATTTATCCAATTTTTTTACACCAAACAATCTATAAAAGAAAAAAATTAATAGTGAAACATACAGGAAGTGGTCAAGTGGTGAATTTACATTTTTATTGTTTGCTTTTCTTAAAGCTTTATGCTTCTATATTATATGTAAGGCTCCGCTCGCCAACACTGGGATTGGAGTAGAAATGTAGATTCAGGGTCAATTATTCAAAATAGCCCTCTTTTAAAGGACGAAGTGAAAAAAGTAACATATTTTAATGGATTTGTCAAGGATACTGTAGGTCGAGTTACTAAAGGCCGCCTGTTTGGCCCCATCTAACTTAATCACATATTTTATGGGACACACAACTTCTATCAACTTTTCATTTAATCATTTCATCAATTATTTTATTTTATTTTTTTCAAAATCGACTAAAAATCTAATTTTTAGCAAAACCAAATAGGAGTTAAGTATTGACACTCAAGACTACGACATTACTCAAAGGGCATTGTTGAGGATGATACAGCTAACTTTTCTGGTGATTCTGGGACAGTCATCTAGGAGATACTGCTCTCTAGACTCTAATTGATGCTCTACGGCTCTACTCCACCAGGATGGTTTTCGATGTCAAGCATTGACCGATGTTACAAATTGCAATGGATTTAGATTAGACTTTAAAAAGTTTTGAAAGTTGAAGTGAAGGATATTCTAGGATTATTCAATATGCAGACACCCTTTCAAAGGGATATAATAAGTTATTTGGACATTTTTCATTTTACCTGCGTTTTATCTTCTGTTAGAAATACACTCTAGAATATCATATTTCACTTCCAAACCATTCATATCCATGCCATGAAATTCGGTGTAATTTCCATTTTTATTTCCTTAATAAGATTTCGCAATTGTTTTACCATATTTTCAGTTGTGAGAACCTTTTTGAGAAGCATAAATGAAAAGATATTGTGTATGCATATCTTTGACCTCGCTTTGACGTGATAACTAGTATCGCCTCCCCATCCAGCTGTATTGTTATTGTCTTCATTTTTTCTAAGCCTGTAAACCAGCTAAGAGGCACTTTCATTCGGATCATACCGCATGTGGTTAGGAAATTCTTCCTTGAATCTTTAATAGTAGCTCTCAGGAGAATCTCTTGACTAGTAAATCAAGGAACTCATCTATGTGTATTTTTTACTAAATAAACTTTGTGATAACATTCATTCTTGCTATAAATATTTTTTCCTTCACCAGTGGAAATGACAGGAAATCCAAAGCTTACTTGTGGGCATTGCAATCAAGATGCATTACATGTTTTGAAATTGTTAAAAAAAAAATATGCATGCTCAGAAAAGTCACTTACAATATTGTGTGGCTTCTGTTTTTAAATTAATCAGAATAGGCTCGGTGTTGTGGATGCAATATGTTTTTGAGAAGCAGGACTATATCCCATTTTTGCTTTGGCATTATGTATCTTCTGAGTTTAGAAGCTCATTTGCACTTCATGTGTTGCGCATATGCTGTGACTTTACTTTTTATTTAATGTGTAGTGCCTTTCGAAGAAGATGACAAAGACACAAGCATCTGGTTTCTTGACCACAACTACCATGAATCAATGTTTTCCATGTTCAGAAGAATAAATGGTATTTGATTCTCAATTATTGTAGTTTCTGTTTAGTGTTTAAATATTTCCGGGAGTTTTTGCACAATTTGATTGACTCCAAAATTCTATCAGCCAAAGAGCACGTTATTGGTTGGTACAGCTCCGGTCCAAAACTTCGGGAGAACGATCTAAATATCCATGCACTTTTCAATGAGTAAGGTTATCGGTCCTTGTACAGCAGAAATTTAACCATTTCCTTTCATTGATAGATACTTGACAACTTTTGATTATTGTGTTGGATAATTTCTGAGTTTTGTCCTTTAAGTCATTAACACAGCAACAAAAGCAGACATGTTATAGATATGTGGTGAAAATGTCTTTTGCAGAAAAAAACGTTATGCTAATTTGGAATTTTTCATGTATTTGCAAATAAAGATTAATGCATTTGGTAGGACTTTGTTTTTGAAGAAAAGATGAAGCTTACTAATGTTTCCCCATTGCATTGGTGTACAAGGAATCTATTTTTATCTTAAACTACATATTGACTTGTGTGTCTGATCTACTATGAAAACATGGTGACAAGTAAACTTCTTACGTGTCGTATCTGCTAGCTAAAGAAGGATACATTGTATTGAATGGCTTGGTTGTTATTGAGATATAGCCTGGAAGCTTATTTAATTTTTACGAAACTGCTTTTGGTAGATGTAAGACATTGATTGTGAAGAATTATGTGTTTCTTTTCCAATTTTAATAGATTAATTTACATTCTGCAATGTTTATATCATTTCTTTGCAATCTGAAAACATTTATAGATGATGTGGCACGAACACTCACCTTTACTAGTAGTCTCTACCCAGTAAAGGGAAATCTTAAGTTTTGTTGCCACAAAATGCTATAACAAACTTCTGTTTAGTTCTTGCAAAACACTGGAAACCAAATCTATGGGATTACTTCTAAAGAAATTTAAGAATATATTAGAATGCTTGTTTTTTTCACAATATCATTGGAACCCTTTTATGCATCTTTTTTACTTCTTCCCAGTATTGACCAAGTTCCCATTGAGATTTTTAATATTCCTATTGAGATTACCGAAGTTCTGCAAGAAATTAACATTTAAAAAAAAAAAAAAAAAAAAAAAAAAACCAATTTAGTTGGGTTTGGATGTCTCTGCTTATCCGTTTCATCGTCTGTCTTTGACCTTCATGACACCCTTTTTCCATGGCTTTTCTCACAACCTTTGGACCTTGTACATGTTCTCAAAATTATGTCCAAGAAACTCTTCCTCTTCCACCTACTGTGCTCTCAGCTGAGCTAAAGATATCCTCGTGTTTTTACGACTTGTCCATCTTGAACCAACTTTCTTGTGCATTTTCATTTACAGATTTTTTGCTATTATACAATCTTTAGATTTCGTGCTTGTTTGGGGATTTTAAGCTGCTATAAAGTTTAGGTGAAAATAATTAATTTTAACCACAAATTTTATGGGACCCACAACTTTTATCAAAATTTGTTAAAACTTTTATCTCAAGCTTTGTCAAACTACCCCTTCATTTTCTTTCAATTATCAACTTCTGTTTATGCTATTGCAGCTATGTCCCCACTCCCGTGTTGGTGATTATAGATGTCGAGCCAAAAGAGCTTGGAATACCTACTAAAGCCTATTATGCTGTCGAAGAGGTTAAAGAGGTACAACAAAAGTTAGTTGATGTATATCTGTTTTACTGGGCTAGATATTTGCTTGATCAACTAAAACCTCAAATTTTTTTGTTCTTGTTTTACTTATATTTGCTTGCTCAACTAAAAACACAAATTCTTTTAAGAGGATATAATAGAAAGATTGTGAAGCCGCAAAGCTAGACATTTGGTAGAAACCACATGTAAATGTGCGAAATTCTGGTCTAATGATTGGATGGACTTGCAGAACGCAACTCAGAAAAGCCAGAAGGTATTTGTGCACGTTCCTTCAGAAATTGCTGCTCATGAAGTTGAAGAAATAGGTATGCCCATCACATTCCAGATGTGCATTTCTCATATAAATCTACCATTTTATATATTTAATCAAGAGAGGAAGCCTACTTGCCAACTGCTGGAATTTTCACTTCTATTAATATTATTATCATTTATTAGTTTTCCTTCTCTCTTCTCTATCCTCTGTCATTCCTACTCATCCTTCCTGTGAACAGGTGTTGAACATTTGCTGCGGGATGTGAAGGATACAACAATCAGTACACTAGCAACAGAGGTTTCTTTTCCACCTATCTCCTTCTAGTGTAATCATGATTCTCAAGATATTTGATAATTAGTACTCGATTGAATTCTTTTTCTTTCCTCTTCTTTACCTGTTGATAAATAAATGAATGGGAATAAGAAACTTTGAGGCTCTTTGTCCTGTCCAGGTGAGTGGAAAGCTTACAGCTTTGAAGGGATTGGATGCACGATTGAAAGAAATACGCAGTTATCTTGACCTTGTTATTGAAGGGAAACTTCCGTTAAACCACGAGATTCTATACCATCTTCAGGTAACACTTGTTCTGTTGCATTACAATTTCAATTTATGAAACACGTCATCAATGCCCTAGCTACCTTTACCACTCCAACCTTGGGAAGTTATTAGTTAACACATCAGTTAATTTTTATGTTTTAAATATTCCAAAATGATTTGTGTTGGTTGTTTACTTGTTTTTGGTTATCTATCTAGATATAATACTTGAAAATTTGAAAGTATTATATCTAGATAGATAAGTTGGATGATTGCCTGAGGTGAATATGTAGTTGTAAGCTGTGACTTGAGCCTGAACACCTTATTATGCGACTTAGGGTGTGTTCGGCTATAGATTAATATGTAATGATTATTTTAATTTAATTTACACAATTTCCCATACCACTTTTTAACCATTCACATTTTCTCTCTCCAATTTTTAACCCCACATCTTATCTCGAAAACACAAATAAATCAACAAATAATTTAAATTCTTTGATTTGACACAAAACATTCCAAATTAAATTTAAAAGAACACACCCTTAAAAAGGCCCTTCAGATCAGGAAGTTTCATCTTATGACAACTTGACAACTTGGTATCTCTGGTCTACGAACTTATAAATAATGTTTCATTCAACAGCATAAGGATGGGGATGTGAAACGGAACATCTGAAACCCTCTTCCTGGAGTTATGAGGCTTTATAGTAGTCCCTTACGCATTTTTGTTAAATATATACCACTTCATTCTTTTCTATGATTCCGTATTTTTGGTGTGGTTATCACTATATGCATGCACTTCCACAATTATAGATGATTTCCTATCTTATCTTGAAATGTGTCCCGCTTCTACAGGATGTGTTCAATCTACTACCGAATCTCAACATCTCTGAACTAATTAAATCTTTTGCAGGTAAATTAGCTAGTGTTCAATTATTATTTGCTTTATTTTCCTGTTTAAAAGGGCATTGTGTATCTCGGGATTCTGAGGCTGTCTTCTATCGAATTTACTGATTTGCTTCTTTTTATAGTTAAAACCAATGATATGATGTTGGTCATATATCTTTCATCCCTTATCCGCAGTGTGATTGCTCTCCATAACTTGATCAACAACAAGGTGAGATGTCCTCAAATTTTGCTCATTGCCTTTTCCGTTTTTTGGATGTTCAACATGCTAAAACTACAGAAGCTGCTGTAGAATCTTGATTTTGATACTGTAGATGCGCAACAATCTTTCTTATCTACCTCTATGGAAATGTTGGCCTCTACCAAATTTTAACAATTAAACACCAATTATTGGTTTATTATCATCCAAGGAATACCATTAGTTGGTCCTAGGCAAAGATAACTGATGTTAAAATGGCACCTGAAGAGTAATTTGGGGTCAGATCAATCATAAATGTGTACGGATAAACTGAAAAAAATAAAAAAAAATAAAATAAAATGAAAAGGGATTAATTTTCTTGAGTGCCTTGTAACCACATAAACCTGTCATCCTCCTCCTCTAAGGTTATATATATTTTTTTACTATCCAAGCAACTGTTTTCTTCATTTCTTGTAACCAATCCTATTACACATTATATGATTAAATCAAAGCAACTAGTGCACATTTTGCTTGTTATTTTGTATATTGTAATTAGTCGTCCCTGCCAAGATTGGTTGCATAAATTTGTATGCGTTCTCTCATCTTGATATTTTTGGAAACATTATTTCAGATGCTTAACAAAGAACACGAAAAGGCAGAAGATGCAAACCCAGTTGTTGTGTCAACTGCAGCTGGAAGCTAAGCACGGAAAACGTTCATTGAGAGTTTGCTTTTTAGTGGAATTCCAATGCGGTGGCAGAATGTGACATCGGAATCCAGAATTTACATTTTGGGAATGTTACAAATGCAGGCACTCTCATGGTTCAGGCTGAGTCTAGATTTTCTCAATAGTGAACTTTTTACATAGTCAGTCACCGAAACTGGAACATATATTAATAGAGAACATATCACTTCTTCTCCCCATGTACTTGAATAGGAATTTGTGCTGTTTGTCTGAATTGGGTTGTACTTTAACGTACACCTGGTCCTGGATAGATGGAAGGGCTTCAAATTAAATTATTTTAATGTCATTTACTTATGCTTTCATATTTGCATGGATGATGGATACTGCTTTCGGAGCCTGTGAATCTATGTTCAGATGAAGTCCTAAACTAAGAAATTGGTCAGCAGAATCCTTACACTAGATTCATCTTTCACCCCTTAGCATATTGTAGTTGCCTGTCTTTTCCTGGCTTCTCTTTATGAGTGACGATCTTTGCTTGGGCCGGATCTGTGGAATTTAAACACTGTTCTGCACGCGTTTTTAAAAGTGACGGAGTTGCTTGATGGACATGGATGTTAAAGAAAATAAAATAGATTAAAATTTTATATATCTGTTTAACAGAGTTAAAAATTGAGGTTGCATAGAAGTGGTAATTTGGTACAGTAAAATGAAATCTATTGATGATAGCCTTGTGGCATTTCGTATCACATGAATTGTCTCTTAAGAAGGGAGTTTGGTTTCACATTTAACTATGACGTTTTCAAGGAGTCAAACATTCAGTACTACGAAGTTTGTTGGGTAATCCCTGGTACAACTGAAATCTCAATCTTATGAGATTTGTTGGGTGATTTTTGACATCACTAGATCAGGTTTTGGACAAAACTTCCTTCTTATGGGACAATTTATTTGTTACATAACGTCACAAAATTATCGTCAATACAATCAAATCAATTTACATCTTATTTATTAAAAAAAAAAATCAGTTTACATCTTTATCATCATCATTAGGCTGCCTTGATTCCTCAAAAACTCAGAATTAATAATCAATCCATTCATCACGTGGACTAAAATATTCCCTAATTTCAAGTCTATATATACTTTTATACGACTCTATTAACCACCAGCATTCCATCCTAATCCTAAAAATTAAATCCCGATATCCAATCATAAACAATCTCCTTACCATAATGTAAATCAACCGAATAAATGGTTCTCGGTACAGTTGAAAATCCGACTATTCGAGTCAAGATCGCTTATGTATATTCGCCTTTTCTACAACCACACACTCCGATGGATTCAATCTCTAATTGCGTTCAAATCACCTTCATGATGTCTAGCAACCTTTGATCTTGGACTTCCAAAACCTATCAATTTGATCCTTTTATTTTTGAGTTCTTCAAATTTGGTCTGTCAAGTTTTGAAAATGTTCAAGTAGGAACCTCAATAATTCCTTCCATTTTGGTCATCAAACTTTCAAGTTTTCATTTCAGCCCTCAAATTATGTGAAATCTTCCAATTAATTGTTCCTTTCATCCAGTCAAGTCCCAATACTTTTCGGCTTTCATCCAACGCCATCTTTTTGTCCAATTAATGTTCCAAATCACTTCATTTTACATTGTTTATCTTCCAATTGGGAATTCGTTCCAAATCACTTCATTTTGCATTATTTACCTTCCAATTGAGGAATTAGTGCTTGTTCGGTGTAGGCAATTTTTAGGAAAATTTGGAGAATTTTGGATTTTTGGGAGAATTTGTGTTAGTGTGAAAAGCTGGTAGAAGTTGAATTTGAATAAAAAAATTGAAAAAAATGTATAGGAACAAGCAAACTCTTAGCCAACAAAAGTCATACTACATGAAGTGAGTAAAATTTGCTCAATTAAAATTAATCAACCTATAAACTACTATCTCCATTTCATAAAAATACGATTACTTTCTTTTTTTGTTCGTCCAAATTATAGGTCACTATCCTTATTACGAAAATAGTTAGATTTCTTAATTTTTTAATGTTATATTGTTATCAGTAAATATAAATTTCTCTTATTTACATAAATATTTTATGTAGGGTCGTATTAGAAAAAATGTAAATAATTTTTTTCCAACAATACTAATTACGTGTGAAATAAAAGGAAGTCTACTTTATGGTATGGAGATAAAATTTTAAGCACCTAGATAAACATAGGAGTAATATACATTTATCAAACTAATTGGGGAATAACACAAAAACCTTGGTAAGGATTTAGGAAGATAATGATTTTTAAGCTTGGTGCAAGATTAAATTTCATCGGCTATCACTGAACTTTCCATCGCCAAGATTGAGAGTTTCAAACAAACAAGCTTGCTTCAGAAAACAAGCTTTCACTGAACTTTCAAAGAACATGGATCCCTAAAAACCTTCATTCAAAACTGAACAAATGATCTTAGAAATCCATCATTTTCCAGCAAATGATTTCCCTCATTTCTAATGATTTCCCACATATAGGTAGTACTCAAATAATTTAAAAATGATTTCCATCATTTTTCCAGCTATTTTCAAGATTGAAACAAATAAATTGTACCATAACTTTGATAAGTGTTGGGGTTGATAAAAAATTATGGAATAAAGAATTCTTGTTTGACAAGAAAAGATAAATTGGTCAAATTAGATTAAGGGGGGTGTATTCAATTGTAACTTTTAAAGACTTTTGGAGATTTTTTTAAGTGAGTGACTTCTGTGAATTTCATGAACTTTCAAGTAATTTCTATGAATTTGTTAAGAATTAATAAAAGTCCTCCGTGAATTTCTGTAGACTTCTATATATATATTTTAAAACTTTCAGAGACTTCAAAAACTTTCATTTGTTAAAGAAAAACACGTAAAATGTAATATTTTAAACAGATTCTTGTATATCCAACTTATCCATGGAATATAACGAAATAAATCATATTTCTCATATCAATAAAAAATTATTTTAAAAATTTTTAAAAATTTATGTCAGATCAATTTTGTTAGAATAACAAAAAATAATAAAAATTCCTATTTAATTTCACGGTTTGATTCAATTTTTTTTTTTTTTTAAATTTTTTATTAAGTTTGAGTCAATATTTTTATGTTAAATTATATAATAATATTATAATAATAAAAACTCATATTCACTTTCATGGTCTGATAATTTTGGTTCAACATTTCCCTTTTATTTATTTATTTATTTTTTAATTCTTGGCAACCTTCTAAATCAATAGCGACAGCTACATCTACTGAACCCAATTTTTTTATTTGATTTTATGTTTTTTTAAAAATTGCGGAATTGATTAGAATCTATAAATCTGTGGTGTTGAAATTGGGAGGGGGGGGGAGAAGAAGATACGTTAGTTGGCATGATTTGGTGTGGTAGGTTGGGGTGAAAATAGGATCTTTGGTGGGGGTGGGGGTGGGGGTGGGGTGGGGTGGGGTGATATCTTGGAGTCTTGACAAATCTCAAGGTGGATAAGAGATTGTTTTTGAGATTAATTATGTGTAATTTCTAACCAAAAGTCTCTGAAAGTCTAGCCATTAGAGAAGTTTCTAAAAGTCACTCTCAATTTAAATACTATAGAAATTGTAGAGACTTTAAAAAGTTTCAATTGAATACACATTGACTTTTAGAGACTTTTTAAAAGTCTACAAAAGTCTCAATTAAATACACCTAAAATTTTAGAAAGTCTTTAAAAATTTCAATTGAATACATCTAAACTTTTAAAGTCTTTAAAAGTCCCAATTGAATACACCCCTCTTAATTTCAAAAACAAGATCCCGTGTGTCTTTTGCTAGTTCATGTGCACAATCTTGGCTAATAAAATCCCAATATTACTGCTTTGTTGTGATTACATGAAACTTATAAAACATTAATAACAACTAGTTGTCTACCCGTGCGATGCACGGAATATATAATTTTTAAATCATAATTTTGAAAATAACTTGATTCAGTCACAAATAAAAAATAAAATTTCAATAAAATTTCAATACAAAATGTTATTGAATTTGAAACTTTAAAAAAGACAAAATTATTAAAAATAAAAAATACTACATGTACACTAAGTATACCGCACCACTCATAATTTGGTACTCATTTAAAAATTTTATATAATTTTTTTTGACTTTTATTTACGTTTTTCTCTGAAAATTTGTCCACCTTATCACATATTTCCCTTTAAATATTTTATAATTTTTTATTAACTATATTTTTTAATGTGTTGCTTACATATATTTTATTTGAAATCCAATGTATTAATTAATATATTTTATTTTTCCTTGTTTTTTAAAAATGCCATTTTTTTTTTAAAATGATGAAACGATTAAGCCTTCGTTTGGTAATAATGTTTGGTTTATAAACTTGTTTATTTATGATTTTGAATTTTTGAGGTAAAAAGTAATTACTGAAAATTGAAGTGAGGAAATATTTGTGGTTAAAAAGTTGATATAAAATAATTAATTATTTTTTATAACATGTGTATTGAAGAGCCTACTCATTTATTGACATATTAGGAAGTAAAATTTCAATAATTTTATTTATTTATTTTCAAAATTATTAATTCAATTTTTTTCATTTCTAACTTAACAAATTTATATACCATATTTTTATTTATTTTAAAATATATTAATCCAAAATTTTCATTTTCAATGTAACGCATTTACATAGATATGGTATGACATTTATTTATTTATATTCAAATATATTAATCCAATTTTTTCATTTCCTACATAATAAAAAATTCTGCATGTACACTCAGTGTACCGCGTCATTCAATATTTGGCACTAAATTAAATTTTTTATATAAATTTCTTTTGACTTTTATTTATGTTTTTTTTTTTTTTTTAAAATTTCCTCACCTTATCACCTATTTTCCTTTTAATATGTTATAATTTTTAATTAACTTTATTTTTTAATATGTTGCTTACATATATTTTATTCGAAATCAAATATATTAATTAATATATTTTATTTTTTCTTATTTTTTAAACACACTAATTTTTGTCAAAATGATGAAATGATTAAGTTTTCTACCAATTTATCATTGGTGGTAAAAAGTTGATAGCAAATAATTAATTATTTTTGTAATATGCTTATTGAAGAATTTACTCATTTATTGACATATTAGTAAGTAAAGATTCAATGATTTTATTTATTCATATTCAAAATATATTGATTCAAAATCTTCATTTCTAACTTAACAAATTTATATAGCATGGATTTTTTATTTTCAAATATATTAATCCAAAATTTTCATTTTCAATTTAACACATTTACATAGATATGACATTTATTTATGTTCAAATATATTAATACAATTTTTTCATTTCATACAAACACATTTACATAAATATCACATTTGTTTATGTTCAAATATATTAATCCAAATTTTTTCATTTTCCACATAACACATTTACATATATATCACATTATTTATGTTCAAATATATTAATCTAATTTTTTTATTTTCAATGTAATACATTTACGTATAGTATCTTTATTACAAATCTTACTAAATATATAATAAATAATAATTTTTTCTACAAAATAATTTATCTTTTATTTTTTTATACATAATAAAAGTAAAAATGAGGAGAGAGAGTCATTAAATACAACTTTCTCTCCAAAATGACTCTCTATCCTCACTTCTACTTTTATATATACTAGTTGTCTACCCGTGCGATGCACGGAATATATAATTTTTAAAATATCTTGATCTAATCATATCAGATAAAAAACATAATTTCAATAAAATTTCAATACAAAATATTTTTTAATTTGAAACTTTAAAAAAGACAAAACTATTCAAAATAAAAAAAAAATACTACATGTACACTAAGTATACTACGTCACTCAAAATTTGGCACTCATTTAAATTTTTTATATAATTTTTTTTCTCTGAAAATTTGTCACCTCATCACCTATTTTCCTTTAAATATTTTATAATCTTTTATTAACTATATTTTTTAATATGTTGCTTACATATATTTTATTTGAAATCTAATATATTAATTAATATATTTTATTTTTCCTTGTTTTTTAAACATGTCAATTTTTGTCAAAATAATGAAATGATTAAACCTCCGTTTGGTAATAATGTTTGGTTTATAAACTTGTTTATTTATGATTTTGAGGTAAAAAATAGTGATTGAAAATTGGAGGGAGAAAATATGTGTGGTTAAAAAGTTAATAGAAAATAATTAATTATTTTTGTAATATGCGTATTGAAGAGCTTATTCATTTATTGACAAATTAGAGAGTAAAATTTCAATAATTTTATTTATTTATTTTCAAAATATATTAATTCAATTTTTTCATTTCTAATTTAACAAATTTATATACCATGACATTTATTTATTTTAAAATATATTAATTCAATTTATTCATTTTCTACATAACACATGTTATAGAATTTGGAAAAAAAAAAAAAAAAAAAAAACTACTCAAGAAAAAAAAAAAATCTGCATGTAAACTCAGTGTACCGCGCCACTCAAAGTTTTACACTTAATTAAATTTTTTGTATAAATTTCTTTTTACTTTTATTTACGTTTTTCTTTAAAATTTTTTCCATCTTATCACCTATTTTCCTTTTAATATGTTAAAATTTTTAATTAAATTTATTTTTTAATATGTTGCTTACATATATTTTATTCGAAATCCAATATATACTAATTAATATATTTTATTTTTCCTTATTTTTGAAGCATACCAATTTTTGTCAAAATGATGAAATGATTAATTTTTCTAACAATTTATCATTGGTGGCAAAAAATTGATAGCAAATAATTAATTAATTTTGTAATATAATTATTGAAGAACCTACTCATTTATTGACATATTAAAAAGTAAAATTTTAATGATTTTATTTATTTATTTTCAAAATATATTGATTCAAAATCTTCATTTCTAACTTAACAAATTTATATAGCATGTATTTTTTATTTTCAAATATATTAATCCAAAAATTTCATTTTCAATTTAACACATTTACATAGATATGACATTTATTTATATTCAAATATATTAATACAATTTTTTATTTCATACATAACACATTTACATAGATATCACATTTATTTATATTCAAATATATTAATCCAAGTTTTTCATTTTCTACATAACACATTTATGTAGGTATCACATTATTTATGTTCAAATATATTAATCTGATTTTTTTCATTTTCAATATAATACATTTACACATAGTATATTTATTACAAATCTTACTAAATATGTAATAAATAATAAACTTTCCTACAAAAATATTTCTCTTTTCTTTATTTATTTTTATGTATTTTTTTATACATAAAAGTAGAAATGAGGAGAGAGACTCATTAAATGCAATTTTCCCTCCAAAATGGCTCTCTCTCCTCACTTCTACTTTTATATATACTAGTTGCCTACCCGTACGATGCACGGAATATATAATTCTTAAATCATAACTCTGAAAATATCTTGATTCAATCATATCAAATAAAAAACATAATTTCAATAAAAAAATGTTATTGAATTTGAAACTTTAAAAAAGACAAAACTATTCAAAATAAAATATTCTACATGTACACTAAGTATACTGCGCACCTCAAAATTTGGCATTCATCACCTATTTCCCTTTTAATATGTTATAATTTTTTATTAATTATATTTTTAATGTTTTGCTTGCATATATTTTAATTTTCCTTATTTTTTAAACATGCAAATTTTTGTCAAAATGATGAAATGATTAAGCCTACGTTTGGTAATAATGTTTGGTTTATAAATTTGTTTATTTATGATTTTGAGGTAAAAATTAGTGACTGAAAATTGGAGAGAGAAAATATGTGTGGTTAAAAAGTTGATAGAAAATAATTAATTATTTTTGTAACATACGTATTGAAGAGCCTACTCATTTATTGACATATTAGGAAATAAAGTTTCAATAATTCTATTTATTTATTTTCAAGATATATTAATTCAATTTTTGCTTTCCTAACTTAACAAATTCATATAGCATATATTTATTTATTTTAAAATATATTAATCCAAAATTTTCATTTTCAATGTAACACATTTACATAAATATGATATGACATTTATTTATTTTAACACGTGTTATTGGATTTGAAACTTTAAAAATAAAAAAAAACTAATCAAAATAAAAAATTCTGAATGTACACTCAGTGTACCGCATAACTCAAAGTTTAACATTTAATTAAATTTTTTATATAAAATTTCTTTTGACTTTTGTTTACGTTTTTCTCTAAAAATTTGCCCACCTGATCACCTATTTTCTTTTTAATATGTTTTAATTTTTAATTAACTTTATTTTTTAATATGTTGCTTACATATATTTTATTCGAAATTCAATATATTAATTTATATATTTTATTTTTCCTTATTTTTTATACATATCAATTTTTGTCTAAATGATGAAATGATTAAATTTTCTACCAATTTATCATTTGTCGTAAAAGTTGATAGCAAATAATTAATTATTTTTGTAATATGCTTATTGAAGAACATACTAATTTATTGACATATTAGGAAGTAAAACTTCAATGATTTTATTTATTTATTTTTAAAATACGTCGATTCAAAATTTTCATTTCTAACTTAACAAATTTATATAACATGTATTTATTTATTTTCAAATATATTAATCCAACATTTTCATTTTCAATGTAACACATTTACATAGATATGACATTTATTTATATTCAAATATATTAATACAATTTTTTCATTTTCTACATAACACATTTACATAGATATCACATTTATTTATGTTCAAATATATTAATCAATTTTTTTTTTATTTCCTACATAACACATTTATATAGATACACATTATTCATGTTCAAATATATTAATCTAAATTTTTTCATTTTCAATGTAACACATTTACACATAATACATTTATTACAACTCTTACTAAACATGTAATAAATAATAAATTTTTCAACAAAAAAATTTATCTTTTCTTTATTCTTTATTTTTATATATAAAAGTAAAAGTGAAGAGAGAGGGTCATTAAATGCAATTTTCCCTCCAAAATCACTCTCTCTCCTCACTTCTACTTTTATATATATATAGATATAGATATAGATATAGATAAAAATGTTGCTGAAAGGTGCTCAGTGACCTAAGTTAATTTTATGGTAGAAATGTCGCATACTAAAAATTTTCAGGATCGCCAGGCTGCCCCGGTATAGTCGCCATCCCGATCCACCTAAGAGTTGGTTGACTTGTGCTCGAGGCTAGTGTGAAGAGCAAGACTATCCTGATTGTTTTCCACTAAAATAAAAAATAAATTGTAGATACAAAAGTATGATTTTGCATATTATAGTGTTCTTGCAACAATAAAAGGTAAAAACATCTTATGAGAGAGAAGATTTTGAAGTAACAGCCAATATTCAGCAATCTTAAAGGGGGTGGTTTGGAGAGGAAAATCATCTCTCCCAAATTTGTGTAATGTTCATATGCAGCAATTCCTAAAACCTCGATCCGTGTGAAAGAATCAAACTACCAAACTTCAACCAAACCAATTCAAGTTTTCTGTTTAAACAACAGAATAAGATGTTTACTCTTCATCCTCACTAATCAACGCAAACGAGAACGGAGAAAATTTGTAACCATCTCCCTCGTAAAACTTGTTCTGAAACTCGACCCAATGAAGCCGCAAGGCATGCAGGAAAGCACTTAGTGTTTCCATCACGAGAAGCACTCCAACGGTTTCCATCACATAATAAGGTGTTCAGGCTCAAGTGTGAAGCTTACAACTACATATTCACCTCAGGCAATCATTCAACTTATCTATCTAGATATAATACTTTGAAATTTTCAAGTATTATATCTAGATAGATAACCAAAAACAAGTAAACAACCGACACAAATCATTTTGGAATATTTAAAACATAAAAATTAACTGATGTGTTAACTAATAACTTCCCAAGGTTGGAGTAGTAAAGGTAGCTAGGGCATTGATGACGTGTTTCGTAAATTGAAATTGTAATGCAACAGAACAAGTGTTACCTGAAGATGGTATAGAATCTCGTGGTTTAACGGAAGTTTCCCTTCAATAACAAGGTCAAGATAACTGTGTATTTCTTTCAATCGTGCATCCAATCCCTTCAAAGCTGTAGGCTTTCCACTCACCTGGACAGGACAAAGAGCCTCAAAGTTTCTACTTCCCATTCATTTATATATCAACACTCCTTTTCCCCTGCGCGCAGAGCGCAGGGGCCCCACCATTTTTTTTTTATTGTTTAATACTTGTTGACAGTCCTTTCCATTTTATTTATTTATTTATTTATTTTTATTTTTATTTTTATTTTTATTTTTTTCCTTTCTTTCAAAAGTTTTTTGCATTATTTTCTACATAATTAATTGACGATTAATTTGAATAAAAACAAAACGAACATAAATTAAAATAGATTTAACATAAACGATCTTAATTAAGAAAGATACAATTTGAAAAAAATACAACGAAAATGCGACTTAATGATAGTCATTGTTGTCAAACCTTTGAAACTCCCCATAGTCATTGCTAGCAATGTTGGTGTACATATTATCTTGATTATCATTCCATGAGTGTTGTGGTTCACATGGCTCGTCCACCAATTACGTCCTAATGTCATGAATAAAAAAAGATGAAATATATTATGGGGGAGAAAAATAAAGCTTAAACATGATATTGTCTATTAACTCACCTTGGTTATAAAGTTGGACAAGTTCTTCTATCATGTCCACTGCGACCACATCCACGACAATTTCTCCATGATTGGGACATGGCTACCTCCTTCGACGACTTCAATCGCTTTCCGCACCCTTTCGTCCTAACCGGAGTAGGATCGACCACATGTTGAATACTTTCTTTACCCTTGTTCTTCATCGTACTCTTCCGTATATCACCGCCATCGTCGACATCCCTAACATGCAATTTCAAGTTCTGAAACCCATCCATTAGAAATGTGGTTCGAGCATCGGTCAATGCTCCCTCGTCAACCAACTCTGATGCAGTGCGCGATAACATACCGTGGCGTGAAATTAAAGAATTCCCAATAGATGGATCGACAATTGGTTCAAAAATGGAAATTGCTTTTGCAGTCTGGGTCCATCGACGTACAATATAATGGTCTGGTAATAGCATAACATGTTTCTTGATCATAAATGAAAGCATGTGCCGACACGGATATCCTTCGAACTCAAATGTCTTACAACTGCATGATGTAATATTAGTCATTGTGAAGTAGGAAACTTCACGTTCTCGATCAAATGTTTTTCCACTCTCAAAACGTCTGACGGAATACTTTTTGGATGGACCACCAGCATCTATCTCCATGAGTCTGATTTGTTGGCAAGTAGGAATATTTGCTTGTGAAAACTGCTCCGCAAGTGCTTTCTTCGTGGTCGAAACTTCGCGGTGCGAACGTAGTAGGTGAACCTTGCTTGGTGTGGAAAGTGAGTGATTATGCGCCTCGGAGAAATGACTGACATACCAAGAATTTTGAGTTTCCTTCTTCAGAACAGTTAACTTGGCGGTGCATCCACAACGAGAGTCTCCGCGCAGCCTTTCTCCTGAATGAGCCACCAAATTTTTAAATTTCATTTGGTATGTTTCATCTTTCTGGCCTTGCTTGAAACAAACATATGGCTTCCAGAACATTCGTTTGTGGATTCTTTCGGCTACTACCAATACGTGTACTAAACCCAGCTAATTTTGCATACTCATTATAAAAGTTGTACACATCGTCTAGTGTTTCAAACTCTTGCCCAATTCGCGAAATCGCACCAACATTCACTTGATGTACAAATACATTATCGCCCCCTTCCATTCCGAAACAAAGATGTTGCTAAAAGAAAAAAATTGAAATGAACTTGTAATGAAAGAAAGAAATCTACTGGAGAAATGTTGCAAGAGAGTGAAATGATTTGATTGGTATAATGACTAAAAAAGATGAGAATTTATAGAAAAAAACTACATCAAATTTGGAGAATGAAATGACTAGTCATGCAAAGAAAAATATATCAAAAGGAGAAATTGAATTGACAAGTCAAGAAAAGAAAAACAAAGAAAAAAATTGACATGACAATTCAACTGAAAAAGAGTGTACAAAAAAATTTGAAAAAATTTTATACAAAAATACATCAAAAAACGAGAATGATGAGACAATTCATGTAAGGAAAAAATAATAAAAAAATTTGACATGACAATTCTACTAAAAAATATTACACAAAAAAAAAGTTAAATATAGTATATATAAAAATACATCAAAAACGAGATTGGTTTGCCAATTCATGTAAGGAAAAAACAAAGATAAAAATTTGACATGATAATTCAATTGAAAAAATGTATACAAAAAATTAAATGACAATTAAAAAGAAGGAAAACTCGGTCTCGAAAAGACTCAGATGTCAAACTCCAACTCAAGGTTACACAATTAAAATTACGTAAGTGCTTGAATAAATGTATTGCATACATTATATACATACCAATAAGTATATAAACACATATTTACACAAAGTTCAAAGCCAAAAAAATCAAAAATAGAATTCAGCAAAATGAAATGTAACCTTACAAGAAGCATGATTTAAAATTTTGGTTCATTAAATCACTGAAAATGAAGTTAATACTATTCTTCTTCCTTAGCATCAAATTGACTAATTCTTGCAAAACCCAAATGAAAACGTCGTTGATTTTGGGTTGAGTTGGTT
The DNA here is from genome assembly GCA_963555705.1 of Ligustrum vulgare. Lineage (NCBI taxonomy): Eukaryota > Viridiplantae > Streptophyta > Magnoliopsida > Lamiales > Oleaceae > Ligustrum > Ligustrum vulgare. Next base: position 54,924,667 of record OY743171.1, read on the forward strand.
CCAATACTCTTGTTTGTCAATGGAAAGAATGAATTTTTTAACGAATTTGTATTTGAACAGATAAAAATCTTCCCTGGCTGTGAAATAGACACTGGGTTTCTGGCGTTGCAGCTAAAAACTCAGCCGGTTGGACTAATACTGCGATAGGGGATAAGCCGGTTAGTGAGTTGTTTGATAGAGTTCTGAGAAAGTTTTGTTGAAATTATAAACTCCATTAATGTTTGTGAAAGAAATCAGGGACATGATTTGGAGGGGCGGGAATCTCTCTATGACCGTTATTAAAATCTTTTAATTTAAATATTTAATTTTTTAATAAAAATTCTAAATTTCCAAATTTTTTTATATGATACTGCTTTAAATCCAAATATAATATAGTATGGTGTATAATTCATTTTTGAATTTTTAAGTTGGTACTCAACCTAATTATCACAAAAAAAAAAAAAAAAAAAACTGAAATATGGGACAGAACCAAATGCCCAAATAATGTTATATTTGGAATGAATCGTTCTACTCATTCCTCATTTTCTATAATGAAAGAAAACTAAATCCCAAAATCCTCAATTGAAAAAATCTTTGCAAAAAAAAAAAAAAAAAAAAAAAAAAAAAAAAAAAAAAAAAAAAAAAAAAAAAAAAAAAAAAAAAATCCCACTGCTTAGTCGTTAGTATTTACTACTTAGTCATTATGTGTATTGACTGTTGACTAACCATAAAATGCAACATTAATGTTAATTTAGCGCCCCTGAACCCTTGTACACGTCTATCTACGACAAGCAATGACCCAATTTTTCAAGATATACTGTTTGTCTTGGGCCCTAAAAATCACAGGTACGACTCTTGTTATAAATGGATACTTTGTAATTCATTTTCATTAAGCCATTCGTAATAAAAAAAATGTATTTTAGTTTCATCCCCAAAATTCTCTCTAAATTCTACATCCTCGAGAAGGACGGGCCTTACAAAATTCCCGCCATAGAGGGATGGAGTAGGACCCCCGTCTCGACAACATAACTTGTCCCCTCGGCACGTAATTGTGGAGTGAATTACTTGGGAGATATTTTGTGTGTTCAAACATTCAAATTTGAACCACTTATTTGGACCAAGAAAAGGGCAGCCGACTACACAATTTGGAAGAGGAGAAGAAAAACGGTCCTGACCTTGGAAAAAAGACGGGGGCCACACGTTTTCATCATTCTAGAGTTTGATTTCATTTTTTTTTATTATTATATCTTTTAGTTTTTATTTTTCAAATATTTATGGATAGCTAAATTTCTTATTTCAGTTCAAGATTATTCGAAGTTTTGATTCACCAAGAATTGTGAGATCTAATTAAATTTAATTGTTTATTTAATTATTCTCTATTTATATGTCTTTTGATTGTGAATTGAAGTTGTTATTTTGATTGATTAATTCAAAGTGCACGTTGTTTTAATCGTCTACATGATATTTGGTCAATTAGGAATCTAAATCCGTAATTGTTTAAGTTTTCTAGTATAAGTGACAAATAACATAGTTAATTATAGATTGATTTTTGACTCATGTTATGAAAGCATATAACCTAATTTAAATGAATCACGCGTATGGATTTGTTGGTTAGAATTGGTCGTCTCTTTAGAAATTAATGCTATTGGTAAATTAAATCCTACGATCGTATGTAAGATTGTTTATTGATTAGGAAAATAATCAACGAGCGTCTCTTGATTATTGATAAAGTAATGAGATATGTTGTTAGATCGTATCAATGACCATAACCAATTTAGAGAATGATTTAAGGATTTTATTCTTGCATCCATGATAAATTCCGTGAATCAATACTGAGATTATACATTGGGCTGGATATTTGTTTAATTTGATATTCCAAAAAATCTTAATTTCGCAATTGTTTACTTATAACTTGATTTCACATTCAAAAATTCAAACCCCCCAACTTATTTGGACCAAGAAAAGGGCAGCCGACTACACAATTTGGAAGAGGAGAAGAAAAACGGTCCTGACCTTGGAAAAAAGACGGGGGCCACACGTTTTCATCATTCTAGAGTTTGATTTCATTTTTTTTATTATGATTTCTTTTAGTTTTTATTTTTCAAATGTTTATGGATAGCTAAATTTCTTATTCCAGTTCAAGATTATTCGAAGTTTTGATTCACCAAGAATTGTGAGATCTAATTAAATTTAATTGTTTCTTTAATTATTCTCTATTTATATGTCTTTTGATTGTGAATTGAAGTTGTTATTTTGATTGATTAATTCAAAGTGCACATTATTTTAATCGTCTAAATGATACTTGGTCAATAAGGAATCTAAATCCGTAATTGTTTAAGTTTTCTAGTATAAGTGACAAATAACATAGTTAATTATAGATTGATTTTTGACTTATGTTATGAAGACATATAACCTAATTTAAATGAATCACGCGTGTGGATTTGTTGGTTAGAATTGGTCGTCTCTCTAGAAATTAATGCTATCGGTAAATTAAATCCTACGATCGTATGTAGGATTGTTTATTGATTAGGAAAATAATCAACGAGCGTCTCTTGATTATCGATAAAGTAAGGAGATATGTTGTTAGATCGTATCAATGACCATAACCAATTTAGAGAATGATTTAAGGATTTTATTCTTGCATCCATGATCAATTCCGTGAATCAATACTGAGATTATACATTGGGCTGTATATTTGTTTAATTTGATATTTCCAAAAATCTTAATTTCGCAATTGTTTACTTATAACTTGATTTCACATTCAAAAATTCAAACCCCCCAACTTATTTGGACCAAGAAAAGGGCAGCCGACTACACAATTTGGAAGAGGAGAAGAAAAACGGTCCTGACCTTGGAAAAAAGACGGGGGCCACACGTTTTCATCATTCTAGAGTTTGATTTTATTTTTTTTATTATTATTTCTTTTATTTTTTATTTTTCAAATGTTTATGGATAGCTAAATTTCTTATTCCAGTTCAAGATTATTCGAAGTTTTGATTCACCAAGAATTGTGAGATCTAATTAAATTTAATTGTTTCTTTAATTATTCTCTATTTATATGTCTTTTGATTGTGAATTGAAATTGTTATTTTGATTGATTAATTCAAAGTGCACGTTGTTTTAATCGTCTAAATGATACTTGATCAATTAGGAATCTAAATCCGTAATTGTTTAAGTTTTCTAGTATAAGTGACAAATAACATAGTTAATTATAGACTGATTTTTGACTCAAGTTGTGAAGGCATATAACCTAATTTAAATGAATCACGCGTGTGGATTTGTTGGTTAGAATTGGTCGTCTCTCTAGAAATTAATGCTATTGGTAAATTAAATCCTACGATCGTATCTAGGATTGTTTATTGAGTAGGGAAATAATCAACGAGCGTCTCTTGATTATCGATAAAGTAAGGAGATATGTTGTTAGATCGTATCAATGATCATAACCAATTTAGAGAATGATTTAAGGATTTTATTCTTGCATCCATGATCAATTCCGTGAATCAATACTGAGATTATACCTTGGACTGAATATTTGTTTAATTTGATATTCCCAAAAATCTTAATTTCGCAATTGTTTACTTATAACTTGATTTCACATTCAAAAATTCAAAAACACCCCCGTTTTTAATTCATTGCTTTTAATTTTTTGGAAAAATTAAATCTAACCAGTTTTCATGGATTCGACCTTACTCATCACTAATACAATTTATTTTTATAAGATCAAGAAAACATTATTAAATGTTGAATTCGAGACCCATCATTTTTCCTCAGACCCCACGTCAATTACACCTTGCTTGGCTGCTTTTGCTTTTTTCCTCAGACCCTTCATTTTGTCCAAGTATTATTTATCAAACACTTATCAGGAAGTTTACCTGTCTTGCATTCATCTCTTTGATCGATCTACTGTTTCCTTTCTTACCCAAAAGACAACAATGGCTATTGCAGAAGTGTTTCTTGGCGCACTTTTCAATGTTTTGCTCGATAGGCTGGCCTCTATTAAGCTGCTGGAATTTCTGAGTCCTTCAGGAATTGATGTCAAGCTGAAAAAATGGGTTTGGAAATTGTCGATTATTGAATCGTATCTTGATGACGCAGAAAACAAGCAAACATCAAACAGAGCCGTGAGAAAGTGGCTGAATGAACTGGAGCAATTGGCTTATGATATTGAGGACCTGGTGGATGAAATGGAAACTAAAGAAACCAGCACCAGCCAGCTACAGAATATTATATCCACTATCCATGATTTCATTTCTGACAGCACAATGGATTCGAAGTTAAAGAAGATTAATGACCGATTGGAAGAGCTATTGGAAGTGGTTAGTTTGCTCAGATTGGAGACGAACGTGACAGGGAGGAGTGAAAGAACTGGACAAAGGTTGCAGGTGACTTCATCAGTTGTGGAAGAATCTGAAGTGCACGGCAGAGAAAAGGAGAAAGAGGATATACTCAATAAGGTGTTGGGGGTTGAATCAACAAGTACTGATAGTCCACCGAAAATTTCCGTGATTCCAATTGTGGGCATGGGAGGCGTAGGCAAAACAACTCTTGTCCAGCTCGTCTATAACGATGACAGATTAAAGGGTGACTTTGATCTCAAGGCTTGGGCATGCGTTTCGGATGAATTTGATGTTTTTCGGGTAACAAAAATCATCCTTGAGGCAGTTTCATCTGAAAGGTGTGACTCTGATGATTTCAACAAGCTTCAGGAGAAACTAAAAGAAACTCTTTCAAACAAGAGATTTCTAGTGGTTTTAGACGACGTTTGGAGCGAAAATTTAAATAAAAAGTGGGACGATCTACGCAAGCCTTTCCTTGCTGGAAAACCTGGAAGCAAGATCATCGTTACAACTCGAGATGAAAGTGTGGCTAAATTCATGTCTAATAATGAATCGTATCCTCTGGGTGTGTTATCAGACGGAGCTGCTTTATTATTGTTAGCTCAACATTCACTCAGGGGTAAAACTTTTGATGAACGCCCAGATCTAAGGGAGAATGGTAAGTCTCTAGTGAAGAGATGTAAAAACTTGCCACTAGCAGTAAAGGCCATTGGAGGGCTTCTACGCCTAAAAGATGATCCTAAACACTGGGAACGTGTTTTAAAAAGTGATACTTGGGTGGCTAAAGAGGAGGATGAAATTCTTCCTGCTTTGAAACTGAGTTACCAATACCTTCCTGCAGAGTTGAAAAGATGCTTTGCTTACTGTGCTCTCTTTCCTAAGGACTATGAGTTTGACAAGTTCAAGCTAGAGCTCCTATGGATGGCAGAAGGTTTCGTACAAGATTCAGAAGAGTACTCAGGCAGTCGGAATTTTGACGAACTGTTGTCGAGATCGTTCTTCCAACAATCAAGTGCCCATAGTTCACGTTTTGTGATGCATGACCTTCACAACGATCTAGCTGTGTTTGTTGCTGGTGATAAATGTTTGAGGACGGAGTACGATGCGGCCAAGGAAAGTCTTCCTGGAAAGATTTCTGAAAAGGTCCGTCACTTGTCAATCATTCGCCATCAGCATGAATCTTACTACAAATTTAATTTTGTCAACCAAGCTCGAGGCTTAAGAACTTTTTTGTCACTGCCTCGAAACCATCTTTTTCATGAAAACCTCTCGTCCCAAAAAATCTTGCTTGACCTATTGCCAAATTTGGACCACATAAGAGTGTTATCTTTGGCTTCTTATTCGATATACGAGTTGCCAGACTCTTTTGGTAAGTTAAAACAATTACGATACTTAGACTTAACCTATGCTAAGTTGAAGTGGTTGCCTGAATCTTTGACCACCCTTATCAACTTAAAAGTTTTGATTCTAAGATATTGTCGCAGACTTACCAAATTACCAGCAAACATGGAAAATCTTTTCAATCTTTGTCATCTAGACATTGCTGGTACTTATGCATTGCATGAGATGCCTCCAGGAATTGGTGAACTTACAAGTTTGCATACCTTATCTAAGGTGATTGTGAGTGGAAGTGGCGGAATGAGGTTAAAAAGCTTGGGGAACTTATCACATTTGCAAGGCGAGATTTCTATTGAGGAATTGCAAAATGTGGTGAATGTTCAAGAAGCAAAGGATGCGAGGCTAATTGACAAGCAAAACCTTGACAAAATAAGCTTGTCATGGAGAACCAAACCCAGTGATTCCAAAGATGATGAAATTCTTCAAATGGATGTGCTTAATGCATTGAAGCCTCATGAAAACTTGTCAAGTCTTGACATTATTGACTATGGTGGGACAAGTTTCGCTAATTGGATCGGAGACCCAATTTTCTGCAAGTTGGCAAGAATAGAAGTCCTTCAATGTCTATGCATGAATTTGCCACCATTAGGGCAACTACCTTTTCTAAGAGAATTAAGCATTCGTAGAATGTATCGATTAAAAGTGATTGGGGATGGATTTTACGGAAATAGAGATCACGGAGAAATGCCTTTTCCGTCACTAGAAGAACTGTATTTTACTGACATGCCAGATTGGGAGGAGTGGCTTGGATTAGGAAATGAAGCAGAGGGTGTAGTCAAACTTCCTCGGCTCCGCACATTGTACATCAATGGATGTCCAAAATTGGTCAGGCTCCCACTTCTCTCACTGCCATCCCTTCGTGATTTTATCGCATTGACGTGTGACAAGGTGGTGCTAAATCATATGATCGATTTGGGATCTTTAACCAAATTAAAATTGTATAAAGTTTCAGGATTAACTTCAGTTTACGAAGAATTTGTGCAATTTCCTTTTGCACTTGAAAATCTTGAAGTTAGATATTGCAATGACCTTGAGACTCTATGGACAAGTGGTAATATTGGACAGAGCCTAGTCAACATACAACGAGTACATGTTACTGAATGCCCTCGGCTGCTTCTAGAGATTGATGTTCTTCCTGCTCTTAGGGTACTTAATCTATCATATTGTGGAGCTCTGGAGTTCTCGCCCAACAGCGTATCTTGTCTCGAGAAGTTGATTATAAAACGGTGTCCGTCATTGAAGATATCGACGGCGCTACATGATTCCAGCACCACACTTGAACTTCTTTGTATTGGAGATTTGGTGAATTTGGATTTGACAAATTTATTGAGGTCTCGTCACAGTTACTCGAGTCTCACATCAATATATCTACTTAATTCTGATGGTTTGGAGTCGTTTCCTGATGCAGGCCTGCCCACTCCCAATTTGAGATCTCTTGACATACGGAATTGTCTAAATCTCAAGTCCTTACCCCATCGGATGGATTTACTTTTGGACTATTCTTGTTGTACCGCAGGGGCGGTACCGCCTGGGGTACCGCCCCTCACATACATGGGGTGGGGCCCCTTTTTTTGGGCCCCACCACTCTTTTTTTTCTCTCTGGTCGGTACCCCTTGCAGTAAAGCAGGGGTACAACCAGTATTATTCTTTACTTTTGTCCCTTCAATTCCTAAAAGTGGAATGTTGCCCGTCGTTGATAGAGCCCTTTCCCCAAGGGAATGTTCCACCAAATCTAACCAAACTTTCAATCGTTGAATGCGGGAATCTAAAGTCCCTGGGGGAGTGGGAGCTACACAAACTCACCTCTCTTCAGTACTTCAGTTTTTCTCCCTCTGACGTGGATGATGATGATGATCAACACTATGTGCTTCCTCCATCTCTTACTCGATTGCAGTTGTCTAATTTGAAAACCCTACCAAAAGGCTTCCAAAACCTCACAGGTCTTCGACAACTAGTGATCCAAAACTGCCCAAAGCTTGTGGTCTTGCCTATGGAAGACGAGCTTGGCAAGCTTTCGAGGCTTATTATTGATGACTGCCCACTTCTGAAGCAACGGTGTTTGAAGAACAAAGGAGATTACTGGCCCATCATTGCTAACATTCCCCAGGTCCTAATTGGTCGTCGTGATATCCATGACGATGATCAATACCATCGGGCTCAGGTAACAAATTCAATTTGTTGTCTGCCAATATCCACATCACTTTTCAACATTTCATTATTTTTTTTTTTGGTAAGATCAGAATTTGAATTTTCTACTAAATGTATTTTTTGTTCCTATTACCAGCAGGACTCATTTTCTGGGTATTCCATCTTCGGTTACGACAGCTTGCTATCTATTGTAGAAGGTATGGGATTAATTTAGCTATCTATCCATCTGGTCTTGTCTTCGTTTTTTCCTGAATAAGTTTTAAGGTTTCATATCCCCGTGACAAATTTATGCTGCAAATAATGGATTATCACTTCCTGTAGAAGTAATTGAATTGTGTTCGTGCTGGTTTATGTCTCATGCACGTGATTATGTTGCGTAACATAAATTAATATTACAGATTTAGTGTACTTTCTTTAGCGGTTTACTCATTTGACTTTCAAGACTATGTAATATACGCGTATAAAACAGAATTTACATATGACTGAAAATATACGTGACACTGTTTTATTTCAGGTTTATCGGATTCTGAATTTGATAAACTTCTAATGCGCTAGTCGTTGATTGTTCTGTATTATATGTCAAACAGTTCAATAAAGCCTTGTGAAGAACCATTTTTTTTTTGTATAGTGGATTTTAGCTTTAGCCAGGGTTCCACGTTTTGTGAAATAAATAAATAGGTGATCAAACATTAACCGTTAGTTAAATGAATAACCTTCTTGTATCCTTGTAAGCTAATTCTAATTATGTTTTTATCTTCTATTTAAACTGATAAATTATGGTGAATGAACAATCTTAATCCCTTTTCAAGACTACGTAATATACGCGTATAAAACAGAATTTACATATGACTGAAAATATACGTGGCACTGTTTTATTTCAGGTTTATCGGATTCTGAATTTGATAAACTTCTAATGCGCTAGTCGTTGATTGTTCTGTATTATATGTCAAACAGTTCAATAAAGCCTTGTGAAGAACCATTTTTTTTTTTTTTTTTTTTTTTTTTTGTGTATAGTGGATTTTAGCTTTAGCCAGGGTTCCACGTTTTGTGAAATAAATAAATAGGTGATCAAACATTAACCGTTAGTTAAATGAATAACCTTCTTGTATCCTTGTAAGTTAATTCTAATTATGTTTTTATCTTCTATTTAAACTGATAAATTATGGTGAATGAACAATCTTAATCCCTTTTCAAGACTACGTAATATACGCGTATAAAACAGAATTTACATATGACTGAAAATATACGTGGCACTGTTTTATTTCAGGTTTATCGGATTCTGAATTTGATAAACTTCTAATGCGCTAGTCGTTGATTGTTCTGTATTATATGTCAAACAGTTCAATAAAGCCTTTTGAAGAACCATTTTTTTTTTTTGTATAGTGGATTTTAGCTTTAGCCAGGGTTCCACGTTTTGTGAAATAAATAAATAGGTGATCAAACATTAACCGTTAGTTAAATGAATAACCTTCTTGTATCCTTGTAAGCTAATTCTAATTATGTTTTTATCTTCTATTTAAACTGATAAATTATGGTGAATGAACAATCTTAATCCCTTTTTTTTTTTTCTTTTGTTCCCCCCCCCCCCCCCCCCCCCTTTTTGTTATCTTATAATAATCTTAATCCTTTAGGTTTTGAAGATTGAATATACGGAGATTTTCGCGTTTATGACAAGACGAAGACCAAAGGTCAACGAAAAAGGAATTAAGTACTGCCATGCCATGCGTGGTATTTTCATTTTTTCGTTCTTCATCTCTAAGTTTTGCATAATTACAATAGTAAAAACTTTTTCGCAACCGCTTTCTTACTCATACATGGTGACGTGTGGTATTGAATTCTTGAACATTTGCTCAAATTTATCTGGCATATAGATCTGATAATCATTATCATTTCTTTATTTTGGTGAAGTATTTGCATTGCAAGAAGCTCCATGGTGCTTGTGTGGATGCATATACTTGTTGTCCATGGTCCGATCGACGCCCACAGATGGATCAGAAGGCTCGTAGCTCAATCATCTCCAAGGTTGGTAATTTCCTTGATTGTGCAACAGAGACAAACCACAAGCATAATCTCAGGCTACATCATTTTTTTTAGTACAAAGGTGTCTTGCCGCGGCACATATATGGAAGTTTTTAGATAAGATGGTGAACAAAAATATTAAGCCCCTGTTCTCTTCGTATACCTCTTACCATAAGCCTTACACTCGATTTACCTTTTACCTCTTAGCATATTGTAATTGCCTGTCTTTCCGGGCTTCTCTTTATGGGTGGCTAATGGAGTTGCTTGATCGACATGGATGTTAAAGAAAATAAATTAAAACTTAATCGATCAGTTTGACAGAGTAAAAAATAGAGGTTGCATAGAAGCAGTAATTTGGTACGGCGGCTTGATTTTTAGTTATAAATATTTGCTTTTTCAAATTTCGAGGAAAATAAATGGTTAAAAATTGGAGAGAGAAAAGATGTGTGATTAAAAAGTTGTATTGGAAATTGAAATGATTATAATCAAAAAATAAACAAAACACTCGAACACATTTGTGGCATTTTGTAACACGTGAATTGACTCTTAGGGGGGGGGGGGGTGTTGTCCCATGCTTAATTGTACACATCTCTAGGGAGTCGAAATTCAGCACTATGAGGTTTGTTGGGTGATTCTTAGTATTATTAAAAATAATCGAACTCTCAACTTTATGAGATTTGTTGGGTGATCTTTGATATCAATAGATCAAGTTTGAGACAAAATTCCCTTCTTAAGAAATAATTTTTATGTTACGGGACTTCACAAAACTATCATCAATACAATCAAATCAATTTACATTTTCATCATCATCATTAGGTTGCATTGATTCCCCAAAAACTCAATTAATAATCAATTCATTCATCACATGCACTAAAGTATTCTCTAATTTCAAGTCTATATTATACTCTTATACAACTCTATTAACCACCAGCATCCCATCCAAATCCTTTAACATGTACAAATTAAATCCCGATATCCAATCATGAACAGCCTCCTTGCCATTATGTAAATTCGTTGAATAAATCGTTCTTGGTACAACTAAAAATCTGACTATTCGAGTCAAGATCGCATATGTATATTCGACTTTTCTCGAACCACTCTCTCCGTTGGATTCAATCTCAAATTGCGTTCAAATCGCATTCATGAATTGATGTCTAGCAACCTTTGCTCTGGACTTCCAAAACCTATCCTTTTATTTTTGAGTTCCTCAAATTTGTCCTGTCATGTTTTGAAAATGTTCAAGTAGGTCCCTCAAAAATCCCTTCCATTTTTGGTCCTCAAACTTTCAAGTTTTCATTTCAGTCCTCAAATTTTGTGAAATTCTCCCATTGATTGTTCCTTTCATCCCAATACTTTTCGGCTTTCATCCAACGCCATCTTTTTGTCCAATTAATGTTCCAAATCACTTTATTTTACATTGTTTATCTTCCAATTGGGGATTTGTTCCAAATCACTTCATTTTGCATTGTTTATCTTCCAATTGGGGAATTAGTGTTTGTTCGGTGTAGGTAATTTTTAGGAAAATTTGGAGAATTTTGGGTTTTTGGGATAATTTGTGTTTGAAATGAGTTTCATAGAAATGTGTGATAGAAATTGAATTTGAATAAAATGTTGAAAAAAATAATATGGGAACAAGCAAGCTCTCAGCCTACAAAAGTCATACTACATCATGAAGTGAGTAAAATTTGCTCAATTAATCAACCAATAAACTACTACCCCCGTTTCATAAAAATATGATTACTTTCCTTTTTCATCATTATCCTTATTGAGAAAATAATTAGATTTCTTAATTTTTTAATGTCTCCATTTAATGTGCATTTTTATCAATAAATATAAACTTCTCTTATTTAAAATAAATATTTAATGTCGGGTTGTATTAGAAAAAATGTAAATAAAATTTTTCCAACAATACTAATTACATTTTCTTAATGTGTGTAACATAAAAGCAAGTCTGCTTTATGGGATGGAGTCATGGAGATAAAATTTTAAGGACCTAGATAAACATAGGAGTAAAATACACTTATCAAGACTAATCAGGGCCGCTTTGTTGAGCACCCTCTCATTGGAGGGACGCGTCGGGCAACTGAGCAATTTCGCAAGACTAATTGGGGAAATACACAAAACTATGGTAATTGATAAAATGTATGTGGTCATAGATAGAGGAGGATAAAAGTACGAAGAGAAGGAAAAACAAAGGGAAAGTAGTCCACCAACTGTGGCAACAGTGCGTTGTGAGATCTTGGATGCAAGCATGCTCCCACCCACGGCGGCTAATGATGTACAAATCGCGTGTCCTATAATGGCCCCAAATGCCACTCCAATAGCATTTTGTGAGTAGCCAACTGTGGAGAAGAACAAAATATAATGGCATTATAGCAAACTAGAAAATCAAATAGTTCTCATTCAGGTTGAGATGATCATTAGATACACACTCCTTTTACTTTTCAAGCAGTCAATTTCAAGTTAAGAAGTCATTTAGCAAACTTGAAATTTCCATTTCAATGCTTACGTGATGCCAACTTGCTAGAACATAAGGCCAGGTCATCACCATCGGCGGATGTTCAAAATTGGTCAGGCTCCCTATTCTCTCACAGCCATCCCTTCGTGAACTAGATGCATCAACGTGTGACGTGGTGCTAAATCGTATGCTCGATTTGGAATCTTTAACCCAATTAAGTTTGCAGGGAATTTCAGGATTAACTTCAGTTTAGGAAGAATTTGTGCAGTTTCCTTTTGCACATGAAAATCTTGAAGTTGGTTATTGCAATGACCTTGAGACTCTATGGACAAGTGGTAATATTGGATAGAGCCTGGTCAACCTACGAAGAGTACGTGTTCAATTTTGTCCTCGGCTCCTTCAAGAGATTAATGTTCTTTCTGTGGAGAAAATATTCTTTAGCATCTTCTATTTTTGGTAGTACTATTCAGTACATATTTAGTTATCTTTTATGTTCCTTAGCAAATTACTTAATTCTAGGATCTAGACTTGTACAGTAAGTTATCTCTTGTTTATGTACACTCTATTCAGAATCAATGATACTATCTTTTCCATTCAATTCATATTCCTTCTTTACATGGTATCATAGCGAGGTTGAAATCCTGACTTACCACTGCACTCTAAACTCTCGTGCAGTATACCCTCAGTTCTTCTAAGTCACCATGGCCAACGATGATGTTCCTCCGACACTTACTGCTTCCGGTAAGACCATTACCACTTCTGGTTCATCCATGTTGGAACTCACATCAGATTCTTCAAAATCTAACATCTCAAATCCATACTTCACCCATCACTCGGATCGTCCAGGATTAGTTCTGGTATCCAAATTATTGAATGGAGATAATTACACTGGCTGGAAAAGGGCTATGACTTTAGCCTTGAATTCAAAGAATAAGCTCGGTTTCATCAACGATTCTATTAAGGCCCCTTCGGAAGAAACTGATCCTGGAGGATATGCCACTTGGTCTCGATGCAACAACATGGTACACTCTTGGATCATCAATACCCTCAGTCCAGAAACTGCTGATAGCGTGATCTACTATACCATTGCCCACGATGTTTGGGAAGATCTTCGTGAACGTTTCTCTCAAAGCAATGCACCCCGCATCTTCGAGATTCAGTGAGATATTGCTTATCTTAGACAAGAACAACTCTCTATCTCTGCTTACTATACTCGATTAAAGGGATTGTGGGATGAATTGGCCTCATACTCGGACACAACACATGGAGCACAAGCAGATCAACAGAAATTAATGCAATTTTTGATGGGTCTGAATGAGAGCTACAGTGCAATTCGTGGCCAAATACTCCTCATTAATCCTCTGCCTTCGGTTCGTCAAGCTTATTCTTCAATTTCACAAGAGGAAAAGCAGAGACTTCTCAGCGCAACGCATGCTTCGGCTGAACTTGGTGGGTAGCGGCTATGGCGGTGCGCCATGATGTAAAGCCAGACTCTTCAGTTGGGGGGAAGTCAAACTTTTTGGCCGGAGGAGATCGCTCATATCAATCCTCAGAGAATCGCCCCAATCACAGGCAAGATCGGCGTAGATCTGGATCAGGGAGAGGACGGCCCAATTGTTCCTATTGTGGAGAGACGGGCCATTGGGTCCAAAAATATTTTCAGTTGAATGGTTATCCACCGAGCTATTCCAAAGCCAAATTAAATTCTGGCCCAAATCCAAATCAGCACAAAAAATTTCTACGGCTAACCAAGTATCTGAAGTGCTGAACACTGATGAAGGAAGACCCACTGTTTCGTTGTCAGAGGCCCAACCCGAACAATTTTTGTCACTCCTTAACAAACAGGAAGAGAGTTCTGGTTCAAAGGCCAATGCAGTAACAAAACCAGGTTTATCTAAAGTCACTTCTCACAATTGGATTATTGATAGCGGGGCGATGGACCACATCACTTCGTCATCAAAATTGTTGCATAAAGCTAAAAATTGTTCGTTGCCCCCTCTATCACTACCTAGTGGAGAAAAAGTGAATATTGCTGCAAAGGGATCCGTACCTATGAATCCTATTTATTATTTTGTTCACTAATATCTCGCGATGCGAGATATCCCCGCAAGTGTACGGGTCGTGAGAAGTAATAAAGTGGACCTAAGAGTCCGGATTATCGTCCCACGAAGACTGCTATTAAGTACCGAAATGTGTTAGTTCCTAACTCTATTTGAACGGGCGAATTTGTTTGAGATTGTTAACTACAACTAAAGAAATAAAATTGCGAAATTGCTTTTGTTTTTAAATACGATTGTAAAGTAGTTGGGAATCCCGATTTCACCTAGCCAATTATATTAATTCCAATTCAAGTTTTATTTCCTAATTATGCATTCGGTCGAATTCACTAATTTAAATTGAAATTCCTCTCTCGAGTTTAAATCAATTCTACCTAAATAAGTCAACCATGTATCTCTACAGAGGGTCCGAATATTCCTTATTTAGATGCATAACACACAAGAATTCACACATGACCGCAATAATAACGCGAGTATATCTCTATCTCTTGTTCAATTACTGGATTTATTACCACGTTCTAAATTATTAACTCACCTCTCGGATTATGGAAATAACTCAATAAATCATGAATTGGTGATCAATCAATTCAAGCATCAAGAACATTAATAAATCAATACATGCAACAAAACATTAAAACAACGGAATTTGGAATTAGAATAATCTGACTAGGCTACATCGTTCATCCCAACGTTAAAATTAGTTACACATCATCAATAAATAACAAAAACAATAAAAATTAACGTTCATTAAAGATAATATAAAGAATGGAAATCTTGCACCAAGTTTTGATTCTTCAATTATCTTCAATTCACGCGTCTTTTCAATGCTTGATTCTCCAAGAATTTGATGTTGAATTCTCTATTGTGGCTCGTTCTTTGGAGAGGGAAAGGTCTCAATTTCGTGCCTCTTATGTTGTATATATAGGTTTTGGAAAAAACCTAGGTCAAAAAGCCCAAAGCCAATCAAAAATCGCGAGAAAAATCTGATCTGCGACCCAGTCGGACAAGCGCGCGATCGCGCAGGCGTAATGCCGGCGATCGCGTGGAAGACCCAAAAACTCTCGGGTTATAATTTACAACCATCTCGCGATCTCTTGGTGTGTAACCAGAGATCGCGACTTCATCTTTCTTCTGGCTGTGCAAGTTAGTCCATGACTTTTAATTGCACATTCAGTCCTCAACTTTCAATTGTTGCAATTTAGTCCCCAAACTTTATCTTCTTCTCAGTTTGACCATTCAAGCTCTTAATTCATTCAATTAGGTCCTCCAACCTCTGATTTAGTCACTTTGGCACCAAGCATGTTTCCCGATTGTTGTCACAAACTCCTCACTTTTCCAATTTAGCTCCAATTAACATCCAATCGTGTCATTTTTCCATTAATTGCTTCATTCTTCTTCAATTGGGATATTTTCTGAAAAGTAAACAAATAAACATAAATTAAATAGAAAATATTCCCAAACGACAATAATTAATCCTAATTTAGACATACAAATAAGTATATAAAATACGCTTATCAAATACCCCCAAACTAGAATTATTGTTCGTCCTCGAACAATGTAAACTAAACTACACAAATCAAAGAAATAAGAGAACAAATATTTTTGTTGTTTCAACATGTTTATCATATTCCTCCAAAGTCCAAACCAATTTAAGCTTTAAGCAAGCGTCATAAACAACAATGCAAAATAATTTCTAGTGATATTTGCCAGATTTTTAAGTGTGTGTGTGAATAGCCAATGTCAAACGCATACTTATGCAAAAGATGTGCTCAACACTGTGTGGCTCATTATGCATAATCAAGCCCGAATCCCATGTGGTCAATCTATGATTTCTAATAAAATTCCTTTCAACGCTCATGGATGATCACCACTTTCTGCTTTTTCTCTCGCATCCTAGGTTTTTATCTATGTGGGTTCTAAAAATATTCTTTGCTTTTTCCACACAAGGTAGTCAGAATCAGAAATAAGTGTGCACAACAAATCAAAAGAAAGCAGTCCCCAATTCTACAACCTCAACCACCACAGCTCAGTCAACGAAGCTCATACCATGCAATAAATTTTTTTTATGGACGACTTTTTCTTTTAATTGTCCCTGTCTTTTACCATCTTTGTGCAGAACTTTTCATACTGGCTTTCTATATGACCCTTGTAGCGAGCTTTCAGATCAGCAACTCCCAAACCAGACGGCTTTAGGGTACCAGGTTCAAAGAACCCCTCAGACGTACTTGCCCGAGTCATAAAGGCTTAAACAGAAAAGTTAAAGATGTTATAATGTCTTATGTGTAAGTCCACTCTCCGTACTTGCTTTCTAATTGATCCATGTAGCGAGCTTTATGTCGATGACTCCCAAGCCAGTTGGCTTTAGGGCACCAGGTTTGAAAGACCCCTCGGATTTACTTACTCGAGTCAAAAAGGCATTTGAAGAGCGGAATAAGACCTTCAGCATTTTTCTGTTTTTATACTGGAAATGGTTTATACCAGTTGACCAAACTGCAATGACTAAAGTGAAAAATCAAGAACCACAGACCTCCAACCCGTCAAGACACACAAATTCCAACCATTTTACCCCCAAACTTTCCTTTGAGCATGATTGGTTCTAATTTAGGGATGTGATGTCTAATGATCTAAGTTCAGGGATTTTCAAGTCATTCCTAAGTTCAAATTGCATAAATTTGCCTCACATGTATTAAACAACATTCCTCACACAAGCAATTATCCAACACTGGTTATGTGCGCAATAAATATGAATCTAGCAAAACATAACTAGTTCAAGAATAAGTTCATGCTTTCATGTTGTCCAATTTTCAAGTCTATGCTCAAATTGATTCATACTACATCTTAGGCAATAAAGTGTGAGATTTTCCACCCCCAAACTAGAAAGAAACATTGTCCAATATGTTTGTCAAAAATATTCAACAAAATAAAACAAGACAAAGAAAAGAGAACAAGAACTTCCCAAGTTTAGAGGATGTATTTCTTTGAAACTTCCTGTTGCACTGTCTTGGATGAATCGACCCTTTTCTTGCTTTTCCCGATTTGGTTTGAGGTGTCCTGATTGATGTTTACCTTGCAAATAAGAGATACGTGACATTATAAGTCATAAACATCAATAAGAAAAAATGGAAGTTCAGTGCCACACCCCCAAACTAAGGTTAAAGCAAAATTTTTAATTTTCAACCATGGTAGATCACACATGTTTAAGCCTTGATATAGCTTAGAAAAACACAAATTTTTCCTAGCCATATTTTGATATGTTAAATTTCACAGCATGGTCTACAACATATTGAAAATTCAGGTCTTTTGGAGCTCAATAGGGTCATGTAAAACTATGGCAAAGTTGGTGACGTGAGTGGATTTTCAGGTGCAATGACCTGCAGTGGCCTTACATTGAGGCTGCCATGGTGCTAAATTTGTTTTCATGAATTCTGTGAAATGAAGTGAACTAATTCATGAACTACACACATATAATCAATGAGAAACATATCATGAAGATAAATGCTCGGAAGGATGTCTCAAATTAGCACTAGAATGTCTTTGTGGCATTTCATCAAATACATGGTGTGCATTGCAAAAATCAAAGGGTATGCATAGGTTTGGAGGCATGAATGAACCAAAAATTTTGTCTACTAAACCACAAATCACCTTCTCCAACATCTAACCTAAGCCTAATCTTCACCATTCACAATTTCAAAATCCAAGATCTCAAATAAAATTTCAATAAATTTGAGTAAAGTATATTTCAAGTGAAGAATTACATACCCTCGATTGATTTGGATGCAGGAAATAGCAATGATATCGATGCAACTAGGTGTTGATGACATGCACACAAGATGTAAGATCAAATATGAGGTGATTGGGGGAGAGAAAACGAGTTCATGTTGTTTGAAATTGAAAGAATTATGTGAAGCACTTAAACTGCCGAATTTGCTATCATATTAGCTACGCGATCGCCTGATTGGAGTGCCAGCGATCGCGTGGTTCAAGGTTTTAAAACCTGTTGATTTTTAAATGCAAACTCCCAATCGCTAGATCCTCTTGGCACGCGATCGCGTAGTTCCCGGCAGTAATGAAAATTTTTCCTATTTTTGATTTTCAAAATCATTTTTATCCCCCAAATCACTTCATGATCTATGCAATGATTTTTCAACATTAACTTCATGATCCAAACTAGTGTGTGTGTGTGTTTGGAATGACGATAAAAATCTTAGTTTAACAAAAATATGCAAAATTAAAAACATACCTAAATATGCAAAAATAGTGCAACAAGCAATAGAGTTTTAACATGTAAACATGTAAAACCCTCAAACAGGATACCTATCATGCATTTATCTAAAATTCAGCAAATAAATAAATAAATTATGAAAGCATAATAAATAAAAGGGAAGAAAGGTTGAGTTCCCTCCCAACAAGCGCTCCGTTTTAAGTCTAAAGCTCGACTTTTTGCACTTCTGTATCATGGAGGCTTGAATGATCCTCTTGAGCCCCTGCAAAACTTGCAATTACCTGCCTTGCACTTCTCAATCCTTTTCCTCACTCTCTTGAAGTCTAATACTTCGTTTTCCACATTTTGTTGACTAAAATTTGGTTTTTTCTCCTTCTTCAAGTTACTCCTCTCCTGCTTCGCTTCTAAAATCCCTCTTTGTAAAATCGAAGCATTCTCAAGTTTTATCCCTTGCTCCACATTTTCTTCGGGTTTCTGGATCACTCCCTCCACCTTGAAGCAACTTTCTTTTAGAACTTCAAGGTCTTGCCTTGGCTTGATACTGAAAGTGACTTGTTCCTTCTCGACCCTAAAGATGATTTCCCCTTTTTTCGATGTCTATGAGAGCTCGCCCTGTAGCAAGAAATGGTCTTCCAAATATCAGGGGCATTTGAGAGTCCTCCTCCATATCAAGGATCACAAAGTCAACTGGAAAGAAGAACTTGTCCACTTTCACAATCACGTTCTCCACTATCCCATATGGATACTGTATAGACCTGTTAGCAAGCTTTAGTGTGATATTGGTTGGTTTAGGCTCCCCCAAACCAAGTTTCCTGTATACAAACAAAGGCATTAGATTAACACTCGCCCATAAGTCACACAATACATTGTCAAAAGTGAAATTACCAATAGTGCAAGGGATAGAGAAACTCCCTGGATCAGTCAATTTTGTGGTAATTTCTTTTGAAGTATGGCGCTGCACTCCTCACTCAGTGCTACTGTCTCAAAATCAACCAACTTTCTTTTGTTTGACAGCATCTCCTTCATAAACTTTAAGTAGAGGGGCATTTGAGCTAGAGCTTCTGCAAATGGGATATTTATGTGCAGTTTCTTGAATATTTCCAAAAATTTTCCAAACTGCTGCTCCAACTTATGCTTTATCAATCGTTGTGGATAAGGAACTGGAGGTACATATGCCTTGACTTGAGGTCTAACTCGAACTTCTTCTTCCACTTTTTCTTGAGTTTTTGAAGTTGATTCCTGCTCCTTTTCACTTTTCTGATCTTCCACCACATTTTTCTTCTGGTTCTTCTGCTTTTCATAATCCTCTACATTCACTTCAGATAACTGAACCCCGCTCCTCATTGTTATTGCATTAACCTGCTCACGAGGGTTTATTTCAGTGTTGCTTGGTAACTGTCCAGGCCGTCTTGTTGAACTGCTTGCTGCCAGCTCTCCCATTTGTTTCTTCAAATTTTTTATTTCAACAACTTGATTCATTATCTCACCATTCTGACTCTTGACTAGCTGAATTAACTCTTCTATGTTCTCGAATATGTTTTTCTGAGATTGTTACTGTTGCTGAAATCCAGGCGGCCGCTGAACATTCTGATTGTAAGACCATGAAAATTTTGGGTGATTCTTCCATTCTGGGTTGTAAGTTTGTGAATAAGGACCACCCTGCTGCCTGTTTCCTACGAAGTTGACCTGTTCTGGGTTTGATTGATTTTGTTGAAGTGGGCAAAAATTTATCGCGTGATTTTCGAAACAAAAATCACACAAAGTTGTATGAACTGAATTTACTGACAGGACACCCATACTGTCGATTTTCTTCGTTAAAGCATCCAGCTTAGCATTTAATGCTGTAATCTCATTAACTGCAACAATTCCTCCAGACTTTGGTGTAGATCTATCTGAGTACCACTGGTAACTGTTCGCAGCCATCTTCTCAAAAATCTCAGAAGCTTCTTCATATGTCATATCCATTATTGATCCTCCAGCTGCTGAGTCAGCGTACTTTTTATTCTCATTCGTCAACCCATTGTAGAATGTCTGGACTAAGATCCAATCTGCGATTCCATGGGTAAGACACTGTTTGATAAGCTCATTGAACATTTCCCAAGCTTCAAAAATGGATTCCCCTGGCTGTTGACTAAAGGACAGAATTTCACGCCTTAGCTTTGACATGCGGCCATGTGGAAAAATTTATCTACAAATTTCTGGCTCATAACTTCAAAAGTGGTGATTGTGTGTAGGGGCAAAGAGTAAAACCAGGCTTTTGCTTTGTCCGCCAAAGAGAATGAGAATAGCTTTAATTTCACGGCATCCTCTGAAACTCCATTCATGCGTTGCATATCACATAATTCCAAAAATGTCCTAAGGTGCGCATGAGGATCTTCAGATGACAATCCATGAAAAACGCACGAATTTTGGATCAAGGATATCAAGGAAGTCTTGATCTCAAAATTATTAGCTCGGATTGCAGGAGGTACAATGCAGGTTCCAATGTTCCCCACAGGAGGAACCATGTAGTCTCGCAAAACACGCCTTCCATGATTTGGTTGCTGTCCATTCACAGCTGCTGGCAGATTTTGTTGATTTCCCTGATTATCCTGAATTATGTCATCTGCCATGGCAAAGTCTGTTTGTTGATTCGCTTCCAACTGTTGTCTACGCCTCTGTCGAAAGGTGCGTTCAATTTCTGTATCAAAAGGAAGCAAATCAAATGACTTAGTCCTTCTTAACATAAATTAAAGAAAACAAAAATTAAAAGCAAAAACTGAAAAATAATATAAAAATAAAAATAAAAATAAGCAAAATAAAGTTCAAAGTAAAATAAGAACTAATGGGTATCGATATTAATATAAAAACAGTCCCCGGCAACGACGCCAAAAACTTGTTCACTAATATCTCGCGATGCGAGATATCCCCACAAGTGTACGGGTTGTGAGAAGTAATAAAGTGGACCTAAGAGTCCGGATTATCGTCCCACGAGGACTGCTATTAAGTACCGAAATGTGTTAGTTCCTAACTCTATTTGAACGGGCGAATTTGTTTGAGATTGTTAACTACAACTAAAGAAATAAAATTGCGAAATTGCTTTTGTTTTTAAATACGATTGTAAAGTAGTTGGGAATCCCGATTTCACCTAGCCAATTATATTAATTCCAATTCAAGTTTTATTTCCTAATTATGCATTCGGTCGAATTCACTAATTTAAATTGAAATTCCTCTCTCGAGTTTAAATCAATTCTACCTAAATAAGTCAACCATGTATCTCTACAGAGGGTCCGAATATTCCTTATCTAGATGCATAACACACAAGAATTCACACATGACCGCAATAATAACGCGAGTATATCTCTATCTCTTGTTCAATTACTGGATTTATTACCACGTTCTAAATTATTAACTCACATCTCGGATTATGGAAATAACTCAATAAATCATGAATTGGTGATCAATCAATTCAAGTATTAAGAACAATAATAAATCAATACATGCAACAAAACATTAAAACAACGGAATTTGGAATTAGAATAATCTGACTAGGCTACATCGTTCATCCCAACGTTAAAATTAGTTACACATCATCAATAAATAACAAAAACAATAAAAATTAACGTTCATTAAAGATAATATAAAGAATGGAAATCTTGCACCAAGTTTTGATTCTTAAATTATCTTCAATTCACGCGCCTTTGCAATGCTTGATTCTCCAAGAATTTGATGTTGAATTCTCTATTGTGGCTCGTTCTTTGGAGAGGCAAAGGTCTCAATTTCGTGCCTCTTATGTTGTATATATAGGTTTTGGAGAAAACCTAGGTCAAAAAGCCCAAAGCCTGTCAAAAATCGCGAGAAAAATCTGATCTGCGGCCCAATCGGACAAGCGCACTATCGCGCAGGCGTAATGCCGGGGATCGCGTGGAAGACCCAAAAACTCTCGGGTTATAATTTACAACCATCTCGTGATCGCTTGGTGTGTAACCAGCGATCGCGACTTCATCTTTCTTCCGGTTGTGCAAGTTAGTCCATGACTTTTAATTGCACCTTCAGTCCTCGACTTTCAATTGTTGTAATTTAGTCCCCAAACTTTATCTTCTTCTCGGTTTGACCATTCAAGCTATTAATTCATTCAATTAGGTCCTCCAACCTCTGATTTAGTCACTTTGGCACCAAGCATGTTTCCCGGTTGTTGTCACAAACTCCTCACTTGTCCAATTTAGCTCCAATTAACATCCAATCGTGTCATTTTTTCATTAATTGCTTCATTCTTTTCAATTGGTACATTTTCTGAAAAGTAAACAAATAAACATAAATTAAATAGCAAATATTCCCAAACGAAAATAATTAATCCTAATTTAGACATACAAATAAGTGTATAAAATACGCTTATCATATTTGCATGACGTGTTGTCTGTGCCTTCATTCAAAGTTAATTTGATGTTTGTTAGTCGATTGACAGAAAATTTGAACTGTTCAGTGACCTTTTTTCCTCATTGGTGTATTTCGCAGGATCTAGCTACGAGGAGGACGATTGGTTTGCGTAAGCGTCGTGACGGCCTGTACTATCTAGTGGCACTAGCAACAGACAAATGTTTGATCGACAACTCCTCGCCCACAGACCAACCAGCCTGCAATCTCACCATCTCATCCACTGACCTATGGCACAGTCGCTTAGGCCATGTTTCACCTTCTTGTTTAAGTTTCATAGCTAAGAATTTCTTGAATTTCTCCATTCAGTACAATAATGCTTGTCATATATGCCATTTATCTAAACAAAGTCATTTACCATTCAGTACTAGTGTAATTTCTTCTACAAAACCTTTCGAAATTATTCATTGTGATATTTGGGGTCGTTATCGACACCCATCTCTTTCTGGTTCCCATTACTTTCTGACCATTGTCGATGATTATACACGTTTTACCTGGATATTTTTAATGCGGCTGATAAGTGTAATTTATACACTTATTTGTATATCTAAATTAGGTGTATTTATTGTCATTTTGGAATATTTTTTATTTAATTTGTATTTATCATTTACTTTTCAGAAAATATCCCAAAAGATGAAGAATGATGAAATCAATGGAAAAATGATACAATTGGATGTTAATTGGAGCTAAAGTGGACAAGTGAGGAGTTTGTGACAACAACCGGGAAACATGCGTGGTGCCAAAGTGAAGAAATCAAAGGTTGGAGGAACGAATTGAAGGATATGAGAGCTTAAATGGGCAAATCAAGAAGAAGATAAAGTTTGGGGACTAAATTGCAACAATTGAAAGTTGAGGATTGAAGGTGCAATTAAAAGTCAGGGACTAAATTGTACAGCCGAGAAAGAGGAAACCGAGATCGCTGGATACGTTCCACGCGATCGCGAGATGGTGCAAATTCTTAACCCGAGAGTTTTTAACGTCTACCACGCGATCGCCAGAGGTTCTACCACGCGATCGCGCGCTTGTCCGACTGGGCCGCAGATCAGATTTTTCTCGCGATTTTTAACAGGCTTTGGGCTTTTTGACCTAGGTTTTCTCCAAAACCTATATATACAACATAAGAGGCACAAAAATCAGACCTTTGCCTCTCCATAGAACGAGCCACAATTGAGATTTCAACATTAAATTCTTGGAGATTCAAGCATCGCAGAGGGGCGTGAATTGAAAACAGTTGAAGAATTGATAATTGGTGCAATCTTTCCATTCTTTATATTATTTTTCAATGAACGTTTATTTTTACTGTTTTTGTTATTTCATGATGATGTGTAACTAATTTTAACGTTGGGATGAACGATGTAGCCTAGTTAATTATTTTAATGCCATATTCCTTGTTTTAACGCTTTAATGCATGTGTTGATTTATTATTGCGTTTAATGCGTGAATGAACTGGTCACTTATTCATGATTTCATGTGTTATTTCCATAATCCGAGAGGTGAGTTAATAACATAGATCTAGGTAATAAATCCGGTAATTGAACGAGAGATAGAGATATACTCTTGTAATTATTGCGGTCGTGTGTGAATTCTTGTGTGTAATGCATCTAGTTAAGGAATATTCGGATCCGCTGTAGAGATACAATGTTGACTTATTTAGATATGATTGATTTAAACTCGAGAGAGGAATCTCAATTTAAATTAGTGAATTCGACCGAACACACAAATAGGAAATAAAACTGGAATTGGAATTGATTTAATTAGCTAGGTGAATTCGTGAATCTCAACTACTTTACAATCTTATTTGAAAACAAAACAATTTAACAATTCTTTTTAATTCATTAGTTCCATTTCTTAATTCTAGATTTTTATTCTTAAAACGATTTTCCTTTGTTAAAATAAAGTTAAGAACTGAAATATTTCGGCAATTAATAGCAGTCATCGTGGGAACGATAATTTGGACTCGAAGGTCAACTTTATTACTTGATTGCGATATCGTACACTTGCGATTTCAAACACAACAAGTTTTTGGTGCCGTTGCCGGGGACTGTTTTTATATTAATATCGATACCCATTAGTTCTTATTTTACTTTGAACTTTATTTTGCTTATTTTTATTTTTATATTATTTTTTAGTTTTTGTTTTTGTTTTATTTAATTTATGTTAAGAAGGACTAAGTCTTTTGATTTGCTTCCTTTTGATACAGAAATTGAACGCACCTTTCGACAGAGGCGTAGACAACAGTTGGAAGCGAATCAATAAAAAGACTTAGCCATGGCAGATGATATAATTCAGGATAATCAGGGAAATCAACAAAATCTGCCCCCAGCTGTAAATGGACAGCAACCAAATCATAGAAGGCGTGTTTTGCGAGACTACATGGTTCCTCCTGTGGGGAACATTGGAACCTGCATTGTATCTCCTGCAATCCGAGCTAATAATTTTGAGATCAAGACTTCCTTGATATCCTTGATCCAAAATTCGTGCTTTTTTCATGGACTGCCATCTGAAGATCCTCATGCGCACCTTAGGACATTTTTGGAACTATGTGATATGCAACGCATGAATGGAGTTTCAGAGGATGCCGTGAAATTAAAGCTATTTTCATTCTCTTTGGCGGACAAAGCAAAAGCCTGGTTTTACTCTTTGCCCCTACACACAATCACCACTTTTGAAGTTATGAGCCAGAAATTTGTAGATAAATTTTTCCCACTTGGCCGCATGTCAAAGTTAAGGCGTGAAATTCTGTCCTTTAGTCAACAGCCAGGGGAATCCATTTTTGAAGCTTGGGAAAGGTTCAATGAGCTTATTAGACAGTGTCCTACCCATGGAATCGCAGATTGGATCTTAGTCCAGACATTCTACAATGGGTTTACGAATGAGAATAAAAAGTACGCTGACTCAGCAGCTGGAGGATCAGTAATGGATATGACATATGAAGAAGCTTCTGAGATTTTTGAGAAGATGGCTGCGAACAGTTACCAGTGGTACTCAGATAGATCTACACCAAAGTCTGGAGGAATTGTTGCAGTTAATGAGATTACAACATTAAATGCTAAGCTGGATGCCTTAACAAGGAAAATCGACAGTATGGGTGTGCAGCCAGTGATTTCAGTTCATACAACTTTGTGTGATTTTTGTTTTGAAAATCACACGATAAATTTCTGCCCACTCCAACAAAATCAATCAAACCCAGAGCAAGTCAACAGGGTGGTCCTTATTCACAAACCTACAACCCAGAATGGAAGAACCACCCCAACTTCTCCTGGTCTAATAATCAAAATGTTCAGCATCCGCCTGGATTTCAGTAACAGCAACTGCAACAGCAACAATCTCAGAAAAACATATCCGAAAACATAGAAGTGTTAATTCAGCTGGTCAAGAGTCAGAATGGTGAGATAATGAATCAAGCTGCTGAAATAAAAAATTTGAAGAAACAGATGGGAGACCTGGCAGCAAGCAGTTCAATAAGGCAGCCTGGACAGTTACCAAGCAACACTGAAATGAACCCTCGTGAGCATGTTAATGCAATAACAACCAGAAGCGGGGTTCAGTTATCCGAAGTGACTGCAGAGGAATATGAAAAGCAGAAGAGCCAAAAGAAAGATGAGGTGGAAGAGGAAAAAGGTGAAAAAGAACAGAGGTCGACTCCTGAAGTTCAAGAAAAAGTCGAAGAAGAAGTTCGAGTTCGACCTCCAGTAAAGGCATATGTACCCCCAGTTCCTTATCCACAAAGATTGATAAAGCATCAGTTGTAGCAGCAGTTTGGAAATTTTTTGCAAATATTCAAGAAACTGCACATTAATATTCCTTTTGCTGAAGCATTGGCTCAAATGCCGCTCTACTTGAAATTCATGAAAGAGATGCTGTCAAATAAAAGGAAATTGGTTGATAATGAAATAGTAGCACTGAGTGAGGAGTGCAGCGCCATACTTCAAAAGAAATTACCACAAAAATTGACCGATCCAGGGAGTTTCTCTATCCCTTGCATTATTGGTAATTTCAGTTTTGATAATGTTTTGTGTGATCTAGGGGCCAATGTTAATTTAATGCATTTGTATGTGTACAGGAAACTTGGTTTGGGGGAGCCTAAACCAACCAATATCACACTGAAGCTGGCGAACAGATCAATCCAATATCCATATGGGATTGTTGAGAATGTGATAGTAAAAGTAGACAAATTTTTCTTCCCAGTCGACTTTGTGATTTTGGACATGGAAGAGGACGCCCAAATGCCCCTCATTCTTGGAAGGCCTTTCCTAGCTATTGGAAGATGCTTAATCGACATTGAAAAGGGAGAAATCATCTTTAGGGTCGAGAAGGAACAAGTCACGTTCATCATCAAGCCAAGGCAAGATCTTGAAGGTCTAAATGAAAGCTGCTTCAAGGTGGAGGGGGTGGTCCAGAAACCAGAAGAAAAGACCAAGCAGGGTATTAATATTGAGGAGGAGCTAAGCACAAAACATGAGTTCATAAAGGCTAAAGATGGATGGAGGGACAAGAAGGAAGAAAACCCGAACATCCCTCAACAATTGGCTAAAAGTGAGGCTTTGGGATTCAAGAGAGTGAGGAAAAGGATTGAGAAGTGCAAGGCAGGTAATTGCAAGTTGTGCAGGGTCTCAAGAGGATCATTCAAGCCTCCGTGATACAGAAGTGCAAAAAGTCGAGCTTTAGACTTAAAACGGAGCGCTTGTTGGGAGGCAACCCAACCCTTCTTCCCTTTTATTTATTATGCTTTCATAATTTATTTATTTATTTACTGAACTTAGATATATACATGGTAGGAATTGTGTTTGAGTGTTGTGCATGTTTCATGTTAAGAGCACTTGTGCATAATATTCTATTATTACATATTTAGGTATATTTTTGATTTTGCATGTTTACATTAGGGTAGGTTTTCATCGTCATTCCAAACTCACACACTAGTTTGAATCATGTAGTTAATGTTTGGAAAATCAGTGCATTAATCATGAAGTGATTAGGGGGATAAAAATGATTTTGAAAATCAAAAATAGGAAAAATTTTCATTACTGTCGTAAACTGCGCGATCGCGTGCCACTAGGCTATGGCGATCGCGAGTTTGCATTTAAAAATCAACAGGTTTTAAAACCTTGAACCACGCGATCGCTGGCACTCCAGCCAGGCGATCGCGTGGCTATACTGGACCAAATTCAGCAGTTTAAGAGTTGTTCCTCATGTTTTCAATCTCAAACATTATAAACCCGTTTTCTCTCCCCCAATCACCTCATATTTGATCTTACATCTTGTGTGCATGTCATTAACACTTTGTTGCATCGATATCATTGCGTACATGACTTCAAAATCCAATCAAAGGTACGTAATTCTTCACTTAAATCAATATTTACTCAAAAGTTTGAAATTTTCTTTGAGATCTTGGATTTTGAAATTGTGAATGGTGAAGATTGGGCTTAGGTTAGATGTTGGAGAAGGTGATTTGTGGTTTAGTAGACAAAAGTTTTGGTTCATTCATGCCTCCAAACCTATGCATACCCTTTGATTTTTGCAATGCACACCATGTATTTGATGAAATGCCACAAAGACATTCTAGTGCTCATTTGAGACATCCTTCCGAGCATTTATCTTCATGATATGTTTCGCATTGATTATATGTGTGTAGTTCATGAATTGGTTCACTTCATTTCACAAAACTCATGAAAACAAATTTAGCACCATGGCAGCCTCAATGCAAGGCCACTGCAGGCCATTACACCTGAAAATCCACTCACATAACCAACTTTGCCATAGTTTTACATGACCCTATTGAGCTCCAAAAGACCTGAATTTTTAATATGTTGTAGACCATGCTGTGAACTTTAACATATCAAAATATGGCTAGGAAAAAGTTGTGTTTTTCTAGGCTATATCAGGGCTTAAATATGTGTGGTCTACCATTGTTGAAAATTAAAAATTTTGCTTTAACCTTGGTTTGGGGGTGTGACACTTAACTTCCATTTTTCTTATTGATGTTTATGACTTCTAATGTTACTTATCTCTTATTTGCAAGGTAAACATAAATCAAGACACCTCAAACCAAATAGGGAAAAGCAAGAAAAGGGTCGATTCATCCAAGACAATGCAACAGGAAGCTTCAAAGAAATACATCCTCTAAACTTGGGAAGTTCTCGTTCTCTTTTCTTCGTCTTGTTTTCTTTTGTTGAATCTTTTTGACAAACATTGAGGATAATGTTCATTTCAAGTTTGGGGGTGAAAATTCATTGCATTCTTCATTCATTTTATATTCATTCGATTCTTTAGGGGCTATTTATAAAAAAAAAAAAAAAATTGAAAACTTTGTTGACATGTTTATTGCCTAGGATATAGTATGAATCAATTTGTGTTTATGCTTGAAAAGTGGACAACATGAAAGCATGAACTTATTTTGAACTAGTTATGTTTTGCTAGATTCATACTTATTGCGCACATAGCCAGTGTTGGATAATTGCTTGTGTGAGGGATGTTGTTTAATACATGTGGGGCAGATTTTATGCAATTTGAACTTAGAAATGACTTGAAAATCCTTGAACTTAGATTGTTAGACATCCCACCCCTAAATTAGAACCAATCATGCTAAAAGGCAAGTTTGGGGGTAAAATTGTTAGAATTTGTGTGTATTGACGGGTTGGAGGTCTGTGGTTCTTGGTTTTTCACTTTAGTCATTACAGTTTGGTCAACGAGTATAAACCATTTCCAGCATAAAAACAGAAAAATGCTGAAGGTCTTATTCTGCTCTTCAAATGTCTTTTTGACTCGAGTAAGTAAGTCCGAGGGGTCCTTCAAACCTAGTGCCCTAAAGCCAACTGGCTTGGGAGTCATCGACCTAAAGCTCGCTACATGGGTCAATTAGAAAGCAAGTACGGAGAGTGGACTTACACATAAGACATTATAACATCTTTAACTTTTCTGTTTAAGCCTTTATGACTCGGGCAAGTACGTCTGAGGGGTTCTTTGAACCTGGTACCCTAAAGCCGTTTGGTTTGGGAGTTTCCGATCTGAAAGCTCGCTACAGGGGTCATATAGAAAGCAAGTATGAAAAGTTCTACACAAAGATGGTAAAAAACAGGAACAATCAAAAGAAAAAGTCGTCCAATAAAAAAAATAAAAAATTATTGTATGGTATAAGCTTTGTTGACTGAGCTGTGGTGGTTAAGATTGTAGAATTGGGGTCTACTTTCTTTTGATTTGTCATGCACGCATATTTCTGATTCAGACTACCTTGTGTGGAAAAAGCAAAGAATTTTTTTTAGAACCCACATACATAGAAATCCGGGATATGTGAGAGAAAAGCAGAAAGTGGTGATCATCCATGAGCGTTGAAAGGAATTTTATTAGAAATCATAGATTGACCACATGGGATTCTGGCCAGATTATGCATAATGAGCCACACAGTATGAGCACATCTTTTGCATAAGTATGCGTTTGACATTGGCTATTCACACACACACTTGAAATTCCGGCGGACATAACTTGAAAATTATTTTGCATTGTTGTTCATGACTCTTGCTTAAAGCTTGAATTGATTTGGACTATGGAGGCATATGGTAAACATGTTGACACAACAAAAATATTTGATAGTTTAGTTTACATTGTTCGAGGACGAACAATAGTTCTAGTTTGGGGGTATTTGATAAGTGTACTTTATACACTTATTTGTATGTCTAAATTAGGTGTAATTATTGTCGTTTTGGAATATTTGCTATTTAATTTGTGTTTATCGTTTACTTTTCAGAAAATATCCCAAAAGATGAAGAATGATGAAATCAATGGAAAAATGACACAATTGGATGTTAATTGGAGCTAAAGTGGACAAGTGAGGAGTTTGTGACAACAACCGGGAAACATGCGTGGTGCCAAAGTGAAGAAATCAAAGGTTGGAGGAACGAATTGAAGGATATGAGAGCTTAAATGGGCAAATCAAGAAGAAGATAAGTTTGGGGACTAAATTGCAACAATTGAAAGTTGAGGATTGAAGGTGCAATTAAAAGTCAGGGACTAAATTGTACAGTCGAGAAAAGAGGAAACCGAGATCGCGGGATACGTTCCACGCGATCGCGAGATGGTGCAAATTCTTAACCCGAGAGTTTTTAACGTCTACCACGCGATCGCCAGAGGTTCTACCACGCGATCGCGCGCTTGTCCGACTGGGCCGCAGATCAGATTTTTCTCGCGATTTTTAACAGGCTTTGAGCTTTTTGACCTAGGTTTTCTCCAAAACCTATATATACAACATAAGAGGCACAAAAATCAGACCTTTGCCTCTCCATAGAACGAGCCACAATTGAGATTTCAACATTAAATTCTTGGAGATTCAAGCATCGCAGAGGGGCGTGAATTGAAAACAGTTGAAGAATTGATAATTGGTGCAATATTTCCATTCTTTATATTATTTTTCAATGAACGTTTATTTTTACTGTTTTTGTTATTTCATGATGATGTGTAACTAATTTTAACGTTGGGATGAACGATGTAGCCTAGTTAAATATTTTAATGCCATATTCCTTGTTTTAACGCTTTAATGCATGTGTTGATTTATTATTGCGTTTAATGCGTGAATGAACTGGCCACTTATTCATGATTTCATGTGTTATTTCCATAATCCGAGAGGTGAGTTAATAACATAGATCTAGGTAATAAATCCGGTAATTGAACGAGAGATAGAGATATACTCTTGTAATTATTGCGGTCGTGTGTGAATTCTTGTGTGTAATGCATCTAGTTAAGGAATATTCGGATCCGCTGTATAGATACAAGGTTGACTTATTTAGATATGATTGATTTAAACTCGAGAGAGGAATCTCAATTTAAATTAGTGAATTCGACCGAACACACAAATAGGAAATAAAACTGGAATTGGAATTGATTTAATTAGCTAGGTGAATTCGTGAATCTCAACTACTTTACAATCTTATTTGAAAACAAAACAATTTAACAATTCTTTTTAATTCATTAGTTCCATTTCTTAATTCTAGATTTTTATTCTTAAAACGATTTTCCTTTGTTAAAATAAAGTTAAGAACTGAAATATTTCGGCAATTAATAGCAGTCCTCGTGGGAAAGATAATTCGGACTCGAAGGTCCACTTTATTACTTGAAAGCGATATTGTACACTTGCGATTTCAAACACAATAGCGGCAAAAGGATGAGACACAAACACTTATAAAACGATTTTTTAACTATGCTTTCACACAATTTGAGTATCGCATTAAAACTTCTCGAAGTGACAATGGCGGGGAGTTTCTCCCACTTCGTTCATTTTTTCAAGACAATGGTACCATATTTCAGCATTCTTGTGTTTACACGCTCCAACAAAATGGGGTTGTGGAACGTAAACATCGCCACATTCTTCAAGTTGCTCGAGCATTAAAATTCCATGCTCGACTTCCTACTCAATTTTGGGGAGAATGCGCTCTCACAGCTGTCCACATCATCAATCGGTTTCCCTCACCAATACTATCTTTCAAAACCCCATATGAATTACTTTACTCAAAACCACCATCTTATTCTCATCTATGCGTTTTCAGATGCTTAACCTATGCCACCAATGTTCATACATCACACAAATTTGACTATCATGCAACTCCATCAATCTTCATCGGCTATCCCACTGGACAGAAAGGCTATAAATTATTTGATCAATCGACAAATAAAATTTTTATCAGTCGAGAAGTCAAATTTCATGAAAATATCTTTCCCTACACCTCTCTTCAACCCAATTCTGTGGAGCCTTCACAAGCCCAAGATTCAGGCCCAATCCTCATTCCTTCGTCTTTAGACTTTTCTTTTGACTCTCCTACTAATGACACACCAGATACACAACCAACACTATCAACCTCTCCATCTCCTCCAGCGTCGATGTCAACGCCACCTCCCACCCTCCGCACATATATTCGACGCCCCAAACCTACTTCCTTACCCATCGATACATCAATTCAATCCCCACCTCCTATTGATGAAAATTCACAACAGTCTCTGGCGTCATCTTTACCAGTGCCAAAGGAACCTTCAGTGTAGCGACCAAGAATTTTTACGCGATTAATAATTATTTTAATAGAAAATCGTGTCGCTACTATTTCACCCATTTTTATTAAGTTAACGCCACGACGTATTCGTATAGCCAAGTCAAGAAATAATCGAGATCGTTCGATTTTAAATTAAATTCCGAATTTCTAAAAATATCTCCATTCTCTTGATTTAAAGTATATTAAGTCCAAGTACTTAATTCAATGTTATCCCAATATTTATTTATACAAAAATTATTTTTATTATTGAAATTAAGAAAATATATGCAAGCATGAGAGGTTCCATTATATATAATAATTATGAGAATCTTAATTTAATAAATATGGAAAAGTATATGAATGAATTATATACTCCATTATATGTAATCATGAAGAGCATAATATTTGTATAAATATGGAAAAGTATATGAATGAATTATATACTCCATTATATGTAATCATGAAGAGCATAATATTTGTATAAATATGGAAAAGTATATGAATGAATTATAGACTCCATTATATGTAATCATGAAGAGCATAATATTTGTATAAATATGGAAAAGTATATGAATGGTTGATAAGATTCCATTATATGTAATCATGAAGAGTATAATATTTGTATAAATATGGAAAAGTATATGAATGGTTGATAAGACTCCATTATATGTAATCATGAAGAGCATAATATTTGTATAAATATGGAAAAGTATATGAATGGTTGATAAGACTCCATTATATGTAATCATGAAGAGCATAATATTTGTATAAATATGGAAAAGTATATGAATGGTTGATAAGACTCCATTATATGTAATCATGAAGAGCATAATATTTGTATAAATATGGAAAAGTATATGAATGGTGCTTTACTTTAAGAAAAGGATGTGTTAAAATTAATAGAATTGAATGATTATGTTTACAATATGCCAACTTTATACATCTATTTAAACCCATCTCTTTTACACACAACTCTACACATATACACTTATTTCAAATCTCTTGACAAAATCCACAAGTAAGAGAAATTCAAGGTGGTCAAGAAAGTTTTGGTCCATTTACTACTACACTTCATTTTAATCTTTTAAAAGGTAAGTATATCTTATGTTTTTATGAAAAGTAAGTATGTTTTTATGAAAGGTAAATACACCTTATGTTTTTATGAAAAGTAAGTATGTTTTTATGACAAGTAAGTATATCTTATGTTTTTATGAAAAGTAAGTATATTTTTATGAAAGGTAAATACACCTTATGTTTTTATGAAAAGTAAGTATGTTTTTATGACAAGTAAGTATATCTTATGTTTTTATGAAAATGTTTGGATCATTGCTATGAAATCAATCTCACAAGATTGTTATGGGTTCCATATGATATGTTTATGATTATGCTAAGGGGACCGGAGTTTAGTAGCGCTACACATAAGAATTCTTGCCATTTAAGTTCGGTAAAATTCTTGTGTCTCCCTATGTTTATGAGTATTTCGATCCTATCCTATGTTATGATGAAAATGATCCATATGCTTTCAAAAGAAAATTTATGCTTGGTATACTTACTGGGATTTTATAAATCTCACTCCACGATATTTACCATTTTCAGATAATTGAAGGTTCGAGGCGGTCAACATGGAAGTGGCAAAAGTGGTTAAGATTGATGAGATAATTATGTTGAACTTTATGTAAGAAAATTATGTTCTATTTTTATTCACAAATAAAATTATGGGATTCTAATTATTCTTTTGAATAATTTTACATTTCTATTTAAGTCTCGATAATATGATATGAGTCACTTTTAGTGGCACTCGAATGGTCGAGAATTCGGGTCGTCACAGTTGGTATCAGAGCAAAGAGTTTTAAAAACGATTCTGTAGATTTTTGAAATTTTATTTCTTTAAAAAAAAAAAAAAAATCACTATTCACGTGAACAGTAAAACGACGTGCTATTCATGATGAACAGTGAACGAAATCACTATTCATTATAAAAAAAAAAGTTGAATTTTCACATGTCAAGTATGGTTATGATTTTGAAAAGCATGATGAAATTTGATGTGCGAATTTCAAGGACAAAATTCATTTTAAGCAAGGGAGTTTGTAATGTCCTGAAAATTTTATGGAATATAATTAGTTAGTGATATGATGTTTATATTGATGTCTTTGATAAATTTCTAGAAGTTCGGGGACTAAAGGAAAAATAAGATTTGACGATAAATTTTATTTGGGTTAAGTTATTAATTATTGATGGGGAGATAATTACTATATCGATATTGGATTTGTTTTGAAGACTGTGATTAATTAGGAATTATGATTCAAGAAAATGTTGATTTGGATACAACCACATTAAATTATTGTTGATTAAAGGAAAATAAGATTATATGAAATATTTTAACTCATCACTCTACTATGTCACTCTCCACGTATTGACTCCTCGAACCAGGTATGTTATATGCTTTTCAAGTCATTTACGATTTTATTAAGACATGTTAAGTATGAAATCTTCATATGTTATGAATCTTTAAGTGAAATATACATGTTGAGTATGATATGAATTGATAGAAGCCTGAATTTTAATTTATTCCTTTTTATGTAGAATCATGAGACATAGAGGATATTGATATGAATTTTGGTTCATATTAAGCTTAGTAAGACTGACTAAATTAGAAAAATAAGTTGGTTCGTAACTTTTGCCAAAAAATATATGGAATAATATATTAAACAAACAAAATTAATAATGAATTTGTACAATAATTTATCCCTTTATCACTACCTTTGTGTAAAAACAAGGGAAAAACTGTGGATGGTTATTAGTACTTCCTCTTCAAGTTTCAATTTTCGGTTCAATAATTTATCCCTTTATCACTACCTTTGCTTAAAAGCAAGGAAAAACTGTGGATGATTATTGGTACCACTCTTCAAGTTTCAATTCTGAAAAAAATTCTGAAAGAAAGAAAGAGAACGGGTGTTGAGCATAATGGGAATAATATAACTTAAGAATGATTTTCAAAATAATTGTTGTCCTCGAGTTTAGAAATGATGAACCTTAAATGGACTTTGCATAATTGATTTTAGACATGGCACTAAGTATAAGAAGTCAACAGAAATGATTAGAAACATGTTCAGATTATCTATCATTTAGATTTAATGAGAAATAGCGAGCCAATTTTATGAAGTTTTATGAGATGTTAAGATTATAAGTGATATGATTTTAATGAGACTTTTATGAGAAGCATTATGAAGTTAGAGATTTAAAGATTTGGTTATTGGGAATTAAGTAATGGCTATTATGTTGAGTAAGTGAATTATGCCTCTATATTGAAGAGAAATTTATTATGAACTTTGGCCTTGTGATTAAATTTTGGGAATATGATTTATGACTTATAAATATAAGTATGAGTAATCTTTTGAGCCAATTAAGGTATTGAAGGAAGTGATATTGTGATATTGACGACTATGATTTGAAATTTCTATGTTGAGGAATTATGAATTGATTTTCTGGAATATTTTTTTATGATATTGAAGTTTGATGAAATTGTGGTCAATTTTTAGATCGTTGTGATCAAATGTGGAATTATTTATTATTGTGAGTTATGAAGTATGCTTACGGTTTGAATAAGTCCAAATTTCAAAGGAAACTCTGCCTAGAATTTTATCGTTTGGAATTAAGAGCATAGTATGGTATGCAATCACTAAGAGAATTGAGGTTAGACATGCAAATTCATTTACATCACAAACGAGATTTAGTAGATGATAACAGAGATATTATTATTTTCTCGTAAGGAGAACACACAAGAGTCACACTGGAAAGAAATACATGAAACACGCAAAAGCAAAAGAAAGCAACATGGGAAATTCCTCAAATTGAGAGAGTGTTTCCGGAGTAGCCGTATCCTACCACCTCTGACCTTTTGAGGAAATAAAGAAACCTTCAAAGAGGTGTGTTTCGAGAGTAAGAATACTCCGTAATCTACCACCTGGAACCTTTGAGGTACACACAAGATTTAAACATTAAGGAAATCCTAGGAAATTAGAGGGGTGTCTCGAGAGTAAGAATACTCCGTACTCTACCCCCACCTATTCTAAGATTCATAAAGTTAAGTTTACATTAACCGGACTCCATTTTCGCTTGATTCCCCTTCCTTGCGACCAATCTATCTTAACCCCTGCTGGATCTTGTATTGAGATATATGACTGCAGCTTATCCAGTAGTTCATCAATAGTAGGAGCAGAAATAAGGAGCCTTCTGGAAAATGGAGAGATGAATCCCTGTTCCACAGCATAATCAAGAAAGGTTAACAAGCCATCAAAGAAATTGTTAACATTCAGAAGCCCAATAGGCTTAGTATGGAGATCTAGTTGAGCCCACGAGGTAATGTTAAAGATTTCTTCTAAGGTACCAAAACCTCCGGGCAGGGCTATAAAGGCATCAGAACCATATAGCATACAAGTTATGCGTTCATGGATGGATAAGGTTTGAACTTCATGCCCTCGTGTTTTTCCTGCAACATCTACCAAAGGGACAGGTATGACACCGATTACTTTTGATTTCTCTGCAAGAGCAGATTGGGAAACACAACCCATTAGACCACTGCTACCACCCCCATACAAAGAGTGATACCTTTTTCCCCCAGTTTCTTTCCAAGATCTACGGCCGCTTCTAGATAACTGAAGCCTTTCCCCACTTTTGATCCACAAAATACACAAATAGTTTTGATCTGTCGAAGTTTTGGTGCTTCCATCTTTGATAGTATAGAAGAGAAAACTTACGAAGAAGATGTGATTTTGGGATGCCTGAACTATGAAATATGTTTGGCTATTTAAAGCCGGAAAAACTTACTGTTTTTGATTGATTCTGAAAAAGTAAAGATTTACCTTTGACAAAATCGGCCAACTTTTGACTGTTTTACCAAAGATATCACCTTTCGGTGATTTATTTCCAGCTTTATCAAACCTCGAGAAAGGAAAATATATTTATTTCCAGCTTTATCAAAACTCGAGAAAGGAAAATATATTTTATTTCCAAAACGCGTGAAAGAAAACAGCAAAATATTTTAAATGTGTATCAAGAGATTTACCTTATATCATTGATGAACTGCCAGAAGCCTCATTTTGTAAAACAGACTGGCAAACAGGATCTTTTGCTATTATATTTTGGAGACTATAACGATTTTTGTCCTCGTTAAACTGAGCGTATAAGGAGAGAAGTTCACGTTGCACATAACCACTTGGGTGCGTCTCAAGAGTCAGTCGAATATCATCCAAAGACTCCTTACTCAGTCCACCCTTTATGAATTTGATTTTATCATCCCGATTAGTAGAAGAATATCCTACTGTTTTGCAACGAGTATCACAGTTCCAACGAGCACATTTGTAGCAACCATTCAGCCTTTTTGCTCTTCGTTTCTTTGCGAAGGTGCTTTTGCCTAAACCAGGCATGTGCTTTGGAAATGTCATAGGTAATTCACCAGATAGTCGAACCTTTGCTTCGATCAACCAGCGAACATCTTCTGAAACACCATGAGCCATCAGCAACCTCAATCTTTCGAGTCTTATTC
Organism: Ligustrum vulgare; assembly: GCA_963555705.1. NCBI lineage: Eukaryota > Viridiplantae > Streptophyta > Magnoliopsida > Lamiales > Oleaceae > Ligustrum > Ligustrum vulgare. The sequence continues at coordinate 54,963,253 of OY743171.1, forward strand.
GATAAATTTTCTTCAGATCATTCATTGGAAGACTGGAATAATACTTGCGAATGTTTGTAAGAATGATATCCATGTTTTGATGGATCTAACCTCTTCCCAGCATGAACTATTTAAAAGCATTAAGGATCGGAGGAAATCCGCGTGATATTGATTCCAGCAAGAAAGCGCGGAATAGAATAATGGAAAAGAGGGAACAAGAGTTATGCGCCGTTTACTTTCTTGATAAAAGGAAGATTTGATGATGACGGGATTTGAGATATGGAATATTTTCTTGGATTTTGGGTACTGATATTTTGATATAATAATCAAGTTATAGAAATAATACGGGGATACGTGAAAGTGAAATAAGGACTGTATTGAATCAGGATTAATAAGTTTGTGCAAGTGAAAGGAATACCTTACGGGAAATGTTATGATATTTGAGTTAAGAATTTTAATTATTTGAGAGATATTTGTTTATTGAATTTTGCAGAAATTTTGGGTTACAAATATTGGAAAGATAAACTGATGATTATGTTGATATGTGAATAACATGTTTGGGTATATTACATAGAAAATATTCAGGTAATCGTTTTAATTATTTTGGGATATTTGGTGATAAGAAGAAATGACAAATTATTATGGTATGATATGTTAGTAAAGATTTATTGAAATTTTAGAGATATTAATACGAATATTTGAGGTTACATGATACGATGATAAGTGACAGGTTACATGAGTACTACAAGATATGATGAAATATCACATACGATTGGGAATTTTCATTTTGATTCAGAAGAATTTATGAGTAGACATATGTCTATTATTGATAGAAAAGTTCATGTCTTAAGAAAACAAATTGATGCATTTAGTCAAAGTCCAGTGGGTTAAATATGGCTGGGTTAAATATGGTAGCGATGATGCTACATAAGAAGAAGAAGAAGAGATTCTGATTAAGTGTTCAGAAATCATAAGATCAAGTAAGTTTAATTTCGAGGACGAAATTATTTTAAGGGGGTAAGTTTGTAGCGACCAAGAATTTTTACGCGATTAATAATTATTTTAATAGAAAATCGTGTCGCTACTATTTCACCCATTTTTATTAAGTTAACGCCACGACGTATTCGTATAGCCAAGTCAAGAAATAATCGAGATCGTTCGATTTTAAATTAAATTCCGAATTTCTAAAAATATCTCCATTCTCTTGATTTAAAGTATATTAAGTCCAAGTACTTAATTCAATGTTATCCCAATATTTATTTATACAAAAATTATTTTTATTATTGAAATTAAGAAAATATATGCAAGCATGAGAGGTTCCATTATATATAATAATTATGAGAATCTTAATTTAATAAATATGGAAAAGTATATGAATGAATTATATACTCCATTATATGTAATCATGAAGAGCATAATATTTGTATAAATATGGAAAAGTATATGAATGAATTATATACTCCATTATATGTAATCATGAAGAGCATAATATTTGTATAAATATGGAAAAGTATATGAATGAATTATAGACTCCATTATATGTAATCATGAAGAGCATAATATTTGTATAAATATGGAAAAGTATATGAATGGTTGATAAGATTCCATTATATGTAATCATGAAGAGCATAATATTTGTATAAATATGGAAAAGTATATGAATGGTTGATAAGACTCCATTATATGTAATCATGAAGAGCATAATATTTGTATAAATATGGAAAAGTATATGAATGGTTGATAAGACTCCATTATATGTAATCATGAAGAGCATAATATTTGTATAAATATGGAAAAGTATATGAATGGTTGATAAGACTCCATTATATGTAATCATGAAGAGCATAATATTTGTATAAATATGGAAAAGTATATGAATGGTGCTTTACTTTAAGAAAAGGATGTGTTAAAATTAATAGAATTGAATGATTATGTTTACAATATGCCAACTTTATACATCTATTTAAACCCATCTCTTTTACACACAACTCTACACATATACACTTATTTCAAATCTCTTGACAAAATCCACAAGTAAGAGAAATTCAAGGTGGTCAAGAAAGTTTTGGTCCATTTACTACTACACTTCATTTTAATCTTTTAAAAGGTAAGTATATCTTATGTTTTTATGAAAAGTAAGTATGTTTTTATGAAAGGTAAATACACCTTATGTTTTTATGAAAAGTAAGTATGTTTTTATGACAAGTAAGTATATCTTATGTTTTTATGAAAAGTAAGTATGTTTTTATGAAAGGTAAATACACCTTATGTTTTTATGAAAAGTAAGTATGTTTTTATGACAAGTAAGTATATCTTATGTTTTTATGAAAAGTAAGTATGTTTTTATGAAAGGTAAATACACCTTATGTTTTTATGAAAAGTAAGTATGTTTTTATGACAAGTAAGTATATCTTATGTTTTTATGAAAAGTAAGTATGTTTTTATGAAAGGTAAATACACCTTATGTTTTTATGAAAAGTAAGTATGTTTTTATGACAAGTAAGTATATCTTATGTTTTTATGAAAATGTTTGGATCATTGCTATGAAATCAATCTCACAAGATTGTTATGGGTTCCATATGATATGTTTATGATTATGCTAAGGGGACCGGAGTTTAGTAGCGCTACACATAAGAATTCTTGCCATTTAAGTTCGGTAAAATTCTTGTGTCTCCCTATGTTTATGAGTATTTCGATCCTATCCTATGTTATGATGAAAATGATCCATATGCTTTCAAAAGAAAATTTATGCTTGGTATACTTACTGGGATTTTATAAATCTCACTCCACGATATTTACCATTTTCAGATAATTGAAGGTTCGAGGCGGTCAACATGGAAGTGGCAAAAGTGGTTAAGATTGATGAGATAATTATGTTGAACTTTATGTAAGAAAATTATATTCTATTTTTATTCACAAATAAAATTATGGGATTCTAATTATTCTTTTGAATAATTTTACATTTCTATTTAAGTCTCGATAATATGATATGAGTCACTTTTAGTGGCACTCGAATGGTCGAGAATTCGGGTCGTCACATTCAGTGGAACACACTTCTCCACCCCCTGTACCACTTCCCTCCATTCAACCAGTCCCACCACTCCGTCGCTCCAGTCGACACACCGTTCCTCCTGCCAAGTTGATCGACTATGTCTACTCACACGTTTACTCTGACCAATTGTCTCCTCTCACTCCAGGTTCGGCAAAAGGTACGCGTTATCCATTAGCCAAATTTGTTTCTTATCACAGATATAAGCCTGCATACAGACATTTTTTTGCTCAAATCAGTGCTGTCACGGAGCCACGTTCTTATTCGGAGGCCGCAACTCATCCTGAGTGGCAAGCGGCAATGCATTCAGAATTGAAGGCACTTCAGGCTAATGGTACTTGGTCTCTTACTCCACTTTCGGTTGGCAAGGTACTAATTGGTTGTCGTTGGGTCTATAAAGTTAAGCATCGCTCGGATGGATCTATTGATCGTTACAAAGCCCGATTGGTAGCTAAGGGTTTCACTCAGCTCGAAGGCATTGATTATCAAGATACCTTTTCACCCACCGCAAAAATAATCACAGTGCGCTGCCTACTCTCTATGGATGCTGCCCGGGGGTGGTCAATTCATCAAATGGATGTAAACAACGCCTTTCTCCATGGAGACTTACATGAGGAGATCTACATGTCTCCGCCGCCAGGGCTTCGGCGACAGGGGGAGGAAAACTTGGATGTCGTCTCCAAAAATCACTTTATGGCCTAAAGCAAGCCTCTCGTCAATGGTTTGCGAAATTCTCAGAGGCTATTCGTTCTCCTGGCTATGTGCAATCACGGGCTGATTATTCTCTATTCACCAGAAAAAAAGGCAAGTCATTCACTATTTTGTTGATATATGTTGACGATATTTTGATTACTGGAAATGATCCTCAAAGCATTACTGCAACAAAGAGATTTCTGCATAGTCAATTCCACATTAAAGATCTTGGTGATTTAAAGTATTTCCTTGGCATTGAGGTTTCTTCCTCTGGAAATGGGATCTTAATTTCTCAACGCAAGTATGCATTAGAAATTATTGAGGATGCAGGTCTATTGGGCGCGTCTCCAATTGATACACCTATGGACCGAGGATTGAAGTTATCTGATAAGAGTGACTTGCTCAAGGATCAAGGTTGTTATAGGAGATTAGTTGGAAAGCTAATATACTTGACAGTTTCGAGACCAGATATTACTTATGCAGTTCATGTGCTGAGTCGGTTTATGCACCAGCCAAGAAAGGCCCATATGGAGGCAGCACTTAGAGTTGTGCATTATCTCAAAAATGCCCCTGGTCAAGGTCTATTCTTTAGTTCTGATAACGATTTCAAATTTAGAGCATATTGTGATTCAGATTGGGCAGGTTGTCCGCTCACTAGAAGGTCCACTACAGGCTACTGTGTATTTCTTGGACCTTCATTGATTTCTTGGAGATAAAAACTCCAGAAAACAGTATCACTTTCATCAGCTGAGGCAAAATATCGAGCAATGACAGGAGCCTGCTGTGAATTGACTTGGTTGCGATATCTGCTTGGAGATTTGGGAATAATACATCATGAACCTGCCTTACTATACTGCGACAATAAAGCAGCACTTCACATTGCAGCAAATCCAGTCTTCCATAAGCGAACCAGGCACATTGAAATGGATTGTCACTATATAAGGGATAAAATACAAGACGGCTCTATTGCTACAAGATTTGTAAGCTCGGGACATCAACTGGCAGATGTCTTGACCAAAGCATTGGGTAAAGAAACTTTTGCTTCCATTATTCGCAAGTTGGGAGTGTTGGATATCCACTCTCCAACTTAGGGGGAGTGTGGAGAAAATATTCTTTAGCATCTTCTATTTTTGGTAGTACTATTCTGTACATATTTAGTTACCTTTTATGTTCCTTAGCAAATTACTTAATTCTAGGATCTAAACTTGAACAGTAAGTTATCTCTTGTATATGTACACTCTATTTAGAATCAATGATAATATCTTTTCCATTCAATTCATATTCCTTCTTTACACTTTCTGTTTATAAATCAATTTTTGACTTTTACCGAACACATTTTTTATTTACAATGGGGATCAAACAGGGGGCTTAACCTGTAAATTTTTATTTTTTATTTTTGTGTATAAAGACAAAAAAACGAAGTGGCAGAGCAAGCTACAAAGAAACCAACCAATATGATTGCTGTTAGCTGCATTTTTTTTCCCCTCGAATAAGGCTACAAGTACAGCCGGCCGGCAGTACAACCCCCTCAAATAGAGGGGGTGGGAGTGGGACCCACTTTTAGCCGGCTGCCGGCTGTATTAATAGCACAGCATTCTCCCTCATCTGACCCCCATCACTTATGACTTGCTTTTTCTTTTACTCGGAATTTACCTCCTCTTGCATTCATCTCTTTGATCGATCTACTGTTTCCTTTCTTACACAAAAGACAACAATGGCTATTGCAGAAGCGTTTCTTGGCGCATTATTCTCGATTTTGCTCCAGAGGCTGGCCTCTAGTGAGCTGCTGAAATTTCTGCGTCCTTCAGGAATTGATGTCCAGCTGAAAAAATGGCGTAAGAAATTGTTATTGATCGAATCGTTGCTTGATGACGCAGAAAACAAGCAAACAACAAACAGAGCCGTGAGAGAGTGGCTGAATGAACTGGAGCAATTGGCTTATGATCTTGAGGACCTGGTGGAAAAGCTGAACACAAAAGCTCTGCAGCGCACATTAATGGAAACTGAAGAAACCAACACCAGCCAGGTACAAAAGTTTATATCCACTATTTCTACTAATTTCTCGATCCGTGATTTCATTTATGACAATGGGATGGATTCGAAGTTAGAAGAGATTAATGACCGATTGGAAGATCTATTAGAAGAGGTTGGTTTGCTCAGATTGGAGACGAACGTGAGGAGGAGGAGTGAAAAAACAGGACAAAGGTTGCAGCTGACTTCAGTTGTGGAAGAATCTGAAGTGTACGGCAGAGAAGAGGAGAAAGAGGATATACTCAATAAGGTGTTGGGGGTTGAATCTACAAGTATTGATAGTCCACCGAAAATATCCGTGATTCCAATTGTGGGTATGGGAGGCGTAGGCAAAACAACTCTTGTCCAACTCGTCTATAACGATGACAGATTAAAGGGTGACTACTTTGATCTCAAGGCTTGGGCTTGCGTGTCGGATGAATTTGATGTTTTTCGGGTAACAAAAATCATCCTTGAGGCAGTTTCATCTGGAAGGTGTCACTCTGAAGATTTTAACATGCTTCAGGAGAAACTAAAAGAAACTCTTTCAAACAAGAGATTTCTAGTGGTTTTAGACGACGTTTGGAGCGAAAATTATGAAAAGTGGGACATTCTACGCAAGCCTTTCCTTGCTGGAAAACCTGGAAGCAAAATCATCGTTACAACTCGACATGAAAGGGTGGCTCAAATCATGTCTGATATTGAATCATATCATCTGGATGTGTTATCAGACGGAGCAGCTTTATCATTGTTAGCTCAACATTCACTCAGGGCCAAAACTTTTGATGAACGCCCAGATCTAAGAGAAAATGGTAAGTCTGTAGTGAGGAGATGTAAAAACTTGCCACTAGCAGTAAAGGCCATTGGAGGGCTTCTACGCACAACAGATAATCCTAAAGACTGGGAACGTGTTGTAAAAAGTGATACTTGGGTGGCGAAAGAGGAGGGTGGAATTCTTCCTGCTTTGAAACTCAGTTACCAATACCTTCCTCCAGAGTTGAAAAGATGCTTCGCTTATTGTGCTCTCTTTCCTAAGGATTATGAGTTTGACAAGTTCGAGCTAGAGATCCTATGGATGGCAGAAGGTTTCATACAAGATTCAAAAGAGTACTTAGGTAGTCGGAATTTTGACGAACTGTTGTCGAGATCGTTCTTCCAACAATCAAGTGCCAATAGTTCACGTTTTGTGATGCATGACCTTCACAATGATCTAGCTGTATTTGTTGCTGGTGATAAATATTTGAGGATGGAGTACGATCTTCCTGGAAAGATTTCTGAAAAGGTCCGTCACTTGCTAATCAATTGCGATTTGCGAGAATTTAATTTTGTCAACCAAGCTCGTGGCTTAAGAACTTTTTTGTCACTGCCAAATCAAAACTATTATATTCGTACAAAGGTCTCATCCCTAAAAAATTTGCTTGACCTATTGCCAAAATTGGAACACTTAAGAGTGCTATCTATAGCCACTTATTCGATATTCGAGTTGCCAACTTCTTTTGGTGAGTTAAAACAATTACGATACTTAGATTTAGCCTTTACTAATTTGAAGTGGTTGCCTGAATCTTTGACCACCCTTATCAACTTAAAAGTTTTGATTCTAAGAGGTTGTTCAAGACTCACCAAATTACCAGCAAACATAGAAAATCTTTTCAATCTTTGCCATCTAGACATTGCTGGTACTGATGCATTGCATGAGATGCCTCTAGGAATTGGTGAACTTACAAGTTTGCATACCTTATCTAAGGTGATTGTGAGTGAAAGTGGCGGAATGAGGTTAAAAAGCTTGGGGAATTTGTCACATTTGCAAGGCGAGATTTCTATCGAGGAATTGCAAAATGTGGTGAATGTTCAAGAAGCAAAGGACGCGAGGCTAATTGACAAGAAAATCCTTGACAAAATAAGTTTGACATGGAGTACCAAGCCCAGTGATTCCCAAGATGATGAAATTCTTCAAATGGATGTGCTTAATGCATTAAAGCCCCCTGAAAACTTGTCAAGTCTTCACATTAATAGTTATGGTGGGACAAGTTTCTCTAATTGGATCGGAGACCCGGCATTCTCTAAGTTGGCAAGTATAAGCGTAGGTAGTTGCGGAAAATGCAAGAATTTGCCACCATTAGGGCAACTACCTTTTCTAAGAGAATTGTGCATTTCGAGAATGGATCAAGTAAAAGTGCTCAGAAATGGATTTTACGGAAATAGAGACCACGGAGAAATACCTTTTCCATCACTGGAAACTCTGCGTTTTGATGACATGCGAGATTGGGAGGAGTGGCTTGGATTAGGAAATGAAGCAGAGGGTGTAATCAAACTTCCTCAGCTCCGAATATTGTCCATCGAGGGATGTCCAAAATTGGTCAGGCTCCCAATTCTCTCACTGCCATCCCTTCGTGAACTACGGGCATCAATGTGTGACAAGGTGGTACTAAATCGTATACTCGATTTGGAATCTTTGACGCAATTAAGGTTGGAGCATATTTCTGGATTAACTTCAGTTTACGAAGAATTTGTGCAGTTTCCTTTTGCACTTGAAAATCTTGAAGTTCGTCGTTGCAATGACCTTGAGACTCTATGGACAAGTGGTAATAATGGACAGAGCCTAGTCAACCTACGACAAGTGCGTGTTCATTTTTGTCCTCGGCTCCTTCAAGAGATTGAAGTTCTTCCTAATCTTAGGAGACTTCATCTATGGGATTGTGGAGCTCTGGAGTTCAGGCCCAATAGCATATCTTGTCTCGAGCAGTTGTATATCCAAGAGTGTCCATCATTGAAGATGTCGATGGTGCTACATGATTCCAGCACCACACTTGAAAGTCTTAGTATTGATTGTTCGGTGAATTTGAATTTGACAAATTTATTGGGGTCTGTTCACAGTTACTCGAGTCTCACATCAATATTTCTATATCAGTCTGATGGTTTGGAGTCGTTTCCTGATGGAGGCCTGCCCACTCCCAATTTGAGATCTCTTGAAATATCGAATTGTCAAAATCTCAAGTCCTTTCCCCATCGGATGGATTTACTTTTGTCCCTTCAAATCCTGATTGTGAATTGTTGCCCGTCGTTGATAGAGCCCTTTCCCCAAGGGAATGTTCCACCAAATTTAATCGAACTTTCAATCAGTGCATGCGGGAATCTCAAGTCCTTGAGGGAGTGGGAGCTACACAAACTCACCTCTCTTCAGTTATTCAGTTTTTCTCCCTATGAAGATGATGATGACGACGACGACGACGATGATCAACACTATGTGCTTCCTCCATCCCTTACTCAATTGCAGCTTTCTAATCTGCTAAATCTGAAAACCCTACCAAAAGGCTTCCAAAACCTCACCACATCTCTCCGACATCTAGAGATCCATAATTGCCCAAAGCTTGTAGCGTTGCCTATGAAAGATCAGCTTGGCAAGCTTTCGAGGCTTCATATCAATGGCTGCCCACTTCTGAAGCAACGGTGTTTGAAGAACAAAGGAGATTACTGGCCCATCATAGCTAACATTCCCCAGATCCTAATTGATTGCTGTGATATCCATGACGATCAATCATCAGGTAACAAATTCAATTTGTTGTCTGCCAATACCCACATCACTTATTAACATTTTATTATTTTATTTATTTTCCATTTTTTTTTGGGCAAGATCAGAAGTTGTATTTTCTAATTAAAATATTTATTGTTCCTAGTACCAGCATGACGAATTTTATGGGTATTCCATCTTTAAATACAGTTCCTAGCTCTCTGCTGTATCAGGTAAGAGATTAATTTACTATCCATCTGATTTGGTCTTCGTTTTTTTCCTAAATAAGTATTACGGTTTCATATCTCAGTGACAAATTTATGCTGCAAATAATTGATTGTCACTTCCTGTAGAAGTAATTCAATTATGTTCGGGCTGCTGTATATCTCATACACGTGATTATGTTGCACAGCATGAATTTAATATCTCAGAGATTTAGTGTAGTTTCTTTAGCGGTTTACTCATTTGACTTTTAAGGCTGCATGATTTACCCATATGTATAAAACAAAATTTACAAGTGACTGAAAATATATGTGGCACCGTTTTATTTCAGGTTTATCGAATTCTGATTTGGATAAATTTCTAATGTACTAGTCGTTGATTGTTCTGTATTAAATGTCAAATTATTCGATAAGACCATGTGAAGAACCAAAGTTTTTTTTTTTAAGTGAATTTTAGCTTTAGCCAGGGTTCCATGTTTTGTGAAGAAAAAAATTGGTGATCAAACCCGTTAGTTAAATGAATGACCCACTTGTGAGACCAAGGGCTTAGCCTAGTGGTTGGTGGCCCTTTCCCAGGTTTCACGGGGCGCCTTTCCTCTTAGCATAGAAAGGGGCACCGTGCGGCAGTAGTCTGCTCCGCTAGACTACCTTCCGCCTTTTCTCACTTGCTTTCGGGACGAAAGTTGAACTTGATTACAAATGAAATAAAACTTTACGAGAGAAGACTTGAATTCATCGAAACATGATTGTTCATTGATTGTTGAAAGCAGTAAATTACATCAATTGCTGAAAGCAGTAAATTACAATGTAGGTGTCAGGGGGAAACACCGGAAAAGTTTGTGAAAGCTTTAAAATCTTATACCCCCTATAATAGACTTCGGGGAAAAAACCTAAGTTACATCAGTAGACGTTAAAAGGGCTGAAGAATCATAATAAACTTTTACAATTAAAATGGAATTACAATAATTTACATAATATTTACAGACTGAGGCTAAAGTTGGGCAAACTGCAAGCCGCGAGTGGGTCAAGGGGCTAAGTGATAGCTGCGGTCCTTGACATTCTCCCCCATTTGTTTTGGCAACGTCCTCGGTGCCATCCCTTTATGATATTCTTCAATCAGATGCTTGAAGGCACTAAGGTCTTTTCCTCTTTCCCAAATATTCTCCTCACTGCTGCATCCGCTCCACTTCACCAAGTACTCTTGATGATTCTGCTTGGAAGCTCGTGTGACTCTATGATCAAGAATAGCTTCAACAACCTTCTTTCCCATTTTCTTCAATTCGAACACTGGTCGTTTCGGCTTGTTTCTGGATGTATCCTCCTTGTATGCAAAATATGGCTTAAGAACACCGACATGGAGGACCTTGTGAATTTTGCACCATGACGGGAGGTCTACTCTGTAAGCCACCTTCCCGATTCTCTTCACAATAGGTACTGGCCCAATGTACTTTGGAACCAATCTAGAGTCTTTCCCTCTGGTGAGCTTGTAGCAATTTCTGTCGGGAAGTTTAACCATAACCAGATCTCCCACATTGAACTCGACAAACCGACGCTTCAGATCAGCAGACTTCTTATATCGTTTCTGAGCTTTCTCAAGATAGCTTCGAGCAATTTCAATATTTCGCTTCCATTCCTGAGAGAAGTTCCTTGCCTGAGGGGACTTGGTACTGAAATTCAAATCAACCGTGTGGGGGAGCAACGGTTGCTGGCCCGTGACAATCTCAAAAGGACTCTTATTGGTGGAAGAGCTCTTTTGGGCATTGAAGCATATCTGGGCAGCATCCAAGAGTCTCACCCAATTTTTCTGCGACGTAGATATGAAGTGCCGAAGATATTCCTCCAGCATAGAATTGAACCGCTCCGTCTGTCCATCAGATTGTGGGTGAAAGCTAGAACTCATGCTTAGAGTTGAACCAAAAAGTTTGAACAATTCGGTCCAAAATATGCCAGTAAACCGAGTATCTCGATCGCTGACGATGTCCTTAGGCAGCCCCCAGTATTTGACAATATGCTTAAAGAAGAGGTGAGCTATCTCTTCGGCGGAAACATACTTAGGTGCTGCGATGAAAGTTGCATACTTCGATAACCGGTCCACAATCACGATAATGGTGCCAAAATCTGTAACTTTTGGCAATCCAATTATGTAATCCATTGATACACTTTCGAATGGCCTAGATGGGACGGAAAGTGGTTCCAGCAAGCCCGCTTTCTTCTGATGATCTGTCTTATCCTACTGACAAACAAGACAAGTTTTCACATAAGTGGCGATGTCGTCCCACATCTGCGGCCAATAGAAGGCACGTTGCAAAAGTGCACAAGTGCGTTCTTCTCCCGGATGTCCGGCCCAGAGCGTATCGTGGCATTCCGTTATCAGGGACTTTCTCAAATCCCCACCCTTAGGGACATACACACAGTCCCCCTTTGTCTTCACCAGACCCTCGTCCAACCAGAACTGACGTGTTTTGCCCTGTTTTATGAGGTCGACCAAATATATTGTAGCCGGGTCCTTCTCCAGAAGTGCCCGTATTCGGTCCCTTATATCTGTAGTAACTTCGCTCCCTGAAAGAGCCGCCATTGCACATATTGGAGCTAAGTCAGCACGACAGCTGAGAGCATCTGCGACATGGTTGTTGGATCCTGGACGATACTCCAACACGAAGTTAAACTCCGAAAGAAGCTCCTGCCAGCGAGCTTGTTTATTTGAAAGTTTTGGCTGGGACATGAAGTGACTAACCGCGGTATTATCGGTTTTCACAATAAATGGGGACCCCAATAGATAGTGACGCCAAACCCTGAGGCAATGAACAACCGCCAACAACTCCTTTTCATGTGCTGAATAACGACGTTCTGCATTATTGAGCTTTCGGCTTTCAAAATCGACGGATGTCCTTCCTGTATCAGAACTCCACCAAGAGCAAAGTCTGAAGCATCTGTCTGAACTTCGAACGGTTTCATCACATCCGGTAGGGCTAACACCGGGTTTGTCCACATATCCTTCTTCAACTTCTCAAAGGCTGCTTGGCATTCTGCAGACCAATCCCAAATCTTTTCCTTTTTCGTTAACTCCGTCAGGGGCAATGCAATTTCTGAGTATCCTTTCACGAACCTTCGATAATAATTACATAGCCCAAGAAAGGAGCGTACATCATGTACGTTCTTTGGTGGCTGCCAATCCCTGATGGCCTGAACCTTCTTCAAATCCATGCGAACCTTCCCTTGCTCAATAATGTGACCCAAGAAGCTGATAGAGGTTTGGGCGAATGAGCATTTGGATGGCTTCGCATACAATTCATTCTCTCGGAGTCGACTGATGACTCTTCTGACATGGAGCACATGTTCCTCTAATGTCTCACTGTAGATGACGATGTCGTCCAGATATACGACTACAAAATCGTCTAAAAATCCGTGCAGCACCTGATTCATCATCGTGCAGAAAGTAGCTGGAGCATTTGTCAATCCAAAAGGCATGACTTTAAATTCAAAAGCTCCATATATGGTCACTACGGTAGTTTTTGCTTCATCTCCCTCCTTAATCCGAACTTGCCAATATCCCGATCGAAGATCAATCTTCGTATAATATTTTGCCTTGCTCAATCGGTCAAAGCAATCGGCCACCAACGGGATAGGATAACTATTTTTCACAGTGATCTTGTTCAGTGCGCGATAATCACAACACATTCTGAGAGACCCATCCGCCTTCTTCTGAAACAACACGGGTGCTCCGTATGGTGATTTCACAGGCACGATAATCCCACTTTCCAGCATTTCTCCCAACTGTTTCCTAAGCTCTTCAAGCTCAGGTTGAGACATTCGATAGGGTGCCCTGGCAGGCGGCTTGGCCCCCGGAATAAGCTCAATTTCATGATCAATGGTTCTCCTTGGTGGTAATTGTTTTGGCAACTCCTCCGGAATAACATCCTCAAACTCTTGTATAAGCTTACGAACCGGTTTAGGAATAGGACCAGAAGCCTCTTCGATCTCTTCTAGACGAAGGGTGCACAAAAATGAGGGTTCATTTCTCTTGAAGCCCTTACTGAATTGCATGGCCGAGATACTCTTTTCGCCAACCTTTCCTGCCGACGTAGGTATGACACACGGCTGAGTACCCATCATCATTAGGGAATCAGAGTGTGGGAACACTGCTGTCTTCGTATCCCGAAGAAATTCCAATCCCAAAATGAGTTTAAAATCATCCATCTGAACAACTGACAGATTAGTCCTTCCATCAAAGGGGCCAGCCCTGATTAGCACAGATTTGGCTACTCCTGCAATCGGTTGAGCAGCTGAGTTTATGGCTTTCACTTTTCCATTCCCTTTCTCTAGAACTAACCCAAGTCGCCCTACTTAAGTACTTGCAAGGTAGTTATGGGTGGCTCCAGTATCTACCATAGCCCTTATGGGCTTCCCATTGATCTTCACATCAATGTACATTAACCCTTTCGCTCGACAAATGCGAGGCCACATCCAGTCTTGCCTCTTTCACAGGCACTTTCTCCTTTCTAGTGGTCCGACTTGATATTGCATTGCATCGATGAGAAAATGCGCCAACCACCTCCTCGTCCTCTTCAGAATCGGTCTCGCCATTATTACTAGCAGGAGGAGCATCTTGCTTAGACGTTGATACCCCACTGGCTAGTTGGCAATAAGCATTCACCATTCGCTTCTGTGGACATTCCGACACTCTATGAGGTCCTTCGCACAAGAAGCATGACATCTTAGGAGCGGCATCAGATCTACCCTCCACAGTCTTTCCTTTACTCCAATTATTTTGGTTACTACTCTGATAGTTGCCTTGACGACTACCTTGATGATAACCCTGGAAGTTGTTCTGACGAGAACCTTGATAGCCACCTCCTCTCTGGGTGGAATTCCGTTCTCCCCCATTAGAACTCGAGCCAGTCCTAAACTGTTTATTTCCTCCAGCATTCGATTGACCACCAGTGTGTGGCCGATCCTTCTTGGACTTAGTTTGATAGTCCATTAAGCATTCGGCAGCTCCCATGGCCGTGCTCAAATCCGTAACCTTCTGCCTCTGGAGTTCATTTCGGGTCCACTGTTTTAAGCCTTCCATGAAGGTGAAGAGCTTGTCCTTTTCCGACGTATCTCGAATATTCAGCATATGTCCAGAAAAGGCTTTCACGTATTCTCTGATGGAGCCCGTATGTTTCAGTTCCCGCAACGCCCTACGGGCTTCATATTCCACATTCTCTGGGAAGAACTGGTTTCGAATTGCTTCCTTCAGAAGCGCCCAAGAGTCTATCGTGACCCTGTTGGCCTGAATATCAACATATTTCGACCGCCACCACAACTTTGCATCTCCACCCAGATACATGGTAGCTGTAGTCACCTTTCTTGCTTCATCTCTAATGCCAGCAGCAAGAAAGTATTGTTCCATGTCAAACAGGAAGTTGTCAACTTCCTTGGCATCGCGTGCCCCACCAAAGGTGCCCGGTTCGGGGATTCTGACCCTAGGTGCATACTCTTCTTGTGCGGGAGCTTGCCCATTGCCCACCGCACGTTGGAGAATTCGCAGCTGAACTCTCATTGTTTCCATCTCTTCCTGCAGACCAGGAATGATCGCAACAGCTTCAGTCATTGCTGTGCAAGCCGCTCGGCTTTCATCCAGTTGGATGTGTATATCTCGAATATACGATTCCGCCATTTCAACCTTTTCCTCCAGGTTTTCCACAACATAGCATAACCTTGTGGTTTGCCCATCAAGCGCATCCACGCGCTGTTTAGTATTCTTCCTAGCATCAGTCACATCGGTGATCTGTGATGCACTCGCATCCAAAGCCTTCGGATCCATTGCTTTCTTATCGAGAGACGAGAGCCAAAGCTCTGATACCAACTTTCACGGGGCGCCTTTCCTCTTAGCACAGAAAGGGGCACCGTGCGGCAGTAGTCTGCTCCGCTAGACTACCTTCTGCCTTTTCTCACTTGCTTTCGGGACGAAAGTTGAACTTGATTACAAATGAAATAAAACTTTACGAGAGAAGACTTGAATTCATCGAAACATGATTGTTCATTGATTGTTGAAAGCAGTAAATTACATCAATTGCTGAAAGCAGTAAATTACAATGTAGGTGTCAGGGGGAAACACCGGAAAAGTTTGTGAAAGCTTTAAAATCTTATACCCCCTATAATAGACTTCGGGGAAAAAACCTAAGTTACATCAGTAGACGTTAAAAGGGCTGAAGAATCATAATAAACTTTTACAATTAAAATGGAATTACAATAATTTACATAATATTTACAGACTGCGGCTGAAGTTGGGCAAACTGCAGGCCGCGAGTGGGTCAAGGGGCTAATTGATAGCTGCGGTCCTTGACACCAGGCTTGGCAACCTGGGTTTGAGTATCATGAGGCGAATTTGGTGGGGTTTATTTGTAATCAAAAAATGAATGATCCACTTGTATCCTAGTGAGCTTATTCTAAATATGTTTTTATCTACTATTTAAACTGATAAATTATGGTGAATGAACAATCTTAATCTTCCTCTGTTTTGTAGCTTGAATTTATGGAGATTTTCGCGTTTATGACAAGATAAAGGCCAACGGTCAAAGAGAAAAAAGGAACTAAGTAAAAGTTTTTCACAACTGCTTTCTTACTCATACACTGTAGTATTGAATTCTTGAACATTTTTTCAAATTTATCTGGCATATATATCTGAAAATCATTATGATTTCTTTATTTTGGTGAAGTATTTGCATTACAGGAAGCTCTATGCTGCTTGTGTGCATGCATGAACTTCTTGTTCATGGTCCAGTCGAGGTCATAGATAGATCAGAAGTCTCGTAACTCAATCATCCACCAAGTTGGTAACTTCATTGATTCGATATAAGGTTTTAAGTCTGTGGGTCGATCTCCCACATGGCCTCCAAGGAATGGGTTCTAAGTCTTGTCGCCGCACATATATGGAAGTTTTTTTAGATAAGATGGTGAACAAAAATATTAAATTTCTTTGGATAATTTTCATAAGTTTTCTGTTGTGTTATTTAGGGTGTATTTTAAATAGTAGATAGGAACTAATTTGTGATGGTTTCATTGGTGCAAAGTCACTACCAAGTTTAATATTTTCTAAACGAAAATAGAGCTAGATGTCATTCATGGTAGTTCATTACAGCATCTTTAATCGTGATATTAAAAAAAATGTAAATTAACATCTTTGAAATCAATTTTGCAACTTTATTTACATTCCAGTGGATCTAAATCTAAATTTTGTTCCGCAGAATATAAGATTTAAATACATATTTTGCATAATTTCTTAGCTCGTAAATTTTATGTTAATTTATTATTTTAATTTTGTGCATATATATTAATATTATGAATAAATTAACTCAAAATTTGGTTTAGAAAATAAAAATGTGCAAATTAATATAGAACTCAAAATTGTAACTTAAATTAATATAATAATATGTTTAAATTGTATAACTAACATCAAGATTTTATGGATTAATAGTTATTTTTTGGGTGTATTTTTGGGTTGGATCAGATCGGGTTGGGTTTTTCACTCAACCTACAACCTAACCCAACCTGATTGAAATTTTTTTTGTAGAACCTGAACCCTACCTAATTTTCATCAAAAAACGACCTAAATCGATCGAGTTGGATTGGACAGTTTTAGCGAGTTGGGTGGGTTAATGCCCACCCTTAATTCAGACCATGATTGAAGATGCTCTCAGCCTGTAATATATAGGTTAGCAAGCTTTCATTGTACATATATATCGTACTTGAAGAGCATGGTCTCAACATCCTTTCGCTAGAACACACCATTTTGCTTTGGAGTCCGATCGAGACGAGATTTTGAATTCCACTGGAAGGAAGATTTTAATTTTTCTCTCAAGCTGATTCTCCACTATTTGCTAACACTTCGAAAAAAATCATAAAAAATCTAAACTTTTGGGTTTGAAAGGATTAACTAGAAGAACTTCGAGTAATCGTCAATAAATATAACATAAACTCCAAAGTGCTGAGAGGAAAATACTGGTGCAAGACCCCAATGGTTACAATGAATCTCTCTTTTTTTCTTTATTTTCTTTATTTTTTTTTCCTTTTATTATTATTATTATTATTAATATTATTATTATTATTATTATTATTATTATTATTTTCTGAAATTGGTCACAATGAATTTTATTGAGATGAAAATCTGATATATTTTATGACGGGAATCAAAGGGTAACTTATAGCAACTAGAGCAAATAGAAACATCAATAATTTTCCAGAAAAATTGATAGTTACAAAAGTTTTACTTTTTATTTTCACAATTGACAAATTTAATTTTTTTAATCTAAGAATCAAATATTATTTATCTAAAAAACAGGTGTTAATTACAATTAATAAATATTAATAATTTATTATTACTATAAAATTTTATAATTACTATTTGGTGAGCACATTCCCAGATGAAATGTGGGATAATTAGAGCTTAATTAGGGCTGGGTGTGGACTGGGTTTGGTTGGATTGAGTTGAAAGCCAAATCGAACCCAAACCAACCATGTCGATTTGCAAGAAAATGAACCCAATCATCCCAATGAAAATTTAAAAGGTGGAAATTACATCCACACAAGTTTTTCAACTTTCCATTTCAAACATATGATTTACAACTAATTTGTTCAAAAATCAGGTTACAATCTAAAACTTTTAATATTAATATATTATTAAAAATTAAAACCATTTTTTTATATGCCCTATAACCCCACCTAAGCTTACCCAGCGACCCCATCAATTGGGTCTTGTAATCAGAAATTAAGGGAGACAGTGGCAGCTCCGATGGCTGCGAGTTTCTGCCGCGCGGCGACGGCGGTTCACTATTCCTTCATATCTAAATATTCAATCTAGCATTCGATGGTGATGAACTGGAATCATTCGAGTTTTTGTTGTTGGTAGTTTGGGGAATTTTGTTCGGGTTAACATATATAGGTTTTGAGTGCGTGCCTGTGTGAAATAGGTGACGGTTTGGGGAGTTTGTTACGGTGTGGCAGGTGTTGTTGTAGATAGTTAGTGGTTGCATATGCAGTGCAGATGGTGGTGATGTGATGAAATAGATGAGGTATTGGTGGTTGTAGATGTGGTGCAGAAGGTGGTGATGCGATGAAGGTTGAGGTGTAGCTGATGTTTTTGGTCGTTGTTGGTAATTTGTCCATTTGAGGCGATGTTGGACGACCTAGGTGGTGGTGCGCACAATAGGTTCAGTGGTGGTGCAAGTAAGTGGTCAGTGTTCCGTGGGTGATTGTTGGTGGTGGTTTAGGTGAGTGGTTGGTGTGCTGTAGGCGATTGTGGGTGGGTGGTGTAGGTGTTTGTGGTTGTGGTTGTGGTTGTGGCTGTGGTGGTGGTGAGGCGGTGACAGGGTAGGAGTGGGGGTAAGAGTGGGCTGAAATTTGTTGTTGTTGTTGGTGGTGGTGGTGGTGGTGGTGGTGGTGGTGCAGCTGTTTATGTCGTGTTGGTAGTGATTGATGGTGGAGGTGGTGGTGCAAGTGTTTGTATTTGACTGTGTGTGCGCTTCGGCAGTGGTAGGTGGCTGTGGTGGTGATGGTGGTTGAGGAGGGCGGTGCTGTTGGTTGTTTGTAGTGTTTGATGTTGGGTGTTGGCAAACTTAGTGGGTGGTGATGGTGGTTGGGGAGGGGCGGTATTGGTGGTTGGTAGTGGTTTGTTGTTAGCAGTGGGTGATGATGGTAGTTGTGACTTAAAAAAATTGTAAATCGCAACAAAAAAATAAGTTGTAATTGAAAATTTTATTATTTTGGATCAAGAAAGACGTTGATAAGTACGTTTTCCGTACTTATCTTGACTTTAAATTTAGACAATTGTAAATGTTTTAGGATATGTTATTGCTAATTATGTGTTGATTTTATTTGTTTTAGGAAAACCTCAATTTTGGTTGCGTTTGGAAGCAAAACGAAGAAAAGCGATTGAAACTGTACAAAAAGGACTATATTGCAAATAATTCATATATGGACGGGGAGGTGAGGTTCAAGAATTAATTTGGAGCTAAATTGAGCAATTGAAAAGTTTGGGACGTCAATCAGGAATCATGCAAGGTGCCAAAATGAATAAAGTAAGGGTTGAAGGGCCCAATTAAATGAATTGAGAATTGAAACGAGCAAATCGACAAGATTTGAAAGTATGAGGCTATATTGTTGCAACTGGAAGTTGGAGGATTGAAGAGTAAATTAAACATGAGGGACCAACTTGAAAATATCCAATGATTGACTTGGATTACAAGACAAACACTTGAGGATTTTTAGGAGTTAATTGGATGCAAGTAGAAGTCAAAAAGGAATAAAATATGATAAAAATATTATCATAAATTAATTCCAATTGTACAAGATTCTGGACCGATTTCTAGTCAGACATTGAGACCTAATTTTGGGGCAGTAAACGTTCGAATTTAGAAAATCCTATTTCAAGAAAAGTAATATCCCTTTAAGTTAACTTCTAACTCACTTTGAATCATCTCAGTCGGATAAGGGAATAGAAAGATATGTTCAGAACAATGAATGTTGTGCAGAGACCAAAAAATACTCGCACGCGGGTTTGACAATTTACTTTCCTTTCTTGACTAGGTCTCTTCTCCAATTATAAATAAAACCTCTTTGCACGAAAATCAGAACCTTTGCCTCTCTATTGAACAAGCCACAATAGAGAATTCAACATCAATTTCTTGGGGAATCAAGCATTGCAAAGGGCCGGGGCCCAATTAAAGAAAAATAAAGGCAGAAATCTTGAGGAAATAATTAGAGTTTCTTTCGCGACTTCAACGGGGTGATGATTTTCCAATTATTTGTATTTAATTTACATATTAAGATGCTAGGCTAATCTTTTTTATGTATTGGATGAGATGAACCCTAGTCTTTATTTGTTTAAAATCATGATTCTATAATTTAGTAAATTCTTGCGTTTCTTGATTTATTCTTGCATTCCTATTGAATTATGTGATTGCTTGATTACCAATTGGATAATTAGTTGCTTGTTATAGTCTTGGAAAAGTCACAATAGATTTAGAACGCGACAAGATAAACATACGAACACAATATATTAGAAATAACAATATGACATGTGTAATCAATTTGATAAATTATTTGATTAATGCATCATAAACATTCGCATTTGGACTAGAAATAGATTCGAGTCGTGTTTATGGTAGATTTAATTTTTCTTGGAAAAGAAAGCTAAATATATTAGTTTTATCAATTGGTAAGATCGCATGAATCATCTAAATTAGAAAATTGTTGAATTGAAATAGATATCACTAGGTGGATTCGAATTCCAATACATACTCCCCATTCATATTTTACTCCAAAACATTTATTTTTATTTAATTTTTATTCATTGCAATTTTTTAGAATAGATAAACAAACAAAACCATTTTTTTTATTTATTGTCTCAATTAATTGAATCGACAATAAACTCATAGTTAGGACTATACCTTATTTCTCGTGAGAACGATAACTCTCAACTCATCACAATTATTACTTGTCAACAATCCTATGCGCTTGCAGGATTTACACGAACAAGTTTTTGGTACCGTTGTCGAGGAATAACGGATTTAGTATAATTATTAGTTTACCTTTAATTCAATTAAATTTTAATTTTTAGTTTTTAGTTTTCATTATTTTTATTTTTATTTTGATTTGTTTATTCAGAATTCCTTGTTTTTCTCCTCGTATTGGTCATTGAGTAGTATATGCTAGGTTTTAACGAGCCTGAACTGTTACCAATAGATCCTGAAATAGAAAGAATCTTTAGACAACGTAGAAGAGAACAAAGAGAAAACAGGAATATGGCAAATAATCAAAATCAAAATCAATTGCCACTTGCTATGTAGCGATCAAGAATTTTCGTGACTACTTTTGAATAAATATATATATATATTTTTTAAAAAGATGAGTCGCTACGACTTTGACCCATTTATTTTAAACACATTTTCGTCTAACCATTTTAAGTGAAAATTTAAATTATTTAATTTATCTCAGTTCAATTTAAACTTTATTAAAAGTTTTTCATTTTCATTATTTTAAGGTCCAAATTTATTATTTACCTTTAAGTCCAAATTCAATTCATCTTGGATCAAATCATTATCATCAAATTTCAGTGTGACCCAATCAAATTCCTTGGCCCATTTTATAAAAGCCCAATCGGTGGATTTCTGATTTCCATACAAATTTTCACACATTTCCAAATTTCAGTCAATCTATGCTCCATTATCAATCCCAATTTCCCCAAATTCCTGTGATTGAGCCGTATGCTAAACTAATATTCATTTTCACACTTTTTTTGTCAATTTCAACAAAATTTAATCCAATTTTCCAAAATTTCTTACTTCAGCCAAATTCAAACTGATTAATTAATTCCTGGCCAATTTGGAAACCCAATCACAAATCACTCTATCCCATTTTGGTAGATTCCCACCCCACCCCCCCTCCCCACAATCCCATAACTTCATCCCCTCAATCAACCTTAATACTCTTGAAAATCAACACATATATCTATCTCCAATCCCTCAAACAGTCGACCAACGCATGCGAGCATAAAAATTTTGTTAAGCACCCCCCTCAAACCTCCATTGTGAGTCCTCTGCAGAACACTTAATCCACCATCGAGCCACTCCAACTTCACAATGAACACACCAACCGCAACCCACACTTGCCCCTGCTCACCGCCATCAATCGAAACTCAATCACTGAACGACCACATGTCGAGACCACAACCGATCCCCACCTTCAACATCAGTAATGTAAACTCCACGCATCCACCACGACAAGCATCATCGCCAAATCACAATCCCAAATCAGAAACCCCAAACCACGCAACCGGTCATTTCCATTCCACCAAAACGAAATCACCACAGTCATAAACCACCACTGCCCAGTTTCGAATAATCAAAATCAAAACCCAAAAACAAGAATTTAACAGAAGCCCAAATACTTACCTCGAACCTCAATTCATTCGAATGGATTCTCAACTGAAAATCATCTAAATCGAGCCTCGATTTAGTCTAGGTTTTCTCGCCAAAAAACTGCTCAAACCTCATCCTTTTCGCTACTCTTTACCGACACAATCCTCGCCACACGATGGCGGCACCACCGCCGGTCGAGCGCCGGCATTTGACGCCCGGCGAACGGGCGAGAGGCGTCGTCCGCCTCTCTCTCTCTCTCTCTCTCTCTCTCTCTCTCTCTCTGTGTGTGTGTGTGTTACGAAAATGAGAGAGAGTGTGTGATTTTTTTTTATAAAAGGAATTTTTTTTTTTACTTTGTACAAATTGCCCCTTTAACCCCTAGTTGTAAGAGTTTGTTATTTCAGTCCCTCAAGTTCAAAATAATTTAATTCGGTTCCTACAGTTTTAAAATATTTAATTTTAGTCCCAAGTTTTTAAGTTATTCTTTTAAGCCCCTGCAGTTTTAAAAATATTTTATCCAACCTCTGTATTTCTGAAAAGTTATGAATCAGCCCCCTAATTCCAATTCCATTATTGCACGAACAGTCCCTAACTTATCCAATTTTCACGATTTAATCCTAAAGTCCTTAAAGCTCTATTTTCTTTTACACAAATATACTTTTGAAGCTTTCCTTATCCAAAAGTCTAATATTAGTTATTTATTTATAGGGCTAGACAAGGCGTGAGAGAACTAAAAGTATTATTCTTGTTTGCTCAATACTCGAGAAATTAAGGTAGACTCTGATTTACAAATTTACATTTTCAAAAGTACGCATCAATAATTATTTGGATTATAAGTTTAGCATGTATGATTGTGTTCATGAGAATTACTTGCTCTCTAAGCACGAGACTATGTTACGAGAATTTACTTGCTTAAATGCATGAGATTTGAACTTGTATTTATTTACTTGTTCATGAGAATACTGGTGATCGTTAGACACTTGAGATTTGAATAGCATGATTATGTGTTTTTAATTTATAATGTTAAATGATTATTATGCGCGAATCTACTGAGTATTTCTTTGAAATACTCACGTTTTCCAAACTAAATTTTTTTGCAGATGACGGAGTTGGCGGCAATGCGTACAATGGTGGCTATTAATAAGCTTTTAAATTGTTCCATTTCAAATAACAACTTCAATTGGTTTTGTCAAGTTATTTTCCATACTCGAATTGTTGAAATTACAAATTTATTTTATTACGTCCAAGTTAATTTCATATTCAAACATTTTGGCCGTTTAAGCCAAGTTTATGAAGTTATGTGAATTGAGGTTTTAGTTATTAAATTTATTTTTCGCTAAATTATTATTTTCAAAGTTAATTTGAGACGATGAAGTGGCGTTCTGGTTGCTCAGAACCCGGAGCGTTACATGCTCCTCATGAGCAAGAAGTGCAAATTCAACCAGGAGCAGTTCTCGATAGTGCTCAAGCTCTGGTTGGGGATTATGTAAATCCCGCACCCGCACCCGCCCCTGATCCACCATTTGGGCAGGCAAATTAGCACCTTATGCCTGATGTTATAAATCTATTTCAAAATCATCAAGACATCAAGTTCTTTGGTAAGGCGACTGTAAATCCGCATGAGCACATTCAAGCCTTTTTAATGCTATGCGATGTAATTAGTCACGAAGGGATATCAGCAGACGTTTTTCGAATGCGTTTGTTTCCCCGCACTTTAAAAGATAATGCAAGGGAATGGCTACGCTCATTAGCTCCAGGAAGCATTGTATCTTGGAATGATATGGTGCAAAAATTGACCATGAAATTTTTCCCTACATCTCGAGTTCTCCAAATCAGAAACGAAGTTCACACTTTCAAACAACGAGATCTTGAGACTTACCCTGAAGCATGAACGAGATTTAAGGACTATTTTCGAAAGTGTCCAAATCTGGACATTCCCAAAAATGCTCAGGTCTACATTTTTATTTAGGATTACATCCTGAATACCGCAATATGCTTGATGCTTTGGCGGGGGGATCAGTAATGAGATTAGATATTGATCGAGCACATGAACTATATGAGAGAATTGCGGAGAACCAGGCCATGTGGCCTACTGGAAGGGAAATTCCAAGAAAGGCATTTGGTATCCACAATGTCGATGCAGTTACACAATTGGCAGCTCAAATGGAAATTCTATCAAAAACGCTGGACAATTTAACTTGACCTGTGCACATGGTGCAACAACCAACACCAGTTTGTGAAGGATGCAGGGCAGATCATGTTACAGCTAGCTGTCCTTTAGCCTCAACACGTGGAATGAAATATGAGGAGGTCAGCTACGCCCAGAATTTTCAAAAGTATCAAAATAACCCCTATTCCAATACCTATAATCTAGGGTGGAGGAATCATCCAAATTTCTCTTGGTCTAACAATCAAGGTCAAGATCATGAAGGGAATTTTCAAACAGAACCATCAGGTTTTCAACATCAACAACCACAACAACAACAACCAAGGAAGCCATCGTTGGAAGACATGTTTGCACAATATATGGCAAAGACTAAACAAGTCTTTCAAAACCAACATGCAGCAATAAAAAATTTGAAAAATCAAATGAGACAGATGACTGTGGCACTAACAACCAGAAATCAAGGAACTCTACCAAACAACACAGAGAAAAATCCTAAGTAACAGGTAATGACAGTGGAAGCTATAAATTATGCAGTTATTGAGACACCTTCAATTACAGATGCACCACCTGTTAAAGCATATTTGCCGCCTATTCCATTCACCCAAAGGCTTCAATAATAGCCAAAGGATGAACAACTTCATGCCATTACTACAAGGAGTGGAGTTCAGTTGCCAAAGATAAATGTGAAGAAGAAAGCAACTGACTGGGATCAGGCAACTCAAATGGGCAAGGAACAAGTTCAGTCTGAAAAATCAACAAATGAAATCGAAAAAGAACAGTCAGACATTAAACAAGGTAAGGCACCCGTTCCTGTTAATCAACACATACCTCCAGTCCCATTTCCTCAGAGGTTGCAGAACACTAAGTTGGAAAAGCAGTTCAACAAATTTTTGGATGCCCTTAGAAAACTACATATCAACATCCCATTCATTGATGTCATAATGCAAATGCCAAATTATGCTAAGTTTCTGAAAGAGACGTTGACAAAAAAGAGGAAGTTGCCAAAATGCAGTGCAATCCTGCAGCATATGCTCCCTCCTAAACTAAAAGATTCAGGGAGTTTCACTTTACATTGCTCCATAGGAAATTCACACGATTTAAATGCTTTAATTGATTCTGGAGCAAGTGTTAACTTAATGCAGCTGTCTATTTATAGAAAATTAAGATTGGGGAATCCTAAAACAACTTCAATAATCTTGCAACTGGATGATAGGACACTCAAGCACCTTTACGGGGTGATTGAAGATATGCTTATCAAAGTTGGAGATCTCATCGTTCCAGCTGATTTCATTATTTTGGATATTGAGGAAGATCAGAATATCCCGGTGATCCTAGGAAGACCATTCCTAGCAACCGGACGAGCTTTAATGGATTTTGAAAAGAATGAAATAATTTTGAGAGTGGAGGAAAAACAACAAAGCTTTAGCATGAGAAATGCACTCAAACAAACTTCATATCTCGAGGAATGCAAAAGGATTGAGCTCAAATAAGAGGAAGATTGGAAATGTCACAAGACCAGGAGAAAAGATAATGGATATGGTGGACTGGTTGGAAGGGATCAAAATGGAAATTTGATAGTGTGGAGGCTGAAGGATGAACAAGAAAATGTCTGCATGTGCAAAAAGTGTAGGGCTGAAAACTCTATTTTCAAGCCACCATGAGCAGCCAAAACTTCATAGTCAAGCTAACGACTATAAATAAGCATTTGTTGAGAGGCAACCCAATTTTCTTTCCTTTTATTTATTCAGCTTTATATGCATTGGTATTTTATTTTTATTTATTTTTGCATCTTCATTCAATAACACTTCTAATGTCTGAATTTCATTTCTGCCTTGATAGGACTGATTCTCCAACAGGAAGATGATCAAGGAACTTTGGGAATGCATATCTCCATCTCTACATTCAGATTGACCAGGGAAGTCCTTAAATCGTTCTATTTTTCCCCAGTTATATTTTTATGTGCTTATCTGATACATTGAGGACAATGTATATTTTAAGTTTGGGGGTGGGTAATCCATTTTTCTACCATTTTTTTCGTTTTTATTCAGTATGCATTCAAATAAATAAATAAATAAATAAAGAAAAAGAAAAAGAAAAAGAAAAAGAAAAAATAAAAAAATGAAAATTTTGAATTTTTTGTTGACATGTATATTGCCTAGGATATAGTATGGATCAAATTTTACTTTGACTTGAATTTTGGACAATACGAAAGCATGAATTTTATGAATTAGTTATTACTTGTTATATTTCATTTTCACGTGCACACAGTTATTGTTGGATTATTACTTGTGTAGGGATTTGTTTGACATTTGTGGGGAAAATTTATGCAATTTGAACTTAGGAATGACTTGTAAATCCCTAAACTTAGATGATTAGACATCCCAACATTTAAAACGTAGAAACTAAAGTTGCTCAAGAGCAGTTTTAGGGTGGAAAGAAGTGGTGAAGGTAGGCTTGAACTTTTAAGGGTCTGTAGTTCCTGAAATCTGTCATTGGTTAAAGAGGTCTTGGTCAACGGGTATAAACCATTGCCAGCATAAAAATAGAAACATGTTGAAGGTCTTATTATACTCTTCAAATACCTTTTTAACTCGAGTAATTAAGTCCGAGCGGTCTTTCAAACCTGGTGCCCTAAAGTCGTCTGGCTTGGGAGCCACCGACCTAAAGCTCGCTACATGGGTCAATTAGAAAGTAAGTACGGAAATTGGACTTACATATAAGACAATAAAACATCTTTAACTTTTCAATGTTGATTGTGTGACTCGAGTAATTAAGTCTGAGGGGTCTTTCAAACCTGGTGCCCTAAAGTCGTCTAACTTTGGAGTCACCGACCTAAAGCTCACTACAGGGGTCACGTAGAAAGTAAATGAGAAAAGTATTGCACAAAGATAGTAAAAGATATGGATATAAAAAGAAAAAGTCGTCCATAAAAAATAAAAAATAAAAAAATTATTTGGTTTAAACTTGTTGATTGAGACTTTGATACTAAAGGCATGGATTAGGGAACCGCTTACCATTGATTGTTTGGGCAGACTTAGCTAATTCTGACCACATGGTGTGGAAAAATGAAATTTTTTGATATTTAGAAACCACGTGAATATAAGGAACCTTGGGATTCGAGAGAAAAGCAGTAAGTTGTGATCATCCATGAGCAATGCAAGGAAAATCATTAGTTTCATTAAGGTGACCACACGGGATTCGGGCTTGATATTGCATAACAAGCAACACAGTGTTAAATATATCCTTTACACGTGTAGGAGTTTGATTTTGGTTATTCAAACACGCACTTGAAAATCTGGCATGAGATAACTAGAATTATTTTGCTTTATTGTTCATAACTCTTGCTGAAGTACAAATTGATCTGGATTATTGAGACATATAGTATACATGTCGACATAAAAAAATATTTGTTCTTTGTTATTTTGATTCATTAGTTTTATTCTATCTTATTCGAGGACGAACAAAAGTTTAAGTTTGGGGGGTTTGATAAGTATGTTTTCCGTACTTATATTGACTTTGAATTTGGACAATTGTAAGTGTTTTAGGATATGTTATTGCTAATTATGTTTTGATTTTATTTGTTTTAGAAAAAACTCAAGTTTGGTTGCGTTTGGAGGCAAAACAAAGAAAAGTGATTTGAACTGTACAAAAAGGACTATATTGCAAACAATTCATAGATGGACGGGGAGATGAGGTTCAAGAATTAATTTGGAGCTAAATTGAGCAATTGAGAAGTTTGGGACGTCAATCAGGAATCATGTAAAGTGCCAGTATGAGGCTATATGGTTGCAATTGGAAGTTGAAGGATTGAAGAGCAAATTAAATATGAGGGACCAACTTGCAAATATCCAATGACTGACTTGGATCACAAGACAAACACTTTGAGGATTTTTAAGATTCAATTGGATGCAAGTAGAAGTCAAAAAGGAATGAAATATGATAAAAATATTGTCATAAATTAATTCCAATTGTACAAGATTCTGGACAGATATGACGTGTGCAATCAATTTGATAAATTATTTGATTAATGCATCATAAACATTCGCATTAGGACTAGGAATAGATTCGGGTCGTGTTTATGGTAGATTTAATTTATCTTGGAAAAGAAAGTTAAATATATTAGTTTTATCGATTGGTAAGGACGTATGAATCATCTAAATTAGAAAATTGTTGAATTGAAATAGATATCACTAGGTGGATTAGAATTCCAATACATACTCCTCATTCATATATTACTCCCAAAACATTTGTTTTTATTTAATTTTTATTCATTGCAATTTTTTAGAATAGATAAACAAACAAAACCATCTTTTTTATTTATTGTCTCAATTAATTGAATAGACGATAAACTAATAGTTAGAACTAGACCTTATTCCTCGTGGGAACGATAACTCTCAACTCATCACAATTATTACTTGTCAACGATCCTATGCGCTTACGGAATTTACGCGAACAGTTGTCGTGACTAATAATTTTGTGACATATAAATGAGTCATGACGGATTAATTTGATAAATTGTTATCGAAAAATAGGTTGCGGGTGATCTATAAAATTTGTAATTTGTTACCTATAAATTTTGTGGTTGTGTTTGTGACCTTAAATTATACAAGGTGTGACTTATAAATTCAAGATTTGTGATCGAGAAAAAATTGTAACCTACGAAATTTGAGATTTGTGACCAATAAATAAGTTATGACTTACGAAATTTTTTAAATTGTGATCGAAAATAGGTTGTGATCATAAATTGTTAAAATTGTGACTCATATATTTGAGATTTGTGATCGAGAAAAAATTGTGACCTTCAAAATTCGAGATTTGTGATCGATAAATAAGTTTTGACTCACGAGATTTTTAAATTGTGATCGAAAAATAAGTTGTGATCTAAATTTTCAGAATTTGTGGGCTAGAAAGATGTCGTGACCTATAAGATTTGTGACTTGTGACTGATAAGAGGGTCATGCCCGATTAATTTGATAATTTGTGATAGAAAAATTAGTTGTGACCTATAAAGTTTGTAATTTGTGATCGAGAAATAAATCGTGACTAATTAATTTGATAATTTGTGATCTTTAAAATTTGTGACTTGTGACATTTGACCATATATTATATAGTTGTGACCTTAGTTATTTAATTACCAATTTAATTATATATTTAAAAATTTTGATTTTTGAACTAAAGAAAGAAGTTTCTTGAGTATGAAATATTATCTTTAAACTTCCTTACTTATGTATTTTGCCCATTTAAAAACCAAACCAACCCAAACCAATGTTGGGCGGTCTGGGTTGGATTGCGGTTTGGGCTTTCAATTTGGGCCTCCTATGTTTGTAAAAATACCCAAGTTTTGGTATCGTAATTGAAACTTATTTCATTTTCAATAATCATTGAAAAATACTTCAATTTTTTTTTTTCTTTTTTAAAAAATATTGTTTTCTCTCAAGTATCATATTGTGATACTCTTAAATTTTTAGTATCATAATCTGAAACCTTTTCAAATCCTTATAATACTTAAGGCTGAATCTTGGTATCACATTTTAATACTTTACAAACTGTTATGATACTTTGTCCGGATATAAAATCGAACACATCTCATGTACTATTCTGTTCCCCATCTACTCTGTCACTGGCCAACAGTCATCCAATCATTCCGGTTATTTAGTCATCACTGCCGGAGAACAAGTCCCCAGCTACATCTCACACCGGCAGCTCGTGCATAGCCGCCGTTGCAACGTTTCTTCTCCTTCTTCGACACCACCAATCTGTCAGCACGACTGTATCATCAGTCGGTTCTAAAACACTCACAACTACAACCTAAATTCAACATCACCATCTCACTACAATTTCACAACCAATGATCAATCCTGGAGAACACTTCACCGCCGCAACATATATACACCGCCCTCCACCGACAACAAACCTCAACAATCGTACAAATGGTAAATCACCACCACGAACACCGCCACCCTCCAATTTGGCTTGCTGGTGGCTTTGGATGAGATAGGGATTGAAAGGCTTGGAGGTGATAGAGGGCGGGCAGGGAAGAAGACGAGCAACAATGATGGTAGCCGTCGTCGGGGAAGAAGGGTGGAGAAGTTACGTATTTTTCAATTATTTTTCCTACAACAGTATTTTTCAGTTAAGGTTTAAAATTTGGGTACGTAGAGCAAATTTCCTTTTTTTTTTTTTTTTAATTGCTAAGCCTCATGTTTTGAGACATATGTTGAGTTAATTGCTATATTTGTATTATTTAACTTGATTAATATTTGACCCAATTTTTATTATGAATTTGATAGACTCATAAATATAAACATGTACTCATACATTAACATTGGATGAACCTGAACTCATACATTCACGAAATTACAAATATGAACTTGTCAAAACTCAAATACACTCTTGGTTCAAATTGAACATAAAGTCATAGTTCGTAAACTTAATACAACTCATTGAACTCCACAAAAATAGCCTAATTTAAACATAATACAACTCATTCAACAGTAACGATTTGGTTTGGGTTGGGTTAATTCGGATTTTTAAATCATACCGTAACCCAAACCAACTTGAAACAAATTTATATTTTCCAAACCGCAAACCAACCCAACCACCTGAAAAACCAACTCAATCGATCAGTCGGGTTCGTTGATTTGGTTCGATTTTTACCCATCCCTAGGCTTAATCATCTTGCGGTGCAATAGGTTGTACAAGGAGCAGTTTTGCAAATAATAACATCAAGAATTTGGGGGACACCCATCATCTGTGATCAAATCTAATCCTAATTTGTTTCTCGCTTTTGTAGAATTCCTTTGTTTGGTAATCTACTTATAAATGTGTTTATAAACAATACATTTTCTCAAATTATTTTTTAAAAACACATTTTCTCAAATCACTTTTCAACCAAATATTTTAACTCCAAAATATCACATTCTTTGTTTAAAAAAAAAAAAAGCTTTTTCTTTATAGAGGCCAAGTTGCTAATGCATTTTGAAAGGGAGAGAAATCTAATTGTCAAATAAATACAGAGGTAACAAATTGGAGGCCAGGGTAACAAATTACAGCAACAACAAACTTAATACAAAAAAAATCTAGAAAAAATATTCACTCCTAGGTGAATATTACAACCGCAAGTATTTCTTGCTTTGAACTCACAAAATATATCCCAAGTAATTCACTCCACCATTTCGTGTTGAGGGGACAAGTCTCGTTGTCGAGACGCGGGTCCTACTCCATCCCTCTATGGCTGGAATTTTGTAAGGCCCGTCCTTCTCAAGGATGTACAATGCCTTCATGCTTGTTACTGGCTCTGCATCAGCCCTCTCAATGAATTCCAACCCAACACGACCTCATAGTCATTCATCGACACTATTGCGAAGTCCACTCTTGCTTCCCAAATGCCAGGGTGTAGCTTCACGCATCATGCCACACCTGAAAGTGATTTGGCCTCGAAGTTCGTCGTTTCATCCAACTCGAAGGCCTAACTATCTCACGCCCCCCCTTTAGGATATGACATTAGTGGAAGTTCCCATGTCCACTAATGCATGGACATCCCTCCTACGGTGGCGGACGGAGAAATTTTGTAGTTGTGGGGAATAATGACGAAGGTAGGAGTTATATATTACGGTGGAATTATTTTTAGTAATTAAATTATTTTTTGAAAGACCCATAATATAATTCAAAAAAATTATTAAAATATTATTTCGTAAAGCAGTGCACTTAGTGACAAAGAGAAGTTAACAATTGGGGAAGGAAAAATGCTTAACTAATTATTGGAGAAGTGGGGTGACGTAATCTAATAACGAGAATTATATTCAAGACTTACACAATAATAAAATAATAAATTTTTGTCTTCATTTTACACCTTCGAATACCATTAGGTCCATATTATTACTTAACATGTCAGAAGAAAATTGTGATTCACCTTCTACTAATTTCAAGAAGTACATGTAGCACAACCATTTTTTTTTTTTAATTGAACTAGTATCACACTCATGCGTTACACGAAAGAACAATATAAAATAAGTAAACATCATTACAAAATAGAGAAAAATATTGAACACATAATTTGCTTTGATTAATGATGTAGACTGTCAACGAATGCTCAAAATAGAAATAAATTACAATTCTCATCAATTTTGGAAAACCTCTTTAAATAATACATTGTCTGTACAGTTTGTAGTTGTTCACACTCTTGTGATGCACGAAAGATGTTATAGACAAAACATATTTAAACAATTGCTCAAATTTAAATTAAATAATGCAATTTTTCAAATATATATTATATAGAATAAATAACAAAATTCGTCAATATATTTTTAACTAACATGAATAGAAATAATAACCTTTAAAATATTATAATTTATATAAAATAAAGTGATTATAACAAATTAAATATATGTAGTCCTATATATAAATAAATGTAACAAATTAATCGATATTGACGATATACGAAAGTGAAAACCAACATCAAGATTTGTGGTACACGAACGTGGAATTCAATTCAAGAGATCCTTCCCATAATTAATAATTTTTAATTTTTAAATATGATGCATTTAATTGAACATAATTAAATGCATATTTAATTATATGTCAATAAAATTAAGAAATAAAGTTTCACCATTTTTAAGGCATATAATTATTTTTTTAATGTTTTAATAAAATTGTAAACCGTTGAATTGTTTTATCATCTTTACGGGAAAACATGTCATGAATTAAGTATTTTAGAGATTGTACCGTTGACATATCAACTCCATTGCTGGAATTAACGTTCACTAATTGAAATTTTCTTTTTTAGAAAAACGTTTGAACTACAAAATTAGGCTTACACAATACATGTGCAAAACTCAACTTACATATTCTCTTTAAGATCGACGCTTTTCTTTTCATATATTGTTTTTCATCATATTCTTCCCAAAAAGAGATATATGATAGACTTTTTTGGAATAATTTGATTTTTCAAGCATTAATTATAAATTTCAAGTATTTTTCTAAAAAATAATCATTAGTTTTAATAAATATTTTTACATTAAATGATTCTTCTTTCTTCATATTGAAAATTTCTTTATTCATATTGTTACATTATTATTTTAATAAAAATTATTGATCGATCAATTGTTTAATAGAAATTATATGAACTAATTGTTAAAATCTGTAATATATTTTTGCATATTTTAGTTATTTAAATTTATAATGAAAAATAGAAAAATGAACACAATCAGTTAAATAAATAAAAATAATGTGAAAATAATGAAAGAATTGAAGAAATCTTAAGTTTGTATAATTAACCCAACTTAATTGGATTTGCCTTAAAATTTCGTATAATTATTATTTATTTTAATTTGATGAGAAAAAAATCAGAACAGAAATTAATCATCTATGAATAAAATGAATTTAGTTAACTAATTATAGATAATATTATAGGACTTAAATGATATAATTTAAAATGAATTAGATATTGAGGAAAAATAAAAAATAAAAGTTTACCTTTAATTTTTTATATGATTTTATGAACAATATATTTATAATTTGCTCTCACTTGTTAACTTGCATTAAACTTCTAACTGTGAACTTAAATTCGACACCAATATTACATATTTTTCGATTTCAAATTAATATAATAATTATTAAAAGAATTATAATAAAATAGAAAAACTAATATTTTGATGCTATTAATAACATAACACGGATGTCAATGCAATTAATGAAATATGTAAAATAATAATTGCTAAAATATTTAATATACTATTTTTCAGTAAAAAAATTTCAAATTTAGAAAGTTTTTTTGGTGGAAAACTATGTATATATTTTGGTGAGGCTATTCTACTTTTATATAAAACTAGTGTTACACTCGTGCGATGCACGATCATTTGTAACTCACATACATTGAATTTATATGTTAACAAATGAAATGAATATTTAATTAAAAATGAAAAACGAAGGAAGATAATTCATTACAGAAAAAGTACATTACACATACCACTTTTTTTTCTTCTTCTTTTTTTTTTTTTTTTTTTTTTCGTATGTTAATCGTTCTAGGAATTTCTTTAAATATTGTAATTTGAATTGATTTAAAATTTAAAATGAAAAAGAAAAATTACATTTAAATAGAATTTGTAATAAATAAAAAATAGATATAATTGTGATATACGCTTATAATTTTATTAAAAAGAAAATGAAAAGGAAAGGAAAAATAGATTGATGAAAGTTCTTTTTTCATCATCTTTCATTTTCTATTTTTGAATAAAAATATTTATATGATATTGATAAAGTTTTTTATTTTTACGAATTTAAAAAAACCGTAATTGATTTTCAAGAGGGAAGACGGACTTATAAAGTTAATGTCCTCCTCTTGTAATTGATTTTGTTTATCAATAAAATTTATCCTAGGCTTGGATTTTTGAGTTATGATAATTCTCAAAAAAATAAAAAATAAAAAAGGGAAGACGAACCAAGAAATTTCGGGATCTGAAAAATGCAGCTGTTTAAAAATCTACATTCAATTGAACTATTTTAAATTTGAATTTTGTCCAAAATAAATAATAAATAGTGAATTAATACTACTAAATACCATTTTTGGAAATGTATTTTAAATAGGAAAATTGGTCAATACCTGTTTTTGGGAAGTGTTCTCCCTTTATGTATTACGTTTTTTCTCTTGTGAGCATAATTTGTCTTTATTTGAGCCCTCATTATCCACAAAATAAGTTTTATAATAATGATTTTGTGGAGAATGTATACTTAAGCACAGTTTGAGACTCATTATTTCAAATAATGTAGATCGTAACAACGAATTTTGGTACAATGAGCTGTTAAAAAGTATGAAATTTTTGAATTTATATGTAAATTATTTTATAGTTAATAAAATGTTACTTTAGAATTGGTACTAACCATCTTATTACAATATTTGATATTTAAATATAATAAACATATATTTCATTTCATATTTACTTTAACGTTACAAATTAAATACATTGGTCACATATTTAAATAAATGTAGCAAATTATGTAACATGAAATGTTAGTTTTAATTAATTTTAACGAATATATATCGCAAATGCATTTAACTTTATATGCTAAAAAATCATCTATGCATCTCGATTCTAAAAAGCGGCTAGGTTGTTTAACCCATAAGACATAATACTTTTATCTCTTACCCATATGAAATTGATTTTTCAATAATCAATTTTTCTGAACATTCATTCTCAACCATACATTCTTTAAAAAAATATTTTTTACAATTTTTCATACTACTTTTTAACTATACATTCTAAAACTTCACTTTTTCACAAAAACAATTCTCAAAAAATCAAAATCAAATAGTTAAATTCCGTATAAATCGGTCTACAACGTGAAACCACCGTCAATGACAAAGTTTTAAAAAATTAAAAAATATAGATACGAACTATCAAAATATTCAAAGATCTATTTTTGGGAAGTACTCACCCTTTATATATAGCTAGTATTTCACATGTGCGATACACAAAAGTTGTTATCTACAATATCGATTTCAATAAGTATTCGTAAAATTTTAATGTTTATACATAATCAACATATGTACAAATGTATAATAAACAAATTTCTGTTACAATAATTATTAGAATTTAAAAAATATATATATAACTAATTTAAATTATTAAAAACTACTTTTAATAATAAACGTGAATTTATATATTTAAATAAATGACTATTAATTTCAATAATTTTTATGAATTATTATTAACTTCATTAAAAATACAAATTTAGTATTTTTAATGGTATACCATGTTTGATGTAATATTATGTGTACAAATATTGATGCACGTGAAATGTATTAATATATTTTCCGTAACTTCTTCATTTGATTCTCGAATTTAACATACTTTTCAATTTCATTCAAAAACATCAATCAAAATAATTACAAAATAAATAAACAAAATATTTGAATTTAACCAATAAAACTTTATTTACTAAAATAAGTAATCAAAATAATAATTTGAAAATCTTGCAATTATCATGATACGACAACCGAGTAAAGTTGGAGATCACGAAATCATACCGAAAATCTTATACATTATAATCTTTAAAAATTTATTAAAATTAAGAATGATTAAAAAATATTAATAATTCTATTGATATTATTAACTAAAAATATATCAAAGCATTAATTATTCAATATTAGTATTCGTTTAACAACTTTTTCTATATATATATATATATATATATATATATATATATATATATATATAAAATAAATGCGTTTACATTTATCCTGATTTTGCATTTACATATTTGATATACATCCATTTTGCATTCACACTAATCCACTTTGCATTTTTGTTGGAACTTACTCTATTTTTAGAAACAGAAAATGGGCAAGTAAATGGCCAAGAATTATTTTTGGAAAGTACCTTACTTTTATATATAGTATGAGGAGGAGGAGGATGATGATGATGATGATGATGATGATGATGATGATGAGATATATATTAAGATTAAAATTAAGATAAGATAAGGTATGATTTTACGAACAATATATTTACAGTTTGCTTTCACTTGTTAACTTTCATTAAACTTCTCACCTTGATCTTTAATTTGACACACATATTACATATTTTTCGATTTTAAAATAATACAATAATTATTAAAAGAATAATAATAAAATAGAAAAAAATAACATTTTGATGTTATTAATAGCATAGCACGGATGTCAATGTAATTAATGACACATGTAAAATAATAATTGATAAAATATTTAATATACTATTTTTTTGCAAAAAAAATCCAAATTTAGAAATTTTTTTGGTAGGAAACTATGTGTGTATTTTTGTGATGGCTATTCTACTTTTATATATACTAATGTTATACCGGTGCGATGCACGATTATTTATTACTCACATATATTAAATTTATATGTTAACATATGAAATGAATATTTAATTGAAAATGAGAAACGAATGATTAATTACAAAAAATGTACATTACACATACCTTAATTTTTTTTTCTTACAGTTCATATGTTTATCGTTTCAGGAATTTCTTTAAATATTGTAATTTGAATTAATTTAACTTAAAATGGAAAAGAAAAATTACATTTAAACAGAATTTGTAATAAATAAATAAAATAAATATATCTGTGATATACGCTCAGAATTTTATTAAAACAAAAAATAAAAAGATCAAAATCATATAGTTAAATTCTGTATAAACCGGTTTACAACGTGAAACCACCACAATGACAGAATTTTAAAAAATTAAAAAACTATAGATACGAACTTTCAAAACATTAAAAACTTATTCAATAATTTTCAATACAATGTGACTTTTCATTTTCCACCGAGTAGTCAAAGTGTTATGTTACCGAAAAAACTATTTTTATACGTTTTAAATAAATGTATTTCACCACATCCTATTTTGAAATATTATGAGTTTGCTAACGTGATTTTATTTTTATTTTGATAAAAATTAGTTAAACTAATTTTTAAAGTCGGTAATATGTATTTTGCATATTTTTATTATTTAAACCTATAATATTAAACATAAATAAATAAATAAACAAAATGAATAAATAAAACTAATTAAATAAATAAAAAGAGTAAATAAATTAATAAATAAACAAAATGAGTAATATGAGTGTCAATTAGAATTGAAATTATTATTTATGATCAAATTAAATTTAGTTAAGAAATTACAAATATCATTACTTAAATAAAACAATTTTGAAATAGTGTGACATGTGGAAAAATTAAAATGTACAAAATAGGATTTTTTACATTTAATCTTTGATATAATTTCAGAAAATATGATTTTTAATATTAAAGATAGCAAATGATTTGACCATTAATAATTAAAACACAATTTTTATATTGAAGGTTATACATAGAATTTATAATATTAAGAACAATAAATAAATAAATAAATATAATAATAATTAAATTGTAATTTTAATACTGATAACTAAAAATATTAATTGAACTCAATCAGTATTAATATTAATAATAAAATTAAAAATGATTAAAAAATATCAACCATTATTCAGTATTTACCATAACTAGTAATCGCACCTGTGCGATGCACGAAAAATGTAATTGAAAATTATTTATTAAGGAAGTTGTAAAAATATAATGCCTGACATAAATTGTGCATTCATATATAATAAAAAATACTCAGAAAAGTAAAATATAAAATTATGACCTGCATATTTTTTTTAGCACCTAATTGTTCCTTCTTTAATTTTCATAGTCTATTTAAGCGAAGTAAGATATGGACACATGACTTATTCTATACTTTACAATTTTGATTTGATGATTAGGAGACCAGCTTATGATTTTTTGATTTCTAAAAGTTGAAATGTTTACAATTTTCAAATCGTAAAATGAAATATTGAGGTTAATAGACATTTACAAAATTAATTTATTGACTCCTCATATAGCACCATAAGAATTTGTACTGACTATTTTAATGCAATAATTGATATTTAAATATATTAAACAAATATTTCATTTTATTACATGTAAAAAAGCAAATACATTACGAACAAAATTACCAAACATTTTAAAAAATAAAAAATTGCTAAAACTTAAATTAAATGTTGCAATTTGTTAAACTTACACGCTGTAAACTTATACACAGTCCTATATTTTTTTCACAAATCAATAAATAATTTACTACATGCATTAATTAAACTTTCCTAATTCATGTATTAAAATAAATTGATAAAAATAAGAAATTTCTTAAAATAGTAGGTGAAAATGGGCGGGAAACTATGTGCATAAAATGGTGACGGTTATCCTATTATTATATATGGATAGATAGATAGATAGATTAATAGATGATTTTGCTAACACCTTCTCTTTTACAAATTGAACCAATGAGTTTATCAAAACCTAAAGTTGTAGAAAATTAAATGATTTAATTGAATTTATTTATAAAGATCGAATATCTTTTATTTCTTTCAATTTGATAAGAAAAAAATTTCAAACTAATCATTTAAGTCAAATTGAATTCTGTGTAAGAAATGATAGGTATCATTTTAGGACTTAAATGAGATAAATTAAAAAGATTGGATGTTCGACAAAGTAAAAAATATAAGTAAAACTTTACATTTACGAATGATATGTTTAGAGTTTGTTCTCATTTTTTAGCTTGTATTAAACTTCTCGTTGAGATCTTGGATTTGACACTCATATTACATATTTTTTACTTCAAAATAATGCAATAATTATAAAAAAAAATCTATAATTTGACTTTTTATAGATTTTTTTCTTTATAAATCCATAAATAATTTACTACTACATGCATTAATTGAACTTTCTTAATTCATGTATTAAAATCAATTGATAAAAATAAGAAATTTTCTAAATTAGTAGGTAAAAATAGGCGGAAAACTATGTGCATAATATGGTGACGGTTATCCTATTATTATATATGTATGTATAGATAGATAGATAGATAGATGACTTTGCTAACACCTAGATAGATATATGACTTTACTAACACTCTCTATTTTACAAATTGAACAAATGAGTTTATCGAAACCTAAAGTTATAAAAAATTAAATGATTTAATTGAATTTATTTAGAAAGATCGAATATCTTTTATTTCTTTCAAGTTGATAAGAAAAAGATTCAAAATTAATCATTTAGGTGAAATTGAATTTAGGTAAGAAATGATAGTTATCATTTTTGGATTTAAATGAGATAAATTAAAAAGAGTAGATATTGGAAAAAGTAAAAAGTATAAGTAAAACTTTTATATTTTATATTTAAGATGATTTTACGAACGATATCTTTAGAGTTTGCTCTCATTTCTAAGCTTGTATTAAACTTCTCGTTGAGTTCTTGGATTTGACACAAATATTGCATATTTTTCGACTTCAAAATAATGCAATAATTATCAAAAAAAAAAATCTATAATTTGACTTTTTATAGATAATTGTTTTTCACAAATCCATAAATCATTTACTACATGCATTAATTGAAATTTCTTAATCAATGTATTAAAATAAATTGACAAAAATAAGAAATTTCCTAAAATGACATATGAAAATCGGCGAAAAACTGTGTGCGTAAAATTGTGACGGTTATCTTGTGTGTGTGTGTATGCGCGCGCGTGTGTGTGTTTAATTAAGACAATAAATGCATTTACATTTATCCATATTTTGCATTCACATTTGACATATATCCACCGTGTATTCACACTGTTTAATTTTATACGAACTTACTATTTATAGAAATGAAAAATGGACATAAAATTATTTTTAGAAACTACCCAACATTTAAACATTATAAAGATTAAGATATGCATCTAGATTGAACGTACATGATTCACGGGTTCAAATAGGCATCCTGGCAAGGATAAAGGTAGGATGGATATTACAATAATTATGATAATAAATTAAAAATCATATATTTAAAAACAGTTCATAAAATATTCATTCATTCGATTTGTTACCTATATCTATAGAAATATTTGATACAACTATATTCTACTAACTACAACAGATAAAAATAAGATTAAAAATTGTTAGAAACAATTAAGAAGTTGAATTTAGTACTATTATCTAACTTATATAAAATGAGTCACAAGTTGATGACAAGAGAAGAGTTCTCACCAAGTAGTTGATACTTGATATATATATATATATATATATATTCGTAAGTTCAATGCTACAATTGAACACTGCAGCCAACAAACAAGACCAGAATTTACCATATGCAATATGAAATATATTTGTGCCTAGTATAATTTGAATTTAGTAGAAAATTCAGCCACCTGCCTTAATAACACATTCCACAAGAATATGACCTTCATATTTTTGTCCCCTAGGCCCTAGTTTTCATTTGAAAACACCTTCTCAAACACAACATACCATGATGATTTTACATATGTTCTTCCTTCAATTTTTAAAACACCCTTCCAAAAAGCATCCGGCATCACATCCTTTCATCTTAAAGTAGAATAGTCAAAAATCTTCTATAGCTTTCCTTGACGCCTTTCCCCAGACAATGGCACCCCCCCCCCCCCCCTCTCTTTCAAAACACACACACACACACATATATATATATATATATATATTTTCAAATTCAATTTCAATCAAATATTTTAGAAGATCCGTAACTTTATCAAAATCTGCTAAACATACGATTTTTAGCAAAACCAAACAATGACAGAAGCATGCCCCCACCAAGACCTCCCACTTCAATGGAATCATAAGGAGAACTTCACATTTTGTGGTTCTTCCTAGAATTAGGCTTATGAAGATTATCATTGCAACCTCTAGACTTTTCCCTGCTTCAACATCCAATTCGTAGTACTGAATTAGCAATTGTCTAAGATAAAATCACATCCCCATCAGCCTTCGTATTTGGAGCTCCCAATGGTCATATATATTCAAAGCATTATCAAAGATCTGGCTAGTCCAGTTCTTGGAACAACAGTTTCATTGGATTAGCAGGTATAATTGTCAGGATGCCCCAGAAGATCAGGAAACATAAAGAATCCAAATGAGAGAAAGGAAATGTACATCTTTGTTAATCCTGCCATTAATTTATTCTCATTTTCTTTAAAAAAAGAAATACTCCTTGTTTTCTATGTTAGTTAGTAGATCACTAATAACATGATAAATGTTCAATTTATTTCAATTATTTTACTTCATCCGGTCTAATGATGCAAAATCAATGAGAAATGAAAATAATGAAATGTTAAAGAGCAGTCCATATCCCATAATATAATTCACAGTAACTCAATGAACAACTCGTAGCTTTAAGTCACCAATAACACTGGAGGAACTTACTATCTAGTCATGATAGGCATGTGTTACTGTAGATTATGTTGGGTGGATTTGTGAATAGTGACGCCAAATATTGAAAGTTTGTAAATCTAAGCTGAAATTGGACAGAGTAACGGCAAGGAAAAACACAAATAAGAAGAAGAATAAGAATAAGGACAAAGCCGAGGCAAGAGTTGGACTCTTTGTCCTTAAGTCGAATTTGCCCCGCAACGGTGCCTACGGATAACGGTAATCGACTCCCAAGATACAACGGCTTCACTTGTGTTTGTAGCACTCCAAAACACAAGTACAACGAACCAAATTTGTCTTACGTACTCCAAATGATGCAATGAAAGAATATCAAAACAAATGAAATGATTTGATTTTGGAGAGAAGTGAGGATGTTGAGATGTTTTGCATATCAAAAAGTGAGGAATAGGACACCCAAAGGGTCCTATATATAGATCATCAAAGGGTGTGGACGAAATGGTTTGAGGTCAAACCATGCACCCTTTCCAAACAATGCACCTTAATGAAAAGGTGCCTCCTGGCCGGACAACCGTGCGGCCGCACGGTTATAGACCGTGCGGTCGCACGGTCTTACTCAAAAATCCAAAAAATAAATTGACGTGTGGTCGCACGGTTTACGAACCATGCGGCCGCACGGTCAAATATTTTGACCTGATTTTCGTCATTTTCCGTAATTTCTCATTTATCCGATATTGGTTTTCGAATTGTCAAATATACCCTTCAATACATACAGAGAAATCAAAATTCTCTTTCGGGGGCGTTGCCCCCTCGACCCCCGCGACCTGACCGGGCAGGTCGATCCCCGTTTGTGCACCCCGAAGCGGCGAAGTGGCAAACAATTTTGCCTAAACGGATTGAGCCGAGCTTTTGAGTATTTGGCCGAAGTCGACACGAAGTCACTTTAATCGATTTCCAATTCTCGATTTATTAACTAATATCCAACAATCCCCCACATGAATGGAAATTCCTCGATATGCGCAATACAATGCGAATGCAATGCAAATGGAATGCAGACTCTAACAAATGGAGTACACGACGACAAGTCATAGCATCAAGATAGGTAGCTTGTGACCTTGAACCTTCTTTAGTTGAATACAATCGGATTTACTAGGCTAGTTGGTGAACGCGATGTCTTGAACCATCCAGCCGTTCGTGTAAAACCAAACAACTGTACCAACACCATGACTCATCTAACCTATTCGGTTCTCATGGTTGAGTCCATTTTGGCCCTGGACTACTCTTGGTTTCATAAGTGCTCTAAGAGAATTAAGCCTCGAATTCTCGTAGAAGCGGCCTCACTTCACACTTATATAGGTGATCTCATACCTTTCTATCTTAAGGTTATGAATCATTAAAAGTATATATGTATACTTATCCTTATACACATTTTACATAGCACTTTAAATTTTAGGAATGGGAATAAGTGCTTTATTCCGAATCATTTATGACTTAGTTGTCCCATTGAACCAAGATCTTGGGATCTCCAATCTACAAGGTTGGGTTTCCGTCATAGTAATTCTATTCAATAGGCTTTAGGCCCATTCCCCTCGAAAGATGGTATACTTGATCTCTTCCAAGTCCTTTCGTCAAAGGATCAGCCAAATTTTCTTTTGACTTCACATAGTTAATAGAGATTATACCATTCGA
The DNA here is from genome assembly GCA_963555705.1 of Ligustrum vulgare. NCBI lineage: Eukaryota > Viridiplantae > Streptophyta > Magnoliopsida > Lamiales > Oleaceae > Ligustrum > Ligustrum vulgare. Next base: position 55,007,196 of record OY743171.1, read on the forward strand.
TATTAACTGTTTAATGGTATTATGTCTCCGACGGATATGTCGAGACTTACCATTATACATACTATTTTGTGCCCTTGCTATTGTCGACTGATTATCGCAATGTATATTAATTGCAGAAATCGGCTTTTCCCAACATGGAATTTCTTCAAGAAAATTACGAAGCCATTCTGCTTCTTCACCGACTTTGTCTAATGCAATAAACTCAGATTCCATCGTGGATCGAGCAATACACGTTTGCTTAGAGGATTTCCAGGACACGGCTCCACCTCCAATGGTAAATACATAACCACTCGTGGATTTTGAATCCTTAGTGTCAGATATCCAATTTGCATCAGTATATCCTTCTAACACTGCAGGATATTTTGAGTAGTGTAATCCATATTCAACCGTATGTCTTAAATATCTAAGAACTCGGTTTAATGCCTTCCAATGTACAACATTTGGATTACTAGTGAATCTACTCAACTTGTTGACTATGTATGCTATATCCGGTCTAGTGCAGTTGGTAATATACATTAAACTACCAATGACACGCGAATATTCCAATTGAGATACGGGCTCACCAGTATTCTTGGCTAAGTGAATACCTAAGTCAACTGGTGACTTAACCGGTTTATCGTCATACGCCTTAAATTTCTTAAGTATAGTCTCAACATAATGTGATTGAGACAATGACAAACCATCGGATATCTTAGAGATTTTAATCCCTAATATTACATCCGCCACTCCCATATCCTTCATGTCAAAATATTTTGTTAACATTTTCTTAGTCGAGGAAATGACTTTAGAGTTATTTCCCATAATTAGCATATCGTCAACATATAGGCATATGATTACATATTCATTAGGTGTGTTTTTAATGTAGACACATTTGTCACATTCATTGATTTTGAAGCCATTTGACAACATAGTTTTATCAAACTTTTCATGCCATTGCTTCGGTGCTTGTTTCAATCCATACAATGATTTCACAAGTCTACACACCTTCTTTTCATTTCCTGGTGCAACAAACCCTTCATGTTGTTTCATGTAGATTTCTTCCTCTAATTCACCATTTAGAAACGCGGTTTTGACATCCATTTGATGTATTTCAAGATTATGCAATGCTGCGATTGCAATCAAGACACGTATGGACGTAATTCTTGTAACGGGTGAATAGGTATCAAAGAAGTCTAGTCCTTCTTTTTGTCTATACCCTTTGGCTACTAATCTAGCCTTGTATTTATCAATTGATCCATCCGACTTCAATTTCTTTTTGAAGATCCATTTACAGCCTAAAGCTTTGTTTCCCGGAGGGAGTTCAACCAATTCCCAAGTATGGTTACTCATGATGGATTCAATTTCATTGCGTACAACTTCTTTCCAAAAAGGAGCTTCGGGAGAGGACATTGCTTCATCAAATGTCCTAGGATCATTTTCAAGTAAATTGGTTACGAATTCTGGACCGAATGTCTTTGGAATTCGTTGCCTTTTACTACGTCTCAGTTCTTCATTAGATCCCCGTTTGTGCGCCCCGAAGCGGCGAAGTGGCAAACAATTTTTCCTAAACGGATTGAGCCGAGCTTTTGAGTATTTGGCCGAAGTCGACACGAAGTCACTTTAATCGATTTCCAATTCTCGATTTATTAACCAATATCCAACAGATTATATGAATTGAACTGATGATTTCAAAAATTGTGTAAAGCAATCACTGGACTTGCAAAATTATATATCCCTTTCTCCAACAGGACATCATAGATTAAGAAAGATTACCAGGATAAACGAGCATCCATTGACGAACAATCAAGGTTTCACGATTGGAAAGGAGCCGAATAACACTTGAAAAGTTGAAATATAGTCTCTGCAGCTACTTAAAACTGGTCTGTTCTTTGTTTTTCTTTTTCTTTTCTCCTGATAGAGCAAATTAATACAATAATTTAGCTGCAAATTAAATTGAGAAAGGAAGAACCTTCATATCGCTTGACAGAACAAGTCACTCAATCAAGTTTAGCTGAAGCATCCCCCAAAATGAAGAACATATTTATTAAAAAAAATAAAAATAAAAATGTGGTGGTTTATGTTGAGATTTTTTTGGTTCCATTCAAACCCTTAGCTATGATGAAAAATCGAGACCCATTTTAACTTCTGGCTTTTATAAGCTCATAATATTGAAGAATATTTAAATTCATACCATAATTGCTTGTAGCCGACTCTGGTCGGGTATTTTGAGGTAGTCAATCCAATTGAGATTGTTGCTGATGGAGTACAGGACCAAGCCCTGGCATTTTTGGATCATTGGGATCGGCGCGCATGAGGTGTTGAGCTTCGCAACTTCAAACGGCCATAACTTTGTCATACGGTGTCCGTTTTGGGCCCATAAGTACTTTTCGGAAAGGTCTCGACGAGCCGGACAAGACTCATCTCTATGCCGTGATGTATGATGGTTTTTAGTCGTTTGAGGTCGTTTAGAGCCTCAAAACGTCACTTTTCTATCTTTATTTATTTAATTTTTATGTTCGCGTTTTATTTTAATAAGTCCAGTCCGTTTAATGACCCATGGGTATTAGGTTTTCAGTATTTAAGATTGTCTTACTTCTGTTATGAGGGGATTTCGACTTTTGAATAAACATTGCGTGTTTTCTCGTGAGTTGATATCCGTGTGGTTAAGAATTCAATTATTGTGTGGGTTTTTTCGTAGGTGCGCCTACATCAGTTGCTCAATACTCACCTTGGAGATAATGTTGGAAAAAAGGGATGAAATAACGAGATTTAACGTGATCTTTTTAATATCTTTGTTGGGTCTTATCTCGATTTTAAAGGAGTTCAAAATAGGGTTGGAAACTACCAACTAATTTCCACCCGGACTAATCTCTTTACTTATATATATTCTGACTCCTCTTTAAAATAGTGTGCCTGCGTGAATTGTGTTCCTTCCTTTTGCTTTGTGCGTGGAGCGAGAAAGAGAGAAAAAGAGTGTAGAAATTTTCTTGTCTTCCTTCGTTGGTCTTCTTGTTCTCTTCATGATTGTGTGCATTGTCATTCTTTTTCGCCTTCCTTTGTGAAACAGAACACTTCCTTAGTAGGTTTGCCCTGTGTCTCATTCTTCATCCATTCGGTTGGTTATCACCCATACAGCCTTCGTGGTTGTACAAATCTCTAAGAAGTGGTGCTACACCTCATGGTGGTGCAGGGACGGAGCCAGGATTAGGAGTGAGTGAGGGCCAAAATTTTCAAATTGTGGGAAGGGGAGGCCCCTCTCAGGTGTTAGGGGTGAAGTCCCCAAATTTTTTTTTTAACAAAAATGATTGAAACGACAATTCATACATTTTGTACAAATGGTTCTTGACTTATTTTAGTGATATGAAGCAATATCTATTTGCAGATGCTCACGTTTAGAGCACGTGAACATCTAAAACCGTTAATAGGTGAAAAATCCAATGTTTATTTTTGTGTTAATTGATTCTTTAAAATGGTTGTGGGTCCAACACATTGAACTAGCCAACCATCCAGTTAATGGAAGGGGAAAAAAGTTGTCTTCTTTGAATAAAAGGACCAATTGGAGACAAGGGGAAATCAACTCACTAAATGCAAACAAAAGAGATTAATACATTTAGATAAACATATACATACACATATACACAATATAGAGAGAGAAGAAGAAAAATGGAGATACAAATCATCCTTCTCTGGTCCAAAAATCATCCTTCTCCTTCACTTTCAAAAAGAAAAAAGAAAAATCCAAAATTTAAGTGGGGGCGTGGACCCTCATTGGTCCTAATGTAGCTCCGTCCCTGTGGTGGTGTGTTGTGCAATTTGAGATCGCAAGTGTACGATATCGCAATCAAGTAATAAAGTGGACCTTAGAGTCCGGATTATCGTTCCCACGAGGACTGTTTACTAAGTACCGAAATGTTTTAGTTCTAATTTTATTTGAACAGACGAAATAGAATTTGTGGTTTTAAATTAAAACTAAAAAAGATGAATTAAATAATTAAATTGTGAAATTGTTTTGTTTTTTAAAAAATGATTGTAAAGTGGTTTGGATTCACGATTTCACCTAGCTAATTAAATCAATTCCAATTCCAGTTTTATTTCCTATTTGTGTGTTCGGTCGAATTCACTAATTTAAATTGAGATTCCTCTCTCGAGTTTAAATCAATCCTACCTAAGTAAGTCAACCTTGTATCTCTACAGCGGGTCCGAATATTCCTTAACTAGATGCATTACACACAAGAATTCACACACGACCGCAATAATTACAAGAGTATATCTCTATCTCTCATTCAATTACCGGATTTATTACCTAGATCTATGTTATTAACTCACCTCTCGGATTATGGAAATAACACATGAAATCATGAATAAGTGGCCAGTTCATTCACGCATTAAACGCAATAATAAATCAACACATGCATTAAAGCGTTAAAACAAGGAATATGGCATTAAAATAATTAACTAGGCTACATCGTTCATCCCAACGTTAAGATTAGTTACACATCATCATGAAATAACAAAAACAGTAAAAATAAACGTTCATTGAAAAACAATATAAAGAATGGAAAGATTGCACCAATTATCAATTCTTCAATTGTTTCCAATTCGCGCGCCTTTGCAATGCTTGATTCTCCAAGAATTTGATGTTGAATTCTCTATTGTGGCTTGTTCTATGGAGAGGCCAAGGTCTGGATCTCGTGCCTCTTATGTTGTATATATAGGTTTTGAAGAAAACCTAGGTCAAAACAAGAAAAGTCTGATAAAAATCGCGAGAAAAAGCCCACAGTTGGCCCAGCCGGATACTCACGCGATCGCGTGGTATCAACCCTAGCGATCGCGTGGACTTCATTAAAACTCTCGGGTTACAATTTTGAGTCTTCTCGCGATCGCTTGGTGTGTGAATAGCGATCGCGACTTCATCATTCTTCCGACTGTGCAAGTTAGTCCCTGACTTTTAATTGCACCTTCAGTCCTCAACTTCCAATTGTTGCACTTTAGTCCCCAAACTTTATCTTCTTCTTGATTTGCCCATTTAAGCTCTCAATTCATTCAATTAGGTCCTCCAACCTCTGATTCAGTCACTTTGGCACCAAGCATGTTTTCGGTTGACGTCACAAACTCCTCACTTGTCCGATTTAGCTCCAATTAACATCCAATCGTGTCATTTTTCCATTAATTGCTTCATTCTTCTTCAATTGGGACATTTTCTGAAAAGTAAACAAATAAACATAAATTAAATAGTAAATATTCCCAAACGACAATAATTAATCCTAATTTAGACATACAAATAAGTGTATAAAATACACTTATCAAATACCCCCAAACTAGAATTATTGTTCGTCCTCGAACAAAGTAAACTAAACTACAAAAATCAAAGAAATAAGAGAACATATATTTTTGTTGTGTCAACATGTTTACCATATGCCTCTACAGTCCAAACCAATTTAAGCTTCAGCAAGCGTCATGAACAACAATGCAAAATATTTTCTAGTTATATCTTGCCAGAGTTTCAAGTGTGTGTGTGAATAACCAATGTCAAAGGCATACTTATGCAAACGATATACTCAACACTATGTGGCTCATTATGCATAATCCAGCCCGAATCCCATGTGGTCAATCTATGATTTCTAATAGAATTCCTTTCAACACTCATGGATGAGCACCACTTTCTGTTTTTTCTCTCGCATCCCAGGTTTTTATCTATGTGGGTTCTAAAAATATTCTTTGCTTTTTCCACACAAGGTAGTCAGAATCAGAAATATGCGTGCATAACAAATCAAAAGAAAGCAGTCCCCAATTCTACAACCTCAACCACCACAGTTTAGTCAACAAAGCTTATACCATGCAATATATATATATATTTTTTTATGGACGACTTTTTCTTTTAATTGTCCCTGTCTTTTACCATCTTTGTGCAGAACTTTTCATACGGGCTTTCTATATGACCCCTGTAGCGGGCTTTCAGATCGGCAACTCCCAAACCAGACGGCTTTAGGGTACCAGGTTCAAAGAACCCCTCAGACGTACTTGCCCGAGTCATAAAGGCTTAAACAGAAAAGTTAAAGATGTTATAATGTCTTATGTGTAAGTCCACTCTCCGTACTTGCTTTCTAATTGACCCCTGTAGCGAGCTTTAGGTCGATGACTCCCAAGCCAGTTGGCTTTAGGGCACCAGGTTTTAAAGACCCCTCGGACTTACTTACTCGAGTCAAAAAGGCATTTGAAGAGCAGAATAAGACCTTCAGCATTTTTCTGTTTTTATGCTGGAAATGGTTTATACTAGTTGACCAAACTGCAATGACTAAAGTGCAAAACCAAGAACCACAGACCTCCAACCCGTCAATACATACAAATTCCAACAATTTTACCCACAAACTTGCATTTGAGCATGATTGGTTCTAATTTAGAGGTGGGATAACTTATGATTTGAGTTCAGGGATTTTTAAGTCATTCCTAAGTTCAAATTGCATAAATTTGCCCCACATGTATTAAACAAAATCCCTTACACAAGCAATTATCCAACACTGACTATGTGCGCAATAAATATGAATCTAGCAAAACATAACTAGTTCAAAAATAAGTTCATGCTTTCATGTTGTCCAATTTTCAAACTTAAACACAAATTGATTCATACTATATCCTAGGCAATAAACATGTCAACAAAGTTTTCAATTTTTTTTTTTTTTTTTATCCCAATAAAATAGAATGAAAAGTACTAATATGGAAATAATGAGATCCACCCCCAAACTAGAAATGAACATTGTCCTCAATGTTTTGCCACATAAATAAGTAAGAATAATGCAAAACTTGACAAAAGAAAGGAAACGAGAACTTCCCAAGTGTAGAGGAAATGTCTCATTGTAGTCTTGATGCTTCAATTTGAAATGATGTTGGATGAATTTGACCCTATTTCTTGCCTTGCCCAACTTGATCGGATGTGTCTTGTCTGATGTTTACCTTGCAAATAAGAGATAAGTAATATTAAAAGTCATAAACATCAATAAGGAATAATGGAAGTTCAGTAGCACACCCCCAAACTAAAGTTAAAGCAAAATTTTGAATTTTCAAAATTGGTCGACCACACACATTCAAGCCTTGACGTCGCCTAGAAAAACATAAATTTTCCCGAGCCATCTTTTGATACTTTAAAGTTCACAGCATGATCAACAATATATTAAAAATTCAGCTCATTTGAAGGTCAATAGTGTCATGCAACAATGTGGAGAAGTAGGTGACGTGAGACAGTTTCTGGGTGCAATGGCCTGCAATTGCCTTGCAATGGGGCTGTCATGGTGCAAACATTGTTTTAATGGATTTCATGCCATGTTGTGTACTAATTCATGAACTAAACACACTTACTCAATGAATACCATGTTATGAAGATAAATGCTCGGAAGAATCTCTAAAATTAGCACAAGAATGTCTTTGTGGCATTTCATCAAACACTATATGTGCACTCCAAAAATTAAAGAACTTGCATCAATTTGGAAACATGGATTGACCAAGAGATTTCTACTTATTACAGCACAAACCACATTCTCCAACAACTAACTTAAGCCCATACTCCACTCCCCAATAAAGTTGCACTTATGAATTCAAAGAAAATTTCACTCTTTTGATTAACTTGAAGGAAAGTGAAAACTTCATACCTTTGATTGAGTTTTGTAGGTAATGAAAGCAATAAGTATGATGCAACAAGGTGTTGATGACAAGCACACAAAATGTAAGATCAAACATGAGGTGATTAAGGGAGAGAAAACGAGTGTCTAATGTTTGAAATTGAAAACATGAAGCACAACACTTAAAACTGCCGATTATTGTCCCAGAGTACCCACGCGATCGCTTGGATGGAGTTCCAGCGATCGCGTGGTTCACGATTAAATAATCTGTTGCTTTTTTAATGCATTTTCGCGATCGCTAGAGTCTATAGGCCCGCGATCGCGTAGTTCACAGCAATAATGAAATTTTTTCCTATTTTTGAAATTCAAAATCATTTTTATCCCCCTAATCACTTCATGATCGATGCAATGATCTTCCAAACCTTCACTTCATGATCTAAACTAGTGTGTTTAATATGTGGGATGACAAGTAAAAGCTTAGTTTAACAAAAATATGCAAAATTAAAAATATACCTAAATATGCAAAGATAATGCAACAAGCAATAGAGTTTTAACATGCAAACATGTAAAACCCTCAAACATGATACCTATCATGCATTTATTTAAAATTCAGCAAATAAATAAATAAATATGAAAGCATAATAAATAAAAGGGAAGAAAGGTTGGGTTGCCTCCCAACAAGCGCTCTGTTTTGAGTCTAAAGCTCGACTGTTTGCACTTCTTTATCATGGAGACTTGAATGATCCTCTTGAGCTCCTGCACAACTTGCAATTACCTGCCTTGCACTTCTCAATCCTTTTCCTCACTCTCTTGTAGTCCAAGGCCTCCTTTTCCACTTGTTGCGGGATGTTAGGCTTTTCTTCCTTCTTGTCCCTCCATCCATCTTTTACCTTCATACACTCATATTTTATGATTAAAGCCTCCTCAATCTTAATCTCATCCTTCATGCAGCCACTTGGTTTCTTGACCTCTTCATCCACCTTAAAACAACTTTCATTTTGAATCTTTGGATCCTGTCTTGGCTTAATGCTGAACGTGACTTGTTCCTTCTCGACCCTAAAGATGATTTCTCCCTTTTCAATATCAATCAGTGCTCTTCCAATAGCTAGGAACGGTCTTCCAAATATTAGAGGCATCTGAGTGTCTTCTTCCATATCAAGAATCACAAAGTCAACTGGGAAGAAAAATTTGTCAACCTTCACAATCACGTTCTCCACTATCCCATATGGATACTGTATAGACCTGTTGGCAAGCTTTAGTGTGATATTGGTTGATTTAGGCTCCCCCAAACCAAGTTTCCTGTACACAGATAGAGGCATTAAATTAACACTGGCCCCTAGATCACACAAAACATTATCAAAACTGAAATTACCAATAGTGCAAGGGATAGAGAAACTCCCTGGATCGGTCAATTTTTGTGGTAACTTCTTTTGAAGTATGGCGCTGCACTCCTCACTCAGTGCTACTGTCTCAAAATCAACCAACTTTCTTTTGTTTGACAGCATCTCCTTCATAAATTTCAAGTAGAGCAGCATTTGGGCCAATGCTTCAGCGAAAGGAATATTAATGTGCAGTTTCTTGAATATTTCCAAAAATTTTCCAAACTGCTGCTCCAACTTATGCTTTATCAATCGTTGTGGATAAGGAATTGGGGGCACATAAGCTTTGACTGGTGGTCGAACTCGAACTTCTTCTTCGACTTTTTCATGAACTTCAGGAGTCGATCTCTGTTCTTTTTCACTTTTCTTCTCTTCCACCACATTTTCCTTTTTGTTCCTATGCTTTTCATATTCTGCTTCAGTCACGTCAGAGAGCTGAACCCCACTCCTTGTTGTTATTGCATTACATTGCTCCCGAAGGTTTATTTCAGTGTTACTGGGCAACTGTCCTGGCTGTCTTATTGAACTGCTAGCTGCCAGCTCTCCCATTTGTCTCTTCAAATTCTTAATCTCAGCTGCTTGATTCATAATTTCTCCATTCTGACTCTTGACCAGCTGGATTAACACTTCTATGTTCTCGGACATGTTTTTCTGAGATTGTTGCTGTTGCTGTTGCTGATATCCAGGCGGCCACTGCACATTCTGATTGTTAGACCATGAAAAATTAGGGTGATTCTTCCATTCTGGGTTGTAAGTTTGTGAATAAGGGCCACCCTGCTGCCTGTTTCCCACGAAATTGACTTGTTCTGGATTTGATTGATTTTGTTGAAGTGGGCAGAAATTTATAGCATGATTTTCGAAACAAAAATCACACAAAGTTGTTTGAACCGCATTCACTGGCTGCACACCCATACCGTCTATCTTCTTGGTCAACGCATCCAGCTTAGCATTTAATACTGTGATCTCGTTAACTGCAACCATTCCCCCAGACTTTGGTGTAGCTCTATCTGAATACCATTGATAACTGTTCCCAGCCATCTTCTCAAAGATCTCAGATGCTTCTTCATATGTCATATCCATAACTGATCCTCCAGCTGCTGAGTCGGCGTACTTCTTGTTTTCATTTGTCAGCCCATTATAGAATGTCTGAACCAAGATCCAATCTGCGATTCCATGGGTAGGACACTGTCTGATGAGCTCGTTGAATCTTTCCCAAGCTTCAAAAATTGATTCCCCAGGTTGTTGACTGAATGATAGAATCTCACGCCTTAGCTTTGACATGCGGCCAGTTGGGAAAAATTTATCTACGAATTTCTGGCTCATAACTTCAAAAGTGGTGATTGTGTGTAGGGGCAAAGAGTAAAACCAGGCTTTTGCTTTATCCGCCAAAGAAAATGAGAATAACTTTAATTTCACGGCATCCTCTGAAACTCCATTCATGCGTTGCATATCACATAGTTCCAAAAATGTCCTAAGGTGCGCATGAGGATCTTCAGATGGCAATCCATGAAAAACGCATGAATTTTGGATCAAGGATATCAAGGAAGTCTTGATCTCAAAATTATTAGCTCGGATTGCAGGAGGTACAATGCAGGTTCCAATGTTCCCCACAGGAGGAACCATGTAATCTCGCAAAACGCGCCTTCCATGATTTTGTTGCTGTCCATTCACAGCTGCTGGCAGATTTTGTTGATTTCCCTGATTATCTTGAATTCTGTCATCTGCCATTGCTAAGTCTTTTTGTTGATCCGCTTCCAACTGTCGTCTACGCCTCTGTCGAAAGGTGCGTTCAATTTCTGTATCAAAAGGAAGCAAATCAAATGACTTAGTCCTTCTTAACATAAATTAAATAAAACAAAAATTAAAAACAAAAACTGAAAATAAGGATAAAAATAAAAATAAGCAAAATAAAGTTCAAAGTAAAATAAGAACTAATGAGTATCGATATTAATTTAAAAACAGTCCCCGGCAACGGCGCCAAAAACTTGTTGTGCAATTTGAGATCACAAGTGTACGATATCGCAATCAAGTAATAAAGTGGACCTTAGAGTCCGGATTATCGTTCCCACGAGGACTGTTTACTAAGTACCGAAATGTTTTAGTTCTAATTTTATTTGAACAGACGAAATAGAATTTGTGGTTTTAAATTAAAACTAAAAAAGATGAATTAAATAATTAAATTGTGAAATTGTTTTGTTTTTTAAAAAATGATTGTAAAGTGGTTGGGATTCACGATTTCACCTAGCTAATTAAATCAATTCCAATTCCAGTTTTATTTCCTATTTGTGTGTTCGGTCGAATTCACTAATTTAAATTGAGATTCCTCTCTCGAGTTTAAATCAATCCTACCTAAGTAAGTCAACCTTGTATCTCTACAGCGGGTCCGAATATTCCTTAACTAGATGCATTACACACAAGAATTCACACACGACCGCAATAATTACAAGAGTATATCTCTATCTCTCATTCAATTACCGGATTTATTACCTAGATCTATGTTATTAACTCACCTTTCGGATTATGGAAATAACACATGAAATCATGAATAAGTGGCCAGTTCATTCACGCATTAAACGCAATAATAAATCAACACATGCATTAAAGCGTTAAAACAAGGAATATGGCATTAAAATAATTAACTAGGCTACATCGTTCATCCCAACGTTAAGATTAGTTACACATCATCATGAAATAACAAAAACAGTAAAAATAAACGTTCATTGAAAAAAAATATAAAGAATGGAAAGATTGCACCAATTATCAATTCTTCAATTGTTTCCAATTCGCGCGCCTTTGCAATGCTTGATTCTCCAAGAATTTGATGTTGAATTCTCTATTGTGGCTTGTTCTATGGAGAGGCCAAGGTCTGGATCTCGTGCCTCTTATGTTATATATATAGGTTTTGAAGAAAACCTAGGTCAAAACAAGAAAAGTCTGATAAAAATCGCGAGAAAAAGCCCACAGTTGGCCCAGCCGGATACTCACGCGATCGCGTGGTATCAACCCTAGCGATCGCGTGGACTTCATTAAAACTCTCGGGTTACAATTTTGAGTCTTCTCGCGATCGGTTGGTGTGTGAATAGCGATCGCGACTTCATCATTCTTCCGGCTATGCAAGTTAGTCCCTGACTTTTAATTGCACCTTCAGTTCTCAACTTTCAATTGTTGCACTTTAGTCCCCAAACTTTATCTTCTTCTTGATTTGCCCATTTAAGCTCTCAATTCATTCAATTAGGTCCTCCAACCTCTGATTCAGTCACTTTGGCACCAAGCATGTTTTCGGTTGACGTCACAAACTCCTCACTTGTCCGATTTAGCTCCAATTAACATCCAATCGTGTCATTTTTCCATTAATTGCTTCATTCTTCTTCAATTGGGACATTTTCTGAAAAGTAAACAAATAAACATAAATTAAATAGTAAATATTCCCAAACGACAATAAGTAATCCTAATTTAGACATACAAATAAGTGTATAAAATACACTTATCATGGTGGATCGATTTTCTGAGTCAAAACAAAAAGGGGGGAAATCAAAATTCTAATTTCTTTATTTTATTTACTGTCGATTTGATTTCTTGTTATTAATTCAATCTAACATCACATTTTTTGCTCTGTAGGTTGAATCTTCACGTCACATTGGTATCAGAGCTTTTGGTTGCATTTTGGTTCAGAAATTTGAAGAAAATCGAAAGAACAGATGCTGTGTGTTCAAAAATTTTCGAACTGAAAAATTCTTATTCCAACCAAAATATTGCTTCGATCGACAAACGGACTTCGAACCCGTGATCGTGAGACTAAGGGGGGGGGGTTTATTCAATATAGATTTTGAATGATTTTTAAAGATTTTAAAGGATTTGAAAAGTTTAGGTGTATTCAATTTAGACTTTAGAGTCTCCATAAAAACTTTGATGTATTTAATATAGATTTTAATGGACTTTCTAAAAGTTCATAACAATCATGGTATATTGTATAAGGGAAAAATACATAAATAAGGTGTTTACAAATAGAAATTTCAAAAATAAGATCAAACTTGTATAATTTCAAAAATCAGGTTATAATTAGAATAATTAATTAAAAATATTTTATTAATTACATATATTAAGGTCACAATATCATATAGTTTCAGGTCACAAAATAAAATATTTCAAGTCACAAATTATTTGTAGTCACAAATCACGATTAGATCACGGTATAATATAATTTCAGGTCACAAATCACAATTAGGTCACAATTATTTTTGATCACAAGTCACAAACACAATAATTCCAAAGTCACGGGTTTTGAAATTTGGTTACAAAATGTCAAATAATTTAATCTCGATTTATTTTTAGCTCACATGCTATCAAATTATTAGGTCACTGACAACAACATAATTTCTGGTCACAAATTTTTAAGATTACGGGTCACAAGTCACAAATTTCTAAAGTCACATGTCACAAATTTTTAGGCCACACACTTACATCTATACCTACACCACCACTACCTCCTCATCGTGCTGCTGCCACCACCCCACCCGCATCACCACTATTAGTACTACCAAAATCACCACCAACCCCCACTTGCATAGCCACCGTCTTCCCCACCAAAGTCTTCACCTCCGCCGTCGCGGCCACCAAAAAAACCCATCACAACCACCAACAAACATACCACCACGATCGCCACACTGCACACACACCACCACTTATAACCTACTGCAAATCTTGCAGATCTAGGGACAAAATTAGAGGTAGAGAAGCTAGATGTTCCGGTAATTTCAGGAACAAGTCAAGGCTGTTGCTAATACTTCTATCGAGTTGGAATAGGTCACCGACCGAGTTAAGTATACATGGTGTTGGACAAGGGCAGTGACGTTAATTGGGTCTAGTGTACACCCTGCGTAGACTATTACCAGCAAGTCAACCCGAATCAACTCCACAACGCAGCACCACTGCCATCGCTACCTTCGAATCAACAGACCGCTACAGATCGAAACACCGCAACAGATGTTCGTTGTTGCGGTGTCGTGTACCTGCTCCGGTGCAGCGACTCTGTTTTTATGTTGTTGCGTGTGAGATGCCTCTTCAGGCGGTGGTTCATGAAGTGCCTGTGCCATCGTTGGGGAGAGATGATAGGTGGGTCGCCTTGTCGTCGCCGGAGGGGAGAGAGATTTCGCCAGTTTGGAGTGGAGCATTGTCGGTGGAATTTGGTGTTAGGGTGCTGGGGGTAGAGCTTGGTCTGGAGGCGTTGTTGGGATGTAGAACTGAAAGATGTATAATAATTTGAAGTTAGAATTAGGGTTTATGATAGTTTAATTTAATTTAATAATAACTACAAAAATTTATAATATTTTATTAAAATAATTAAAATTTATTATAATGACCTGATTTATGAAGTTATTTAAGTTTGATCTTATTTATGAATTTGGATCTTTAAAAGTAGGGGTGAGTGTAATTTCCACATTGTATAAAGACTTTTAAAAGTCTTTAAAAATCCTGTGTTATTCAAATTATCAATGACTTTTAAAGACTCATACGAAATCCTCTATGTACTAACTTCTAAACACAAAGTACAACCACAAAATTTCTTTACTTGTCTTTCATTAACCTCCCAGATTTTGAAAGACTTTAAAAAAAAAAAATCTTTTAAATTATAATTTTATTTTTTCTATATTTTTCTTCTTTCATGTTATTTTTAGAAACTTTAAACCCTTGACTAAACAAATCATTATTTCTCTTCTCTTTAACTTTTTAATTTTTTTTTCTTTTTAATATTTTTTTTTCTTTATATTTGGGTTCTCTTATTCTTACCGTTTTCTTCAATTTTTCTATGAAAATAAATCTAAACTAAAATTCTATAAGATCTTATAGAAAAATAATAATTAAATTGTATCAAAACAAATAATAATAAGTAAAGTGATTCTAGAATTTTCTCTAGAAATTTTTTTATGAACATAGTACAATTTTTATGTTGATATCAAACGCGATTTTATTTTTTCCTCATTTTTTTTAATCACAAATGTTTCTCTTTTTTAAAACGATTTATATCTCTTATGCTGTATTTTTTTTTTTTTTTTGTAATTCACTTGATTTATAATTATTATTAACGATTCACATCATACAAAAATTAATCTATTAAAGTTTAATTTTTTAATTAAAAAATAAAAGTCTGGGAAAGTTTTTAAAAGTATTTGAAAGTCTTTTAAATCAATCCACAAAAGTCTTTGAAAGTAATTGAAAGTCTTTTAAATAAATGTCCATGAAAGTCTTTAAAATTCTATATAAATCCATAAAAGTCAATAAAATTCAATGCAATCCATTAAAAAAAGTCCATTGAAAAAAGTTTTTAAATATCTTTCGAAATCTCAATTAAATAAACCCCCCTAAGGTGCTGCTAGTGGTGGGGTGCGTGATTTTTCGGTAGGCGGTCCGCGACGATGAGTGGTGGTCCGGCGGTGGCGCATTTAAAATAATTGATAATATTATCCTAGTCATTTATCAATTTAATCTGAATTGGCAATATAATTTTATTTTAGTTTTCTTCATTGACTCGAAACATTGAGCGAATATTTGATAGATATATTCGACATTTTCTTGATCAACATTATTTTTAACTTATTATTATTATTGTAAAGTAATCATTCTTAACTTCCCATTTTATCAATAAAACAATTTACCAAATAATGGCAATAATTCATAGACTCATTATTTTATTTCAAATTTAGAATTCATTTTTTTATTACTAAAATAAAAATTCATTATTTTACCTGAATTTGAAATTTGTAATAAAATAAAAAAATGGTTATTTAATTAAAATTACAAATGTTAACTATAACATAGATTATAATTTTTATCGTATTTTTTGTGGGCTTCATTTATACCTGTCCACGTGGTACACATCTTTCGATAAATTTTTTTTTTTAAAATAAAATAAAATGCCCAATTCTTGACGGAAGCAATTCTTTGTTCACCTATTTCGGTATTCCAAAATAAACTAATGGAACATTGTCACGTCGCTATTTATAAACAAAATTTTTAAACGAATTATCAAATAGACGTTTATCAAGAAATGTGTGGTTATAAAATATTTTTTATGGAAAAATAAACAATGAGAATAAAATGTATTACAAAAAGTACACGTGGTTAAAAAGCTATTTGAAGAATGTTAAAATAATTTTCATTAATAGTATGTCGTGATATTTCAATTTAAAATAATTGATAATATTATTCTAGTCATTTATCAATTTAATCTGAAATAGCAATATAATTTTATTGTAGTTTTCTTCATTGACTCGAAACATTGAGTGAATATTTGGTAAATATATTCGGCATTTTCTTGATCAACATTATTTCTAACTTATTATTATTATTATTATTGTAAAGTAATCATTTTTAACTTCCCATTTTATCAATAAAACAATTTACCAAATAATGGCAATAATTCATAGGCTCATTATTTTATTTCAAATTTAGAATTTATTTTTTTATTACTTATGAAACTTTATTAAAATAAAAATTCAATATTTTACCTGAATTCGAAATTTGAAATAAAACAAAATATTGATTATTCAATTTATAGGAATAAATGCTTAACAATATTTATTTTAGGTCACGTTCTTTGTGTTGTAATAGACGCTACATGACAATATATCATTTAATATTTTCGATTCTCTTTCATTTTCAATATAGCATTCATTCGTTCTTTTTACTTTTCTTTTGTTAGTTGATAAGAAATAAATGATGGTGCAAGATGGTTAAAATATGTTTGGATAGTTCATAGTTAATCTTGAGTTTTGTGTTGAGCAAATTTTGAATTTTTTTTTAGCATGTCAAATTTCAAATTTTCGTAATAATAACGAGGTAAAATCATTTTCAAAGTGACCATTTATATTCTCTAGATAAAAGTAATTTTGAAATTTATATAGATAATCATAATTTTTTTTTTAATCTCTATAAATCATGAATTTTCATTTTAGGCAAGTGTAAAAAAGGAGAAAAATTGTGTAGTGTTTTATTTGAAAACTTTATTGTTATATATAACGAATAACGATTTCCTCCCCAATTCCATACTCACTCAAACCCTCCTTCCCACACCTATTCCATATTGCCTCCCCAAATTTTCGATTCGCAAAATACGCATCCACCTCCACCATCACCTTCTCTCTGCCGTCATCGACCATCACCTCCACAGGCAGCCACTCGTAATGCCCATTGCCAACTCTCTCCAGCTCATCAAGCCGAGCCAGGCCCCAATCAGAAGACACAGAATTGAGCTCTCCCCGAACCTGTTGACAAGACCTGAGAAGGTTGATAAGGTAGGGGATCCCGTTCCCGTGTGGCCCGAGACGAGACTAGAGAGAAGGATTCCACAGTGGAAAAATCACCCATAAAAAAAGCGTTGCGCGTGCTCATCAGGTCCTCGATCAGCGTGTGGTTGTGGAAGCCATGTTTCAACATCCCATAAGTGAAGATGAAGCTAACGTCATCTCCTCCTCTACCATTCGCCATGGAATTGTCCAATCTGCTGCAATTTGCAGAGACCTGAAAATATTTGTATAAGTAGAAAACAAAGCCAAACTGTAACGTCGAATTGAGCTTTAGACCTTGCTAGTATTTGACACTTACGGTGTGCACGTAATGTTAGCATTTGTTTGTCATACTTAGAGGTGGACATGGTTCGATTTGATTCTGGTTCCATTGAAATCAAATTAAACCATGAATCGATGATTTTTTTATCAAAAAAATCAATCGATTTTTATAAAGATATAGAACCAAACCGGAACAAAATCGTTCGGTTCTGGTTCGGTTTGGTTTGATTCGGTTCCTAGTACATTACTTGAATTTTAAAATATAAAAGCAAATTACATCACATACCATATCCACGATCATAAGTTAGTAGTTAGTAATGATTAACGAAATTCATTTACCAAAATCTAAACTAATACACAAATATCAATTTACATTTCCATACAAAGTATTGTTTAATAACAATGATTTAAAAATGTAGACGAATGACGGAATGAATCATTGATAGAGATTAATTATATCAAGCTACAAGATTACGTCTTCATGCTTATCTAGAAATTATTAGCAACAAAATTAATGCACGAAACACAAGATGATGCCTATAATTTTATAATATCTCTTTGAACTACAAGCATCATATTTTAGGAAGAGTTAACAAATGTCCAGATTTCATCAAAAAGGTAAGGGATATGTAATGCATGAAATCTTCCACCGAGTAAAAGGAGATGTGAGAGCCACATTGAAATATTTTCAGTTACACAGTAAGCAAAACCTCTTGCAAGCGACGTATCAAAAATGGAAAAGGAAAAATAAGAGAGGATTAAAGAAAAATAAATTTAGATTTCTGACGGCATAAACAAGCTAAGACCTAGATTACCAAAATATTAGATAAAGTTAATTTTTTAACTTTTAAGACTAATTAAAAAAAAAAAATTGATCTAAAAGTAGGCTTGGGCTTTGGTTCTTGGTTCGGTTCTCAGTTCTAGAACAAGAACCGGAACCAAAATCGTTTGGTTCTCCATACTAAGAACCAAACCATTAATTTTTTTTTTTTTTTGTAAAATCGAACCGAACCGCTCCTTTTGGTTTGGTTCCGATTTGGTTTGGTTTGATCCGGTCATTTTGTCCACCCCTAGTCAAACTTTTAAAAAACATGTTTTTAAAAAACACTATTTTTTCAAATTATTTTTAACTAGGGATGAACATAGTTCCACTTGATTCTAGCTCCAAGAAAACTAAATCAAACCATGAACCAATGATTTTTTTAATAATGGAACAATTTGATTTTTTTCAATGATAAAGAATCGAATCAGACCAAAACAGTTGGTTCTGCTTTGGTTTGGTTCTAGAATACCTAATTTTTTAAAATGGCAGACATTTAAAATCTATCATCATATTCATAAGTTAGCAATATATAAGTAAATTTTAAAAAATAAACATCAATGTCATCGATAGTGACTAAGGAGCATAACGATAGTTGTGTTGTAGGAGTGCAAGTAAAACAGTGTGAATATATGTCTATAATTGAAAGGAAGATAAATGAAAATTGAAATTTAGATTTAAGATTTAAAATATTTATCTAACAGAAAATGAGGTAAAATGTATGATGATAAATAATATTTTTGTCCATTTCACATTTATAACTTCAGATTTAAATTTTTTGATAAGACGAATACCCATTGAAGCATTTAAATTGTGTGAGTTTCCTATCGAATTGAAATAAATAAATAACAAATTTCATCTTCATCCAATATATAAGAAGTTTAGCCTAACATATTAATTGATGAATAATTAATAAAAGAATTGATAGGCATCATCTGATTTAATGCACCAAAAAATTGGAATTCTACCTTTGTTTTTTTATATTCAGCCATGTCTTCAATTTAGCCAAGCATCCTGGGTTGCCAAGTAGTTAATTCCTCAATTATATTACCAGTGCACTGCTCTCTTTCCCAGCTTCTCCAATGTATATTTCAGTCGAGCACCTCCCCACAATCGGCTACTCCTTTCTTTGCAGCTGACCACTCCTCCAAGTAGAGCACTAATGCCCAGTCGATTTTATTAATTTATCAAAGAAATTCCTAACAGCCTCTACTCTCCTTTTCTCTCCACTAATTCCACAAGGCTACCCAATTGGTAATGTGTGTATATATATTATGCCCTCTTCTCCCCAATTAATGCAACAGCCAACACCTCCTTTTATCAACAAATCTGCCTCCCCCTTTATAATAGAAGTATTTTGCCTCCTTATTAACTCCCAGTCAACGCACCAATTCTATGGCCGCTTTGTTTAAAACACTCAGTCAAACAAAACATTCATTTAAGAAGACCCAATTCAATGTTTTTTAGTTCAATAACCCTATCTTTAAAAAAAAAAGGAGAAAATGATATATACAATGACAAAAATGTCATTGAGTTGTCAAAAACTATGAAGTCAAACAAAACCTAATTGAAATGCTTATGTCGTCCTTCTTCATCTCCATTAATTGGTTCTTCTTCTCCAAAAAAATAACTAAACATTTATGCACTCCCTTCTTCTCCCTGCTCTTCGCACTTATACAAAATCAGTCCCTGTTATTCCTTCTCCAAGAATGGTGACTGCACTTCATTTTATCCAAACGGACATTGTCATTCCCTTGAGTTATTTAAGGTTGAAAATCCATTTTGCAACATTGATATTGGGCATTTGGAGAAGAAGAGAAGGTAAGGTTGAATTTGAACAATTCTTAACCATTTTCTTCGAGCAATAGTTGAATCAATTCTTATTGATGTAATTTTGGTTTTATACTATTAATCTGCTCGCGTAAAGACTTCGAAGTCATTTTGGACATATTGATGTCGTTATCATTAATCTGTCCTTGTTATTCATTTTGTTTTTTGTTTTTTAATATAAAAGCGAAATTGATAAGTCCTTGTCATTCGTATTCGTATTAGTTGAAGTAATATATATGTTTTGGTTATATTGATGTCGTTATCATGAATCTAAGAGCATGTTCCTTTACCTTTGTTTTCAGTTAGCAGTTAGAGCTTTTCTCATTCTCTTAAAAAAAGTTATGTTGAATTGCAGTTATGGACAATGTCGAGTCACTGAATGATTTTCTTGAGAGTTCAATCTCGTTCCACTTGATAAGACCTTGAAGTTCATTGAATTTATCCAAGGAAATATGGACGTGAATGAGATAGCTCGAAATGCGTATCAATGTGGAGGAAGAGATTGACTGTGGAGTTATTGCCATGAAACTTCGAGCCTTAGTGTGTAGTAATGAATTTGAATTTTCTTTGACTAATCATGAATCTTTTTGTGTAGTTGTTTATCTGTTTGATTTGTATCAGAAACTATGTTCTCATAGTTGGAGGTTGAATTTTTTTGGGTTAGTTGTGCATACAATAAACATTGTATTTTGGATGTGGATGTGTGCATGATTTATCAATTTTTGTTGGAATGAGAATGATTGGTTTTTATCAGGTTGTTATTCATTTGATTTTAAACTATAACAAGGTAGAAATCATTACTTCGCAAAACAAAACATAACTATTTTAATGATATTCTCGTCTAAAAAAGATAGTAATGATATTGGAATCGTTTCAGTCTAAACATAACAAGGCCTAAAATATATATTAACGAGGTATAAATCGTTACTTTGTAAACATAACATGTTCAACATCGTTCCTTTTGATAAGACCTTACTGCTTCATATCTGTCTATAACGAGGTTGAACTTATTACTGTGTACACGTAACGAATTCATTGTCGCTATAGTTACTGCTTCGAAGTCCTTCGTAACGATATTAATGTCGTTATAGTTGAAAATACCTTACTGCTTCACTATTGTTCATAAAGATATTGAAATCGTTACTTTATAAAAATAACGAAATAAATGTCATTATATATATATTTACGGATATACCCTCATCGTCCAAAACTCCCAATGGTCTACAAAGTCGTACTAACTTTTCAAAAACGATGTTTAAATCGTTGTAACGACTTCAAATTCGTTATTGTTTGGAAAATCGTTCCATTGTAATTGTGACAACATTGAGCTCGTTTGCGTCGAAAATAGTCTAAAACGATGTGAGCTTGTTAATGTTTCAGTAGAACGATAACGAGCTCGAGATCGTTATGTTTCAAGCTCAGAAAGTCACGTAACGATAATTATGTCGTTTGTTTACAAATTTGACGACATTAAGCTCGTTCTAGTGTACTGTATTACCAAATCGATGTTAATATCGTCTCTTCGATAACAAAACGATATTGAAATCGTTCTGTTCATAGCCAAAATAAATATCATGAGTTAAATGTCGTTCTTTCGTGAGTTTGGCCAACCCTATATCATTTCAGTGTAAATTATTACTATAACTTTGTCTATATTGTTTCTTCAATTGCAACACGACATGTATATCGTTACGGCTCAAATTGTCGATCAAATCGTTCTTTTCCATCCGAAGTTCCTCCAATAGAAGTAATCTAACAAAAATGGGTCATAGAAGGTGATTTAAACACTTTGTAAATTGACATGGTTAGAAAGACATGACCAATATGAAATGAAGTTCTTTTAGTTATCTATTACCTTGGAACTTCTACACTTGGGAGAAATGATCATATCTTTCTAATCATGTTGATTTACTAAGTGTTTAAATCACCTTCTATGACCCATTTTTGTTAGATTACGTATGTCGGGAGCATTTCGAATGGTAAAGAACGATCGAATCATCGATTTCATCAATAACAATACACAAGTCATGTTCCGCATGAAGAAACAATATTTAACCCGTTATAGTTATAATTTATACTGGAACGTGTAGTTTGTTAATTTTACACTAGAACGATATGGAAGACGTTATAATGGTTAGTTGAATTTTGACAGAACGATGTTAATGTCGTTATGTCTGCAAAGAAACGATGTAAATATCATTTTAGTTAATATTTCAACTAAAACGATCTCGATGTTAATTTTTTTTACAGAAACTACATGGATGTCATTATGTTATTTTCAGAGGCTGCATTCATATAATATTTAACTCGTTATATGACAAATGAAACGACATCTATATCGTTTTAGTTTTATTTTCAACTCCAACAGTCTCAAAATCATTATTATTACACTGGAACGATTTACCAAATGATTACGACTTTGAAGTTGTTACAATGACGTAAATATCGCTATGACAAAATTTGTGTAAGTTTGTTGAACTCGTTATGTGTACAAAGTAACGATTCATACCTTGTTATGAACATATTTGAAGTAGTATGGTCTTTTCAACTAGAATGACGTTGAACTCATTATGTATACACAGTAACGACTTCAATCTCGTTACTACATTTTTTCAACTATAACGACATTGAACTCGTTACATCTGCAAAGTAACGATTTAGGCCTTGAAAGGGTTCTCCTGTCGTTATGAGTTCCGTTACAAGGTATCTATAGTGACAAAAACTCATCTATAGAAATAAATAATACATTTTCTCAAATCACTTTTTAGTCACACAAATTTCTCAACCTTGTTACTACATTTTTTGTACTGGAATGACATGAAACTTGTTATGTGTACAAAGTAACTGTTTATACCTCGTTATGAACAGACCTAAAGTATTATTGTTTTATCAACTGCAACTACATTGAACTCATTATATGTACACAATAACGAATTCAACCTAGTTATTACGTTTTTCTATTTGAACGACATTAAACTCATGGTTTCGAAGGTTTTATATAGCGTAACAGTTCTCTAGTTGAAAGAAAGCAAATCTATTTGCCTTTTCCTTTTCATGTGAACGGAATGAATTATCTTGATAAGCATTTGGAGTCACCCTAAGTTGTCGTAATTAACAAATAATATATACGCATTAAATATTCAATACATGTTAAACAAAATAAATTTTCATTTAATAAGTCTATAAAATAATTATTTGGTATTATAAAATGAAATAAAATGTCTAACTTCAATTTTTTTTTTTAAATAATTTTAGAAAATATTACATGTTTATTAAATATAACTTATTACAAAAAAAATGTTGGTTCTAATAATTTTTTGTTAAATGTTAAAGGTTCAATTCATTACTATTTTAAATTAAAATATTTTTAAAAAGCCTTATATCTTTATTAGATATAACTTCTTCCCCAAAGTGTTTTTTGTTCAGTGTTTCAGTTGAATTTATAATATTTTTAATACATATATTTTGTTAGATATAATTTATTATCAAAAATGTTATTGGTTCAAGTGGTTTGATACTTAAACTTTTTAACTAAAAGTAAAGGGTTCAATTCCTTGAACCTTAGATTTATGTAGGAAAGAAAATTTTTAGAATAGAATATATATGTGTTTGAGATATTTATTACATAAAATGTTGTTGGCTCAAGTGGTTTGATTCTCAAACTTTTAACAATAAGTGCAGGGTTCAATTCCTCCCAGCCTTAGATTTTCGGAGGAGAAAGGAAATTTTAAGTTAACATATTATTGGTAAAAATATCTTTTGACATTTTAATATGTTTTTCTATTTACATTATTTTCTTACTTTTGAACAAAGGCCAAATAAACAAACGTTTTATGTGTGAGGTCTGTCCTGTTATTATATATTATGTGAATGATCAATTATCATTGTACCAATGTAAACTTTACATTATTACGATTATGCCATTGTACACCCCTATAAATAGGGGTCTAAACTAATTCATTTGAGACATCATCTAATGAGAAGCATTGCTCATTTTCTTTCCATCTCTATCTCTTTCTTGTTCTATTTTTTATAGTGTTACAACACGTTATCGGCACGAGTTTCCAGCCAATTGAGTAATACGAGGGGAGTATGCTCTACAGTTGTATCTAAATGATGAACATCTGTATCAGAAACCTGATTATTATTAATCAATGGTTTCCTTTCCCAAATCAAACATTTTTGACTTTAGAAAATAACCCATATATTGTAGATCTGAAAACTTCAAGAAAGATGGAAACTTTACATCTTTGTATGATTCAAAAAGTTCCATACGAGGAAAGAAACATGGTCTTTCAATGTTGTGCAAAAAGAAAAATTTGAAAAATTCGAAACTTTCAAAGCCGATCTACGCAAAACTATACATCCAATTGATGATCGGAGACCAGATCTGAAACCACGAAGACGAGGCGATCCTCCGGCACCAAAGCATGTCGATGGAAGTGAAACGGCGCGTGAGGCCCAGGCGCAGATGTCGAATAGGCGCGTGACGACGAGTGAGGCAGAATCTGGCGACGATCGCAACAGACAGTTTTTTCATCTCAACATTCCGAATTTTTCTGTGCTCTTACATTTCTGTTTGGTTCAGTTTTAGACATTTTTCGGTGGTCGGCGGCTTCTTAAAACTATTTTTGAATCAATTCCGGCGAGATTTTGAACTTTGGACCAAAAGTAAGTTTGTTCTAAATCAAATTTCAAACCTATTGACGATTTCGATTTACTCATATGATCAATATATTAAAATATGGACGATTTTTCCTTTGATAATACTTTAAAGTATATTAATCGTGATTTAATGACTTTGATCAATCATGATCACTAATCTGATGATAAGTGCTAATAGAATATATATTCTCAATCACTTGACACTACTATGTGATCAATAAGATAAATTAAAAGATTTAAAACAAGGTACAAGTAATATAATAGTTACCATGTCGTGATGTATTGAGTTATTAATTAAATATAACTCATTATCGTAACGAACTGGACTATTATGAATACCTTGACTGGATTTGGAGATATGACTTGTTCATCTATGAAAGCTAATTATTTCATTATATTGTTACCACCTATGTGGTTGGTTTTATCAGCTTTAAATATACATATTACGTTACCACCTATATAGTTGATTCTACAAGTTTCAAGTATATTACGTTACCACCCATATGGTTGGTTCTACCAGTTTTAAGCATATTACATTACCACCTATATGGTTGGTTCTACTGATTTTAAATATTTATACTCATATAAATTTGATATATTGTTGTTATTTGATATTTCAACAAATGGTACCAGAAGTTACCATTACCAAAAGATTGTTGGATTTTGATGAAAATATTTTATCAAATAGTACCAGAAGTTACCAATATCTGTATTGAAAGGACAGATAAAAATAAATTATTCAACAAGGAAAATGTTGATGTATGATAAGATAATATCACATGATAGCACGGATATAGTTAATGTAAAAATAATCTTATCAGTATTACGAGATAAATATTATATGATTGAGATAAATATATTTTATCATTGTTCTTGCACAAACACTTATGTACTCCAGAAGAAGTACATAATTACTCCAAAAGAAGTAAAGATTATCATGTAAACATACTGCAATGATATTATTATTATTATTATTATTATTATTATTGCTCCTGAAGAAGTATAAAGGAGTCATAATGAAACATATCAAGAAAATAGATATATGCAAAACACAAAGGGGAAAACATTTATGATCCTCAAAAGTAGAGGTATGTCTCAAGAGTAATAATACTCCGTACTCTACCACCCCTAATCTTTTTGTGTGTCTCAACAGTAAGAATACTCAATACTCTACCACTCTGAATCTTTTTGAGGTTCACAAGATTAAGTTCAAATATTAGAGGTGTGTCTCAAAAGTGAGAATACTCCGTACTCTACCACCCACAATATTTTGGATATTCACAAAGATAAATTTACATTAACTGGACTCCATTTTCGCTTGGTACCCTTTCCTTACGATCAATCTATATAAACTTCTGCTGGTTCTTGTATTGGAATATATGATTGTAACTCTTTTAGAAATTCATCGATAGTGGGAGCAGAAATAAGGATCCTCCTAGAAAAAAAAGAGATGAATCATTGTTCCACAGCATAATCAAGAAATGTTAGTAAACCATCGAAGAAATTGTTAACATTTAAAAATCCAATAGGCTTAGTATGGAGACTCAGCTGAGCCCATGAGGTAATATTAAAGATTACCTCTAAAGTACCAAAACCTCCATGCATGACAATGAAGGCATCAGAACTATATAACATGCAAGTTATGCGTTCATAGATAGATAACGTATGTACTTCATGCCCTTGTGTTTTTCCTGCAATATCAGCTAAAGGAACATGTATAACACCTATCACTCTCACTTTCTCTGTTTGAGCGGATTGTGAAACACAACCCATCAATCTACTACTGCCCCCTTCATATACTAGATTGATACCTCTCTCTCCCAACTTCTTCCCTAGAAGTATTGATGCTTCTAAATATTCAAAGTCTTTCCCGATTTTTTATTCACAAAATACACAGATAGTTTTGATATGTCAAAGTTTTGGTCCTTCCATCTTTTAAGAGTATAAGAAAGGAAAACTTAAATGCATTAAACTGCGAAATTATCTGGCTTTTTAAACTAAAAAATATTCACTATTTACTGCTCCTCTTTTGAAAAAGTTACTATTTACTTTTGACTAAATGCCACCATTTTTGATCATATCCCTGACAGCGTATTTAATATTCCATAATGGACAATCTTTCAGTGATCTCTCAAAGACGATCTGTTAATACGCAAAAAAATGAAAATACAAATATATATATATATACACACACACTATATTGATTTACCTTGTATCAATGCTGAATAGTCAAAACATCATTGTTTATAACATCCTGGCAAACATGATCTTTTGCTATTATGTTTTTGAGAACATAACGGTCTTTATCGTTATTGAATTGAGCACATAAAGATAGTAGCTCACACTGCACATACCCACAAGAGTGCATCTCAAGAGTCAATCAGATATCATCTAATGACTCCTTACTCAGTCCACCATTAATGAAATCTATTTTATCATCTTGATTTTTGGATGAATATCCTATTGATTTACAATGGATATCACATGTCCATAGAGCACATTTGTAGTAACAATTTAATCTTTTTGTTCTTCGCTTCTTTGCAAAAATAATCTTACCTAATTGAATATGATAATTCACCAGCTAATTGAACTTTTGCTTCGATCAACCAACCAACATCTTATAGGATACCTTGATCCATCAGCAGCCTCAATCTTTTGAGTCGAACTCTGTAAATCTTTTTCAAAACATTTATCAAAATATTTGAGTAGTATTTGCGAATATTTGATAATATAACATCCATTTTAATGGATCGGATCTTTTTCCCAAATGATCTATTTAAATGCATTATTTAACGCGTATAAGAGCAATGTCTCAGCGTGTCATTGATTCCACCAAGAAAAAGGAAAAGATTCGTAATCAAAAGGATGGAGACAAGGATCATTTTTGAGATTTCGGTCTAATCACCTTTTTAGATATAATAAATCAAGATGTATTGATTTATAAATTCGAACGAGTAAATATTGTATTGAACCAGAAGTTCATACGTACAAGTGAAATATGTATATAGTATCGAACCGAAAGTTCATAAGTGAAATATACATTGTATTGAACCAGAAGTTCATTGATATTGTATTGAACCAAATATTCATACATAGGAGTAAAATAAAACCATTTTGAATAAGAAGTTCTATAATTAACGGTTAGATAATTTCTATGAGAATAACTTGTTTAGAAATTGTTTATCATACAACAATATTCTATGTCAAACAAGGATTAGCTCAAGAAGCTTTATGATTTGTTAAAAGTGCGATATGTATATTCTCCACCAAAACACACTTAGATATATTATTGAGATTATATCCCTAAAATGAATGACATGTTGAGGCATTTTTAGCCGATTGATATAATATAAGATTTGTGAACATTATGAGGAAAACAGGCTAGAAGTGTAATTATGCCTGAAGCATAATGACAATCGATTCCAAAAACAAATATCTCTTGAATAATTGAGATGATCCCGTTGAGGCTAAATACTCATGGTGAGTAAAAGGGACAAAGTTAAATGATAAGATATTTATGTACTTGATCTCTATATATTATATTGAGATGAAATGGAATCGATAAATAAATCGAATACATACACAACTCTCTTGTGAAAATGAGGTTGATGAAATTGTAATACTTTGGCCAAATATAAAATTCCAATGTAGGCATTATTGTTCAACGACCTGAAGTCCAAATGCTTAAATGTGTAAAGCCAGAAATTATTTGTACAAATGAAAAATATTACACAGTCGTAAAAGACGACTCGTTCCGCGCGAGATTTTTTCATAGAACTGGCATGACATATGGTTGATAAACTATAATCTAAATCAATAGCTTGAGCTCTTTGATATACCAATGAGTGAGGTTAAAATGTATGATTCTCATCTCGGTACTTTGGGAGTATTCTTTGATGTACCAGTTGATCGCGGTACGTTGGGATTTCAAGTAAAATGATTGTAGATTATATGTCGAAATTGATATCTATTTCAATGATTGATTATACTTATACAAATCAGAAATTGTGGTTTATGAGATGCAAGAACATATATGTATAATCATTGAAAGATTCAATATACCCAGAATAGTATCACTATAGAATGATACAAATGACTCTATGATATAATATGTTGGAATTGAAATAGGAGTGTACTATTTTTGACATCTGGAAAATTTATTATTCACCAGAAGTGAATATGTAAATGAATATGTTTAATTATTCACTAGAAGTGAATTCTAGATTTGATTATTCACCAGAAGTGAATTCTTGATTTGATTATTCACTAGAAGTGAAAGATGCAATCGGTAAAATTAGTAAAACATTGCTTGATATAACATGTTATGACATCATGAATGAGCTGTGAACAATTTATATAAAGCTCATCATAAATGATATGTTTGATTGAAAGATTCAAGATTGCATCAATATACTTGTAATATTACATGAAAGGAATAAATAAGCGTTGCACTCTTTTTCCCTTAACTGAGGTTTTGTCCTACAGGACTTTCCTAGTAAAGTTTTTAATGAGGCAGCAGTTGAGGCGTATTAATGAGAATTAATGAGAATAATGCACTCTTTTTCCCTTTGCTAAGGTTTTGTCTCACAGAATTTTCCTAACAAGGTTTTTGAGATATTATCACAGCTATCTATGAGATATAATTCAGCAACACATTTTTGTATTGGAATGATATCAACAAATGAAGAAAATCATACACATCCTATGAAGAATGTTATGATATCGACTACACAAGGAGATTCGTATATATACATATTTCAGACAAAAGATGATATCAATGTTCAAGAAGTTCATGAATACTCGATTACACACTTCAGGGGGAGAATCATGTACTCTTATTCCTTCGTCCAGGTTTTGTCCTACTAGATTTTCCTGACAATGTTTTAATGAGGCAGCGGCTGTACTCTTTTTCCTTGGTCCAGATTTTATTCCACTGGGTTTTACTGACAAAGTTTTAACGAGGCAGCTCTTCAGAATTTCAAGATTCAGTACATGATTTGTTCTACTCAAACATTAGACTCAATGATTGACGATGACCAACATCAGGGGGAGCAACTGTACTCTTTTTCCTTCGCTCAAGTTTTATCCCACTTTGTTTTCTTAGCAAAGTTTTAACGAGGCAGACAATTGCGGCATAGGTCATTCAAGGGGGAGTGTTACAAATTATATATTTTTTGAATGACCAATTACCATTGTACCCCTGTAAACTTTATATTATTACGATTATGTCATTGTCCATCCCTATAAATAGGGGCCTAAACTAATTCATTTGAGACATCATCTAATGAGAAGCATTACTCATTTTCTTTCCATCTCTGTCTCTTTCTTGTTCTATTTTTGATAGTGTTACAACATGTCCCAACTAATTCCCCCAATTGTATTAATTCCTCCAATCCACTCCCAGCAACCAATATGTATATATATTCTCCACTTCTTCAACTTAATTCAGCTGCCCACTATTGTTAAAGAGGAGTCCAATTTCAAATTATCCTTAAGGCCCAATTATAATTAGGTAGATAGTGAATTTTGCTTTAAGACCTCAATTCTTTCAAAAAAAAATGTAAGTTGGTCCTTTAGTCCTTTCAATTTTGCAATTAAATCCTTGACATCTTTATTCTTCGTTTGTCACCCTCTCATCTATGAATTGTTTGCAATGTAGTCTTTTTTGTACGGTTCTAGTCCATTTTCTTCATTTTTATCTCCATTGCATCCTAAATTGAGTTTTTTCCTAAAATAAACACATAATACAAAATAAACACATAATTAAGCAATATCACATCCTAAAACACTTACAATTGTCTAAATTTAAAGTCAAGATAAGTATGAAAAACGTACTTTTCGCACTTATCAATTGGGAAACAAAATTAAAGAATTTTCCTTACAATTGGATAATTTAGAAAAAGAATTTACATGCACGCGTGACTTCAAAAATGGACCTTCAGAACAAAGAAGTGAATCTTCATAGCATTATTTTTGTGGGTGTGGTGAGAATACAAGCAGTGTCAAATTAATATTTGATAAAGAAACTATAACTGGAATGTGAATGACAGAGAATGGAATGTTTAAGGTAGAAGGTGAAAAAAAAAATGCTTTCTAAAAAAATTGTTATATACATGTAAAAAATTCAATTCATGGAGTGAACCTTTTTTTCCCCCATATTAATCGAAGGACGTATTAGAAATTAGAAATTATTTGAGAGTTACTAGTTATATTTAAAAGATTTTTAGTGGGAAAGTGATGAGTTTAGATTATAAATGTATAAAAAAAATGTATTGACAATCTAAAAATAAAATATAATATAATATAATATTAAAAAAATTGAACATTAATTAAAATTAAGGGTAAATACGAAATTATTAAAAGTTGTGAGGGTAATATAGTTCAATAATGTTTATCCCCTTTAGGACATTTTAGAAGGGCTAAATATATTGCCACCACATCTTTTTATATGTGCACTACATTTTAATTGCAAAAAATGTTCATAACTTTTAATCAATATAACAATTATGTCCCCAACTTTTTTTTATTGTATTCTTATTTTCAATCTTTCATTAATTAATATATCTCATCTCTTCTATCGATTTCTGTCAAAAAATTTATTAAGATTGATTAAAATGATTTCTTTACCGCTTGTACACTTAATAAGTAAAAGAATCAAAGTTTTAATTGAATACTTGTTCATTATTTGAAAGCACTGTAATAATAATAAAAATTGGACGAAAACAATCATGAATGACAAAATTTGAAAATTGTTAAAAATTTAATGATAAGAACTTGATAAAAAAAAAAATAAAGAACATAAATGTAATAATCTATAAAGATTATGGACCAATAATACAATTCAAATGTGATGTAGTTATAAAAAATTGTAGTGCAAATATAAATACCCTTTAGAAGTACTATAGATTGGACACAATTTTTTTTTCCTTCGTAATATATATGAGCTATTTATTTTACAAGCAATGAATCTTCATAGCACTATTTTTGTGTGTGTGGTTTGTCAAATTAATATTTTATAAAGAAACCTAAAATTGGAATGTGAATGACAAAGAATGAAATGTTTAATGTAGAAGGTGAAAATTATCAAATGCTTTCTAAAAAAAAAATGTCATATACATGTAAAAAAAATTAATTCAAGACTTAATTTTTTCCCTTTTTTTCATATTAGTTGAAGGACGTATTAGATATTATAAATTATTTGAGAGTTACTAGTTATATTTAAAATATTTTTAGTGGGAAAGTGAAGAGATTAAATTGTAAATGTATATAAAAAAAAATTATGGACAATTTGAAATTAAAATAAAAATAGAATATTAAAAAAAAAAAATTATACATTAATTAAAATTAAGGGTAATATGAAATTATTAAAAAGTTGTGTGAGTAATATAGTCCAAAAATGTTTCTTCATTTTAGGACCTTTTAGAAGTAGTATAGATTGGAAGCAATTTTTTTTCCTTTGTAATATACATGAGCTATTTATTTTAAATTAAACATAGCCTTTATTTAGCCCCGTTTTGTTTTCATTTTAAAAAGTTTATTTAAAAAATAGTTTTTTGAATAGTGAAAAAATTAGAGAATTTTTTTGACTTTATGTGTAGCATTATTTTGTTGATAAATATATGATTGAAAAGAAGAGAGATAAAAATATATTAAATTTTAATGGATCTCAAACATGGGCTTAACAGGAATTGAAATCAATTTTAGCATCAGCGTAATTATTAAAATTTGTAAATCAACTAATTTTACACCTGTACGATGCACAGATGTATTCAAATGACACAAGATAAAGATTATGAAATAGAAGAATTGGAAAAAAAATGGACAAACGAAAAAAAAAAAATTAGTATTATATATATATATATATATATATATATATATATATATATATATATATATATATATATATATATATAGTCCCAATCTACTACCCACAGTGGACGCCATAAAATGTTTCCCCCATAAATCGTTTACCAAACGGAGGTTTGTTTACATCTCATTTGCATCCACACATTGATGATCATTTTAGCGAATTTTAAAATCAAAAAAACTAATTAGATCTAATTCAGATCACGATTGAAGATGCTCTTATCCTGTAATATAGAGGTTAGCAAGCTTTCATTGTGTGTGTATATATATATATATATATATATATATATATATATATATATATATATATATATATATATATCTTACTCGAAGAGCATGGTCTCAACATCCTTTCCCTCGAACACACCATTTTGCTTCGGAGTCCGATCGAGATGGGATTTTCAATTCCATTGGAAGGAAGATTTTAGGGGCCGTTCTCTTCGTATTTCGATTTTGGATTTTGAGTTTTGGATTTTGTTTTGAATTTTGAATTTTGGTTGTTTGTTTTGGGATTGCTGAAAACATGTTCTCTTTGTGATTTCGGAAAACTGTTTTCAAAAATAGAAAACTGAAAAATGTGTTTACTTTGTAATTTTTTGATATATTTATTTTGTTATATTTTATATGTAAAAAATGGTTGATTTGTTGAATTACATTAATTTTAATGTTAATAAATCAGTTAGTTCTCTATGTCAATAAATTCATCATTAATATTGTTTCAGCTAAACAAAAATTTAACCCCATACCAACAAAATCTTAATATGGATCTATATATAATGGCAAAATAATATAAGAATTTCAAGTGAAGGAAGTGTCTCACATTTACCAAAAAAAAAAATAATAATAATAATAATAATAAATAATTACAAAAAAAAAAAAAAAAAATCTTAACATGAATCTATATAATAGCAAAATAATATAAGAACTTCAAATGAATGAAGTGTCTTACTTTTACAAAAAAAATAAAAATAAAAATTTTACAAGAAAAAAAAAAACTTAACATTGATCTATATATATAATGACAAAATAACATAAAAATTTCAAGTGAAGGAAGTGTCTCACTTTTACAAAAAATAAAAATAATTTACAAAAGAAAAAAAAAATTAACATGGATCTATATATAATGACAAAATAATATAAGAATTTCAAGAGAAGGAAGTGTCTCACATTTAATAATAATAATAATAATAATAATAATAATAATAAATAAAAAAATTACAAAAAAAAAAATCATAACATGGATCTATATATAATGACAAAATAATATAAGAACTTTAAGTGAAGGAAATATTTCACATTTACAAAAAAAAAAAAAAAAAAAAAAAAAAAAAAAAAAAAAAAAAAAAAATTCAAAACGCGCGTTTTGGTCGTTTTGGATTTTTTAACACAAAATATCCAAAACGAAAAAAAATCGTTTTGAGTTTCCTTTGTATTTTTTTTGTATTTTGGAAAACGCGTTTCTGAAAATGGGCAAAGTGAACGCGTTATTTATATTTCCAAAAATCGAAAACTCAAAACAGCAAAGAGAACGGGGCCTTAATTTTTCTCTCAAGTTGATTCTCAACTGTTTGCTAACACTTCGAAAACAATCATAAACTTTTTGGTTTGAACAGATAGAGCTAGAAGTATTTCTAGTGATCTTCAATAAATGTAACATAAAATCAAAAGTGATGGAAAATACTCTCTCTCTCTCTCTCTCTCTCTAAAATCGGTCACAATGAATCTTATTAAGATGAAAATCTGATATATTTTATTACTTGAATTAAAGGGTAACTTATAGCAACTAGAACAAATAGAAACATCAATATTTTCCAGAAAAATTGATAGTTACTGATGAGTACAAATTTTGTCTATACCCGGGCCCTCACAAAAGCCTCGAACCCGAACATGTAATTATTAACTCATATTATATTTTGGTACCCCCGAACAACCTATGAGCCCCGAGGAGTACATATCCCGAACACTATCTTGGTACACACGTAAAACTTAAATGCTCGGGGACCTTAGCTCGAGCTCATTCATTCGAGATAGGTTCAGAGTCATCATTCTCAAGTAATAATCAACAGGATTCTCGGTCCACAAATCATATTCAAACACAACTATTACAGTATTATCTTAATCAAGACTCATACGTCTAATAAAACTCCTAAATCTCCAAACAATTTGGGTAACCTAATCCTACTTAAAATACACTACTTATTCCTATAAATACAAGGCATCCAACCATTATTCAGGTACACAATTATCTCTACAATTTATAGTCTCTTACATAAATTTTCTCCTTCCTCTTTACTGACTTAAGCATCGGAGGGGCGACGAGGATACACCTCCTTGCCTTTATTGCAGGTATTCGGAGATCCAGTTCGTGCTAGTTTATTGCTCAAGCTCGGAATATTTCAGGTGCGATTTTTAGCATCATCATTGGCGCCGTCTGTGGGAACCCGATCGAAAAATCATGTTGTTCAAAAATCGATTTCAATATAAATAGAAATCCAACAAATTTAACAATCTGACTACAAAAAGTATAAACGGTCCCAATAAAGTAGGAAAAAGCCATGGGGGTCTGATATTATTCAAAGCTGCCATCATCTATCACCCCTCGCCGACTTCAAAGACTCCCCTCGTGACCGCCACCAATACAACATGAAATCACAACAAAGCTACAACTCCCGACCATGTTGGCAACAAGGACTCAACCTGATGATCACAGTCAAAATTGCGGTGAGCACTTGCCTTGCCATAACCCCCGACAGCCGTCGTCACGGTGGAATTTATACCCAACCCCTCAGAATCTTTCTCCCCATAGCTATTGATTTCGATTCAATTCATCAAAAATAAATGGAGGAGATACTGAAAACAAAATCAGAATTGTGGATTTTATACCGCCGACTGGAAATTCTGGAGAAAGAATTCAGTTTTTTTGTATTAAAAGCTAGGAAATCTGGTAGTGTGTAAAAAAAAATAGGTACCATTTGTATGAAGATGAACCGGAGAAGGCTGCAGCTAGGATCCACTTCACCTGCGAAGTCGAGATTTCGAAGAATGCCTCATATCTTCATTTTTGTTGGTCATTCGAACAGGGAACACCCCTCTATTCTTCATCAACAATTGGGGCAGTTTTCTGTGGCTTGTCAAGATTGTTAAACGAGATGGTTGATTCAAAACGGTTATAGAAATTAACACAGATGTTAGATGCTTGATGAAATGCTCCAGCCAAGTTATTTCTCACCTATTGGTTTGATGCAAGTATGTTTGGTAGTGGTTTTCGAAATAGCAATCGAGAGAAAACCAAAACAAGCAGAAAATGTCGAGCACGAGGTTCTTCACGATTGAAACAGGGAAAGGAAATTCAAACTTCTGATGATGTGTTGCTATCAAGTCCCATTACTAGCTCATATTTTTCCTTCTCTCATGTGTCTCGTTTGGGAAATCTAGGCCTGCATCAAAATTAGCCAACAAATTCCTTGATTCTGGTCACAATTTTCATTCAACACCTGAGGAGGATTTTTGTGCACTCAACCTTGGTTCATCAGATAGCTATTAATAGTTTGCCTCATTTTTCAGACCATGTACAAGATCCGATTCCTGGTATAGGGCATCTTCTGGTATAATTAATAGTGTCCGAGATGGTGAAATCAATTTTGAGACCAATGAGAATTATGTTGTTTTAGCCAAAGATGCACGTGTTTCAAATCATATCATCGATACAAGTTCTGGTGAATTTCTTGAGCTGAACTCAAAGGACTATTGTTTGCCTCCTTTTTAAGATCCTATGGTAGGGGTAAAACATGATAAGGAAGATGACTTATCTCATGAAATTTCAAAGCTACCAGTTGCTCCAAAACAGATACAGGAAAGCCACCACAACTTTTTAGCAAAGCCACTTCCATTTTTTGAACAATTGCTGGAGATCAGTTGAAGGGGTTGAAGTTGGAAAATTATCTGTGGCCTCCTCTCTGCATCGGATCTCTAGATCAATTGGAGTTTCTAGCCATCAAATTACCCCGTTTCTCATATTTGGTAAATGATTAAAACTTGTTCCAACAAGCTGCTGCTTTGGATGATCTTGAGATCTTCCCTTAGATGGAAACTCTTTGCTGGAGGGAACAATTCTTTAAATATTTGATTATTTCTCCATTTGCCTCCCATACAACTACAGAATCCAGGTGTACTCGTACCCTACTCATCAATTCTTGCGCGTTTTGATAGAAATTTGGTAAAAGAACTTAAGAAATCATGCAAATCTTCTATGATTCCATTGCATCAAAGATGAAGTAACCGAGCCTTTTGAGTGAAGCCGCCAAAGCAACTATCACTTAATGCTAAGTAAGGATTTCTCATCTCTGAATCTGCTCGAGGAATTGCAAAAACAAGGTGAACCCTACTCTTTAGTAATTCAATAATCCTTGCATAATCTCGATCATGTGTTAAGGCTAAAAATTTTGCAACCCCATATTATTTGTAGTTACTGCTAAATAAAGTGCTAATCAATTCTAAATAGGATTACTTGTCTTTGCCCAAATTGATAATCTATTCGGTAAGTTGAGACTAGTTTATTAAATCTGCAATAGCTTGCGATATGTGAATTCAAGAAATATGCTTTCCGATCATAAATTATTTGTTGGTCCCTCTTAGAACAAGTCGAGAATTGCGACCAAGACTCAAAATGGAACGTTCTTGGTACAATTTGACGAAACCATTATGATTTATGAGTAAAATGCCTAAGGGATTACAATCGAATAATTATTGATCTTTGCGAAAATCGTGAAAGCCTCATAATCTGTTAATATGCTTATTTAATTGATGAAATCCGATTGCAATCTCGTTATTTACACGACCTCAAGTATGATCAGATTAATAACACACAAGTTGAATTCAATTGCTTGCTAAGTCTGAAGTTATTTGATTCGTTTCCGTGATGACTCATGCTATTTTCTGTGATCTAAAGTTTGTATAACTTGGAAATTAGCTGAGTTAAGTAGCAACATATAAAGTGACTCACACAGTAACCAATTATATAAAACATCATATTTCTATTTGAAAACCAATAGAAACACCTACTATGAAAAAGATGATCTTCTTGGGTACAATCTGCATTGATCAACACGCCTTGACACCTTCCTTTAATGGTCAATCATATTAAGTAGAAAAATGATTGCTTTGAACCAATTAAATTCATAGATGTTTTAGCAGGAAATATGTGCTAACGTGATTGCCGAGTAATTGAATTGCATGAATATCTGTGCACGTTCTTTTCTCGAATTTGCTTGTTGCCTTTGGACTATTGACAGGTGCAAATATCAATGTGAAAGTCTTGCCCCGCGCAAGCACTGAAAGTCATGCCCACGAGCACGCACTCAAAGCCTTGCCCCGCGCAAGCACTCAAAGCCGTGCCCACGAGCACGCACTCAAAGCCTTGCCCCGCGCAAGCACTCAAAGTCGTGCCCACGAGCACGCACTCAAAGCCGTGCCCACGAGCACGCACTCAAAGCCTTGCCCCTCGCAAGCACTCAAAGCCGTGCCCACGAGCACGCATTCAAAGTCGTGCCCACGAGCACGCACTCAAAGTCGTGCCCACGAGCACGCACTCAAAGCCTTGCCCCGCGCAAGCACTCAAAGCCGTGCCCACGAGCACGCACTCAAAGCCTTACCCCGCGCAAGCACTCAAAGTCGTGCCCACGAGCACGCACTCAAAGCCGTTCCCACGAGCACGCACTCAAAGCCTTGCCCCTCGCAAGCACTCAAAGCCGTGCCCACGAGCACGCACTCAAAGCCGTGCCCACGAGCACGCACTCAAAGCCTTGCCCCGTCCAAGCACTCAAAGCCGTGCCCACGAGCACGCACTCAAAGCCTTGCCCCGCGCAAGCACTCAAAGCCATGCCCACGAGCACGCACTCATAGCCTTGCCCCGCGCAAGCACTCAAAGCCGTGCCCGCGAGCACGCACTCAAAGCCTTGCCCCGTGCAAGCACACAAAGTCTTGCCCTACGCAAGCATTCAAAGCCTTGCCTACTAGCAGGCACCAAAAAACTTTCCTACGAGCAAGATCAAAGATTTACCCCGAGCATCAACCTCACGAAATGATTCCGGAAACACTGTTTGGGCCACAAACTTTGTTCGGGCCTCAAACATTGTTCGCAACTCAAATATTGTTCGGGCCTCAAACATTGTTCAGGTCCCAAGCGATGTTCACGCCTTGAAATTTGTTCGCCCATGTTACTTGAATGTTTGGAATTCTCAAACCAAAACTCACATACTCGGGTTTATCACCTTAAGTTTATTGCTTGTGTTTGAGCTTCTCACCACTTAAAATAAAGCTCAATGCATAACATAAGATCGAGTTCATCACTTAACATACTTGATCTCATTACTTAACAAGAGCTCGACTTATTATTGCTTAAACATAAGATCTAGTTTATTTCTCCTTAACATAACCTCCGCATCACATCTTAATCACGATACTTCATTATTGCGCATCCATCTCTCCCCGAACTCGATAATGGATGCGCGGGGGCCTATGATGAGTACAAATTTTGTCTATACCCGGGCCCTCACAAAAGCCTCGAACCCGAACATATAATTATTAACTCATATTATATTTTGGTATCCCCGAACAACCTATGAGCCCCGAGGAGTACATATCCCGAACACTATCTTGGTACACACGTAAAATTTAAATGCTCGGGGACCTTAGCTCGAGCTCATTCATTCGAGATAGGTTCTGAGTCATCATTCTCAAGTAATAATCAACAGGATTCTCGGTCCACAAATCATATTCAAACACAACTATTACAACATTATCTTAATCAAGACTCATACGTCTAATAAAACTCCTAAATCTCCAAACAATTTGGGTAACCTAATCCTACTTAAAATACACTACTTATTCCTATAAATACAAGGCATCCAACCATTATTCAGGTACACAATTATCTCTACAATTTATAGCCTCTTACATAAATTTTCTCCTTCCTCTTTACTGACTTAAGCATCGGAGGGGCGACGAGGATACACCTCCTTGCCTTTATTGCAGGTATTCGGAGATCCAGTTCGTGCTAGTTTATTGCTCAAGCTCGGAATATTTCAGGTGCGATTTTTAGTATCATCAGTTACAATGGTTTTACTTTTTATTTTCACAATAGAAAATTTTAATTTTTTTTAATCTAAGAATCAATTATTATTTATCTAAAAATCAGGTGTTAATTACAATTAATAAATATTAATAGTTTATTATTACCATAAAATTTTATAAATACTGTTTGGTGAGCACATAGCCAGATGAAAGGTGGGTTTGGTGAGCATATAGCCAGATGAAATGTGGGATAACGAGGGATTAATCATCTTGCGGTGCTACAAGTTGTACAAGGAGAGATTTTGCAGATAATGACATCAAGAATTTGGGGAACACCCATCATTTGTGATCAAATCTAATCCTAATTTGTTTCTCGCTCTTGTGGAATTCCTCCGTTTGGTAATCTGCTTATAAATATGTTTATAAAAAATACATTTTTCTCACACAACTTTTTAATCATACATTTCCTCAAATCAATTTTTAATTATATATTTTACTTTCAAAACATCACATTCTTTGTTAACTAAAAAAAGAAAAAAAAAAGCTTTTACTAAACAGAGAAGATGCATTCTGAAAGGAAGAGAAATCTGCTCATCAAATACAGAGGGAAATCATAGACTTAACTTTAACAGAGCTTTAGAAGAGTTGTTATTGGAGGCCAGGTCACCAAATTACAACAACAACAAACTTAATACAAATCTAGACAAAATATTCACACTCCTAGGTGAATATTAAGACGACAAGTATTTCTTGCTTTGAATGTTTGAACACACAAAATATCTCCCAAGTAATTCACTCCACCATTACGTGCTGAGGGGAGAAGTTGAGTTGTCGAGACTAGGGTCCTACTCCATCCCTCTATGGCGGGAATTTTGTGAAGCCCGTCCTTCTCAAGGATGTAGAATTTAGAGAGAATTTTGGGGATGAAATTAAAATATTTTTTTATTATGAATGGCTTAATGAAAATGAATCACAAAGTATCCATTTATAACTAATCTAACAAGCTAAATCTATCAAACCAATTCTAACACATTCTAGAATATTCTAGTCCAAAATAATATTCCAACATTGCCCTTCAAATTGGAAGTTACATGAAATATAACTCAACTTTGAAAGTATTACAAAAGTCCAAAATAATATTCCAAACCCCCCTTCTCTCAAGTATTAAAAGTCATGCGGATCTTTCAACATTGATCATTCTTTTCTTCTCTTCAAGGAATTATAATTTCCTTCATCATTCTCCTCCCTTGCTTAGTGACATCCACAAGCAATTTTGATGCTCTTCTTAAAGCAATTTCGAATACATTTCCTTCATTGTCCAAACTTCTTGAACTCTGCCAAATGTAAATTTTGTGTCAATTCCAAATTACTGAAACAATTCAATTTCATCAACTCCAATTCCATGGCTTTTTACACAACCTTTGTACCTTGATCATGTTCTGAAAATTATGTCCAGGAAACTCTTCCTCTTTCACCTACTGTGCTCTCAGCTGAGCTAAAGATATCCTTGTGTTCTTTCGACTTGTCCATCTTAAACCAACTTTCTTGTGCATTTTCATTTACAGATTTTTTTTGCTATTATACAATCTTTAGATTTCGTGCTTGTTTGGGGATTTTCCGCTGCTATAAAGTTTAGGTGAAAGTCAATAATTAAATTTAACTACAAATTTTATGGGATCTATAACTTTTATCAACTTTTCAACTATCAACTTTTATCAAAATTTGTTAAAACTTTTATCTCAAGCTCTGTCAAGCTACCCCTTCATTTCTTTTCAATTATCAACTTCTGTTTATATATGCTATATGTGCACGTTCCTTCAGAAATTGCTGCTCATGAAGTTGAAGAAATAGGTATGCATGCCCATTACATTCCAGATGTGCATTTCTCATATAAATCTGCCATTTTATATATTTAATTAAGAGAGGAAGCCCATTTGCCAACTGCTGGCATTTTTGTTAGGAAATTTATCACAGATAATTATTTATCTATGATCCAAAATAAATCATCATACTGAATTATCAAGAATTAAATAACTTAAGCGGAAGCGTACCTTAATCAAACGTGATTCACGATGAACGATTCGGTTGGTTGGATCTTCTAAATCGATACGTAGTCCGTATTTTCTCTCTGATGATGGGATGTCAGACAAGATGAACAGTACGTAGGATTCAGGGACCATAACCGACTTTATATACTGAATTGCCAATTAACCTAATCCGGCCCATCATGAATTAGGTAATGACCTGGTATCTACACATAAAAGCCCATACATTTAATTAGATGCATTAAAGCCCGATATATCAAATCCTTATTAGATCACTTTAATTGGGCTTAACCAAATTGATAGCCTTTTATTCAATACACAATAATTCACATATAAGTCCACACGATTGATTAAAATCCTTACAATTTTAACTTCTATTAATATTATTATCATTTATTAGTTTTCCTTCTCTCTTCTCTAAGATCCTTTCTGCCATTCCTACTCATCCTTCCTGTGAACAGGAGTTGAACATTTGCTGCTGGACCGGGATGTGAAGGATACAACAATCAGTACACTAGCAACAGAGGTTTCATTTCCACCTATCTCCTTCTAGTGTAATCATGATTCTCAAGATATTTGATAATTAGTACTCGATTGAATTCTTTTTCTTTCCTCTTCTTTACCTGTTGATATATAAATGAATGGGAATAAGAAACTTTGAGGCTCTTTGTCCTGTCCAGGTGAGTGGAAAGCTTACAGCTTTGAAGGGACTGGATGCACGATTGAAAGAAATATGCAATTATCTTGACCTTGTTATTGAAGGGAAACTTCCGTTAAACCACGAGATTCTATACCATCTTCAGGTAACACTTGTTCTGCTGCATTACAATTTCTATTTACGAAACACGTCATCAATGCCCTAGAGCTACCTTTACCACTCCAACCTGGGGAAGTTATTAGTTAAAACATCAGTTAATTTTTATGTTTTAAATATTCCAAAATGAAACAGCACAACTTGGTAGTCCCTTACACATTTTTGTTAAAAATCTCAATGTCTCTGAACTAATTAAATCTTTTGCAGGTAAATTAGCTAGTGTTAAATTATTGTTTACTTTATTTTCCTGTTTAAAAGGGCATTGTGCATCTCGGGATTCTAAGGCTGTCTTCTATCGAATTTACTGATGTGCTTCATTTTACAGTTAAAACCAATGATATGATGTTGGTCATATATCTTTCATCCCTTATCCGCAGTGCGATTGCTCTCCATAACTTGATCAACAACAAGGTGAGATGTCCTCAAATTTTGCTAATTGCCTTTTCCATTTTTTGGATGTTCTACATGTTAAAACTACAGAAGCTGTTGTAGAATCTTGATTTTAATACTGTAAATGCGCAGCAATCTTTCTGATCTACCTCTATGGAAATGATGGCCTCTACCAAATTAACATTTAAACACCAATTATTGGTTTATTATCATCCAAGGAATACCATTAGTTGGTCCTAGGCAAAGATAACTGATGTTAAAATGGCACCTGAAGTGTATTTTGGGGTTGGATCAATCATAAATATTGTGTACGGATAAAATGAAAAAAAAAAAAAAATGAAAATGAAAAGGTATTAGTTTGCTTGGGTGCCTCGTAACCACATAAACCTGTCACCCTCCTCCTCTAAGGTTATATATATTTTTTTTACTATCCAGGCAACTGTTTTCTTGTAACCAATCTATTACACATTATATGATTAAATCAAAGCAACTAGTGCACATTGTGCTTGTTATTTTGTATATTGTAATTAGTCGTCCCAGTCAAGATTGGTTGCATCAATTTGTATGCGTTCTCTCATCTTGATATTTTTGGAAACATTATTTCAGATGCTTAACAAAGAACACGAAAAGGC
Source organism: Ligustrum vulgare (assembly GCA_963555705.1). Taxonomy (NCBI): domain Eukaryota; kingdom Viridiplantae; phylum Streptophyta; class Magnoliopsida; order Lamiales; family Oleaceae; genus Ligustrum; species Ligustrum vulgare. The sequence continues at coordinate 55,050,864 of OY743171.1, forward strand.
AGAAGATGCAAAACCAGTTGCTGTGTCAACCGCTGCTGGAAGCTGAGCATGGAAACTGTTTTGAGAGTTTTCTTTTTTTGTGGAATTCCAATGCGGTGGTAGAACATGACATCGGAATGCAGAATTTACATTTTGGGAATGTTACAAATGCAGGCACTCATGGTTCAGGCTGAGTTTAGATTTTCTCAATAGTGTATGCCTTTGATAACATGTGAACTTTTTAACCAAAACTGGAACATATATTAATAGAGAACATATTATTAGGAAAGGCGTGGATCACGTTGGTTAACAAGTATAGTGGAATTGAGAAAATGCGGTTAAAATGGAACACAAGTATTTACGTGGTTCACCAATAATGGCTACGTCCACGGGCAAGTATAGGAGGATTTCACTATAGTAGGAGAATTACAACAACCTTCTCTCTAAATACAAGGAGATAACAATATTTAACCTCTCTTGTAATAGGAGAAAACAAAGTAGGAAATTACTTAGGAGAAAACAATTTATTTCTCTCTAATTTTCTCTCTACTCACAAATGTTTCTCTCTACTATTTTCACTCTCTATTTTCCTCTCTACTTCGGTGTATTTTCCATTGAGGTTTTGCCCTCTATTTATAGGGAAAGTTTGGACAAAAAATCAAGAATGGAAGGAATAAAATAGGTGTGAACATAGACTAGATTGTAGGCTAAATTTGTGGGCTATTGGTGGCTTACCAAATTCAACAAAGTTGGCTCACCAAATTCAACAAATGGCTTTATTTTCCACATTTCTCCCACTTAAAGTCACTTTTGTTGTAACCTGCCATCCTTCCCACACTTTCCATTCTCATGCTGCTTATGCTTCTGCTAGGTCGATAGAGGATCGGCTCCATGTGAACTTATCAGTGTTGATCGGCTTTGTGAACATATCCGCTAGGTTGTCCTCCGTATGGATCTTCTGGATATCCACACTTCCTTCTTCCACCTTCTCTCGTACAAAGTGATATTGTACTCTAATATGTTTCGTCCTTGGATGAAATGCTGGATTCTTTGCTAAGTGCAAAGCACTCTGACTATCACAAAATAGAGAAATCTTCTCTTGTTTGTGTCCGAGTTCTTCCATTAACATTTGCAACCATATTGCCTCTTTGCTAGCTTGTGTAGCCGCCACATATTCTGCTTCCGTCGTAGAAGTAGCCACGATAGACTGCAGTTTTGAACCCCAGCTTACAGCTCCTCCAGCAAGAGTAAACACATATCCAGTGGTGGACTTGCTTTTATCAGGATCACCTGCATAATCTGAATCTACATAGGCTCTAACATTAAATTCTGATCCTCCATAGCATAATGCAACATTTGAGGTACCCTTGACATATCTTAGGATCCTCTTCACCATATTCCAATGCTCTCTACCAGGATTTGCCATATATCTACTGACCGCTCCCACTGCTTGTGCAATGTCTGGTCTTGTACAGATCATAGCAAACATTAGGCTACCCACTGCTGATGCATACGGTACTCGAGACATCTCCATCCTCTCTGCTTCACTGCTAGGACTCATACTTGAGGATAACTTGAAATTAATAAGAAGAGGGGTAGAAATTGGCTTACAATCTTGCATATTGAAGCGTCGCAAGATTTTCTTCAAGTAGTTCTTCTGACTAAGCCAAATCTTCCTATTATTTCTGTCTCGGTGAATTTGCATCCCTAGAATCTTGTTTGCGGTTCCCAAGTCCTTCATTTCAAACTCCCTAGCCAACTGTGCCTTTAAATCATCACCAAATCTCTTGCAATAAGCACAAGGATCTGCACTAAGTCTGTTGTATCCAAGGCTCATAATGAAGGAATTAAATCTCTTATACCAACACCTCGGCGCCTGTTTGAGACCGTATAGAGATTTGTTCAACCTGCAAACCAAGTTCTCTTTTCCTTTTTCTTCAAAACCTTCTGGTTGGAGCATATAAATTTCTTCTTCAAGCTCACCATGAAGAAATGCAGTTTTCACATCTAACTGCTCCAGGTGCAAGTCTAATGTAGCACACATCGCCAATAATACTCGAACTGTCGTGAGTCGAACAACAGGAGAGAATATTTCGTTGAAGTCAATGCCTTCTTTCTGAGCATATCCCTTTACCACCAGTCTAGCACGATACCGCTCCACGTGGTCATTTCCATTACGTTTGATCTTGTAAACCCATTTATTTCCAATGGCTTTCCTTCCTTGTGGTAGCGAAACAAGATCCCATGTCTTGTTTTTATGAAGAGCCTCAATTTCTTCCTGCATAGCTTCCATCCACTGCGAAACTTCTTGGCTATTTAAAGCCTCATGGAAAGTTGATGGCTCTCCATCCTCCGTCAGTAGACAGTATGCAACATTGCTCTCCATAATGTACTCAGAGTGCCAAGTTGGTTCTTTCCTCTCCCGAGTTGATCGTCTGATTTCAGGAACTGTAAACTCAGCTTGTTCTCCTTCTTCATGCTCCGGTGCTGCTTCAGAAGAATCCCGGACTTCTTGTTCTTCTCTATTTTCAACTTCAACTTCAACCGTAGTAGTTTCTGGCTCTTTTAAAGTGCTATCATTTTCTTGTACCTTGCCTTCCGTGAATATCACGTCTCTACTGATTATCACCTTGTGGGCAGTGGGATCCCACAGGCGGTACCCCTTGATTCCATCAGCATACCCCAAGAAAATGCATTTTCTGGATTTTGAATCCAGCTTTGATGTTTCCTGGGCATTGTACATAACGTACATAGGACTTCCAAAGACATGTAAGTGAGAATAATTAGCTGGCTTCCCTGTCCACATCTCCATCGGCGTCTTCAGATCAATCGCGGTTGATGGTGACCGGTTGATCACATAACAGGCGGTTTTGACTGCTTCAGCCCAAAATGATTTAGCTAACCCCGCAGTTCTCAACATTGCTCTCGTTCTTTCTAACAATGTTCTGTTCATCTGCTCTGCCACTCCATTTTGTTGTGGAGTATATGCCGTCGTGAAATGTCTTTTAATACCTTCTTGTTGACAAAAAGTATTAAATTCATTACCAGTATATTCTCCTCCATTGTCCGTCCTCAAACACTTGATCTTCTTCTCAGATTCAAGTTCTACCCGCGCTTTGTAGATTTTGAAGACTTCGAACACATCAGCCTTCTTCTTGATTGGATACACCCAACATCTCCTGGAGTAATCATCAATAAAAGATACAAAATATTTTGCTCCTCCTAGGGACAAAACCGGTGCTTTCCAAACATCAGAATGAACCAACTCCAAAATAGCTTTACTTCTAGTAGTAGAAGTGCTAAACTTCAATCTGTGCTGCTTACTAGTGACACAATGCTCACAAAAGGGTAATGATACCTTTTTGAGCCCTGGAAGAAGATCTTGTTCAGAGAGAATTTTCAAACCACGTTCAGACATGTGGCCAAGTTTGCGGTGCCACATCATTGTTAATTCTTCTGCTGAACCTGCCGATGCAACAGATGCTTCTCCTTCTTGTAGAGTATCTCCTTTAAGCATGTACAGATTTGCAGCTATCTTTTCTGCTTTCATCACTACAAGCGCGCCTTTGACTATTTTCATAGTCCCAGCTTGAACATGAGTTTTGCACCCAATGCTATCTAGTTGTCCCAAAGACAATAGATTTTTCTTCAAGCCCTTTACGTGCCGAACCTCCTTGATAGTGCAAATTGTACCATCATACATTTTTAATTTGATAGTACCAATACCAACGATCTCCAAAGCATGATCATTTCCCATAAACACTGAACCTCCCGAGATGTGTTCATATTGATGGAACCATTCTCTCCTTGGTGTCATGTGCCATGTTGCTCCTGAATCGATGAGCCAGACATCGGTGAAATGCTTTCTGCCTTCAACAACAGTCGTTGCCTCGCTGTATAAAATTTCGCCATCATATGAGGTGCTTGCTACACAACCCTGAGCTTTTGGTATCTCGTGTGCCTTCCCTTTGGCTTCTTCATTCCTCTTAAGACTCCAACAATCCCTTTTTAAGTGCCCTTTCTTGCCACAGTAATGACACTTGGCATTCTTCTTACTTCTGGATTTAGATCTACCTTGGGCATGACTCCCACTGGGGCCACGTTCCGTTGATCTCCCTCTCATCATTGTCAAGGCTTCCGCCTGCTGTGAACTAGATAGTTTGTCCTCCTTGTTCTTCTGCCGACTTTCCTCTTCAAGAACCGCAGCTGCAATATCATCGAAGACTAGATCTTCTATGTTGTTAGTTAAGTTGATGATGAGTTGATCATACGAATCTGGTAGACTTTGAAGTAGAATTTCAGCACGTTCGCCTGCCTCTATTTTATGGCCCATTGATGTGAGCTGTGAAAATAGAGTGTTGAGGGTGTTGATGTGGTCTGTCACTGTAGTTGACTCCATCATCCGAAGGGTGTAAAGCCGTCTCTTTAGGAAAATTTTGTTGTGTAATGACTTGGCCTCGTACAGCTTCGTTAGGGTGTCCCATATCTCATTTGCTGTTTTCTTTTCCGCCACACTTGACAATACTCCATCAGCTAGTGCTAAGTGCAGATTAGCAATTGCATTGCTATCCATCTCGTTCCACTTGTCATCGTCAGTGATATCCGCGGGCCTCTCTCCAATTGCCGCCAAACAGTTATCTTTTCTCAAAACTGCTTTTATTCTCATTTTCCATAACGAGAAATTGTTCCCATTGAACTTTTCAACCTCATACTTTGCTGCCATTTTTTTTTTTTTGTTCACGACTTGGTAATAATACCGAGTGATAGTGAACACCGACCCTACGCAAAACAATCTCAAGAAATCTTTTCTGATGTGGAAGATCAGTCAAGGCTGCAACCACAGAGCATACTAAGAATTTCAAAAGATGTAACCAGGCTCTGATACCACTTGTTAGGAAAGGCGTGGATCACGTTGGTTAACAAGTATAGTGGAATTGAAAAAATGCGGTTAAAATGGAACACAAGTATTTACGTGGTTCACCAATAATGGCTACGTCCACGGGCAAGTATAGGAGGATTTCACTATAGTAGGAGAATTACAACAACCTTCTCTCTAAATACAAGGAGATAACAATATTTAACCTCTCTTATAATAGGAGAAAACAAAGTAGGAAATTACTTAGGAGAAAATAATTTATTTCTCTCTAATTTTCTCTCTACTCACAAATGTTTCTCTCTACTATTTTCACTCTCTATTTTCCTCTCTACTTCGGTGCATTTTCCATTGAGGTTTTGCCCTCTATTTATAGGGAAAGTTTGGACAAAAAATCAAGAATGGAAGGAATAAAATAGGTGTGAACATAGACTAGATTGTAGGCTAAATTTATGGGCTATCGGTGACTTACCAAATTCAACAAAGTTGGCTCACCAAATTCAACAAATGGCTTTATTTTCCACACATATAACCTTTTCTCCCCATGTACTTGAATAGGAATTTGTGCTGTTTGTCCGAATTGGGTTGGAACTTTAACATATACCTGGTCCTGGATAGAGGGAAGGGCTTCAAATTAAATTATTTTAACGTCATTTATTTATGCTTTCATGCATATTTGCATGGATGATGGATACTGCTTTGGGACCCTGTGAATTTATGTTCAGATGAAGTCCTAAACTAAGAAACTGGTCAGCAGAAGCCTTACACTAGATTCAACTTTCATCTCTTAGCATATTGTAGTTGCCTGTCTTTTCCGGGCTTCTCTTTATGAGTGACGATCTTTGCTTGGGCCGGATCTGTGGAATTTAAATGCTATTCTGCACGCATTTTAAAGTAATGGAGTTGCTTGATGGACATGGATGTTAAAGAAAATAGATTAAAATTTTATAGATCGGTTTAACAGATTTAAAAATAGAGGTTGCATAGAAGTGGTAATTTGGTACAAACAAGCAAAATGAAATCTATTGATGGTAGGCTGGTAGCCTTGTGGCTTTTCCTAACACACGAGTTGTCTCTTAATAACAACTCTTAATAAGGGAGTTTTGTCCCACATTGAATTCTCAATCTTATGAGATTTGTTGGATAATTTTTGGCATCACTAGATCAAGTTTGGGACAAAACTTCTTCTTAGGGGACAATTTGTTTGTTATAGAACGTCACAAAATTACCGTCAATACAATCAAATCAATTTACATATTTTTTATTTAAAAAAAAAAAATTAAAAAATATCAATTTACATCTTTATCATCATCATTAGGCTGCCTTGATTCCTCAAAAACTCATAATTAATAATCAATCCATTCATCACGTGGACTAAAATATTCCCTAATTTCAAGTCTATATATACTTTTATACAACTCTATTAACCACCAGCATTCCATCCTAATCCTTTAGCATGTAAAAATTAAATCCTGATAACCAATCTCCTTACCATAATGTAAAACAGCCAAATAAATCGTTCTCGGTACAGTTGAAAATTCGACTATTCGAGTCAAGATTGCATATGTATATTCGCCTTTTCTACAACCACACACTCCGATGGATTCAATCTCAAATTGCTTTCAAATCACCTTCATGATGTCTAGCAACCTTTGCTCCTGGACTTCCAAAACCTATCAATTTGATCCTTTTATTTTTGAGTTCTTCAAATTTGGTCTGTCAAGTTTTGAAAATGTTCAAGTAGGAACCTCAATAATTCCTTCCATTTTGGTCCTCAAACTTTCAATTTTTCATTTCAGCCCTCAAATTTTGTGAAATCTTCCAATTAATTGGTCCTTTCATCCAATCAAGTCCCAATACTTTTCGGCTTTCATCCAACGCCATCTTTTTGTCCAATTAATGTTCCAAATCACTTCATTTTACATTGTTTATCTTCCAATTGGGAATTTGTTCCAAATCACTTCATTTTGCATTATTTATCTTCCAATTGAGGAATTAGTGCTTGTTCGGTATAGGCAATTTTTATGAAAATTTGGAGAATTTTGGATTTTTGAGAGAATTTGTGTAAGTGTGAAAAGCTGGTAGAAATTGAATTTGAATAAAAAAAATTGAAAAAAATGTATAAGAACAAGCAAACTCTTAGCCAACAAAAGTGTACTACATGAAGTTGTATAAATTCAATTTTTTTTTCTTTTATTTTTAATCACAAATTCTTTAAAAAATTACAATTCACCGCATTAACATTTCTACCTATTGATAAAAAAATAATAAATTTATGGAATATAAACAAACAAATACATTGGACATCATTTTAGAAATTGAATAACAAATATGTTTTTATCAATTCTACTTTCGATTTTAGAAATTGAATAACAAATATGTTTTTATCAATTCTACTTTCGATTTCGATTTTGAGAATTGATCGATTTGAAAAGTAAGTTTGGAGAATTTTGGTTAAAACGGAAGATTTTTTTTTTTTTTTTAATTTATGCATAAATTAAAAATATATATATTAATAGAACGTGTGGAAGAAAATGAGTTTTGAAAAAAAAAATGAAATTTCGAAAATCGATATTGAACAGTTCTCAAAATCAAAAATAGAATTGACAAAAACATATTTTTTATTCAATTCCTAAAATAATGTGTACTTTAGAAATTCAGAATAAATTTTATTTTTTAAAACTCGTTTTTTGCCACACATTCTATCAATATAATAATTTACAAATAAATTCAATTTTTTTTAACAACAAATTCTTCAAAAAAATTACGATTACAAACCATATTATTTGAAATAATTGGTCTCAAATAGGGGCTTAATATGTTGGGGACTAAATATGCCAAACGTATAGGGCTTAATATGTGATGGACTAAATACGTCAAACGTTTGGAAGTTACAAACAAAAAATGCTAAACGTGACATTAATATTTTAAGGATTATTATCTTAAAAAACTTAAAGGTTAGGGACCATTTGTGTCATTTACACGTTTTTAATGGAAAAAACTAACGGAATCTAACAGTAGGGACCATTTTCACAACGTTTGATGATTCTGAGAGTATAAATATCAAAATCTAAACGTATGGGACCATTTTAGTAAGAAACCTAAAGATTGAAGACCATTTGTGCTTATTACCCTTGCTTTTTTCCTCTGACCCTTCATTTTGTCCAAGTATTATTTATCACACTTATCAGGAAGTTTACCTGTCTTGCATTCATCTCTTTGATCGATCTACTGTTTCCTTTCTTACCCAAAAGACGACAATGGCTATTGCAGAAGTGTTTCTTGGTGCACTTTTCAATGTTTTGCTCGATAGGCTGGCCTCTAGTAAGCTGCTGGAATTTCTGAGTCCTTCAGGAATTGATGTCAAGCTGAAAAAATGGGGTAGGAAATTGTCGTTTATCGAATCGTATCTTGATGACGCAGAAAACAAGCAAACATCAAACAGAGCCGTGAAAGTGTGGCTGAATGAACTGGAGCAATTGGCTTATGATATTGAGGACCTGGTGGATGAGCTGAACACAGAAGCTCTGCGGCGCACATTAATGGAAGATAAAGAAACCAGCACCAGCCAGCTACAAAATTTTATATCCACTATCCGTGATTTCATTTCTGACAGCACAATTGATTCGAAGTTAAAGAAGATTAATGACCGATTGGAAGAGCTATTCGAAGAGGTTAGATTGCTCAGATTGGAGACGAACGTGAGAGGGAGGAGTGAAAGAACTGGACAAAAGTTGCAGTTGACTTCAGTTGTGGAAGAATCTGAAGTGTACGACAGAGAAAAGGAGAAAGAGTATATACTCTATAAGGTGTTGGGGGTTGAACCAACAAGTACTGATAGTCCACCGAAAATTTCCGTGATTCCAATTGTGGGTATGGGAGGCGTAGGCAAAACAACTCTTGCCCAGCTCGTCTATAACGATGACAGATTAAAGGGTGACTACTTTGATCTCAAGGCTTGGGCTTGCGTTTCGGATGAATTTGATGTTATTCGGGTAACAAAAATCATCCTTGAGAAAGTTTCATCTGGAAGGTGTGACTTTAATGATTTCAACAAGCTTCAGGAGAAACTAAAAGAAACTCTTTCAAACAAGAGATTTCTAGTGGTTTTAGACGACGTTTGGAGCGAAAATTTATATGAAAAGTGGGACATTTTACGCAAGCCTTTCCTTGCTGGAAAACCGGGAAGCAAAATCATCGTTACAACTAGACATGAAAGGGTGGCTCAAGTCATGTCTGATAATGAACCATATCATCTGGATGAGTTATCAGACGAAGCTGCTTTATCATTGTTTGCTCAACGTTCACTCAGGGGCAAAACTTTTGATGAACGCCCAGATCTAAGGGAGAATGCTAAGTATGTAGTGAGGAGATGTAAATACTTGCCACTAGCAGTAAAGGCCATTGGAGGGCTTCTACGCACAACAGATAATCCTAAAAACTGGGAACGTGTTGTAAGAAGTGATACTTGGGTGGCGAAAGAGGAGGGTGGAATTCTTCCTTCTTTGAAACTCAGTTACCAATACCTTCCTCCAGAGTTGAAAAGATGCTTCGCTTATTGTGCTCTCTTTCCTAAGGATTATGAGTTTGACAAGTTTGAGCTAGAGATCCTATGGATGGCAGAAGGTTTCGTACAAGATTCAGAAGGGTACTCAGGCAGTCGGAATTTTGACGAACTGTTGTCGAGATCGTTCTTCCAACAATCAAGTGCCGATAGTTCACGTTTTGTGATGCATGACCTTCACAACGATCTAGCTGTGTTTGTTTCTGGTGATAAATGTTTGAGGACGGAGTACGATGCGGCCAAGGAAAGTCTTCCTGGAAAGATTTCTGAAAAGGTCCTTCACTTGTCAATCATTCGCCATAAGCATGAATCTTACTACAAATTTAATTTTGAATTGTAACACAATATAGTATGAAGAAGAAATACTTTCAGTTTCTTTTTTTTTTTTTTTTTTATCACTTACAAAAAATGAATTACACAAATAAATAAATAGAGCAAGAACCTATACACACTATACATACAAACTTAAATTCGTTATACAGCAGCACATTATTCCAATATGTATTTTGTATTTCATGATGGAATCCCTTAAATCTAGGAAACCCTAGATGATGATAAGATTTGGAATTGGTTGCATCAGTACACTTGAACCGTAGGAGGAACCATCACAATTGTAGAAGACAGCAAAGTCGCATTTGTCCAATGTTATCTTTTATCATATTTCTCATTGTGTTCACTTTCATCCTTTAACTTCTGATTAGGTAACAGTTGGTCCTTACTTTGATATTTAACTTCCCCCCTCAAGGTGGAGTGCATTGAATTCACTCCAACCTTGTCTCTCAATAACAGAAATCTTGAAGTTTGCAGAGGCTTAGTAAATAAGTCTGCTATCTGATCTGAAGTTCGAATGTAGTTCACCTCTAGTTCTTGTCTTGCTAGCTTATCCCGAACGAAGTGTATGTCAAGCTCGATATGCTTCGTCCTAGCATGAAAAACTGGATTCAAAGCAAGTGCCTTAGCACCTAAATTATCACACCACACAGAAGGAGCAGATTTCGGAAGAATCTTGAGTTCACTTAATAGAGATTGTGTCCAACAAATTTCAGAAGTAACATAAGCTAGAGCTCTATATTCAGCTTCGGTACTCGAACGAGCTACAACATTTTGCTTCTTTGCACTCCAAGAAACTAGATTTCCTCCAAGGTAAACACAGTAGCTTGCAACTGAGCGTCTGTCATCGGGACAAGAATCCCAATCCGCATCACAGAATGCGGTTAAGTCCAAGTTCCCATTATTCTGAATTCTTATCCCATAATCAGAAGTTCCTTTCACATACCTGAAAACTCTTTTCAATAGATTCCAACGTAAATCTGTAGGTGTTTGCAGGTACTGACTAAGTCGATTTACTGCAAAGGAAATGTCTGGTCTGGAGTGGACTAAATACTGTAATGCTCCTATTGAGCTTCTGTACAAGGATGGATTACTCAACTGCTTTCCTTCCTGTTTTGAAACCAGTTTACCAGATACCATAGGAGTTGCTACATGCTTTAAGTTACTGAAATCAAACCTTTTGATGATGTCATTAGCATATTTATTCTGTGACAGAAACAATCCTGATTCATCTCTTTTGACTTCTATTCCCAAAAATTTCTTGAGACAACCCACGTCTTTCAAAGAAAACTTATCATTGAGCTTGTTGATGAAGTTCTGTAACTGAGATTTATTATTCCCTGTGACAATAATGTCATCAACGTATATTAAAATTAGAATTGTGTTGTTTTCCTCTAATTACAAAAAGAGTGAATTGTCAGCCTTCGATTGAGTAAGTCCCCAGTTGATTAGAGTTCCTTTTAGGTCATCATTCCATACCCTTGGAGCTTGCTTCAACCCATAGATAGCCTTGTTCAACTTGCACACAAAATTGGGGAATTTGCTATCCTGAAATCCCTCAGGTTGGCACGTGAAAACCTCATCATTAAGTTTGCCATTTAGAAAGGCATTATTTACATCTATTTGCCTTATGTCCCAGCCAGAAAACATAGCTAAACTTAGCACAATCTTGATGGTTGAAGCCTTCACTACAGGACTGAAGGTTTCCTTGAAATCTACTCCATATGTTTGAAGGAACCCCTGTGCAACCAGTCTTGCTTTATACCTTTCTATATTTCCATCACCATCATATTTAATCTTAAATATCCACTTACATCCTATTATCTTCCCAGCTTTTTCAAGTGGAACCAGCCTCCAGGTCTGATTTCTCTGCAAAGCATCAAATTCAGTTTGCATTGCTCTTCTCCAGTTTATATTCTTCAAGGCTTCTTTCACAGTAATAGGTTCTGAATACTCAGCTAAGTATGCCTTTGGCTTGAATATTCCTAGTTTTCCTCTTGTCATCATTGGATGCCCGGATTGAATGATGTCCAAACCTTCTTCTGCTGCCTTTTCACTTATGTCCTCTGTTTCCCTCAGAGTGAGACCATCTTGGGATATGTTTCTCATATCATCACTTTCCATTGAATATTCCATATCAAATTTTGTGTTGTCAAACTCATTGCTAGAGATTGGTGGCTCATGAAATGCTGAAGTATGATCATTTTCAGTTAATGGAACAGAAGGCAGAGACACTTGACTGTGTGATTGAGCATCTAGAGATCGAGATGAATCATTGATGTCTGAGATATGACTGGAAGTATTAGCATTAGAATCAGGATATAGTGGCAAAGGAAATGTGATTATAGTAGTGTCAGTGGGGTTTGAAAGTTTATTAAGAAAGCCTGTTTTGAATGGGAATTCAGCTTCATTGAACACTACATGTCTAGATACATAGATCCTACCTGTGGGACTTAGACACTTATATCATTTATGAGAATCACTAAAACCCAAGTTCACACATTTTTGGGAATGAAATGAAAATTTATGTTTGTTGTATGGTCTGAGATAAGGAAATCAACTGCAGCCAAACACTCTAAACCTATCATATTTCACTTTCTTGTTAAATAGAACTTGATAAGGTACTTTTAGATCAAGGACTGGTGTAGGCAAATGGTTTATGAGATAGGTAGCCATAGAGAAAGCTTCCCACCAATAATGCAAAGGCATATGGGCTTGTGATAGAAGAGTTAATGCAGTTTCAGTTAAATGTCTATGCTTCCTGTTAAGTGCATTTTTATACACTTTTTATACCTTTAAATTAGCATATTTTGGAACATCTTGAGCAAATATCTACTAATTTATGTACATTTTGTGTTTAAATAGGTTAATATCCAAGTTTGAGGCCAAAAACCACAAAAGGAGTGAAGATTCTGCTGAAATTCCAAGTTCGGGGACCATTTTATCACTTCCGGGAAGTTTTGGACAAGCCGTGCAATTAACCAAGGGACCAAATTGAAAGATTTCAAAAGTTGAAGGACCAAATGTGCAATTTTAAAAGGACATATTTGAAAGAAATCTGAAAAGTTAGGGACTAAATTGCTCGAGATTAAAAGATGGAGGACTTGATTGTAAGTACGGAAGGGACTAGGCTGCAAAATCATTATCCAGCTGAGCCACGCGATCGCGTGGCTTGAACCGAGCCGCGCGCGTGAACCACGGCTCGAATCAGACCCAAGGCCAAACTTAGCCTCGAGTTTCAACCGCGCGCGATCGCGCGGTTATGAAATTAAAAAAAAAAAATTTAAAATTTATTTACGGGCCGGACCAGGTCAACCCGGCCGACCCGGTTCGGCCCAGATAGCTGTTTTTCGCGGATCTAAGCAATTTTTAGGGTTTCTGGATGATTTTTAGAGTTGTATAAAGAGGAAAGATCAGATTTTTGAGGAGTATGGTGTAAGTCTTGCCTCTTTCTTCTTTTTCTCTTGTATTTTCCCTAACATTTACATCTTTAATGCAATTTTTCAAGTAATGTTTTTATGATTTAGTAATGTTTTCTTATGTTTAAGTATTTTGTTGTTGTTTAAACTTTTGGGTATTGTTATTTTCTCACATTTTCATCAAAAATGTCATTTATTTCTTGTGCATTTAATGTTTTGTGCTTGGGTTGTTGAAGACATTAATAGTTGATGGAAGAACTTGTGTTGAAGTGAAGAAATCTTGGATTTTCACTTCAAGAACTTTACAAAAAGGGGAAGTTTCCTTCATTCTCTTGTTTTTAATCTTTATTTTTAGTATTATTCATATGTTTATGTTGTTTGTTAAATGTTGTTGTTAGTTTATTATGGGTTAATGTTATTGTGTTGAAATTTTTGACTAGTTTAATTTTAATTAAGTATTTTAGGTTGTTTATGGATGTTGGGCATTTATGTTTATGATTTTATAATTAGGAATGTTGTTTTATGTTTATGCAATCTTAAAATGTTGTCAATTATTTTGTATTGTATTTGCAAGTTAGTATACATGTTAGGTTTAATTTAAAATTTCCCATGTAATTTGGTTGATTAATTAACTACCACTAATTGATTTTTGAAAAGAAGAAATTAGTATAGTTATGAAAACTAAATTCACTTTGTTTTATGTTATGTAACTTATTTTAATTATCAAGTTTATATTGTCATCAAAGTATTTAGATTAATTAGTTTTATTCTAAGTTTCATGTTGTTATCTATTTGCTTTAGTTAACTAGTTTACATATTGCCATGTTTCTTATTTGTGTCACTTAGTTAGTAATTCACCATCAAACCATAATTTTTATGTTACTTTACTTTTCTTTTAAAATGAAATCAATAAATTTAGTTACAAATCACTCAATCCTCGTGGGTACGATAACCCGGACTTTTTTAGTCAACTTTATTACTTGAACGCGAACCGTGCACTTGCGGTATACGATTCTAGCCAAACACTCTAAACCTATCATATTTCACTTCCTTGTTAAATAAAACTTGATAAGGTGCTTTTAGATCAAGGACTGGTGTAGGCAAACAGTTTATGAGATAGGTAGCCATAGAGAAAGCTTCCCACCAATAATGCAAAGGCATATGGGCTTGTGACAGAAGAGTTAATGCAGTTTCAGTTAAATGTCTATGCTTCCTTTCAGCTTTTCCGTTTTGGTTTGATGTATAAGGACGGGAAAATCTCAAGTTTATCCCATTTTCTAATGCAAATTTTTCAAACACTCTATACTCTCCTCCATAGTCTGTTTGCACAGCCTTAATTTTCCTATCAAATTGTTTCTCCACAAGATTTTTGAACTGTATAAAGAATTTCAGACATTCAGATTTGTGTTTGAGAGGGTAGATCCATGTGTATCTACTAAAGTCATCTACAAAAATTATATAGTATCTAAATCCCACGGTTGATTTTATAGGTGAGGGTCCCCAAACATCGGTGTGAATGAGATCTAAGGGAACAGAGGCACGAGAATTTGAAATTTTAAAAGGAAGTTTATGGATTTTTCCAAGCTGACATGAGTCACAAAAGGTAGACAATTCATTAACTGGAACTATTTTATTATAAGATTTAAGAACATGACTCAACACTTGAGATGAGGGATGGCCTAGTCTTCTATGCCAAACCTCAAACTCACTAGATTTAGTTACAGAATTATTACAGACTGAAGTGAGAACAAAGACTGGAAATTGAGAGACTATGAGAACTGGATCTTGAGACTGAGTGTTTGGAAATGTCAACTGATAAAGACCATCCTTAAGCATTCCTCGAGCCACTTGTTTCCCCGTCAGTAAATCCTTGACAACAAAAAAATGAGGGTGAAATTCGATAAATACAGCATTATCATTTGTGAACTGTGAAACACTAAGCAGGTTCTTCTTAATTCCAGGGACATGTAGAAGTTTATTTAAGACTAATCTTTTTCCTTCATCATTCAAAGTTTTAGAGCCAATGTGAGTAATGGGGAGAGAGTTACCATTTCCTACTTTGATACCTTCATTACCAGTGTAGATTTGTGGCTCTATCAGATTTTTGATGTTATTGGTGACATGTGTGCTTGCTCCTGAATCTGCATACCAAGCAGGATCATCCAGTATATTTGAGGATGTAACATAGGTTGAGTGACTTCCAATGTTATTTGAATTTGATCCAGCTGAATCTCTATTCTTTGTTCCAGTAGAGCTGTCATTATACCTCTTAAAGCACCACCCTGCCTGATGGTTTGATAAGCCACAAATCTGACAAGGATTTTTATATTCTGCTTGGCGGCCATTTCTCCCTCTGCCTCTGTTTCCAGAATTTCTACCATTGCCTCTGGACCTTCCTTCAAAGTTTCCTCCTCTATTGTATCCATGACTCAGATTCACTGAACTCAGACCAAGCCTAACTTCATTTAGGTAGTCGAGTCTACTTTCAAAGGTGAGTAGAACTGATGTCATCTCATGCCAGTTTAAATCTACTCTTCCATTCAGTTGAACAACAACCGGTGTGTAATCTTCGTCAAGTCCAGTTAGGACATGATTTATCAAATTTTCCTCATTGAGTGATTTTCCAGCAACTTCAAGGTTGTCTGCTAATTTCTTTACCTTAGTTAGGTACTGATCCATTGTCAAGGATCCCTTTCTGAGTCTTTGCAGCTCACCGGAGAGGAATGTGAGTCTAGATTTGTTCAAGACTCCAAAGCTTTGCTGAATGGCAGACCAGAGTTGAGCAGCTGTGTTACTTCCCATTACTCTCAGGATAATATCAGGTGACATTGAAGCATATAACCATCCCATAAGAAGGGAGTCATTTGAAATCCACTTGCTGTAGTCAGGATTGGCTTCAACCTTAGTAGTGGTTCCTGATTCTGTAGTGATTTGAGTAGTATTGAACTCAGATGGAAAAGCTTTTGTTCCAAGAAGGTGACCTTCAAGGTTATGCCCTTTAACAATGGGCATAATCATATTTTTCCAGAGTAAAAAATTGTCTCTATCAAGCTTGATTGACAGACTTTGAGTTAAATGTAGAGGAGATGACTGAAGAGGAATAGTGGCAACGATTACTGGTGTGGTTGAGCTATTTAGGGACTGGGTTCCGGAGGAAGCATCCATATCTTAGAGCTCTGATACCAAGAAAGAATTGTAACACAATATAGTATGAAGAAGAAATACTTTCAGTTTTTTTTTTTTTTTTTATCACTACAAAAAATGAATTACACAAATAAATAAATAGAGCAAGAACCTATACACACTATACATACAAACTGAAATTCATTATACAGCAGCACATTATTCCAATATGTATTTTGTCTTTCATGATGGAATCCCTTAAATCTAGGAAACCCTAGATGATGATAAGATTTGGAATTGGTTGCATCAGTACACTTGAACCGTAGGAGGAACTATCACAATTGTAGAAGACAGCAAAGTCGCATTTGTCCAATGTTATCTTTTATCATATTTCTCATTGTGTTCACTTTCATCCTTTAACTTCTGATTAGGTAACAGTTGGTCCTTACTTTGATATTTAACTGTCAACCAAGATCGAGGCTTAAGAACTTTTTTGTCACTGCCTCGAAACCATTTTTTTCATGAAAACTTCTCATCCCAAAAAATCTTGCTTGACCTATTGCCAAATTTGGACCACATAAGAGTGTTATCTTTAGCTTCTTATTCGATATACGAGTTGCCAGACTCTTTTGGTAAGTTAAAACAATTACGATACTTAGACTTAACCCGTACTAAGTTGAAGTGGTTGCCTGAATCTTTGACCACCCTTATCAACTTAAAAGTTTTGATTCTAAGAGGCTGTGACAAACTTACCAAATTACCAGCAAACATGGAAAATATTTTCAATCTTTGTCATCTAGACATTACTTGTACTTCTTTATTGCATGAGATGCCTCCAGGAATTGGTGAACTTACAAGTTTGCATACCTTATCTAAGGTGATTGTGAGTGAAAGTGGCGAAATGAGGTTAAAAAGCTTGGGGAACTTATCACATTTGCAAGGCGAGATTTCTATTTAGGAATTGCAAAATGTGGTGAATGTTCAAGAAGCAAAGGATGCGAGGCTAATTGACAAGCAAAACCTTAACAAAATAAGTTTGAAATGGAAAACCAAGCCCAGTGATTCCCAAGATGATGAAATTCTTCAAATGGATGTGCTTAATGCATTGAAGCCTCATCAAAACTTGTCAAGTATTTACATTATTGGCTATGGTGGGACAAGTTTCTCTAATTGGATCAGAGACCCAATTTTCTGTAAGTTGGCAAGAATAGAAATTCGTGGTTGTAGAAAATGCATGAATTTGCCACCATTAGGGCAACTACCTTTTCTAAGAGAATTAAACATTTTTGGAATGTATCGAGTAAAAGTGATTGGGGATGGATTTTACGGAAATAGAGACCACGGAGAAATGCCTTTCCGTCATTAGAAAAACTGTATTTTACTAACATGCCAGATTGGGAGGAGTGGCTTGGATTAGGAAATGAAGCAGAGGGTGTAGTCAAACTTCCTCAGCTCCACACATTGTCCATGGATGGATGTCCAAAATTGGTCAAGCTCCCACTTCTCTCACTGCCATCCTTTCGTGATCTTAGCGCATTGATGTGTGACAAGGTGGTGCTAAATCGTATGATCGATTTGGGATCTTTATGTGATGGTTCAAAATTGTATGTTTGGTTCTAAGTTTTCTGTGATGTCTGGACTGATATCCACAGATTCTGGTACCAACTCAATTCTCTCATCAGATTCTGGAGCATTCTCTGATGAAGATCCATTTTCCTCTACCTCATGAGTATCAATTCCAAAATTATTTCCCTGATCAACTTCAGTATCTTGAACATTTTCAGTGGAGTCTCTTTGTGCAGGATCAGCAAAATACTGATCTATACTAGCTGAATCTTTGGAGGTATTTTCTGGAGTTAGGTTAATAGGTAATTGATGCAAGGTTAAGGGGGAGAGTTCAGGTTGAGCATGATTATTTAGGAAACCTTCTTTGAAAGGGAAGTGATTTTCATTGAATGTGACATTTCTAGAGATGTAAATTCTACAAACAGAGTTTAAACATTTATAACCCATGTGTGATGCACTAGGGCCAAGGTAGACACATTTTTGGGTATGGAAATCAAACTTGTGCTTTTGATAGGGCCTAAGACGAGGGTATCAAGCACTTCCAAATACTCTCAGTTGTTGATAATCTGGTTTTTGGTTGAATAGGCATTCAAATGGTGATTTGTTGTTAAGTATAGGGGTAGGTATCCTGTTAATTATATAGGTTGAAGTTAGAACGGCTTCCCACCAAAAATATAAGGGCATTTCTGCTTGAGCTAGTAAGGTTAACCTCATCTCTGTTATGTGTCTATATTTCCTCTCCACTCTACCGTTTTGGGAAGATGTGTGTGGACATGAGTATCTCAGTTTAATACCAGATTCAACAGCTATCCTATCCAGTGGTCTATACTCTCCACCAAAATCTGATTGTATGACTTTTATTTTCCTCTCAAACTGATTCTGAACTAGACTTTTAAACTCTCCAAAGTAGCATAATACCTCAGATTTTTACTTTAGTGGGTAAATCCAGGTGTATCTAGTGCAATCATCAAGAAAGATTAAGTAATATTTAAATCCTATGGTAGATTTCTGGGGAGAAGGTCCCCACACATCTGTATGTATTAAATCAATAGGATGGAGAGCATGAGATGATGACGTATTGAGTGGTAATGCATGAGATTTACCATATTGACAGGCTTCACAAAATGATAAGTTTTTATTGCTGATTGTATATTTATTACAAGCTTTAAAAACATGACATAAAGTAGAGACACATGGATGCCCTAATCTTCTATGCCATACTTCAGCTTCTGAATTTAAGGTACTGATTTTGGAAGAGACGGGTGACTCATTTCTGCAGACGTTGATACTGGATTTGTGGCTGTTGGTATCATGGTTTGATCTTGTGTTTAGAGGTCTTGAGCTGGAGCTATATCTTGTTCTAGAGGTAGGAAAATTCAGCTGGTATATACTGTTTTTAAGCTTCCCTTGCTAGGATCCTCCTGCTTTCCAGATCCTTCACAATACAATGGTTAGGAAAGAATTCTACTGAAACACCATTATCAACTGTCAACTTTGATATGCTAATCAAGTTCTTCTTAATTTTAGGGACATGCAAAAGATTTTTAAGCACTAAAGATCTTTTATAATCAACTGTAAAATCCTTAGAACCAGCGTGAGATATTTTTAAGGGAGAGCCATTACCAACTAGGATCCTTTCTTTACCTTCATATTCCTTGGCTGCTGAGACATTTGCTTTGTTTGAAGTGATATGATGGCTTGCACCTGAGTCAGCATACCATGCGTGGTCTTCCACTGTGCTGGGATTAGCAACATAATCAGCATGTTGAGTATTGTTGCTGGTCTGGCCAGTAGTTCTGTTTCCTCCATACTGATCCTCATATCTACTATAACACCACTTAGCAATGTGGTTATTCATGCCACATATCTGACATGAGCTCCTATTCTCAGTGAACCTACTGGCTCTTCCTCTACCTCTCGATCTCCCTCTATAGTTTGAACTTCGACCACCTCTGCTATACCTTCCACTAAAAGAGTTGAACCTCTGAGAATTTCCTTGAGTCAAATTTATGGATCCAAAGCTGTTCCCGACTTGATTCAGGTACTCCAATCTGCTCTCAAAGGTCATAAGTACAGATGCCATTTCCTGCCAGGTTATTTGCTCTCTACTGTTGAGCTGAACAACAATAGGAGTGTACTCTTCATCCAAACCAGCTAGAACCTGTGTTATTAGATCACCTTGTTCAATCTTCTTCCCTACTACCTCCAGATTGTCAGCCAGATTTTTGATTGAGGTGAGATATTGATCCATAGACATGGATCCATTTCTAATTCGTTGCATCTCTGAGATGAGGAATGTTACTCTGGATCTGTTGAGTATTCCATAGTTTTCACAGACAGCTTTCCACAATTTGCTGGAGTTTTCACAGCCCATTACTCTCATTACAATATCTGGAGTCATAGTCGAGTACAGCCATCCCATAAGCAGCTGATCAACCATGATCCACCGTGAGTATTCTGGATTTGCAACCGACTCAATCGTGGTACCAGTCTCAGACGTGATTTGGTTGCTCAGAAATTCAGCTGGGCACTCTTTGGTGCCTAGGAGATTCCCTTCCAGATTGTGGCCCTTAACTATAGGCATGATGATGTTCTTCCACAGTAGGAAGTTATCCTTATCGAGTTTTACAGAGGGTATTTGGGTCAGATTCATGCCAATGGAGGTGAGGTATTTCACAGTAGTGGAGGTCTGGATGGTGGAATTTGAAACTGTACTTTGGGTTGCCATTCTTGCTGGCTCTGATACCAAGTTGAAGTAAATAAAAGGAAGACGGAAGAGGCTAATAGGCAAGATAACGAGCTGGAGCAGAGAATTAAAGATTTATTGCACTCCTTTAGATTACAGGATGATGGTTATATATACAAGCAAACCTATACATATAACTAATATACATAAATGAGCTAACAGCTGTACACGAGATTCTCTTCCTCAGCATTCTTCACGTCCAAGGCATTCTGTTGAATTTGTTGGAGAAGAGAACAATCTAGAATAGTGCCATGCTGGCACTTCTGACGTGCTTTCCCTTGATTTATCAGCTTGTGCATTATGGTCCTCCAATTCTTTAACTCTAACAATGTTCTTCCTGCTCTTAGGGAACTTGATCTATATTATTGTGGAGCTCTGGAGTTCTCGCCCAACAACATATCTTGTCTCGAGAAGTTGATTATAACACATTGTCCGTCATTGAAGATATCGACGACGCTACATGATTCCAGCACCACACTTGAACATCTTTGTATTGTAGATTTGGTGAATTTGAATTTGACAAATTTATTGGGGTCTCGTCACATTTACTCGAGTCTCATATCAATAGTAATAAATAATTCTGATGGTTTGGAGTCGTTTCCGGATGGAGGCCTGCCCACTCCCAATTTGAGATCTCTTCGCATACGGAATTGTCGAAATCTCAAGTCCTTACCCCATCGGATGGATTTACTTTTGTCCCTTCAATTCCTAGAAGTGGAATATTGCCCACCGTTGATAGAGATCTTTCCCCAAGGGAATGTTCCACCAAATCTAACCAAACTTTCAATTATTAATTGAGGGAATCTAAAGTCCCTGGGGGAGTGGGAACTACATAAACTGATCACCTCTCTTCAGTACTTTCATTTTTCTTCCTCCAACGTGGATGATGATGATGATGATCAACACTATGTGCTTCCTCCATCTCTTACTCGATTGCAGCTGTCTAATTTGAAAACCCTACCGAAAGGCTTCCAAAACCTCACAGGTCTTGGACAACTAGTGATCCAAAACTGCCCAAAGCTTGAGGTCTTGCCTATGGAAGACGAGCTTGGCAAGCTTTCGAGGCTTATTATTGATGACTGCCCACTTCTGAAGCAACGGTGTTTGAAGAACAAAGGAGATTACTGGCCCATCATTGCTAACATTCCCCAGGTCCTAATTGATCGTCGTGATATCCATGACGATGATCGATACCATCGGGCTCAGGTAACAAATTCAATTTGTTGTCTGCCAATATCCACATCACTTTTCAACATTTCATTATTTTTTTTGGTAAGATCAGAATTTGAATTTTCTACTAAAAATATTTATTGTTCCTATTACCAGCGTTTCTCAATTTTGGGGCATTCCATCTTCGATGATTGTTATTACTAGCTATCTACTGTATCAGGTAAGGGATTAATTTAGCTATCTATCCATCTGTTCTTGTCTTCATTTTTTCCTGAATAAGTATTAAGGTTTCATATCCTAGTGACAAATTTATGCTGCAAATAATGGATTATCACTTCCTGTAGAAGTAATTCAACTGTGTTCGTGCTGCTTTATGTCTCATACACGAGATTGTGTTGCATAACATAAATTAATATCATAGATTTAGTGAACTTTCTTTAGCGGTTTACTCATTTGACTTTCAAGACTACATGATATACCCTTTACGTATAAAACAGAATTTACAAATGACTGAAAATATATGTGGCACTGTTTTATTTCAGGTGTATCGGATTCTGAATTTGATAAACTTAAATGTGCTAGTCGTTGATTGTTCTGTATTATATGTCAAACAGTTCAATAAAGCCATGTGAAGAACACTTTTTTTTTTTTTGGGTGTGTATAGTTGATTTTAGCTTTAGCCAGGGTTCCACGTTTTGTGAAATAAATAAATAGGTGATCAAACATTAACCTTTAGTTAAATGAATAACCGTCTTGTATCCTTGTAAGCTAATTCTAATTATGTCTTTATTTTCTGTTTAAACTGACAAATTATGGTGAATGAACAATCTTAATCCTTTTTTTTTTTTTTTTCCTTCTCTGTTATCTTATATAATCTTAATCCTTTTGCTCTGTTTTGTAGCTCGAATTTACGGAGATTTTCGCATTTATGACGAGACGAAAACCAAAGGTCAACAAAAAAGGAATTAAGTACTGCCATGCGTGGTATTTTATTTTTTCCGTTCTTCATCTCTAAGTTTTGCAGAATTACAATAGTAAAAACTTTTTCGCAACTGCTTTCTTACTCATACATGGTGTGGTATTTGATTTCTTGAACATTTGTTCAAATTTATCTGGCATACACATCTGATAATCATTATCATTTCTTTATTTTGGTGAAGTATTTGCATTGCAAGAAGCTCCATGGTGCTTGTGTGGATGCATACACTTGTTGTCCATGGTCCGATCGAGGCCCACAGATGGATCAGAAGGCTCGTAGCTCAATCATCTCCAAGGCTGGTAATTTCCTTGATTGGATCAGTAGGTTTAAGTATGTGGGTCGATCTCCCACATGGCCAATTTGGTATATGTTTTTGTTGTAAGCTACACGTCGGCTGATATTAATGACGTGTCACTTTATATCGTACTTGATTCGTGCATTTTTGTTCATTACAGGATTTTGCAATAGAGACAACCCAGAAGCATAATCTCATGCTACATCATTTGTTTTTAGTACAAAGGTGTCTTGCCGCCGCACATATATGGAAGTTTTTGGATAAGATGGTAAACAAAAATATTAACAAACATGTGTTTTAAACATGTTTTTTTCCTACACAATTCTCCAAATCACATTTTAACAACATCCATTTTCTCTCTATATTTTTCAAACACACATTTTACCTAGAAAACATAAAAAAAATATTTTTAAACAAATTTTTTTTAACAAATAGAATGAATTAATCTCGGGTTTTCATAAGTTTTCCGTTGTGTTATTTAGTGTGTATTTTAAATAGTAGATTGGAACTAATTTATGATGGTTTCATTGCTGCAAAGTCACTACCAATTTTAATATTTTCTAAACGAAAGTAGTGAGTACTTAATGTCTAAAAGAAAACAAGAAAAATACAACTAGGTGCCATATATGGTAGTTCATTAGAGCATCTTTAATCGTGATCTAAAAAAAGTTGTAAATTAACATCTCTGAAATCAATTTTGCAACTTCATTTACATTTTTGCTACGCAAAATATAAGATTTAAATACATTTTTTGTATAACTTTTTTAAATCGTAGATTTTATGTTAATTTATTAATTTAATTTTGTGCATGCATATAAATATTACGAATAAATCAACCAAAAAAAAAATAACCAAATATTGGTTAAGAAAATAAAAATGTGCAAATTAATATAAAAATCCAAATTGTAACTTAAATTAATATAATAATATATTTAAATTGTATAATTAACATCAAGATTTTATAGATTAATAGTTATTTTTGGGTGTATTTTGTTATACGTGAAGATGCAAAAGAAGATTTAAATGCACATCGAAATTTACCCTTTTTACCGGAATGTTTAGCCTTTTTGGCAATACTGTAATGGTTTATAAACTGATTTAATTAGAATTTTAGGTAAAATGTATGGTTGAAAAATGAAAAGAGAATATGTTAAAAAGTGGTTTGAAAAATTGTGTGGTTTATAAATCATTTACCAAACGGAGGTTTGTTTACATCTCATTTGCATCCACACATTGACGATCATTTCGGCGAATTTTAAAATCTAAAGCACTAATTAGATCTAATTCAGACCACGATTTAAGATGCTCTTAGCATGTAATATAGAGGTTAGCAAGCTTTCATTGTACATATATATATCGTACTTGAAGAGCATGGTCTCAACATCCTTTCGTTCGAAGACACCATTTTGCTTTGGAGTCTGGTCGAGACGGGATTTTCAATTCCATTGGAATGAAGATTTTAAATTTTCTCTCAAGTTGATTCTCCACTATTTGCTAACACTTAGAAAACAATCATAAAAAATCTTAGCCTTTTAGTTTGAACTGATAGAACTAGAAGTATTTCGAGTGATCATCAATAAATGTAACATAAAATCCAAAGTGATGGAAAATACTCTCTCTCTCTCTCTCTCTCTCTCTCTCTCTCTCAAATCAGTCACAATGAATTTTAAGATGAAAATTTGATATATTTTATTACTTGAATTAAAGGGTAACTTATAGCAACTAGAACAAATAGAAACATCAATAATTTTCCAGAAAAATTGATAGTATTTTCACAATTGACAAATTTAATTTTTTTTTTATCTAAGAATCAATTATTATTTATCTAAAAATCAAGTGTTAATTATAATTAATAAATATTAATAATTTATTATTACCATTAAATTTTATAATTACTGTATGGTGAGCACATAGCCTGATGAAATGTGGGATAACGAGGGCTTAATCATCTTGCGATGCTACACGTTGTACAAGGAGAGATTTTGCAGATAATAACATCAAGAATTTGGGGAACACCCATCATTTGTGATCAAATCTAATCCTAATTTGTTTCCAGCTCTTGTGGAATTCCTCCGTTTGGTAATCTGTTTATAAAGATATTTTTAAATAATACATTTTCTCAAATAATTTTTTAATCATATATTTCCTCCAATTAATTTTAAATCATATATTTTACATCCAAAACATCACATTTTTTAAATCATATATTTTACATTCAAAACATCACATTCTTTGTTAATTAAAAAAAAAAAAAGGGCTTTTACTAAACAGAGATGCATTCTGAAAGACAGAGAAATCTGCTTGTCAAATACAGAGGGAAATCGTAGAATCAACTTTAACGGAGCTTTTGAAGAATTGTTATTGGAGGCCAGGGCACCAAATTACAGCAACAACAAATTTAATACAACAAAAATCTAGACAAAATATTCACACTCATAGGTGAATATTAAAACCGCAAGTATTTCTTGCTTTTAATGTTTGAACTCACAAAATATCTCCCAAGTAATTCACTCGACCATTACGTGCCAAGGGGACAAGTTACATTGTCGAGACGAGGGTCCTACTCCATCCCTCTATGGCTCTATGTCAGGAATTTTGTAAGGCCTGTCCTTCTCAAGGATGTATGAACAGATTTAGAATTTAGAGAAAATTTTGGGGATGAAACTAAAATACTTTATTATTATAAATAGCTTAATGAAAATGAATTACAAAGTATCTATTTATAACTAATCTAACAAGTTAAATATATCAAACCAATTATAGCACATTCTAGAATATTCTAGTTCAAACTAATATTTCAACATCCCCTCAAGTTGGAAGTTATATGAAATATAACTCAAACTTGAAAGTATTACAAAAGTCCAAACCAATATTCCAAATCCTCCTCCCAAGTTGGTAGTTATATGAAATATAACTTCAGCAAATATATCTGCATCCCTCCATCAAGTTGGAGCTTGGAGAAATTTAGCCAAGCCTAACTTGGAAATCAAGGGATCAAGTATTAGAAGTCTTGCGGATCTTCCGACATTGATCATTCTTTTCTCTCTTCAAGGAATTATAATTTCCTTCATCATTCGCTTCCCTTGCTTAGTGACATCCACAAGCAATTTTGATGCTCTTCTTAGAGCAAATTCGAATACGTTTCCTTCATTGTCCAAACTTCTTGAACTCGACCAAATGTAATTTGGTATCAATTCTAAACTACTGGAACAATTCAATTTCATCAACTCCAATTCAGAGCAAATTTTTCAAAGTTCAATCCGAAGTAAATTCTTCAAATTTCAAATTCATTAGAACACTTTCAATTTTTAGATAAACCAAAATATGTCCAAATCATCTAACAAACCCATCATGGGCCCAATTAAAAAAAAAAAAAAAAAAAAAAAAAAAAAAAAAAAAATCCCAAAATCCAATTTTTTTAAGATTTGGGAAATAAAATCAATGTCCCAACAACTTTGGGACCATTTTACAATTTTCAATTCTAGGGCTATTTTGCAACAACTTCGGATATTTAGGGACCAACTTCAACAAATAAACTAAGAGGGTCCATTTTCACATAATTGAAACTATAGGGATCAACTTAAACAAATCCAAAACCTTCAGGATCTGTTCTGTAATTTCTGAAAATTGGTTAAAACAAATTTCGTCTACCACTTCAGCCTAGACCTGTAAGCAGAAACGGTCAAACCGTAAAATCGAATCAGAACTGCATTTTAAAAACCGATGGTTTGGTGCCACGCGGACCCATCAACGAAATGGTTTTGAACCGAACCAAACCAGTCAAGGATGGTTTGGTTTATGTTTGAAAATTTTAATTGCGGTTTGAAACCAAATCAGGCTGGCGCAAAATATATAAAAATAAAAAAATTGAACATTCAGCCAATATGTCAAATTCAATTGTAAAATAGGTAATTTTTATTAATTTTTATTGCATATTTGCATATATTAACAATTACTCATACTTCAAAATTCATATAAATCCAATAATCTCCATCCAAATATCTTATGAATGGTATAAGTTCATAACAATGGGAAGTTATGCTCTCTATCTAATTAATAAACGTCTTTGTATTCTCTAGATATGATGATCCCAAAGATCTTGTTGGGCATCATGTTATTATTTGGGCCTTATAGACTTATATTGTAACGTTATCGTAACTTTTATTTTGTAACAACTTAACCTAAAAAGGTGGATAGAATAACTACATTTTAATTTTACCGTGATTTTGTTTTGATTTTGAATTTATAATAGATCTATTTAATTTGAATTTCACCTATATATATATATAGGTGAAATTGGCGGTTTAAAATCGAACCAAACCGTTAGGTTTAGGTTTGAGTTTTTCTCAAACCGCTCTCAAACAGTTTTAAATGATTTGCTTTAAGTTTGAGATTTTTTCAAACCGATTAAACGATTTAGTTTGAAAATCTGTCAAAAACCGGTAAAATCGAACGTTTAAGAAGCTGCCTGTTGCTGATTAGTTGAGGAGGCTGACTGCGGCCAGGGAGGAAGAAGCTTATAGCTGCTGACTGAAGCTGGAAGAAAAAGGAACTACTGCCGGAAGAAGACTGGGAAGGAGTTGGTGGCTGATGCAGGCTGGAATCTGCAGGAAGTAAGCATCCTGTTGCTGCTGGGAAGGAGAAGGAACAATAGGCTGCTAAGAAATTGATGAGCAGCTGGTAGACAGAAGGAAGAACACAGCCTGCAGTAAGTGGAAATGAAGAGGTTGGTTGATGAAGGATGATGAAATGGAAAAAGCTGAAATTTGGACTACAATGTAAGGGAAGCTGAAAGTTGGAGGATTCCAGATGCAAATTCAACAACTTTCCGAACTCCGGGTTTTATTTTTATTGCTTATTGTTATTTTTATTTTCAAACGCATGAGTAGCTAAATTTTAATTGTTGGGATGATCAATGTAGCTTAATTTCACTTAGTTAATTTAAAGTTATTTATGTATTTCGAGCTATTTAATTTATGATTATTATCTTTTAATATTGAATATATTGAATATTTGAATTTATGTTTAATGTTCTGCATTTATCTATTTTAAGTAGTTAATTTTATTTACAAACTTGCAAATTAATTAAGGGTTATTTAAGTGAAATCATGAATCACAACTATTTTAATATTCCATTTTCTGTATTATTGTTAGATTTTAGAGTTTACTTGTTTAAATTTTGCATTCACAACAAAATCCAAAAATTTATTGTGTGACTTCTTTGTTAAAATTAAATTAACTAGTGTGTATAATTGAATTATACATTCCTCGTGGGATCGACAACTCGGACTCAAAAATCCCACTTTATTACTTGCGGTACACTATTTTAGCGATACTATCGCCGCCACCGTCGGTTACCGGCCAGTCGCCGAAAAATTTATGGCACCCATAGCTAGGTTCTTCTCAACATCACGAACTCAAATCCGAAGCCCGTTTTGAGAAAAGAAATCTGAATTGTTCTAGACTTTAAAATGCAGATCTCGAGCGGTCATCTTCGCATCTCCGGCCATTTCGCCGGCATAATCACACAAAATCGAGCTAGAACTTCAAACCAGCCTCAAAAGGTCACATCTACTATCTTCTTCAATCATACTGTTGCTTCTGATTTGGTATTGAACTAGCCATCTCTCTCCCCACAATGTTTCATTTTCCAAAGTCTTTCCTCACATGTTTTATCATCAATAACTTCTCCAACATATTCTATTGCAAACTCTCCTTGGTTAATATCTTCACCAACTTCTAACAGGCGGAAGCAAATCTGCAGTGAGTGTAAGACTGCGCGCTTGAGCAAACAGCACTTTCATATCTCCTTCAGGCACATTTGAATTGAAGAATTCTCAAAAAAAAAAAAAAAAAAAACTCCACTAAAATCTATTTCCACTTCACTGTGTTGCAACAGAATCCTAGTAAATCACCTTTGCTATCTTCTTGTCTTCTATTGAACTTCTTCACCCGAGTCAGAAATGTTGAAGTGGCCTCGTCTTGATTAATTTCAATAGAATTCTTATTTTTCTTCACATTCTAGAGTAATGAAAACGGAGGAACACTAGAAACTTCTGATTTAGCTTCGAACGGAGCTGCTTCTTCCAGATGTTGAACGGTTGTGATTCAACTTCAATATGAACTTGAGCTTCAAGCTTACACTTCATCCTTGTCTGCATAACAAATGAGGAGCGATTTCGAATTTGATCTTTCTGATATTGTATGTGTTGGTGAGAATGAGAGAGAGAAAAATGAGACAAAAAATTAATAATTTGGCCGGACGAGTGGCGAGCAGCTTGCCGGAGATCGGAATTTGCAAATTTCAGGTCAAGATCTTCCGCTTTGATACCATGAACAAATTTAGAATTTAAAGAGAATTTTGGGGATGAAACTAAAATACTCCCTCCGTCTCAACTATATAGGCTATCTTTTCTTTTTCACTTGTCACAATTATATAGACTTATTTCTTTATTGAAAAGTATTTATTTTGTTTGTTCACTAGTGTACCTCTATTTATTACTTTCAATATAATAATTTTGATATTAAATAAGGGTAAGTTGAGAATTTTCTTTACAAAAATTACTTTTTCAATGACATTAAATATGTTTTCTTAATCCGTGTGAAAAATCAACAAGCATATATAATTGGGACGGAGGGAGTATTTTTTTATTATGAATGACTTAATGTAAATAAATCACAAAGTATCTATTTATAACTAATCTAACAAGCTAAATCTATCAAACCAATTCTAGCATATTCTAGAATATTCTAGTCCAAACCAATATTCTAACAATGTATAACGCCTTCATGCTTGGTATTGGCACCTCATCGGCGCTCTCCATGAATTCCAACCCAACACAACCTCATAGTCATCCATCGACACTATTGCGAAGTCCACTCTTGCTTCCCAAATGCCAAGGTGTAGCTTCACGTCTCATGCCACACCTAAAAGTGGTTTGGCCTCGTAGTTCGTAGGTTTCATCCAACTCGAAGGCCTAACCGTCTCGCCCCCCTTTCGAATATGACCTTGGTGGAAGTCCCCATGTCCACTAATGCATGGACGTCCCTCCTACAGTGATGGACGCAGAAATTTAGTAGTAACGGGGCATAGTGACGAAGGTAGGAGTTATATATTACGATGATGATATATTACCTCTTGAGAAAAGACGAAAATAATGAATAAAACTCAAATTCACACAAGACAATGTACTAAATAATATGCAAACTCACAAATATACTAAATTATTTTTAGTTATAATTCAAATTATTTTCTATAATGCCCACAATATAATTCAAAAGAAATTATGAAAATATGATTTCGTGAAGCAGTGTACTCGCAAACTCACAAATTTACTAAATTTATTTTCAGTAATTCAAATTATTTTCAATAAGACCCATAATATAATTTAAAAGAAATTATGACATTGTGATTTTGTAAAGCAGTGTACTCTAGGGATGGCAACAATACTCACGGACCCGATACCCGTTAAAGACCCGGCATAAATGAGTAGGGATTACCCGACTAAATGAGTTCATGGGTAGGGTATGGAGGTAAACTTTAAAATTCGACATGGGTATGGGTCGGGTGTGGGTTTTATTACAATACTCATACTCGACCCGCATACCCATTAATTTCCTTAAAAAATTGTAGAATTTAAAACAAAAGTGATTGTGTAAAAAAATAATGAATAAATAAAAAATAGAACCCAAATATCTATTGAGATTGTTAACGTCTAAACCTTAATATGTTTAAACTATTAACTTTGTTAACGTCTAAAAAAATTGTTCAAATTCGCTTGTTTAGTTTCAACATATAACAAGCTTTTTTCAAGCCAAATTCAAGTGAAACCCAACATTTAACTGATTCAAGTTAATCCGGAGCACTTATAACCTATTTACAGCCTAAAAAATAATAAAAAAATAAATAATTAGTAATTGATTTTAAATGGGTATAGAAGCAAACCAGTCACCCACCCGCTCCCGACCCGCAATTCTTAAATGGGTATATGGGTAGGTATGGAGGTTGTAAATCTTTAGTGGGTAGGGTATGGTTTGGCAAACTCGACCCATACCCGATCCATTGTCATCTCTAGTGTACTCAGTGTCGGAGAAAAGTTAACAGTAGAAGAAAGAAAAAGGCTTAACTAATTAATGGAGAAGTGGGGTGACGCAAACTGATAACGAGAATTATATTCATGACTTACACAATAATAAAATAATAAATTTGTGTCTTCATTTTACACATTCGAATACCATTAGGTCTATATTATTACTTAACATGTCAGAAGAGAATTGTGAGTCATCTTCTACTAACTTCAAGATACACCTTGTTGGATAAATAAAAATAGAAACAAAATCAATTGTCATCGGCAATTTTTTTTTACTGGAGCATGTGACCCACTATGCCCTATAGTGTGTCCGCCCCTGCCTGTTGATGCGGCCGTCCACGAACATGAGGGTTTTACCTTTGGGTTCCCTCATAGCTGGCTCTCTCTTTCCTGTCCTCGTGCTATTTAGTAGTTGAATTGTCATTTTCAGGTATTTGCTGTGCACTTAGCGTTTCCAATTGCTGTCTGCACAGTATTTTTATAATTTAGTGTGTGTTTGGTATTGTATAAAAAGAGTTTTTTTTTAAATGAATGGTGATTTTTTGGAGAATTGATGGTTAAGATTTGATTGAAAAATAAAATATTGTGGGTTTGACTTTTAATATATGGTTGAGATTGAATACTGTAGAAAAAAGTGAAAATTTTTTAGAAAAATAAACAAAGGCTTAATATATATATATATATATATATATATATATATATATATATATATATATATATATATATATCAATTTTAATTTTTCATTAAAAAGTAACAAAAAAATTATATGTATCCTCTTTTAAAAATAGAAATTAAAAGAAATTCATTTCAATGCTTATGTTATTTGGAGCCAAATTGCTAGAAGGTAAGTTCATGTCATTATTTAACATCCAACCAGATTAGAACGTTAAGAGAATAATGTATAGTGTAAGAATTTTAAACATAAATGGTAGTTTGCGTCATATTGAAATTGTTGGAATATTTTGTACATAGTGACGTCAAAGAATATATATATATATATATATATATATATATATATATATATATATATATATATATATGAATTTCGTGCCGGCAAATGGGCGGAATAACGACACGAAAAATAAGAAGAAAGAAGAAATGGACAAAGTCGAGGCAAGTGTTGAACACTTTGTCCTTAAGTCGAATTTGCCCCCACAAAGGTGCCAATGGTTTATGACAATCGATTCCCAAGATATAACGACTCCAACTTGTGTTTTTAGCACTTCAAACACAAGTACAACGAACCAGAATTTCGACTTATATACTCCAAAATGAAATAAACACAAAAAATCAAAATTATGCAACAAATATGCAAGAACTTTGTACTCTAGTACTGATTTAGCAATTGTCGAAGACAAAATCACATCCCCATCAGCCTTCGTATTTGGAGCTCCTAATGGTCATATTCAAAGCATTATCAAAGATCTGGCTAGTCCAGTTTTTGGACCAACAGTTTCATTTGGATTAGCAGGTATAATTTGTTGGGAATTAGGACGCAACTAATCCCGCCCAGGATCGATGTGACACAAATAAATTGGACTGAGAAAATATAAATACGCAAAAATAAAATGCAAATACGAAATACAAAGATTTACGTGGTTCAGCAATTTGCCTACGTCCACGGACCCACACCAATATATTTCACTAGCTCGAAAAAATGAGGAGTACAAAAATACTACACTGTATTTTTATCTGCCTATGCAAAGGATATTCTCTCCAACTCACTTTTCTCTCTATTTTGTGAACACCTCTTGATTGTGTTACCCTTCTACACAAGAAGACTCTATGTTGTGGTGGTGTTTTACAAGTGAATTTTAGCCTTCTATTTATAGGCAAAATTCACAAGCATGCATGACAAATTTTCAACAAAATTAGGCCACATTTAGCTCCATGCCTTTTGTCAAAAGTTGGCTCCTTTTGACTAGCTTTTGTCTTCCACTTGTCTTCCATCTTCAACAAAATTAGGCCACATTTAGCTCCATTTTTCAACAATCTCCCACTTGGGGACAAATGTGGCTTCCCCTGAGATATCTCCTTCTTACAACTCCTTGTGAAATATGGTGTGAGTCATTTTCTTTGTCTTCACTTCAGAAGACCAATTGAAGCTGAGCACAGCTCCAATTTTTCCTTTGTTACTGTCTTGGTCATCATGTCGGCTGGGTTCTTGCTACCCTGGATTTTCTCTAGTGTTAATACTTCATCCTCTAGAAGAGACCTGATGAAGTGATAACGGAGTCCAATGTGCTTGGTTCTAGAATGAAATGCTGAATTCTTTGCCAGATGTATCGCACTCTGACTATCACTGTGCAAAACATTCTTCTCCTGACTGAATCCCAATTCTGCCAACAAACCCTGTAACCAGATCATTTCTTTGCTAGCCTCGGTTACTGCCACGTACTCTGCTTCTGTAGTGGATAGAGCAACAATCTTCTGTATCTGCGAAATCCAGCTAACTGCAGTAGTACCTACTGTGAAAACATAACCAGTAGTGCTCCTTCTGCGATCTACCTCACTAGCAAAATCTGCATCTACAAAACCTTGTAGAGCCACCTCGCCTCGTCCAAAGCATAAGCATCTATCAGTAGTTCCCCGTAGATATCTTAATATCCACTTTACTGCTTCCCAATGCTGCTTTCCTGGATTTGCCATAAACCTGCTCACAACTCCCACTGCATGATCAATATCTGGTCTGGTACAAACCATGGCATACATCAAACTTCCAATGGCTGAGGCATATGGTATTTTAGCCATGAAGTTTATCTCGTCCTCTGTCTTAGGACTCTGATCACTAGATAGACGGAAGTGATTAGCTAGTGGCGTGCTGACAGCCTTCACACTGCACATGTTAAATCTCTGCTGAACTTGACTAATGTACTTGGCTTGAGATAACTGCAAGATACCCTTCTGCTTATCTCTGAAAATCCTCATTCCGAGAATCTGCTTCGCTGCACCCAAGTCCTTCATTTCGAATTCTGCTGACAGCTGCATCTTTAACTTCTTGATTTCGTCCATATCTGAGCCTGCTACTAACATATCATCGACATAAAGTAGCAAAATTATATAACTGGACTCGAATCTCCTGAAGTAGCAACAATGGTCAGCATTACATTTGAAGTAGCCATTTTTTTGCATAAATCCGTCGAACTTCTTGTACCACTGTCTCGGGGCTTGCTTTAAGCCATACAGGCTCTTCTTCAATTTGCAAACGAGCTTCTCCTTTCCTTTGACTGAGAAGCCTTCTGGCTGCTGCATATATATTTCCTCCTCAAGGTCACCATGGAGGAAAGCAGTTTTTACA
Organism: Ligustrum vulgare; assembly: GCA_963555705.1. Classification (NCBI taxonomy): domain Eukaryota; kingdom Viridiplantae; phylum Streptophyta; class Magnoliopsida; order Lamiales; family Oleaceae; genus Ligustrum; species Ligustrum vulgare. The sequence goes on from OY743171.1 coordinate 55,085,297, forward strand.
TCTAACTGCTCCAAATGCAAACCCTCTGCTGCAACAATACTCAAGACTGATCTGATTGTTGTCAGCTTCACAACTGGCGAAAATATTTCCGTGTAGTCAATTCCTTCTTTCTGCTGGAAACCTTTGACCACCAACCTCGTCTTGTATCTCTTTGATCCATCATGTTCCTCCTTGATTCTGTACACCCACTTATTGTGTAGATCTCTCTTTCCTGTAGGTAACTCGCCTAGTTCCCACGTCTGGTTAGAGATGAGAGACTTTATCTCATCTTTCATTGCAAGCTCCCACTTGCCAGAATCACCGACCTGACATGCCTCATGATAGCATTCAGGTTCACCTGCATCAGTAAGTAACATGTAACTCATGTACTTTCTATTTGGAACATGAGGTCTGGTTGACCTTCTAAGAACAGGGACTGGAGACTGTGATGCATCAGTCTCTAGAACAGGCTCCTGTAACTGCAGATCCTCCTCTGTCTGCTGCGACGTACTACTTTCTGGAGCATCATTCAACTCAACATATGTTGGATCATCATGTACTCTGTCATCGGACTGCACTGCATTTCTGTCCTTGTACATAACCTTCTCGTTGAATATGACATCCCTGCTTCTGATGACCTTTCTGTTCTGGTCATCCCATAAGCGGTAGCCGAACTCATCTCCGCCATATCCAATGAATGTGCACTTTAGTGATTTGGGGTCTAGCTTGCCCCTTGCCTGATCACTAATATGTGCATATGCGACACATCCAAAAACTTTCATGTGGGAAAGTTTTATTTCTTTTCCGCTCCATACTTCCTCCAGTATCCTGTACTCCAACGGTACCGAGGGTCCTCGATTGATCAAGTACACCGCTGTGTTGACTGCTTCTTCCCAAAACTGTTTGGGCAAGCCTGCATGTAACCTCATGCTTCTGGCTCTCTCCGTTAATGTCCGGTTCATACGTTCTGCAACTCCATTTTGCTGTGGAGTCCCTGGCAACGTCCTCTCCATTTTGATGCCATTCTGGTAACAGAACTTCTTGAACGTCATATCCGTATATTCTCCTCCGTTGTCGGACCTCAGCTTCTTTACTCGCAATCCTGTTTCATTTTCCACCATGGCTTTCCACTTCTTGAACACATCGAATACTTCGGACTTGTGTCTCAAGAAATAAACCCACACTTTTCTCGAGTGGTCATCAATGAAAGTCACAAAGTATGACTTTCCGCCAATAGATGAAACTGCGGTTGGTCCCCAGACGTCTGTGTGGACTAACTCAAGTTTCTCTTGCTTCCGAGTTCTGCCACTAGTGTTGAAACTCACCCTGTTCTGCTTCCCAAAGATGCAACTCTCGCATAAGTCTATATCAGTAGACTGAAGCTCTGGTAGTTTCCCCTTTGCATGCATATACTTGAGTCCCTTCTGACTCATATGCCCAAGTCTCTGGTGCCACAAGTTTGGGCCCTCCTTGCTTTCAGTAACTGCAATTGTCACACAAGCATCCGCCGTTGTGTAGAGGGTGTCAGTATCCTTGCCTCGAGCGATAATCATGGCGCCCTTGGTGATCTTCCAGTTATCACCAGAGAAGGTGGTGACATGTCCTTCTCCCGACAATTGCTTGACGGAGATCAAGTTCTTCCTCAATTCTGGAATATGTCTCACGTCCTTCAGCTTCCACACAGATCCATTGATCTTGATCTGTACATCACCCTTTCCGACCATGTCACACGGTTGATCATTACCGAGATAGACTCTACCAAAATCACCCCGCGTATAGTTTACAAAAAACTCCTTGTTTGAGGTAGCATGAAAAGATGCTTCGGAATCAATCACCCAGTATTCCGTTTTTCTCTCCAAAGAGCATATCAAAGCATCGTCCGCTTCCTCTTCCACAACATTGACTTCTGTCCTGTCCTCCTTTTCTTTTGGAGGTGCTGTGCACTGATTTTTGTAATGACCGGTCTTCCCACACTTCCAACATTCCACAACCTTAGTTTTGTTGGAATTGTTTGGATTTCTGGATTTTGATCTTCCACTTCTGAATTTGCCATTGCCCCGCCCATTTCCTCTGTTAGAATTTCTGCCTCTGCTTTCCACGTTCAACGCCGATCCTGAAGTTGAGGCACCTTCTGATTGTCGTCTGATCTCCTCCGTTAAGATCATGCTTACGACATCATCGAACTTCAATTTTGACTTTCCAGCAGAGCCACTAATTGCTGTGACTGTACCATTCCAGCTGTCTGGCAACTGCCCAAGAATTAACAGAGCTCGAACTTCATCACTAAAAGTGATTTCGACTGTGTTTAGCTGGTCCGTCACTTCATTGAATTCATTTAGGTGCTCCCCAAATCTTCCGCCTTCGGCCATCTTCATATTGAACAGCTTTTTAATTAAGTGGACTTTATTTGCTGCAGATGGCTGTTCGTACATGCTAGAAAGGGCTGCCATGAGAGACTCTGTCGTCTTCTCATTTTTTATGTTGAAGGCCACTGACTTTGACAACGTCAGCCTGATTGTGTCGAGTGCTTTTCGATCAAGCAACTCCCAATCCCCCTGGCTTATATCTTCTGGCTTTTCTTTTAGTGGCTTGTATAGATCCTTCTGGTACAGATAGTCCTCCATTTGCATTTTTCAAAATCCAAAATTTGAACCATCAAATTTGTCAATTTTGGATATTTTCTCATCTGTCGACATTGCTCCCACTCGATCACAAAACAGTCTAAAGAAATCTTTTCTGATGTGGAAGATCAGTCAAAGCTGCAACCACAGAGCATACTAAGAATTTCAAAAGATTTTAATGAGTCAAGGCTCTGATACCAATTGTTGGGAATTAGGACGCAACTAATCCCGCCCAGGATCGATGTGACACAAATAAATTGGACTGAGAAAATATAAATACGCAAAAATAAAATGCAAATACGAAACACAAAGATTTACGTGGTTCAGCAATTTGCCTACGTCCACGGACCCACACCAATATATTTCACTAACTCGGAAAAATGAGGAGTACAAAAATACTACACTGTATTTTTATCTGCCTATGCAAAGGATATTCTCTCCAACTCACTTTTCTCTCTATTTTGTGAACACCTCTTGATTGTGTTACTCTTCTACACAAGAAGACTCTATGTTTTGGTGGTGTTTTACAAGTGAATTTTAGCCTTCTATTTATAGGCAAAATTCACAAGCATGCATGACAAATTTTCAACAAAATTAGGCCACATTTAGCTCCATGCCTTTTGTCAAAAGTTGGCTCCTTTTGACTAGCTTTTGTCTTCCACTTGTCTTCCATCTTCAACAAAATTAGGCCACATTTAACTCCATTTTTCAACATAATTGTCAGGTTGCCCCAGAAGATTAGGAAACATAAAGAATCCAAATGAGAGAAAGGAAATGTCCATCTTTGTTAATCCTGCCATTAATTTATTCTCATTAACATTATCTTATAAAAATACTCCTTGTTTTCTATATTAGTTAGTAGATCACTAATAACATGATAAATGTTCAATTTCTTTCAATTATTTTACATCATCCGGTCTAATGATGCAAAATCAAAGAGAAATGAAAATAATGAAATATTAAAGAGCTGCTCCATATCCCATAATATAATTCACAGCAACTCAATGAACAGCTTGTAGCTTTAAGACACCAATATCACTGGAGGAACTAACTATCTAATTATGAGAGGCATGTGTTACTGTAGATTGTATGAATTGAGCTGATGATTTCAAAAATTGTGTAAACCAATCACTGGACTTGCAAAAAATTTCTCCGACAGGACATCATAGATTAAGAAAGATTACCAGGATAAACAAGCATCCATTGACGAACAATCAAGGTTTCACCATTGGAAAGGAGCCGAGTAAGACTAGAAATCTAGCCTCTTCAGCTACTTAAAACAGATCAGTTCTTTGATTTCTTTTTCTTTTCTCCTGATAGAGCAAAATATAATGATTTAGCTGCAAATTAAATTAAGAAAAGAAGAACATCCATATCTCTTGACAGAACGAGTCAGTCAATCAAGTAAGCATCCCCCAAAATGAAGAACATATTTAAAAAAAAAAAAAAATGTGGTGGTTTATATTCAGATTAATAAATCGAAGTGGACAGTAACTGTAATAATGTCAATTGTCCCTAGATATGAATTTCATGATATCACCACGAAAATGGGGGATTTGTTGAAATAGCCTTTTTAGGCATGTAGTTTTTCAAAATGTCCATTTTTTGCAAATTGTCTTTATTATTCTTAATGAAGTAAACTATTTTCTTTGCAAGATATATCCCTGACTTAGTCAAATTGATTTAATTCAGTACTTCTTATTATATTCATATTTTTTAATTTTTTAAGTTCTACTAAAAATGTTCTATATTGTGATAATTTCTCAAAAGATTTTGGATGTTCTTTTTTAGTTATATATCCTAATATTATTCCTTCTGAAACTTCATCTTCCATATCTTCGTATTCTTTTATAATTTTATAAACCATATTTATATTTTTTGCTGTTTCAACAAAATTAAATTCTATTCTATTTAGGATAGTATAATCAATGTCTTCGTATATTTCTTTTAGTTTAGATTGTCCAACAGAATGTATATTTTTAGGTTTTTCAACAATAGTTCACAAAAATGAAATTTCTTTATTTTCTAAATATAGTTTATGATCACAGTTATTAGAAGTTGATGCTTGTGAAGTATCCGTAGATTACTGGGTTGGTAAGTTATTATACAAATTTTTTTGGTATAAGTTCATTCTTTGATCTAGTAAAATACAATAATTTACAATATATTGTTCGTATTTTTCTAAAAGTTTATTATATTCTTCAGAAGATATGTTTTCATTTTCCATTTGATATTTAATATCTTCCATTTTATCTTTCAATTTTTCTAAAAGGTTATCAAGTCCTTCGATTGTATATCCTGGCATTTAATTTTGGATTGTATTCGTCATAATCTTATTTTCTAATTCCATTTTGAGCTGTAATATATCAGAATAATCTATAATATATTGATCATAATTTTCTGAAAGTATATAATATTGTTCAGATGATTCATCCATATCTATTAAATGAGATATAATGTTATCTATTTTTTCCAATATTCTTTCTAATAAATTATCTAATCCTTTAACAGTATATCCTGGCATTGCAAAATACGGAAGTATAAAGTAGTTATAAAGTCTCAAGTAACTTTTCAAATTCTATCAGTGTTTGGGAATTGATAATATCTATGTCAGCCATAATATCCATGCTTGGTTCAAATGGTATATTATATTTTGAAATACTTTTCTTTCTCTTTTCTAATTTATCAATTATATCTTGAATATCATGTATCATTATAGATCTTACAGCCTCTAGCAAAGTTTTCTATCAAATTTTCTTTAAAACTTTTTAATATCTCTTGTGATTCATAGAGTTACTCTTAGTATCCTATTTTATCAATTTCATTTTCATATTCAATACCTTTTTTTACTTTTGATATTCTTTTTAACTTTATATATGGACCTCTCTTAGTTCTGGATTTTTTCATGATATAATTACTTTCATTTATGATATTAAGATTTTAAAAAACTGGTAAAGAAATATTCATCTCTTCCATCACTGTCATAATCTATTACAGGATCAGAATCATTATCACTACTAAACACATATCCTAAATATAATTCATTATTTATTTCAGTATTATCACTATCAAGCCAAAAATAAATAATTGATTTTGTAATTTCTAATCCTAATACTCTTTTTAATGTTGGAAACATAGCTAACAAACATGGCATATAGACAAGATATAACTTTTTTATTTCATTATTTGGTCTAGTAAATTGTTTTTGCATGAATAAATGTTCAATTATGCTATGATATTCATCATTATAAGGATTGTTTTTATAATTAAATTTAACAATTCTGAATTCTGTCATGTTAAAAGCTCTTCTTCCTCCTAATTCCGTAAAGATAGATTTATTAAGAATACTAACATCTTTTCCTGTTCTCAGTACCTTTGTATTTTCCTTCTATTGTTAGTGACCTTCAGGCTTATAGGTTCCTGCTCCACACCCTTCAATGGCCTCCTGCCTTCACGGGTTATTAGCTAAACCTGGATGCCTTCACTGTATAACTTTTTAGATGGAAAATATTTTAGAACAGAGTATAAGGAGTTTTCTTAATAATATATCTTTTTTTTGGAAATAAGATTTAGAAGACAAGAATTTAGAAACTCATCATAATTTGATAAGTAGATTGAAATTTTATTGATAATATGAAGATTGGTACAAGATTAGTATGAGAATTTTTTCAAAGACAGAAGATTTGTTTGGCTTTCTCACAAATTGAGTGCTCAAGAGAGTTCTGCCTTTCAACTAGCCCGGAGGCTTCTATTTATAATATTACATTGGATACAATTACATCACTGCTTACATCAATCGACTTAACAATTTTACAGCTCTTATCACATAAGGACACACCTGTCCCTCTATTATTTATTACATCACATGACCCTTACATCATAGGGACACTTGTCCCTCTATTTTTTGGTCTTTACATGGCCCCTACATTATTCTGCATTGTTGCATTAAAGTAGATTTATCAAACGGCTTCCACCTGTCCATCAATCTTATTGGCATGTAAAGCAGATTTATCAAGTGGCTTCCACTTGTTCATCAATTCTGTTGGCATGTGGGGCAATTTCTGGTTATGCACGCTTCTTGCAAAATGGCAAAGCTTCCATAGATTTGATGAGTGTCAAATTTGTTGATATATTCCTTCAAGATTGTTGATTTTTCTTTTCCTCCATTAGTGAGGAGGGTCCATCCATTATATTGGCATACACACTTGAATTTTTTGTCATACAAGTTCTTGGCAATGTTATAGAGAACCTTAATTCCCAACACTCTTTGGGATCTAAATCATGATCCTGTAATGTTTGGTACTGGTTTGATATTTTTTCCAACTTCAATTTGAAAATTTCGCGCAACATACCCAATCGTGATAATATGCTCAGCAGGATAATACATCCTTCCATCAATTTCAGGACTGATCGAATAAAATTTTAAATATATGGGCCTCCCTTGGGCAAAATTTGAAATTTCTCATTTTAATAAATCATCAATTTTTTCAATTTCTTTCAAGTCTTTTCCTGGGTAGATAAGGTCCAGAAATCCATAATCTGCTGCCATTTTTTGTCATAACGGGATCTCCTCCCTGAGTAACAATCAATCATGGGTAAATGTGATCTCCAGATGAAATGTAATAACAGTCATTTTCTTGGAGTTTGTATATAACTTTGACAGTTGTTTTATATTCGTCTTCTTTTGCTAAAAAAGGGGAATCATCTTCCTCCTCAGCACGGATTCTGACTATCCTTGTATGTTCATCTTTAGCATTGATTGTTATTTTTCGAGGACTGGCTTCATTTATGGCAACTTTCTTGGGACTTGGTTCATCCCTTTTAATCGTTGGTCCACCACTGCTTCCAAAAGATGTACCTGTTTGTATTTTTTTATATAACCTGTTTGGTATCAGCCTGTTTGGTAATTAACGATTCAAACTGAGATTCAATCTCAATTATCTTATCGCTCAATTCTTTAGTATAATTATGATGAAATTTTGATATTTCCATCAATTGATTGAAACTTTCTTAGAGAGTCTCTGCAAGTTGTTCAATTTCAAACTTTATATCTTCAGCTTCCTCTGTGAGGAAGTTCATTCACTGTTTGGCGTCTATCACGGATTTTTTTGATATTATCCATCTGTAAATTCAATATTCTTGCTTAAAAAATCCGACCTAACTGATCCAGGTAGGTCATGGATTTAAAAAGTTTTTTCAAATCCTTTATGGACCAAAATTATTCGACCTGACTGATCCAGGTAGGTAAAGGATTTAAAATTTCTTCAAGTCCTTTATGGACGAAATGAGTTGTGCACATGCTTCAGGTCATCCTACAACAAATTAACATATGCTGTCACCATAATCATCAATTGTGATCCACGTGATCTCTGCCCAAACAAGGGATAGGTATAGTGATAGAAGCAGACCAACAATAAATTTCAGGCCAGCTTATAGGGGCAATTGTTGATGCACGATCTGACGTGGAACATGGATGATGACGTATGGTCTTATATATGATACATATGATGAAGCATGACCTAAATATGACGTATGACCTGACATGCTCAGTTAGGAGAGCTCAGACGTAACTGAAAATGTGGACCTAATTCAAAGAAGAACAGGTCATGCACGATATGACCTGAACATTATCTCTCCAGAAGAGTTGAGGCATCAAAGAAGACGTGAAGACCAGGTCATGCTAGATAAAGATCCGACCTGGATACATCACCTCAAACCTTACCGACCTGACTGCGCCACCTCGGTCAAAGACTATTTGAAGACCAGACCTGACCTTATGGCATATCTGAACATCAAACCATGCTTGGTTATCATAGGAGTGGAACAAGATCTTAGCTGCTTGGTCAAACGGTAGTTAAGACAGTTATTCAGGCACAAAGGTAGTTAGATTAAGTAAAACTCAACTACTTTGTACTATGTAAGAACTCAAATAGTTCAGTTATGTACTTATGTCAGATAGTCAGGTATTGTAATAAGCCAGCTCACCCCATTCTCCCTATAAATATAGGAGAGTGTAGCTCACAAAAGGATCACAACTTTAGCTATTCAAAGCCAATATTATATTTATACAAGAAATCATACGTGGAGTCCAGGTCATTCACACGATCTGGGATCCACCTCTTACAAACCGTCTTTTATTACCTACGTAGAGTCCGGGTCATCCATTACGACCTGAGGTCCTCCTCTTTCACATATAATTTTCGATTACATAACTAACATCCACTTATTTCTTGCTGACTTGGAATATTTCATATTTCAACCGTCAACACCAATCATTAATTTTTTATGATATATTCTATAATATTTTAGATATTCTTCCAATGTTTTTATTTCATCATATTTTTCTTTGTCTTCTAAAATCGTTTGTATTTTCGGTAATTAATTAAAATTCTATTAAAATATTCTTTCTTTTTCTCTAATAATTTTAATCTTAATTTCTCTTGTCATATTATATTTGTTTCTTCTCTTATTTGATCCATTAAATTTCTTCTTTACTCTACTATTAAATCTAATTTTTCATTTGTTTATATATCTAGATATCTAACTAATTGAGGATCTGCTATATGATAATCCATTCTATAATCTTTATATAATTCTTCTAGTATATCTTTGTGGATTAAATCTAATATTTCGTTTATGATAAAATCTTCTTTTATTAAATCGAAATTTATTAGATCATAAATATTTCTTCTTATATTTTTGTCTAAATATTTTGGCGTTCTCGAGATTTCTATTTTATAATTATAGGGTTGTATTAATGTATGCATAATTATAAATCTTGATGTATATATTATATATTCATTTTTATTTTTTGTTATATAATATTTATCTTTTAGATCTGTCATATGGCTCTGATACCAATTGAGGGGAGCTACTATGAGCGAACAAAAATCAAATAAAATCATAAACAAAATTAATAAAAGTATATAAAATTTCAAGGACTAGGTTGTAACTTTTCTAAATTCTAATGGGTTTAGTTGAAATATGATATATAAGGGTATTTGTGGTAGTTTATAGTATTTAAGACTATTTTTAAAAGGTGTAAAATTGTTAGGGTATTTTCTAAAATTGGTGAGTTTTTAAGGGTATTTTCCCATATTTCCTCCATGAAAAGTGGAATTCGACGGCCTATTTTCTCTTATTACATATTTCCTCCCCAATTCCATATTGTACTCACTCAAACCCCCCTTCCCACACCCATTCCATATTGCCTCCTCAAATTCCCGATCCGCAAAATACACATCCACCTCCACCGCAACCATCACCTTCTCTCCGTCGTCCTTGGCCATCACCTCCACGGGCAGCCTCTCGTTATACCCATTGCCAACTCTCTCCAACTCGTCCAGCCAAGCCAGGCCCCGATCCGCCGACACGGAATATAGCTCTCCCCGGACCCGTTGACCTGACCCGAGAAGGTTGATAAGGTAGGGGATCCCATGTGGCCCGACTATGAGAGGGAAGGATTCCACGGTTGAGTAATCGCCCAAAAAAAGGCATCGCGCGTGCTCATCAGGTTCTCGATCAGCGCGTGGTTGTGGAAGCCACGCTTCAACGTGCCATAAGTGAAGATGAAGCTAACGTCATCTCCTCCTCTACCATTTGCCCTGGAATTTCCCAATCTGCTACAATTTGCAAAGACCAGAAAAATAGTTGTACAAGTGGAAAACAAAACCAAACTGTAACGTCGAATTGAGCTTCAAAATAACGAGTTAACTGTTTGATCGCATACTCAACTTTGAGTACCATCAAGTTTCACTCACTGTACTTTGAATTGCACCCGAATACACACCGAACTTTATAAAATTGCATCCTATCCCTCACTATTGCAAATGCCGTTTATATTCTTGCTCACATGTCCAGCTGGCTATCTACGTGGAATTTGACGGTTTGAAATCAGTTTACCCAGATGACCACAATATAAAATTCAATCCCCTTCCTTTGCAAACACAATTCTCAGCTCCTCCAAAACAAAACCCACTTCACCCATTCATCCCACAATAGAGAATACACGACTCCTAAAATCCTTACCCATAAAGTTGATCTTCTGCCCAACAAGTGACCCTACTGGAGCACCCACAAGAACCTGAGCTTACAACAAAGCTTTGTACATGGAGGGACCACATGGAGGTGAGTGTACAAGTTAATGGGCCTCCATTCTTACAAAGAAAAAAAAATCACATTTTCAATAATTGTGTTCAATAAACACGTTTGGGTTATATATTTTAAAAGTCTATATATATATATTAGCTAAAAGTTGCCAAGTATCTAGTTATTGAATCATTATGCATATTAAGTCTCCATTTGGTAATATTCTATTACTACTGATGGGTGTTCATTAATATGTATGAAGTGTTATTGTTTTACATTTGTGAACTCGAACTATCTGTATTTTTAACAGATTCGAAAGATGACCCAGATTTCACTGACTCCGAGAACGATTTAGAGTCTGAGGAAGATAACCTACTATTTGAAGAAAATATTACTGATGGTATTGAGTTAGGTTGTGACCTGAAAATAGATGATAATCTAGAAGTTGAACATGAAGATGAAAATTGTGTGGATGGTTTGGACTATCCTTCCTCAGAAGAGTTGGTGTTAGGAATGTCGTCTGATGAAGAGTTTGGCTATCTCTTTCCAAAGTTTATGGCGGAAATGGATATGCGGAACCCACATTTCGAGGTGGGACAGTTGTTCAGGTCGGTACAAGAATTCAGGAGGGCGATACGGACTTATGGTGCAAAAAATGGATATAACGTGAAGTGTAAGGTGAACGATGAAAATCGAGTTCAAGGAATTTGTAAAATAGATTGCAAATGGAGAATCTGGGCATCGAAGATCAATAATTCGAGTATGGTGCAGGTTAAGTCATACACCCCTCACCACAATTGCAGTAGAGATCATTACAATAGACATTTCAACTATATTTTCATAGTCAATCATTACATTGAGCAGTTCAAGGCGGATCCAAATTAGAAAACGAAAAGCATGCAAGCAACAATTAAGGAAGACTTGAAGATCGATATAACTAGAAATGTCGCTTGGAAGGCCAGAAGATATGCAAAGCAATTGATAGAGGGGACAATCGAAAAACAGTTTGCTATGTTAAAGATCATATGCACTTAACGATCAAGTGTTCCAAGGGATATACATATGTTTTAGTGCTTGCAAGGTGGGGTTTGAAGATGGATGTAGGAAAGTCATTGGTGTAGATGGGTGCCATCTTCGGGGTGTATGGGGGGGTATCTTGCTGACTGCAATAGGCCTAGATGCAAATGGCTGCATATATCCAATTGCTTGTGCCGTTGTAGAAAAAGAAAACACGATTGCATGGAGATGGTTCTTCAAATATTTGGCAGAGGATTTGAATATGGGAAATGGCAGAGATTGGACTCTGATGACCGACAGGCAGAAGGGCCTAAGTAATGTCATTGAGGAAGACTTTCCAGAGGCGGAGCATCGATTTTGTGTTAGACACATGTACACAAACTTATTCAGTAAAGGATATGAGGGAAAGACTTTGAGGGATTTCCTTTGGCGGGCTGCTAAGTCAACTACAGTGGCTAAATTTAGACAATGGCTTCACCAAATTCAACAAGTTAGTGACGATGCTTATAAATGGTTGATTGAGCTGTCTCCTACCGAATGGAGTAAATCTCATTTTAGGGTGCATGCGAAAAGTGATATTCTACTCAACAACATATGCGAGGTTTTCAACAAGATGTTGATTGATGACAGGGAGAAGTTAATCTTAAAAATTCTCATGAATATTCAGTTGGGGTTTATGATAAGGATTCAGAAGTGACGAACAAAGATGCAAAAATGGACCGAGCGATTGTGCCCAAAAAAAAAAAAAAAAAGACTTGCTAAAATTATTGATATGTCCATGGAATGCAGATTGCATTTTTTAGGTGGTCCAAAATGGCAAGTAGAAAGCAGATCTGGAACATTTGTGGTAGACCTAGAAGGACGAACTTGCGCTTGTAGGCTTTGGGACTTGACGGGGATACCATGTATTCATGTTGCGGCCGCTATACGAGAGTGTAGAAATGAACCTGAGGACTATGTGGACAATTCCTACACCGTCTCTACATATTTGAGATGTTACGATCATATTATGAACCCCATTAATGGGGTACATCTGTGGCCCGAACTGGATACTCTTCCTATCAAACCACCCTCTTGGGCTATTCCGCAAAGGGGAAGGAAGTAAAAGAAAAGAAGGAGACAAGCCGAGGAAGATGTTATCAAATAGTCACAAGGAAAGTCCTTTGTTAAGAAGAAGGGAAGAGTAACAATGACATGCTCCGTATGCGGATTACAAGGACACAACAAAAGATATCATGCAAGGTACTTTCGAGGATGTTTTATTAGACGTATCTATTTATTTGGGAATTAACAGAGAATTTTTGTTTGCAGGATTGGTATGATGGACATTTAGAGCCTGTTAGTTTTGGGAGGCATGATTCAGTTGATATAAACACACAGGTGAAATTCAGACAATGACATTCTTTTAATGTAGATAACACAAAATTCTTTTAATGTAGATAATTGTGTTTAATTTCCAACATTAATATTTAAAATGCAACCCCACTTGTAGGGAAAACTAGTCCCAAATAGAAGGAGTTGAGCACGTTCACCAACACAACGTGAAGTTGCTGCACATATGGTTGATGGTTTGCAGTTCATGCCCACACCTGGAATAGCATCTGCTGCACATATTGTCAATGGTAATGAAGGGGGTCAGTTTTTGGAATCACAGGTAGTGATTGAGCAAAACAATCTTGAAGAGCTAATGGAGAACATCACACAAACTCTTTCCAATGAAGCCTCCAGTTCAAGAGGAGATATGGCAATTGCTAGAAGCATTCCAGAGATATGAAATTGGCATGTTTTGAATCCAACCTTTTTTCTTTTTTTTCTTTTTTTTGTAATGATATGTTCTAAATCTAGCCTTAAAACACTGCATTTTGGCCAACGCTGTGGTATTTTTGTCTATGTAGTTATAGAAATATCTCAAAGTGTAATAATTATTTTTGGGATGATGGTATTCTATTTTACTATGTTGATGTTAAATTATGAAGATGATGATTTTTGAACTTTGTTACTGAATATCTCAGTGTCTCCATTATTTTTATGCTGGTTTTCCTTCAGTTGTTTGATAGCATGAAGCTTGGCTACTTCATCCAACCAAGGTCGAAGCATTATGCCATTATTTCAGCATTTTCACTTGGTTAATGGCTTTATTTCTTTAAATATGTTTGCACAGCATCGGTTCAATTTATGGTATTAATATATTCTTTGCATTGCAGATGTCTTCTACTTGTAGTATGAAATTGAACTCTTTATTAATGTTAATGCAAGAGATGTACTTGAGATTAGATAAATAGAAACAATTGCAAAAGTGGGTACTTCTAATTTCATATCATTTCATTTAAGATAGTAATGATGTTGAATTACAGAAAAACACTTCTAATGCTACATCTCTAGCTCTGTTGCTTCCCTCAACACTATCTCCCTTAGCTCGACTGATTGTAAAATTGATTGATATCTCGACAATCTCTTCTTCGGCAATGTGAACAACACGCTTGAACTTCACAGACATAGATTCTCAACTTGATTGCTGGAGTGAGCTCCATCTTCCAAGGCTTTCATCTTCGCAGGTGTTATGCCATTCTAGACAAGTTCTTAAACTTGATTGTTGTGACATATCCCTTTGTTCTTCCCTACCAAACAAAGACAGTAAATGCATCAATCAAAACATATAAGGATGATTCTACTCAAAATATAAATTGCAGACACGAAAACTTCAAATTATGTGAACCTTTTTCAAATCACAATCTATACATTTAGAAATATGAAAAGATGCAGCAACGCAGTCACAATGTGCATCAAAATACAAATATATTGCTGAATAATGAAGCTTAATTCAGCCCATCCAAAGGCAGTGTAAGAACACGAATTCAAAATGAATCACAAATTCATCAATCGACAAAATATTCAAACCTTTCGCAATGAAGAAAATTACCAATTTTGGGGCTCGGGTTGGAATTCATCAGGTCACCAGCAAGACCACCCAACCGAAATCCATTGTGACCAAAAATGAAGAAAACGACGATTAAAGGTTTGGGGTTACCTCCATGTAGTCTCTCCATGTTTTCTGGTTCAAGAATCTAGCATTCCATTCCTTCGATTGTGTGCAACAATCAAGTTGGGGGTTAGGGTTCTTGGAGAAAAATGCGAATTTCCCAATTTACAATCCTCAAGGATTCAGTAACCTAGCTTCTTCGTTAGAGCGTTGGCTTCAATCGTGCTGGAGCTTTGATTTGAGGGAGTTGAGATCACTGATTTGGGAGAGATGATTCCATTCCGAGAATTCTCATCTTGGATTTGGATGGAGCAGACAACAATTAAAATGGGGTATGGATTATTTGGGTGATTGGATCATATGACATGGATTTTAATTGCCAGATGTATTTCCAACATCCACGTCTGCAAGTGTTAGAAACGGGAATGAGTTTGGTGTGTAACGGAGTGCAATTTTATAAAGTTCGATGTGTATTCGGATGCAATTCAAAGTACAGTGAGTGAAACGTGACATTAATCAAAGTTGAGTGTGCGTTCAAACAATTAACTCCAAAATAACACTTGCAGTGAAGAGCTTGTTTGGTAGTGGTAAAATTTTTACCACAAATTTTCAAATTCAATCTCAACCATTCATTCTTAGTCAAGCCCACCATTTTTGAATTTTCAAACATTTTTAAACCATACATCCATAAAAAAAAAAAAAAAAAAAAAAAAACCTACAAAAATAAAAAAATTTCACATTACCAAACAAACTCTAAAAAACACATTCTGTTTGGTAACACTATTTAATTTATAAAATAGTTTATTTATCATTTCGATGTAAAAAGTAGTATTTATGGTTAAAAATATGGTTTGAAAAACTATGTAATTTATAAACCATTTTTTTTAGTTTACCAAACACATAAATTACACAATTTTTCAAATATCTTCTTAATTATTATATACATTTTTTCTTCAATTTTCAACCACTATTTTTTACCTCAAAAACATAAATAAACTAATTTATAAACCACACAGTGTTAACTAGAGAGCATTGACCAATTTGAAAAAATCATTTAATGTAGTTGAAATAACTGAATTTTGGACTATTTGATCATGTAAAGAAAACTCAAATGGAAAATCTTAAATATTTTAGATAGTCAAATTTTCTTTTTCATTTTTGTATGAATTCACATGACATTTAAATTATATTTATTACACTTCTCCATATTTATATTAGACAGCCAAAGCTCCTTTCGGTATTTGTTGTACCACATTATGGAGCTAAACAGAGATATTTTCAAATCATTTTTAATCACACATATTTTTCATTTTCATTTTTTAACCACATATTTTACCTCGAAAACATAAAAAATATGTTTTAAGCATAGAACAAAAAGGAAAAAAAAAAAGGGTGTATTAGACTCGTAAAAAACATATTTTAGACTCGTTTTTATATTTGTTGATAACAATACATATTAAATAGAGATGTATGAGAAAATTAAATTATTACCATATCCTCAAAAGGAAAGTGAGTGACCTATAATTTAGGACACACAAAAAGGAAAAAAAAGTCTATTTTTGTGGGATGAATGAAATATTTTATTTATTTGTTTAAGTATACATGCTTTTGAAATTAAATGAAATTTGTCCGAATTTCTCTACCCATTTCATCTAAAAAAGATGCAAAATATTAAATTAAACAATTTTAATACCGAACTCAATTTACCCTAAATATTATTCAAATCTATATCTATATTTATAAACACAACAGTGATTCTGATTATCTTTTCCTCCCAGAAACTCTGTTGACATAATATTTTTTTTTTCTATATAATTTGATTTCACCTATATCAAAATGTTAACTGCCATTTTGAAACACACAAACTGCCCAAAAAACTAAATACGTTCCGACCCAAAAATCCTAAACCCAAATCAGAACTCAAACTCTCTGCAAACTCACCCCACGTTCCCAAAAAAAGCTCCATTCTTGGGAATTTTTAATTTTTTTCTGGCAAATTTTCTTTCTGTTAATGTAGGGGTATCTCATTATTGATTTCACCCTCCTCCAGTCTGTGACCCACGTTATTGATTTTGTTCATGAGATAATGGTGTATCAATTTGTCATCATGATTCTTTCATATAAAATGGGAAAAACTTCTAATTACAACATTTTAGTGTATTCCTATGTTAATTGATTAATTTATAATAATAAATAATTAAATAATAATAAATAAATTAGCAATTGCGGTCATTGACAGTCATCGATCAACTGTAAACGACCCACGATCAAAGGCCGGTTGCTCTAGGATCCGTCCCTGGCTCCAAGAAAGCCACGATTGAATCACCGAAATTCGATATCTCATCCTCTGCCTCATTTGCAACAGGCCAATGGTTTGGGGCCATCATTTGCTTTCCTTATCTTCATTGCGTGCATTCGGGTGGGAAAATGGTTTCGCAGTGTGAAGAGAAGCCTCTACTTCAAGTACATACATTGTGAATTATGTTAGTTGGTATACATCCATTGTGCCTGTTGAAATCTTTATCCTTGATCTCATTGATATTTGGACAATGGCAAATGAATCAGGTACCATAACTTATTCCTTCTTTTGTTATTTGATTATTTATTAATAAAACATGGTTTGAAAAATTATTTTTCAATGGAACTTAGAAGCATCGAGGCCAGTATTTATGATGCGCTTTTATCTACTGGTTTGAATTATTTTAATTATCAAATATCTGTTTAAATGTAGATTATGTATTTGGAACAACATTTTCTTTGATTTGTATTATGTCCTTTAGATGATATTAAGGTTATCTTCACAGCTTTTCTGTTTTAAGGAAGCAGCAAATTATGTTGTTGATTTTTCACATAAATGTTAAAATTTTACCCTTACACTAATCGTATGATCTTTTTGATGACTCCCAACGAAGTGATAATATAGCTAAGTAGCCTGGTGAACTACAGGATAGTCCTTTGGAAGAAGATTTTGCTCAACATTTTATCTTTACAGTTCTTCAGATGAAGAGGACAATGAGAAAGAGAACATTTATCCTTGCCTTTGTGGGGTTTCCAATGGTAGCTCTTCTCCAAAAGGAGATCCCGTGAAAGATTTTGTGGATGAAGCTGTTACGAAGATGATGACAGCAACAATGACTTGATTTGCTTTGAAGAAAACAAAGATGAGGATATGAATGGCGTTGAGGAACTTGATGACATTATAGCAACTGAGTGTGACGAAAGGGCTATTGATAATGAAAGACGTAATGACATTCATCAAAAGTGGCATGATCAACAAGATGCAACAAGAACTGACAATCTTCTGCAGATTTTAAAATGTGGTTCAGAACTTAGAGACAATTTTGCACGACAAAGAACCTGAAAGTGACAAGTATGAAGAAGAATCTGATGATGAAGCCAAAGAAGATGTCCCCAGGAATTCTGCCCATTTAGAGCTTGTTTGGTAAGGATAAAAATTTAACAACTTTTCAAGCTCAGTTTCAAACATTATTTCTTAGTTAAGCCTACAAATTTTGACTTTTCAAACATTTTTAAACCACACGTCCATAAAAAATCAAATATAAAAAATTTTCATATTACCAAACAAGCTCTTAAATTCTAGAAAGGCCAAAGAAATAATTCTGCTGTTGTTTTCGGACGAAGATGCGTTTTTTTTTTTTTTTTTTGTCTGATGAAGATGACAAAGAGAAGAAGCATGTTAAGCAGCGCCTCCTAATAAGAGCTGTGAGTTTCTCTCAGTATAATATTGAACCAGACAAATAAAACATGAATTTGTAATGATTATTCAAAGGAGTTTGAATGCTTATTATTATTATTTTAAATCGACACTAGATTTTCATAAGTTTTGCTACCTTTTTTTTTTTTTTATGTAATTTAGTATTTGTCAATGAAATATATCCGTGTATTGCACGAGTGTGAAACTAGTTTCTATTAAGTATACAATACTCTTATCAGTAATATCATCATCTTTCTTCTTCCCATTATTGATCACTGGCTTCTTCAATTTTTGTATCTCTATAATGTATTCTTGAGCAACCTTATATGAAGAAGTTAGAGTTGGAAATAATTTCTTCTCGTATGAGTGTATATAGCGCATGATCGATTCATTAATGTAGCAGAAAATGAACGATGAACATTATTTGACAATTTAGACAAATTTTTGAATCAAGATGAAAGCAACAAATTAGAACCTAGCACACAAAGAATACTGATCATGCACGTGAAGTTAGAACTTAGAACAACATATGATCCTAAATGCTTGAGAAAAATTGAAATATATATTTGACATGGGTATCTTGCTAAATATGATTTTTCGAGCCACAAAAGATATATATTACATTTAATTAGAGTAATGTTTGATCAAAAAAATTATTCTGAAATCAGTGCTCTTCAAATTTCTGCCTCAGACAAATTAATTTACAGTGCAGTGAGTCATAACGCAGCATGCCCAAACCTTTAAATTGATAGAACAACCACAAAACATCATCTCAAATTCTGCTACAACCTAATGAGATGTGGTCGTTGATTTGACAAAACAAAAGCAATAAGTTCATGTCATTGTGATTTCTTTTGAACGTCTGATATAGTAAACACATGAGAATAAAATGAGTTCAGAAACAATGTCGGTAAAAAGGGTCAAGATGAACAAAATACAATAAACATATTTGAAGATTATTAACTTATGGTCATGATTGTGCATGTTTTTTCTTTAGCAACTCCTATACAAATAGCATTTATTCGAAATGACATTTTTATAACCCATAGTAAACTAAAAAATTTCTTCAAAACTTACACATGATAAAAATAGTTACATATAAACCAGATTAAGATATAAAGAAAGGACCTTTTGCATGAAATTACACTTCGGAATTTCAACGTAAAAGGTTACTACAATAAGAATTCAACTTTATTGGGAAACAAAACTTAAAAGAATTTTCTATACAATTATATAATTTTGAAAAAGAATTTACATGCACACATGACTTGAAAAATGGATTTTTAGAATAAAGAAGTGAATCTTCACAACACCATTTTTGTGGGTGCAGTGAGAATACAAGCAGCGTCAAGTTAATATTTGATAAAGAAACCTAAAATTGGAATTTGAAAGATAGAGAATGAAATGTTTAATATAGAATGTGTAAATGATCAAACGTTTTCTGAAGAAAAAAAAAAAAAGATAGGTACATGTAAAAAAAAAAAATTCAAGGAGTGAACATTTTTTTTCTTTTTTTTTTTTTTTTTTTTCATATTAATGAATGAGGTATTAGAAACTATAAATTATTTGAAAGTTACTAGTTATATTTAAAAGATTTTTAGTGGGAAAATGAAGAGTTTAGATTGTTAATGTTTATAAAAAAAATTATTGACAATCTGAAAATAAAATAAAATAGAATATTAAAAAAATAATTGTACATTAATTAAAATTAAAGGAAAATATGAAATTATTAAAAAGTTGTGAGTGTAATATATTCAAAAAAATGTTTCTACCCTTTATGACCTTTTAGAAGTAGTATAGATTGGATGTAATTTTTTTTTGGGTCATGCTACACATAATATGAATTACAAAATGAATAACACACCCCTCACATTGCAGGTGTGTTTCCTCAATGTAAGGAGCGTGTCATCTATTTTATAATCCATTTTGTGTGTAGGGAATTATCTTTTTTTTTTTTTTTCCTTTGTGATATATATGAGCTATTTATTTTAAATTAAACACAGCCTTTATTTAGCCTCGTTTTGTTTTCTTTTTAAAAATTTTATTTAAAAAATAGTTTTTGAATAGTAATTTTTAGGAGAATGTATATTGTGTGGTCAAAATAAGAAATATTTTTTAATTTATTTGTAATATTATTTTGTCGATAAATATATGATTGTAAAGATAAAAATGTGTTAAATTTTAAT
This sequence comes from Ligustrum vulgare, assembly GCA_963555705.1. Classification (NCBI taxonomy): domain Eukaryota; kingdom Viridiplantae; phylum Streptophyta; class Magnoliopsida; order Lamiales; family Oleaceae; genus Ligustrum; species Ligustrum vulgare. Next base: position 55,105,883 of record OY743171.1, read on the forward strand.
GAACCTCAAACAGGGGCTTAATGGGAATTGAAATCAATTTTAGTATTTGCGTAATCATTACCATTTATAAAATAATTTCTAAACAATACATTTTTCAAATTACTTTTTAATTACACAAATTCTCTCTTTATATCACTCTATTTTTCAATCACATATTTTATCTTAAAAATATAAATAAATCAATTTATAAATTCATTTAAATCACTATTTTGACCACATGTATTTTTTCTCTCTATTTTTCAACTATATATACGTTTTATCTTAAAAACATAAATAAGTCAATTTATAAATAGTAATTTTTTATAACAATCATAGAACATGTGATTGAAAAGTCGTCAATCAAATATTTATTGTTGACTTGGGATATAAAATAAATATTAAAAATTAAATCCATATTTGAACCTATTTATAGAAGAAATTTTGTAAATAATATTTTTTAATTATGTGTTTTTGGTATTATTTAAAAAGAATTTTTTAAAGAAATAGTAATTTTTAGAAAAATTGATGGTTGAGATTTAATTGAAAAGTAAAATATTGTGGTATTGACTTTTAATGAATTGTTAAAATTGAGTAAGGTAGAAAAAAAAATTCATAGAGAACCAAACAAATGCCATGTATTGTTAAGAAATATAGGTAAAGATCATCCGTAATTTATGGTGCAAGTGTTCGACGTTATTGGCATATACGTAAAGTAAACCTATTCATTTTATACATTTTTCTTTCAATTATAGTTTCATAGCAATTATAAATATATTTATTTATGTTACTGAAGTAAAATACGTAATAATTAAAAAATAAAGGGAGAAAATATGTATTGTTTAAAATTTAAATAATGATTTAAGAAATTGTGTTGTTTATGAATTACAACTCTACCCATTATTGACGATTTTTTGTCAACTTGATCATCATGCCACCCTTATTATCAATTAATGCATCAGTTTGCTCCAAATTTCTCTTTTTCTATCGTAATCAATTTTAAACACACATTTTAATAATAAAATATTCTACAAACATTTTAATAATAAAATATTCTACATATAAATTTAAGATTTTTCTTTCATTTTCAATCACACAATATCACAACAATTACTATTCAAAACAATTATCCACAAATAATGTATCAAATAGAGGCTAACTAAAAAATTAGAAATAAATAAAAATAAGATTGAAACACTGGGCTTCCCAATTCCCATCCCGCCCACCAAATATATGACGCCCAAGTGCAAATTATGACTTTTAACCCTTGTCTTATTTTGATTATTTGAAAATAACCACTCTCGTACATTTTCCCAAAAAAAATTAAAAAAAAAAAACAAGTTTTTCAGTAACATTTTCCTTATTTTTCAATGCACACTCGCAAAAAAACTAAAATTTTGTAACTTCGGTTATAAAATCAATATGGATGAAGCAAAAGAGAGACTAGCCAGAAGGAGAGCGAGGAATAAAAGAGGAAGCGTGGACGACCAGCAAGAGCAAGGATGGAGCCTCCACATTTTCCTTGCAATACTCGTTATGCTTTTGGGGTTTAAATGAAGGGAAATTGATGGCTAAGTACTTTCATAAAGAACATGAAAATATACGGACCAATTTAGTACAACAATCATAGATTAAGAACCTTTATGCAATTTTATAGAAATATCTCAAAAATAAGGAGGAAATACATGAAAATACCTAAAAATTTTACCAATTTTTGAAAATACCCTAACAATTTTATATCTTTTAAAAATAGCCTTAAATACTATAAACTACTACAAAAACCCTTATATATCATATTTCAATTAAACTCATTAAGATTTAGAAAAGTTACAACCTAATCCTTGAAATTTTATTAATTTTATTTATGATTTTATTTGATTTTTGTTCGCTCTTAGTAGCACCCTCACTTGTTGGTATCAGAGTCATATGGCAGATCCAAAAGATAAATATTATATAATACAAATTAAAAATGAATATATAATATATACATCAAGATTTATAATTATGCATACATTAACACTACCCGATAATTATAAAATAGAAATCTTGAACACTTTAAAAGATTTAGATAAAGATGTAAGAAGAGAAATATATAATCTAATAAATTTCGATATAATAAAAGAAGATTTTATCATAAACGAAATATTAGATTTAATCCACAAAGACATACTAGAAGAGTTATATAAAGATTATAGAAATAGATTATCATAGAGCGGATCCTCAATTAATTAGATATCTAGACATAGAAACAAATGAAAAATTAGATTTAATAGTAGAATAAAGAAGAAATTTAATGGACCAAATAAGAGAAGAAAGAAATATAAAAGACAAGAAAAATTAAGATTAAAATTATTGGAGAAAAAGAGAGAATATTTTGATAGAATTTTAAAACAATTACCAAAAATTCAAACGATTTTAAAAGACAAAGAAAAAACTAGAAAAGAAAAATATGATAAAACAAACACATTGGAAGACTATCTAAAATATTATAGAATATATCATAGAAAATCAATGATTGGATCAATAGAAGAATATTGTGAATATCAAATAATGAATTATAAAGAAGCAAAATATGAAACAGAACTTATTCTAGAAATCGAACATATTAAAGGAAGAAATTAATGACAGGATTTCCAGAAATAAAATTTGAAAAACAAATAATAGAAAATATAAGACTTCCAGTTGGATCTTATCAAATAAAAGGAGCAAATACAACTATGTTTCAACCATTAAGCTCATGGGGAGAATCTGATGGATTTCTTAACATGCAATTAAATTGGATAAGTACATTTTTATGGCAAACATATAAAAACATAAATTTACAAGATAAATTAGCTATCGAAGAATTACAATAATTAAATATACAGGACATGAATATTAAAGAAAAATTACAAAATATTCAAAATAAACTAACAATACAATTAAAAGAATTAAAAGAAATGATAGGAGAAGCTAAAAATATAGATGAAGAAATTTTAAAAGAATTCCAAAGAAAATCAGGAGAATTAATTAATCAAGATAAAATTGGAATAATTATAGAAAAAATAGATAGGTTAAATGAAAAAATAAGAAAGAATGAAAACGAAAAAATCATATCAATAGAAGAAAGAATCAAAAAGTTAGAAATAAAAATAGATGATATGTATGACAGACTATTTAAGGTACAAAAAACTCAAAAACCAAGAGTATAAAATGTCGATAAGTGAATTTATTGAAGATCTAAAAACATTAATAAAAACATTAATAAGTGATGTACAAGAAGTAAAAATGAATTAAAAGAAGTAAGAAATTATATAAATATACTAAAACTAGAGATTAGAGAATTCAAATAAAATAATAAAAGCAAAGATAAGAAAATAGACAAAAAACTCATAGAAAAAGAAATACTTAGAATAGGAAAGAAGCATTTCGAACAAGAAAAAATTATAATAGAAGCAGGAAGTATGGATGATGAATTTAGAAGAAACATATTACCAAAAATATTAGATGAAGAATTAGAATTACAAAAATCTATAGAAAAAACTCTAGGAAAATTAAAAGCTGAAGAAAGAATTGAAGAAGAACAAGACAAAAATGAATGAAGAATTAGATTTGCTTATAGAAAATTTTGACCAGTTAAGTATAGAAAACTTTAATGAATACCAAGTTTTAATGAATACTGGAGGAGCACCTAACCATACTCCTATAGGAACTTCTAAACAAGAATTACCAGATCCAGATGAAAGTTATGCACCCTTATATAACAAACCACACCGACAATATTATGATAGAATCAGAGATAGACAACCACCTAGAGGAAATAAATATAAAGATAGATTTGAACCAAATAATAACTATGATAAACCTATTAATCATGGAGGAACAAAATTAGATATTGATTGTAAAATAGATACTAAAAAAACCTTATTAACTTGGGCAGATTCAATGATACTATTCTTTTTATACAATAAAGATGATACATGGGAAAATACTGATAGAATGATAAATTTTTAAATAGCATCTTTTGAAGGACATGTTAGAAATTGGTGGGAAGGAATAAGTAGTGATACAAAAGCATTAATAAGAAGAAATGTACAGAAAGAACTAATAAAATCAGATAGAAAAGGAATAGAAAAGATAGTAGATTATATTGCGGATGAATTTTTAGGAGAAAATTGGATAAGTAATTCTGAAGCAGAATCAATAAGAGAAAAAGATAATGCAAGAATAAGATTAATAAATTTAACAATATGTGATATGTGTAAAATCAAATAATATACTTGTGAATTTAAAGAATATTATTATGTCCAATTCTATAGTAATGAAAATCAAGAAGTATATAGAGATATGTATTATAATAAATTACCAGGTTCATGGGGAATATACTTTAAAATAGAATTTGAAAAATTTATTAGAGATAACCCTGGAACACCTAGAACATTAGGATCAAGAATAAAATTCCTATTTGAAAGATTAGTATATATATGTCAACAAAGACAATTATTAAAGAAATCAGGAAAACTAACTAGAATATGTTGTGAAGATATGGAAAAACCTACCCAATGGGGATGTAACCTTGAAAGAAGAAAAAATAATAAAATAAAATATAAAAATAAAAAGTTTAAAAAATTCAGAAACTTCAAAAAAAGATATATAAAACATAAGAGGAGATATTACAAAAGAAGATATAATTCAAATAAAAAACAGAAAGATAAAACTTATAAGAAAGATAAAAGTCAATGCAAATGTTGGAATTATGGAGAAATAGGACATATAAGCCCTGATTGTAACAAAAAGAAAGTTAAAATATTACAAAATGAATATCTAGAAATAGAAAGTGAACTAAGTGAAATATCAGATATTGAAGAATACTATGATCAAGAAGTATATATAAGTGAAACAGATTCAGAAAGCAATGAATCAGAATCAGAATAAAGAAATAGAAGAAATAGAAACAAATAAGAACATAGATAAACAAGAATATGAAGGAATAGAAGGTTATGGATTAAAAGTAACTTTTGATAATAATAAGTTCAGAAAAATACAAAAATTATCTTTAGATTTGAAAATAGGAAAATGGAAAATATTAGACAGAATATGGAAAAGAGAAAAAGTAGCAATAAATGAATATCATAAAATTGAAAGGGCAATAGATGTTAGAACCACTCAAGGAACACACAAATTAAATCTTTTAACAAAAAATACAGTTACAGAATTATTAACAAAGATCAATAGAAAACAAAGTGAAAAGATTCAATATGTTTACTTAGCAGGTATCCAAATAATGTTTAAATCCCTGTTTAGAGAAGGATTAGATTCGCCTTTGACTGTAAGTTTACATGATGGAAGAATTATAAATTTAAAAGACAGTCATTTAAGAAACAGTAGAAGGAAATCTAGCATATAAGAAACTAATATTTACATGTTACCCAAAATATTGTATATCATTAAAAGATAGAAATTTTAATGAAGTTTTAGGACTACATTTTAAATTACATAAAGATGATATAATGGAACCAGGAGATAAAATTATGACTATAGAATACAGGGCATTATACACATTTACTAATTCTAATTATGGAAACATTTATTCCAAAAAACCATATATTGAAATTCATAAAGAATGTAAAGATTTTGGTAAAGCTGTAGAACCAGATAAACAAATAAGTTTAGTTCCAAGAAACTATGAACTTACTATAACAAAAAATAAACCAGAAATCATAGAATTACGAGAAGAAGAATACCCTAATAATAACATAACACTTGAAGATGGCAGATTAATTAGGAGATCAGCAAGTTTACCTAATAGAAAACAAATAGGAGAAACTAGTAATACAAAAGAAATAAAACTTAATAGAAATGCTGGAAATATGAAAATAGAAGGTGAATATTTTAATGGAATAGAACATATAAAAGGATCAAATATATTAATTGACACAGGAGCTAGTGAATGTCATATAGCTTCAAATAGAAATAAAGGACTAATATCTCATATAACTGATCCATACAGATATATAAATTTTGATGGACAAGTACATATGACTGAACTTGAAGTAAAAGTACCAATAAAAATAGGAGGAATAAATCTCCTAGTACCATGTCATGTAGATAGTAGTATGGTAAATCCTCATGTATTATTAGGAATGAGCTTTCTAGATGGACTAGAAGATTATAGTATAAAACGTGAAGGATTATATATAACTCATAATGGTCAAACTATACTATGCAGAAAAGCTGAATAAATGAATAACCAAATAAGTTTTCCATTAGCCGTTTATATACAAGTTACAATTGTTGAAACAAATATAACAACCTGTGCATTAATTGACACGGGAAGTGATATAACAATATTCAAAAGTTTCTTAATAAAATCATGGAATACTAATGGAAAGATAAAAATTATAGGAGTAATAGGAGAAAGTACTCATATAATTAATAGTGCTGATAAAATTGATATAATACTTGGGAGTAAACAAATAGTTGTAAATAAAGTATATAATTATAACACATTAGAATGTGATATATTACTAGGAAATGACTTTATACAACAATTTCAATATTATAAACAAAATAATTACATGATAATGTTACAAACACCTTATGCACATTTACTAAAAATACCAAGAGAATTTAGACCTTATAGAGTTCAGCCAACACAGCGTGGTGATAAATGGGAGAAAAAAAATCAATTACACAAAATGAAATAAAAAATAAAAGAATAATGTATAAAAAAGTCTTGAAAACGAACATACAAATAAACATGGAAAAAATCATTGATCAATTAGAAAAAATTTGTGGAGAAAATCCATTATCATTTTGGAAACCACATCATCCAAAAGCTAGAATAGAATTAACAGAAAATGTTATTATAAGAGTTAGACAATGATGTATACCATACAAGATATGCAAGAATTTAAAACTCAGATAAAAGAATTACTTAACCAAAAATTAATCAGACCCAGTAATGGACACCATAGTAGTCCAGCTTTTATGGTCATGAAACATTCTGAACAAAAAAGAGGTAAAGCTAGAATGGTGATAAATTATAAAGAATTAAACAAATATACTAAATTTGATGGATACTTTTTACCAAATAAAGAAGTACTGATAAATCTTGCAAAAGGAAAGCAATATTATTCTAAATTTGATTGCAAATCAGGATTTTGGCAAGTAAAAATGGAAGAAGATAGTATTCAATATACAGCATTTAGTACATCCCAAGGTAAGTATGAATGGATAGTTATGCCATTTGGTTTAAAAAATGCACCACAAATATATCAAAGAAGAATGGATAACATATTTAGAAAATTTAATGAATTCTTAATCGTCTATGTCGATGATATATTAATATGTTCTAATAATAGAGAAGAACATAGAAACCATTTAATTAAGTTTATAAATGAATGCAAAAAAGAAGGAATTGTTCTTTCAAAAAATAAAGCTATAATAGAAAAACAAGAAATTGATTTTCTTGGATTATCAATAGATAAAAGGGGGATAAAATTACAAACTCATATATCTAAGAAGATAGAAAGTTTTCCAAACAAATTAGAATCAAAAGAACAAATACAAATTTTTTTAGGATGTTTAAATTATACAGAATGATTTATTGAAAATCTATCAAAAAATAGACATAAAATTCAAATTTTACTCAGGAAAACAAATACCAAAGGATGGAGTGATGAACATACAGAAATTGTCAAATCACTAAAAGAAGAATGTAAAAATTTACCAAAATTAAGATTACCGATGAAAAAGATAATCTGATAGTTAATACTGATGATTCGGATAAGTATTGGGCAGCAATATTAAAAACAGATCTTAATGAAATTTGTAGATACTCAAGTGGAACGTTTAATCAAGCAGAAATAAATTATACTACTCATGAGAAAGAACTGTTAGCAATTATCAGAGGAATAAAGAAGTTTTCATTGTTTTTATTATCTAAGAAATTCATTGTTGAAACTGATAATTCTCAAGTTGCAGGTTTAGTAAAAAATAAATTACCACCAGAACCTCAATATAGAAGGCTCCATAGATGGCAAGCCTATTTGGCGTTTTATAATTTTGATATAATTCATATTAAATGTGTTAATAATTATCTTGCGGACTTTTTAAGCAGGAATATTGAATTTGCAGATGGATAATATCAAAAGATCCCTTATAGACGCCAAAAAGCGAATGAACTTCCTCATGGAGGAAGCTGAAGATATAAAGCTTGGAATTGAACAACTTGCAGAAACTCTCCAAGGAAGTTTCAAGCAATTGATGAAATCTCAACATTTCATCATAATTATACTAAAGAATTGAGCGATAACATAATTGAGATTGAATCTCAGTTTGAATCGTTGATTACCAAACAGGCTGATACCAAACAGGTTATATCAAAAATACAAACAGGTACATCTTCTGGAAGCAGTGGTGGACCAACAATTAAAAGAGATGAACCAAGTCCCAAAAAAGTTGTTATAAATGAAGTCAGTCCTCGAAAAATCACAATCAATGCCAAAGATGAACATACAAGGGTAGTCAGAATTCGTGCTGAAGAGGAAGATGATTCCCCTTTTTTACCAAAAGAAAACGAATATAAAACCACTGTTGAAGTTATATATGAACTTCAAGAATGTGATTGCTATTACATTTCGTCTAGAGACCATGTATACCCACGATTGATCGTTACTCAGGGAGGAGATCCCGTCATGACAAAAATGGCAGCTGATTATGGATTCTTGGATCTTATCTATCCAGGAAAAGATCTAAAAGAAATCGAAAAATTTGATGATTTACTAAAAGGAGAAATTTCAAAGTTTGCTCAAGGAAGATCCATATATTTAAAATTTTATTCGATCAGTCCTGAAATTGATGGAAGAATATATTATCCTGCTGAGCATATTATCACGATTGGGTATGTTGCTCGAAATTTTCAAATTGAAGTTTGAAAAAATACCAAGCCAGTACCAAACATTACAAGATCATGGTTTAGATCCCGAAGGGTGTTGGGAATTAAAGTTCTCTACAACATTTCCAAAAACCTGTATGAGAAAAAATTCAAATGCATATGCCAGTACAATGGATGGACCTTACTCACTAATGGAGGAAAAGAAAAGTCAACAATCTTGCAAGAATACATCAATAAATTTGATACTCATCAAATTCATGGAAGTTTTGCCACTTTGCAAGAGGCGTGCATAGCTAGGAATTGCCCCACATGGAACTGATGGACAGATGGAAGCCAATTGATAAATCTGATTTAATGGAACAAGACAGCACAATGTAAGGGCTGTGAGAAGACTGAAAATAGAGGGATAGGTGTCTCTATAATGTAGCCATGTGAAGAAATAAAGGGACAGCTGTGTCCTTGTAATAAAGAATAGATGGACAGGTGTGTCCTTGTAGGTCATTGTAAAATTCAAATTATTGTATCCATTACATAAGTAATGATGTAAGAGGTTGTATAGTAATACCTCGTGAAATTGTATAAATAAGAGTCTTCTGATTAGAGAAAAGGCAGAACTCTCTTGAGCACTCAGTTTGTGAGAAAGCCAAAAAATCTTCTGTCTTTCAAAAATTCTCATACCAATCCTTTGTCAATCTTTATATTATCAATAAAATCCCAATTTACTTATCATATCATGATGAATTTCTAAATTCTTGTCTTCTAAATCCTATTTCCAAAAAGAAGATATATTATTAAGAAAACTCCCTACACTCTGTCCTAAAATATTTTCCATCTAAAGAGTTATACAGTGAAGGCATCCAAGTTTAGCTAATAACCCGTGAAGGCAGGAAGCCATTGGAGGGTGTGGAGCAAAAACCTATAAGCCTAAAGGTCACTAACAATAGAAGAAAATACAAAGGTACTGAGAACAGGAAAAGAGGTTAGTATTCTTAATATATCTATCTTTACGGAATTAGGAGGAAGAAGAACTTTTAAAATGACAGAATCCATAATTGTTAAATTTAATTATCAAAATAGTCCTTATAATGATGAATATCATAGCATAATTGAACATTTATTCATGCATAAACAGTTTACTAGACCAAATAATGAAATAAAAAAGTTATATCATGTCTATATACCATGTTTGTTAACTATCTTTCCAACATTAAAAAGAGTATTAGGATTAGAAATTACAAAATCGATTATTTATTTTTGGCTTGATAGTGATAACACTGAAATAAATAATGAATTATATTTAGGATATGTGTTTAGTAGTGATAATGATTATGATCCTGTAATAGATTATGACAGTGATGGAAGAGATGAATCTTTCTTTACCAGTTTTTGAAAATCTTAATATCATGAATGAAAATAATTATATCATGAAAAAATCCAGAACTAAAAGAGGTCCATATAAAGTTCAAAAGCATATCAAAAGTAAAAAAATGCATTGAATATGAAAATCAAATTGATAAAATAGGATACCAAGAGAAACTCTACGCATCACAAGAGATATTAAAAAGTTTTAAAGAAAATTTAATAGAAAACTTTGCTAGAGGAACTGTAAGATCCATAATGATACATGATATTCAAGACATAATTGATAAATTAGAAAAGAGAAAGAAAAATATTTCAAAATATAATATACCATTTGAACCAAGTATCATGGCTGACATAGATATTATCAATTCTCAAACACTCATAGAATTTGAAAAATTACTTGAAACTTTATAAATTATTTATCTTTGTGTTTATAATGCCTGGATATACTATTGAAGGATTAGACAATTTGTTAGAAAAAATAATGGAAAAAATAGATAACATTATACTCATTTAATAGATATGGATGAATCATCTGAACGATATTATATACTTTCAGAAAATCATGATCAATACATTATAGATTATTCTGACATATTAGAGATTAAAATAGATTTAGAAAATAAAATAATGACAAATACAGTTCAAACATAATGCCAGGATATACAATAGAAGGATTAGATAACCTTTTAGAAAAATTGAAAGATAAAATGGAAGATATTAAACATCAAATGGAAAATGAAAACATATCTTCTGAAGAATATAATAAACTCTTAGAAAAATACGAACAATATATTGCAGATTATTGTATTTTACTAGATCAAAGAATGGACTTATACCAGAGAATTTTGTATAATAATTTACCAACCCTATAATCTATGGATACTTCACAGGCATCAACTTCTAATAACTGTGATCATAAACTATATTTAGATAATAAAGAAATTTCATTTTTATTAGCTGTTGCTGGAAAATCTAAAAATATACATTCTGTTGGACAATTTAAATTAAAAGAAATATACGAAGATATTGACTATGCTATCTTAAATATAATAGAATTTAATTCTGTTGAAACAGCAAAAAATATAAATACAGTTCATAAAATTATAGAAGAATACGAAGATATAGAAGATGAAGTTTCAAATGGAATAACATTAGAATATATAACAAAGAAAGAACATCCTAAATTTTTTGAGAAATTATCACAATATAGAGTATTTTTAGAAGAACTTAAAAGATTAAAGAATATGAATATAATAAAAAGTATTGAATTAAATCAACATGACTAATTCAGGGATATATCTTGCAAAGAAAATAACTCAATTCATTAAGGGTAATAAAGACATTTTTGCTAAAAAGAGGTATTTTGAAAAACTAAACCTTTAGACAAGCTATTTCAATAAATCTCCCCAAAAATAAGTTAGGGTTCGTTTGATAGCGAGGGTGGAATTTGGGTGGAAAAAAAATGAATTTCAGGGAATTGAATTCTAGGTAATTGAATTACTGGGAATTAGAAGTTTAATGTGTTTGATTGGTTTAATTTTCTAGGTCGAAAAAGTAAGGAATTTTTCAACTTTTGTTGTTTGATTGACATTATTTTCCATGAAAAATAAAGTAATTTTTTGCTATTTTAATCAAAAAATTTTTTTTTTTACTTTTTAAATATATTTGTACTTGATGATGATAATGTTATTTTTTTGAAAGAAAATAAGTTAATTAACAAAAATAAAATTAATTAAACGTGTCCAAAATTATTTTCCATTTATCATGGAAAACATTTTTCCACTAAAACTCAAAGAAAATCTTTTCCACCAAGGAAAATGAAAGAAAAAGTGGGTCCGTCGAAAAAGTTTTACATGAAATTTTTTTTCAAACAAACAAAACAAAAGCAAGAATTGATTGGATGGGTGCAATACTTGAAGAAGGAGAAGAAGGGGGAGAGACATTGCCACCGCTAAACGCCGGCGCCGTACTGTTGCCGCCACCAAATTTTTCGACGGTGGAAGATAACACGGTTTACCGGTCGAGCTTCCCGCAGCCGTCCAATTTTCTATTTCTTCGATCCCTTAAACTTCGTTCCATTATGTTAGGCCATTTTTTATTATTATTACTATCATTATTGTTATGTTCTTGAATTTGTTGGTTGGTTTTGAATTTGGGTGTTAAAAGCTTTCATGGGCTTTGCAGATATTTGTGTCCTGAACCATACCCAGAAGAGAACTGGCAATTTCTTCAATCCAAAAAAATTACGCTCTTCCAATTTGGAATTGATGGCACTAAGGTATGTTATATATATTCCCCCCCCCCCCCCCCCCCTTTTTTTTTTTTTCCTTCATATAAATATTGTATATAAATATCGACTTGGAGGCGTTGTCAGGTAACCGTTTATAAACAAACATTATAAATCATAATCTTAGCATATTTAGCATATTCTTGTATGTGTTGACTTTGATGTTTGGTATTTTAATGCGGTGGATTAATGGTCATAATGGACACTGTTAAAAATGGGAAGTAAAAGCTAAAATATTGTTCATAATATTATCCACGGCTGGTGCTGTGTACTGTAGAGTGCACTAAATTATCCTAATGAATGAAGCCAATCAATGTGTTGATTGCTAAATTAGGCATTGAACTCATGTTGTTTGGATTTTGATGTGTCGCATATCATATTTCACGAATAAAGGTGTTCAAAACCTTAGTTAGCATGGAATTTATCCAACCTAGGCATTGGAAATTTTATTTAATTTACTGTCTTCAGGGTTCAGGCTGTATAGGGAAGGATAATGTTATCTGGATCTTTTTAATGGTTTATTTTTGTTGAAATAATTTTAGTCCCCAAGTAACTTATTTCTTAGGGTTCCATGATTTGAAAGTGTGATTACATGAAGCGCAAGGAATTTGAAATTTTTTGTAACGATCTAGCCTCTATGTCTCGTCCACTATGAGAAGAAATCTGCCCTCTTACCCCTCACGATTTTATGTCGCGTTCCTCAGGACTCAATTTAAGTCAATCTTTGTTATTTTGCCTCGTCTAATTTTTAACTTTAAGACTTATGCTTGCAGGAGCCATCGGCCATTCCCAAAAGTACTATTACAGAAGCTTTAAAAGTTTTAATTGGTACACGTATATATTTAATTTGTTTTCGAACACACATATAAGTACTTCATTTAATTTCTGAATTTTCTATTTCTTTCATATATTAGATGTGAGAAATCACCCAATTCTCATCCACTGCAGACATGGAAAGGTATATTCTGCAATATTTTTCTTAAAATATTATTTTTTAGTCTAGAATAATCAATCATCAGACTTTTGTGTGTTTAAAATTTCATTCATGCTTCATCATGTTTGTCTTTAGGGTTTGTACCAGCTAGATAAATGCATATCTTTGTCTCTTAGCATACCAAGTTTTGTGCTCTAAGGACTTCGCTTATGGAACAAAAAAGCAGGCCATAAAGACTCTAAAATCATTGGAACTACAGTGAAAATTAATCAGAATGTTTTATTTTTAAATGTATTATCTTTGGCACGTAATGGGAATTACTAAGTTTAATCTTGATCCTCAAATAATGCATTTCGATGGTGATCTTCTACTTGATTGTTCTTGAAATAGGGCTCAATTCCGAGTGTGGACTGCATATCTAATTTGAAAGTGATCAATGTCCTGGCTTGACCGATATATATAAGCGCATGTGTAATTAGATCATGTTTAGCTAAGCCTAAAGAGAAAACTTATAAGTAAACTTTCTAAGGTTAGAGGGATTTTTTTGTTACAAGGTAGCATAGAAGTAAGTTACTAAAACGTGGTTGGAAACATAACCTTGTGTGCTTTTGTACGAAGTCGACGAGTTATTTCATCTTCCGAATGGCTACAGCTGCTCATATAGGCATCCCATGTTTCCAACTTGCAGCATCAGACAGGCCGACAGGATGTCTTGTGGGTTGCCTAAGGAAGTTGCAGAACTGGTGTTTGTCTTCAGTTTTGGAAGAGTACATGAACTTTGCTGGCATAAAATCGAGGGAGGCCGACTTGAGATTTCTTGAGACTTATGATATTTCATGTCTAAGACATTGCCTACATAGTCTCATCTACCAGTACCAGGGGTATGGTTTGCAGAAGAGACGCTTGCTTTACAAAGAAGATTGTGTACAGAAGCCAAGGATAACTTCATGAGTGCAGTTAGCCTAATTGTAGCATAGGTTTTACATTTTACTCTTAAGTTGGAAATTTTGTTAGGTTGGTTTATACTTCTGTGCAAGAATTGCTACAAACTTTGATAGAAGATCAATTAACTGCTTGAATAATTGGGTACTAATGGTGTGGATGGCTGTAAAAGGAATTATTTAGCCCATGTTTGAGCCCCATTATTTGAAAACAAAGTTTTTTAAAGAGGAAATTAGCCATTAAACCACCCTGCATAACACTATATTTGAATAATGATACCCAATCCACCAAAATCTGAAATTCATCACCTACACTGAAAGAAATTAGGAAAACATCATCCAAATAAAATAAAATAAATTAGAAACAAATAATGAAAAAAATAACAAAATAAAAAAATATATTAATAAAAATTCAAAATATAAATTATAAACAGAAATCCAGTAAATCTCGCTGTAACGGCTCCATCTTCTTCTCAAGCTTCTTAATGGTGATTGAATTATCCAATGCTAAAAATCATTTTTTGTTTTGGAGCTAGCCGAGAAGATAATAAACAGATGCAAATAATATTTTTACAAGAAATCCCAAAACAATCTGCGATTAACCATACGAAATGAGGCAAGATTATCTTAGAATCAAATCCGAAGCAGAAATTCTGATAATTGAGCGAGCTGTCCCAATATTTGATGTCTGCAAGCTGCATCGCAATTTACAGCCTGATTCTTTCACTCCCACAAGACAAACTGGTAGTGAGTATTGTTTATTGAAGGTGAGAGGATGATATCATATTTTAGTATCTGGTAGAGATTGGGTTCTGAATCGCGCAACGTAAAAAATTATTGGTAATACCAATCACGTTCTGTGATTCAATACTTAACATTGTGCACATCATTTTGGCATGAATGATTAAATTATGATTTTCAATCTAGGTATGTGTTATTTATGTTTTCCTTCCATCTTTACATTGTGCACATCATTTGCAATAATCCTTAGTAAGCAGCTGTATATGTTTGTGGGCTAGAATGCATTTCAGGTATGCTAGGGTCCATGTGCCACCAGTTTCTCATAATTAGATTTCTTGCTTCATACTAGGCTCATATATTATGAAATGGCATCATTCACATGTTTCCTTGGATTATTGAAGAAATATATAAATGCAATTTTCTTTCATTATCAATTATAAACTGATTACTACCCGTAAACTTCATCTGAATGAAACCAGAATTCATATTGCATTTCTGGAAACAGAAGTCCTATATTAGAGTATTAGTAACGTAAATACATTTTTCCTAAAGTTCAAGAAACAAATCTCTTATATTATTAACTTAAGTATGACA
The DNA here is from genome assembly GCA_963555705.1 of Ligustrum vulgare. Classification (NCBI taxonomy): domain Eukaryota; kingdom Viridiplantae; phylum Streptophyta; class Magnoliopsida; order Lamiales; family Oleaceae; genus Ligustrum; species Ligustrum vulgare. The sequence goes on from OY743171.1 coordinate 55,121,599, forward strand.
ATGATTAAGTCATGCAGGATTAAGAAATGAGTCCAGTCATTGTGTTTGTTTAATTTGAAGGAGAGTGGAATGAATCTAACATCTACCGTGGTTAGTTTGTATGCGAAATAATTGTGCCAGATGACTATTCTTACTCCAAACTCATCAAGTGAATATCTACCGAGCTGGAAAGGGACCCTGAGAAGCCCCAGTACACAGTTCAGTGTCGCTCAATGTTGAATGGTTGTCGAATTCGGATGGCAAATGATGCTTCATTGGCCTTTTCCCTGATCCATACTTCTCCATTCCAATTAAGATGGTAATATAGACCATAATCCATATCCCTAAATTCATCCGTCATTGTTCAATGTCCAGACATGCTTCACATGTTTCCTTGGAGATACAATTTAAGAGGATCTATTCGTAGGGCTATACATTATTATGGAATGATATCTAATGTTCCATAAACACAAATATCAGAATAATTGAATTAAATTATCAGACTTGCCTTTTGAATTTTCTGGAATATTAAATTTTGCAATTGATTTAGGATCTCCAACTGATGTGTGATTTTTGTTGCTAGTTCAAATTTTCTTTGAGTATGATGTTACTTCCTAATAGGTCAGATGCACCTCATCCCGTGAGTATGATGTTACTTCCTACTTATTCTATGAAGTGTACATGTTATGCAAAATATATGAAGCTTTATTGATGTATTCCGATTTAATTTTGCTCGACAGGATTGGTTCGAAAGGCATCTAGAACCAGTTGGGGCACACTGTGATAGAGCGGCCGACTAATGAGTTAGTAAATGTTTGCTTTATTAATTTAAGTCATAGTCGTATGTGTTGCATACTGTGAGATATCTTAATCTGGTTACGTGATATACAGTATACACATTATGCAGGGAAAATTGGTGGCAGACGGGGTCACGAGCATCTGACGAAGCATAATCCCGCTGAAGAATAACCTTTCCATTTCATTCCAACCACACAGTAAGGCGTGAAGATGGTCATATGGTCTCAAATATTGTCCAGCAGCAATGGTGTGTTCTCGGTCAATTCTTGTTGATGTTCTAACCGATGTTGTGAACTTCGAGGATGCCGTGAACAACTTGCATGAATCTGCCAATATGAGAGCGGGAATGCCTCAAAAACGACAATGCATGAAGCAGTAGACAGCATCAACTGATTTAGTTTTTTTTGAGAAATTTGTGGAAATTATGCATATCTCCCTTTTTGAGGAATTTATGATAATCATTTTTTTTTTTTTTTTTTTAAATGATGGATATGATAGACTTTGTGAAATAGTCATATACTAAAGTTGACGGTTAAGTTGGTGTTTTGTGAACCGTGGCTCCACCTTCTAATGCAGATGGGTGCTTTTTTTTTGCATGTAAATTGGTCACAGATTAGCAGAAATCAGGAAGGGAATGTATGAAACTCATTTATTGAACTCATTTGCTGGACAAATTTCACCTGATGAATTGTGATTATGCTTCACTTCTTCGTGAGTTGACTGTCTGCCTTTTAATTAGTCTTATTATTGATGAGGTTTTCAGGCACTCTGTAGTTTACCAGACAGTTCACAAGTTATGCTTTCAATTTTTATGTGCATTGATTTCCGGGTAACGGATTCTGTATACAAGTTATGCTGCTTTTAAAATGATTTTATTTGCTTAGCCATGATCCATATAAAGTGGAGTTTTTGTAGCTTTATTTCGTTATTGAAACTTATATTCTGTAAATATTCTTGTTACTCTTCAATTCAAGAAATATAATTCATTGTTACATTGTACTATCAGATCGTAAAAATGATTTGTATCGAGAATGGATGGCTGCCTTCTGCACGGGGGTGGCCAGTGCAAGCAGAAATGGTGTCCATTTTTTCTCAACTGGGAATTGAATGAAGATGATCAGGTTCAGTGTCACCACCAGGAGTATCAGTTTGTTGAAAGGAATAGACATTAACATTATTACACCAAATTGAGTTCAAGCACTCCAAATAATAGCACCTTAAGGTTACCATGTCCATTGGTAGAGTATTTCGTAGGGTGGGTGAGGCCATATGAAAATATCAGCTAGCGTTGGAGTTGCCGTGGTCTGGGCAACAGCGGAGACACCTGCATGGTGGTGCTTGTACTTTTCAAGCCCGATATGCATGCTCCCACCAACTCGATTGTGTTTCCCTGCATATAATCCAGAGAAATATATAAGTATAAAGACAGTAAGACATGTTAATCCACACCAGTTTAATCTAATAAGGTCGATAAACATGGATAGCCATAACTAACACAAAAACGTAAAATTGATACTGAAAAACCGACGGCAGGTTAATTTGACGGAAATAAAAAAGGCATGTTACATGTATAAGAATCCCACAACAAAGAGAATTTTTTCAATAAAAAAGCTCATAAAATAGAAACCGTATACTTTCTGAATCTGAAGTCAAATATTTCCAAGGTAACATAAAATATCTGAATATGAATATAAGTATTAAATGCTTTTACTAGATATACAGCCTAAAGGAAATAAAAATGAGATAAATGATATAATTCCTTACCAAATCCAAATGCATGTATCTATGATAGACCCTCACCCCAATTAAGAGGTTGTTTGGTCCGCGAAGAATTTTTACAAAAAAATTTTCAAACTCAATCTCAACCATCCGTCTTTGGTTAAGCCCACAATTTTTTACTTTTCAAATCAATCTAAACCACATCCATAAAAAAACACAAAAAAACCACAAAAACCAAAAACTTTCCATGGACCAAAAGGGCTCTAAATCACATTTCCTCCATTCTTGGTCTTAAGAAATATTGATAAGTGTATTTTATACACTTATTTGTACGTCTAAATTAGAATTAATTATTATCGTTTTAGAATATATGCTATTTAATTTGTGTTTATTTGTTTACTTTGCAGAAAATATCTCAAAAGATGAAAAATGAAGTAATTGATGAGAAAAATGCATAATTGGATGTTAATTGGAGCTAAAATGAGCAATTGATAAGTTTGTGACGTCAACCGGAAAGATGCAATGTGGCGAAGTAAACAAATCAGAGATTGAAGGACCCAGTTGAAGGAATTGAGAGTTGAAACGAGCGAATTGAGAATATTCCAAAGTATGTGGACTATATTGTTGCAATTGGAAGTTGAAGGACTGAAAAGCAAATTAAACATGAGGTACCAACTTGCAAATATCCAATGATTGATTTGGATAATAAGAAGATATTTTGAGGATTTTTAGGAGTTAATTGGATGCAAGTATAAGTCAAAAAGGAATGGAATATGATAAGAATATTACCATAAAATTGATTACAATCCTAGAAGATTCTGGACAGAATTCTAGTCGGACCTTGAGACCAAATTTTGGGGCAGTAAACGTTCTAATTAGGAAAATTTTATTTCAAGAAGAATTGTAGCCCTTTAAGTTATCTTTCTAACTAAATTTCAATCATCGTAATCGGATAAGGAAAGAGAAAGATATGGTCGAAATACTGAACGCTGTGCAGATACCAAAAAAGACTCGCGCGCGGATTTGATGAATTTCTTTCCTTCTTCAACTTGATATCTTCACCAACTATAAATACAACCTCTTTGCACGAAAATCAGACCTTTGCCTCTCCAAAGAACGAGCCACAACTGAGAATTCAACATCAAATCCTTGGAGATTCCAACATCGCAGAGGGGCATGAATTGAAAACAGTTGAAGAATTGATAATTGGTGCAATCTTTCCATTCTTTATATTGTTTTTCAATGAACGTTTATTTTTATTGTTATTGTTCTTTATTGATGATGTGTAACTAAATTCTATGTTGGGATGAACGATGTAGCCTAGTCATATTATTTTAATTCCAAATTCAGTTGTTTTAATGTTTTGTTGCATGTATTGATTTATTATTGTTCTTAATGCTTGAATTATTTGATCACCAATTCATGATTTTTTGAGTTATTTCCATAATCCGAGAGGTGAGTTAATAATTTAGAACGTGGTAATAAATCTGGTAATTGAACGAGAGATAGAGATATACTCTTGTAATTATTGCGGTCGTGTGTGAATTCTTGCGTGTTATGCATCTAGATAAGGAATATTCGAACCCTCTGTAGAGATACATGGTTGACTTATTTAGGTAGGATTGATTTAAACTCGAGAGAGGAATTTCAATTTAAATTAGTGAATTCGACCGAATGCATAATTAGGAAATAAAACTTGAATTGGAGTTAATATAATTGGCTAGGTGAAATCGGGATTCCCAACTACTTTACAATCGTATTTAAAAACAAAAGCAATTTCGCAATTTTATTTCTTTAGTTTAATTCTTTAGTTGTAGTTAACAATCTCAAACAAATTCGCCTGTTCAAATAGAGTTAGGAACTAACACATTTCGGTACTTTATAGCAGTCCTTGTGGGACGATAATCCGGACTCTTAGGTCCACTTTATTACTTCTCACGACCCGTGCACTTGCGGGGGTATTTCGCATCGCGAGATATCAGGTGAACAAGTTTTTGGCGCCGTTGCCGGGGATTGTTAATTAATATCGATACCAATTAGTTCTTACTTTAGTTTGAACTTTATTTTTTGTTTTTACTTTTATTTTATTTCTTAGTCTTTGTTTGGGAATTTTTTTTTTAAGCTGTGAATTGTTTCCTATTCAGGTATTGAATGAATTTTCAGACAGTTGGAAGCAACATAGCAAGATGGCAGCAAACAATAATCAATGGCTCTTTGATCGAACTACAATTCAGACTTATCTGATGTGTGACTTCTGCTGGGAAAATCATGCTTTATATGATTGTCCTATTGCACCCCAGGATGGTTTGTGGAGTATTGATTGTGTGGGGAATTTTTATCTAACAGAGCAGGGGTATCTACTAGAACAGTTTTTTGTGAAAAGATCATATGAGCCAGAAAAAATGGTTGAAACAACTGAAGGAAAAGAGGAAGAACCTAAAATAGTGGATCAACCAGAAGAAAATAACTGCCATGAAGATATCTTTGTCCAAACGTCAACAACTCAAATTTCGGACATCAAGCTTAAAGAAACTTCAATAAAGACGGAGGAGTTGATCACAGAAGAGCAAATAAACAAGGAGACACTTAAAAGTGCAGACTTTATACTGCACTCCTCTAACTTCAATCACTGGGGAAAAATTGATTTCATCATTGGCACTGAAGAGATGATTGAAGTGTTCATATTGAAGTTTGAATTGAGTGGAGATGTCAACATACATGACATGGGCAAAGTGGGATTTTGGTGCATAAATCCAAATTGGAGCAAGTTCAATCGGCACAAACAAAGAAGGTCATCAAAAGCTTTATTTAGAGTTCCTTGAACAATCACGGTAAAAAGTCGGGCTTTAAACTATAAACGGAGCGCTTGTTGGGAGGCAACCCAACTTTTCTTCCATTTCACTTATTACTCTTTCATTATTTATTTTATTATTGAAATTTTAGATATATGCATGGTAGGAAATGTGTTTGAGTGTTTAGCATGATACATGTTAGGACATTTTTGCATATTAGTCTATTGGTGCATATTTAGGTATGTTTTTTATTTTGCGTGTTTTCATTAGGCAAAACATTTATCGTCATCCCAACTCACACACACACTAGTTTGGATCATGAAATTAATGTTTGAAAAATCATTACATAGATCATGAAGTGATTAGGGGGCTAAAAACGATTTTGAAAATCAAAAATAGGAAAAATTTTCATTACGGCCGGGAACTACGCGATCGCGTGCCAATAGGCTATGGCGATCGCGAATTTGCATTAAAAAATCAACAGATTTTTAAACATTGAACCACGCGATCGCGGGCACTCCAACCAGGCGATCGCATGGCTTTTCTGGGTCCAAATTCAGCAGTTTAAGTGTTGTTCCTCATGTTTTCAATTTCAAACATTATAAACTCGTTTTCTCTCCCCTAAACACCTCATATTTGATCTTACATTTTGTGTACATGTCATCAACACCTAGTTGCATCAATATCATTGCTATTTCCCGCATCCAAATCAATGAAAGGTGCGTAATTCTTCACTTAAATCAATTTTTACTCAAAAATTTGAAATTTTCTTTGAAATCTTGGATTCTGAAATTGTGAATGGTGAAGATTGGGCTTATGTTAGATGTTGGAGAAGGTGATTTGTGGTTGAGTAGACAAAATTTTTGGTTCATTCATGCCTCCAAACCTATGCATACCCTTTTGATTTTTGCATTGCACACCATGTATTTGATGAAATGCCACAAAGACATTCTAGTGCTAATTTGAGACATCCTTCCGAGCATTTATCTTCATGATATGTTTCTCATTGATTATATGTGTGTAGTTCATGAATTAGTTCACTTCATTTCACAGAATTCATGAAAACAAATTTAGCACCATGGCAGCCTCAATGCAAGGTCACTGCAGGCCATTGCACCTGAAAATCCACTCACGTCACCAACTTTGCCATAGTTTTACATGACCCTATTGAGCTCCAAAAGACCTGAATTTTTAATATGTTGTAGACCATGCTGTGAAATTTAACATATAAAAATATGGCTCCAAAAAATTTGTGTTTTCTAGTCTATATCACGGCTTAAATATGTGTGGTCTACCTTTGTTGAAAATTAAAAATTTTGCTTTAACCTTAGTTTGGGGGTGTGGCACCGAACTTCCATTATTTCTTATTGATGTTTATGACTTCTAATGTTACTTATCTCTTATTTGCGAGGTAAACATCAATCAAGACACCTCAAACCAAATCGGGAAAAGCAAGAAAATGGTCGATTCATCCAAGACAGTGCAACAGGAAGCTTCAAAGAAATACATCCTCTAAACTTGGGAAGTTCTCGTTCTCTTTTCTTTGTCTTGTTTTATTTTGTTGAATCTTTTTGACAAACATTGAGGACAATGTTCATTTCAAGTTTGAGGGTGAAAATTCATTGTATTCTTCATTCATTTTATACTCATTCGATTCTTTAGGGGCTATTTATATATATAAAAAAAATATTGAAAATGTGTTAACATATTTATTGCCTAGGATATAGTATGAATCAATTTGTGCTTAGGTTTGAAAATTGGACAACATGAAAACATGAACTTATTTTTGAACTAGTTATGTTTTGCTAGATTCATACTTATTGCGCACATAGCCAGTGTTGGATAATTGCTTGTGTGAGGAATTTTGTTTAATACATATGAGGCAGAGTTTATGCAATTTGAACTTAGGAATGACTCAAAAATCCCTGAACTTAGATCATTAGACATCCCACCCCTAAATAAGAACCAATCATGCTAAAAGGCAAGTTTGGGGGTAAAATGGTTGGAATTTGTGTGTATTGACGGGTTGGAGGTCTGTGGTTCTTGGTTTTGCACTTTAGTCATTACAGTTTGGTCAACTGGTATAAATCATTTCCAGCATAAAAACAGAAAAATGCTGAAGGTCTTATTCTGCTCTTCAAATGCATTTTTGACTCGAGTAAGTAAGTCTGAGGGGTCTTTCAAACCTGGTGCCCTAAAGCCAACTGGCTTGGGAGTCATCGACCTAAAGCTCGCTACATGGGTCAATTAGAAAACAAGTACGGAGAGTGGACCTACACATAAGACATTATAACATCTTTAACTTTTCTGTTTAAGCATTTATGACTCGGGCAAGTACGTCTGAGGGGTTCTTTGAACCTGGTACCCTAAAGCCGTCTGGTTTGGGAGTTACCGATCTGAAAGCTCGCTACAGGGGTCATATAGAAAGTCCGTATGAAAAGTTCTGCACAAAGATGATAAAAGACAGAGACAATTAAAAGAAAAAGTCGTCCATAAAAAAATAATATTGCATGGTATAAGCTTTCTTGACTAAACTGTGGTGGTTGAGGTTGTAGAATTGGGGACTGCTTTCTTTTGATTAGTTGTACATGCATATTTCTGATTTTGACTGCCTTGTGTGGAAAAAGCTAAGAATATTTTTAGAACCCACATAGATAAAAACCTGGGATGCGAGAGAAAAAGCAGAAAGTGGTGATCATCCATGAGCGTTGAAAGGAATTTTATTAGAAATCATAGATTGACCACATGGGATTCGGGCTGGATTATGCATAATGAGCCACACAGTGTTGAGTATATCTTTTGCATAAGTATGCCTTTGATATTGGCTATTCACATACACACTTGAAACTCTGGCAGGATATAACTAGAAAATATTTTGCATTGTTGTTCTTGACGCTTGCTGAAGCTTAAATTGGTTTGGACTGTAGAGGCATATGGTAAATATGTTGACACAACAAAAATATTTGTTCTCTTATTTCTTTGATTTTTGTAGTTTAGTTTACATTGTTCGAGGACGAACAATAATTTTAGTTTGGGGGTATATATACTTCATTTTTTTCTGCAGATCTTCACAATAAGTATGCCTTGTGGCATATGTCAATTTACAGCCGGATTAGAATGAGTTGGTTCATCACAAGGCTATCTTCAAACTTTGTCACAAAAACATTGAAATTACAAACATAAATTTGATCAGCTTTCACAAACTTGAGACTAACAAAAATGGTTCAATTTCATGGAGCTCCTTTCAACATAAACTTGAGAATATGCCTTTAGATCAGACAACTATAGTTTTAAGTTTTAATTATTCAGGTCTTAATCCGACCTCTTCACTTATCCAAAGCAGAATTGCAGTAGTACCGGTGACCTGGTGCAAGGACCCCCTTAAATACAAACAAACTTCAAGAGTTCCATACTGGCATACAGCGTACTGTGCATCACAAATTAAACAAAACATGCACTCGGAGCCCTTACATCCAATATGGATTACTGATTTCCACTCTTGACCCTAACAGTCAAATGGAGCATAAACGCAGGCATATAAAAAAATATATATATCAACGAGTATCAAAGTAGGCCGAAAAATGGTAAAGGGAAAACAAGGCTGAAGTAAAATTATGCTAAGATGTTTGATTGCACCACACTGGTTATAAAACATGTAAGAAGAGTCCCGTTTATCATGAACACGTTGGGTTGGAAATTCATTCAATCAAGAAATCGTTCAAGAATTTGTATTTTGCATCATCAACAATACATCCAGATAGGCTGTCAATCGGTGCAGGAATTCACGAATATTTACAGGCTTCCAAGAGTTCCAAACAAGAATATGTGGATGTGACTGCCAAACCTCAGTTTAGTATTATCGTCGAAATAGATCAGACACAGTGTTCCTGATTCGGTTAATGAATTTGTTGAAGATGAATTTGTGTTTGTTTGATCCGGTTGCAACAAAATCATAACCGACAATATAATTAATGTCTAAACTTTCCTATATTATTTCCTATAATCAAGGAAAATATCTCTTTTTTTATCATCATTTTTATTTATTTTCTCTTATTTTTTATCTTCATTTTTTATTTATTATATTTTTTCTTAAGTGCATCAAGGATGATATTTACCCAATATATTTAGTTGTGGGCGTCAATCTTAAGTATCAAGATTTCTAGATGATATTAATCTAATTACGGGTATCAATGATGAGTATTACTCCAATTGCCCATTTTTTAAACACTCAAACATAATCATCCATTTTAGTCAAGCTCACAATATTTGACTTTTCAAATAAATTTTAACCATACATTTTCTCAAAAATACTTTTCAAAACCACATTATTTTCTAAATAATGGAGCTGAAACAGGGGCTAACAGTTGTGTTGATTATAATGTTGGATGAGTGGAGCTTAATATAGCGTACGCATGATGCCTTTTCAAATTCAACGTGAATAAAATTACTCTTTAGTTTAAGACACGGGTTTTTTGTACACTTGATTTTAGCTTTTAGCCGAGGTTTTGGTGAAATATTTCCCTTTTAAAATTTGCAGCATCTTTGCACCTAAAACACGGTTATGTGACTTTCAAAAAAAAAAAAAAAACACGGTTATGTGACGTTGCCCTAAAATTTGTTAGCTCATGTGTGCGACGACATGTGAGCTTCCATGCATCGTCTGTCATATTTTCCTTAAGTAGTGAATCAACTGATTATTTCCCAGTACAAATTAAAAAAAATATTTTGGTGAACTTTAAAATGTAGACAAACAATTTTTCATCAGTTATATATCATTTAAAACAGTAAATTGAACATAAAAGGAATCAAGTTCAAAAACACAAATATACTGCAATTAGCAAGATCGAAATCATTACTATACTAGAAGACTGTACGTCCAGTTAATGAGTCCAAAATAACCAGCAGATCCTGAGTTAAATTTAGCAAAAGTTTCATCTACATCGGATTACATAGCTGAAAATCATGCCATCGACAATAATCTTCAATTGTATCCTCTGTTAGTTGAAGGGTAGGACTTGAAAAAATCGGATACTGCGAGTACTGAGGCATCGGAGACAAATAACGGCACATCAATGGCGTCTCGGCTTCGGGAAAAGGAACATTGTCGATTACCCCGAACCCTAAACCACAGGAAACCGGGATTTCATAACTAGTACTTCCCACATAATTTCCGTAAGCATATTCAGGGTTATGTATATAGTTGTTGCTACTGCTCGATGCACCATCATTCATCGGCATCATCATCGTCAGCCTTGAATTAGCCATATTGAACGAGCCAGTGTCAATAATTTGTGGGTCATAAGTAGGCATCAAAGATTGCTGTTGTTGCTGCTGCTGATAATACAACTCACTTTGGTAAATGTATATATTTTCTTGAGAATCCATTTGGTTCTGATGCATCAGATTAATTCTAGACTTGACATTCTCAATCTTAGCCTGCAGAAGATTATTGAAGTATTTCAGCTCATCGATTGTCAAGTTATCATAGGACTCATTCCAAGATGGATACTTAGTTTCATTGTTCTTTTTGCGCATTTTCGCAAGCTCTTCTTCGGCTTTCTTCACTTGATCCTTGAAGAAATACGATAAATCATAGGTTCTTTGTCTGGAGGTATCATCTGATCTCTTCTTGTAGGAGCTGATCAAGTTTTCAATGTCTTGGCGATTTCCAGGCCAAATCGTTGGCTCGACTGGTTCGTCGTCTTCTACTGGCCCGTAGAGTATCATGCCGATTTTGACTCCGCATAGTGTCGATAATTCATAAGCCTTCTTCTCCAAACCTTTCCTTCGCATTTCAAAAGTCATGCGGCGTGCTTTTTTGTTATTTCTAAGTTCCAGTGTTAGTTTTGCTCGACCCATATCTTCATAAACAAAGTCACAATAATTAGAATTATCTAATTCCCCTTTTTCTTATAAAAATTTAAGTTTTCATATTGAATTATACGTTATTACAGTAATCTGAGTACAAAGAACAGAAAAATATATAAACTAATAACACAAATAAAAAAATATATATAATTATACTTTAATATTAATTACTACTTCGCACAAATTAGAATAGAAACATAGTTTCTTGAAGATTAGGCGCATATATAAACTGCAAGTAGAATAAATGCATTGTCCTCAAGATATTGGAAAATCAAATATATAAATTTAATTAATAATTTATCAAAATAACAAAACCCTTTTTTTTTTCTTTAATAACACACCAGAGCCCTTATTTAATAATTCATCAAAAATTTGCATTTCAAAAAAAAAAAAAAAAAAATGATAGAAAGTAAGAGAACCCTAAGTAGTAATTCATAGAAGAGTAATAGAACCTTTGAATTGATGATTGATCCAAAATAACAGAACTCTTGATTAATAATTGATCAAAAGTACTGCAAGAACTATAAATTTTGATTAAAGAAGAGAAGTGTAATCAAGAAACTACCTTAAGAGTTTCTGGGCTTCAATTCTCCGATCTCAGACTGTTTAATCTAAGTAATGAATGAATGGGTTCTTATATAGAATATAGAGGGGAGAGAGGGTGTGTTGAATTTATATGGAAACCAAATTCTGGAAAATCTGATGAAGATTTTCTTGATTACAATTTTTGGAATATTACCATATGGGTTCTTACTGATAACGACATTTAACGGCTAATTTTTCTACTTTGTTTTTTAAATTTACTCGCAGAAGTCCAAATTCATATTTTTTTGGTTTAATCGTCTACTGTAATTGTTAATTTGTTATTATGCTTACATATTGTGATCTTATTATTATGTATTTGTATTTGTAAGTGCATTTTCTTTTAAGATACAATTGGCGATCAGTGTCAACAATACTATATGTGGAAAGAAAATAACTTTTAGGGAATTGATTTGTATGTAAATTATTTTCGAGGAAAAAATCAATCGAAAGTGATTGTATTAAGGGACGGAGGCCATATAGGCTCAGTGGAAAAAAAATTTGAGTCCAAAGAAAAAGAAAAAAGAATTGGCATCTTGAATTTATTTCCTTTGATTTTAATTCTCTCTCTGCAATCATTATGTTTATGCAAGAAGTAAATACAATATTTATTACTAGTATCTCTCACATTGAAAGTTTACATTTACTTTTCAGTTATATGTATTTTCTTTTGTGAATTACTAGTTTACACTAGTTAGTTGTTACCAAAAAAATTTCGGGGGCTCCGCTCCTTAACCCCCTGGAGGGCTCCGCCTCCCACCATTTGAAAGTTTTGGTCCCCACTCAATTAAAATTCTAGCTTCGCCCCTGATTGTATTAATTTTTTAGGTTAAAAAATGGTGAATTTTTCAAGTTTTGTTGTTTGATTGACATTATTTTTCATGTCAAATAAAACAAAATTTAGTTATTTTAATTATTTTTTTTCAAACATTTGTATTTGATTAATGTAATATTAATTTTTGAAAAAAAAAAGTCAATTAATAATTACAAAAATAGCAAACGAGACAGGAAGTATTTTCCATCAAAATGGAAAATATTTGTCCACCTAAAATATTGCTTGGTTTGCATGGCAAAAGTCATATTGTTTTGCATGGCTACATGGGAAATAATTTTCCACGTTTAAAAAATACAGTCAAACACACAAAAGTAAGAATATGAAAAATATTTACCAATTCAAGGCAAATAATTAATTATCAAACACACCTACAAGGATTTCATGTTTTATATAACATGCCAAATGTGAATTGAAGTCAAGAATTTTCATGTTTTATATTCGTCTTTTGAAGAATGCCTTGTGTTTGATGGTCTAGACAACTTCTCGTAAGTTGACAAGTACATTAAAATAGTATTATGCTCAGCATTGAACTTATTTATGCTATGAAATATTAAGTGAGTACTTTTTTTTATAAAGACTATTATTTCTATAATTCATGACATATGAGTCGCTAGGATATGGAGATCTATATCGTAATCATGGATTGCATAAAGACTTGTTTTGTAATATTTGAATTTGTTGCCGAGTTTACGGCTGGACAAAAGTTCCGAACTTGAAGCAAATTGAGCTGAGTGATTCTTCTTAAGTTAAATACCTGAAAAATGTTAGAATTGAAAATCGACTTAGGCTGCGTTTGATAGCGATTGTGAAATTTGGGTGGAAAGAAAATGAATTCTAGGGAATTGAATTCCTGGGAATTGAAAGTTTAATGTGTTTGATTGGTTTAATTTTCTAGGTAGAAAAAGTAAAAAAAATTTTAACTTTTGTTGTTTGATTGACATTATTTTCTATGAAAAATAAAGTAAAATTTAGCTATTATAATATTTTTTATTTTTTATTTTTCATTTTTTAACAAGTTTGTACTTGGTAATAATATTGTTAATTTTTTGGGAAAAAAATAAATCAATTAACAACAACAAAAAGGATCAAACGTAACAAAAATGGTATAAGATTTTCCATGGAAAATAATACTTCATCTCCCCTTAGAAAACGAATTCATCCAAAATAAGGAAAATACCGGATTTCGAGGCAAGTGGAAAAATGAATTCCATGGAAAATTTAGGCAACCAAACAGCGCAAAGTTGGAAAATCACGTGGAGAATCATATTTTCCATGGAAAATCATGCGAATCAAACGGAGCCTTATTGGTTCAATTTTCGATTCTAGATCTAGAACGAAGAACCTAAGGCTGCGTTCTCTTTGGCGTTTTCCAGCCGTTTTCTGTTTTTCATTTTCGAAAATGCGAAAAACGCGTTCTCTTGCGCCGTTTTCGGAATAAAATTTCGAAAACGTTTTCAAAAATTGTAAAGGAAATGAAAAACTTGAAAATCACGTTTTTCGAAATTTATACCTATTAAGTGAAAAACGCGCATTTTTCACTTAAAATTTTTTTTAAAAAATCAAAAAAAATTTGAAATTTGTCATTTTTAATTACATTATTGGTCCCTGATTTTCAAAACTTGTCATTTTAATCCTCAAATTTTGAAATTTCTTTCTAAAATACCCTAATTTATTTGCAACTTAGGTTCCTCAACTTCAGATTTTATTGCACATTAGTTCACAAATTTTACTTTTCTTTCAATTTAATCCTTCTCGTATTTGTTTTATAGGTGGTCTTCAAACATGTATAACTTTTGATGTACAACTCCGAATTGCACTCTGTTTTTTGCGTCGATCTCCAAATTCAACCATCTTTATGATGATGTATCATGTGCTTAATTATTAAACATTTTCTTTTTACTTTTGTATTGTAGACACTTATTTTGTAAGGACATCATTAATTAACGTAAATTGATTTTTGTAAATTTTATTGAAACTTAAATTTTAAACGTTATGAGTGCTTACTAGAAGGATGTATCTATATAAAGTATTAAATGGAACGATTACTTTAGAAGGGAAAATTACTACCCAAATGTGGAACGATTAATTTAGAAGGGCAATATGAATTTTTGAACTTTTTTGGTATAACCAAATTATGTGATAGGGTTATTTCATTTTTTTTTTTGTTGTGCAACTCAAATATGATATCTTTATTTCATTTATATTCACAAACAATATAATTACAAGTATACAGAAATAATTTTCTTCAAAATTTTAAACAGAACGCGTTTTCTAACTTTTCATTTTCGAAGACAGTTTTCAGAAATAACAAATCAAACGCGTTTTCAGCAATTTCGAAAAAAATCACAGAAAATGAAAAATAGAAAACATTTTCGAAAATGAAAATAGGAAACTGAAACACAAAGAGAACGCAGCCTAACCTTTCTAATTTTTATTTTTATTGTTATACTAATTAAGTCAAGTTATTTTAATATTTTTAGAAATAAATTTGTCAATTACGTGATTAATTGAAGTGCCCAACGCCCCAACTCCAAGTATCAAGCTCAACCTGAGCTCAAAATACTTTTCTTACAAATTTAAGTCCAGTTTCACTTGACCCAACTTGAGCCCCAAAATACTTTTCCTACAAATTTAAGTTAAAGCTTCACTTCACAATTTACGTAACACTCGCTCGTTTTGTCATTTAAGCCTATGTTCGGATAAGGCATTTTTTTTTTTTTTTAAACCAATTTTTAAATTACACAATTCCTCAAATCAATCTCTAATTTTACACGTTTTCTTTTTTCACTTATTAACCATCCATCTACCTAAAAAAATGTGAAAAAACTGATTTTAACCCTTAAATATGATCCGAACAGTTGTTGACCTCATTTTTTGTCTTTCTCCTCGTACAAGTCACGACTTTTCTTTGCTCCTAAAGATTCAAATTACGGACCACACCATCAAATTCTATTTTCATAAGAATTTCTACATCATTCTTCATTTTTAAATCCAGTTCGAGGATATATAAAATTAATTCAGAAAATATAATTGTCGTTTCTTTTTATATAGGTTCTCAAATTTATTATTATTATTTTTTTTTTACCATGTGATTGCATCCTTTGCGTTTAGAGGGCTGACCATAATTGATTTCGATGATGTCGTCTACAAAAAGAAGGCATACGATATGACTTACACTACATCAATTTCCTCCATCACATGTCCAAACTCATGACCTGACCCAGGTCACTATCGTTTACACCAAAAGAGCTGGGCGACCAAATAAAAGTATAGAAAGAAGGAGTGAAGTGAGGTGATTGTTGGATAAAATTCAATAACATAGGATCAAACATGTATAAAATAAAATGTGTGGTACTATCTTAAGGATTTAGTCAGTAAAGTGATCCACTAAAAATTATTCAGGACTAATGAGTATTAAGTGTCGTGAGATTAAAGTGTAGAGACGGATTCAATGTTTTAAATTGATGAGGGGTCAATTTAATAACATTGAAACACGATAGCTGTCATACAGCTATTTATACAGGTCATGATCCCCAATTGAGCGTGGCTTTTCATAATTCTCTGCATCCCCATCAACAAAGGAGAAAATAAGGAGAAAACCACGAATCAGTTGGAAGGCCATAACCTCGTTCGATCAAACACAATAATGGATTCAGTTACGTTTCCGCTTCAATTTCGATCCGTTAATTACAACATGATGTTTATGAATTTTAGATGAACAATCATGTATATTAAATTTAATTTTAACAAGTGGTATCAGAGACGGGTTTTCTGCCTGTCAAAAGCTCCTAAAGTATTTTAGCAGTAGCTTTAGTTGGTATTATGTATGATCTTTATTCAAATGTCCAGAGTTATGGCAAAAACAATCCTTAATGTCTTTATGTGGTTTCTTTTGTCTTGATTGGACAGAAATATTGACTTGTAAGTGGTACTCTTGGTGTAGTGATCAAACACTGACAGCAAGACATGTCAACCAATATACCTTTCTTTGGACCAATTTATTGATCACACGTTAAACCAAATAACCGTCACCTGTTTATCACCACAAGTTCATGCGAAATTCGAGCCAAATATTAACCTTCCTTTGGGCCGATCAATATCCGCATGAAATAACACACAAACACCTAATTTTCCCTTAGTGTAGTGATCAAATACTGGCAATAAGATATGTTAACCAATAAACCTTTCTTTGGACCGATTTATTGGTCACACGTTAAACCAAATAATTGCCACGTGTTTATCACCACATGTGCATGTAAAATTCTAGCCAAATATTGACCTTCCTTTGGGCCGATCAATATCCACAATGAATAACACACACAAATACATTCTAATATTCAAAGTTAATTAATATCCACAAGAGGGGTTGCTTTGACAACATGTTGCTTCAACTAACTTACTTTCGAATATTATATCTCTCAAAAGATTCTGATGTACCAAGATTTGAAACTGAAATCACTGATTTGCATATATTTTGACTTTAGGATTTGAATTTTGAATTATAGAATTCAAAACTTTAGAATAAAGCAATCCTTAAGTTGAGAGAGTCAATTGCAATATTCTTAAACTTTAGGTGGCCAATTATGTGAAATTTTAAGCTCGAAGGGCTTAAATTACAATCTCTCCAAAACCTTTATTGGCCAATTTAGAGAAATTCCAAACTTTAGGTCCCAATTTGAAAGAAAATCAAACTTTAGAGGTCCAAAATATTGAACTTGGAAACTTTAAGGACTTAATCGAAAAAATTTCAAACTTTAAGGACCAAATTGGAGAATTTCAGAACTTTAGATGTTGTATTAGAAAATTTTCAAACTTTAGGGACCAATTTTGAAAATTTCCAAACTTGAGGGACTGAATTAAGAAAATTTTCAAACTGTAAGGATTGAAAATGAAGATTTTCGAACTTTAAGGACTAAAAATAAAAATTTTCATACTTTATGGGACCAAATTAGAGAATTTTCAAGCTTTATGGATCGAATTAGAAAATTCTCAAACTTTAAGGACCAATTTTGAAAATTTTCAAACATTAGGGGCTGGATTGAAAAATTTTAAAAACATCAGGGCTGAATCATAAAATTCCATAACTTGAGAGGTCCTGACTTAAATAAATTTATAACTTCAGGGGCTGAAGTTGTAAATTCAAAACTTTAGGGACTGAATCGTGAAATTCAGAATCTTTAAAACCCAACTTAAATGATTTGATAACTGTGGGAGCTTATTTCGCAAATTCAGAAGTCTAAGGGACTTATTTAAAAGATTTCATAAGCTTAGGGTTTTATTAATTATTAAAACAAATCAGAAGGACCTGATGTGAAATAAAAGCAATTTTCGTGAATTGCATCCGGGCCCTTCAAAACTTCAAATTTTCGATTGAGGCCCCTGAACCAAAAAAAAATTGCAACAGCTAGGGTTTACAACTAAACCCTAGCCGCCGCACACCAGTCCCAAGGACGCAGCGCCGCACACCGCCTGCAGCGCCATCGACGGCGCTGCACCCAAAAAACTGTGTCGCTGCGCGCGACGCTGTATTCCGCCGGGCGCAGCGCGCGTCGCGCTGCTTCCCTTCTCCGACCAGCATCCTCAACCAACAATACACATAACCCACAACCATTCACAACATAACAATTCAAAATATGCAGTAATCAAAACTGAAAATCAATTGACAGTTTTAAAAATCCAATTCGAAATATATACATACATACATATATATATATACAAAACCGATTTCAATCAAGGTTGAAAAACAAGATTTTCGCATATATGTATTCATACACAGAGGAATGGATCGGCTGAATCCCAAAAATTGATGCATGTTTCCAAAATTTCGAATAAACTGAATTCATATTTCCCAATTTTGAAATCAGTTTCGCATATAAATACACACATAATATTTCGATTTCACGTATATGCACTTAAAATAGATCTAATAATTCAACACGATGTTGGAGATCATATGGTATTATGATTCCGATTTTTGTTAGATGCCAAAATAGTAGAAGATCCATATCAGGCTACATCTATCTGCTAGTTGGAGGAGCTATTTCCGGAAGGAGTGCTTAACAAACACTTTAGCTTCTTTCACTTGGCAGCACAGTTTGTAGCAATTTTGGAGGCATCTAATTATGGAATATAGCTGCGAAATTTTGTCACTGGGCTGCATATTCTGTACGGTATAGAAAGATCACTAAAGTTATATTGTAACAATAACTCAGCATATTTATATTCCAGTAACAACAGGAGCTCAACTAAGTCAAAATACATTGACATTAAGTTCATGGTTGTGAAGGAAAAGGTATAGAGTAGACAGATTTCCATAGAGCATATTGGGACAAACTCCATGATTACGGATCCGCTTACTAAGGGATTAGCACCCAAGGTCTTCCACGAGCACATTGCTCGTATGGGTATAGTATTTCTTGAAGATATCATGATTTAGTGGGAGTTTGTATTTTGATTGCTTTATGTTTTGGTTTTGGACACATTTGTGTATTTGGATAACTTTCTGTACAGAAATAAAGTATTCAGTTCATTCTACTCTATTACATTATGTTTGGTATTGATCTCACCTAAGGAATAAAATCAGACCAATTGAAAATAGGCATGTTTGGATCACATAACATGTAATTTTCATACTACACTCTTGTTGAATCCAAGCCCAAAGAGAGGTACAGTGACCCACTAGCGATGGCCCAACTAAGGCCCAACGAACCTTCCAAGCCCAAAGAGAGGTACAGTTACCCATTAGCGATGGCCCAACTAAGGCCCAATGGACCTTGACCCATAGCCAAGGTCCGAAATATCACCTTTGGTCCGATTCTGAGGTTGTTTGTCAAGCGAACCTTTCTAGACGAACTGATTTACGCCCGGACGACATGCTTTATACTCAGTCGATGCGCTTTATGGCAGAGACCAGGAGAGAGATGGAGTCAGAGATGTGACACTACCTTTACCAAGATGTAACAGGAGCTCATCCCCTACGAAATGTAGCAATGATTACGGTCAAAAAGCAAGGTTGTCACCTCCAAGAGCTAGGGTGAAAACAAGTGTAAAGTATGACACGTGTCATGATTCGACACAACAAGTTCCTCTATAAATGGAACGCGATTGTCTCCAAGAAGGAGGTTGGAAATTTAATACTTTTATCAATATATATTCCTCTCACTCCCTTTTCCCTTTTTTACACACTTATATTTCCCCGCACTCAAATTATATTCGTTGAGCATGGCCGCTGACTTTGGTATCGGAGTGCAAACGGGAGCCACCTCGGCCTCCTTTGCAAGCTGATTGTTTGTCACAGTGCGTAGGAGATCCACGTGTTCAAGAGGGAGGAGCTGAGACGTGTTGGTCCAAGGTCCAGCCGGATTTTGTGGTCAACATTTTTGCACCGTCTGTGGGAAGCCATACTGCTAACCACGAAAACACCTGATGAAAAGCCACACATAGAAAGAAAATCCTGAAAAAGGACAAGTAATATCTTGCAAAAGATCGGAGAACTGCAAAACTTTGAAATATAAGTTCGGTACCCTTGAAAAAGGCGTGAAGCTTTGAAATATAAGTTTAGTAACCTTGAAAAACGTAAAGAGCTTTGAAACATAAGTGTGATAACCTTGAAAAAGGTAAAAAGCTTTGAAACATAAGTTCGGTGACCTTGAAAAAAGGTAAAAAGCTTTGAAACATAAGTTTATTCACCTTGAAAAAGGCTTAAAACTTTGAAACATAAGTTTAACAACCTTGAAAAAAGGCTCGGAGCGTTGGGATAAGAATCTGTCTGTCCTTGAAAGATAAATTAAATTCAAGAAATCTCTTTGAAACATGAATGAAAGCGATTGTGATGTTAACCCCTGTAGGGGAAGAAATGGTCAGCACGGCGAAGAGGAGGCTCCTCAAGGACCTTATGAGAACGCCAATGAGGGAGGGGCACAATCTAACCCACCCCGTCAGCACCGTAATCACCGCATGTTGCGAGACATGACTCGCATGGTGACCCAAATGCTAGAAATGCAGAAGCAGCAGATAGAACAGACTGCCACGATGAATGCCTATATGGCTAAGGGTATGTAGTGAATGAACCCATGATGCCTCCACAATACCCACAGCCACATTACTCACCATCCGATGCAGCCACCGCCTCGTATTATTATCAAGATCCACAGGCTTATGCCGACGTGGAATCCGAGCCCTTCTACGAGGAAGGCCTGGAACATGAAGCACGTGAAGAGAAAGCCCCCCTCCCAGCTAGACACAGGGAGGCCTCGCCCGCAAAATCTGGCAGTGTCTGCAGCTGGATAGGAGGGTTACTCAGAGGCAGGCAAGGGGGTCGGAATAATGCAGCTGAGCCTAGGAATAGGCGGCAGCGACGTGCTGAAGAAGCCTTATAGCAGATTCGAATGTATAGGGACCAACAAGGAACGGGGGGAGAAAGGTTCACCCCCATGCATGAGACTAGGAATAGACAGGAAAGGAGAGCCGAAGCGGTTCGAACCAATCCTCGCAACGAATTACAGAGCCATGAAAGGCCAAACTACGATCGCGTTTTGCCACCACAAAGGCAGGAGTACGCTCCGCCACTCTATGACCAATACCGTGATCCAGTGTATTACGGTCACGACGAGAACAGCGAACTGCCGTCATATGAGTTGGATGACGACGAGGAAACGAGTCCTTTCACAGAGGGCCTCCGTAGGTGCCCAGTGCCTCACGACTTCGAAATTCTAGAAATTGCACAATATTCTGGCCGAGGTGACCCTGACGATCACCTGTTAAACTACCATGCTAGCATGGAAATAGTCGGGGCTACGCCGGCACTAAAATGTAAAGCCTTTGCTTTAACCCTTGAGGGAGTGCGATACGATGGTATAAAAACTCCCTCCTGGCAGCATCCACAGTTGGAGAGATTTGAAAACGACCTTTAAAAATGGCTTTGTTTCCTCCAGGCCTGGCCTGCTCCCACTCCAATGCCTTCAGGATCTTAGGCAAGGAAGGGACGAATATCTGAAAAGTTACCTAGCTCGGTTTACTGAAGAGATGCACATTTGCGAAAACATCACTGAGGCAGAGATGTTTTCCGCTTTGAAAGGAGGGCTGGATATGACCAGCATGTTCTGAAGAGACGTCCGAAGCAGAAACCCAAGGGATTTCAATGCCCTCGTAGACCTGATGAAGGAAGAGATTGTATCAAAAGAAATGGAAAGGGCCAGGGACAACCACCCCCAAGGAAGATACAATCTTGGGTGTTCTAATGAGGCAAACCTCAGGAAAGGAGGAAACAAGGATAGGATCGGCGGCAACCGAGGTGGAGCGCCGCGTCCATTTCCGGGGACAGGATCTAGCTTTGCAGCAGAAATCACGGAAGCTATCCCCCACTTGCACTCCAACACCCCTTCTCAAAATCCTCCCACGGCTCAAGGGAGAGTGGAAAGTGGCCGAAGTGGAAAACAGCCCATGATTGGGGCTTACTACGCCTACCACAGATATTACGGTCACGCAACAGAAGATTGCAGGGAAATCCATATGTTAGCTGACCAAAAGTCGCAGGGGAGAAGGGGAGGTGACTTCTCCCCCGACACAGGGAGAACTAAAAAATCTGGTGGTCAGAAGTTCAACCGAGCTGATAGGAGAGCTCCATGGAAGAACTTAACTAAGGAAAGAATTGACAATCGCCAAAGAGACAGGAATAAGGGCCAGGATACCGCTTCAGCGCATGTTAAAGATACACGGGAACCACCTGTGCCTGTGGCCGACCTCCCCATTCGTGAAATCGACACAACACTGGGAGGCCCTCACCCAGGTAGGAGCACAAACAACTCCCAAAAGAGGTATATAAGAGAGGCCAAGCAGCCCGCCAACATGAATTATCATATCCATTCACATCCTGTCGGGATGCCTCAGACATAATCTATCACATTCACCCAAGACGATGCCGTTGGAGTGCACTTCCCACACAACGACGCATTGGTTATCAGAGTAGTGGTGGCTCGGAATGGGTTATCACGGATGATGGTGCCTCGATAAATGTGATTTACGGGGTAACTTTTGATAAAATGGGGATCAGCACTCCACTCATTCCAGTCCCGGATCCAATATATGGATTGACGGGGGACAGCATAACCCCCAGAGGGTCCATAACCCTTATGACTGAAATAGGGCAAGCACCAACCCTCTCCAGAATCCCTATGAAATTCTTGGTGGTTGACAAAATCTCCTCCTATCATGGTACAATTGGGAGGCCAGGTCTCATCGACTTGGGAGCTATGACGTATACGAAATACATTTGCATGAAGTTCCCCACGGAGCATGGCGTTGCAACTGTAAGGGGGAGCCAAACCGAATCGCGGGCCTGTTACACAAATGCGATCCGAAAATTTCAAGATCGAAGCTTGAACATGATCAGTGACGTAGCCATGGCCGAGGCTGCTCCAAACCCTGAAAGATTGGGTGAAGGGCCTTCTGGAAATAAGGATGTTACGATGAGATTGAAGGAGGATTTAACAGATCTAGACCCAAGAATGGCAGGTGACAATTGTCCCACCCCAGCCGAAAGGTTAGAATGCTTCGGTGTAGACCCTCTTGATCCAATCAAGGAATTGCAGATCGGACTGGACTCACCGACCGAATACAAGAGTCAATTGAAGAGCTTCTTAATTCAAAACCTCGATGTATTCGCATGGAAGCATGGTGACATAGTTGGGATCGACCCTAGAGAGGCGTACCACAGACTCCAGCTAGATCCCCGGAGCCCTGGGCATAGGCAAAAGAGAAGGCCCATGAGTTCAGACAAGTATGAGGCCTTGAAAGACGAGGTTACAAAGCTATTGAAAAATGGCTTCATCAGAGAGTCCCGCTATCCGAAGTGGGTATCAAATCTTGTTTTGGTACCAAAACATAATGGGAAACTGAGGGTGTGTATTGATTTTTCCAACTTGAACCAGGCATGTTCCAAAGACAGCTTTCCACTGCCCCGGATCGATCAGTTAGTCGACTCCATGACAGGACATGAGCTACTAAGCTTCATGGATGCCTACTCCGGTTACAATCAGATCCCCATGTGCGAATCAGACGAGGAGCATACTTCATTTATCATAGATAGAGGACTCTATTGCTACAAAGCTATGTCATTTGGCTTGAAAAATGCGGGAGCTACCTATCAGAGGCTGGTAAATCGCATGTTTTCGAAACAATTGGGAAGCACCATGGAGGTATACGTTGATGACATGCTAGTCAAAAGCATGGTTGCTGCGGATCATATCATCCATTTTTCGGAGGCATTCGATGTTTTGAGGAAATATCGGATGAAACTCAACCCGGCGAAGTGTACTTTTAGGGTAGCATCAGGGAAATTCCTTGGATTCATGGTGAACAAGAGGGGAATCGAAGCCAATCCGGATAAAATCAATGCTTTGTTAAACATGCAGTCGCCTCGAAATCCAAAAGAAGTACAAAGCTTAACGAGGAGAATTGCGGCCTTGAATCGATTCGTCTCAAAATCCACTAACAAATGCTTGCCATTTTTAAGGTCCTAAAGGGGGGAAAGCGATTCCAATGGACACCGGAATGTGAGCAGGCTTTTGCCGACCTGAAAGTATCTTTGGGACGGCCCCCATTGCTATCAAAGCTAAAGGCTGACGAGCCTCTCTACCTGTATTTGGCTGTATCTAAAGAGGCTGTTAGCTTGGTGTTGGTCAGAGAGGAGGATGGGATTAGTTCCCAGTATATTATGTGAGGAAATCCATGTTAGATGCCGAGACACGCTACCCAGATATGGAGAAACTTGCTCTCTCGTTAATAACGGTCTCTCGCTAACTTCGCCCCTACTTCCAGGCACACTCCATTCGTGCTCACCAACTTTCCCATGAGACAAGTGTTGCAGAAGCCAGACGTATCTAGGAGGTAACTGAAATGGGCAATAGAAATCAGCCAATTCGACCTACATTATGCGCCTCGGACCGCTGTAAAGGGCCAAGCGCTGGCGGACTTTGTAGTCGAATTCACGCATCCACCAGAGGTCGAGATGGTTGATAACACAGATGACAGCCAAGAGTGGAAATTGTTCGTTGATGGGTCCTCGACTGATGGACGATCCGGCACGGGGATATTGGTAGTAAGCCCAGAGGGGTTTAGACTACAGAGCGTGATCCGCTTTGAATTCAAAGCCTCAAACAATGTTGCTGAGTACGAGGCGTTATTAGCTGGGCTAAGGCTTGAAAAAGCTTTGAAGGTTAAGTCTGTAGTGGCGAATAGCGATTCGCTGCTTCTTGTGAGTCAATTCAATGGGCAGTTTTCTGCCAAAGAACCTTCTATGGTCGCTTACTTGAAGAAAGTAAGAGATTTGGCTGCGCACTTCGAAAAAATGGAGTTACAGCACATCCCCAGGACAGAAAATTCCAACGCCGATGCTTTGTCCAAATTAGCAAGTAGCAGTGATTCGGAGTTACACAATCTAATCCCAGTTGAGCGCATGTTGACTTCTTCTATTGAGCCAGGACCAGATAATTTGGAAATAGAAGAAGAGGGATCCTGGATGAATCCCCTGATCGCCTATCTAAAGCATCAGACCGTGCCAAACGAGCCAGAGGCAGCTCGGAAATTGCAAAGATACTCTGCGAATTTCGTACTCTTGGATGACCTGCTTTATAAGCGGAGTTACACCTCCCCTTTACTGAGATGTGTGGGGCCATAGGAAGGACGGTATGTAATGAGAGAAATCCACGAAGGTATACGTGGCAACCATGTCGGGGCGTTATCGCTAGCTCGGAAAGCCCTCAAACAGGGATATTTTTGGCCCACTATGCGAAAGGACTCCCATGACTTCGTGCGCAAGTGCGATAAATGCCAAAGACACGCGACCATACCACATCAGCCACATCACAAGCTAACTGTGGTAACTAGCCCTTGGCCTTTTACAAAGTGGGGGGTCGATATTATCGGGCCTATGCCTAGGGGCGCTGGTAACAATTGTTTCGCGATAGTGGCAATTGATTACTTCACCAAGTGGGTCGAAGCGGAACCTTTGATGAGAATCACTTAGGCCAACACCACCAAGTTCATTTGGAAGAATATCATATGCAGGTTTGGAATCCCCCACTCGTTGGTAAGTGATAATGCGAAACAGTTCAAAAACAAAAGTGTAGATGAACTGTGCGACGATCTGGGAATCAAGAAATTGTTTTCATCTCCGCATCACCCTCAAGCCAACGGACAGGTCGAGGCTGTAAATAAGACCATAAAAAATACCCTGAAGAGGAAGCTAGAGTCCAAAAAGGGCGCATGGGTAGATGAACTCCCACAAGTACTATGGGCACTTCGAACCACCTCACACACTGCCACTGGTGAAACGCCTTTCTCATTGGCATATGGAGCCGAGGAGGTATGCCCCGTTGAAATTAGGATCCCTTCGCTTCGTCAAATCCATTACGACGAAGTGAGAAACGAAGAAGCACAAAGGGCCGGTTTAGACCTCCTCATGGAGAAACGGAGCGATTCCCAAGTGGTGATGGCCAGGTACTACAAAAAGATGGCTCGATACTACAACAAAAGGGTGAAAGGTCGACGCTTTAATGTTAGGGACTTAGTCCTAAAGAAGGTTCTTTCTTCAACTCAAGAACTAGGAGTAGAGACTTTAGGTCCTAACTGGGAAGGCCCTTACAAAGTCTTTGCCGAGGTGGTACCCGGAACGTACGTGATTGAGGACTTATCAGGGGCACCTCTATGTAATCCTTGGAACACGGATCATCTTCGTCGCTATTTTCAATAAATCATATTCCTCTTCAATGGTTGTGGCACTATCATATGGTTTTATGAAATCACAAGTGAGTTACGTTGAGGATTACACCAGTTATTAATTAGATAAACATAATGGATGAACAAAAATTTCAAGATTATTCTGGTTATAACACCATACGTATACACCTTGCATGAAGTTTATTAAGAACAAGGGACTCTTATAAGGTTAAACTACGATCACTACGTAAGGATTGGGAGTTTTAGTACGATCAAAGGGAGTTCATACAAAATTGTGCATTAGCGGCAGTCAGAGCCTCGGATGCGATGGACTGTGCGCGGTCGGAGTCATCTAATTTTTTGCACAGAACCGCCAAGTCTGATTCAGAGGACCAGAGGTCATGCTTCATTTTTTCGTTGTCCTCCTGGAGGCGCTTTGCATTGGCCCTCTCTTCTGAGGAAGACTTCCGGGCTATGGCCAGCTGGGTCTTCAGATCATTGATCTCCTTTAGCATGTTGTCCGCATGCCGGAGAGCAGTTTCAGCGTTCTTCTTGTCCCGCTGCGCCTCGTCCATAGACGATTCCACCCCGTCAATGAGGGCCAGCGCCTTGGCATTCATGGCCTTAGTGGTGAGCAGTTTCCAGGACGGACTGGCACTAGAAGAGAAGGCGGACCATCCCTCCGTCCAAAATTGCTCAGTTATAAATGCGGCCCGGGCTGGAGGAGAACTGGGGGAGTCAAATAGTGAAGGGCTGAAAGTGACATCTCTGGGGAGGATGCTGGTTTTGATATGCTTGAGCTCTTCCGCTCCCTCCGGTGTCACTTCATAGGCCAAACCTGGGATGGGCCAGATGGATCGTCCTCCAAGTCCTCAATCATCGGCGGCAGATGCGCGGAGGTGGACTCCTTGCCCTTACCCCTTTTTAGCCTCTTCAAGGGAGCAGGGTCCTCCTCGGATAAGCGCTCAGGCATGTCCTCGGATAGAGAGGATGGTGCAGAAACATCCTTAGCTTCCCTCTTCCTCTTAGAGCCCCCTCTGTCAGACCTTTTCCCTTTCCCCTTTGGAAGGACTCCTTTAGGATCGGCCTCCTTTTCTGTGCTGGCCTGCTGGGGACCCACAGGAAGCAGAGTGGGCGGTGGCAGCAGGGCTGGAAGAGGGCCCTGAAGTTGGGTCGAAGACGCCTCAGACACATCCTTTGCCACCCCAACTTGCAGGTTGGCCAATACCGCCTTCTGTTTCCTCTCAACTTCACTACCATGGCGAAGTGCAGGAGGGATCTTCGTAGCCATGAGGCCCTTTAAAGAAATCTTTGGAAATTCCTTGGAACCTAGCAATAAAGAGAGGAAAATGAGGCTACGAACAGAAAAAGCATAAGATGAAACAGAAATAGGGAAACGAACTTACTCATGGCTCGCATAAGATCGTGTTTAACAAACAACTTGTTTTGCTGAATGACCCCTTGGAAGGTGCCCTTGTAAGCGAACAAACGCCTCACTGCCGCTAGGTCTGCGTCGGGGAGGAGGTGAGCAAAAGTATCCCCTGCAATAAACCAATAACATGTTAGTAAACAATCAAGAAAAGTGAATGGAAATTAAAAGAACAAAAGTCGCGAGACACTTAAAGACTCTAAACCAAGCACAAGACTTACTAGGTAGGGAAAGAGTTTGGGGAACTGTAATTTCCGGACTAGGGTCCACAGGGGAACTCTACCACTCCCCGAAAACCCAGAACCACTAGTTCCTCCAGTTCTTTATTGAGGTTGGGTGACCGGGGATAACTGGAGGATACGACCCCCTGGGAGACAAATAATACCAGTCCTTGACATCCGGCCTCACATCTCTCTCCCTTCTAACTGATTTCTTCAAGGTATAGAGGGTATGAATAATGTACAGTGGGATAGGACGGTCGGGGTCAACCTCTTGTCACACCAGCCAAGTACCCACGGCCTATGTCCAGAAGTTGGGGGTCAGCTGGTAAGGGCACATGTTATAACTCCTAAGCAACGCCCTGAAGAAGGGGTGCAGGGGTAGCCTCATCCCGCAAGAAAGAGCGTCGTAGCATATGGCCGCTTGACCTGGAGAAGGGCTGCAAGGTCGGCAAGAAGATGTAGGGTGCACCAGTTGAACCCCTTCTGGAATTCTGAATTTTTCCGAAGCCCCGGCCAAGTCGAACATCCGGATTTCAGTAGCAACCTCGCTGCTCTCCCATGACTCTGGGTTTGGATCAGGATCAACGTGATAGCCCAAAGCTTTGTTAACCTGATCGACCCAATCCTCCACTTGGGCGATCTCCTCTGCAGTCAGCCCCAATTCTTCCCTATGTGCCCTAAACGGGGCCCTAACAATCAAGCCGAGGTCCTGGTGACCAGAAGAAGAGCCTGCCACCTCTTCCCTCCTCAGATCCCTGTCTCGTTTGCTCCGAAGCTCTGTCAGAGATGCCTCCTCCTCGGATGACAAATGAGCCATGTAGTTCTGATATTTTTCTTCTTTGCTGTCAGAATCACTCAAATAAATTATGCCACTGGTTTTCCTATTTCTCCTCTTAATCTGCTCTCTAAAGAAGCGGGAACTAAAAACCGATAAAGAGATGGGGCAGAAACCTCTGACGGGAACCGCCATTGTTAACATTTCCTGTGAACCCGTTCCCCCAACTCTTTCCATTTTTTCTTTTGTTTTAAAGGTGGGTCAGACTCAACAAAAGAAAAACAAGGTGCAAAAGCAAGGTTTTCAAACCCACAATGAGAAGCTAAAAATAGAAAAGTCTCACACATACAGAGACCAAGAGGTTTACCTTCAAATGACGAATGATTGAAACTGTGCACTGGGAATGAAGAACTCGCCGGTAAAAGCTGTGGAACTTTAAAGGCGGATGTCGGATAGAAAACCCTTGAAGAGAAAACTCGAAACTCGCAGGAAAGAGAAAAACGGTACAAGTTTTTGCCAGAGTATTGCTGCAAAGACTCTTAGAAAATGGTAAAAAAGGGGAAATAATAAAATGAAAGGGGATTTATAGGGATCCCAATGATCTGGATTCCTTGATTTTTGTGAGCCGTATGATTAATGTGGTTAACCCATCCTTCTTGGAGAATGGGCTAATCAAAGCGCCAGCCGTCGAAGGGAGGGACAAAACCGTTCAGCTACCACGGTGAGTACCACGCCCTGCGAAATGCTACTCCCATCACCTTTTATATATATATTTCTTGGGAACCAATGACAAATAGCCCCCCTTCTTTTTCTTTCTCTTCATTAAATGCGCCGCCTAAGATACGCGCCAGTGCGTCCCAAACCTTCACGCAGGAGAGAAAATCCGAAGTAGGAGGTCGGCTTCACACCAAACCCAAACCTCCAATAAGGAAAGTCATCCTAAGCGCCAGGTCCGTGGCATCATACGAAAGCCACCATGACAAAGTTAGCACCTCGGGCGTACAACAAAACCTACACGTCCATGAATGGTCGCTTCGGATTTGAGGGACTAGTGTTGAATCCAAGCCCAAAGAGAGGTACAGTGACCCACTAGCGATGGCCCAACTAAGGCCCAACGGACCTTCCAAGCCCAAAGAGAGGTACAGTGACCCACTAGCGATGGCCCAACTAAGGCCCAACATACCTTGACCCATAGCCAAGGTCCGAAATATCACCTTGGGTCCAATTTCGAGGTAGTTTGTCAAGCGAACCTTTCTAGCCGAACTGATTTACGCCCGGACGACGTGCTTTATACTCAGCCGAGGCCCTTTACGGCAGAGACCAGGAGAGAGATGGAGTCAGAGATGTGACACTGCCTTTACCAAGATGTGACAGGCGTCAATCCCCTACGAAATGTAGCAATGATTACGGTCAAAAAGCAAGGTTGTCACCTCAAAGAGCTAGGGTGAAAACAAGTGTAAAGTATGCCACGTGTCATGATCCGAGACAACAAGTTCTTCTATAAATGGAACACGATTGTCTCCAAGAAGGAGGTTGGCAATTTAATACTTTTATCAATATATATTCCTCTCACTCCCTTTTCCCTTTTTTACACACTTATATTTCCCGCACTCAAATTATATTCATTGAGCATGGCCGCTGACTTTGGCATCGGAGTGCAAACGGGAGCCACCTCGACCCCCTTTGCAAGCTGATTGTTTGTCACAGTGCGCAGGAGATTCACGTGTTCAAGAGGGAGGAGCTGAGACGTGTTGGTCCAAGGTCTAACCGGATTTTGTGGTCAACATTTCTCATGATTGATCTATGTCATTTGGTTGTATTGGTATACGTGATCATTGATGGATTTAGTTACGATTAAGTAACGAAAGTCGCTTTGATCCTATATTGATATGATTGATGGACGAGATTGATTGGAAATACCCTTAATAATGATAGCAAATTTTTGAGCTCATAAGGTTGTACACATTTGTAAGGATACATGTATGGCCCAATGGGAGATTGTTGGATAAAATTCAATAATGTGGGGCCAAACATGTATAAAATAAAATTTGTGGTGCTATCTTAAGGATTTAGTTAATAAAGTGATCCACTAAAGATTATTCAGGACTAATGGGTATTAAGTGTCGTGAGATTAAAGTATAGAAACGGATTCAATGTTTTAAATTGATGAGGGGCCAATTTAATAACATTGAAACACGATAGCTGCCCTACAGCTATTTATACATGTTATGGTCCCCAATTGAGCGTGACTTTTCATAATTCTCCGCATCCCCATCAATAGAGGAGAAAATAAGGAGAAAACCACGAATCAGTTGGAAAGCCATAACCCCATTCGATCAAACACAATAATGAATTCAGATACGCTTCTGCTTCAGTTTCGATCCGTTAATTATAGCATGATGTTTATGAATTTTAGATGAACAATCATCTATATTAAATTTAATTCTAAAAGTGATTTCCTCAAGTCCAGCAAAGCAGTCAAGAAAATCTCCATGCAATGCAATCACTCCGGAGAGCACTTCAGGCGCCACAGCTGATCTAGGGAGAAGAAAGAGGATAATGATGACATGTAGAAAGTGTGGTGAGCCATTAGACAATATGAGATGTTACGGAAGGGCACCACTACCCGCACCAAATTAGGGAAAATAGATTTCATTTTTTTTTTTGGTACACACCTTGTACCGAGTTGACTTTTTTTTGTCCATTTTTTTTTCCAACAAATCAGGCGCTGTATAGCTTCCATTAATACACGTGTTTTGGTTTTGAATGACATGTTCATTTTGGTGGTATATATGGTTGCTTTTAAAGTCTGTAGGAGTTGATTGTTGTGGTGTAGATGGTTATTTATGTTGAATTGATTGTGAGTTGTTATTTGTTAAAAAGCTGGAAGGAAGAATATATAAAGGGCTTTTACATGTGAAATTCTTGAATAGTAAGGGACGTTTTTCACTAATGTATGTCAAAGGTAGGGATGTTTAATGTCAAACATCTCTAAAGGTTGAAACATTTTTCGTCAAAGATATTTCAAGTTAAGGATGTTCAAAACCAGGTTCGTTTCAATAAATTCGTGTAACCTTTTTTGCAAAAAAATTTGTTTTTCACCATTGAAATTCAGATAGAAATTTGAAGATTATCTATCTTACATTCTTTTTGAAGTAATTTATGAATTAATTTTTTTGGCTGTTACCAACTAGAAGGTGGGAAAGAAATGTGTGATAAAATGTAATTGGAATGATTGTGCCCTTTAAAAATTGTAAATGAATTTGTTCAGATGGGAATTGACGGAGATGAGACGTTTGAACTAACGGAAATGACATTTACCACAAGAAATTGAAACATCGAAATGTTAAAGGTGGGGTGTTTTGCACAAATAATGCCAAACGTATGGACGTTGCTCCAGTTACCTAAAGTCAATGTTTAGAAATTTTAGAGATTGATTTGTACACTTACAAACTTGTAGAAGATCAATTTTTAAAGACATTGAAGTTCGAGAACTAATTAATATGGTAGCTTTTGAAGTTGTAAAATCAATTTGGATAAAAATGACCAAAATTGGATGAAGAAGTTGAATAGGGACCAAGTGCACTATACAAAACTTGAGGGGCTGACTTGGACATGTTGATCGTGGCAAGCAAATTGTGTCGAGATGTATCAATTAAAAATGTCCCCATAAAATGTATGTGTAGAAGAGTTCATGCATGTTTTGATTCTTTTCATACAGTTTTCAAGGCACTCCTTCCTCTAAGCAAGGACCACGTACGCTTGGGTCAAAATAAGGGAAGGAGAAGTGTGCAAATCAGTTGAAGAATCTAGGGTTCCAAAGTTTTTAGAAGAAGAATGGTTTATTGGTGCGAGGTTTTTATCTTTCTGCCCTTTTATCTTCAAATCCAGTGATGTACTGCAATATATCTTGTAATTTTCTACCCCATCGTGTAAAATTTATTTGATTGTTGAGACAAACTATTGTAACATAGTTTTAAACCTTAATTTAAACTATCATATTTTGATCATCAATAGATGTTTATGTATTATTTTTATTCCTATTATTATGACTTGGATTACTTGAACATGTTGATTTGTGAAAGGTAACAAGTTGAGAAGTGAGTTATTTGTTTAGACCATGAGCTAAAATCCTAATTTGGTTAAAAAGTTAGAGACAATTATTTTACTAATTTTTTGGTCCTTAATTAAATTCTTTGATTATTGAATACTTTTGTTAAGGTTTATCCTATTCACCGAGCAGGTAATTGTTCGGTACTTAAGGGATTCTGGTAATAACATCGTAGCTCATGTTCTTTTTCCATTGAGATCGAACTTAAATTTATGTTCGAGAGATAAACTTAACTATGATTCTCAAGTGAAATATAAGCATACCGTGGAAGATTTATATATGTAGTCTTGTTTTGTATATCAAGGTGAACCTAAACTTTTAACATGATCAACGGTAGTGCCCTTTTATTAAAATTAAAATGTCCTTTCTTTAGGCTTGACGAGATTCTCAACAACATGAAATTTATTGCCTACATTGATGAGGACGGTGTCAAATGTGTTGATAACTCTTGCCAACTTATTGTCGAAAATTACTAAATGGTCAAAATTCGCACGAAGAGGAAAAAGAGAGTTTATTAACAATTTTAAAAGACATGACATAAAAGTGAGAAATTTGATTTCTCAACTGTCATATTTAACATATTTCATAAGTGAAAAATCAATCTTACAAGATTGAAAAGGTTGAGGAGTGGAACCCCAATTTTAAAAATTTTTAGCCAATTCTACACTTCATGAAGGTTAAGTTTTCCTTCATTTTGGGTCATCACATCTCCCTCTTGCTTATTCACAAGAATAATAACTATATATATATATATATATATATATATATATATATATATATATATATATATACACGAAAATTCTATGGAACCAGGTACCTGATTTTTTATGAAACCAAGTGATGATATGGCTGCCTAATCAGCTATCAATTAGATATAATTTTTGAACTCCAATTTTGATTTTAAAAACTCTAATTGGACTGATTACACGGTCATCTCATCATTTGATTCTATAAGAACCAGATACTTGGTTACATAATATATATATATATAGTTCATTAGAAACTATATAATATATATTATGACTTTTTAGTTTCAGTAATTCCAAAAAAGGGACCCAGATCCTCGTGCACCACGAGTATGGTGAGTTCTAACAAACTTTGCTAAATGACAACAATTCCATTATTTATATCCTCAAAAAAATGACACTCATTTGGTAAATTTCAAAATACATTATTTCACAAACGTGACGATATTCTCAACAAAGAATATAAATTTTGATAATCTTATTTCTATTATAAATAAGATTATCAAAATTTAAATAAATGTCCTAATTCATTTCTAACCACAAAATTTAAATAAAAAGAAAATAAAGAAAGATATCGCAATCATGCAATCAAAAAGCGTTCACCAAATTATGACGGCAATAAAGGAGAGCATTGCTGGTACTTCAGGTTAATAAGAAATGGATCCCTTGCAATAAGAGGTTCAATTAAACAGTTTTCCATAAGTCACGGTACCAAATCTCTATACTCTTGAACTACTAAAAAATTTCCCAATACATTAGAAGACCAAACAAAGTTAATAATGCTCACGTGAGCATTATAACAGTCTACACTTGCCCTTCCACTGTTCCTTACTCTTACCCTTACTCTTGTTAAAGTTCATAGTATTTGACTCTTTCTTACCAAATTTACCTTTAACAAAATAAGCTGTTTCAGTATGTTCAGCTTTCTCCTCCAAATTGATTTCTAATGCTTTAGACCTAATCGAAGCAGTGACATTTGCAAGAGTGATGGTATCCCTTCCATATTTAATAACATTTTTAAGTTCTTTGAAAGATTCTGGAAGGGAATTTACCAAAATTATAGCTAATTGATCATCTTCGATTTTCTGTCCACTGTTTGTTAAATCTAAAGTCATTGTAGAAAATGCATTTAAATTTGTTTCAAGATCTTTGGAGGGGTCCATTTTGAAACCAAAAATTCTTTCTAAAAGAAAAATCTTATTAGGAACAGTTTTAGCAGCATAAATTTCATCTAGCTTATTCCAGATTTCTAAAGCAGTTTTAGAATCGTTTACCTGTCTCAGAACGTTATCTGAGAGATGAAGAATCAGAGTGCTAAATACTACTTCTTGAATTTCAGCTACTTCATCATCTTTGGCTAATAATGCCTCCGACCATTCGGATTGTTCCTCCAATGCCTTTGCAACCCTTTGTTGCACCAATACTGCTTTCATTTTCTTCTTCCAAAGGGAGAAATCCCCTTTACCATCGAACTTCTCCAGCTCGACCCTAGATCCCATTCTTGAAACCATTGTTCAAAAATACCGTTGCTCACCGAATGATACTTATCACTCCCCCTTGCAAATTCCAGCAAGTAAAATAACCACAACAACAAAACCGGTATACAATGCAGAATTTACCCAAGATTAACACCTAATCTTGTAACCTTGCATACCCCCAAGATTAACACCTAATCTTGTCAAAATATCCCTGTGAATATAATTCTTACGTCAAATCAGCAAGAAGACCTCCTATCAAACCCAAGATTAATACCTAATCTTGTCAAATTCAATACACCCAAGATTAAAACATAATCTTGTCAAACCCGAACCTCAAGGAATCCCCAACTTCTAGCCCTTCCCCGGTTTTATTTACAAAACCCCGAGCTCAGAAATTATCCTAAATGTCCGAACCGATCTTACCCTGGACCATTGATTCAAGAGATAAATCGCAATTTATGCTTCTCAGAGTCAGGGTGAATGACACTCAGTAACACTTCGCGGAGTAAGGTAACCCCCGTTCCAAATTCAATCAGTGGTTTGAAATGATCAATCAGTCTCATAATGCTTAACTTTAATTTACATTAAAATTTTAATTGAGACAATATAAATAATCTAAATAAGTTTGAGCCCATCTTCTATTTAGTCGAGCTATTCGATCCAATCCCAATTGAAAATCGGGATATGGAGCAATTGATTACGGAAGAATCGGACAAGAGCAAAACCGACCAATTCTAATTCTCGTAATAGTGATGCTTCAAAAATATGTCGTAAAATACAAACTGATTATGTTTTTTGCTTCACTCTCATGCTTGCTGTTAAAAAATAAATAGAGTACATTTTACTATGAATTTCTCATGTGTACTCTCATTTAAAATTATTTCAATTAGCACAAAAACAATTAGTAGGTTCTTGCTTATAGAGGTGGAATTTCACCAATTTTATCTTCTCTTCTAATCTAAGTTATCTAACTGATTAAGTTGATACAACAAGTATTGACTAATTCAAGTACAAATTTTATTAAAAGCAGGTGCGTTTGATACAAAAGAATTATCCACGGAAAACCAATTCTCCGCCTTCTATAATTTGTTTGTCAAATTTTACCTTGGAAAATCAATTCCACCTTAAGACTCCACGCGTCTTATTTTCAGGTAAATGAGTAAAGTGTTTTCTTGGCGGGGTAGGTGAAATTACTTTCTTGGCAATTGAAGTTTGATTTTGTAGGTGAAATTACTTTCTTGGCAATTGAAGTTTGATTTTGCACCGCATTTGATTTTTTTTATTTTTTATTGTTAATTGATTAATTTTTTTCTCAAAAATTAACATTTATTATTATCAAGTACAAATGTGTTAATAAAATTTTTTTGCTTAAAATAGCTAAATTTTACTTTTTTTCCATGAAAAATAATGTCAATCAAATTACAAAGTTGGAAAATTTCTCACTTTTTCCACCTAAAAAATTAAACCAATCAAACATGTTAAACTTCCAATTCCCAGGAATTAAATTCCTTGAAATTCAATTCCATATAATTCATTATCTTTCCACCCAAATTTTACATTCGCTATCAAAAGCAGCCTCACTTTCACTCGAGATAATCTAAGGCACTGTTTGATAGGCATCAAATTCTAAGGAAAATAATTGATTTTCCCCACTTTTTTCAATTTTGGACTTTTGATTTGTAATATTTTCTTGGCAATTCGATTTCCAACTTTGTAGCACACACGCGTCTTTTCCTTGTTTTTGAGAAAATCGTTTTCCTAGGTAGGTAGGAGGTTTTATTTTCCAAGTAAAATCTTGCACTATTTTCGTTATATTTGATCCTTCTTTTTATCGTTGTTAATTGATTTTCTTTTTTTACCAAAAATTAACATTATTATTATCAAGTACAAATGTGTTAAAAAATTAATTTTTTTTATTAAATAGCTAAATTTATGTTTATTTTTCATGAAAAATAATGTCAATCAAACAACAAAAGTTGAATTTTTTTTCACTTTTTCCACCTAGAAAATTAAACTAATCAAACACATTAATATAGAGTTCCTTAACGTAATCATTACTGTTTATAAACTAATTTATAAACAATACAATTTTTCAAACTACTTTTTAATCATCCAAATTTTCTCTCTCTACTTTTCGACCACACATCTTTTTTTTTTTTAAATAGTAAAAAAATTATTTATAAACTGTTACAGTGTTACCGAACAAAGAAACTTCAAATTTTCAAGAATTCAATTTCTTTTCTCTCAAATTCTACCCCTGCAATCAAACGCAACTACAAATATGTGAAAATTGTTTGTGCTTCATAGACCAGAGCTATATCTCTTGTTCGTTCAGGTCAAGTTGACGAGAGGAGTAAAAGGATTACGTACAAAATTCTTCATTCAAATTCCACACGAAATTTTTTATTATGCGTACTCATGCTTAAAATATTGGCATAAATACGAGTAAAATTTTCTTGATTAATAAGTGAAATTTCACCATTTCTATCATCTACTCGATATGAGCAAGAGGCACGTAAGAAAAATTCCTTATTTAAAGTATACTTTCATTTGAGTTCAGACACGAAAAAAAAAAAAAAAAAAAAAGTTTATTAATTAACTAACCAAATGAAATATATTTGTTCATATTAGGTCGAGAAGAAAAGTAATATATATTAGTTACATTACAGAAGTCATAAATAATATCCAAATAAATAATTTCCCATAAGGTAGAAATACATGATCGATAAGAGTGAGAACCTTTCCTCATTATCATATCATCATATAAATAAATAATATAATAATTAATCCATGTAATGCGAAGGAATATAATAATAATGTTACAAGAATCAACAGTTGATGCCGGAGATTCCAAACCCCAATCTCTGCATCTACAAATAAAAACATGTCTTTGTTGACTGGTTTCCCTATTCAAAACTTGTTGGCTGTGGCTGCCTCCACTTCCACAAAGAGGCTCACCATTTCTCCTCCTCCACTCAAATCCCTCCTCGTTAATCGGTCCGCCTCCGCCGGAAGAAGACCTTTTTCCGTCCGTGCGTCGGGCTCCTATTCGTCTGTCACTTCCCCCTCCACCGCCATGGGTGACGCTGCCGTTGATTCCGGTATGGATGCTGTCCAGAGGCGCCTTATGTTCGAAGACGAGTGAGTGACAGATCCTCTACAGACCCTTTCTTTAATTAAAAATATAGATGCATGAAATATTTATGTTCAGGTGTTCTATTCCTGGGGTTGTGATTTATGTGTTTTATGGATTATGATCATCTGGGTTTTTCGAAATGAAAGTTTCGGAATCTGGCTTTTTTCTGTTTTTTTTTGTCATGAAAATTTTCAATTTTTTTTTTTTTTTTTTTTTAAAGCTTTGGTGGAAAAAATCAAGAATACTTTATTCATATGTTCCAATCTTCCTTTGTTGAAATCATTATATCACCCATTTTCTTTGAGCAATTTTGGCAAAAATTCTTATGTATTTTTAGGTTTGGGACTGATGGTGGTAAGAGTGGTTTTACTCTCTTTCTGGAAACAGAGACACCACAGGCAGAGAGATAGATATACACATCCTTCTACAGTACCCAATTTTCCTACTATAACCACATATTTTAATAATAAAATATTCTACACCAAAATCCAAAACTTTTATTCCATTTTTAACCACACAATATCACATCAATCATTATTGAAAACAATTTTCTTATCAAATAATATACATCAAACAGAAGCTTATTAGATCTTTAGCTGTCTTGTTAATTAATGACAATTCTTTCACTTTTGATGACTCTGCAGGTGTATTTTGGTGGATGAGAATGATAATGTCGTCGGTCATGATACCAAATACAATTGTAAGATGGAATTTTTAATGTTTAGTGCCCGTTTGGTGTAGGATATTTTGGAAGAAATCTGAATTTTTTGGAGAATGTGTAGTTGAAAAGATGTTGAAAAGTATGAAAGTGGTGTGTCCTATAAGAGTGTGGGGTTGAAAATGAGTTTTGGGGGAAGTTGTCAAAAAATTCTGGGACCAAACAGGGGCTTGGTAAAAATAATTTATGTATTATATAGATTTAATCATAGAAACAATTTAGATCAGTTTCTGATATGAGATCTTACATTAGTAGCTCTAACAAAAAAAAAAAAAATCAGTTCTTCGACCATGCCAATTAGGATCCTATTTTGGTCTGATGTCTCCTCCTCTTACTAGATTTTGCAATTGGATTGCCAGAATCAGGAACCTAATTTATTTTTGTAAGATACTGACCATACATGATTATCTATAATGTTGCCGTGTCTTAATCAATTCTTTAAATTTACATTCATGGATCATGATTTCTGAAACTTTTGGTTCCTGGATTTGGTCAATTGTGAGGAAAAAAGGAGTCAAAATAGAATTCTCATGTTTCCCCTCGTAATAATTTGAGAAGAGAATCTAGAGCTTTCTTAATATATTGAGCATCATGAAACTGGAGAGTCAAACTATGCATCAAATTTTTGTCCGTCCCCCCTCCCCAATTCTTTGCATTTTTCTCCAGATCAATAGAAAAGAAAAGAAACAGAGAAGGATTTTGTCACTGTTCTTTCCTTTACCGTACTGAAACACAGTATCTAAACAATGCCTTGTAAATATTTCATCAAAAGTTGTGCTTCAAACTTTATAACTTTTATTTGCTTACTAGGTTATGCTGGCATTTGATATTGTATTCACATTAAAGTTTTGGTTTCGAAATTATTTATTTATTTATATATTTATTTTATATATATGTTTCACGTACAACTGGTTAGATGTAATTTATGAGGAGACATGGTTGAACAAATTCTGAGTTGACAGTTTTACATATACACGATATTCAATATTATTAGGCAGTCATAATGCTTGAGAAATGGGAATTCTACCACACATTTAGTGTCTCATTAGTCATGCTGCTGCAGTTTATAGCATTTGGGGCTCTTCCTTTTATTTTATGCAATTACATGTAATTTCTCACTTGCATACCAAGGACCTGTCACTTGATCATTATTCAGATTTCCTACTTACTATTTAGCCCTTGTTTGATGTAGATAATTTTTGATTAAATGTTGGGTTTTGAAAATCTAATGGTTAAAAAGTGGTTTGAAAAGTAAAAAATTGTGGGCTTGACTTTTTTGGATGGTTGATTCATTACTGTAGAAAAAAGTTGTATTTTTTATGAAAAAGAATAGGGATCAAACAAGGGCTTAATATCGAATTTACTTTCAAATAATGGGAATCAGCTCTTAACAAATGTTCTTTAACTAACCCTGGTTGTACATATAGGTAAAAGGGCTACCCCAATAAATGAAGGATTCTTAGCCCCTGTTTGACCCTCATTTCTTAAAATTTATTTTTCTCCAAAACTCATTTTTAACCCCACGTTTCATGAACTCACAACTTTTATTAATTTTTCAATCACATCTCACCAATTTTTATCAAAGTATATCCAAAATTTATTTTTATCTAAAACAAACAGCAGGGGCATAGTTTTTAAGGATAAAAAGGGAAGAAAATTATACGACATTAATAGCATACGATATTTTACAACATCCATTTAAAATGGGTTTTATTGTCAGATCATCATCATTTGAACGTTTCAAATACTCTGGATTTTTCCCCCTTGTGGTCAGTAAAATAACGTCACATGGTAAATGATATATGTTACTACAGATAATGAGGGGAATCAAATATCTCTGAGTTGAAAGATTTTCCTCTTCTTGATCGAGAAACCATTAACAGATTTGGACAGAGATGTTTGCAACACTTGATGTCATAAAATTCTTTATATATCAGCATAGATGCTGTAGCCATTTTATATTAATAAATAGAGGTACTAATGATGTAACAGTAGTGCTTTTTAATGATTAATTCAGACATCTTGAGAATATAATGGAAATTTGGTTTTATCAGTGTCACTAATAGAATAGGTTAAATATTTGTACTCTTTGTTCACTTCCCAAATGCAGCTCAGGATTAAAATTGGATTCTGTCTTCACTTTGTCTTTTTATGTTACTCAATTTTATCACTGAGTCAAAGTTTTGTCATCCTGTTATCACTTAACTGACAGTTGACAGTGCTGTCATTTTAGGCTACTGTTTTATTTCATCTATACTTAGTGAATTTGTAACTGGATATTGTGTTTCCTTGAATTGTTCTCTTTTAGGCTTTTGTTGCTACGTGGTATGTGGGACCTCCACTTTCTTCTGCTTGATGTAGATCAAATTTCTTTGAGTGCTGACTTGTTTGCATCTCTAACATGCAGGTCACCTGATGGAGAAGATTGAGTCGGAAAATTTGTTGCACAGAGCTTTCAGCGTGTTTCTCTTTAACACAAAATATGAGCTGTTGCTTCAGGTATGTGGCAATCAGGGGTGTTGGATGCATTATTATGCTACTAGGGCCCTAATTGGATTTTAAAAGCTTATCTTTTCCTTTAACTACTTCTTACTTTCTAAAACCTCGGCTCTGTCTACAACCTTCCCCAATATTACTACCTTAACTGGAGTCCCAAAAAACCTTCCTTCTTCTTACGATCCTCTCATTTACGTTGCAGATAAAAAATGGAGGTTTCTTCTTACGATCCTTTCATTTTCAAATTTCCTCTAGCCAGGACTCAGATTATTTTCTTTCTCAGTTTGTTTTTATGTCAGAGCCACAAATATTGTGTCAGAGCAGGAAATTAAGAATGTCAGGAGGTTGAAAATAAAGTTGATGCAACCTCTTATAAAATGCAACAATGGAGGTTTAATTTCAAATCTTCCGCATAAACATGTTGGATTCTAAGATTATATGACACCTAATGTTATGACATGGTTCCTAGTTCAGATGCTAGACTTAAAAGTAATTGATTCACACTAAACTTTCTGGAAGTGACGAACTCTTGACTTAACGCTTGGATTGGTTTCTGGAGAAATTCAAATTTAGTGATCTTTGCTTATGGATAACCATAGTTATTGCTCACAATCTTCAATCGTGAAAAAGACAATATATAGATCATTTTTGTGGCTCCTTGATGGGAGGGTGATGAGACATTCATCTGAAAGTGTGGCGTGCTACTAGTCAAACTGTCAAGCCTCTATATCCTTGACAGAATTTTCAAATCTGAATATCATGTTTGGTGAAATACGCTGAGGGAACATAATTTTTGAGTGGCAACTATAGAATGATATGTGGAATTCCCAAGTAAGAAACTGTAACAATCTATGCTGATGGCTTGGTAACACATTTGCTTCTGTTTGTTATTGTGCAGCAACGATCTGCAACAAAAGTCACCTTTCCTTTGGTGTGGACAAACACCTGCTGCAGCCACCCCCTTTACCGAGAGTCGGAGCTTATCCCCGAGAACGCACTTGGTACTTACTTATTGTGTTCTGTTTCAAACTTTCAACTGCAGAATAATTGGCTACCCATTTATCTCATCATATTTGTGTTTCAAATATAAGGTGTGAGGAATGCTGCCCAAAGGAAGCTCTTGGATGAACTGGGTATTCCTGCTGAAGACATCCCGGTCGATCAGTTCACGCCATTGGGCCGCATTTTGTACAAAGCTCCATCTGACGGAAAGTGGGGAGAGCACGAACGTAATAATACGACTTTGACTTATTTTGAAGCTCTGTACTGATTTACATGGACATTTTTTTTGAGACATGAAAATAGGACATATCGAGGTGGTACCTCAGCATTGAGTAATGAAGAGGTTGGCCACGTGCTTCATCACATTGGCACATCTTCATCATCCAAGCAAAATGTGCCACGTTAACAATGTCCTATTTTCATGTCCCAAAAAAATGTCTACACGGAATTATTGCTTAAGTGATAGTAACCTTTAGTTGTGACAGCCACTATAATTATTGATCTCTATAACTTATAACAAATGGTCACATAGTGCATGTCTGATAAGATGGATTAGATGGTAATGGACAGCATTATGAAAGGAAAAAAACCAATTTTTTGTTTATTGTACTGCCGATGAATCAAGCATTCATTTATTTTTTTCTGTAGTTGATTACCTGCTCTTCATTGTTCGGGATGTTAATGTCAACCCGAATCCCGATGAGGTAGCTGATATCAAGTACGTGAATAAAGAGGAGTTGAAAGAGC
Source organism: Ligustrum vulgare (assembly GCA_963555705.1). NCBI lineage: Eukaryota > Viridiplantae > Streptophyta > Magnoliopsida > Lamiales > Oleaceae > Ligustrum > Ligustrum vulgare. The sequence continues at coordinate 55,164,747 of OY743171.1, forward strand.
TGTTGAGAAAAGCAGATGCTGGTGAGGGTGGTATTAAGCTGTCCCCGTGGTTCCGACTGGTGGTTGACAACTTCCTGTTCAAGTGGTGGGATCATGTGGAGAAAGGGACTCTGAGCGAAGCAGCTGATATGAAAACCATTCACAAGTTAACTTAGAAATGCAAATGCAAATGGCTAAGGATATGGTATTTCATGGCAGATTTTCAGATTCTTGAAAAATTAATTACTTGATTGAGAAGAGGTCATTGAAACCAATAAGTTGATAATGCTAGTTACATGAGGAATGTTCTTGTGAACTTGCTTAGCTTGTGATATGGATTACAATATTTGATTTGGATTTTACTTGCTGGGATAAAATTCCATATCAAATAAAGATGAAAACATCAATCAATTTATAAGAGGTTGGATTACTTTACTTAACAAAGTTAACCATTTAAGATGAACTTCAAATCTTAAATGATATCAGAATTCATTAATTTTCAACGGGCAATTTAATTCGATTAAGAAGAAATGAGCATGCAAATTTCAAAATTAATCTACTCAAATGAGCCATCATCTTGAGAAGTGTGTTAATTAAGAGATAAAATTTCTTATCGAATAAAAATAAAAATAATGATAGAATACAAATTTTAACAACTGTGTCAAGATTTTGTTGGAACAGAATTACAAACTCGACAAGTTCAGCATAGGGTTAAGAGATAAAACCTTTGAACAGAAACTTTTTACATCTACTGATCAAATCCTTTAAAACATACAGATTCAGAATCCGGCACCTTCCTCGAAACTCGCTCCAGTCTCTTCCCTGGTTATTGTAATGCTGGAACCCGATGAAACAGGCTCGGGGCCTTCCGGCATCAGCCCATGAAGCAGTGCTGCCTTTCTTTTGTTTCTGCTACGTTGCCATCTTCTCACTGATTCCGACACCTCCCTCTCGGCTCGTGGCTCTTTCGACACTTCCATGGACGAAATTTGCTCGCCGGCGCTTCCAAAAGGAAATGCCATAACAGGAAAGATAAGGGGTTTAATGAAAACAACAAGCAGCATTACAAGCATGATGTATATATATAAAGAAGTCCAAACGTAAAGTGTCCATTTCCATCTGTAAACCAATTCTTTTGTCCAAGGAAGCTGAGAATTCATGACAATTTCAGCATCATAAAACTGTGGAAGGGACAAAGTTCCAGCCCGAGGAAACAAAGTTATTCTGATTTCTTCTGTTCTTGGATAACATTCCTTGTGCCTCAAAATAGGAAATGAAATCCTTTGAGTTTCAGTCATAATCCCTAATAACAAGGGGATGCCCATAAAAAATGTTCTCGTGAGTCGAATCGGCCAGCTTCTGAAGTGTAACACGCAAGGACGACTTGATTTTACCATGACATCTCCTTTGGTTGATAAATAATTCAGCAGTTAACTAAAAAAAAAATTGATGATCATGGATTAAGGGTCAATTAAATGACTGTTCTAATGAGATTATTTGAAAGATGAAGCACAAAAGTAAGAATACGAACCTGAAATATTCCAATCTCTCTATTGTAATCAGATTCCGGCATCGAAAGAACCATGGACACATAAAACGTGTGTCCAACCGGCACGCCGCCGACATTACCACCGCCTCCTCCTTCGGCGGAGCCACCACCAAAATGGAAGATAGCAGTTGGATGTACATCAGTATAATCAAAATGCAAAGTTTCCTTAATAAAAACAGGTTCTTCCACCCATAATCTCACCACCCATACACCCAATATTAAAGCCACGACCATCACTATTATCAGCACCATGCACACATATGCAGCACCAAGAAACCCCATAGCTATCTTCCTCAGTAGGACGAGGCCGTGTCACAATTCAGATATAACGGTTCCAAAATCACACTAATTCCAACAGATAATCAACACACCCAGCTGGGCTTTTAATTGAATGAATGACAATTACAGTTAACAGAGTATGGGATGAGGAAGAATTGTAGAATCAAGAGATGATTCTGCAGACAAATTTCAGAGAATATTTTTCATGTCTCTCTCCCTCTCCTCTAACAAACATAAAATAGGGAAAAAGTCGTGTTTCAAAAGTAAAAGACGTAATATGAAAAAAAAACATAAAAAAGGTAATGCATTCTCAATCCTGAAACGACGCCGTCTGGTTCTCTCCTTCATTTGAAATTCTGTTAAGTTGGTTGCACTGCTCTCCTGCTGGTCCTCTTCTTCCTTAATGCCCATTCTCCCAGTTATCCCTCTTCTACTGGTTCATCACTTGCTTGTTCATCATGACATCCCTCCCTCTTACCATAACCTTGTCCCCAAGGTTCAAAAGTATGAAATTTCTTAAGAACTTCTTCAGTTGGTTCCTAAGTAGATTCCTCTAAACCACGGCCCTTCCATTTGATCAACCATAATACAACAGTGCCCCTTCGTTTCTGTAAATTCTTGACTTGTAGGATCTCCTTAAGGTTCTGTTCTGCTTCCTAACTTAAGTCCATAGGTGGCAGTTCCGCAGCCTCCACCTTTTGGTCTCCAATTTTCTTCTTAAGTAGAGACACATGAAAAACAGGGTGAGTTTTTGATGATTCTGGTAGAATCAATTTGTACGCTACAGCTCCCATCCTTCCTGCGATTTCATAGGGACCGTAATATTTAGGACTTAGTTTCTGGTTCACTCTTTTAGCTACAGACTGCTGCTGATAAGGGTGCAATATCAAGTACACCCAATCCCCAACTTGAAATTCTCGGTCAGTCCGCTTCCTGTCGGCATATAATTTCATCCTAGCTTTTGCTTGAGCTAAGCTTTCTTTCAGTTTCTTGTCCATGTGATATCTTTCTTGTAAAAATCCCTCTACTGAGGCTACTCTGGCGTGTTGGTATGGACCCAATGCCAAGTGAGGTAGGGAAATGCCGTATAAAGCCTCGAAGGGGGTTCGTCGAATGGCAGTATGGTAGGTGGTATTATACCACCACTCGGCCAAAGACAACCACTTAAACCACCTCTTAGGTTGAGCATATGTCATGCATCTCAAGTACATCTCTAGGCATTGGTTAAGTCTCTCTGTTTGGCCATCCGTTTGAGGATGATAGGCTGAACTCATCTGCAATTTAGTCCCCATTAGTTTAAACAATTCCTGCCAGAAATTACTCGTGAAAATCTTATCTCTGTCGGAGATGATACTCTGAGGGACCCCATGTAATTTGCCAACATTGTCCAAGAAGAGTTGAGCTACCTTCTTAGCTGTATAAGGGTGTTGCAATCCCATAAAATGTCCATACTTGGTTAACCTATCTACTATCACCCGAATGACTGACTTCCCCTCTGAGTTTGGTAGGCCTTCAATGAAATCCATGGAGATATGACTCCATGGCTGAGTGGGTTCAGGTAAAGGCTGAAGCAAACCATGATAAGGAACGTTCTCACCTTTACACCTTTGACACACTTCACATTGTAGCACCGTTAGTTTGATCTCTTGAGTCATGCATGGCCAAAAAAAATGCTGTTTTGCCCTGCAAATGCTGGCCTGTATTCCTGAGTGACCTCCTTCTTAAGAGTTGTGGATGCACTGAATGATTTTTTGTCTGATATCACCTGCATTTCCAATATATAGCTTCCCTTTATATTTAAGTACTCCATTCTGATAGGAATAGTCCATTGCCCTGTTAGGATCCATCGTCAATGATTGAATAATCTCCCTAGCTTTCTGATCCCCCTCATAACTATCAATAACTTCTTGAATCCAGCTAGGTACAATGGCAGTGATGGCACAGCATTCCTCAAACCTCCTGGAGAGAGCATCAGCAACATGATTATCTGCCCCCTTCTTATATTGAATTTCGTAATCGAGCCCCATCAATTTGGTTAACCATTTTTGCTGTAGAGGTGTAGTAATTCTCTGCTCCAAGAGAAATTTGAGTGACTGGTGATCGGTCTTAACAACAAAGTGGTGGCCTTCCACGTAATGCCTCCACTTATGGACTGTCGAGACCAAGGCCAATAATTCCTTTTCATATATAGACATCCCCATCTTCCCAGAGTTAATGGCCTGACTGTAGTATGCTATAGGTCTCCCCCCTTGCATCAAAACAGCCCCCAACCCTCCATAGCAAGCATCAGTCTCAATGGTAAAGGGTTGTTCAAAATCTGGCATGGCCAAAATTGGGGTGGTGCTCATGGCTGTCTTCAATTGGTTGAAAGCTGATTCTGCAACTTCACTCCACAGAAACCCATCCTTCTTCAACAACTCAGTCAGGGGTTTGGCTAAAATCCCGTATCCCTTCACAAATTTTCTATAATATCCAGTGAGTCCCAAGAACCCTCGAAGTTGCTTCAAATTCTTGGGAATAGGCCAATCCTGCATAGCTTCAATCTTTTTAGGATCTGTTGAAACTCCTTCTGAATTTATGATGTGGCCTAAGTATTCCACCTGTGGCTGCCCAAATGTACACTTACTGAGTTTGGCGAATAGTTGATTCCCTCTTAGCACTTCCAGCACTATCCTCAAGTGAAGGTAATGGTCCTCTATGTTAGAGCTGTACACCAGGATATCATCAAAAAAATACTAGCACGAACTTCCTCAAATGCTTTTGAAAAATCTTGTTCATCAAACTCTGGAAGGTGACTGGGGCGTTGGTGAGCCCAAAGGGCATGACCTTGAACTCGTATAGCCCCTGATGGGTTCTAAAAGCCGTCTTATATATGTCTTCCTTCCTGACCCTTATCTGATGATAACCGGCTCTTAAATCCACCTTTGTAAAGAATTTGGCCCCATTCAGCTTGTTCGTTCAAAATAGTGTACCGCAAGCGCACGGGTCGCGTACAAGTAATAAAGTGGACTTTTTGAGTCCGGGTTGTCGATCCCACGAGGAATGTACACTCTAGATTATACAACTTTAATTAATTTAATTCTAACAACAAAGAGAAACACACAATTAATAAGATAGATTTTTGACAACTCTAAATTAACGAAACTAATTTTAAACCAAATTAAGATAAGGAAAATGAAAGATAAAATAGTTGGGATTCATGATTTCACTTAACTCTCACTTAAGTAATTTCTCAACACATGCAAATTAATAAATTACTCATTAGCAATGTTAGACCCGATTTTCCAAGGTTAGCTAATTACCTCTCTTGAGTGAAATTAACCTTAATCAATTGATTTAACCTACTATATTTTTATGTCGATTAAGGCACAATCAATTGCATTAACTCTTTGTGAAAATAGCTCAATGGATCATCTAGGGTTTAAGGTATATCTCTATCCTTAACAAGAAACTAGAGCATTTATTATTTGGTCTAAAATGCATAATATCTCTCGATTATCATACACTTCACAAAAGATATATTTGGTGATCAATCAAACACATGGAATAATCTCAATAACAAACATGAAATAAGCTCAAAATTAATAAACAAACATTAAAATTACTTAAACTAAGTTAAGCTACATCAATCATCCCAACATAAAACAACTAGCTCATTATATAAATATTCCACAAAAGATAAGGCTTATGAAAGTACATCACAAAATATAGAAATTAAGGATAAAAATACAAGAAAAATGAAATACAACACTTCCCTTGATTTTTGCTCCAAGAATCTTTCAACAATGCTTTGTATTTCCACTTACTTCTTGCTTCTTTGATCCAATGGGTGCTAGTAACTTAGAAACAAAATTAAATTACAAACTAAATCAAAAACAAATAAAAGAAAAGAAAAGAAAAGAAAGAAGAAAGAAAAGAAAAAAAGGGGAGAAGAGATGATGTGATCCGGACCAGGTATCGAAGGGCGAAGTCGAGCCATCAACAATATGATAGTGATCTACGTGCAAAACGGAGCAAGTTCCATGTTGGGGACGAGCCGAGAAGAGGGACGGATCGAGCCGAATCGAGTACACGAAATTGTTTATGCAGAAAAGGCCTTACAGCCGTAAATCATATAATCACGGCCGTAAAAGCTATTGTCACAGCCGTAATCAACTATCAAGGGAAAAGGCCAAATTTCAGGCAGAACAGGTCTTACGGCCGTAATGTCCCGTCTTACGGCCGTAACATTCAAACCAGAGGAATTTCACGGCCGTAAACAATGTGGCACGGCCGTAACTAATATCACAATTTTAATCAGAAAGGCCTTTACGGCCGTAAGAGGTTTCGTCACGGCCGTAAACAAGCTGTGCCAGATTTTTCGGAAATTTCAATTATTTCGTTTCCTTTTATTATTTTAGGTTATTTTCCTATTTTAGAATTTTAGTCTAATTAGAATTCTATTTTGAGTAAATTAGATGCTAGGTTATTTTGCTTATTTATACGCTTTTTCAATTCATTGTAAAGAACTTTAGTTTTGAATATTGAATTTGAGTTGAGAGAGTTTTCTCCAATTAAAAGGTTGAGGAGTCCCTTTTGTGTTCTTCAAGAACAAATCCGACTTATCAAATATTGTGAAAATATTTTTGGCGTTGTACTTATCAAATATTCGCGAGAATATTTGTGGCGTGTCCGATTAGAATCTTATCAAGAAAATTGACAAGTCCTTGTGGTGTTTCGAAAACCTCGGTTCTTCAATCCGCACCGTCAATTTATTGCGTCGTGATTGTCGGGTCAAGGTCCTATCGTCAATTTTATCTTTCCAGTATTTTAATTCTTGTTATTTTAATGTCAGATCTGATTTAGATCTTTCCTAGGTTTTAATTATCGTTATTCCGCGTGTTCGACGAGATTCCCCGACCGGGATCCCATTAAGAGAAGGAAAGGGGCTAGAATGGAGAGAAAAATTATGGTAAAAGATGTTGAAACCCTAGTCAAAATGCCCAAAAATACCAAAAATTTGCATAGATCTGCGCCCTTCATCTTTTGGGCCGAACCGGGTCACACCGGGTCTGCCCAGATTATCGCTCAATTCTTTGACCACGCGATCGCGTAGTTGAATGACCACGCGATCGCGTGGTTGACTTGAAAACTCTTGGACTGGATTTTTGGCTTGATTCGTGAACGCGACCTGTGATTAACCACGCGTTCGCGTGGTTCACCTGATTGATGTCTTGCAGCTTGATTTGCAAGTAGGTCCTCCAACTTCTGGTCTTCCTCAATTTAGTCCACGAATTTTGAATTTTATTACAACTATGCCCCTGAAATATTTGCATCTTTAGTCCTCCAACTTTTTGAGATGTTGCAATTGAGTCCTCGAACTTTTGATTTCTTTCAATTAGGTCATTGAACATCAAAATTGCTCCTTTTTTCGTTCAATTGCTCTCCAATCTTGTCTATTTTCTTTTCAATTGAGTTTGTACCTAATTGTACAAGATAAACACAATTTATAAGTAGATATTTGCTCAATTTGTCAATTAAATTGCTAATTTAGGAACTAAATAAGTGTCTAAAGCACACTTATCACACCCCCAAACTTGAGTTTTTGCTCGTCTCGAGCAAAATTATCTACTAGTGCAATCAAGTAACATAAAATATAGATTGACAAAGTTAGATAACTTGCAAATTACTCATGAGTGCAAAATTGTATAATCAATTCAAAAGTATGATTCCAAATAATGCTACCAAAAAGAAGTTTAGATAATCCGATGTTCGATCGGTGTGTGTGTGCGCATAGTCACTTTCAATTGTCAATTGAGTTTCGAGAATATTGATGAGTAAAGAGGTTTCAAGTCAAAACTACCCACCATTAGTGGTCAATTCTTTTTCTTTCCCACTCATGACATTCATCCCCCAATAAATATTTTTCTTTCCTCTCCCGGGATGAAATTCTAGAGGGTACTCTCAAATCACTCTTTTCTTTTTCCACTCTAGTTTGGGTGCATTTTACCGAAAATTTCGACAATCTAGAAATGCACTGACTCTCCACTAAATGAGTGCTTCGACATTCAAGCTTATACTAAGCAATTCAAACCCACTATTAATCTAAAAGCCTTTATGCAAGTACAAATGCATGATTTCTAAAAACTAAAGTGATGAATGATCGCGCCTTCCCCACTCCCTTAAGCTTTCTAATTGACCCATGTAGCGAGCTTTAGGTCGATAACTCCCCGATTGTTTTAAGATTAAAGGGTACCAGGTTTCGAAATACCCCTACGGACTTAATAACTCGAGTCAGAAAGGCTACGAAGTGAGGTAGACTTATTAAACAAATGCAATGATGAAGAGCTTTTTTTTTCAAGTGTGTGTGTGAGTACCCTACTCATTAACCTTTCTAATTGACCCATGTAGCGAGCTTTAGGCCGATGACTCCCAAGTTTCAAACTTAAGGCACCAAGTTTCAAGATACTCCTACGGGCTTAATTACTCGAGTCAAAAAGGCTTCGAGATAGGGCAATGCAATGCAAAAATTAAAATGGGCTTAGAACTCTAGCATACGGTCATTACTTAGCTTATACTTGGCAAAATACACTGCACACAAAATTTATTTCCAACATGCATGGAATCACCACAGGTCTAGACCGTCTCCTTCACCGGGTCGACCACCCCCAAACTTGTCTTACAATAGGATCAAGAGATTTAGAGTTTTGGGAAACATTTGATAGGTTGATAAAAATTAAAAATACAAGCTCACAACCTAGTTCTTCTACTCCATTAACCTCTTCACCCTTCAACAATTCCCAAACTTCACCAACAATCAATCATGACTATTGTGCTCAAGATAAATATGATCTTGCATGGATAAGCATTTTGTAAAAGTAGGCACAAGTAGCATATTGGTCATAAATCATGAATCAATAACAATTTTAAACATCTAAGTAATCTTGGCCGGCAAGGCTATCTAACATGTCAATACACAATAAGAAATCACCCCCAAACTTGAAATGCACATTGTCCTCAATGTGTAAAATAAAATCAAAGTAAGAGGAAAGAAGTTATTAGACATCCCAAGAAGTGGGGGGGCACTCATAAGTAGTCTTGGGTATGTGAACATCTCATTTCAAGCACCAACAATCCACCCCTAAACTTGTGTTGAAGCCCCCAATTGATTTAACACAAATTTCTCCAATGAGGCATTTCATCGAACACCTTGTGAGCATCCTATGAAAACATAAGAAAAGAGTAGATATTAAGTGGTGAATGACCCAAAGATTTAAATCACATTCAACATCTCAATTCTAACTCATAAATCCAATACAATTTGCCCATCCACATCAATATTAAATCACACTTGAAGATAAAAGACAATATGAACCAAGTGATTTAAAAATGAGTTTTAAGCAAATTTTGACTTTGAAAGTTTGATATGAGTATATGTTAGAATTAAATGAGAATGCATTAGAGCTATTTCACACTACCCAACTTGAGGAAAATAAATGTAGAAGATAGAGACTTGGACTAACCACTTATTTGCAAGAAAGTAAATAATATGCAAAAAATAAAAATAAAGCAAGTAAAGGATAGAGAATGGGGTGCCTCCCATTAAGCGCTTATTTTAAAGTCATTAGCTCGACTCTCCGCATAAGCACTTCATGGCACTCTAAACATAGCTTTTGATGCCTTGCTCATTTTTCTTATTTTGACTTTGCCCCACTCTTCATTGATTCGAAATACTTGTATCTTGCCCCTTCCAAAGTCATGGGACTTGCCTGTTCCATCCAACTCAAACTCAACTAAATAGACTTGCACCTCCTCAAGCGGCTTAATCACAAAATCAATTATTGGACAATCAATGAAGTTGAGAGAATGTGATTTAATTTCTTCCTCATTAATTGCCACTCCTCCAATAGATTCTTTTGTGATTAAATTGTCATTCTCTTCAAGCTCATCTTCTTTAGTTGATGTCTCCTTGGATTGAATGACCAATCCAAAATTTGAATCCATGGGCAATGGCAAGTTTTTCCTATTAATTCCCAAGAGTGGATTATACCCCCCACATTTGAAATCCTTCCCAATACATGGCATCTCCCATAGGCATATCATCTTCATCCAATTTGGCAAGCTCATTGTAATACTTTGCAAGTACCTTCTCATTCAATAGTAGAGGACCATCTCCCACAAGAGTGATGTTCTCATCCCAATCATCCGGTACACAATCTCCCAAGATCATGTAACTCACATCCGAAGTGTCAATTGCTTATTTTCGGCATTTCAAATATTGTCTAAATCCAATAAGCTTCGACGTAATCAAACTATTGCCCGAAAACAAACACTGTCCATTACAATGCATCTTGTAACAAATTTCACAACTTGAATATTCTTCAAGCATGCATTCTTCACCCATGTTGAGATTGTTCATTGCAATTGCTTTCCTATTTTACCAATATTAGAATCAAATATGCATAGAAAGAAAATCAAACACAAGAGAGATTAGAATTGTGGTGGTTAACTAAAGATAATAAAATAAAACATAAAACAAAAAAAATAATTACAAATTGCAAAAACTAAAATCAACTAAAGTAATAATCAAAGTAAAAACACTCCCCGGCAACGGCACCAAAAACTTGTTCGCTCAAAATAGTGTACCGCAAGGGCAAGGGCACGGGTCGCGTACAAGTAATAAAGTGGACTTTTTGAGTCCGGGTTGTCGATCCCACGAGGAATGTACACTCTAGATTATACAACTTTAATTAATTTAATTATAACAACAAAGAGAAACACACAATTAATAAGATGGATTTTTGACAACTCTAAATTAACGAAACTAATTTTAAACCAAATTAAGATAAGGAAAATGAAAGATAAAATAGTTGGGATTCATGATTTCACTTAACTCTCGCTTAAGTAATTTCTCAACACATGCAAATTAATAAATTACTCATTAGCAATGTTCTACCCTATTTTTAAAGCTTAGCTAATTACCTCTCTCGAGTGAAATTAGAGTGAAATTAACCCTAATCAATTGGTTTAACCTACTATATCTCTATGTCGATTAAAGCCCAATCAATTGCATTAACTCTTTGTGAAAATAGCTCAATTGATCATCTAGAATTTAAGGTATATCTCTATCCTTAACAAGAACCTAGAGTATTTATTATTTGGTCTAGAATGCATAATATCTCTCGATTATCATACACTTCACAAAACATATATTTGGTGATCAATCAAACACATTGAATGATTTCAATAACAAACACACATGAAATAAGCTCAAAATTAATAAACAAACATTAAAATTACTTAAACTAGGTTAAGCTACATCAATCATCCCAACATAAAACAATTAGCCCATTATATAAATATTCCACAAAAGATAAGGTTTATGAAAATACATCACAAAATATAGAAATTAAGGATAAAAATACAAGAAAAATGAAATACAACACTTCCCTTGATTTTTGCTCCAAGAATCTTTCAACAATACTTTGTATTTCCACTTACTTCTTACTTCTTTGATCCAATGGGTGCTAGTAACTTAGAAACAAAATTAAACTACAAACTAAATTACAAACTAAATCAAAAACAAATAAAAGAAAAGAAAAGAAAAGAAAGAAGAAAGAAAAGAAGAAAAAGGGGAGAAGAGAGGGAAAGGGGCTAGAATGGAGAGAGAAAAATTATGATAAAAGATGTTGAAACCTTTGTCAAAATGTCCAGAAATACCAAAAATTCGCATAGATCCGCGCCCTTCATCTTTTGGGCCGAACCAGGTCGCACCGAGTCGGCCTAGATTATCGCTCAATTTTTTGACCACGCGATCGCGTGGTTGACTTGAAAACTCTTGGACTGGATTTTTGGCTTGATTCGTGAACGCGACCTGTGATTAACCACGCGTTCGCGTGGTTCACCTCATTGATGTCTTGCAGCTTGATTTGTAATTGGGTCCTCCAACTTCTGGTCTTCTTCAATTTAGTCCTCGAATTTTGACTTTTATTACAACTATGCCCTTGAAATATTTGCATCTTTAGTCCTCCAACTTTCTGAGATGTTGCAATTGAGTCCCCGAACTTTTGATTTCTTTCAATTAGGTCCTTGAACATCAAAATTGCTCCTTTTTAGCTCAATTTCTCTCCAATCTTGTCTATTTTCTTTCCAATTGAGTTTGTACCTAATTGTACAAGATAAACACAATTTATAAGTAGATATTTGCTCAATTTGTCAATTAAATTGCTAATTTAGGAACTAAATAAGTGTCTAAAGAACACTTATCACAGCTCATCTATCAATTCATCAATCATTGGCATTGGATATTTGTCCTTGATAGTCAGATGATTCAGTTGTCTATAATCTACACAGAATCTCCATGTTCCATCCTTTTTCTTGACTAAGAGGACAGGGGAAGCAAAAGGGCTACTACTGACTTAGATGATCCCTGAATCCAGCATCTCCTGTACCAACTTCTCTACTTCCGCCTTCTGTACAAAAGGACATCGATAAGGTCGCAGTCTGAATGGTTGAACACATCTCGAAACTCCTCCAAAATAGGCCGAATAGTCTCAGGTGCCTCCATTAATTCTCCCTCTGTGACCATCTGAATTTGGGCCATGACGCCATACTCCTGATCCTTAAGCCATGATTCTAGTTCCTCCACATTCATAATAGTAATATTCTCACTGTCCTCTCTCTGGAAAACTATATTTTCGCCGTTATATCTGAGACTCATATACCCTTTTGTAAAATCACAAGTGATAGGCCCAAATTGGCTTAGCCAGTTGACTCCTAGCACCATGTCACTCCCCCCCCCCCCCAAATTAAGGGTTCTCAACTAGAATTGGAACTCATAGCCTTGTATCTACCAGCATAGAGGTTGCTGGACAGCTCTGCTCTCCAATTGTTCCCCATTAGCAATCCTCATTGTCACCGATTTGTCCCTCTTTAGGTTGTATCCCAAAGTTTGTACTAGCTTCTCATCAATGAAACTATGAGTACTACCACTATCTATCAAGATTGACACCTTCTTCCCCTTCATTCTCCTTGCAATTCTGATGCATTTGTGCCTAGCATTACCCATCAAAGCATTAACTGATATATGCAATAACTCCTCAGTTTCATTTTCTTCCCCATCACCCTGCTCCCACTCCTCTTTACTATGATCTCCTTCCTCTTCATCCACCACAATATAATTCAGCATCCTATTTTTTCATATATGTTCAGGTGTGTATTTCTCATCACACCTAAAACACAACCCAAGGCTCCTTTTGGTTTGAATGTCGGTTGGGGTGATGGCCTTGTATCTATTTGGTTGGAAGGGTGGGTTTGGTACTTCGTCTACGATCTACCTCGCCAGCAAAATCTGCATCTAAAAAGCCTTGTAGAGTCACCTCGCTTCATCCAAAGCATAAGCATCTATCAGTAGTTCCCCGTAGATATCTTAATATCCACTTTACTGCTTCCTAATGCTGCTTTTCAGGATTTTCCATAAACCTGCTCACAACTCCTACTGCATGAGCAATATCTGATCTGGTACAAACCATGTCATACATCAAACTTCCAATGGCTGAGGCATATGGTATTTTAGCCATGAAGTTTATCTCGTCCTCTGTCTTAGGACTCTGATCACTAGATAGGCGGAAGTGATTAGCGAGTGGCGTGCTGACAGCCTTCGCACCACACATGTTAAGTCTTTGCAGAACTTGACTAATGTACTTGGCCTGAGATAACTGCAAGATACCCTTCTACTTATCTCTGAAAATTCTCATTCTGAGAATCTGCTTTGCTGCACCCAAATCTGATGAGTTTCGAAGCGCGGAAGAAACGCCGGAAAGTTCCGAACTCAGGTTGTGGTTGGACGGATGAATCATGACCCAATATTCACGACGCGATGGCTTGACGATGTGGAATAAAGAACCACGACTTTTGAAACGCCACAAGGATTTGCCCAATCTCCTTGATAAGTCTCTGATTTTCAACGCCACAAATACTCTCACGAATATTTGATAAGTTCTGGATGAACACCACAAGATAATCAATCTTGATAAGTTTGGGTTTGTAATGTGAATCCACACATTAAACAATTGAAAAATATTCAATCTATTTTTATTCAATCATCAAAGTTTGAATTACAATGAATGGAAAAAGCGTATAAATAAGCAAAATAAAACCCTAGTCGCTAATTTACTCAAAATAGAATTCTAATTAGACTAAAATTCTAAAATAGGCAAACAAATAATTAAAAACAAAATTTAACCTAAAAATACGCAAAATCCTAATTTCCGTCTGCATAATTGACTTGATGTTTTGAAGCCCCAAATGATATAATTTGGCCATAAAATCAGTCGGTTCAAGGACTTTAGCCCATGAGTTTTGCCCAGTGGCACATTTCTACTCGAAAAACACATATTATGCATCTAATTTCCGATTGTCGAGGGTCTGGAACACATCATACCCTCCTTCTTTAGGATGATTCGTCTCGAATCATAGCTTTGTTCCTGTTGTTTCACTTTACCTCCTGGTTCAAACAGAAAATTTCTCCTGCCATTGCGTATGATCAACCAAAAATATTCTGCAACGGGGTCACGTGAATGACTTGAAGTTCAAACACCTTTGGAAATTGGTGGTATTGCCCAAATTTCCATGTACCATTAACCTGCAAGAAAGAATTAAATAGAACGGGGAGGGAAATGTTAGGTTCATGAGGTATAAGGTATGGATCCTTGTATTCATGAATTATCACCGTCAATTCCACTTTTGAACTACGAGGCCATTCTCTTCACCTCGTTCTCCTTTTGCAATTTCTTGCTCACCCCCTCTATCTCTTTTCTCTCAAGCTCGGTTACTTTCTCTAACTCAAGATTTCCTAGCTCACCCACCTCTTCAAATTTTTTTCTTTGAAATTCAACCACATCTTCTACTTCCACATTCCTATCACCATGTTCGCACACTACCTCATCAATATCCAAATGTGGATCTACCAATTTAAAACATAAATTTTGAACTTCTACCCCAACTTCTAATTCCTCATCAAATTTTGGAGTTTGTTTATCCGTTTTTAACTTAAACTCCCCCTCCTTCTTTTCAATATCCTTATCCCCATGATGCCTCCTATTACACCACCTTTCACTCTCTTTACTTACCATTCGTGAATCTTCTAGTGCTTCCTCTAATGTCAATCCGTATAGTACGCATGTTTTCTCTTTCTTAAGGAATTGGTATATTTACATACTCTTATCATAAACAGCCTCCATCCTACGTCTCCATGGTTTTCCCAATAAAATATGATAAGATTTTAATGGCACTACATCACACCATACATCCTCACTATACCTTCCCTGGGTGATAGGCACTAGAACTTTTTTGGTTACTTTGAAATTTTCAAACTCCCTCATCCATGTCATCCTATAAGGTTTATAGTGTAGTTCTAGGGGTAATCCTAATTTTTCAACCACGGTGCTACTAACGAAATTAGTAAAGCACTTTCCATCAATCGCCAAACTGCACCCCTTATAATCCACATAATATCTAGTTTGGAATAAAGAGCCCGGATCATAATCCATGCCTTATGTGACGTTAAAAAAAATTCAATAATGAAGAGGATTTAGACATCAAATAGCAAGAACGATTTTTATTGATTTGGAAGGAAACGAATATCAAGAATTTAAGGAAATTCAAGAAAGTGGTTCTTGAATCTTGGAACGACTTTTTTTTTTCTTTTGAATAACGAATGAATTTTCGGAAAAAAATAAATTAAAAATAATAATTTTTTTATATATATAAATCCGAAAATTCGACACGAATGTAACAAAACAAATGGCACAAAATTTGGATAAGAATTAAATAAAATAAACACTTTTGAATTTTTGTTGAATTTTTATATGGATCAAACTGAAAAAAAATTTACTGGCACGAAGAAAACTCAAGAAAAGAATGACTCAACAACAAGATATGGATAATTCTTATGACAGACTCGATGATAAACATAAGAATTAAACTGGATAGAAAAACCTGAATTCAGAGTCCAGCTCCGATACCAGATGATAAGGTTCGAAGCGCGGAAGAAACGCCGGAAAGTTCCGAACTCAGGTTGTGGTTGGACGGATGAATCATGACCCGATATTCACGACGCGATGGCTCGACAATGCGGAATAAAGAACCACGACTTTCAAAACGCCACAAGGATTTGCCCAATCTCCTTGATAAGTCTCTGATTTTCAACGCCACAAATACTCTCGCGAATATTTGATAAGTTCTGGATGAACGCCACAAGATAATCAATCTTGATAAGTTTGGGTTTGTAATGTGAATCCACACATTAAACAATTGAAAAACATTCAATCTATTTTTATTCAATCATCAAAGTCTGAATTACAATAAATGGAAAAAGCGTATAAATAAGCAAAATAAAACCCTAGTCGCTAATTTACTCAAAATAGAATTCTAATTAGACTAAAATTCTAAAATAGGCAAACAAATAATTAAAAACAAAATTTAACCTAAAAATACGCAAAAACCCTAATTTTCGTCTGCATAATTGACTTGCTGTTTTGAAGCCCCAAATGATATAATTTGGCCATAAAATCAGTCGGTTCAAGGGCTTTAGCCCATGAGTTTTGCTTAGTAGCCCATTTCTACTCGAAAAATACATATTATGCATCTAATTCCGACATGATTGACTGGATTGCACTTTTATTTGGCTTTAATATTTAACTTTTTCCGTCAAGCCTGCTATGACTCCGATTTTAGAGGGTCTGGAACACATCAAAATCCTTCATTTTGAACTCTGCTAACTGCTTCTTTAACTTCTTGATTTCGTCCATGTCTGAGCCTGCTACTAACATATCATCGACATAAAGTAGCAAAATTATGTAACTGGACTCGAATCTCCTGAAGTAGCAACAATGGTCAGCGTTACATCTGAAGTAGCCATTTTTCTGCATAAATCCATCAAACTTTTTGTACCACTGTGTCGGGGCTTGCTTTAAGCCATACAAACTCTTCTTCAATTTGCAAATGAGCTTCTCCTTTCCTTTGACTGAAAAGCCTTCTGGATGCTGTATATATATTTCCCCCTCAAGGTCACCATGGAGGAAAGCAGTTTTCACATCTAACTGCTCCAAGTGCAAACCCTCTGCTGCAACAATACTTAAGACTGATCTAATTGTTGTCAGCTTCACAACTGGGGAAATTTTTTTCGTGTAGTCAATTCCTTCTTTATGTTGGAAATCTTTGACCACCAATATCGCCTTGTATCTCTTTGATCCGTCATGTTCCTCCTTGATTCTGTACACCCACTTGTTGTGCAAAGCTTTCTTTCCTGTAGGCAACTCAGCTAGTTCCCACTTCTGGTTAGAGATGAGAAACTTTATCTCGTCTTTCATTGCAAGCTCCCACTTACCAGAATCTCCTACTTGACATGCCTCATGATAGCATTCAGGTTCACCTGCATCGGTAAGTAACATGTAGCTCATGTACTTCCTATTTAGAACATGAGGTCTAGTTGACCTTCTAAGAACAGGGACTGGAGACTGTGATGCATCAGTCTCTGGAACAGGCTCCTATAACTGTAGACCCCCTCTATCTGTTGTGACATACTACTTTCTGGAGCATCATCCAACTCAACATATGTTAGATCATCATGTACCGTGTCATCGGACTACACTGCATTTCTATCCTTGTACATAACCTTCTCATTAAATATGACATCCCTGCTTCTGATGACCTTTCTGTTCTAGTCATCCCATAAGCGGTAGCTGAACTCATCTCCGCCATATCCAATGAATGTGCACTTTAGTGATTTGGGGTCCAGCTTACCCCTTGCCTGATCACTAATATGTGTATATGTGACACATCCAAAAACTTTCAAGTGGGAAAGTTTTACATCTTTTTCACTCCATACTTCCTCCGGTATCCTGTATTCCAATGGTACCGAGGGTCCTCGATTGATTAAGTATGTCGTTGTGTTGACTGCTTCTGCCCAGAACTATTTAGGCAAGCCTGCATGTAGCCTCATGCTTCTGGCTCTTTCTGTCAAAGTCCGGTACATACGTTCTGCAACTCCATTTTGCTGTGGAGTCCCTGGAAACGTTCTCTCCATTTTATGCCATTATGGTAGCAAAACTTCTTGAATGCCATATCTTCGTATTCTCCTCTATTGTCAGACCTCAGCTTCTTTAGTCGAAATCATGTTTCATTCTCCACCATGGCTTTCCACTTCTTGAACACATCGAATACTTCAGACTTGTGTCTCAAGAAGTAAACCCACACTTTTCTCGAGTGGTCATCAATGAAAGTCAGAAAGTATGACTTTCCACCAATGGATGAAACTACGACTGGTCCCCAGATGTCTGTGTGGACTAACTCAAGCTTCTCTTGCTTTCAAGTTCTGCCACTAGTATTGAAACTCACCCTGGTCTGCTTCCTAAAGATGTAACTCTCGCATAAGTCTATGTCAGTAGACTGAAGCTCTGGTAGTTTTCCTTTTGCATGCATATACTTGAGTTCCTTCTCACTCATATGCCCGAGTCTCTGGTGCCACAGGTTCGGGCCTTCCTTGCTATCAGCAACTGCAATTGTCACACAAGCATCCGACGTTGTGTATAGAGTGCCAGTATCTTTGCCACGAGCGATAATCATGACGCCCTTGGTGATCTTCCAGTTATCACCAGAGAAGGTGGTAACATGCCCTTCTCCTGACAATTGCTTGATGGAGATTAAGTTCTTCCTCAATTCTGGAATTTACCTCACGTCCATCAATTTCCATACAGATCCGTTGATTTTGATCTGTACGTCACCTTTTCCGACCACGTCACGAGGTTGATCATTACCAAGATATACGCTTCCAAAATCACCATTTGTATATCTTACAAAAAACTCCTTGTTTGAGGTAGCGTGAAAAGATGCTCCGGAATCAATCACCCAATATTTCGTTTTTCTCTCCAAAGAGCATATTAAAGCATCGTCCACTTCCTCCACTACAACATTGACCTCTGTCTTCTCCTCCTTTTCTCTTAGGGGTGCTGTGCACTTGTTTTTGTAAAGACCGGTCTTGCCATACTTCTAACATTCAACTGGCTTAGTTTTGTTGGAATTGTTTGGATTTCTCGACCTCGATTTGCCACTTCTGGATTTGCTTTTGCCCTGCCAATTTCATCTGTTAGAACTGCTGCCTCTGCTTTCCATGTTTAATGTCGATCCTGAAGTTGAGACACCTTCTGACTGTCGTCTGATCTCCTCGGTCAAGATCATGCTTACGACATCATCGAACTTCAATTTTGACTTTCCAGCAGAGCTACTAATCATTATAATTGTGCCATTCCATCTATCTGGAAACTATCCAAGAATTAATAGAGCTTGAACTTCTTCACTAAAAGTGATTTCGACTGCATTTAGCTGGTCCGTCACTTCATTGAATTCATTGACGTGTTCCCTAAATCTCCCACCTTCGATCATCTTCATATTGAACAACTTTTTGATTAAGTGAACTTTATTTCTGCAGACGGCTGTTCGTACATGCTGGATAGGGCTGGCATGAGAGACGCCATTGTCTTCTCATTTTTAATATTAAAGGCCACTGACTAAGATAACATTAGCATGATTGTGCTAGTGCTTTTTGATCAAGCAACTCCCAATCCTCCTAGCTCATATCTTCTGGCTTTTCTTTTAGTGGCTTATATAGATCCTTCTGGTACATATAGTACTCCATTTGCATTTTCCAAAATAAAAAATTTGAACCATCAAATTTGTCAATTTTGGATATTTTCTCATTTATCGTCATTGCTCCCACTCGATCACAAAACAGTCTAAAGAAATAATTTCTGATGTGGAAGATCAGTCAAAGCTGCAACCACAGAGTATACTAAGAATTTCAAAAGATCTTAATGAGCCAAAGCTCTAATACCAGTTGTTGGAAATTAGGACGCAACTAATCCCGCTCAGGATCGATGGGACACAAATAATTTGGATTGAGAAAATATAAATACACAAAAATAAAATATAAATATAAAACACAGATATTTACGTGGTTCATCAATTTGCCTACATCCACTGACTCACACCAATATATTTCACTAACTTGAAAAATGAGAAGTACAAAAATACTACACTGTATTTTTATCTGCCTACACAAAGACTATTCTCTCCAACTCACTTTTCTCTCCACACAAGAAAACCTCTCGTATATCTCTATTTGTGATTGTGTTAGTATTTTGGTGGTGCTTACTGCAAATGAAAGCCTCAATTTATTGGGGAAAAAACGTAGACTTAAAAAAGCTTCTTATTTCCAATTTTTATGAATAATCTTTTTTTAAAAAAAACTTATTTACTTATATGTAAACTTTTTAAGCTTAGCCATTCATGCTCTATTACTTTTTAAGTACCCACGAGGATTGATTGATATGTAACTAAAATTATTGATTTCATTTTAAAAGAAAAGTCAAGTAACATAAAAATATGGTTTGGTGGTGAATTACTTGTTGGATAAAATTCAATAATGTGGGGCCAAACATGTATAAAATAAAATGTGTGTTGCTATCTTAAGGATTTAGTCAATAAAGTGATCCACTAAAGATTATTCGGGACTAATGGGTATTAAGTGTCGTGAGATTAAAGTGTAGAGACAGATTCAATGTTTTAAATTGATGAGGGGCCAATTTAATAACATTGAAACACGATAGTTGCCCTACAACTATTTATAAAGGTCATGGTCCCCAATTGAGCGTGGTTTTTCATAATTCTCTGCATCCCCATCAACAGAGGACAAAATAAGGAGAAAACCACGAATCAGTTGGAAGGCCATAACCCCGTTCGATCAAACGCAACAATGGATTCAGGTACGCTTCCGCTTCAGTTTCGATCTTGATAATTACAGCATGATGTTTGTGTATTTTAGATGAACATTCATCTATATTAAATTTAATTTTAACAAGTGGTGTCAGAGCCAACATCGTGTTGAATTATCAGATCAATTTTTGTACGAATGTATGTGAACATTGATTCAGGCCGTATGTATATTCAAGATTCAGGTTCTGATTATATATAGATACACTGCATATTGATAAAATTTGGAAAAATTACACACACGGCAAATTCGAAATTATTCATACACACTGCAAGATTCAATTTTTTTTCCAACCGATCGTTTCTTCTGTGTGTATGTGTACATGCGAAACCAAGGCTCTGTTTTTCGAATAATTGAGAAATATACATGTTCAGCAGTTTTGTTGTGTATGGTTATGGATTCAATATGTATTGTTGTGTATGGATTTATGTTGGTTCTGTGGTTGTTGGTTGAGGACGAAGGTGGAAAGGGTAGCCACGCGCGATGGAATGGATTCGGTTGGTGGGGACGCCGCGCGTTGCGGCGTCGAATTTCAGTGGTTGCGCGCGGCGACGCTGCAAGCCGCGCGCTATGGGATGAGGAGGCTCACAGCGTCGCGCGCCGCGACGCTGTGTACTTGGCTGCAGCGCCGGTAATGGCGCTGCAGGCGACAGGTGGTGTGCGGCGCCGCTGATGGCGCCGCGTTCTTGTCCTGGTTCGTGGGCGGCGGCAGTTAGGGTTTAAACCCTAGCTGTCGCGATTTTGGGGCAGGGGCCTGGGTCCGGAAATTAGAAGTCTTAAGGGATCTTTATGCAATTTTGGATATGTTGAATTATTTGCACCTCAGGACCTTATGTTTGTTCTATATTATTGTTCAAACCCTAAAGTTCTGGAATTTATAAATTGAGCCCCTAAGGTTATAAAATTTTTAAGTTGGGCCTTCTAAAGTTTCGAATTTTCTAATCAAGTCCCTAAAGTTTGAAAATTTTCTAAACTGATCCCTAAAGTATGAAAATTTTCAAAATCAGCATCTAAAGCTTGAAGATTCTCTAATTTGGTCCCTTAAAGTTTGAGAATTTTCTAATTCAGTCTCTAATGTTTGAAAATTTTCAAAATTGGTCCTTAAAGTTTGAGAATTTTCTAATTCGATCCATAAAGCTTGAAAATTCTCTATATTGATCCTTTAAAGTTTGAAAATTTTCATTTTCAGTCCCTAAAGTTTGAAAATTTTCTAATACAGCATCTAAAGTTCTAAGTTTCTCCAATTTGGTCCATAAAGTTTGAATTTTTTTTAATTAAGTCCTTAAAGTTTTCAAATTCACTATTTTGGACCTCTAAAGTTTGATTTTCTTTCAAATTGGGACCTAAAGCTTGGAATTTCTCTAAATTGGCCAATAAAGTTTTGGGAAAATTGTAATTTAAGTCCTTCAAACTTAAATTTTTTAACAATTGGCCACCAAAAGTTTAAGAATATTGCAATTAGACTCTCGCAACTTAAAGATTGCTTTATTCTAAAGTTTTGAATTCTATAATTCAAATCCTAAAGTCAAATATAGATGCAAATCAATGGATTTCAATTTCAAATTTTGGTACTGCGGACTCTTTTGAGAGATATAATATTCGAAAGTAAGTTAGTTGAAGCAACATGTTTCCAAAGCAACCTCTCTTGTGGATATTAATTAACTTTGAATATTAGAAGGTATTTGTGTGTGTTATTCATCGCGGATATTGATCGGCCCAAAGGAAGGTCAATATTTGGCTCGAATTTCACATGCACCTGTGGTGATAAACACCTGGCAATTATTTGGTTTAACGTGTGACCAATAAATCGGTCCAAAGAAAGGTTTATTGGTTAACATGTCTTATTGCCAGTGTTTGATCACTACACCAAGGGAAAATTAGGTGTTTGTGTGTCATTTCATGCGGATATTGATCGGCCCAAAGGAAGGTCAATATTTGGCCCGAATTTCACATGAACTTGTGGTGATAAATATGTGACGGTTATTTGGTTTTACGTGTGATCAATAAATCGGTCCAAAGAAAGGTTTATTGGTTGACATGTCTTGCTGTCAGTGTTTGATCACTACACCAAGAGTACCACTTACAAGTTAATATTTCTGTCCAAAGACTAAATATTGATGTTGTGCTAGGTATCTTGTGATGGGCTCTACCATTGTTTGAAAGTATGATTTGCATAATAAGGTATTTATGTGAGCTATTTTGTTTAAGTGTTCTCTATCAGTATCAAATTCTGCTAGTAGTATATCTACAAGCTCAAATTTAATCCCTGTATTTATGAATCAAACTTCAAGGATCAAAACAAGAACATTAACTTTTCGTTGGCTGCATGGATCTAAACCGTGTACAAAGGATTGAGCAACCTGCTCCTCTTACGGATGAAAGTTCATCTAATCAAATGAGGAACTTTGAGAAGTGGGATTACTTAAATTACGTGAGTCTCTTGATCATTAAGTGCGGCATTCCGGAAGCCTTTAGTGGCATAGTATCTGAGGAGGTAAATGATGCCAATGAATTCCTTGCCGAAATTAAGAAACGTTTTGCGAAAAACGATAAGGCTGAAACAAGCATGCTTATGCAAAGCTTGATTTCAATAAAGTATAAAGGAAATGGGAAAATAAGGGAGTCCGTCATGTAGATGTCTCACACTGCTTCAAAAACTTAAGGACCTAAAACTCGACTTGTCTAATGACTTGCTCGTACATTTGGTATTGATATCGCTTCCTGCACAATATAGTTAATTTAAGGTTAGTTATAACTGTCAAAGTAGAAATAGACTCTCAATGTGCTCATTTCATAGTGTGCATGCTTCTTGCACAATTCAGTCAATTTAAGGTCAGTTGTAACTATCAAAGGGAGAAATGAACTCTAAATGAGCTCATTTTATTTTGTGTGCAAGATGAAGAAAAGTTGAAGCAGGACAGAACTGAAAGTGTTCACTTGGAAAACACCTCTAAAGATAAGGGCAAGTAAACAAATAAAGAACATAAAGCTGTTAAGGGTCCAAATCTAAAGAAACCACATAAAGACATTGATGGTTGTTTCTTTTGCTAGAAATCTGGACATTTAAAGAAAAGATCGTACATATTACCAACTAAAGTTGCTGCTAAAGTACCTTAAGAGCTTTTGACAGGCTTAAAGCATAGACTAAAGCATTTCTACATTAGGGGATGTCTAGCTAAGGCTAGGCTTTATAGGCCACATAAAGAAATTGGACTCCAAAACAGTCAGCGGCTACTTTATTGGTTATTCTGAGCGTTTAAGGGGCTATTAATTTTATGATCCCACACTTAAGTCAACTTTTGAAACGGGAAATGCAACAATTTTTGAGGATGTTGAGTTTGGGGGAGAAATAAGGTTAGAGATATTGTCTTTAAGGAAGAAGTTGAGGAAGGATCGGTTTCGATTCCTACTATTGCTTTTGATAATGTGCAAGTTTCTATACATGTCATTGATCAAGAAGCATATTCGGAACCTCAACTAGAAAATGTTAAAGAACTCCCATCCAAAATAAGGTAAATTTCAGAAGTACAAACTCAACAACCTCAATAACTAAAGCCATTAAAGAGATCCACGAGAGAAAGGGTAAAAATGCTATTCCGAATAATTTAAATAGTATTTCTCCAAGAACATAAGGAAATAATGGAATGGTGGAAGATGGTCCAATCAATTTCCATCAGGCCATGCAGGGTTCTAACTCTCAAAAGTGGATTGATGCCATAAATAAAGAGTATAAGCAAGTGCAAGACAATAACGTTGGTGATCTTGTCCCATTACCAGAAGATGCGAAGCTCATTGGTCTTAAATGGATTTTTAAACCAAGAGGGATTCGAAAGGTAATGTGGAAAGATATAAGGTTCGTCTTGTATCTAAGGACTTTACACATAGAATAATGGCATTGATTATAAAGAGACTTTTCTCTTCGGTTTCTACGAAAGACTCTTTCAGGAAAGTTAGGTTGTTGCACATTTTGACCTCGAGTTACATCAAATGGATGTTAAGATGACGTTTCTCAATGGAGACATTGATAAGACGGTTTGCAAATTAAAGAAATCCATTGATGTGCTCAAGCCAGCTTCTCGTTAAGGATAATACAAATTTCATCAAGTAGTTATCTCATTTGGTCTTGAGATTAATGTTGTTGATGGTTGTGTGTATTACAAGTTCAGTGGGAGTAAGTGTATTTTCCTGATTTTATATGTTGATTATTGCTCGCCACCAATGATATAGACATGTCACATAAAATTATGAGATTTTTTGTCAAGGAATTTCGAGATTAAAAATCTTGGTGACGTCTCTTTTGTATTAGGGATTCAGATACACCGGGATTGCTCTCGGGGTATTCTTGAATTGTCACAAAAGGGCTATATCGATAAAGTACTTAAGAGGTTTGGCATGCAAGAGAGTAAATCAGGGGACACCCCTATCGCTAAGGAAGACAGTTTAGTCTCAATCAATGCCCAAAAAGTTATCTTGAAGTTAAGGAAATGCAGAAGATCTCATATAGTTTAGCTATAGGGAATCTGATGTATACTCAAGTTTGTACGCGTCCAGATATTGCATACATTATTGGGATACTAAGGAGATATTTAAGTAACCCTGGGATGGATCATTTGGAAAGCAGCCAAACATGGGTTATAAGGTATTTAAAGAGAACAAAAGATTACATTCTCACATACAGAAAATCGAATCAGTTGGAGATCATATGGTATTATGATTCCGATTTTTGCTGGATGCCAAAACAGTAGAAAATCCATATCAGGCTACATCTATCTGCTAGTTGGAGGAGCTATTTCCGGAAGGAGTGCTTAACAAACACTTTAGCTTCTTTCACTTGGCAGCACAGTTTGTAGCAATTTTGGAGGCATCTAATTATGGAATATAGCTGCGAAATTTTGTTACTGGGCTGCATATTCTGTACGACAGGAACTCAACTAAGTCAAAATACATTGACATTAAGTTCCTGGTTGTGAAGGAAAGGGCACAGAGTAGACAGATTTCCATAGAGCATATTGGGACAAACTCCATGATTGCGGATCCGCTTACTAAGGGATTAGCACCCAAGGTCTTTCACGAGCACACTGCTCGTATGGGTGTAATATTTCTTGAGGATATCATGATTTAGTGGGAGTTTGTATTTTGGTTGCTTTATGTTTTGATTTTGGACACATTTGTGTATTTGGATAATTTTCTGTACAGAAATAAAGTATTCATTTCATTCTACTCTGTTACATTATGTTTGGTATTGATCTCACCTAAGGAATAAAGTCGGACCAATTGAAAATAGGCATGTTTGGATCACATAACATGTAATTTTCATACTACACTCTCATGATTGATCTATGTCATTTGGTTATATTGGTATACGTGACCATTGATGGATTTAGTTACGATTAATGTAACGAAAGTCGCTTTGATCCTATATTGATATGATTGATGAACGAGATTGTTTGGAAATACCCTTAATAATGATGGCACATTTTTGAGCTCATAAGGTTGTACACATTTGTAAGGATACATGTATGGCCCAGTGGAAGATTGTTGGATAAAATTCAATAATGTGGGGCCAAACATGTATAAAATAAAATGTGTGGTGCTATCTTAAGGATTTAGTCAATAAAGTGATCCACTAAAGATTATTCGGGACTAATGGGTATTAAGTGTCGTGAGATTAAAGTGTAGAGACGGATTCAATGTTTTAAATTGATGAGGGGCCAATTTAATAACATTGAAACACGATAGTTGCCCTACAACTATTTATACAGGTCATAATCCCCAATTGAGCGTGACTTTTCATAATTCTCTGCATCCCCATCAACAGAGGACAAAATAAGGAGAAAACCACGAATCAGTTGGAAGGCCATAACCCCGTTCGATCAAACGCAACAATGGATTCAGGTACGCTTCCGCTTCAGTTTCGATCTTGATAATTACAGCATGATATTTGTGGATTTTAGATGAACATTCATCTATATTAAATTTAATTTTAACATTACTAACTAAGTAATACAAATAAGAAATATGGCAATATGTAAACTAGTTAACTAAAGCAAATAGATAACAACATGAAACTTAGAATAAAACTAATTAATCTAAATACATTGATGAAAATATAAACTTGATAATTGAAACAAGTTACATAACATAAAACAAAGTGAATTTAGTTTTCATAACTATACTAATTTCTTCTTTTCAAATCAATTAGTGGTAGTTAATTAGTCAACCAAATTACATGGGAAATTTTAAAATCACCTAACTTGTGTAGTAAATTCCAATGACATCTTAAAATAGTAACAAACATTAAAAGTTACAAAAACCTAAAACAACATTCATAATCATAAACATGTAAACATAAATACTCAAAATCTAAAAACTACTTAAAATGCTTAAATAAAAATAAACTAGTCAAAAATTCCAACACAATAACATTAACCCATAATAAACTAACAACAACATTTAACAAACAACATAAACATATGAATAATACTAAAAATAAAGATTAAAA
The DNA here is from genome assembly GCA_963555705.1 of Ligustrum vulgare. Taxonomy (NCBI): domain Eukaryota; kingdom Viridiplantae; phylum Streptophyta; class Magnoliopsida; order Lamiales; family Oleaceae; genus Ligustrum; species Ligustrum vulgare. The sequence goes on from OY743171.1 coordinate 55,191,864, forward strand.
ACAAGAGAATAAAGGAAACTTCCCCTTTTTGTAAAGTTCTTGAAGTGAAAACCCAAGAATCCTTCACTTTGAATCAAGTTTCTTCATCAACCATTAATATGTTTAACAACTCAAACACAAAGCATTAAATGCATAAGAAATAAATGACCTTCTTGATGGAAAATATGAGAAAATAACAATAATCAAAAGCCCAACAATAATAAATAACTTAAATGCACAATAACTTTACTAAACATAAAAATATTAACTTAACATTGCATTAAAAGTATGAAAATCAAGATGAAAATTACAAAAGAAAGTTAAAGATGCAAGAACTTACATCCTCCTCCTCAAAAATCTGATTTTTTCTATTTATACAACCCTAAAAATCATCCAAAATCTGCGTAAAACAGCCAAATGGGCCGAACTGGGTCGGCCGGGTTGACCTGGTCCGGCCCGAAAATTTTCTTTTTTATTTTATTTTTTAAAGGCGCGCGATCGCGCGCTTGATTTTTCGGCGATAAGTTAGTCTCTAGTCCGTTTTGAGGCCCAAGTCGCGTTCGCGACTTGGTTCGAGCCACGTGATCGCGTGGCTCAGCTAAAGGATGGTTTTGCAGCTAAGTCCATTCCGTAATTGCCATCAAGTCCTCAATCTTTTAATCTTGAGTAATTTAGTCTCCAAATTTTCAGATTTCTTTCAAATATGTCCTTCTAACATTGCATTTTTGGCCCTTCAACTTTTTAAATCTTTCAATTTGGTCCCTTGGTTAATTGCGTGGCTTGTCCAAAACTTCGCTGAGGTGACAAAATGGTCCCCAAACTTCCAATTTCAGCGTAATTTGCACTTCTTTTGTGGTTTTTGGCCTCAAACTTGGATATTAACCTATTTAAAAACAAAATATGCATAAATTAGTAGATATTTGCTCAAGATGTTCCAAAATATGCTAATTTAAAGGTATAAAAAATGTATAAAAATGCACTTAACAAAGTTGGCCATGGAAATTTTGCAAGATTGGGGAAGAATGTTGATTGAGGGGAAATGGATGAAGGAAGTTGGCAATTGGAAATGTACAAAATTGAGGGAGACGTGTGAAGATTTCTGGGAGAGGATTGGGGGATTGGAGAAGATGAATTGACTCTGATTAAATTCTGTAATTTAGGTTGAATGGCTAATTGAGAGGGATTTGGTAGAGATCATGGGGAAAATGTGCTTTATATGAAAATGGAAGTTGGTGAGGAAATCTTGGGAAAGATTATAGGAAACATGCAAGAATGGAATTTGATTGAGGGTGTTGAGGGAGAGAGTTAAGGATTGTAGAAATGGTACACACGTATGGAGAGGATCAAATTTGTGGGCAAAAGAATCGTACCAATTGGGATTAAAGAGAAATTAAATTAGTTTAAATTGGACAAGATATTAGAATTTGAGAATTTGAACTAGGGAATAATTTGAAATTTTTAAAATTATTTAAAATTGGAGATTTAGCTAGAATTGGAAGTTTGAACATAAAATAGATAATGATATTGGGACATTTTTAAATTGAAATCGGAATTGGACTAACATTTTTAAATGATTTTAATTTCACTTAAAATGGCTAGACACACACGAGTTTTAAAAATAAATGGGCAAAGTCGTAGCAACATGTTTTTAAAGATAAATAATATTTATTCAAAATCAATCACGGAAATTCTCAGTCGCTACATCCACGGACCCACACCAATATATTTCACTAACTTGAAAAATGAGGAGTACAAAAATACTACACTGTATTTTTATCTGCCTACACAAAGGCTATTCTCTCCAACTCATTTTTCTCTCCACACGAGAAAACCTCTCGTATCTCTCTATTTGTGATTGTGTTGGTGTTTTGGTGGTGCTTACTGCAAATGAAAGCCTCAATTTATGGGCAAAATTCTCATAACCGTGTGCCAAGATTTCAACATTGGATGTCACTTTCAGAAAAGGTAATGATAATGTCTCCTTTTCTTTTTCTTCCACTACTCCTTGTCTCCACTTCCAACACTTGTCAGTTTTTCTATTTATATTCTGACATTGATTATTAAATTGGTTAAATTGGAAAGTATTTTTTTTTTTTGTCAGTAAAGTAAGAGTCACCATGTAACATTTTAGTTGAAAGGAAGGAAAAAGTAACTTCATAAAAATTGTATGGGGAAAAAACGTAGACTTAAAAAAGCTTCTTATTTCCAATTTTTATGAATAAAAAAAAATTTTAAAAAAACTTATTTACTTATATGTACACTTTTTAAGCTTAGCCATTCATGCTCTATTGCTTTGGTTTGTCATATGGTGGAAGGGGTAAAATCACTCACAGGTATCTTTTTCCTTTTAACTAACGGGGAGGCCCTCTTATTTTCTCATTAAACTCCTTTGCTTTTCAAGATTTCGAACTCTATTTCAAGCATGTTTCCCATTTTATGATATTGTTTCCTAATGTTCTCATTTATTTAGTAGGAAAACTTGCTGGGAAAAAGATGAGGGCTAATTGAGAAAACATGATGCTTTCATTTTCACATCATTATATTAGTAGGGATAATGTAAAGCGGGGCTGGTTGAACCACAATTGACAGATGTACCTTTCGTAGAGGATTGAGAAAAAAACTAGTGTCATGATTTTGCTCAAATTATTCAAATAATTGTGTCTGTGGATTGACATTTTATTCATGTGTAGTCCTTTATTATCATGAAAAATGGACTCTATTGCTAGCATATGTAAAACCTTAAAATTCCATCTCTGGTTGTTGGCATTTTACCCTTTATTTTGTGGACATTAATCTACGAAAGGAAATGTGATCGTTTTGTTAGTAATTTATTGTGTTCCATCATTAGCCATATGGAGGCAACATATCTGAAGAGGCGGGCTGTCTTTAATACCCTAAATTTTATGATTGAAATTATATGTGCGTATGATTTTTTAAAAATTGGAAATTTCGTGTGTGTTTTTCATGTGCTAGTGGACTGTGGACCTCATTTGAATATAATCTTTAGCCTTAGTTATGTTCTAGTGCCAGCGAAGGACACCCATTATAGTACCCTTCAAGACACAAAAACTAGACCTCACACATTTGTAGGGCCCAACTCTTGTGTTTTGAAGGGCACTAATAAGCTTTGTTCTTTAACGCAATCATTATAAATCAATTTATAAATAATATAATTTTACAAATCATTTTTTAATCACATATATTTTCTCTTTTTCATTTTTAATTACATATTTTACTTTGAAAATATAAATAAATCAATTTATAATTTTTATCTTTTTCTTCTTCAGACATCTATTGCATCTTTCTAGCGATGTATAGTACACCTGGAGACAATGGATAAAAAATATTGAAATTCAAGGAATTTTGTTAATTGTAGAAATCATTGTATAATAGCACTGTGTTCACGACTATACATGAGACTCTTTAGAGCACCTCCAATGGGATATTGTCTACTATAAATGTATTGTAAAAGACATTGAAATTATATCAAAGCATCTTCAATTTTACCTTCTACTTGAATGTCTAGTTGATGTGACGATGACGTGTACGAAACAAAATTTATGATAGATCCCCATTATTTCCAAGTAAAAGAGTCTAGCAGGTCACCATCTCGATTAACTAAATAATCATCGGCACTTCGTCATCTTTGTTTCCAACCTTCGGCAGCAGGAAAAGCCGCGACGTGTCCAGCATAATGGAGTGACCTCATTGCTATTGCAGTGTGTCTCCACGGTGTAATAAGTTCAAGCCGCTGTAGCGATGGTTCACGTCTTATGTCGCGGGTTGCAGTGCCGTGGTTGTTACTGTGAAATAAATTGTGACAAGTTAATTTGATAATTTGCAATTTGTGACTGTGGTCATAAATTGTACTCCATATGTCTCATGAATATAAATTTGTTTTGAGGGGAAATGAGCTTGTCATTTGGCTAAGCTTGTCAAATATGTCGTGGGTCAAGCTCGATGTAAACTAGTGGAAAACCCTCCACCCTCCTCCTTTCCGAGCTTAACACCGACTGCTTAATTAATTTTTTAGAATTGGAGTTAAAATTTTATACGAACAACTTGTAACGTGTACAATTTTTGTTTTGAAATAAATATATTTAGATAAAAGATGATTATAAGTAAAGTAAAGAGATTAAAACTAAATTAAATATCATTTATCTGACTACATGCAATCTCGACATACTTATTTTGTTTGTTAAAATGAGCATCATGTCAATCTTTAATACACATTAACACTTTCAAAATATCTTCTTTGAATTGGCTTCTTATTTATGAAAAAGTCCTTTTACCTGTACTAAAAACAGACTCTGAAACTATCATGCTAATCGGAAGTGTTAGTAGATCTTTTGCTATGACGAAAACAATTGGATATCTCCGTTCGTTTGTTCGCCAAAATTCAAGTAAATCTAAGTGTAAAGAATAAGCAGGCTCTACGTTTCTCGTTTAAAATAAATTTTCAATTGTTCAGATATTACAAGTGGACCAGGTGATCCAAATTCGTTATAAAACTAGGGAATATACTTGTAATAAGAAGAAGTGTCTTGTGTATCTCTAATTTCTTTCATCAGATCTAATAATTCTACTTTGTCATCTTCAAGTGTAGTGGCACGTGATGGTGCGGATGATGTACGACAAATATTAGTACCTAATCTTACTGCATATGAGTTATACATACTTACTAACGTGCTTTCTAAATTATTATAAGTGATAAATGTGTCCAAAATCAACGCGTTACTGGTTTTTTTAAAAAAAAGAAGTTTTGTACCCTTTAAATTGTAATACGGGTCCATTACACACGCTAAAGAAAATAACATAGGTAAATATAATGCCCCAAAAAATTATAACGTCCTTATTTACTCATTATTATGTAATAAATATATTTTAGGATTTTTATTTAAATTTATAGGAAATTAGGAAAGGAAAATGAAACTTATGTTAGAAATTAAAAAAATGGTGATTTAACGCGTATCTTTAAGAAATTCGTTTGACCTCTTCTGACTTTGGATAAATGCATATCTTATATGTACAGATAAGTACTCGAAGTGAAATTCGAGAATTTGAAATCCGTTTGTCGTTCCAACTACTATACAATCCTCGATAATTTTTCAAAGTTGGCTGCTCAACCATATGACTCGAAAAGGCAGTTTCGAGGGGGCCATCTTTGGAACGCTATAACTACTACTCTCGTTATCCAAATTCTGTGAGGAAAATTTTATATGAAAGTATTATATGAGTACTTTGTAGTTGTACCAAGAATACCCAAATTGGACTTAAATTGCTACCTCAAAACCAAGCTTAAAAACAACCTATTGAAACTGGGAATTTGCGCCAAGGAGCTGGTCTTAAGCTTCCACCTCACGTTTTTACCACAAGAGTCATCTTTTATCTGCAGCTTGCACCCCCATCTTGCATGGTAAATGAAGGATGCCTCATGCTTGGCAATCATTATTCCTTAATGGTGAAGGAAGTTCCCAATCCAATACAACTGTGAGTTCTCTTCAATTCAACACCTTTTCCACCCTATAAATACATGAGCTTTTGAAATCAGAGTCTCATAACTGAAAAGAAAATAGATTGAAATGATGTTGAGTTATCTTCCAATCTTCCAAAAAACCTAGGAATTGAATTCTTACCAAAGTTATGATTCAAATCCGTTTAAACAATTCTTTTGATCTCCCAACTTGTTTTCTCAAAGGTAGTCATCAAAATATATTGATTAGAGATCAAAAGAACCAAAGAAACCAAGTTCTAGTTTCTGAAATTACGCTTGGTGTCGACACCTGGAGTTTTGGTGTCGACACCGAACGAAGAACAATGAACATGGTGTCGAAACCTATGTAGACACCCCTTTATTTTTATTTATAATCATGATATGAAACTATTTGATGAATTTCCAGGTTGATATATATTATATAATCATAAAAAATAGTGAGTATTCGATACACCCTTACGTGTTACATTATGTGCAAGTTTGATATTTGATGAAATGCTTTTGATGCATATTGATGAAGATATTGAAGGTGATATGATTCACGAAAAGAAGCAATTTCAAATAAAGATTATAGATTTGAACTTCAACCCCCTTAATAATCACTGTTTGATATTAGATATCGTTGTGTGTCGTGTGGATCTTGTGACTCCAAGGCTCTGACGATCGACATGGAGATCTAGTAACCCTATTGAAGTCGAAGGGAGGGGGGAATGACAGAGATGTAGAAGCTCTAAAGGATATGAAATACTGAGTAGCACATTCATAAATTTGGCCATTTATCAATATCCGTTGTGTTTTTATTAAGCACTTGGGGTAGAGAAGGTAATCTATAATCGGGTCATGAAATCATAAATCTTTGAAAATACTTGCATGTGTATCGAATTACTCATTAAATTATCAATTCATGTTTTCCATGTTTTCAACTTGTAGATGCTAGCTTTAACTTGTTTTCTGTGTTTCCACTTTTATGTTGACTTCCATGACATCGAGACTATGGAATATGAATACTCCGATGATTTCCCCGGCTAGGAAATTGAATGATGTAGCTTGTGTTTAGTTGTTTTGTTAAAATAAGGAAGAGAAGTTTGAGTTGTCTTTGTAATCTCTTCCCTAAACTCGGATGTACTATGTTTTCTAACTTATCTATATAGTAAGTTTTTGTTCTTTCTAATTGTCATTTCAGTGTAAAAATGATGAATTGTTTACTATGTGTCGACACCGAAATCCTAGATCTCAACACCAAAACTAATATATTTTGGAAATAGTGTTGGTATCGACACCCATCTGTATTGGTATTGGTATCGACACCAACCGAATAGAACAGCCTCAATCACTTTAGTATCGACACTGATGTCGACACTTAAGGTTCTACAAGTCAAACAAAAAAATTCAAAATTTTAACCTAATATCCTTTATTAAGATAGGTTTTTGGGTAGTCGCATAAATATTCATAATATTTTCTAAATTTTATCTCCATAGCAATTATCATATCAATAAAAAAAATGATTCATTTCTATATTTATGAAAAGTTCTTACAATAATATAAAGATATTCAAGAACTCTTGAACTAGTTGGATAATATACCCCATATAATATGTTGGCTGAATTATAAAAACTTGTCAAATCTTTTAACTTTAAAAGCAAATTTCCAATCCTCTTCTACTAATACAGATTCATTTTCATTTCTAATGGTTCTACTATTATAATACTCGGTTATAATGTATCCATAACTTTCACATGATTTAAGTAATAAACTCGTGCCTTACATAGGTGATAATTTTTATTTATTTATTTATTTATTTGCATCTTTACCATATTGTAAACATAACTTTTCAAAATACTGTTTCCTACTTGGTGAAATAGTTATGTAAACCAATGTATCCATAATTTTATCCATTTTGTCTTTAATATGTTTCATTCTATCTTGAACAATTAAATATAAAATATGACATATACATCTAACATGGAATAAAAATTCACCTAATTCAACCATTATAGTGTCAGAATGAAGCGTATTTTTACTAATATCAAAATACCTCAGTTGAAGATATCGTTTGATGTATGTAACGAAGTGTTCGTTGTCCACTAAGCTTAGCGGAAACTCCTCCCCCCACAATGAATTAAACCATTCCAGTTCGATTTTCTTCTTCATAATACATCCATGTTGTAAGTGCAGATGTAGAACCACTAGCTGACGAATCAAATTGCAATTGACTTTGATTTGAGTCAACGTACCCATGTTCGGTCACACACTTACGATAGTGACGGTTGAAGTGTGTAGTACCTATATCCTTTTGTCATGCCAATTGTTGTGCACAATTTTTGCACACTATTTTAAGCTTTTAATTTCCGTCAGTTGTACACCCAGACGAGACATTTTCAAAATGTTCCCAACACTTTGCAGCTTTCTTACATTTTCGAACTTTTCACTTTCCTCTTGCGTCAGGAATATCGACTAGCTCATCTTCTAAAAATTGAACGCTGACTACTAGCCTCATCAATGTTTTCTGGAATTGGAATGTCGTTCAGACCGGCAAATTCATCGTTGAAGTGAGATTGTGGGGTTGAGCCCTACCTCCAACTCTAAGTTCCTCGTCAAACAATTCTTCAACAAATCTTCGTTCGGGACCATTCTTTTTGTATGTTGAAAAATGAAACTCGAAAAATAGAAGAAGTGTGAGTGAATGTGGTGATTGTAGAGTCTAGACAAAGAGTTTTAGTATTGAAGTATTAGAATTGACAATTGAAATGTGCAAGAAATTAATGTTGAATGTTGTAAAACCCTGGCCAGGAAAGCGTAAAAGATTTGATAAGTACTACTCATACCAACAAGGTCCACCTTCTTTTCCGGAAGTCCATCATTAGAAACTCTACAGTTAAACGTGCATGACTTGAAGAAATTCTATAGGAAATTCTATAGGTATTACTTATACCAACAAGGTGCGCCTTCTTTTCCGGAAGTCCATTGTTAGAAACACTACAGTTAAGCGTGCATGACTTGAAGAAATTCTATGATGAGTGATCTCCTGAGAAGTTTTCTTGGGGAGCGTGCAAGTAAAGATAAAGCATGTTAAAAAGATTCATGTTAGTATAGTGGTGACAGTATATCGTCATCTAACGGTCAGGACAGCCCGTTAAGTAGGACCCAGGTCGTTACAAATCGTAGCGACCAAGAAATTTTCAAATTTAAAAGTTAGTTTTAACGAACTTATCGCTACGACTCTCCAATCTTACCGGTCATTATTCTCAAAGTTAACACTCTTGTCTAACCATATTAGTTATTTTAAGATTTTAAGAAAGAAATTTAAATTCATTTAAATTTTAAGTCCAATTTGCGATTTCAAAATTTGTCGAAAATCATTGTCTCATCTTTAAAACCCAAATCTTTATTTTTATCCAATTTCAAATTTCTGATTTTATTATTATTTTTGTTGTTGCTATTAAACTAGTTCTTACCCGTGCGATGCACAGCAAGCGTAATTTTTATGTCAGATTCTAAGAGAAAACATTAGGAATTTCCAAAGTTCACATAATAAAATAAGTCAAATATAGTTTACTATGATAGCAATATGAGTAAGTCAAAGATAATTTAATATGATAACAGTAATCACGAACTAATTTTGAAAAGTTAACATATTTAATCTATGTTTGGAAAACTTCTTCAAAAACTACATTTGTAGTCGACTTTGTCAGTTGCCCATCTTTGTCTCAAATTAGTATCTTCAATCCAGCATGATTGGTAACTCGAGAAACAGCTACATAGATTTGATCATCACTGAAGAATGGTTTTCTTAAATAAAGTCCAACAACTACACATTTTCTCTCTCCAATTATAATCATTATTTTGTATCTCAAAATCTTAAATAAACCAAATTATAAACTAAATAGTGTAACCAACAATTGATTTTTTACTTATGGTTTGAAGCTAAAATGTGTGAATAATTATTGGAGATATAAAATATGGTCCAAAATCGATTTGAAAATTTGCTTATAAATTGGTTTAAAAAGGGTAATATAATTTTTGCTTAAAAAAAGCCGGATAGTTGATATCTATCTAGTCTCTGGAAACTTCTCACAATTATGAGCGTTTCCCTAAATGTCTAAACACACTAACTATCTCGCCCTCTCACGTCTTCCGGAACCCTAAAAATTGCATGTGGAAGACAGCGTTGACTACACAATCCTCTTCCATTTTCATGTTCTTCACCAAGATAAATCTGAAATCTAAGCCCTTCTTTTACGTCTTACCGTCCTCTTTCCTGATCGAGCGTTACTCAAAACATGTTTTCATGTATTCATAGTTCCCACCTTCAGGTGCGACTTCTAGTCTCCGTTTCGAATCCTAAATTTTTGTTTCTTACCATGTTCTCCCAGACCCAACATTAGTCTTAAGAGTTTAACCGTTATTCTTATTTATTTTTTTTCAGATCTGAGAGTTATTTCGAGCTTCAACTGGTGAAGTAGATATGCCTTCAACAGTGCATGGTAGATCGATGAAAACCAGTGTTCTAAAAAGCGTGACGAAGCGTGGAGCCCGAGAGTCAAGCTTTTGAAGCTTAAGCGGGAGTATGCATTAAAAAGCGTTAAAAAGCATTTCTCAATTATTACATATTAAATTTAAACTTTACACATACTTTAACTTGTAAAAATAAAAAAATTTTAAAAAAAATTAAAAAAAAGCATCAGAACGCATCACTCGCGCTTACTCACGCATCACTCGCGCTTACGCGCGCTTTATGCACGCTTTTTAGATAAAAAATCGTCAGCACGCTTTTTTCGCGCTTTTCACAAATCACCGCGGGAGATGCGCACGTCGCGCCTAGAGCGCGCGTATGCGCTCGTTTTTCGCGCGTTTTAGAACACAGATGAAAACTGACACCGGTTCAGTTATTGTGAACTAGTTTTTTTTTTTCAAATGATTCCGAATCTAATTTATTTATGTTGCTGGTTAGATCTAGTGATACTTTAATTGCAAAATAAAAATAAAAAATGTGTTCATTAACTGAACTCTATAGATTGATTATGTTCGCGAAAGAGTATGTCCATTACTGAAATGTTTTATCTTGGTCCCTGCGTATGTTAAATATAAATGGTTACTGTGGAAAATTAATTGAAACAACTTTTTTGTCCAGAGAAAATTATTTTTGTCAATTGAAACAACTTTTTGTTAAGCATAAATGATTACTGTCGAAACCTATTCCATAACTTTTGGATAAATTGAAACAACTTTTTGTCCAGAGGAAATTATTTATTTATCAGGGAAATACATTTGTTTATATGCTGACAAGATACTTTTGTTTCTTTTGTCATTGAAAGTTGATGTGAATAACACTAACTAACATTAATGATAAGCATCAAGTTGAACTAAATGAACTAATGAAGCTCCATTTCCTTACATTAACTCCATAATAATAAAAATATTAAGAGGAATTTGTGTTAAAAAAAAGGGGCAAGAAGAAGGCAAATAGCTTCGTTTCTCGAATATATCCATCTGTTTTGAACCCCTTGCAACTATTTAAATTAGTATCGAACTTATGAATGTTCTAAAACTATCCTTCAGAGGTTGGGAAGTATGTTTGATAAAGTTCAGCTACCATATCTATAAATTATACAAAGTTACATTGGAAGACAGGATTAAAAAGTTTAAATCTGTGAAGAACTTTCTATTTGAAAAATAAAATAATTTGATCTTTAGATGATTGTGTTTAACTTAATCTTTTCCATCATGTGCTGTTATTAGACGTTCTAATTTGAAAATTACTGAATGTAATGCGTAAGTTCAACTTTGAGTTAGTGAGTTAATTCAACTTTGGGGTTTCAGATTTTTGCAGGCATTGAAGCAATTACCTCGAGAAAAGATTCAATTACATTCAAATTACCTGAATTCTTGCTCCATGCAGGTAATGAGATGAATTCTTGCTCCATGCAGGTAAAGAATTACCTGATTTTTTGGGGTTTCAGATTTAATGAGATGAATTCTTGCTCCATGCAGGTAAAGAATTACCTGATATTGTTGATCTGAAATGGGTAATTTCTGGAACTTGCTCAGGTACGCCACCAACTGTCAGTATATTGCATCTGTTTAATTTTGAAAAATATTTTTATTGCATAGCATATAGATCGACGCATATCTTACCATCTCTTTGTAATGCATTTGAGCCTTGATACTCATTAATCACATGATCTTCACCCCCTGCACACAAGATATCTGTTGTATTAACTGATGGTTTTTTAAAGCCCTTTTGTCATTTTTTTGGTTCCTTCAATAACATTGATTATCTAAATAGAAAACTTCTCTCATTAAATTTTAGGTCAGTCACAGCTCCTAGTCCAAAATCAAACTTAAGAGGTTTAACTAATAGTCAAAGCCCTTTTCTGATTATGTAAGAAATGCTCATTGTTAATTATTCTACATGGTGCTCCTACTGTTCAATACTTGATTTAAAATAGAAACTCACAAAAACATTTCTTCACTTCAGTTATTTCCATAATTTATGTATTAATTGCTCTTCTTAGAACAACTTATTTTTTAAAGGCCCTTTTATATGTTTTTTTTTTTATTCCAAGCACAACATTTATAATAAAAGGAACTATTATTTTCATTAGATAGATTTAGTCTCAGTAACAGTTACTACTTCACAATAATACTTATGAGGTTCAATTCTGTTAGACTTGCATTTATGTTAGATAAACTGTCAGTATGTAACAGAGGATAACTTAACCTTCATGATGAACTAAAGAGAGCCTGCATTTGTGTGTTTTGGTACTTGAATAAATGCTCTTCTCTTTGGTGCATAATGTATCTCCATCCATGATTACCATGTATTCAAGTCTGAGCTTTGAAAGTTAGAACTTCTATTCTCCACATGTGCACTGCGGTTTACACCATTTTGCTTCTCCTCATATTGCAATTTTTTCTGTTGCATTATGAATATTGTGAAATATGAAATTATGAATTCCTCAAAAAAAAAAATCTTGCATTATGTGAGATGCAAATCTTCGTAGTCAGATGAGGTACACTAAAGCCTAAACTGTGTATTGATGCTAAAGATGTTTGTCAGCATCTGTGCTAAAAGACAGCTGCAATTACAGTCTTTGATTACTGTGCACATTTTTTCAAATGGTTGTGTAGCAACCAAGAATTTTTACGCGATTAATAATTATTTTAATAGAAAATCGTGTCGCTACTATTTCACCCATTTTTATTAAGTTAACGCAGCGACGTATTCGTATAGCCAAGTCAAGAAATAATCGAGATCGTTCGATTTTAAATTAAATTCCGAATTTCTAAAAATATCTCCATTTTCTTGATTTAAAGTATATTAAGTCCAAATACTTAATTCAATGTTATCCCAATATTTATTTATACAAAAATTACTTTTATTATTTAAATTAAGAAAATATATGCAAGCATTAGAGGTTCCATTATATGTAATCATGAAGAGCATAATATTTGTATAAAAAATGGAAAAGTATATGAATGATTTATATACTCCATTATATATAATCATGAAGAGCATAATATTTGTATAAATATGGAAAAGTATATGAATGATTTATATACTCCATTATATATAATCATGAAGAGCATAATATTTGTATAAATATGAAAAAGTATATGAATGATTGATAAGACTCCATTATATGTAATCATGAAGAGCATAATATTTGTATAAAAAATGGAAAAGTATATGAATGATTTATATACTCCATTATATATAATCATGAAGAGCATAATATTTGTATAAATATGGAAAAATATATGAATGATTGATAGACTCCATTATATATAATCATGAAGAGCATATTATTTGTATAAATATGGAAAAGTATATGAATGGTGCTTTACTTTAAGAAAAGGATGTGTTAAAATTAATAGAATTGAATGATTATGTTTACAATATGCCAACTTTATACATCTATTTAAACCCATCTCTTTTACACACAACTCTACACATATACACTTATTTCCAACCTCTTGACAAAATTCACAAGTAAGAGAAATTCAAGGTGGTCAAGAAAGTTTTGGTCCATTTACTACTACACTTCATTTTAATCTTTTAAAAGGTAAGTATATCTTATGTTTTTATGAAAATTAAGTATGTTGTTATGAAATGTAAGTATATCTTATGTTTTTATGAAAATTAAGTATGTTGTTATGAAATGTAAGTATATCTTATGTTTTTATGAAAATTAAGTATGTTGTTATGAAATGTAAGTATATCTTATGTTTTTATGAAAATTAAGTATGTTGTTATGAAATGTAAGTATATCTTATGTTTTTATGAAAATTAAGTATGTTGTTATGAAATGTAAGTATATCTTATGTTTTTATGAAAATTAAGTATGTTGTTATGAAATGTAAGTATATCTTATGTTTTTATGAAAAGTAAGTATGTTTTTATGAAAGGTATTACCTTATGTTTTTATGAAAAGTAAGTATGTTTTTATGACAAGTAAGTATTTCTTATGTTTTTATGAAAAGTAAGTATGTTTTTATGAAAGGTAAATACACCTTATGTTTTTATGAAAAGTAAGTATGTTTTTATGACAAGTAAGTATATCTTATGTTTTTATGAAAATTAAGTATGTTGTTATGAAATGTAAGTATATCTTATGTTTTTATGAAAATTAAGTATGTTGTTATGAAATGTAAGTATATCTTATGTTTTTATGAAAATGTTTGGATCATTGCTATGAAATCAATCTCACAAGATTGTTATGGGTTCCATATGATATGTTTATGATTATGCTAAGGGGACCGGAGTTTAGTAGCGCTACACATAAGAATTCTTGCCATTTAAGTTCGGTAAAATTCTTGTGTCTCCCTATGTTTATGAGTATTTCGATCCTATCCTATGTTATGATGAAAATGATCCATATGCTTTCAAAAGAAAATTTATGCTTGGTATACTTACTGGGATTTTATAAATCTCACTCCACGATATTTACCATTTTCAGATAATTGAAGGTTCGAGGCGGTCAACATGGAAGTGGCAAAAGTGGTTAAGATTGATGAGATAATTATGTTGAACTTTATGTAAGAAAATTATGTTCTATTTTTATTCACAAATAAAATTATGGGATTCTAATTATTCTTTTGAATAATTTTACATTACTATTTAAGTCTCGATAATATGATATGAGTCACTTTTAGTGGCACTCGAATGGTCGAGAATTCGGGTCGTCACAGTTGGTATCAGAGACAAGAGTTTTAAAAACGATTCTGTAGATTTTTGAAATTTTATTTCTTAAAAAAAAAAAAAAAAAACACTATTCACGTAAACAGTAAAACGACGTGCTATTCATGATGAACAGTGAACGAAATCACTATTCATTTAAAAAAAAAAAATTTGAATTTTCACATGTCAAGTATGGTTATGATTTTGAAAAGTATGATGAAATTTGATGTGCGAATTTCAAGGACAAAATTCATTTTTAGCAAGGGAGTTTGTAATGTCCTGAAAATTTTATGCAATATAATTAGTTAGTGATATGATGTTTATATTGATGTCTTTGATAAATTTCTAGAAGTTCGGGGACTAAAGGAAAATAAGATTTGACGATAAATTTTTATTTGGGTTAATTAGGCCCAATCTTATGTAAAGATGCGAAATGATTAATAATAATTTTTTTTTAAAATATTTTAACTCATCACTCTACTATGTCACTCTCCACGTATTGACTCCTCGAACCAGGTATGTTATATGCTTTGCAAGTCATTTACGATTTTATTAAGACATGTTAAGTATGAAATATTCATATGTTATGAATCTTTAAGTGAAATATACATGTTGAGTATGATATGAATTGATAGAAGCCTAAATTTTAATTTATTCATTTTAATGTAGAATCATGAGACATAGAGGATATTGATATGAATTTTGGTTCATATTAAGCTTAGTAAGATTGACTCAATTAGAAATTAAGTTGGGTTGTAACTTTGGCCCAAAATATATGGAATAATATATTAAACAAACAAAATTGATAATGAATTGTACAATAATTTATCCCTTTATCACTACCTTTGTGTAAAAACAAGGGAAAAACTGTGGATGGTTATTAGTACTTCCTCTTCAAGTTTCAATTTTCGGTTCAATAATTTATCCCTTTATCACTACCTTTGCTTAAAAGCAAGGAAAAACTGTGGATGATTATTGGTACCACTCTTCAAGTTTCAATTTTGAAAAAAAAAAAAAAAAAAAATATGATTTACGAATGATTTTCAAAATAATCTTTGTCGTCAAGTTTAGAAATGATGAGCCCTAAATGGACTTTGCATAATTGATTTTAGACATGGCACTAAGTATGAGAAGTCAACAGAAAGGACTAGATAATATTTTCGAATTATTCATCGTTTAGATTAAACGAGAAATAGAAAGTCAGTTTTATGAAGTTATGATGAGATGTTGAGATTATAAGTGATATGATTTTATTGAGATTTTATGAGAAGAATTATGAAGTTGGAGATTTAAAGTTTAGGCTCTTAATTATTGAGAAATAAGGACTTGATATGGTGATATTAGAAATTATGATTTGAAATTTCTATGTTGAGGAATTATGAATTGATTTTCTGGAATATTTATGATGATATTGAAGTTTGATGAAATTGTGATCAAATGTACAATTAGTTATTATTGTGAGTTATGAAGTATGCTTACGATTTGGATAAGTCCAAATTTCAAAGGAAAACTCTGCCTAGAATTTTATCGTTTGGAGTTAAGAGCATAGTATGGTATGCAATCACTAAGAGAATTGAAGTTAGACATACAAGTTCATTTACATCACAAACGAGATTTAGTAGATGATAACAGAGATATTATTATTTTCTCATAAGGAGAACACACAAGAGTCACCCTAGAAAGGAAATACATGAAAACACGCAAAAGCAAAAGAAAGCAACATGGGAAATTCCTCAAATTGAGAGATGTGTTTCCGGAGTAGCCGTATCCTACCACCTCTGACCTTTTGAGGAAATAAAGAAACCTTCAAAAAGGTGTGTTTCGAGAGTAAGAATACTCCGTAATCTACCACCTGGAACCTTTGAGGTACACACAAGATTTAAACATTAAGGAAAATCCTAGGAAATTAGAGGGGTGTCTCGAGAGTAAGAATACTCCGTACTCTACCCCCACCTATTCTAAGATTCATAAAGTTAAGTTTACATTAACCGGACTCCATTTTCGCTTGATTCCCCTTCCTTGCGACCAATCTATCTTAACCCCTGCTGGATCTTGTATTGAGATATATGACTGCAGCTTATCCAGTAGTTCATCAATAGTAGGAGCAGAAATAAGAAGCCTTCTGGAAAATGGAGAGATGAATCCCTGTTCCACAGCATAATCAAGAAAGGTTAACAAGCCATCAAAGAAATTGTTAACATTCAAAAGCCCAATAGGCTTAGTATGGAGATCTAGTTGAGCCCATGAGGTAATGTTAAAGATTTCTTCTAAGGTACCAAAACCTCCGGGCAGGGCTATAAAGGCATCAGAACCATATAGCATACAAGTTATGCGTCCATGGATGGATAAGGTTTGAACTTCATGCCCTCGTGTTTTTCCTGCAACATCTACCAAAGGGACAGGTATGACACCGATTACTTTTGATTTCTCTGCAAGAGCAGATTGGGAAACACAACCCATTAGACCACTACTACCACCCCCATACACAAGAGTGATACCTTTTTCCCCCAGTTTCTTTCCAAGATCTACGGCCGCTTCTAGATAACTGAAGCCTTTCCCCACTTTTGATCCACAAAATACACAAATAGTTTTGATCTGTCGAAGTTTTGGTGCTTCCATCTTTGATAGTATAGAAGAGAAAACTTACCAAGAAGATGTGATTTTGGGATGCCTGAACTATGAAATATGTTTGGCTATTTAAAGCCGGAAAAATTTACTGTTTTTGATTGATTCTGAAAAAGTAAAGATTTAATTTTGACAAAATCAGCCTACTTTTGACTATTTTATCAAAGCTTTCATCTTTCGGTGATTTATTTTCCAGCTTTATCAAACCTCGAGAAAGGAAAATATATTTTTACCAACCTTTATCAAAACGCGTGAAAGGAAACAGAAGAATATTTTAAATATGTATCAAGAGATTTACCTTATATCAATGCTGATTTGCCACAACCTCATTGTGTAAAACAGACTGGCAGATAGGATCTTTTGCAGTTATATTTTTGAGACTATAACGATTTTTGTCTTCGTTAAACTGAGCGTATAAGGAGAGAAGTTCACGTTGCACATAACCACTTGGGTGCGTCTCAAGAGTCAGTCGAATATCATCCAAAGACTCCTTACTCAGTCCACCCTTTATGAATTTGATTTTATCATCCCGATTAGTAGAAGAATATCCTACTGTTTTGCAACGAGTATCACAGTTCCAACGAGCACATTTGTAGCAACCATTCAGCCTTTTTGCTCTTCGTTTCTTTGCGAAGGTGCTTTTGCCTAAACCAGGCATGTGCTTTGGAAATGTCATAGGTAATTCACCAGATAATCGAACTTTTGCTTCGATCAACCAGCGAACATCTTCTGGAATACCATGAGCCATCAGCAACCTCAACCTTTCGAGCTTAATTCGATAAATTTTTCTCAGATCATTCATAGGAAGATTGGAATAATACTTGCGAATGTTTGAAAGGATGATATCCATTTTTGATGGATCTAACCTCTTCCCAACATGATCTATTTAAAGGTATAAAGGAACTAAGTGGATCCATCTGATATTGATTCCAGCAAGAAAGCGCGGAATAGAATAATGAAAAGAAGAGACAAGAATTAATGCGCTGTTTAATTTTATCGATAAAGGAAGATTTGATGATAAGATTTTGAGATACAGAATATTTTCTTGGATTTGGTACTGATATTTTAGGTATAATAATAAGTAATTAAGGTATGGTGTGATGATACGGGAATACGTGAAAGTGAAATAAGGACCGTATCGAATCAGAATTCATAAGTATGTACAAGTGAAAGAAATACCTTGCGGGAAATGTTGTGACAATTAAGTGAAGAATTTTAGTTATTTGGGAGCTAATTATTTATTTGAATTTTGCAGAACGTTTTGGTTACAAATATGGGAAAAGATAAGCTGATGATATTATGTTGATTGATGAATAATATGTTTGGATATATTACATAGGGGATATTCAGGTAACCATTTTATTTACTTTGGGATATTTGGTGATAAGAAGAAATGACTAATTATTATGGTATGATATGTTAGTAAAGATTTATTGAAATTTTAGAGATATTAATACGAATATTTGAGGTCACATGATACGATGATAAGTGACAGGTTACATGAGTACTACAAGACATGATGAAATATCACATACGATTGGGAATTTTCCTTTTGAGTCAGAATTTATGAGTAGACACATATGTCTATTATTGATAGAAAAGTCCATGTTTTTAAGAAAAACAAAGATATGCATTTAGTCAAAGTCCAGTGGGTTAAATATAGTAGCAATGATACTACCTAAGAGAAGAAGAGAAGAGATTCTGATTAAGTGTTCAGAAATCATAAGATCAAATAAGTTTAATTTCGAGGACGAAATTATTTTAAGGGGGTAAGTTTGTAGCAACCAAGAATTTTTACGCGATTAATAATTATTTTAATAGAAAATCGTGTCGCTACTATTTCACCCATTTTTATTAAGTTAACGCAGCGACGTATTCGTATAGCCAAGTCAAGAAATAATCGAGATCGTTCGATTTTAAATTAAATTCCGAATTTCTAAAAATATCTCCATTTTCTTGATTTAAAGTATATTAAGTCCAAATACTTAATTCAATGTTATCCCAATATTTATTTATACAAAAATTACTTTTATTATTTAAATTAAGAAAATATATGCAAGCATTAGAGGTTCCATTATATGTAATCATGAAGAGCATAATATTTGTATAAAAAATGGAAAAGTATATGAATGATTTATATACTCCATTATATATAATCATGAAGAGCATAATATTTGTATAAATATGGAAAAGTATATGAATGATTTATATACTCCATTATATATAATCATGAAGAGCATAATATTTGTATAAATATGAAAAAGTATATGAATGATTGATAAGACTCCATTATATGTAATCATGAAGAGCATAATATTTGTATAAAAAATGGAAAAGTATATGAATGATTTATATACTCCATTATATATAATCATGAAGAGCATAATATTTGTATAAATATGGAAAAATATATGAATGATTGATAGACTCCATTATATATAATCATGAAGAGCATATTATTTGTATAAATATGGAAAAGTATATGAATGGTGCTTTACTTTAAGAAAAGGATGTGTTAAAATTAATAGAATTGAATGATTATGTTTACAATATGCCAACTTTATACATCTATTTAAACCCATCTCTTTTACACACAACTCTACACATATACACTTATTTCCAACCTCTTGACAAAATCCACAAGTAAGAGAAATTCAAGGTGGTCAAGAAAGTTTTGGTCCATTTACTACTACACTTCATTTTAATCTTTTAAAAGGTAAGTATATCTTATGTTTTTATGAAAATTAAGTATGTTGTTATGAAATGTAAGTATATCTTATGTTTTTATGAAAATTAAGTATGTTGTTATGAAATGTAAGTATATCTTATGTTTTTATGAAAATTAAGTATGTTGTTATGAAATGTAAGTATATCTTATGTTTTTATGAAAATTAAGTATGTTGTTATGAAATGTAAGTATATCTTATGTTTTTATGAAAATTAAGTATGTTGTTATGAAATGTAAGTATATCTTATGTTTTTATGAAAATTAAGTATGTTGTTATGAAATGTAAGTATATCTTATGTTTTTATGAAAAGTAAGTATGTTTTTATGAAAGGTATTACCTTATGTTTTTATGAAAAGTAAGTATGTTTTTATGACAAGTAAGTATTTCTTATGTTTTTATGAAAAGTAAGTATGTTTTTATGAAAGGTAAATACACCTTATGTTTTTATGAAAAGTAAGTATGTTTTTATGACAAGTAAGTATATCTTATGTTTTTATGAAAATTAAGTATGTTGTTATGAAATGTAAGTATATCTTATGTTTTTATGAAAATTAAGTATGTTGTTATGAAATGTAAGTATATCTTATGTTTTTATGAAAATTAAGTATGTTGTTATGAAATGTAAGTATATCTTATGTTTTTATGAAAATGTTTGGATCATTGCTATGAAATCAATCTCACAAGATTGTTATGGGTTCCATATGATATGTTTATGATTATGCTAAGGGGACCGGAGTTTAGTAGCGCTACACATAAGAATTCTTGCCATTTAAGTTCGGTAAAATTCTTGTGTCTCCCTATGTTTATGAGTATTTCGATCCTATCCTATGTTATGATGAAAATGATCCATATGCTTTCAAAAGAAAATTTATGCTTGGTATACTTACTGGGATTTTATAAATCTCACTCCACGATATTTACCATTTTCAGATAATTGAAGGTTCGAGGCGGTCAACATGGAAGTGGCAAAAGTGGTTAAGATTGATGAGATAATTATGTTGAACTTTATGTAAGAAAATTATGTTCTATTTTTATTCACAAATAAAATTATGGGATTCTAATTATTCTTTTGAATAATTTTACATTACTATTTAAGTCTCGATAATATGATATGAGTCACTTTTAGTGGCACTCGAATGGTCGAGAATTCGGGTCGTCACAGGTTGGCAGACATGTCCCTTTCAGTTCAGCATTAGTTTTGGACAAATAGATCATATATTCTAGCCTTTCTCAAGAATGGTCATTATACATTAGATATAGAAAATAAATAATGCAAAAAAAATATTTAAAATTTAAAACTAATTAAAACAATAACTGATTTTTAAAATTATAACTGATTTTTAAACATTATTAACGTAATAAATGTATCTAAATAAATAAATTCATAATTGTTTTTAAAAAAATAGCAAGTCAATAACTGATTTTAAAAATAAATAATTTAATAACAGTGTTAAAAAATAGAATAATAATTACTTTAATTAAAAAATAAATTAATTAATAACTGTATTTTAAAAATTAAGTAATTAACAAATGATATATAACATAAATAAATGAAAAGAAATATTTAAAATTTAAGACTAATTAAAATAATAACTGTATTTAAATTGTTTTTAAAACAATAACTGATTTTTTAACATTATTAGCGTAAAAAATGTATTTAAATAAATAAATTCATAATTATTTTAACTGTAAACTTGTTCTACATCATGCAACACCATTTTTTTCTAAAATGTCTACAATTTCAAACGACATGAGGGAAGTACCTAATAGATTCATAACTTAAAATTTTGTATAAAATGGAAGGGTAGTAGAGAAACTAACATTTTTATCAACAAACACCATCTCTATGATGTTAACTTGGTCTTTGCAGTTAAAAACTGGCACTTCTCAAAGCCTCACAACCAGGACCAACAGCTTCCACTCAGTCTTGGTTGAATTTATGTCGTTAACCTTGTTGGTATGTTCAGCCATGGTCGAAACGTGGTTTGAATGGCAAATTCACTCTACAATCTCTGAAGTAAAATGAAGGGGGCATGAACCTAGAAAATGAAGGATGATGTGTTGTTAAAAAAATATATGATTGTTGGTGTTAGTTTCTTGTAATGATATTTTTGTTTTTTTTTTTTTTTAATGTCGAGAAATATTGTTGTAGTTCACAGAATAAGTAATGTTGTTCACAGATAAATTAATGCATTATGGATGTTGCATTTAATGCTGCCTGATATGGCAGTAAAATCACATTTTATGAACAGAATTTTGAATTAACTTTTGGCAAAATAGGGTGGGAATTTAAAAATATTAAATTCAAACATTTCATTTTTTTTTAATTATAATTTGCATGTGGCATTAAATGCTCATATATCATGTACTGACAAAATCGAACTGATTAGGCAGTAGCAGTCTGGATGGGAATCAATAGCAACATGGTGGAGAATCAGCAGCAGTCTGGAAGATTTTTTTTAATTAATGGATGACTAGGCGGGAAAATGCTGCAGCACTTAGTTCCTTTTATATAATATACTAGTAAAGTTTACGTGCGTTGCACGAAGTGATTTATATTTGTATTTATTCGCGTGAAATTAGTAATGAAAAAAATAGTTATTTTTTTGTACACATTAAGATTGGAATATAATTTATTGTTTCAATTTGATGTATTAAAATGAGGGGATAATTTATGACATCAATTCGATGTGATTCATTTAAAGAACATAAAAAAAATATTGTTTGTATATACATTTGAAAAAAATCAATCACAATACAAATCAATGGTTAGAATTGCATTACAACATATTCTGATAGTTTGGATCAAAGATAAAGGGGACTATAACAAAAACAATATTAAACGATCTCAAAGTCAATTGCTTTATATTTCCAACAAATTGCTTGTTTTCCTTAATGACAATTGCATGACCTAAACCACACGTAAGTACAATAACATCCAGGTCCCCAACATGTGTTCTATTTGCCCTTCTCACCTTGAATAAATGACTCTGAATAAATGATATTAACTGCTTCTCAATATAATTCCTACAAACACATGGCAAACACATTATTAATTCTTTAATCTCCTTTCACAATCCATAACATCACGAAACTGAATAACAAAAATCAATGTCAATGAACCATATGCCCTTTAATTTGTTCATAAACTTTTAAAAAGGAAAGTCAATAGGACTTATTATTACTCCCTCAAGACATAATGGAAGGTTCTTACCACATGAATAATTTCAGAGCAAAAACTTAAAAATACCAAAGAAAATAAGAAAGATGAAACAAAGTTTACAAAAATAGTACCAGCAACAAGAACCGAGTCACAAGCGTAACTATAAGAAGAGCTCTGCCAAAGTTTTAGACAATGTTTCACAAATGGGTTTGATGTACTTGTGATGGTTTTCACATGGTCGGGTAATGCAACTGCAAATTTTGATGCATTTTTAGTTTCTTCATCATCATAAGCTTTTGGGATGCACTTAATTTTTTTTATTCTAATTCTAGTTTTGAAATGTAATGAAGAAGGGAAGAAGCAGCGTGAATGAATGTACAATGAAATGTAATTGAGACTCGGTCTTCTATGACCAAAAATGAAGCAAAACGAAGTCAAGTGCATCATTCACAAATAAAATATGTACCTCAATGATAGTTTTGAGTGTGTTTTATAGCCTCGTCAATACATTTGAGAGCAATGTCATATTAGCCAATCATGTCAAATGTTGCACCAATAATTCTTGTTAGGAAAACCCAAAATCAAAAAGCAATAAAGACATTGCAAAATTCATAATTAGAGTGATAGAAGCAAAAAAATTTACTGTCCTTAACCATATCTTTTTCCTACAATATCCAAAAATCAATAGTATAAGAGTGATAGAAGCAGTGTTGTGGAATCTGATAAAAAACAACAAATCACATCAAAAAATCTAAGTTTTCGAAAAAAACCTTTTCGATGTTCAACTCAAACACCAACAACAATTCTAAAAAATATCAACAAGCAAAGGCAAAAAAAGACTATTGTTAGATCATGAGTTCCAAATTAATGCGGGGAAATAGTAAGAATTATTGTTAATGCTCCAAAATTTATTGACTCAACCAAATGCCAAAAGTTTGGACATAAAATATTCATTGGTCACACATTCGCAACAGGTCAATTCATATTTAAATTTCTGGTATAATTAATCAATTTTACTTGCCAAATGCCATTTGTTTAAATTTTCATTTTTAGCATATATCCGTTAACAACTCAATTTTGTGATGCTTATCAAACACATATTTCTTCTTAAAACACCACAAATCTTCCAGTTGTAACTTGTATTCACTCCAACATCAACACATTGAGGTAAACCAAATATAAAATCAAATAATTAGAAAAGTTATTTACCTGATCATCCTTCAGGAAAATTGTGATCTTGGTTTTCCTGGTAAGTTGATCTCCATTGACAATCCTTGTAACATTGAATTAGCCTCCTGACGCATCCTGGTGGATTCATGCATGCATAAATGCAAATTTGGACATTAATAGATTGTTTTCGCTTTTTAATGAGTAGTAATTATGCTGAAAAGCTAAGCATCTTCCTTCATTAAGGGAATCACAACAGGATTAGTATAGACAACAATTCAAACATAAACTAACATCTGCACATTTATTAAGTAAGATCAATAAAAAGAATGTTGAAATAAAGAGTTTCATGCCATTAACCATATCTGCATAAGCTCATCATATACAATATCGTGGCAAAACAAAGTCTGGGTTTGTGTGAAGAAAAAACCTTCAATATCAATCAAAAATATAATTATTCTCTCCTAGAAAGACTTTTCTCTTCTAAAATTTAGTCTAATAACTAATTAATATTTCTTGCTTGCTATAATAAGGGGAATCATAAAAATTATAGGGAGGGTAGAAGGCTGCAAATCTTCCAATTAATAAAACCCAAATAAGCTTAAGAAATAAAAATCAGAGCACTGCCATAAAATTTCTAACTCCATAAAGTAGAAACTATTCGATAAACTTAAGGAAAGATATAAATGCTTTTCCTTTAGAATTAACTCGTATTAATAAAGTAAATAAAATATTATACCTTGTCCTTGAGAATAGTTGACCTACAAAACATTGTAAACATTCATAAGACCAACCAGGCTTACTCATTTGTAATGAAAAGGAGCCTTAAGAAGCAATCTAATACCCTGCATAATATAACATAGGCCACATTAAGTTCTTCAAGCTTCACACTACATAAATTACGACACATGACAACTGTATATAAGTCTATTGAAAGTTCACCCACATAACAAATATGAAACGGCAAGATTCAAAATTAGTAGAAGTGTTTTCATTTCAACTAAAAGTGTTGTTTTTGAACCTATGAACAGTAATTTTGAAACTTGATTTTATATATAGTAGGGAAATAGAACTATAGCATATTATATTAATAAATATTAAATAAAAACAATAAATATGCAATGTAAAAGAAAATAATAATTATTATTATTACTAATAAGATAAGAGCAGGAAAAAATTATAGTTTTGGAACAATGCCTGTTTACAATATTCTTATCTATAGTAGTATAAAGAAACTTAATTTATAATAACATATAGTTATAGAAATATTAACAAATATTAAACACTTATATATATAAAATAAAAAAATTACAGTACACTATACTAATATATATTAAATACCAATAAAATATAAGTAATGTAAAAAAAAAACACAATTATGTATTTGAATAATGATAATATATAATAAGATAAGAAGGAAAAAAAAATATATATATATATATATATATATATATATATATATATATATATATATATATATATATTGTTTATTATATTTAAATAAAGTTTCAAAAAGTCAGTGCAATTTTTACTATACTGAAAAAAAAAACACACATCAACAACAATTATTTAGAACTTATAATAAACAATACACTCATAAGTTTAATTTATAGCAGGGGAAAAAAAAGTTACATAAGGGAAATGTATCTAACATAATAATTCAGTAGTAAAAGGGAGATATAGCTAGCCATCAAAAAATCAAGTTTCAATCTATCTTACATACATCAAACTTAAGCACACAATTGAAACAGGAAAGTCCTGACACAAATACTATCATTTTCACCATTCAACATAAATTAATTTACTCAACTTGATTAAAAAAATAAAGAAAAGAAACATTCGAAATCTGAACAAACCAAAACAAATGGAATAGAAGCCACCAAAATAAACCACAAGCAAAACCTCAATCCGTTTTACTTGTTCTAAAATCTAATCCACAATCTAAGTAGGAATGTCCTGACACAAACACACAAAATACCACTTCATTATTACTTCCAACATTAAGCATTGAATTACTCACCAAAATTGATTAAAATACAACTTCCTTATTACTGTTAATATATATACACATGCAGACAGGGTGAAAAAAAGGAGCTGAAATAATCTGCCCACAAAATGAGGTGAAAAAAAAAACAAAAAAGAGAAAAAAAACCCAATTAGTTTTACCTACTTCAAAATCTAGACCACAATCCAAGCTGGAAAGTCCTGACACAAACATACAAAATACCACATCAATATCACTTTAACTATTAAATATAGAACATGAGATTTGTAAAAACATAACAGTGTACCTTCTACAAAAGAATGTTCAAGTGCATAAAAACAACAACTAAATTTCAGAATTGCTAACAATTGTTATCAACTAAAATAATGTTATTAAAGGTAATTTAAATATTGTCAATCTTTAGCCTTTCATTTTCATTTTCCTATATTATCAAAGTTGTGAAACTGGAAGTAATTCATCACTTGAAGTATAAATAAATCTAACAGTTTAATTCAAAGCAATTTTACTAAAAGTTGTTATGTTCAAATTGAAACCAATTTATTTGAGAAAGTGCACAAACAATAAATAAAGATATAGTGAAAGCTAAATTAATTCAAGTAGAAATAAAAAAGAAATAGCTTTTAAAGTATACAAAGAACATAAAAAGAGTGATTTTCAACAATATATCTAACCAATAACTTTACTAATTAAAATAAAAATAAATATAGCAAATGACGAAGTTTATAAGAACATAAAAGAAACAGACTTTCTCATCTTCTCTCAAATAATCTTTATGCATATTCCAATGTGACATATTCTTCTTTTTATAATGATGACATGAGATGATCATAAATTCCTCAGAATAAATGAAATAAATGACATTACACACACACACATGCATAGTGAAAAAAACGAACAGAAGAAATCTGACCACAAACTGAAGTAAAGAGAGAGAGAGAGAGAGAGAGAGAGAGAGAGAGAGAGAGAGAGAGAGAGAGAGAGATGCTGAACTACATTTTCCAGAAAAATCTCTTTCGCTGACAAACACATAACCAGGTTAAAAAATAAATAAATAAATAAAATAAAATCTACACAACAAAACAAAACAAAACAAAACAAACGAAAAAACCAGGATCAACAAATATCAAGACTTCAAAACATATATGAAGGCAGGAAGCTGCACTGAATGTGGATCAAGAAGGAGGTGTTTCAGTCTGCATTGCTAATAGAACTTGTGTGTTCAATATTTGGTGATATTTTTTCATTCTTTGTTTTGTGTTTGGCCTCTTCGTTGGATTTTTGGGCAGAATCTTCAACTTGCTCCTTTGTATTGCCGGAATGATTGACCCTTTTTTGTTGATGTCAGAATTTTGTTGCATCCAAACTACAAAATGCAAAGTAAAATATTGGTACACTCACAGTTGAATCACCACTACCATAGATTGAAAACTCTGGAGAATAAGCTTGATAGCCAACAATGAAATTCAAGGCAACATAGAAATCTGGCAATGGACAAATCCTAAATGGAATGTTAATGTTCAAATTCAACAGTCATAAATTATATTAAACAGTCACATGTGCTAACCTGCCCTTTAAGAGAAGTTGATATCAAAAGCCAAATGATCAATGGGACACTTTCCCATTCTCATAATAAGTGAATCTAAAAGTCTTCGACAAAAGTAGGAATTGTCTCTATCCAAGTCACTGGATCTTGTACAAGCCTATGATCTCAATGGTGCATGATTCTGCACATCAATCCAGTTTTCGTCATCACCCGTTAGTGGAATAGACTGTAAATTTTTAAATTTAAACTATGTTTAGCTACTTAAGTTTAGCTACCGACATAAGAATTAAGAAATACCGGTTGTTTCATTAATATTTAATATGAGCTAGCTAGGAACTCTGAATTAGGTTAAGTAAATTAACTATTATAATTTATTGAAGTTAGGAATCTGATACACTGGGCCTCACAAGGGAATACCTAAGAAAATTTACATTAGTGAGAAGAACATTTTACGATTACATAATTCACAAATCAACAAATCAAGATAAATAAAATTGGAATTATAAACTCACCTTTGAATCAATTCCTGCAAGATGAAGTTCACTAATATCCACCCAATTGCCTTAAAAACACAGATCGTCGTTGTTTCTAAATAAGCATAAAAACAAAAAAAAGTGACATTATGGCTGACTCTAAAAGCTGTTAAATAACAATAAGGGATAAAACAGATAAATAATAGAGCTACTACTCCCAACAAAAATTATATTATCAGTTCATGCACAATATTTTTGAAATAAATGTAAATGAAGAGTGTATGGCTTATACTTCAAAAAAGAATGCTTGCTAATTTGAGTGGTTTACTGATTTATACAAGATAATCAAGTTGTGTAAAATTTCAAACAAATTCCTAAACTGAAAAATACTTTAAAAATACTTGGAATCAATTGCAATGAAAATAAAAAAGTGAACAACTTCTTTCAAGTTCTTTCACTATAGGAAGAGTTTAAATAATGGTTAAAAATAAAATGTAGATGCTTGTATATATTCAAATCTACATACACAAGAATCAGAAAGGAAAAATCGTAATAATGAAATATGAGTTTATTGGAATTTTAAACTAATAATGAACTATTATTTGGGAATTTAAGAGAAATGTCAAATGAATTGAATGTACAGTTAAGAAAAATCAGAACTTCAAGTCTAGTAGAAGTAATTGTTGTTCTGGAATCAATTCTTTCATATGGGAATAGTTACATAATTAAAATAATTCTTATTAAGTTGTTTCATAAAGATAAAAATAAACAGGATTAAAAATCTTAATCACGAATCTGTATTTCAAAATCTAGACTTCCAACATGTGCAATTCTCCAACAACACAAAATTATTATAAGCACAAATAAAATTGCACATACAAGGTTTCAATTATATACTTAACTGGACAACAGTTGTAAGCGGCAGTCACTAACCTATCAGAGTCGAAAGCGGTAGCAGCAATCACTGGCCAGTGAGTCGACGATCAATAGTCGCTGGTCTCCTTCCTCCTATCTCTGTCGGCATCGGGCTTCCTCTCCCCTGCTCCTGCCTCAGGCGAAGGGCTACTGACTACAGTGACCGGTGGGGACCGTGGGATGGATTGTTGAGCTTGGAGCCGCGGCGGGCTGGAGTGGAGGCAGAAGTTGACAATAATCGATTGAGGATGAAGAGAAGAAACCGTGTTGAAATCGATTGAAGAGAGAGGTAAAGAAATGTGTGTCTGTGAGAATGAGAGAAAGAGACAGAGAGGGGCTTCAAGAGAAAAGGTTGGAAATGGACGAAAATGCGAATAGGAAAAAAAACGAACCTTTGATGTTGTGATTGCACGACCGGCGTAGTAAATCTTGGAGGAGAAGAAGACTGTTCGAGAGAGGAAGACTCTCGAACACACACACAGAGAGAGAGAGAGGGAGAGAGATGGAAGGGTTACTATCTGTGTAAGAGACGCGTATGGATATGGATATGGGCACAAGAAAGAACCGTAGGAGGAAATAACCAAAAAGATGGGAAAAGCGCGTTTCCAGTTTTATAGAAATCGTCATTTATCGTCCATGAACAGTAACTTTACAAGTGGATTTTATATATGTAGGGATATATAGATTAAATTCAAACATTTCATTTTTTATTTTTTTAATTATAATTTGCATGTGGCATTAAATGCTCATATATCATGTAGTGACAAAATCGAATTGATTAGGCAGTAGCAGTCTGGATGGGAATCAACAGCAACATGGTCGGGAATCAGCAACAGCAGTCAGGAAGATTTTTTTTAATTAATGGATGCCTAGGCGGGAAATCTAAGGTGGGAAAATGTTGCAGCACTTAGTTCCTTTTATTTAATATATATAGAATATAGATTCCTCAATCAATACAAAGATTAATTCCCAAACAATGTAACTCGATATCAAATTCTAAACTCCCAGCAATCATCAATTTTTAAGTTACAAATTGCTTCAACTTTTGCAACCATGCAATGCATAAATGTCTTCATCCTCCCAATTCCTTCCTCACGAGCATCAGTAGGAATTTGGGTAAGAACTCTCACCTAATATCATTGCCTTTACCTTTTTTCTCCTTGTCTGCACAAGAACCACTTACATGGTCGAAACTTCAAATTACCCAGTCTCTTCGAAACCACAATATGCAATGTCAAATTCCACGCCAGTAGAAACAGCCTCACCAAACTACCACCTCACCACTGGATGTCACCACCGTGTCAAAACCGCCACATCAACTTTGAAACCATTCCTACTCATTTCAAATCCCCAACCAATATACACAATATACATTCAACCATCTCCACTGCACACTCGAGCTACACAACTGCCGAGACTACCTCAACCCGACCACAGCCATAGCTGTACCATTAACCCCAAACAATAATCTCCAATGAAAGTTTTAACATCCCTCATCACCATGACCAAACGAACCCCAACACTCCCCTTTTACCGCCGACCGCTACCACCAAATCCAAGAAAACCCAAACTTCAACTCCCATCCAAAACCGTGGCTACCCATTCAAAAATCAAACCAAAACCAAAATCAAACTTAAAAACCCAGAAAAACAAAGAATCAGATTAACCTTTTCCTTACCTTCAACCGCGAGCTTCATTGACCGGAATAACGTCGGAGAATCCGAACCATTAGCCTCGAATTCTTGCTAAAAAAATGCCAACACCTCCATTACCTATCAATCATTAGCCGCCCTAGCCCTTTCACTCGCCTCGTCGGCGTCATCTCCGGCTGGAGGATGGTCGACAGCCTGGGATCGAAAGGGGCGAAAAATCATATCCTCTGCGCCCGAATTTCAGTTCCTCTCATTTTAAAACATTTTATCTTAGCCCTACTGTTTCTGAAAATTTCTGAATCAGTCCCAAAATTCATTTATTTTCTAAAATCAGTCCCAAATTTCATTATTAACGTGAACAACCCCTGATTTCCTACAATTTCACAATTTAGTCCTTAAAACCTTTTAAAAACCCTATTTTGCACAAATTCACTTTCCAAGACTTGATTATTCAAAAATTCTAATTTTAATTATTTATTTTATAGGGCTAGATGAAGTGCGAGAACACTAGAAAGTTAGTCCCGTTAGCTCAAAACTCGAGAAATACGGTAGACTCTTATTTACAAATTATCTTTTTTTTTTTTTAAATGCGCATCAATGATTATTTTTGTTCACGAGAATTACTTATTTTTCAAGCATGAGACTATGTTACGAGAATTTACTTTCTTAAATGCATAAGTCTTGAACTTTTATATTTATTACTTGTTCATGAGACTACTGGTGATTGTTAGACACTCGAGACTTGAATATCATGATTTTATGTTTTAATTTATAATATCAAATTATTATTGTGCGCGAGTCTGTTGAGTATTTCTATACATTTTCCAAAAACAATTTTGTAGATGATGGAGTTGGCGACGAGACATACGAGAGTGGCTACTAACGAGTCTTTTAAAAACTGTTTTATTTGAAATCACAAACTTATTAATTTTGTAAAGTTATTTCCATTTTCGATCCATTGAAAATTTAAATAAATTTTTATGAAGTTACTTGAATTAAATTTCAGTCATTTTCAGCTTAATTATCATTTTGAATGCTAGTTTGAGATGATAAAGTGACGTTCCGGGAATTTAGAACTTGGGGCATTATAAATGTAGTAAAGATAAAAAATGATAATAAATTGAAATATGTATAATTATGTAAGGGTGAATAAATAAATCGTCAACCCACTAAACCGAACCAAATCGCAACAAATGGTTTGGTTTGGTTTCAAACGTGAGTTTGGTTTGAAAATTTTCCAAACAACTTTAAACGGTTTTGTTTAGGTTTTAATTATCAACATCGTGGCTTCAAACCGTAACCCGCAAGTTTTAAACAAATTATAAAGAATAAAAAATGAGTCCTGGAATAATTTATCAAATTCAGATTATTAATGAAACATTTAAGTCATTTCGAGAGCTTTTTTAATTTCTTTCTCCAGTAGAAATAATTTATAGAATAACATTTTATTGAAATTTGGACATGTTCTTGAAAAATTTATAGCCTCTATCGATTGCAAAAAATGTAGGATTTTTTCATGAATAAAGTAAGTTTTAATCTATGTCTGTTTGATCCCTTTGATAAGGAATCCAACCCAATTCCCAACAAGTACTGTTGAATGCTGTACATGATGTATGCAGTTTCCATTGAAGAACTCTATAAAAAAATTAGAAGAATTCATTAAGACACAGATTTATAGCATATTGAATAGAAGAAATACTCTTACAGCAACACATCGTGTTATCTTTTATTTACGTGAATGATTCTGAACAAGTAAATCTTATTTGTAGTTGCAACATGCCAGAGTAGTCCCCTAGTCAATGTGAGTTGCATCTCTAAAAAAATCCAAGAACACCTTTCTGACGTAATCTATGTAATGGTCGGTGGGTATTTCTTAGTTATCAACCACGAAATTTGTGTTGATCCTTCACTCAATGATGTGTATCGATTATGAAATCTGTGATCTTTGCTACTAGTAGATTAATCATTCATTTATTCTTGCATTAACGTACAAGAATGTGTCTTGATTTGAGATCTACTAATTTATTTGATTACAAATCACGGTTTTAAACGCACTAAAACGCAAAAAAATGGTTTGAAAAAATTTCAAACCGTTTTAAACAATTTGGTTTTAAATTTTGCAATAAGACACTCAAATCAAACCATGTTCACCCCTAAATGTATGTTGTAAATTGAGATTTGAAATGGATTATAACAGAAGAGAGTATATATTAGATAATTGTAGAGAATTGATGTGAAATTGGAATGAAAGAAAGTATTTCAAGGGCAAATGCTTTGCTAGATATTCTTTGCCCTTTTTATTATGTATAAATAAATAAATAAATATTTTGGAAAGGTGTCTCATCTTTTTTATATAGTACTAGTTTTGGTGCGTGCATTGCACGAATATTGTCAGTATTTTTCTATCAGAGAAGTTTCGAATAATGATTTATTGTTTGATACTCTCCTTATCCCATAAAGATACAGTCATTTCTATTTTTACGCAGATTACGAAAACATAATTATTATACGTTGAAACTATAAATTTGCTTACATTTTACCTAATATACACCTACATTAAATAATAAATAGTTAATATGTGTTTATAACAATGTATATTAAATAGGAGTATATTAAAAAATTAAGACATTAATATAATTTCAATAAGGAAAGTAACCTATAATTTGAGACAAACCAAAAAAGAAAACGAAAAAAAATTAATGAAAAGATGAAATACATTGCTAATGGATCATTTTAAATGACTGAAATTTTTGCTACAATTTAGTAATTCAAAAATAATATAACAAAGTATTGTGCGAAAACTTCACATTAATATTAAGATATTGCTATTACGACTTTATTTGAACTCTCATAATTAATTTAACAAAAAAATAAGTAACACAAAATGATAAAAATAGGTACATGAGAAGGTCTCCATAAAGATTTCCAAAGTAAATTATTGTCCGCATAGTGTTTAATTGAATGAATAGTGCCTAAATTTAATTGGATGAATAGTGCTTAATTTGATGAGAAATCTGAGCAATTTGTCAGCATAGTGTTTAATTGGATGAATAATGCATCCAATTGTTGCCCGCATAGTGTTTAATTGGATGAATAGTAACTAAATTGTTGGAAAATTCGGGCAATTTGCCCGCATAGTGTTTAATTGGATGAATAGTGTCTAAATGAGGTTAATAGTGTTTAACTGCAATTGTGCCTAAATTTGATGAATAATGTTTAATTGCAATTGGAATAATGTCTAAATTGGATGAATAGTGTTTAATTGTAATTAGATGAATAATAATGCATTCAATTGTTACTCGCATATAGTATTTAATTGGATGAATAGTGTCTAAATTGGATGAACAATGTTTTATTGCAATTGGAATATTGCCTAAATTGGATTAATAGTGTTTAATTACAATTGGATTGGATGAATAGTGTCAATTTAATTACAATTGGATTGCATGAATAGTGCCAAATTCACATCCATATAGTGTTTAATTGGATGAATAATGCCTAAATTAGATGAACAATGTTTAATTGCAATTGAAATAGTACCTAAATTAGATTAATAGTGTTTAATTGCAATTGGATTAAATGAATATTGTCAATTTAGTTGCAATTAAATTTTGATGAATAGTGTCAATTTTATATTAATTGGATGAATAATGCATAAATTGGATGAATAGTGTTTAATTGTAATTGGATTGAATGAATAGTGTCAATTTAATTGCAATTGGATTGCATCAATAGTATCAATTTCACATCCATTTAGTGTTTAATTGCAATTGAAATAGTGCCTAAATTGGATGAATAATGTTTAATTGTAATTAGATTAGATGAATAGTGACAATTTAGTTGCAATTAAAATTTGATGAATAGTGTCAATTTCATATTCAATCTTTTATATATATAGTAAGATAAGATACACAGTTCCGCATGAAATACTCAAACTCAATTGGACAAGTCTTTGTTTGATGTTAATTTTTGTTTATAAATAAGAAATTCAAAATTTGAGGTAAGATATGTGATTAAGAAGTAATTTTAAAAATTGTACATAATTAAAAAGTGATTTAATAAAATGATTTAGAAAAATGTGAAGAAAAAATTGTTTATAAACAAGTGCTAAAATCTTGCTTAAAATAAAATTATACGAGGTCCTTGTTCCACAATGACAGTTGAAAAGGGAGTTAATTGTTTTAGTTGTCACCGAATTTAATATGTTATCACGATTTAGCTACTAAATTTCAATATACTTCCAAGTGGCCACTAAATTTTGAATTGTTTCACCCTGTTGGCCACCGAACTTTATATTTTGTCACGATTTAGACACTCAACTTTAATAAGATTCCAAGTGGTCATCGAACTTTGTATTCTATCACGGATTACCCACCCAACTTTAATATGATTACAACCGGCCACCGAAGTTTCAAAATTCTAGTTTTAGAGAGGCATGTTCAAGTTTAATTTCGAAGTACTAAACGAGGTAGAAATATCAAGTTCTTGATACCATTTCAAAGTACTCACGTTATACTTTTGCGTACAATTTACAATACAAGAAATGGTTAATCGAGGAGGAAGTTTTGGCTTGATAAAGTAAGACACTTATCGAAAGTTTTAAAAAAATAGTTTTAAGTTGCTTATTTTGACAAGCCATAACTTTCTCATCGATTAACCATTTATTGTGTGGTAAAATGTATGCAAAAGTTTGCTTGTGAGTACTTCTAAATATTACCTAGAACTTGATATTTCAACCTCGTTTGGTACCTTGAAATTAAACTTTAACATGTCTATCCGAAATTAAAATTTGAAACTTTAGTGACAGGTCGGAAACATATTAAAGTCGAGTGGTAGTTCGTGACAACATACAAAGTTTGGTGATCACTTAGAAGCATATTGAAGTTGAGTGGTTAAACCGTGACAACATGTAAAGTTCTATGGTCATTTAAAAATATATATTGAAGTTGAAAGATTAAATCGTATTACATATAAAATTCGGTGGGTACTGAAAACAATTAACTCTTCACAAGGAGCTTCAGAGAAGTTCCCAGTCTATATATCACTCAGAACCCATTTCACGAGCGGTTCTCTTGTTTCTCTCCTCTCTCTCTCTTAACTTTTTTTTTCTTCGAGTCACTGAGTCGCATCAATTCACGGGTCACGAGAATCTGCTTTCTCTTCTATTCACCTCGATCTTGGTTTATGAGGTAAGTTCTATTGTATATCCATCAATTTTCTATTCTTCCAAAGGATCGTTTTACTGTTTATAAATAATTTATTTATTTTGGCAATTTTTCTCAGATCTGGTGTTTTTTCTTTCGAAGACGCGCAATCAATAATATAATTCATGTTTTATGGAACTCTTGAAAAAAATTTGATTGTTTTGATTTCTTGCTGTAGATCTTGAAACGTATCTTTCGTCATATTTGTACTAAAATATCGTCTTCTTATTTTGGAAAATAATTCTAATTTCGAGATCTGAACTGAAATAATACATTTTCATTTTATTTTGATATTTATCGAGATCGGAATGTATATTAATTCTTTAATTTTGTTTTCTTGCAGCTCGAAGGAGAAACCTACTCTCGGGTAAGTATTGACTGTCATATGAAAGTATTTAGTCATAGTTACTGGCAATTTTGTAAAAGAACCAAGTGTGTGAGTTTGATATTTGTAAAAGAATCAAGTTCGTGAGTTTGATATTAATTTTCTTACGTTTATAAATTAAAATTTAATTAGTGGTTTTGGATTCGTTTCGATTTTCTTGTTAATTTTAATGAGATCGTGTAAAGTTAATTTCGTAATTCAAGTTTTAGTTTTATGTAAATCATCTTGTGGCTATTCTAGGACAATAATTTGTATTCCTATTTGATTTTGATTTTTCTTGGATTTCGTCACCAGTTGTACTCACTCGATTTTTATTTTTATTTTTTTATTGTGTTATATTCTCTGAAATAATATGGATATAATGCAGTGGTACGCGGATCAAGACCCGCAAACGGAACATTGCTGCACCGCTGGACCCTGCATCATTTTCGGATGCAGTGGTCCAGATTTATTTGGATAATGCTGGTGATCTGGTAATTCTTTCGTATCTTTGTTTTAGAGAAGCGTTTCTCCCATCTTTGACCAATCATTTAATAGGTGTGTGCATCCACTATCATTCGGGTGGGTGCAGTATATGCTAAGAGAGAACTCTTATGGAAATGAGGTGTTTTGCAGGAACTTGTCGCTAAGAGCCTTGAGTCTTCAGACCTTAATTTCACAAGATACGGAGACACTTTTTTTGAGGTAAGCATGATGATTTTTTATTTTATTTTTGTTCAGTTTCATAATTTTATAGCTTGGAACGACTAGCATCATTTTTTTCTTGTTATTTATCGTATATTAATTTTCCTCCCCCATGATAAGCAAAAATGAAAGGAGTACTTTTTCATTCTATCCACGCAAGAAAAGTGAAGCTGGTTTTGCCCACCAAGTTGATAGAAATACTGTTGATGCTTGTTTGTATATGGCTCTACATAGAACAAAAATACTATATTTTGTAGCCTAAAGTTCTCAAAGAACGTCCAATTTTCTCCAATCTGGAGCAGAAATTCCAGATTTTGCTAGCAGCCTTCCAAATATTGTTCCAGATAGCAAAATTGCTTGTATATCAGTATATGGCTCTACATAGAATAAAAATACTATATTATGTAGCCTTAAGTTCTCAAAGAACGTGTCCAATTTCCTCCAATCTGGAGCAGAAATTCCAGATTTGGCTAGCAGCCTTCCAAATTTTTTCTAGATTGCAAAATTGCTTGATAAATAGTAGAACTTCAAATTATTTCTATGAAAATTTTCCTAAATGCAATAAATTCTTGAGCATTTTGGTTCTCCATGAGCAAAATCTGCACTCGTTCTTGCTTAAAATTACATTTTGAATTATTCTTTGGGTTCTTTGTTGTATACATTTCGTAATTGCATGTGCCACATATGGCCAACTTTTTTGACTTGTGTATTTCTAGAAAATATCGTTTACCATTGGCCATTGATTGGCCATTGATGTAACAAACATGATAATGACCCTTATCATTGTTTGAGAATGAGAATAATGTCTTCATGATCTTTGATCTTTTGGATCCGTAATAGTGGATTCTTGTTCTTGCCTTTTTATTTCATGTGAGCCTGTGTGATTTTTGTAGCTATGCATTACATGTAATGTTCAAAACTGGACTCTGTTAGTCTCAGGGCCACTTTGCATTTTAAATTCTGATACACATATTTTTGTTCTTATTGGTTATGCTCTCCAGTTTATGCAAAACGAATGTTAATTTTGTGCTGATTATAATGTGTATTATCTTATTTATTCCGTGATAATGCCTTGCTTTTCTGCTGAAGATTGAACTTGTTTATTGAATGATAACAGGTTGTCTTCAGGGGAGCTCGTACACAACCCGGCACAATTAAACTTGATGAGGGAGAGTGTCACCCTTACTCTATAATTGACTGTGAGCCTAAACGTGAAGTCATTTTGCCATCTGTAATATATATACAGAAGATCTTGCGTAGGAGGCCATTTCTTATAAAGAATCTTGAAAATGTTATGCAAAGATTCTTGCAGTCGTTGGAACTGTTTGAGGAAAATGAAAGGAAGAAGCTTGCAATTTTCACAGCTCTTGCGTTTTCCCAGAAATTGTCTGGTCTTCCTCCGGAGGCTGTGTTCCAGCCACTGCACAAAGATAACCTTATTGCCAAAGGGCTAGTTCTCTCATTCATCACTGACTTCTTCAAGGAATATCTGGTTGATAATAGCCTTGATGATTTAATTTCAATCCTGAAACGAGGTAAAATGGAGGACAATCTTCTAGATTTCTTTCCTCCTTTAAAGAGGACACCCGACGTTTTCTCTGAGCATTTCACGTAAGCATTTCCTTTCCTGAATTGACGTTAGTTGCAGTTATGCAACTTTCTTTATGAATCAGCTATATGAATTGTTGGAGTCATTGTATGGACCGAAACCACCCTTTGTAGGCTTAGCTGCTAAATGCATTTAAAAGAATGAGGATTATTAATTTTTCTTTGATTCAATATACTTGGAATACTAGTAGCGTTTTAGTCACAGGTTGATTTGCATCATTGATCCACAAATTATTGTCCACTGATCAAATACTGTGCAGTATGAAGTAAAACAGCCAAGTGTTTTCATTTTCTTGTTTGAGTAAATCAATTATATGTTTGGCCTCCTTGTATTTTTTGTCATTCATTTTGTTTCACATTACTTGATAGTATTAGGTCATGTTGATTGTGCCATATACTTATTCAATTGGTTGAAATTTGAAATCAATAATGATATGCTGCCAAAAAAAAAAAGTACTAGCAGTGGTTAGTTTTGAGTTGAGCTTATATTATTCCAGGAAAAATATATGCTGCTTACATCGCCTTGGGAGATGCTGTTAGTTGATTATTTGAATTGAACTTATTTTTAAAAAATGTTGCTGTCCTTCTCAGTTTACTTCATGTGAAAGCTGAACCTAATTATTTTCTATTATCTAATGTCTCAGCAAGGCAGGACTTCTATCTTTGGTCGAATATAATCAGAAGAAAATATTTGAGGAGACACTCAAGGAAATGAAATCTGCACTAACAAGTCAGATGGGAGAGGAAGCTGATATATCTGATGTCATAGAAACTGTGAAGCAACATGTGAAAGATGCTAAATTTCCTGATGTTGAGGTTGTCCGGATTTTGTGGGATATCATGATGGATGCTGTGCAGTGGTCTGGAAAGAACCAACAACAGAATGCTAATGCAGCTCTTCGTCAGGTATGGTTTAGGAGTTGTACCTACACGATTTTGGTTTTTGACGCATCATTCGATAATTGAAATAATTCTGCAATATTTTTCAGTTAGAGTATTAATTCTGATTGTCATGCTATTTAGCTTTGTCTTGATAGCATAATTATTTAAATGAAACCTTGTGGGGGTCCAGTTATAGTACCTGAAATTTCTGAACTTTTAGTATGTTGAATATTTGACTTGGAAACTAAGCCTCTGTTTGGATCTCTTTAGGTGATTATAAACCAATTTATTTGGTTTTTCACGGTAAGATGTGTGGTTAAAAATTGGAGAGAAAAAATTTGTATCGTTAAAAAGTGGTTTGAGAAATTGTGTAGATAATAAATTGGTTTATACCAAATGGAGGCTAAAAAACAGTGATTAACCGAACCTGATCTTTGGAATTGTTTGAAGGTGTTGTGGGACCTTTTTCCTTTTAATTCTCTGCAGTTGAAAACAGTTTTGCTTTGATTACTATTAATTTGTAGTGCCTATACTCGAGATGATGAACTCATGTCATCATTTCTCAAATGATGAACATTTTTAATATCTCGATCTTTCTTTATGGTCATGTCTTATCTTTTGCCTAATTTGACGAGCATTGCTGAAGTATTTTTTGGTTTAAACATAACAGAGTAGCTGAATCACTGTTGGAGAACTGGTTGATTAAAATATCATAAATTTCTTTTCTAATTTAGGTAAAAACATGGTCAAAATTGCTGAATGCCTTCTGCACCACTGGGAAGCTCGAGCTGGAACTTATGTACAAAATTCAGGTCCAGTGCTATGAGGATGCCAAACTGATGAAGCTATTTCCTGAAATCATAAGATCACTTTACGACCAGGATGTGCTGGCAGAAGACACCATTCTTCGCTGGTTCCGTAAAGGAACAATCCCTAAGGGCAGGTATGCGAACTGTTATACTATTGTGCTAATTGTACCCATTTGATCCTGCAAAGCCACTAATCTATTATTTTGTGGTAATATCTGTGGCGCAACTTGAAATCCTTCAAAGATATTTAGTTCTTATCTACGTCCTTTTTCTTCCTTCCCTTTTATGTGAAGCAAATAGTATACTGTCTAATAGAATCAGTTTTATCTCTGGCATGACACAAATGATTATATGCTGAAGATTGAAGTGGATAATTGGTGGATGAAAATCATTTACCTTTTTTCATTTTTTTTTAAATCAAAAGAATACCATTTTTTTAGTGATAAGCAGATTTTATCTATTTTTCTTTGGCCTCCCAATGTTTCTATCCTCTGCAGTAATACTCCCCCATCCCTGGCCAAAAATATAAAAGAAAATGAAATTTTGAAATTTAAAAATAAAAACAAAAACAAAAACAAAAAATGAAAGAAGAAAATTGAAATCCCACCCAAAATGGCTCTGTTACCTTTTCCGTTGAAAGGTAAGTAGGTAACGCTGATCTTAGTCTCTGGCGCAAAACATCTGAAGTTATGAAGTTGAAGTTCATCATCCGTTATCACTTTCCTTTTACTTCTCTAAACCTGCTTCTCTATATATGATTATTGTCATTGATTTGTTTATTTATTAATTTCAGGCAAACCTTTGTGAAGGGATTAGAGCCCTTCGTGAAATGGCTGGAGGAGGCCGAGGAAGAGGAATAAGTTTCTGTTGACATTACCGAGGTATGGCTGTTTGCTGTTTCTTTGACACGGCCATTGAATATCGCCACTGGTTGAAAGAAGGCCAGATACATTTATGATTTGAATGGTTTGTTATGGTTAAAATTGATGAATTGTTGCAATGGTAATATCCTTCCCTAGTAGTAAATGAATGACTGAAATTTGAATTAATCATGTCAAGTAATACAGCTGTCCATTTCTATAATTCTATTTTGGCAGGAGACAAATTACACCATCAATACCCGGTATACTTCTGTTGATTTTGCTCGACTTTCTATGCCTTGCAACTTGCAAGTACCTATATTTTCTGGGTGTTACTCCTTAATCGTGCTTTTGGGCGTTAATTACTTGCACAAGGTCTAATTTGCATTAGATAAATATGTAATCAGAGTTGAAATAGGTAATTCCATTGAATTGGTTGGATGGTTGGTTTATTCACGTGTGATTAAAGTTTCCTAAAAATGTAGGAGAATTCTTCGGTAGGTAGGCTTTTTATGCCTATCTAAACAACGTGATTCTATATCAGATTTAAAATCTCACTGCAATTTGATTTATAAAATTTTTATTATAGAAAGAACTCGTAATAACGCACAAATACTATCAATTCTTTTAAATGTACTTGCAAATAAATATTAATAAGAGCACGGGTACGGTACGGTCTATGAAATATATCTTTCAGCCTTGTATTATTTTTTGATTTTGATATATTTGGATATTTTCTAGTTCATTTTACCAGACTTTTTATTGGAGGAGCTGTGGTTGCTCTAACCCTTGGATATGCTTACCTAAGATTTTCAACACAACTTATATATCTATATTCTATTTCTATATTATAAAAAGATAGTCGTTGATAAAAGACACAGTTTTTAAAAATAAAAATTTGTGTACTATTAAATGTGTGTTGATTAATGCAATTGTCATTTGAATTTATGTAGATTAATGTCGTATTGAAATTTGTGTAAATAAATTTGAGATTATAAAATTTCTTTTATTTTTTGAGAAATTATAAGTTTTCTGTACTATGGAAAAATAAGAGTGATGACTTTCCTACTTTTCATCTGTTTGATTGCAAATATTAAGCCAAGAAAACATTTGCTCCACGTGATTTGGCTCATTTGGCTAGCAAATGATTTCCTTTGGTTTTGATAGGAAATGATTTTCCAGGTAACAAGGAAAATGTTCTACATCACGTTTGAATCTGATCAATTTTATTTATTGTTAATTAAATTATTTTTTTATCAAAAATTACGTTATTGTTATCAAGTATACATTTGTTAAAATAGTAAATTTTTTTAATAAAATAGTTAAAATTTACTTTATTTGTCATTAAAATTAATGTCAATTAAATAAAAAAAAACTTGAAAAACTCACCACTTTGTCCACCTAGAAAATTTAATTAATCAGGCACTTTCAATTCATATTTTCCACGATTATGAAATAGCTAAAATTTATTGTTTTTAAATTTTTTAATTATCGTTTTCTTGGAATTAATATTTATTTATTATATTTTTAAACTTTAAATAATATTTTGATTTAAGTATATTATTTAGTATGATTAAAATTAAATAGTTGATCTCATATTAGTTTAATTCTTATTTTGAATTCGTGTAAATTAATGTCGTATTTAAAAATGTGTAGATAATATCGAGATAATAATTTTATTTTATTTTCTGAGAAATTATACTTTTTCTATAAGTAAAAATAATTTTTTATTGGTTAAATACAAATATTTGTGGGTTTAAAATTAAGCATGCATAAATCAATATTGTATTTATAATATTACATCAAACATGATACACCATTAATGAAATATCAAATTTACATCAAACGTGATACACCATTAATGAAATATCAAAGTTGCATTTTCTTTAAAGTTAATAACAAGTCATAATTGTCAAATTAATAATAATAATAATAACTCATAAAAATTATTGAAATTAACAATAATTTATTATTTATATATATAAATTAACTTTTAATGTTCAAATAAACTATTATAATTTGAATTAGTTATATTGTTTATTAAATTTGTATAGATGTTGAATATTATATTATTTTTCATGCATTTTGGATTTGTGTTAATTATGTATAAGCATTAAAGTTTTATAAATACTTATCGAAATCGATACTTTTGAATAGCAACTGATGCACGAGAGAAATACTAGTTATTTCATATTTTATGTAATTATCTTGTAAGATGTTTTTTTTTTTAAATTGTATTTTAGAAATAATAATTGAATAAACAAGCAGATAAAATAAGAATATTTAAATCTGGACCTAGTCTTGTCGACCTCTCGAAAAATTGAATTAAGTTT
The DNA here is from genome assembly GCA_963555705.1 of Ligustrum vulgare. Classification (NCBI taxonomy): domain Eukaryota; kingdom Viridiplantae; phylum Streptophyta; class Magnoliopsida; order Lamiales; family Oleaceae; genus Ligustrum; species Ligustrum vulgare. Next base: position 55,235,556 of record OY743171.1, read on the forward strand.
CTTTAATTGATGGTTATTATACATGTACTAGTTAGTTTTTAAAACTCTCTTTTTATATTTTCAATCTACAGGGTTACCCACATATATTGTGGGATTATCATGTGTACGAAATGATTTTTTTTATGTCACACGTACCACATTGTATGGGGGTAAAATTTATGGTGCTCACAATGGGTATCATATCCTCCCTGTTTTCAATGAATACCTTTGATTCGGCAAGGTCTATTATGTTACATCTCTATCGTTTGTGCTAAGGATAACTATAAGTCTGAAACAATATTTTGTAACTAAGTAACTAAGCCTCCTTTTATATATAAGTTATAATTATAATATCTTTATTTATAGTAGTAAAATTGTGTTTGGTCACAACATTTTGGCCTCTGTTCAGTAATGGGTTTATAAACCCATTTATAATCGGTCAAATTTCTCATACAATTTTTTAATCATATATCTTTTCTCTCTCTAATTTTTAATCCCACATCCACCTCAAAATCCGAAAAAAAAATGATTATAATTAGTTAAAAAGCCTCCGAACTTAGGCTTGATTATAAGAGGTTTTATTTTTAAGAGATTGAATGCAAAAAATAATATAAATATATGCATGGAGAATGATTTACGACTCATGGTGGGCAAACGCATCTTGCCCACCGTCTCATGTGATAGGAGAGATCATTTTCACCATTAATGATCATATGACGGCACCGCACGATATCTCCAATGGGAGGCTTTCTTAGGGAACCCCCCCCCCCCCCCCTCTTACGTCAAGTCAACGGTCAATTTCAATCGCATATATTTAATGATTCACAGCTTTTTAAACACATATTTTATCAATTTTTATTAAAATTTACTAAAAATTTAATTTTATTTTTCACCAAACAGTCACTAAGTCCCTGTCTGATATTGTTTAAAAAGAGTGTTTGAAATGAATTATGAATTTTAGGAGAATGTGGTTAAAAAGTAGATTTTTTTTTTCGGGATTTATGTGTAATATCGCCCTTGTTTGATTCTACTTAAAATTTTCTTTTTTTTCTACAGTACTCAATCTCAATCATTTATTAAAAGTCAAGCCCACAATATTTGATTTTTCCATCAAATCTTAACCATTAGTTTTCCTAAAAATTACTATTTATTTTTTTAAAAAAAATCTTTTTAAACAATACCAAACAAACATTATTTTATTGATAATGTACTGTTAAAAAGAAGTGAGAAAATTTTGTTGAGAATACAAGTTTCTTTCAACTAATTCAGTATCAGTAAGTAAAAAGTATAAATTATCCTATCCAAGCCATTCTTGAAATATAAAATATAAGTGCAAAAACTATAACTTCTAATATCATTCATGATGCAATAACAAGCAACAAGTTTGTCGACTAAGAAATGGAAACATTGTGATGCGAACCCCTTCGGTGTGTTGATCGAAAATTTCCACAACAATTATAATACCAACCCAAGAAAACTAAAGTGGTAAAATAAAGGATAAACACCTTAACCCAAGTTTAAATCTAACCCAAAATTCAAGGATTAACAAACCCTAACCCAATGGAAAGAAATAAACAAATTCCAAGGTGGCGGAAAATAAACAACAACACAAGAATAATAATACTCAAGCAAAAGTTGATTAATTTTCTAAAAGATAACAAGATCAAAGAGGTTTAACCTTACCTCAAGAAGGGGTCTTCAAGACCTAGCTCTCAAGAGCTAATTTCTTAATATCCAAAGTTATCCTTTACAAATGAAAAGAAATGTGAATATAATGTACAAAATGGGAAAAATATGCAATTTCGGTATTTACAAGAAAAACCCCGTTTTTGTGGAAATTGCAAGAAAACCCCGTTTTTTTGAAAAATAAGTTGTTTCGGTCGACCGAATTGGTCTATCGAAATTATTTCGATCGATCTCTGGGTCGACCGAAACTGGACTTTCGGTCGACCGCCACTCATCCGAAAGTGACTGAGGCTGGATCAAAATTCCTCTGCAGAGTTTCGGTCGACCGGAATGATTTTCGGTCGACCGAAATTGGCTGATTCTAATTTCTTCTTCTTTTTGGCTCCAACTTGATTCTCGACTTGCTTTTCTTGATTTATTCACATTGTTTAGCCTCGAATCTTGAACCTCTTCAAATTCGGATCTCGTCATGGGTCCCACGGGAACGTACATCGAGGTTTGACTTTCCCGATTCTCATCATCCCCTCCCACTTGAAAAGGATTCGACCTCGAATCTTGCTTGAATGCACTATCGTGAAACTCCTTGAACTTTGATCTTGCAACATTGTGTACCACAGGTTCATGCAATGAAGTTGGACTTTCGCGATTCTCATCATCCCCTCCATCTCGAAAGAGATTCGACCACAAATCGGCACCTACAATAAAAATAGAAAATTCAGACACAATAAATGTAACTGGAATTTCATACTCACCGTGCAAAATCAATTTGTAGGCGTTGCCAAAAGCTTGAGATGTGCCAACACTGCAAAGTAGCAATTTGGATTTTATTTGATCGGGGGGTCGCTCCTTCCACGAATGGGAATACATCCAGCCGCCCGGGTCAAATGGAATATGCTTCCTACCATGGTTGGCATTGGAAATACATTGTATACTAATTCCCTCAAATGGAAGCTCGAGCCTCCTGCAAAGGGGCTTAACCAAAGGTGCATTCTCGTGACCACCTAAACCAACTATTTCTTCAATAAACATACGCATAAAGTTCAACAGAGTTAATAGGTTAAAGTCAGAAGCAATTTTAAGTGGAGAAAACTTGCTAATATGATGAGCAATTAAATTGCAAACAAATTTAACAACCACAAAATTAGCACCAACTTCGTGCAAATGCACGACCTCCTGAAAGAAAAGATTAGCTAGGTTGATGACCTTGTTGGTTTCATGGCATGTAATCAAACGTGACATTTTAATTCTCCTACCAACAATCACAAAAATAGCTTCATCTTCTTTCTTTGTTCCAAGTAAACCCACTATAAAATTCATAGAAGTAGTAGTCCCAGGTTTACTCATGATGGGCAAATATGCATGGAATTCTTGGGACAAAAACTTAGACTTAAGTTTAGCCATTTTGCAAGTTAGGTATTTACAAAAAGTGCAAACATATTCAACACCAACCTTCAAATTAGGCCAATAAAATTGATCACATAATACCCCTAAGACCCCGTTGATTTTAAATCGCCCCATCAAACAATCATCATGTGCTCCCCCCACTAGCAATTCACGCATGACACATTTACAAGGAAACAATCCAATTTTCCAAAACAAATAATCATCATGCCCAGAAAATCCATCAAAGTATTGCTCACAACATGAATCATAAATGTTTAACAAATCCGGATATTTAACATGCATGCTCTTACTATGTTCAAGACGGAATGAGGGAGCATCTAGAAATGTTAGAGGCGGAGTCCTTTTATCATCAAGACATCCCAATAAATCTTTCCCATGGACTCCCCTAACTAGAAATTCCTTTAGAGAGCCAATATGCAAGTTAACCATATTTTCACAAGATAAGGATTCAACATGCCCATGAATGTACTATATGCAACATTTTCACAAAAGGATTTGGTACTTATGCAATTTGGCACATGCAAAAAGTTGCATTTACAAATTAAGCACTCATCATGACAATGAATCTTACCACATGTTACATTTTCACAAGTCAACAACACACTTGTCAAATCTACATCAAAATCATACAACCCTCTAATATATTCAAGACACAATAACCTTGCATTCAAAGAAATGTTAGGACCATACCTCCTAGATGTTGCATTGGTTATCCCATTTTCTTTACCTCGGTTGTACTCGTTGTTGTAGGAAAATGTTTCCATGAATTTCTTCCATAAGGCATGCTTTTGGAGTTCTTTGTTGCCTTGATAAGTTGGTCTCACAATTTCCTGCAACAAAGACATGACAAAACTATGGAGGGCATTGTTAGAATATTTAAGAGTAAAGAACATTTCGGGGTGATCTTTTCTCTCAATTTTCTTGGTGGCACTCATCACTTCCTCACCTTTTTCTGAGGTAGAATCCTCAACCCTCGGTTCTTCTCTCACCTCTCCTTTTTCTGGAGTCGTGGCTCCAACCCTCATTGCCTCTCCTTTTTCTAGGGACGTGGCCCCAACTCTCATGCTCTCATTTTTGTTTTCTTTCTTCTTCTTCTCTTCTTCTTCTTCTTCATTTTCTTTTTCTTTCTTTTTCTCACTTTCTTCCTCAAATTCCTTCTTGAGCTTCATTCGGCCTTTGCATACTTCTTCCGCGCTCAAAGATAGGATCACAACCTTTTTTCCATCCATTTGGAAGCTACACCGGTTCTTCCTTTTGTCATGTGTCACACTCCTATCACTTTGCCAAGGTCTTCCCAAAATTATGTGTGTAGTGTGCATGGGAAATACATCACATATCACTTGGTCACAATAGGATCCAATGTTGAAGGCAAGAAGAACTTGTTCACTCACTCTCACCTCCCTATAGTCATCCAACCTTTGTAATACATAGGGATTATGATGCTTCATAACCGGTAACCCCAATTTCTCCACCTTACTAGCACTCACCAAATTAGTGTCACTCTCCCCATCTATAATGAGATTACATGCCCTATCCCCCACAAGGCATCTAGTGTAGAAAGTATTTCCTCCATGCTTCTCTCTCTCATTATCATGGGCCAAAAATTTTGGTAGTCTAGCATTCATCTCCTTCACAGTCACTACTTCTCTACTTCCACTACCGTCCCTCCTATGGAATGATGAAGTTTTCATTTGCTCAATATCAACATTCTCATCCATCCCATCTCCACTCCTATCTACCCATTCTCTTCGTCTTCTACCCATTCTCCAATCTTCTTCCACTTCTACCCATTCCATGGAGTGATGAATTTTGCATTCTCGCACTATCAATATTTTCATCAACTCCATTTCTCCTACCTTCTAACCCATCTCTTCTTTTCCTATTCAAACTTCCATTTTGTTCAACATCCCTTTCATCATCCCAAACATCCCTTCTAATTTTCTTATTCAAACTCCCATTTTGTTTTCCACTTCCATCCCTATACACAATGTTCCCAAATTTATCTCTCACCCTTCTTCTACTATACATCATTTCTTCATCTCCCCTATTTGATGTACTCTCCCCTCTTATCCCTAAATTTTCCAACTCACCCCCACTTTTCTCCATTTGTCTAGCCATGGTGGTTGAAAGATTTTCCAACAAGTACTTCAAATCTTGAGTTTGAGAATTGAAAATGGACATGGTGTGCAAGTGTGAAAGTGTTCTCACAAGAAAATATTTCTCTCGTGTTTTGCTCAAATTTGGCTTTTACCCTCTATTGAACTCACAACTCTTGCCTTTTTCCACTCAAAATCTCCTTTCTCAAGTTCTCCAAGGAATGTAATCAACTAAACCACAAAGTATAATTCTTGTGGAGTTAAAGAAATCACCAACAAGGAAGAAGGAATTTAGAACAAGTAGACACAAATAGCAAGTAGAATTTATGTACTTTCTAAACTCAAAATGAACAATATTTATGTGGGATAGGATGCTAGGAATCACAATTTAGCAATGCGATTGAAAAACCACAAATAATAGATAAGGCATGGATGTAGAACAATAAGCACAAAGAGTGTAAATTTTGAATGAGGCAATTTATCAAACACCTTGTACTCAATCTTTGAATGGTCTTGAATGGATAAAATGTGGATATATGATAAATTCTCAACAACCCAAATGTGACAAGAAATGAATGATCAACAATTACCCAATGTATGAAGCAAGTAATATATGGGATACAATGTTGATAACACAATCTCAATGATGAGAATTAGATATATCCAAGTAATTAACAAGTTATGGGCATTGGATAATAAGGCATGAATGGAGTATTTTCTTTGGGACAATTTATCAAACACTTTGGATACACAATTTGGAAAGTGTAGGTTTTGTAAGTGTTTGGTTAATGGAAATCCCCAATAATGCAGCAATCAATACATCCAATATGTAGGAATCAAGAATTACTCATGGGCATATGAAATTTTCCCCAATTTTTTTTTTCAATTTTCGTTTTTTTTTTTTTCACAATGCCAAGAACAACAACAAGAAAGTAAAGATAGGTTTACCAAATTAGAGCCAAGCTCTGATACCAAATGATGCGAACCCCTTCGGTGTGTTGACCGAAAATTCCCACAACAATTTTAATACCAACCCAAGAAAGCTAAAGTGGTAAAATAAAGGATAAATACCTTAACTCAAGTTTAAATCTAACCCAAAATTCAAGGATTAACAAACCCTAACCCAATGGAAAGAAATAAACAAATTCCAAGGTGGCGGAAAATAAACAACAACACAAGAATAATAATACTCAAGCAAAAGTTGATTAATTTCCTAAGAGATAACAAGATCAAAGAAGTTTAACCTTACCTCAAGAAGGGGGTCTTCAAGACCTAGCTCTCAAGAGCAATTTTCTTAACATCCAAAGTTATCCTTTACAAATGAAGAGAAATGTGAATATAATGTACAAAATGGGGAAAATGTGCAATTTCGGTATTTACAAGAAAAATCCCGTTTTTGTGGAAATTGCAAGAAAGGTGTTTCGGTCGACCGAAACTGGACTTTTGGTCGACCTCATCCGAAAGTGACTGAGGCTGGATCAAAATTCCTCTGCAGAGTTTCGGTCGACCGGAATGATTTTCGGTCGACCGAAATTGGCTGATTCTAATTTCTTCTTCTTTTTGGCTCCAACTTGATTCTCGACTTGCTTTTCTTGATTTATTCATATTGTTTAGCCTCGAATCTTGAACCTCTTACTTCGGATCTCGTCATGGGTCCCACGGGCACGTACATCGAGGTTTGACTTTCCCGATTCTCATCACATTGAATGCGCGCAACTTCGTAAAAAGTAACAAGTGATGAAGTCTCTATCGACTGTTCTTTAACGTAATCATTAAATATAAATCAATTTATAAATAACATAATTTTTCAAATTTCTTTTTAATCACATGAATTTTCTTTCTCCACTTTGTAACCACTCATTTTACCTCAAAAATATAAATATTAATTTATAAATGATACAGTAGTAAAGAACAGAGTCGAAGAAACAAAATGAAAATACTAGTGTCAATGCAAAAGGTGGCAGCGAATGAAATAACAATCAATCTGTGTGTGCTTGGTCAGTTGGTCTGGTCGTGAAACACGAATTTGTTATAAATCTCAATAACACTATTATATCACACTACGCAGGTTTTATATATAATGTAAAAAGAATAACCCCCATAATGCAACTAATCAACAACCGTATATTTTCAATGGTAGTGATTCACTGATTCTACAACACCATACTCATTTTTGAATCAATGTTTTAAAAAGCGTAATTCGTTACGATACGTCAAGGTCGAGAATCAAGAATTACAAACTTAGACGTGTCAATGCGAAGATTAGACGTTATAATGTATTTCGTATTTTTAATATATATATACGTCGTTTAGAGGTTATTAATGCCACAAAAACCAAAAATGGTCAGATTGTTTCTGATACATTGACGACCCTTGTCTTTGCCATTATCAAACATTATATATATATAACATAAGAACTAAATATTCAAAAATATAAAATATATAACAACAATATTATTTAATTTTAGAATTATTAAAACAAAAAAATATAGATTTAAGTTAGTTAATTTTATTTATTATAAAATAATTATTTTCAAATTTTTAAAATATTCAAAAATATTTTAACCTATAAAAATAATATTTAAATAACCTATTTGGAAAAGGAAAATCTAACAAATAAATAAATGACAAAAAAAAATAATTTCAAAAAAAAAAGGTGAACAAAAGAATGTAATATAAATTAAAACAAAGTTTGACCGCTACGAGGGTTAATTCGAGATTAGGCAGGATTAAACGCGCCTACTCGCGTCAAGGCGGTAACAAAAAAATTTGATCGCCTTTTTACCCGCATACCCCTAATGCGAGACGTTTCGTACATGCCTAAGCATACCCTAGACAACGCATTTTGCCGTCTTTTAGAACAGTGGTTTTGATAGAAGATAAGTAAAAAAAAATGATTGGTTGATTCTTACTTTTTCAAGATATAAAAGAATAACCAAAGACGCAAAAAGTAGTGGTGGATTTAAGGTTTGTGGGATCACTAGCTCAATCAACAACTCTAAAGATAAAGTCGATAGAAATAAAAGACTGTTAAAGGAAGCCCCATAAAGATAGTAGAAATTAAAAATAACAGCAACCCAATTATATATGAGATGCGACATAATGACTAACAATATGAACATAAAATGCAGTATTTGGACGAGTGATAGTGAGTAATACCAAACAATCAACAATAATCTTATTCTTATTATTATTATAAAGAAGGATAGTGGTAAAAATCTTCCCTCCAAAAACCAAGCCCTATCCCACCTCAACAGCAGCGACTATGCAGAACCTTCCAAATTTCAAAAACAATTCACTCCTCCCAAGAGTCTGCGCCAACCTGTGCATGCCGTTATATACAATTTAAATTTACACAGCTTTTTTGAAAAAGCTTTTTTCAAATATCATATTTGTGACCAATTCACCCCTCCCAAGAGTCTGCGCCAGTCTATGCTAAATTTACACAGCTTTTTTGAAAAAGCTTTTTTCAAATATTATATTTGTGACAAGAACTGATTGACAGATCAGATATTTTACTTCCTCAAACACGTTATCTATGCTAATGACTACATAAGAAAGCAACCTTCATTTTACAATTTTTCTCTTCAAAATTGAAAAAATGCAGGAAGCATTTTTCTTAAATATGAAATGAAACGCAGCGAAGGTAAACAAATCTGTTGTTCCATTTTTCTTAAATATGAAATGAATCTCATTAAAACTTACATTTGCACAATTTTTGCTCATCCTTTTTGATTTTGTTTGTGATAGCGAGATGGCACCCGTGATTGACATGCTTTCAGACATCGACCCAACCAAAACACAGTAGGCATTTAAGGTTCGCGTTGTACGACTATGGAAGAACCCAAGTTTTGGAGACAATGCAGACATTTACAGCTTGGAGATGGTTTTAATTGACATGAAGGTTTGTAATCACTTTTCTGTTTTTTTGTCTAAACAATATATGCAGTTCTTTTTATATGCATTACAGAAATTCTGTTTTTGCATTAAGATATGTCAATATGTCTTCTTCTTTTTTTTATTCAGTACAGAAATAAAAAGTTAGACAAATAAAAAACATGCAGCACTATAAAATATAAGCTCAATTGAAAACCTGTTTTAGTCTTAATGCATGTGGTTCTTTCTGTTTTTTTTTTATTATTATTCAGTGCAAAATAAAAAGTTAGGCAAATAACCATTTTGAGTTTGTGAAAAGTTAAAGTCTTCATGTTTGAAGGTATTGATAATTCACGTCTACTATGCAGAAAAAAATAGTTCCCCTTCAAATCTGTGTACAAAACCAAATTATTAGAGACCAACTAAAATTATCAAGAAGCATGGATGAATCATATTCAAATTTTATGCCAAAATGAAAAGTATATATTGCCGAACATGTAAAATATCAGTTTCTACACACTAATACACACATTATGAAGCTGTGTTTGTGTCCTAATACACATAAAAATACGCACATAAGTTGACTGAATGGGTAAAACATAATATCAAACCATATGATAAGTCAAAAACAAAGTCCAGAAGGTTAGCATCTGCTATATTAATCAGCCTATTGATATGTTTCTATAATCAGCACTAAGCATCTGTTTCTTTAACTACTAGGGTACACGAATTCAAATGAAAACCTGTTTTTTATTCAATACAGAAATAAGAACTAGGATAATAACCATTTTGAGTTTGTGAAAAGTTAAAAGTCTTCATGTTTGAAGGTAGAGGTAATTCACGTCTACTATGCAAATAATTAATTCCTCTACCTCAGCACCTTCAACAATGAAGACACAAGAAATAATATCATGGAGTGCAACATATAGCAATGCTTTTGGTTATTCACGGCATCAAATTTTTGTAAAAAAATTTATTTAATATAATAATATTATATTAATAATAATAATAAAATAAAATAAAATAATAATAATAATAATAATAATAATAATAATAAATATTTTAATTATTAATTAATAATTTTAATGTCGAAATATAAAAAATAAAAGAGATTATAATATATAAAATATTATTATTATTACTAATTAATAATTTTAATAATTATAACTATAACTATATTAATTATGATACTTTAATAAAATATAATAATGTCGAAATATAAAACATATAAGAGATTATTGTGTGTGTGTGTGTAAGTAAAATATAAGTATACTGTATACTTTTGTAAATAACAATAGTAAAAAAATTGTAATTATATATAATTATAATTATATTTAATTAAATAAATATATTAATTTAAATAACAATATTAATTATTATATATTATGTACACATGCGTACATTATACATTATTATATATTTAGTCATAAGAAATACACCATGGAGTAATGCTTTTGGTAATTCACAGCATTAATTTTGCCAGCAGAGAGAAGGTCAAATCACTGCCCAGTGCCCACAATAACCAGTCACATGTCTCAAGGCAGGTCATAAATCACAATAACATCAGATTTTAGATTTGGTATTGTGTATTACAGCTTCATTTTTGTTAATTAATTAAACATAAACATACACAAGACAAAGTGTAAACCATAATAAAGTAATGTCAGATAGTGGACTGCTCATTGCATTAAATGAATGCAAATGAATCAGAGCAAGTTTCTCCACAGTTGACGGCTCACTATTCTCAACCACTGGATTTTATGTACACAATCATAATTATAATTTTGAAATATGATTTGACTTATATCAAGCTTGGAAAATGTGAGCTTATTTTCAGATAGAAACTCAGGTCATAAATGTGTTTCTTTTGGAGCAAATGAAGATGAAAATGCTGTGAAGTAGACAAGAGAGTAGGAGAAGAAATATAGATTGTTGGAATGAAGAAAAGCTCTTTGAAACGTCAGAAGATCTGGTGTTGTTCCAATGAAAGGTTAGAGCATTTAATCTTATTTTCATTAATGTTGCCATCTGCATTTGATGATTTGAGGAAGCCATAAATGTTTGTTAATAATTTGAAATTTCAAGATACTATAAATTTTCTTTTGTTAATTAAAAAAAAAGCATATTTATTATGCAAATAATAAATTCCTCTACCACAGGAACTTGCTTCAATAAAGAATAACTCCATTTAACTATAACACTATTACGTAAAAACTTATATCAAGAAGGCAGCATGAACACAATATTTTGGGAATACATAGAAGAAATATAGATTGTTGGAATGAAGGAAAGCTCTTAAAAAGGTCAGAAGATTTGGTGTTGTTCCACTGAATGTTAGTTAGAGCATTAAATCTTATTTTCATTAATGTTGCCATTTGTATTAAATAAACAATTATTTTTGTTAGTTCTGCTAGGTTATTATTTCAAGTATGGCCAAAGAAGTATGGCTATTAACTATATTGTGATCATATAAGAGTGTTTCTTTTCCATGCAGAAAACACTGAACCTGAACTTGAAGATGAGGGCCGCATTTTCTTTTCTCCAATTTGCACGAGAACACCATTGAGCAATGTTACAAATGGTAAAATTACATATACTATAAGACACATTATTATTTCAGTATGAAAAAGATGACATCAAATATCCTAATTCAATAAAAAAAAACTTATCACATCTTTTAGATCTCAAGGTATTTTGACACGTTTGTAATCGGAACACGTTTGAATCCGTGGCACCCGTGGATACATATAAAAGGCTTCCTACTTTGTCTTGTGGAAAATATATGTTACATAATGGAATAATTGAAGGACCTTCCCAGTCGACATCAAAATTTATAACTGAGCAGCTAGATTCATCTGTTTTAGTGCATACTAGTTTAAACTCCAGCGAAGGTCAGTTCTTTTGTTTGAATTAATTCTTTTGTTTGAATTAATCAGTACTTATAATTCATAAAATAAATAGTATTTAAATTTATTTTTTGTATGTTATCTCAATGTAGGAGAGGATACCGAATTTGAAATCTTTCAAGTGTCGTAAATATACGTGATGAAACTAAATACATCAGAAAGAAAGAAAATCTTATTACATTGATTAAAAAATTTAAAAACTCAGTAATTTCAGATATGGGTAAAGTATGTTCGCATAGTTCTATATTTACTTTTATCTTTCAGAAAATGATGTCGAATATGATGTTCTTCCAAATAGAGGTAATTATCTTATTCTTTAGAAAACAAAGTTCTTGAAAATATATATTTAACATTTAATTCTTTTGTTTGAATTAATAAGTACTTATAATTCATAAAATAAATAGTATTTAAATTTATTTTCTGTATGTTATCTCAATGTAGGAGAGGATACCGAATTTGAAATCTTTCAAGTGTAGTAAATATATGTGATGAAACTAAATACATCAGAAAGAAAGAAAATCTCATTACATTGATTAAAAAATTAAAAAACTAAGTATTTTCAGATATGGGTAAAGTATGTTCACATAGTTCCATATTTACTTTTATCTTGCAGAAAATGATGTCGAATCTGGTAATTATCTTATTCTTTAGAAAACAAAGTTCTTGAAAATATATATTTAATATTTTTCATACACGAGACAACGTCTGCAAATTTGTTACATTTTTGTTTTCAATGTAGGAGAGGATATCAAATCTCACAAAGCACAACCTATAGGTACTTACATTTAAATTAAGAAAGCTGGGGAAAAAAATAATTTATTTTGTGGTATCAAAGTCTTCTGATTTTTTCATAAAAGAGTATAGTATCCTAGCATTTTTTTTTCTTATTTTCATGCAGATGAAGACGAGGACGAGGAATCTGAAGTCCATTCTAATATTGGTATTTTTCTTTTTATCTTTAGAATCTATGCATTCTAACTAAGAGAATGATGATATATCACTTACGGAATGCAAATGAACATATGTTATGTTTAAGTTACGTAGGAGGTAGTTGAAAATTTTATAAACTACTTTCCAGAATTAATATTTACCATTGTACATGCACCTTAAGACTTATATCAGGAACTACAAATTTTCTACTGCTAAAACATTTAAATTATTAGACAGCATATACTGCAATATATTACGAAGCTAGAACGTTTTTTAATATCTGGAACCAATTATGTAGAGGATAACAATAATATACCTGGAGATGTAAACATTAATTTTAGGTTATCCTGAGTTGTGGATTGATGTTCCTTTGTAATTCAAATCTGGACATAGTAAAGAGAAAAAAATTGTTAGATTTGTCTAATGTAGTTCATATAATTAAATCTTTTGGTAGTGTAGAAAAACTGTAACCAAATTACAGTGAGCAAAGAAATGAGCAGACATCTCCCTCACCTATGTGTCTCGACATCGTCGGTGTTCCTGATTCGACCATTTCCTACCATTTCTTAGCAAGCTTTTGCAGTGCTTGCAAAGAGAAATGGAACAAAACTGTATTAATAATATATTACAATGTATGATTTATACCATATGAAGACAGGAATGATCGCAAGTTTTTTAGCAAAAAACTAAAACAGCAATAAATTCGACAATAATAGCTTAACTTTTTTTTCACATTTGGATGAAAAACCAACTCGAAAATATCCGACCCATCGTCATTCCCTTCACCCAGTCAAACCCAGTTCCAACCATTCTTTACCAGATCTGGCAACAAACTGCAGAATTTTCAAATTACCATAAAAATAAAATATATTAAAATACACCTAAATAACATTTCCTATTTTTCATAACTTAGATCTAAATAAATTCCTGAAAAGACATATTTAAAAGCCTAACGAAAACGAACCTCAGCCGTCTAAACTGATTCAACCTATGTTCAAAGCAGGTCGTCGCAAATCACAAGCGATTTTTTTTCTTACAAAGGTTCGAACAGACATTATGCTAAGTGAAGATGGAGCTTTACTTCCAAATCTGCGGGTTTGCGAATGGAAACGAGAGACGGCCAGAAACCGTCGAGGGATGGAAAATTAGTCGAAATCGCGTAAAACGTCTGAAACCATGGAGGCAAATGGAAAAGTTGTAGGGTTCTTTGGTAGGAATAGTCTTATGGAATGAAATGATATATGGGAATTGGTAGTGGATTCAGATTATTTTTTGGATTTGGAGATAAGAAACAAGAAGCGTCCGGAACAAAATTTGGATGTTGGACACGTGTTTTCCACTGATATTGATTTCTTCTTTAGTTCTTACACGTAATTTTTTGGATGGTGAACACGTGTTTTCCACTGATATTTATTTCTTAGAATGTGTTTGGAAAACATGTTTTTTTTACACAATTCCCCAAATCACTTTTTAACCACACATTTTCTCTCCATTTTTTAACCACACATTTTACCTATAAAATATAAAAAAACATGTTTTTAAACAGCCTCTGTTTGGAAGAAGAAAAAAAAAACATGTTTTTAAACTACACAATTCTTTAAATTATTTTGTAATCACACATTTTTTTCACTTTTTAATCATACATCTTACCTAGAAAACATAAAAAAAAAATGTTTTTAAACACCAAAAAATTTACAAACAGGGGCTTAGTTTTTACACATAAATTTTTTCAGTTTTGAGCCCATTTGATATAGGATAAATTGGAAAACGATTGAAATTATTGGAAAATATGTATATTTGAAAAATGTGAAAGTGATGAATTTAGCAAAACTTGTGGTTGAAAATGAGTTTTGATGAAAAGATGTGTCAGAACTCATAGAGTGTCAATAAACATTTATGAACATTTACAGAAATATATAAATTGCGACGTGTCAATATATTGTTGGTGTAATTTTGGTTCCAAACAGAATTTATGAACATTTTTTACCCTTTACTTTATAAATCACATTCATAAATGATTATTTATAAATAACGTTACAATTTATTTAGGTGTCAACAATTCGCCTGTCCATTTTTAAAAATAGAAATGATTATTATAGGTCAGTTATGACAAGTTCAGGTTGTTTACATTTCAACACAATTGATATATCAAATAATCTCTCTTATATATTTAATTAATTGGCGGAATTTTTTTATCATTTATATTGCTTTTTGGAAAAATATAATTTATGTTTTGTAAAAAAATATTTAATATACGTTATAAATTATAATTATTATTTTTGCTTGGAAAATTAAATTAAGGTGATGATGATTTAAATACCAAACAGTAATTTGTAATGCGTTTGGTTGAACAAATAAATCGTGCTTAAAAGTAAATAATTGTAACAAAAAATTGAAATAAAATTAGTACCCCAAATGCAACCTACTTTAATGTCGAGAACTGTACATTGAAATGTGAATTTATAATTTTACTTCTTATAATTATTACAAAATTTACGTAAAGTTATAAATCCCAATTGAAATAATATACTTGGAAATATTTAATATCAGCTATTGATTGGTTTTATTGTATATATGCATTTAGTATTTAGTGAAATTGAAACGCAAGAAAGTTAGATAATTTATTTTTTGTCGTGAAGCGTAGCGTAAGGAAAGTGATTAATCTCCATAGTCCATTGAATAATGTAGTCATAACATAGTTCACTTGGTAAACTATAGCCTTTAATTAAGAAAACTAATAATGGTAGTTTAATTTTGATTAAAACTATCATATTTTCAATTTTCAACACCGTCAACCTACTATTAATTATTTGTACACTTGAGTGAATGTTAAATAACTTCCAAATGATATCTCTTCACATAGTTGCTTCCAAAAATGGAAACTTATGAAATTATTAGAATGTGTAATCATTTTTTGGCACAACATTATTCACTCACATATATATACATATCCAGATTATTGGGATATTGGAGATCCAATCTATAGTTGCGAATATTTTGGCACTTCATTTTGGTATGAGGAGAGAACTGGAAAGCATTATAATACATCGAAGCCAAAGTTCTCTTTGTATTGTATGTAAGGAAAAGTAAAGCTACCGAAGATCTGTAATCCTCCACAGGTCCTAAATAATTTACTACATGGTTCAAGTCGAAAAAGCAAACATTTCCGCGAGAACATTCGACTATACAATACAATGTTTTTTTTTACATCCATGTGTGGAAAGATTGATTCAAGTATAAATAAAGGAAAAGAGTACCATCCAATTTAACTGCAAATGTTGTCTTCAAAGAAATATTTCAAAATTTGAATTAGTCAACAATATAGTATTATTTTCTTTAAACATTACATGTATCAAGTTTTTATACTTATTATTATGCATTTGCATTTAATTTAGAACAAAAAAAGTACTTATACATGTCCATTATTCAAAAAATTTATGACATAAAATAAATCCGTGCATCGCACGGGTGGATGGACTAGTACGATATAAAATATGATTAGTCAAAGATGTAAAATGAGATGAGAATTAATGTTTGAGTATTATTAAAACAAGCACGCTCAATCACATTTGTAGCATACTTATATTGAAATAGAATATTACCTCGTGGAGAATGAGTCCATCAACATCATCATTAGTATAATCATGTCCAACTTACAAGGAGGGAATGATATGACCAAGGTACATAAAAAGACAAATTATGATGAACCAAGGGAGGAAATAACAATTAGAAAACTTCTTAAATATGGCACGAGGTGTCTATTTAAGACCATAAAATACATTCTTAAGTTTGCAAACATCTCTATGGATAAGGGAAGCCCAAGAATGTGGTACCTTATAAACAATCTCTTGAAGATTCTCATTCAAGTATTTTTAACATCCATACGTGAGAGACTCAACTGATGAACAGAGATAGCTATAAGAAGTGTACGAATAAGAGTCATATTTGCAAATGTTCCTCATAAATCATGCCATACTTTTGACTTTTGAGTGAATCTTTAGTAAAGAATCTGGCTTTGTTACAATCAACAGAGCCATCGTATTTGGTTTTCGATAAACCCAAGGAGAACCAATAGAACGTTTATCGTGTTGTAAGGAACCAAATCCCAATTATCATTTGTATACAATACACGCGCGCTCGCGGGCGCGCACACACAGAGAGAGAGAGAGAGAGAGAGAGAGAGAGAGAGAGAGAGAGAGAGAGAGAGAGAGAGAGAGAGAGAGAGAGAGAGAGAGAGAGAGAGAGAGAGAGAGAGAGAGAGAGAGAGAGAGTTTTGAATATGAATATTAAGAATAACAAAAAATAGAGAACTTGGTGGACTTACAAAATGAAAATGCTGAGGGTATTGAGGAGGAGGATCTACAATCACAAAAAGTGCAAGTAGAGGGAGGATCAAAGACATCCTGAACCGATGCATTTGTACCCATAGTAGATTGTGTTACACTTTAGAGCATCCACAATGAATGGGTTAAACTAAATTTTATTGAAATAATTAATTAGTTAGGGGTTGAATATCAATCTACAATGTATTGATTAACTCACCACATATGTTAACTTCTTTGTTAAATTTGATTAGTAACTTAATTGATGACATGACAATTTATTTATGTTGAAAAAATTCCCTAAAATCTTTTTTTTTTTCTTTTTTTCTTTCTTCTTTAAATTTTTTTTATGTCGTTAAATAAAATATTTTTTTGTTGATTTCATATTATATAATTTAATGAGATTCAAAATGAGTACTATATTAATGTATAAATTTTGTTATTTTAAAAATAAATATTTATTGTATTCTTGAACTTATTTAGAAATTAATATATCCATTATATTAAAAGTTAATAGTTAATTTTAACATATATACGTGTCACTTAACATTTGAATTTTCACCCATGTGGCTAGCTAAATTTAGCAGCTAGTCCAGTGTGGATGTTAACACAAAAAGGACTACAAATGTTGATAATGATTGGGATGATGGAAATAGTCTGGCGACAACATATTATGTTATAAAATTATTGCAAAATAATTAAAATAAAATAAAGTAAAACAATATTTTGAGAATTAAAAAGGTTGAAAATAAGTCCTAACTTATATAAAAGAAGGAAATGAATTTTACTATTCATAAGGCTAACATCATTTTTTCGTTTAATGATGTCATTTTTTAATTTTTTTTTAAATTTTCCTATAATATAGACATCATTTTTTTTTTTAGTTCTCCTATAATATAATTTCATAATAACTTAACTTTAACTTATAAATTTTTTTTTTTAGTTTTTTTAAAAAAAAACTTCTCTTAAATTCTTTTTCTTTAAATTCTCCTATATTATAACTTCATAATAACGTAAATTATACTTTTTTTTAAAAAAAAATTCCTATAATATAACTTCATATTAACTTAACTTAACTAATATAACTTAATAATAACTTAACTTTAACTGACTTACATAAAAGAGGCAAAGTCTCTTTACTGTTCATTTACTAATGATGTCATTTTTTTTCCTAACTTATATAAAAGATGAAAATTAATTTTACTAATCATAAGGCTCACATCATCTTTTTGTTTAATGATGTCATTTTTTTAATTCTCCTATAATATACACATCATTTTTTTTTAATTATTTTTTTTAGTTCTCCTATAATATAATTTCATAATAACGTAACTTTAACTTATACATTTTTTTTTGTTTTTTTTTTTAAAACTTCTCTTAATTTTTTTTTTTAAATTCTCCTATAATATAACTTCATAATAACTTAACTTATACTTTTTTTAAAAAAAAAAATTCCTATAATATAAGTTCATATTAACTTAAATTAACTAATATAACTTAACTTTAACTGACTTACATAAAAGAGGCAAAGTCTCTTTACTGTTCATTTACTAATGATGTCATTTTTTTAAAAAAATAAATTCTCCTATAATATAACTTAATAATAACTTAACTTACATAAAAGAGTTTTTTTTTTTTTTTAAATCCTCCTATAATATAACTTCATAATAACTTAAATAATATAACTGAATAAAAACTTAACTTCAACTGACTTATATAAAAGAGGCAAAGCCTATTTACTGTTCATTTACTAATGACGTATTTTTTTTTTCTTTTTTTTTAAACTATCATATTATATAACTTAACTTATATAAAAGAGGCTTTTTATTTTTTTCTAAATTTTCTTATAATATAACTTAATAATAACTTAATTTTATAATTATAACTTATAATATAATAATAATAATAATAATAATAATGATATTACTTAACTTATGTAAAAGAGGCAAGACCTCTTTACTGTTCATTTACTATTCATAAGGTTGAAGTCATTTTTTTTCTTCAGCTAATCTATAGATAAGACATCGACGTACTTTTAATTTGCTGTAATTGTTTGTAATATATTTATTTGCATTTTCCCTCTTAGAAGGGTGAACAAATGTTGACTACAAATTACATATGATCATTTCAGAATATTTTTTCTGACAATTTCTACGGTCAATTATTTTGGAATAATATTTTTTTCTGACACTTTCTAAAGCCAATTATTAAAGAAGCAAAATATACGTTAATAACTAAACCTCTCTTTTAAATTTTGAATTAAAATATAACACAATAAAATTTATACGCTATTATTTTATAACAAATGTTTCACTACTTTCCAACAATCTGGCCATTAAACTCCAGGATCAAATAAATTAGAAGCCTGAAAAAAGTGAATGTCCAATTTGAACAAGCCCATCTGACTTCTATGGACCAGGAAACACTGGCCTGTTATCCTTCCACTGCAAGGAACAGGAGGTAACGCTGCTCTGTGAAGCCAGCCTGACGCGATCTCCTCCAATCTAAGTGCCAAGCAGTCCCCATGCTTTCGCTCGAACCACATCGCTCAATTCTTTGCTTGGAACGGGCAGGCCAGCAAGCTGCAAGCCTGAATCCAGTCGGTTGGGCTTGAACAATGTTCAGACACCTTAATGCCCCCACTCGGGTCACAAGCTCACGTTACCAAGCTCGGCGATGGTTTGCTTCTCTGTGCTGATTAATAAAGTAGTTTATTCTGTAGTTTTTTGCCGATGTGGGATATTTGTCGCAATAATTTCTTGGCTATTTCAATTACGAAGTTCAAACAAATGCTGGATAAGAAAAGATAATCAAATGGTTAAATGTTTCGTCTTCTTCTTGTTATGATGATTTGAAGCTGGAAGTTTTCTATTAAAGATGGTAAGAACATTCAAAAGTATAGAGTGGAGAATGGCAATATCTTTAATATTGCTTCCTGCTATGCTGATTTCTCTTCCTTTATCCGTTGTGGAAACGATTGCCCTATATATTTCGGTGCAATCTGGGACTGTGTCGTTTTGTGCCGATCAGCAGAACCAGAAGTCTCTTCCATGTGAACTGGAAGGGTTGAAGCTCAAAGTCGCTCGATTAGGTATTTTCTCAATACGAATCCCAATTCTATTTGATTAATGTCCGTGTTTAATTAATGCTGATTTACACCAGGCTTGTGTGTGCAGAATCAATTCTTGAAGAAAGCTCTAGACCTTCGAATGCCAAAAGCTTACATGTCAGGGATATCGAGAAGAAAATTGAAGATTTTACTCTTGAAATTGACCGTTTAAGAGCCATTTTATCAAGCTTTGAGGTTGATTTTGCGTGCAAATGAAGTGGTTGATGCTCTTGAAAAGGAGGCATACAGTATGAAATATTATTTTAACTTTTCTACCTCCACTTGTTTTTATCCAATTATTATAGTGCTAATTAATAATTAGTGTTACTGGAGTTAGTTAGGTTCGACTTCTTTGGGATGCCTCTTGGAGGAACAACTTTGAGATTCATAGTTTGGAGCATAAAGCATTAGATGCTGAGAGAAGATTACAACTTGTTACTTCACAAGTTGAAGAGGTCAGTTCTTAATTGTTGAAATACTAATTGTGTCCACGTTATTCCTTTTTTTATTGGTTCTATGAAGTATGGATGAATTATGTTAAACCGAGTATTTATGTACCTAGAACTTTTTCATATTGCTGCAAAATCTGGAGGATGCATAATCAATTTCTGTGTTTAATTTTTGGTATCTTATGTAATAGCTTACTCGATCATGGTAATCAAAGTATTTGGTATTTGGGAAATAGAGTGCTCTTCATTTATCTTTAGTTCCAAAAAGTTCATATGATTCCACTGTGTGGTTTTATCAAATCATTGATATTAAGTGTATATTAAACCAGCACATGGGGAACGTAATTGTTAATCTAACTTTTTTGGTCCATAGATGGCTGAAATTGTCTGAACAGTGGATTCAAATTCAGCAACTTGAGCAAGACATTCACATTGCAGAGGTATTTTCTTGTTCGCCCTTTGTTGTTGGACAATACATTTATATGTAACTAAATGAGAAAGACGACTTCCATCTCTTGCTTTAAGATCTAAAGAGGACTTCTTGTTTCAGGTGAGAATTTTGAAATATAAAAGAGAAATAAGATGGAATAGATGTCCATTTATGAAGGTATATTTCTCCTTAAAGCTTTACTTGATATTGACTCAATCAACAATTTCCTTGTAATCAAGTATTTAATAACTTGAATTTGTGGAATTGTTGTGTTCTGTCATTAGTTTGCATCTAGCTTATACAATTCGAATGTCTATCGTTTCAATGTTCTTTCCTAAAATTACTTGATGCTGAGAACGATGCTCTTTGTTTTGTAGTTCATAAAAACTATTTTTTCCCCTTATCTTAAAATGCTGAAGGGGATTTTGGATTTCTATCTTACACCAGTTTGGAGCTACTGCAAGTCTCGTTTTGAAAACCTTCACAGCTAAAAAGCTTTATCATCACCAGGCTGACTACTTCATTATTTCTCTCCCTTTTAATGTCTTTTTGACTATGTTTGTCATGAAGTTTCTTGAAACCATAGAAATTCATTTGTCTCACTGTGGACTGTGTATTAAATTGAGTTAGTATTTTCCTTTCATTTTGCCTCTTCTATTGGATACTGAGTCAGTTATAGATCCATGTTTTGTCTAGTGGGGTATTTGTAAGCTAGAACAAATTAATTCATGAATGAAAGATTTAACTCCATTTCATATTAACCATCATGAAAAATTATCCATATTTCTGTAAAGTAATAGGCATGTGTGCAATTTGAGGAAGATATTATCATTCTAAGTTATTTAATGAGCACATGAATGTCCATGAATTTTGAGAAAAAAGGTGGATTGTTGAATTTATTTCTAATTTGAAAACCTTTTAGCCAGGCATATGGTGGTTCAATAGAAATCACTTTAAACATCTCTTGAATATTACATCACTTCATGAGATGGAAATTCTATGCATAATTTACAAGGATATTTGTTCTTGTTCTCTCTCTCTCTCTCTCTCTCTTTATTTTGTTTTTCATTTTTTTGTGTGTATGCTCTGGTACTTCTATTTGGAGGAAATTGTTTGGCAAGATCTAAGGAGTAGATCAAAAATGGTGAAAAGGGAGAGATTTTGTACTCTCATGTAGCTTGAACTCACTATGACCACATGATTGAATAATTTAATAACGACTGTGGGTTGGTGGATTTACATGTGTGAATGACCATTTAAGGACTTGTGTGAACTTTAGGTAGCTATAAAAAATCAACATATGGCTTATTTCTTGACTGCTTGCTTTGTTTCTTTGATTTTTCACTTTTCTTTTTGGGTTTGGTTTGGTTTTGTTTTTTTTCTTTTCTTTGGCTATGTAATATGCCTTCTAGTATGTGTGGGGAATGCTTGGCCAGGTCACATGAAAGGAGCTTTGAGTGACTTGATTCTCCACTCTTCGACAACCCCAAAAAGTCACACGAAGCTCTCTTCTGTGCCTTGTCCTTTGCCATTTATTCTAGTTACTTCACCCAATAAGCTGGATATGGCTTTTGAAACATTGCAAAAAGAAGTTGGTAGTGGGAGTATGGCAGAGATTTGGAATTGGGCATTGCCCTGTGACCTGTCTACCATAGTCCTGAGTCATGACATGTATATATACCTTAAAGTTTTTAATGTTACGTGGTTTTCTTTAATTATAAATCGACCATCTATATGTGCTAATCCCTTTGTGTAAGACATATTTCCTTCCAGTTTTGTTGCTTCTTTCAACAACAATATTAGGGGATGGGAATATGAAATTCTTTGGCTATCAAAGTGTTCAACCATTTCAAGTCTTCTCTATTCTTTTCTGGATTTCTGTTAATTCTTGGTTTTTAGTTCATAGACTACCAAAGCAGCTAGTTGACCATATAAGAATCTGATAGATTCTATCTCCTATCACGGTTTCTTAATAAAATATTTGAATCAATATTCCGAGAGAGAGAATTACAAGAACAGAATATTGAGATTAGTGGGATAACTCTTCCAATTGATCTAACTAAACAGAATGAAATAAAAGATACGAAAACTTCAAGGAATGAAATAAAAATGTTGACGGATAATCTGGCTTTCGAGAGGCCAGTCTCTCCTCAATGAGCTCACTCAAAATCGCAAGTGTACGGATCGCACAAGTAATAAATTGAATTTTGAGTCTGAATATAGTATCCACGGGGATTGTGTAAATTATATTTTAAATTACGAACCTTAACGGGAACTAGAAAGGCTTTTGTTTTGAATATTTTTGTTTGAAAAATTTAAACTAAAGATTAAACTAAAAAGCAATGAAAGTTTATTTTGTAAAAACTATGGAAAATACATGTTAAAATTGAGAATTCACATTAATTCCATTAATTATGCATTACTTCAATTATCAAACGATAATTCACGGGGTTTTGAAAATTCATATTCCTAATGTTGTTAAAACTTCATTTAGGACAAGAATTAACATATTTTCCTACGCATGACCCGACTATGTTTCTATGTCGAATGTAAATGTATAGAAAAGCATTAAATGTTTTGTGAGCATTTTTGTAAATAAAAAATAAATAAAGTTTAGAGGTATATTTCTATCTCCAATCGGATTTTATGACAATTGAAATTTGTTTAATGAACTCCTAATCTTTCAAGCTTAGAAAAATACTATAACAGTCATATAAAAGTTGACCAAATAGTCATAAGTATAAATTAATTGCTCAAACTCATGAATTAAATAGATTAAACAATAAAGTAATACATAAAATTCGAAAATTAATGTTTCATCATAATTCTAAAATTAAAAACCTAGTATAAAATTAATAAGCTTTTTAAAAGTATTTGTGAATTGTTCCCATTTTATTTACATCACCACATTATAATTACACACCTATTAATACATATTTTAATAAATAAATACACCATACATGCTCATTGTGATTGTAAATTGACATTCTTCCATGTAAATTCTTCCATGTAAATGTGTGGTTGAAAATGAATTTGAGAAAGAAAAAAAAACTACCATTACCAAACAATCTCTAATTGTTCTAAAGCAAAGAAACATGGCAATCAATATCAAAGTGGGGAAATTGGGAAAGCATCAACCAGTTTACAAGTTGAACTGAAGGAAAATGCATTACCAGAAATATTATCAACACGACCATAAACTGTCACAGCAAAGGAGAGTAGGGAGAGTTGGATTCTGCAAAAATTCCAATTCTACCTACGCTGGAGAAGAAAAGGATTATTCCCAGGCAATCTATTATAGCCAGGCGGGACACCTCTCCGGTCCAGAATAAACCTCCGAGGCCCCTAATTTTTCGAGAGAAAAAAATATGTAGAAAAACAGGAATTACAAAATAAATGGGAAAAAAAATCCAAACAAGATCTTTGGATTTCATTTTCTACCCTTTGTATGTCCCGTAGCATTCTTCTCTTCTTTGGGTGGCACATATCTTGGCAAGGTCAATAATGTGTTCACACGAGCGACTCCTTCGAGGGCAGACCATTCTTTTCCAACATCCGCGTTCGTTTCTTCAAGATCGGAGATCTCCTCCTTATTTGCTTCCGAAGCCTCGCTCTCTTCTCCAAGAACTTGTTCACTAGTTCTAACAGTACCGGAGCGTTTAAATCCAGTTGGATAAAGAGAATTATCTTCCTTGTTGAAATCATCCTCTGCAGCAACCTTTTTCTTGGAGTTTGCAGTCGAAATAGTTGAGTCGTTTGAGTTTGAATCAAGAAAAAGGCAAACCACTGCACAGTCATCAATCTTAGAAGTTGGATATTTGAGCTTCCAACCTCGAACTGCCGACTCTACTAGCGTGCGGGCTGCGTATGAACGCGTGGGACAAGAAGCCACAATGTCAACCACTTCTTTGTTTGATAGCACATCCCAAATCTGAAATGAAGATCAAAATTACACCAAACCCAGAAAAAATTTCAAGAAAGTCAATATAAAATCTTGAGTTCCATACCCCATCTGTTGCCAAGACTATAAACTCATCTTTATCAGTAATACGTTTATAGCAAATTTCAGGCACGGAGATGAGACCGAAATCCTTGAGACAGAAATCTCCAAATGCACGAGACATTGCAAGGCCAGGAGAATCGTAATTTGGCAGCCACACTCTTGCAACCTCAGGTTCATCCTGAAGGGCAAAAACTCGTCCTTTACATTTGTGAATCCTCTCTGCTTCCACTATAAGACCATCAAGGATGGAGTTAAGGAAGAGACAGATTCTTGTATCTCATACTAAATGGATCGTTTTAGTACGACAGAATGACACATCAGAATTTATTTACTCACATTCATGTAAATATAGTTGAGCAAAATCAATATTGGCAACAAATGCCAAATATCAGTACTGAAGAGCTAGTTTTAAGTTTATAAATGAATATATGATTACTCTTAGAGAAGCATCTCCAATGGTGCTCTAAATTAGATATAAATTGTGATTTAAATCTTTAAAATGGCCGGAAACCTCTTCAATGGAGAGATGCAAAGGAAATCCAAAGTTACCAATCCACTTGCACCCAATTTTTTTAGATCCTTCCATTGGAACAAAATTCGAATTTAGATCCACCGATACGTAAAGGGAATGTAGATATGGTTTTGGAGATGTCAATTTACTCTCAATTTTACACCACCATTGGAGATGCTCTTAATACCTGGATATTTGTACTTGTATTCCAATAGCCACATTAACATGCAGAATATGTAAAATAACAATAAGAGATTTGCTAATTAACTGTTAAAGAAGGCCTTTAATACATACAGGTTTTTGCCAAAGTGCAGAAGTGCAAAATGTAAAAGATTTCCGGAAAACTACAGCTGGCAACAAGCACGATAAAGTACATTTACTTCAGCGTTGGTCAAGGCTTTGCGAACCAATGTCAAATATTTGCAAAATAACTAATTGAGGTACTACTAGAAGAACTATTCTGTTTTCTGTTCCGTAATAAATAAATTAGAGAGGATAACAATTTATATTCAGAAGGCTAAAGATCCTCCACGAAAAACCGTAACATTTACCTTGTGGGATATAATCAGAAAATCTAACAGTCTAGTACCGTTCCTACTTCATAAACTTGTGAATAGAATGGAAGATTAGGTTTAAGATCATTGGGGTGGGGGAGTTGGGGGGGGGGGGGGGGGGGGGAGAGAGAGAGAGAGAGAGAGTACTCACACGGAAGATTAGGTTTAAGATCCACAGTCAACTGGACTGCAGTAAGAAAATTATTTTGATCTCTTGTGCCCAATACAGCTCTCGAGTCCCCAATATATCCAATCACAAGATCCTGACCCTGCAAAATATAATCAAGGCATTCTTAAGTACATAACAATTCTTACCACAGTATCCCATCCGCATCAGTATTGTACTTATCGTATACCTGCTTCACCAGAGTCACAGCTGTTGTCCCACTGCAGA
The DNA here is from genome assembly GCA_963555705.1 of Ligustrum vulgare. Lineage (NCBI taxonomy): Eukaryota > Viridiplantae > Streptophyta > Magnoliopsida > Lamiales > Oleaceae > Ligustrum > Ligustrum vulgare. The sequence continues at coordinate 55,262,205 of OY743171.1, forward strand.
AGCAATCAATATTTGCATACATTCTCAGTTCCCTGTCCATAACCTTATAAGCCTTTAGGAAAGATTCCTTCAATGTCTGAAAAATCACAGGATGCTTTCCCATTTCTTCGATATCTATAGAAGCTCTAGCTTCCTCGTTAGCAGATAAGAAGGATGTATCTTCTGAGCACATACTACCCTTGGCATCCAAACTGATCTCTCGAAGAACTTCATCGCTCTTTATATTAACTTCCCAATGTGCACTTAGCTTCAGAGGAAAAGAGTCTCTAACCCGCTTGGCAACCATATGACCATAAGGGCCGTGGCCATCAAAAACACCACAGAAAACTGTGTCCATTCTAGAACCAAAATTCTGGATATCCAATTTCAAAAACTATCAATAAACAGAAATCTCTCAAAAGCAATACAGAAAATAAAATAAACTGATTGCTTGAGTACATGCTAGATTTTAATCTGATGAAACTATCACCAAGTTTCTTGACATGTAAAAAGTTCAGTGTGTGCATTTAAAGAAGAAACCGATTGTGTCAAAGTACGAAAATAATCACTTTCTTAGGCTCTAGAAGGCTTGATCAAGAAACAGAGGACAGCAAGTGGTAATCTGATTAGAGTTCAAATAATTTCTTCCCCCCACCCCATAAATTCTCTCCTCTAGAAAAAAAATCGTTTATGTATCAAGTTATTGCAAACGTAACTATTCGATATTGGCTGGTTCGTGGATTTTAACACTCAGGTATAATATACTAGCATTAGTGTACAATATACAAGTTTAAAAGGTTCATATTCAATATAATGTGTCGAAGTCTAAAGTACATCAAGGATATTCTATGTCCATCAAATAATTACTAGGAAAGGCAGGATCTAATTAAGATTAAAAGAATAGCTTGCATTCTTAAAAAAATTCATAGAACAGAGATGAATTACAAATTATATTAAGCTCCTTTTTGGTACAGATTAAAATCCAATCTAAGTCAAAAGTCAACAATCAATTTCAATCACATATTTTATGATATCTACAACTTTTCAACCACACATCTTATCAACTTTTATCAAAATCTACTAAAAATCTAATTTTAATGTCCACCAAACAAGGGCTAAGGAAAATGTATTCATTTTCTAACATTCTCCATGGCAAACATTAATATCATTAAAAATATTTAAGAAGACAAGAAAATGTCTCATTCCCTGGGAACCTTAAATTATATGAAGGTTGGCAAAAGAATGTGTTGTTCAAATATAACCCAAGTTGCCTAGGTGAAGTAGAGAGAAAGAAGGTTCATTTTTTCACCAATAGAAAAGCATGGATTAACAAAAAACAAAAGGGGGAAAAAACTAACTCATACAGATAAGAAATAAATGCATCACACTACTTAGTAACGATCCGATAAAGAAATTGGAAACAAAGAGTTCAAAATTCATGAAATGTGAAGAATCACCAAAAAACTAGCAACACACAACAAATAGTATTATTCAACAATTTTCCTCCGACTACTGTGCAGGCTGAAGAAAGCAAAATCAAAGCAACAATTTGAACACAATCAATAACTAAGATTAAATGATTAATCTATTACACTACAATCATATTAACTTTTTTTCTGTCACTCATTTTATTCAAACTGATCATATAAAGGAGGCGGAGGTAACCTCCCAAACAATCATGGCATCTTGATTTGTTCCTTTCTTGCCTTGCTGGGTGAAGAGTGAGGCAATTTCACTTGAACCATTCAAGAACATACGCCCTGGAGTCCTATGTAGCTGTTCCTCCCTCTTGTAGTCAAAGGAAGAACCTCGAGAACCAAGCCTCTTCCTTGAGACCTTCCTCTTCCGTAACCCGACAGGAGAATCGGGTTGGGGGCTCCTGCTATCCCCAGACAAGCAGGACCCCATTCTTAGGGCCCTGATTACGTTCAGTATGCACTCCAGACCAGCAACACAGTCACAACCCCGATTTTCCGTGTTTGGATCCGTAACAAAAATTCCTATTAAAAATCCTTCCAGGATCTTTAGACTCACACACTCAAATTCTCCACTCAATCCAGATGAATTACCCCTTCACCCAGAGTTTAAAATCAAACAAGAAAAATTACCTCATATATTCCTTATAAGAAGCTTTGAATATTAAAGGGACATGAGTTTCAACAACTCACTCAATTTTACCACCAAATCTTTTTCTCCATCCACAAAACTCATCCTCTTTTATTGGGGAAGATCACCTTTTTAACACACTAGAATCCAAGGATAAGCTTTCAACCCAAAAAGAAATAAATTTTCAAATATCCTTATCCTTAAATGGCCCTAAACACGCAATAGCTATTTAAGATAGATATTTCCATTTTCATTAATAATAATAATAATAATAATTATAATGGAATGCAAAATACTGAAAACGGTCGCACTTCAATATCCATCATAACTGTAAAAGACATTTCAATTGCTTGAAAGCTCACAAATTCAAGTAGATCAAACAAAGAGCTCAAGATTATTCAAGAATTCCAAAATACCCCTTGCGTTCCAGCCTAGATAAGCAAGAATTTTCAATTAATTCCATGAAACGAACTAAAAGAACAAAAAAATGAAACATGAAGAACAACAGATCAAACCCATAAAAGTCATTTAGCGGTTGACACAATTTTCATTTCATGTATTTAATGGAAAAACTGAACTCTTGAATTAAAAGTACAGCAACAAATGGTCAAGATCAAAGGAGAGAAAAGTGGGTCCTTTGAAACAGAAAGTGAATCGAGAGAATGAAGCGAGAGAAATTTTAGAAATGAGAATCGCAAAAAAGGCCGCCGATAAGACTTTTTTTACTACGAGGAAAAAATTAGGGAGGGAGAGGCTTGGTCAGTGTGTGTGAACATCACATCCTAGAAATGAGAATTACGTTAGGTTCCCAATTGCCTTCACTAGGTTCCCAATTGCCTTCACAATGTGCATGACAATAATTGAAATATCGCGAGAAATTACTTTACAAAATGTCGCGATATTTTGACATAAAAACTTTACAGCTGGGTATTTCACTTCACTTACGCTACAACGCATTCCCATGCCCATTCCTCTCTGCAAACTTCCCAAAGAAATCCCTCTCACAGAAGACAACCCACCGGAGGCCTTGAGCGTTCCCGACAACCCACCGGAGGTAGACGACGACGGTTGCGGCTCCGCACTTCGAAAAATACTGGAAGAAATGACGGACTGACACAATCATGGGGTGGAGAGGTCAATTGGGTTACGCCTACCTTCGGAGGTGAAGTTGTGATACCAGCCTATGTACCTGAGCGTACGCTAAATAGATAATAGATCGATGAAAGTTCGAAAATCCAAATTGTTCCATTTCGTATGTTGATATTTATTATGTAATATTGAAACAGCTTTTGTTGTGACCAATTAGCGGATTCGATGAAGAATCCCTTATGAGGGATTATAATGGTAATTATTTGGTAGAGATTGTTTACTCCAGTTTATAGATGGAAATGTTAGTTATATTATAAACAAAGTTTGGTAAGTGCTAATTGGTATCTGGTGTACTTTTTTATTTTGTTCCCATTTGATATATCAGGATTAATCATGATTAATCAGGATAAATCAGGACATATGAAACATTTGATATATCAGGATTAATCATGATTAATCAGGATAAATCAGGACATATGAAATAAAAGACTTGTTTTCTCTCCTGTTTTCTCTCCAGTTTTTCCTTCTTCTTCGATCTTTAATTTCTTCAAAAATGGCAAACTAATGTTGAAGAAAATATTACATACTGCATCAATATCTATCATAAATCACCTGAAATTTAGAGAACATTAAATCACAATGCAAACATGCCATCAAGGACATACATAATTCGCAAAATCACAATGCAAACATGCCATGGTTGATGAGCATCATCCAACCTTCTTGACCTAAAAATGACTGCAAAGGTGAACCTGAATTTCTTTATGGATTTTGTAGGTGGTAATGCCATAAGCATCTATAAATTTTAATCGTTGGGATTGAATACACAACAGTGATACGTAAAGGATCTGCATACAATATTTGATATGAAATCCAAACTTCATAGTTCATTAGCTTCTGGTACAAAATTTCGAACCGTGAAAGCTTTTCTTTCAACATTTCTAAAATAGCCGCGATACTACTAAACATAAAGTTCTAAAACTAATACATAACACATGGGACGAAAGTGCACCACGGTCACTTCCACCTTTTCTTCATCTGATATACGTGTGCACGTGCACACGTCTTTAGTAGCTGCGATAACTGATCCGTCTCTTCTTTAACCGAGTTCTTCACTTTAGCTCGGCTGCTTGACACTTCTTCCTCCCAAACAAAAAATCGACAATCCATCCTAGAACTAGAACAAGAATAGATCAACTTCCCCAAGTACTTCGAAGACGGTTTTTCAACCTCAAGACATCTGATTACTCCTTGTCCACAAATATGGCATATCATCTTTGTTGGACATTCACTCAACCAATGTCCCGCTTGTCGACAACCATGACAAATTCCATAGTTCTTCCCCTTCATTTTGTTTTCTTATCAACTCAAACGTGTCAAATATAAAATAAATTGCTCAAAATTATCTCACATTTTATGTAACAATAATGTAATATAAAGCACCTGCACATGAAAACCAAAGAATGAAATGCAAATGCTGTCTGTAATGCAAATACTTTGACAGATATCCGAAGGTAAAAAAGTCCACACATTTGACAGAGTTCTACTATAGGTCCCAAAAAACTCCAACTGTACCAAACAATAGGTCCCAAAAAACTCCAAAAAATCAAGCAACCAGTGACTGCATAACAATTCCAACCATACCAAACATGAAGTCCCAAAAACTCCAAAAAATCAAGCAACCAGTGATTGCATAACAATTCCAACCATACCAAACATGAAGTCCCAAAAACTCCAAAATCAAGCAACCAGTGACTGCATAACAATTCCAACCATACCAAACATGAAGTCCCAATAACTCCAAAATCAAGAAATAACAAACTATAAATTACACAATACCCGAATATACCAACTGCGCCAAACATAAGGTCGAAATAAAAGTCCAAAATATAAACCAAAAAAAAGACCGAACCTCACTGCATTACATTTCCAACCGTTAACAAAAAAGTCCCAACAACTAGAAAATCAAATAATAAACAACGAACTATAAATGAAATTTGGGTTCCGACAATAAGCCACAACGAAGTCTCCATTATTGTTTATCAACATTCATCATTCATTTCATATTAAAAAAATAAACTAGGGTTCTGAAATTCGTCACTACTAATTTTCGCAAAATCTGAGGACGTACCGTCGGTAGTGCAGCAGCGCCAATCACCTTCTCAAAATGTACTCCTATGCTACGCACTTCAACAAATCGCGAAAATGAAGGAAAAAAAAATATTAGCTTTAGTTCTTTGTTTTGGAGATTTATAGAGAATGGAGACAGAAATCGCACTCTTACCTCTGTTGGAAATGGAGAAGACGGTTGTAGGAACATTTGATTTTGGGATGGGGCCAAATTGGGGGCTGATTTTGGGGAGGGTAATGAACATCCGGATTTCAGAACAGAGAATAAGAGCTGGTAGGTTTTGGCAAGTTCGCTGGTCCATTCGTTCCAATTTAGTTTATTTGTTTTCTTTTGACTTAGGGGTAGTCCGGTAATTGCATACTATTATTGTTATGCACATTGTCAAGGCAATTGGGAACCTAGCATTTTCCGTTATATAATTTACTTATCAAAATATTTTATTGAGAGAATATAGTTAAGAACTAATGTTAAAATACTTTCCTTTTTTTTTTCAAGAGAAGCAGGGAATGCAAGATTTAAAATATTTTCTATACTGTGATTTGTAATGTATTATTAGGGGGTTTATTCCATTAGAGTTTTGAAAGACATTTAAAAAAAAATTTAATGGACCTTTTTTAATGGATTTCATTAGATATTATTGACTTTTATGAATTTGTGTAGACTTTCAAAAACTTTTGTGGACATTTATTTAAAAGACTTTCATGAACTTTCAAAGACTTTTGTAAATTGATTTAAAAGAATTTTTAAGACTTTTACAGACTTTTATTTTTTAATAATTGAAAAACTGGAATACAAATAAATTAATTTTCGTATGGTGTGAATGTTAATCGTTGATAACAATTATATGTCAAATGAATTACAAAAAAAAAAAAATACAGAGTGGGAGAAATAGTTTTAGGACAGAAAAATATTTGTAATTAAAAAATAAGGGGAAAATAAAATTATGTTTGATATTGACATGAAAATTGTACTATGTACATAAATTTTTTTGAATATACAATTTTTTATAGATTTCGATTGACTTTTAAACATTTTATGACTTATTTTAAGTTAAATTTGAGTTACATATAAAATATAATAATTGAAAATATAATTCCCTGAAATTTTTATAATATTTATAGAAAATATAATTCGTGGAAATTTATGTCATGTAAAATGTAATTTGATAACTATTGATAATTTCTTGTGATTCAAGACTTGTGTACTGAGAATATGCAATTTGCAAGTCATTTAAGAAAAATAATCATAATTTGGTAAAAATTTGTTTATAAATTTTGTTTATATAAACGGACACATGACAACAATTTGGATCATTTTTTAAAAAATTAATTAACAATTTTGACAAGTCTAAGATTTTCTACAATTTTTTTGTTTTTCAACAAAATGAACTAATTAAATGTTAACACGTCTTCATTTATATACAAATTTTTACCAAACATGGACTTTATATAACTCATTGCGAACAAATGTCTTTTTTATAAACATAAACAGTCAAATTTCTTTACCATCACTCATTTTGATTAATTCGCTAGTCCTATTCATCTCTCACATATTTATTTACATATTAAATTGTTTATAAATTCTTTTCAAACCTTAATTTTGAGTTGTTTATCTATTTTCTTAAAAATGATTGATAAATTATTTTGAGTTAATGCCTTTTCCTCAAATCTTTTTCGAGTCGAAAACATTACTTAATATGGATCGTACGATTTACAAGTGACAGCCTAGATTTTAAAAGGGAAATTGGTGCATTTAGTCACTAAACGTTTGTCTCTTTGTGCTATGGGTCCCTAACCTTTCATTTTTTTTGTGCTAAAGTCCTTAAACGTTGTATTTTTTAGCGCAAGAGGTCCTTTTGAATGATTTTCTTCCATTTCAATGATAAAAAATTAAGGAATGACGAAAATGCCCTTATATATTCGCGCAATTAGTCTCTGAACTTCAAATTTGGTGCTTAAGTCCCTAACATTTCAATTTAGTGCAAATAGTCCCTAAACTTAACCATTATTAAGCGCAATAAGTTCTTAACCTTTCAATTTGGTGTTTAGATCCCTAAAAGTTGTATTATTTAGCGTCACGTATCCTTTTAGATGATTTTTCTCTATTCCATCTTTAAAAATTTAATTTAATTTTTATTAAAAATATTAAAATGCTCTTATATTAATAAATAAATAACGAAGTGTTCAGAAACTTTTTTTTTTAGCCGTCGTTTATTCCATTTTTCGAGGTAAGATTTATGGTTAAAAATTGAAGAGAGAAAATCTGTGTGGTTAAAAAGTGGTTTGAGAAATTGTGTTGTTTATAAATTGATTTATAAATTGTAATGATTACGTAAAAGAACGGTGTGTAAGCATTTTTTTGGCAAAATTTTGTTTCTTGCTTTGTCAGATTCTCTTCGTCCGCTTTTTATAAAGGTTTTTACTATGTCAACACAAATTTTCCAATTTACCACGTTTAAAAATTCAATTTTTTTAATCAATAAATAACGAAGTGTTCGGCAACTATTTATTTTTTTCAGCAGCCATTTATTCCATTTTTTGAGGTAAGATTTATGGTTAAAAATTGGAGAGAGAAAATATGTGTATCGTTATTTTACACAATCATTACAATTTATAAATCAATTTATAAACAACACAATTTCTCAAACTACTTTTTAAGCACACAAATTTTCTTTCTCTAATTTTTAACCACAAATCTTACCTCGAAAAATGGAATAAACGGCAGTTGAAAAAAATAAATAGTTGCCGAGCACTTCGTTATTTATTTATTAATATAAGAGCATTTTAATATTTTTGATAAAAAAATAAATTAATTTTTTAAAGATGAAATAGAGGAAAATCATCTAAAAGGATACCTGACGCTAAATAATACAACTCTTAGGGACCTAAGCATCAAATTGAAAGGTTAAAAACTTATTGCGCTTAATAATAGCTAAGTTTAGGGACTGTTTGCACCAAATTGAAAGATTAGGGACTTAAGCACCAAATTTGAAGTTCGGGGACTAATTACCCCAATATGTATAAGGGCATTTCTTAATTTTTTAACATTGAAATGGAAGAAAATCATTCAAAAGCACCTCTTGAGTCAAAGAATACAACGTTTAAGGATTTTAGCACTAAAAATGAAAGGTTATGGACCAATTGCACAAAGAGACAATCGTTTAGGGACTAAATGCGCCAATTTCCCATTTTAAAATCCTGCATCATTAATTTGGGGTGCAGTTATTGCCTTGACATGGAAATGTCTTTTAAGTTTGGTTTAAGAATTAAGCCCGACAAAATAGTTATAAATTATAATAGTGTATATAAATATTACAATTTTTAATATCACTTTAATCACACACATTTTTCGAAATCATATTTTTACCACAAATTCTATCTAGAAAATACCAACATTCCAAAAATAACAACAGTTTGTAGCCTCCGAACAGAGACAAGATCTCTCATTTGCAATCCTTTCACATGTAGTAGGAATTTCATGGAAAGTATGAAAATATTTTTTATTCTATTTTTCACTTGGGTGTTTGATTGATTTTGATTTTCATGGAAAGTTTTCTAAGATATAGATTTTTATTCATATTTTGGTTAATTTTATGAAAACATTTTTTTAGGGGACGTGATAATTGATTTTTCATAAATATGGAATTAAATTTCTTTTCCAACTTATCCAGTCAAACACATCCTAAACTATTAAATTTTTTCAAGTCAATGTAAAAATCAATTTAAAACGTTGAAAATTGTAGGGATTGACGAGGTTATAGGTTATGTTCTTTAACACCGATGCAATTATACATTGATTTATTTATTTTTTAAAGTAAAATGTGTGCTTAAAAAGTGGAAAGGGAAAAATGTGTGTAGTTAAAAAGTGATTTGAGGAATTGTGTTATTTATAAATTGATTTATAAATTATAATGATTCCATTAGACCATATGTGGAATATGGGGAAAGAGTTTGTCGCACTTGCTTGACAATTTTTTAGTGGAAAATAAATTTAGAATTGTTCATACAATTTACCAATAAATAAATATATTGAAATACATAAAGTCTACTTTGAGAAGGGGTTTGATCTCAACGTTTATCTCGTAAATCTAGATCATTTAGCCTATGTTCTTTAACACATTCATTACAAGGAAAAAAATATATGGTAATCTACTTTTAAAAATCATATTGTAATAATAATTTGAGGAGTTTTACATTTTTAAAAATCATGGCTAATTACCAAATTCACATTTATTGATTAAATATTTTAATAACTAAATAATTTATAACACATATCAAATAGAAAATCTCTACCATCTCTCACCTGGAATTGAATCAGGAACATGATCGACGACCTCTCTCTCTCTCCCTCCCTCCCTCCTCTCTCTCTCTCTCTCTCTCTCTCTCTCTCTCTCTCTCTCTCTCTCTCTCTCACACACACACACACACACACACACACATTTCTCTACCTACATCCCCATCAAGACGATAGGTAAAGTAGCGACGATATCGCCGCCTTCGAGGTGTAGCAGCAGTTATCTCGTCGCTGGCAGCCTCCAGCAAAGAGATCGCCGCTGCAGCTTCGATCTCCAGTTGTGAGCCTCGCCACTACGTCGTTGGTGTGATCTCCAACAATGAGTAATTATTTGACAAGCAATCTCTTGCCCGCTATTAGCAGCGTTCTCCCACTAAGTATAAGGTCGAAGAAATCAAAGTTGTTGGTCACAAGTGTGATTTGGCTATTCTAGTGGTTAAGAATGAAGAATTATAATTTGGAATGACCTCTGGAGCTTGTGAGTTGACGATGTTTCTTTTCTTCAAACATATGTTCGGGTTTGGTGGTGCGGTGACAGTGCTGTGTTGTTTGTAGATTTGGTGGTGCGACGATGGTTTGTTGTTATTAGATCTAGTGGTGGTATGGTGTTTGTGGATCTAGTGGTAGGTGAGGGTGGTGCAACGATGGCGATGAAGTGGGTGGTGGTGCGGTGTAGGGATGGCAAAAAAAACTCGAATGACCCGAAACCCGGAGGACCCGAAATGACCCACCCCGAAAATAACCCGCCCCGTCGGGTCCACGGGGCGGGTTTTCCGCCCCACGCCGGGTTTCGGGGCGGACCCGCCCCCGCCCCGTGACTCGGTAATTTTTTTTTTTTTTTTTTAAATAATGAAATGAGAAACTAAAATAAATTTGATGAAGTCCAGAAGAATTGAACATTGGTGAAATTTAGGGATATGAAAATATACAACCACTATACCATTATATTGTTTATTGATTTTTTTCTTCAAGTATATACATATTATTTTTAAAGTTCAAATTTAAAAACTCTAACTATTTCAACGCCTAAATTTTTCACGTAAAATCTCATTACCAATTTATTTATTTTAAAAAAAAATTAAATTAAATTTCGGGTCCTTAGCGGGGCGGGAGATCTCCCCGCCCCGACCCGCGACTTCGCGGGTCGCAGGGCGGGGCGGGTCTCGGTGTTTTCGGGTCCCGACCCACACCGAACCCGCCCAATTGCCATCTGTAGTGCGGTGGTGGCGAGGAGTAACAACGGCATGTGACAGTGGACAACAGTAGTGGTGGTGGTGGTGGTGGTGATGGTGGTTGTAGTGGAGGAAAGCGGAAAGGGTTTAAGTTGGGAAGTGGGCGAATCGAGCGTGGGTGACTTGAATAGTGATTGTAACCAATTATTAGGTAATTGTTATCAAAACATTGACAACTTGTGATGAGTACGGGTGTGGCCAACTTATTAGGTAATTGTAACCAAAACATTGACTAATCGTGACTTTGTGAGACTTGTAAAGAGTACGGAATTTGATTGTTTGATTTGCGTCAATCGTGACTTGGTGTAACCCTTCTAGCATGGGAGATGGCCCGTTTAATTAATCTATATTTTAAAAATTTTATCTATCACAAATGTAACCAATTATATAGGTGATTGTGACCAATTATTAGGTAATTGTGATCAAAATATTAATTAATTATGACTTTGTACAACTTGTGATGAGTACAGAGTGTGATCAGTTTAATTAAATTTTCGATCATAAAATTTAATTTGTAAGTAGATTTGTAATTGTGACATATAATTTGTGTCAACTGTAACTTTGTGTGACCATTTAATGTGACCCGTTTAATTAATTTATATGTTACAAAAATTTATTTGTCACAAAAGTGATCAATTTTCAGATAATTATGACCAAAATGTTGATTGATTGTGACAAAAATAAGTAAGTTATGACCAATAAATAATATGCGGCTAAAAATGTTTGATTGTGACTATATTTGTAATTGTGACCAGAATTTGTGTCAATTATGACTTTGTGTGATTTGTGACGATTACTGAATGTGACTCGCTTAATTTAATTATCTGTCACAAAATTTGATTTATGATTAAATTTATAATTGTGATCAAAATGTGACTTTTCGTGTGGGGTATGGTAGTGTAGGGTAGGGTTGGACGGGATGGGGTGGGGTGGGGTGGGGTGGGGAGGACATACTGGGTGGGTGGTTGATTGGTGATTGGGTTTTATATTTAAAAATATATTAATAGTTATAGTGTTGTAGTTGTGTACTTTTCCCTCATTACAATTTATAAATCAAAATTTTTTAAAAAATTGTCATACCTTTGTACATGCTACTACAAAAGGAGGTGACATTCGAATTAAAAAAAAAAAAAATTATTGAGAGGCATTTGAAAGAACTTTTAACATCAATACCCATCATTCAACCACCTGATTAGAACAAACCATTTGAATTAATGTGTAATTTTTCTGGGTGATCAAATATCTTGATTTCTTGCTTTTATACACCTTTGTAACTGAGTCTTTGAAACTGCTCTTGATCGTGTAACTTTCAAGTTCTGGTTGATTGGTTAAATTAATCACATTTCTTTTCTAAGTGCCTTCAACTATCAAACTAGTAACTTTCCTTATTGATACGTTCGAATAAATTCTTGTTCAAGTTATCCTCCCCAAAACCTTTTGGGATATGTTTGAATGAATTCTCGTCCAAGGTGCTCGTTTCCCTTTTGCTTTCCTTGTCCTGATTTGGCGAATTTTGTTTTACCATTTTCATCCTAATGGGGCATATTTGCGCCTTACATCAGATGACATATCGTCTTGTATGTTGATTACCTATAAATTTAGATATCTCCATCACATTCATCTTTATTTTTGGGCGATTTTGCATGCTAACACATGCAAAAAAAAAATAATAATAATAAATAACCTTTAATGTGTTCAATACTGCATTTTTTGTGGAAAAATACTTCGTCTTGTCATGTGTGAATCACAAGGATCCCTAAAATTATATGGCTATAGTATGCATAAGTGGAAATTAAATAGTGAAATTCATAGATTGTTTTTATCCTTTTTAATGTAAGTGAGGAGTGGAGAGGAGTTGTCCTCGAACAATTGATCTTAATTGTGGAAGAAATAATCTTTAACCAATGAGATATGGTGAATTGATCATATTTCGAATCTTTTGCTATCATGCAATTTAATATTTCTTTCGTGTCATTTATATAGGCATGTTTGACTTTTCCCAATTAAGAAAACATATTTAATATTATTGAAAATGTAATTGTTGTAAAGAAAGTTTTCAAATTACCTTTATTTATCAAAACTATTATTGGAAGTAATAAATAGGGGTACATTAGTAAACAAATAAAAAAATACTTTCCAATAAAAAAAGATGCATGTATAATTGAGATAAGGAAAAAAGGAAATACATACAATATAAATGGGACAGAAGAAGTATCATAATATGTCTAATGAACCTAAACATTGATATTGACCGACCGCCTTGTCGCTTGGTTAGGTAGGGTCCCATGAGCCTAAGACCTCGAGCTTCGCTCAACTAGGCGCTGAGCTCGAATGCGTGCGCCATTAGCCTCCCTATTCAAACCAATTATTATTTGAAATATCTTGTATCGTATTTTAAGACATTAAATTCATATCCTTCTTTTCAATTCACAAGTTTCTATTGATAATACAATTGATAATTATTATTATTTAACTTTACCATTCACAATTCATTATCACTTTCAACTCCTGTACTAGTTTACAATAATGTCAATTGATATTTTCATCATAAGCTTTGATTTCAAAATATTTATTTTCACATATGAGACTGTTTCTTAACTTTGAAATTAATAAATTTTAAGTTATTTAATCATTATGTCCCAATTAATTTATATTATTATATGGATTATAATGAAGGCGAAAACTAAGATAGCTCCACGTGGAATCTATGGGCAAGTGGTGACCACGCCAATTGTTTATACTTATTTTCCATCAAAATTCAAATGATTACTCCTCTTTGATTTTTCCCAGACGTTAAATTCCAGCCACACTCCTCCTCGTTCTCGACTCTCCTTATTGTAGAATTCAGACCGCAGATCTTTCTTCATCTCTCCAAATTTAGTAATATTCTTTTTCATTTTCCCTTTACCCCTCTTCCTTCTGTATTTTTCTTTTTCTTTTTTTGCATTTTTTCTTCTTCTCACGTTTTGAGTTGGTATTAGCGTGTCGGAATACTAATATTTAATTTCGAAAGAATTCATATAGGAAGATTCAAACTTTCCAATTTCTAACTCAAAGGGCCCAAATACCATAGAGACGGATTCTTTCTAAATCGTCAAAATTTTACCGTTATATGATGGTAGTAATTCAACGATTTGGGTTCTCTCGATCTCTCCCATAATCTGATTCTATTGTTCTTGATCTGTCCATGTCCATCATCTGTTGTGTGTAATAATCTCAAGAAGATAAATTATTATCCGTAAGAATATGATGAATGGAGGCACCCGTAGCAAGATAGACTTGGCGATTGAATACCAATCGCAGATACCCATATTGAGGCCAAGCATTCGTGCAAGACGGGAAAATATATCGGTAAAGTTTCAAGATCTGTATGGTTTCACAGTGGAAGGCAATGTGGATGATGTCAATGTGTTGAATGAGGTGAGGGAGAAGGTGAGGGAACAGGGCAGGGTATGGTGGTCATTAGAGGCTAGAAAAGGTGTAAATTGGTATTTGCAGACTCAATTCACCTCAACCCTCAAATCATCCCTCAAATTCTCTGTTTTGGTCAATGCTATAACGCTTAAGAAGCTAATTAGGAAGGGTATCCCACCAAGCTTGAGGCCTAAGATCTGGTTTTCCTTATCGGGGGCTGCCAAGAAGAAGTCCACCGTTCCTGAGAGCTATTACAATGACTTGACCGGTGCAGTGGAGGATAAGGTCACCCCAGCCACGAAACAGATTGATCATGTGAGAATCTATTCTTCTTCCAAATCATTATGAATTATTAATCGATCGTTGAAATTGGATAATTGCTTCGCTTTTCATTCTTGGCAACAATGGCTCTATGATATTGCTGATCCGAATACATTTGATGCCTTGAGTACTCTTTCAGAAGTTAGCAGAAGAGAGAGTGACACGATTACGAATTTATGTTATTTTGATCCAATTATTTAGAATTCAAATTAAATTGTTCAGTTATGCATTTGCATACTTTTTTTGAGGGCTGCATTACGACCATTGCTCATGGCTCGCTCTGTTATTTGTGATTATGCTCTCGTAATGTTTTTCTATCAATTATGCACATTAGAATGAGTTACACATTCAAAATGATTATGTTATATTCCGAGTAGGTGCAGGGAAACCCCCTTTCTCCCGCCCAAAATTGCTGAACTTCTTGTAATATGGAATAATATGGATGGATTATATAGGAATCCCTTCCTTTTAATAGTTAACATTTTGAGCAAGGGCGAAAGACAAAAGCTATGATTAGTGGAGATCAGTAATTGAAATTAAATTGGTGAATTATCAAGACAAAACCATGGTCTAAGATGCTGTGATAAAGTTGTTTGACATGTTGTGCATTCAAAGTCCTACTTCCAAGATGAGTTTTTTGAACAACTAATAGTGGATAGTTGTCGGGGAAAAAATGGAAACGCGGACTTTGTGAATTTAGTTTTTAACAGGATTCTTTAACTTGAGATCAATAAATCAGGTTCTACATATTTAGGGAAAAAAAGTTTGAAGTGCAAGTTTTTTTTAAAAAAAACTTTCAATAGTATTTACTACCAAATTGTTTCTCTTCTATTGGAAATTTTGTGAATTCCATTGGAAAATTTGTAGTTCTAAAACTACCAAAGTGTTTCATTTTTATATTCTGAAAACAGAAATGTGTTGTATGTTTCCATATAAAGGAGTTGAAACTTTGAACCAAAATACTTGTGCCATTGTCTTCCTTATAAGTCAATCAGTGTCCTATGTTGGTCTGGTGGAGGTAATTTAACTCTATTCGTTTCCTTCTGAGAGTTCTGCATGAGGGTATGGGCTATCTGGGGCATGTGCATGGAGCAAGGAAGACTTTTTTGTGCATTTAATGCTTTGGTGATTGATATCTCTAACTATTTAGTGTCGAGGGTTGCTAGCTGCCCTCAACGTCAAGGCTTTCTCTCCTGGAAAAAAGAAGTAAAAATGAAATCACCCATTTACCCTTTTTTCTCTCTCTCTCTTTGACAGCATCTATTCATCTGTTTACTTACATAAATTATTTCTGAAACATAATTTACCCCTTCGTGTTTTATATTAACCACTTGAGTTGGTTGAGTTGACTCAATCTTATTATGAAAATCGTGATTTAATCTAACTCATCCAACATTCAGTTGTTTAAGAACGGTAGATATTGAAATTACCAAAACTGAGGGGACATTCTCATATTAAATTTCGTAGGAAATAATCCCTGTGCATTAACATGCATGCACATGTATGTTACGTGCATAATTTTCTTATTTCCATTAACAGAAGACATCTTCCATTTGTAAGCCATGTTTCTAATTGAATGTTAGCTATTGAATCAATTTTGAATATTGACTTCTTTTTTTGATTGCCAATGGAATTTTGGTGTTTATTTTCATTTTATTTTGCAATTCCTACACGTGAAAAGTCAGCATTCACATTGACACCTTGATAGAGGAGCCTCTTCAAGTACAATAGATGTTCTGTATCTCTGCTTAATATAAAGTTGCATGCTAATGTGATATTTTCCCATTTCCTGTTAGTCTTGTTTGTTTCTCAAATTATAACTGACAGTTGGGATGTCAGGAAGAAGATAGGTTTTTGATGGGGGAATACAAGGCAGGATGTTCACCATATGTTGGTGTAGATTTTGTGAAAGTGGTTAATGTAGTATGGATAAGATTAATTACTAGAGAATCATTTACTATTTTACTATTGTTGAGGCATGTTATAAAAATGTCAGAGCCAAACAAACTAATCCATAATGAACTCCTCACAATCCACTTGGTATGATATTGTCCTTCTTTGGCCTAGGCCGCACGGTTTTGCTCTTGAACTTTCACCCAAAAGGTCTCATACCAATTGGGAATAATCTTTTACCTTATAAATTAGTCATATTTCCTTTATCTAAGCGATGAGGGATTGTGGCTGCTACAAATATTTTACGGGGACTACAAGTCAGGATGGTCGCCATATGTTGCTGTGGATTTTATGAAAACAGTTCATGTAATACATAGGTCAGACTAACTAGAAGAGAATCATTTGCTATTGTTAAGGGATGTAATAGAGATATTAGACTCCAAATTTTGTATGGTAAATTAGGAAATGACAGAGACAAATTAAAACTAAATGAAGTTATCTCGAAAGGAATAATCACTTGCAATTCAAGAAAGAGATGACCCTAGACCTAGAAGAAAGTAGCCAGCTCCTATTTATTTGGACAAAAGTTAACTGAATTCTCTCTTAAGTTTCAGAAAAATTAGTGTAAGTCACTTGTCTATATCACAACACTCAGCTGCTTAGAAGATGTAATTGCAATATCAATGATCATGGTGTTCGAAAAATTGGTGTACGTCACTAATCTATAGCAGAACATCTAGCTGCCTTAGGGGATGTCATTGCAAGCAAGATATTTGCGATTGATGAATGACAACCAAAGTAGTGGGAATTTTGTCTATTTACTTATCTCACGAATATCAATCCTAGATGCATTATTTTTTTATTTAGTTTTCTTTGCTACATGGTTCTAAATCACGAGTACATACAATGCATGAATGCAGGACCTGCCGCGGACTTTCCCTGGTCACCCATGGTTGGACACTCCTGAAGGTCATGCTGCTCTTAGGCGTGTTCTTGTTGGTTATTCATTCCGCGATTCTGATGTTGGTTATTGTCAGGTGGACTCTCTTTTCACATTAATAATATATACTAGTATTTGCTGTGACTGAAGAGTTCTCTTTAACTTTCGAGTAACCTAAATGAATTATCGTGTAGGGTTTAAATTATGTTGCAGCACTGTTATTGCTAGTGATGAAAACAGAAGAAGAAGCTTTCTGGATGCTCGCTGTTCTCTTAGAAGACGTGTTAGTTAATGATTGTTATACATATAACTTATCTGGATGCCATGTCGAACAAAGAGTGTTTAAAGATCTGCTGACCAAAAAGTGTCCAAGGTCTTCTCTCTTTTCCCTCGTCTGATGCTGATATTCTTTTATATTTTCGACTTTTGGTGGTCTTTTAAAGTTGAAGATAAAAAGCAATTCGCAGGATAGCTACTCATTTGGAAGCTATGGAGTTTGACGTTTCTCTTGTTTGCACGGAGTGGTTTTTGTGTCTATTCTCTAAAAGCTTTCCATCTGAGGTTAGACTTCCATTAACTTTGTTCTCTCATATTCAATTGGGATCATTACTAACAATTTGCGTCCATTATTTGCAGACAACTCTGCGGATATGGGACGTTCTTTTCTACGAAGGGGCCAAGGTTCTGTTTAATGTAGCATTAGCAATTTTCAAGGTGATATACTTGTGTTATTTCTGTTTTCTCGTTTTGATTTCAGCTGAATAATGGAAACTGAAGACTTTTTCATGAATGCAGATGAATGAAGAAGAGTTGGTTATGGCACATCATGTTGGAGATGTGATTAATATTATACACAGAACCACGCGTCATCTTTTCGACCCTGATGAATTATTAACGGTAAAAACCTTCTCCGTACTTGCTTATATTCCTCATGTCAAATGTATCGGTCTGTTTTCTGTTTTCGAATTTCTACATCAATCATCTTTTGTAACCTCGTGGTATAGGAGGGCCAAGATGGATTGATGAGTGGGGACAGTGGTGGTGATATCATATGTAAATACAATATTTAGAGCCTGTTTGCTACTAGACAAATTCTACATTCTGCTAAAATTTTCTAATTTAGTGGACCCCATGTGATGGAACAGTCAAAAGTTACAATAAACCCATCTGCCATTTTACAACGGTAAGAGTCGATGAAATTCCACGACTACCCTACATTTTGAAAAGTCAAAAGTAGAGAAGGATAATGTTATTTGTACATAGTGGAGTTACATAATGGTTTAAATATGGATAAGTTATCAAGAAAAAAAAGGTGGAGAAGTGTTTTTTTTTTTTTTTTAATAAATTTGGTTGAAGAAATTCTGATCCAATCATATGTCAACACATCATGTGTATATAAATAATTATGTACATGTAGCACAACCGAAAGTCCAATAGCTCCTTGTTATTTACACCTTAAATTCACACCCTACACGTATTCTTCCCCGGTGGGAGCAATGAGCATGATTTTTTCTTCGTCTAGTGTTTTTATCATGCTTTACGAACTTCTTGGCGAATGAAAAGTTGTGATGTTAGTCGGATGGTATTCACTTTCAAGTAATCAGTCATGACAGTAATTTGTTTCACAAATCCGTGATAGGTTGCCTTCGATAAAATTGGATTTATGACGACAACAACGATATCAAAAGAACGGAAAAAGCAAGAATCAGCAGTGCTGGCGGAGCTTGATCAGAGATTAAGACGGCTAAATTCCGTACACGAGGATGACAAGTAACGGGTTTGAGGTTTGAGGGCATTTGTTGCTTCAAATTCATATAGTTGGTGTAAGTATTAATTTCAAATTTTGAGTTCTTAGGGGTTAACTTATATGATAACACTTGATATATATATATATGTATGATGCTCGATAAGGGTATTTGTGTTATATTCAACCGCGTAGCTAATGAGTTACGTGAACATGTATTTCTAGACTTGTTAAGGAAATCGTACGAGTCCTGCTAGGATTTGGTCGCATTTTAAGTGGACCGTCTTTCATTTTCCAAGTTCTCGTGTGTTTTTCATCTATAAATAAATAAACTTGTTGCAGTTTGGGTCCAAGTCGGGATGGCAACGGGCAACCCTCTTCGTCACCGAGCCTGCAGGAATTTGTAGGAGGCGGTGTTGGATTAAAATATTCTCATTTATTACTTTATCGTTTATTTATTTATTTATTAAATATGTAAAATTAAAGACATAAACGATTATATAATTATAAAATTAAAAGGTTCAAGGCGAGGATTCCAACTGCAATAAAATTTACCCTTTTTATCTTCCCTAATCCTCATTTTATTTTCACAGAATTATCTCTTTAACAGTTGCAAATTCTAAAAAATTTTCAATATTATTTTAGTTTTATTTTATTATGTATTCTTTAAAATCTGTTAATTATTGCACTTTCAGGCTACAGCCTACAAATTTAGGACTATTCTTTAAAATTATTATACCTCGGGGGTAAGCCCCGAGGTGCTTTTAGCACTATTCACAAATTTATTGTCCGTCTTTATCATCCATTACATACATGAACAGTGACGATCCAGAAACTTTGTTCAGTCTGGGAGGTCATCCTGAAATTTCGTCCAGCTCGAACGAACATCAATCAAATAACCTTATTTTTTAAGTTACAACTCAAAAAATGTTAAAAAATTTAACTATTTTTTTTTCCGGGATAGATCCAGCACAGGCGAGCGCATCGGCTCACCATGTGATGGCTCCGTCCCTGTGCAAGAATGGGTGTAAGAAATCATGCAAAAAGATACTAAACGAATCAAGGATTATTTGGGCAATCTTTCGGGTTGCTTTCAAGCAACCCCATTTTGTTTCGGGGTGTTCTCGACTTCCATTTCACTTGTTTTTCATACTAGTGTATGTCCAAAATATTTCTTTATTATGTGATTGAACAAATTATAACAGCACGATAATAAGTTGAACGTTTATCTAGTAAATCTAGATCGTCTAAATTAGTTAAATCAATAGTTATTCCTTTTAACTCGATATCTTTATTTATTCATAGCTGAAAACAAGAGAAAAATTACAGCAATTCATATATAATATATAGTAGCAACAAGAAAATAAACTTTCACTTGTGTTCGGAGTGTGCTGCAGAGATAAAATTGAGACGCTTTGTCAAGTGTAAACCCGACTTTTACTCGAGATAATATAGATCAAATGTGCATTTTTGTGGAAAAAGCTTCATCTTGTCGTGTGTGAATAAAATGATATATATATATATATATATATATATATATATATACACACACACACAAAGTAGCAATAATCTCCTACAAATTAAATTGAATTTTAAAAACCCTTAGAGACAAGAAAAACTCATATAATTACGAACTATAATTAATATAACAGAACCTCAATATTAGTATTAGCTAACAAGAGTTGATTTAGTGAGGGACAATCAATCGAGATCAACATATCTCAACTTGAGACAATCTGAACTTAGCCTCTGTTCGATGACAATTATAAATAGAAAATGATGTTTTTGATAGTAATTTTTTGAAGAATGCGTGATTAAAAAAGTTGGAAATTTTTTAATTTACATGATGAATAATTTATTGTGTAAATTTGTGGTTAAAAATGAGTATGAGAAATAAATACTTCTTTTGTTAAAAAGAGTCAAACAAGAGCTTAATCTTTAATTTTTATAAATTACATCTTGACAAGACAAATTTTTATTTATATTTTGGGATCAATTTGTAATCAATCAAATTCTTGAATACTTAGTTAAATTAATTTTTATTTCCTTAAATTTTCTGGTGTATCCGTCTGGGTCGTTTGTGACCGACGTCTGTTGATGGACTTCACAGACGCAGTGTTTCAATTTGAACAGAGCTGTTTGTTCGGATTTTTTGGAAGCAGTTTGAACAGTGATAATTATTCCGAAAGGGCTTGTAGGGTGTTCGAATGGCCACAAACAAACCTATATATAGCCCGCCTCGCTACATTGGCTAATCTTGACTTTGAAGCTTACTTCCCTCTTAAATTCTGATATTATTTTTCGAGTACGAAAAAACTTTTGTTGAGTTTGTTGGAACTTTTACTGATTGTTGTGCTGCTTCCGTATGAGGCAAAATCAATTCTATCCTAAGAGGCGATCGTTGGACGCCATTACGCCCCATATAAGGGAGTCAATTCATCTTAAGGACACATTGTGAACTCGTCAGGCTCGAATTACAATTTTGATCTCGTTGATCATCTCGTTACTCTATTCAAATCCATTATGCTAAATTTGTAAATAATTTTGGTATTATATTGTTCGAAGGATGAACCTAAACTCTAGAAACAACAATTACTAGTAAGGGAAGTTATCAATTAGATTGTGAGAAGCGATTTCTTAGAAAATGCAAGTAATAAAATCAATCAATCAATCAGAACATGACGGTTACAAAACTAAGAAGTGATTTCAAAAATGCAATTATGAATGTGTATAAAAGCAATAAATCGAGACATTTAAAACACATAACAAATCAACTCTCAAATAGAGAATTCAATTTCATTTTCTTGTTAATTTCTCTTCAAAACAATTTACTTTTTGTAATTGTAGGCTTGCGCACATTGAAGGCTAAATTCAATTATGGATTACACTTTTTTTTAGACTTTGTCTCAACAAATTTGTTTCTGTACACAATAGTCTGAATTTAATTATTTAGCAAGAAACCACGTACGAACAGTTATGTACTACAAGTGTTCAAGTAGCTTTATTTCTTGGGGAATTTACACAACTAATTGATTGTAATGGTTGATAATTGGAAAAAAAAAAAAAAACACAATTTTAATACTATTCGTTATAAACATGGTTGTAATATCATTGTATGTTATAGCCTCCAGTTGTTTAGAAATGTCATAATATTACAGTGCTTGTAATATCATGGTGTTTTATTACCTACAACATGTATAGTAATGTTATAATATTACAGTACCCGCAATAACAACTTAATTCATGAATTTGAAGTGATTACTGAACATTACGAATGTGGCAATAACAAGTATCTCATTAAGTATCGTGCACATTATACATCGTGTAAATTAGGGCATTTGAAAATTTCAGCTGGCATAAATCATGATTCCTCGTAGGATGATGTTACATTACATGAATTGTAATGGTAAAAAAAAAAATATTACACGGCAGATTCATTTCGTAAAACTTGCAAGTGACATATATTTGTGTGGTATAAACCATTATAATATTTATTTATTATATGAAATATGCATTACTACAAATATTATAATATTCGTTAAAACTACATTCCTCATATTGTAAGATATACATATTATTTTATTTGGCATGACACTAATTATGAAGGAAGTACATTTGATTAAATGAATTATAATTCTCATTACACGTATTGTGATTTTATTACATATAATATTCATTACAATTATCGTTATAAGTTTGTTTTAATTTTATCATATAATGTTACAGATCTCTTTTGAGAGATGAGAGAGAAAGGAATTAGAGAGGAGAGAGAAAATGAAATAATAAGACGGAGGGTAGAGAGAATATACAATAATGTAGAAATTTAAATAGTATGTAAAACGTGTATTTATCTAATAACACTAAATAAAACTAGTGTAGACTGTAGAGTCTAATTAATCTTTATTTCTTTAAACAAACGGTGTTCATCACCTTTTTATTAAAAAACAACTTTTAAATTAGAATGACTATCTCAATAAATAATGATAATGAGAATTGTGCAACATCTGCACATACATATATTTGTAGATATAGATGTCTCACTGTAGTAGAGACTTCTCTTTCGTCTTTGCAATTACAGTGAGACATCTACAAATATCTACACAAATAACTTTTTTTATAAAATGTAATCCCACAAAGTTAATCACACCAAAATTAACCGCTGAAACAAAAAATTCATTCAAATGAACCAGAACAATAATGCAACTTGCATCTTTGTAGAGTCTCTTCACTACAGCAAGGCAGAGATTTAAACCTCTAACAAAAGTTTAATAACCTGTCCTTTCTTATCCTTTTTTCTGTAACGCCGCTCGCCAGAGATGCATAATACATTGTTTTTTTAATACTATATATGCCGCGACATAATTTTACATCTCACTCAAAAGACAAAAATGAAACACTAAAGATGGTGACTGACAAAAAAAAAACAAATCCTTGAGACTACTATCTCTAAACTTCATCCTTCAAACTGGTATTTGCATTCCAGTTAGCTCTAGCAAAGATAAACAATTCATTAACTTTTCAACTCAAAATGAAAGGCAAGTATGCAAAATTCACACTTCAGCTGCTACACAAACATTGATCTACTGTAACATCCTCCTAACCAGCAAAATCTGTATAAAGCCAAAAAATAAGAATGTCAGAAGTTGAAAAATAAGAGTTGGCAATATTTACAAAGTAGAAATTGTGAGAGATGACCAATATATTTTGATTAAATCAGTAATATCTTGACAAAGGGAATGCATCAAACATTTCAATAATTTAGCCTCTGTTTGGTAAAAGTTTTTTGTTTATAAACAAAGAAATGAATGTTTTCGAGGTAAAATATGTAGTTGAAAAGTGATGTGTGGTTTGAGAAGTGTTTATAAATAGTTTATCAAATGGAGGTTAGTCAAAAATATGACCCATGTAGAAATCATTAGAGGTAAAAAAATTTCCATAGCATGTATAGAAACCTTACTTATCGTGTAATTGAACCAATTAGTAGAATTATGGGTAAAGAGGAAAGGGGAAAAGAGATGAAGATGGGGAGATAGAAATGGAAGCAGAATTTAAGAGAGGGAAAGTATCTTTATATAGGTTACAAAGAACATATCCAGAGTAGGAAAATCTAGGAAATAAACATAATAAAATCCTAGAACATCTAGTATATAAACATTTATAACTTTTCCTGAAGTAAGAATCTAAACATGGAAAGTTTGAATGTAATAATCTTCTAAGATCTCATCATTCTTCCTGGCTAAGAGAACTCAATTCTGGCAAGATAGATTGCAACTTCTGAGTCAAGGAGGGAGATCTTTCTTCTGACAAGAGAACGAAACCAACCAGATGATGACAACCGAATCTACAAATTATCTTCAAGAATATGTCTGTCCAAGAGGGACGATCTTTCCTTCTAGGATGCAATTGAACTAAATAGTAGATTATAGGAAAAGGGGAAAGAAGAAGAGAAATGAGGGGTGAAAAGAGGAGAAGATGGTGAGATAGAAAGAGAAAAAGATTTAGCCCCTGTTTGGCAGAGATTAAAATCCGATTTTTAATAGATTTTGATAAAAAATGATGAAGTGTGTGGTTGAAAAATTGTAGGTCTCATAGAATATGTGCTTTCGATTACTTGTTGACTTTGACTTAGATTTAAATTTGAATTAAAATCCTTACCAAACAGGGGCTTAGACAGATGGAAGCAGAATTTATGAGAGAGGAATTATCTTTATTTTATTCTCAAAGTTGTATCATATAACAAAGCATAAGCGGATTTCAAAGAACTTATTCTAACTAAGAAACATGTTGTATTATTCAGGGTTCCAAACAGCATTTTGAGATAAACTAGTGGGGGGCGATAAGAAACCACATTTAGAGGCTGCAAACTTCCAAAATTAATTATTAAATATGTCCGTTGGGAGATATGAAGTTCTTTCTAAAGCTTGCTCATGAGTAAATTATCTATTTAAGACAAATCACGTGTACAACTGTTTAAAAATTTAAGCAATACATAAACTTGGCAGAATAGCAAGTCAGACAAATGGTTCTTAAGATTCCAATACCATGAACACTTTTTTCCTATATGCGCTCAATCATATTCAATGAAAAAGAAGCTAAGTCCCAGAATATATATAAGGTGATGGATCATTTTGATGCAAATCAATATAAACTCTACTCCATGAGCACTCTTTCACGAAAATAACTGATTGTTCGAACACTCTTTTTCATGATTGCTCTTCTCGTATAAAGTCAAACTGACAATCTGAACTTGATAATTTGGTCTCCTACCATTTGAAGTCAAATAAAAAATATCTTTGCGGTTGTTAATTTAACTTATCCTGTCAAAATATAAGACATGCAGACCATACTACAGTTCATTTCTCAAGAACTCCAAGGAAAAAATCAATTACAAAGAGGAAAGAAAGATGTCAACATCCTTAAGGTCCCAATCCCAATTCACTATAAATGGATCAACTCCAACCAATAAATTAAACCTTCATATGCCCCTGTTTGATAGAGATTCAAATCAAACTTCTAGTAGATTTTGATAGAAGTTGATGAAATGTGTGGTTAAAAAGTTGTGGGTCCTACAAAATATGTGGTTGAAATGTTGACTTTGATTTAGATTAAAATCAACACCAAACAGGGGCTATAGCGACAATTCTATATCTGCTCCATTGTACCAGATTTTTATCATATGTCAATTTGCAAACTCAATGATTGGAATTTATCATAAAACCAAGCTAAGATAATGTGAATCATTCTGTAAATTATTTATCAGTGAACAACTCTGCACATTCAAAGAAGCATAACCTTTGGGCAGTGGAATAAACAATTAATAGTTGGGACATTACTTGGTCATATATACTTACTCATTTACTATTTTATGTGAATAGATCATAACTTTGAAGTTGATACAAACCACTTTTGTATAAAAAAATAAAGCTATACGTGGTAGCTGTGCAAAGCTTCTTTCTGTTTTTCCATATATAAAGTGCTTGATTTTTCAATCTGATAAATGAAGAGATCCATTTCCAATCAGTGCAGGCTGAGTTAATGTTCCTATTCCAAAGTTACAAATAGGAATAATAGCTGCGCTAAAAGAATGTTGACACGAATCCAACTTCAACAACTTCGCTGATGGATAAAATATAGCATCGTTGATGGTTAAACACTAGCTTTAAGAGGCCTCCTGGTGGATTATTTGACTTGCACAACATAGCGTTGACAATAAATCACACTTATCTCCCTCCTATTTGAGGTAACTACAGAGAATCAGGGACCATTTGTCTGCTTTCCAAAATTACAGACATTGTCGTTTAGTATCCAACAGCCAATATATTTGAAGTTCTACTAATATGTCACTGCAAGTTTCTTTGAATTAGAGGGTAGTAAATCGATGGAATTATTTCTAAGTAGACGGTCTGTTATTTCTGAACTCAGTTAGAAAGAGAATATATGTATCAATACCCTATAAAGAAGCTTTATTGTACATCAAGAGTGGTTGCCAATGGTACGATGTCTATCCTTTTGATAGTAAAAGGAAAATTTTATTACTGGAAAAAGTGGGAGACAGATTAGCAGAGAGGAGAAGTGAAGGAGGCAAAAATTGTACATATAGATAACTTTCAGATGAAACACTCAACAAAGCATTAAAATGCATTTACGACTATAATGTAATGATTCAGAAGAATCAACACTCCCAGCAAACACGTAAATCGATTAAAGGAAATGCGTATAGTTAATTAAGCATAACGTGCTTGTTTGAAAGGTTAAACGAACAGCTTACCTCTTTCAATATGTCTCTTGGTACCACCATCACTGCCAACATAACCAGAAGAAAATTTAGATGCAACACCAGAAGGCCCATTCCCAAACCCATAACCAAATGAACCAGATCCTTCTCGCTCAGAATTTGTGGAATGCCATGTAGGGTCCAAATAACCCAAACTGTTATCGTACAGATCAGCAAGAGCCCCATCATAGCTGTCAGTTGATGCAGCATATGATAAGGTTGGGGCCTTACTCGTTGAAGTGTTTCTTCCATAGCCTCTCCCTGTCAAACCACGAGTATTATCACCACCTCCATAACCAAAATTTCCAGTTTGGCTAAGAATGTTCTGCCCACCTTGTTGTGAAAATGAATGAGTACCCCAAACTCCATTGTTGCCAAAAGTTCCTCCCCCAATGTTCCCACTCCCAGATTCCTCAAAATTACTAGAACCAGCAGAGTTTGTTCCATAATTAACCACTCCATTGCCCCATAAATTTCGGGTACCCATACCTGAACTGAAAAAGGAGGAATTTCCTCCATTCCCACCATCAATCCGAACAGAATTGCCAAATCTATTGGAGTTTGAATTAACATAATAAGGGTTTAGTGACCGACCATAGTTGAGAGAACTATTAAAATTCTCATTTCCTCCATAAGCTGTGCCTAACCCAGGTTCAAAATTGAGGCCCAGAGGATACTCAGAAGCAAATGGAGTGAAATCGCTTCTCCCACCAGCAATTGGACTGAACCTGCTGTCCATCCTAACTCCATATCCTCCCATTGTACTTGGAGAGTATCCCTGAGGATAGCCATTAAGGAAGCTATTGATCCTACCTACTCCATAGTTATACCCACCAAGAGGGCTTCGGCTAGGACTTGGTGATAACTCTTTGGGGACTGCACGCTTGACCTCAACCATTTTACCATTCAGCTCGTGAAATGTCTTGAGCAGGACTTTGTCTACTGCATCCTCTGAATCGTAAGTGATGAATCCAAACCCTCTAGGCCTTTGAGTGTTGTGATCATACATCACCACGACATCTGTGATTGTTCCAAACTGCTCAAAATACTTCTTAAAGTCACCCTCTGTAACTGTGGATGCTAAACCTCCCACAAAAATCTTTTTTGTTTGCCCTGATCCAGGAGAATCCTGAAGGCGACTACTGCTTCTACTCCCCGTGCTCTGATCATCCCTAGGAACAGCCTTCTTTGCCTCAACCTTAAAAAAAAAAAAAAAAAACTCTTAATAATGATAAAAAAAAGTGTAAAGTCTGACTGTCCGAACAATTTAACAATGAGTTTTTGAGCTAAAATTCAACTAGACACAGAAGGAAAAACTTTTAGTTGCAGAATCTATAATAATAGAACTGGAAAAAGAAAGTAAGGAAAGAAAATCAAGTTCCTCTGGATAAAAACACAAGGGCATTAGATTTGTTACCACATTTTCACTATATTATATAGATGATAGATAGATACTTCAACTTTGGATAACAATATCAAGCTACTTACAATCAGTCTCATGTTTTCTTCTTACAACAATTCAGAGATAATACCACCCGTTTTTTTTTTCCTTCTTCTTTTGATTTAATTAGGAGAATGAATAAAAAAATAATAGGATCTATGCAAAATCCCAGGATGCAATAATCCTGATGATAAAACCTCAATGAAGAACTCAACAAATGTGAATGACATACCATCCTGCCATCAATTCTGTGCTTATCCTTAATGACTCTCTCAGCAACAACAGGATCAGCAAAAACAACAAAACCGAATCCACGAGCACGTCCCGTGGCACGGTCCTTCATAATTACAGCTTCCAGCACATCTCCATATGCACCAAAGTATTCCTTGAGTCGTTCTTCAGTTGTGTCCCACGAAATCCCACCAACAAATAACTTGCCAAGGTCAGACTGCATCATTTTACGATTCCAAAAAGGCTGTAATTCCAAAATCTGCATTTAAAATCATCGTTACTAAACTCAGTTCAACACAGAAGCCAGCTATTTCTGTAATTCAACAAATAATCAGATTATCAAGAGCTGATCCAACAAATAGCAGTATAGCACAAAGCTCAACTGAAATGGAAACCCAAAAAAGGCAGCAAAATTACACTTTAAATCACTATCTGACTCCAGATTCCACACAATAAAATGCATGTGGAAAAGGAGAATCAAACACCAAAAGAAAAAATGAAAAAATAGCTCGACTATGAAGAACTAAAAATATCAAATTATTCAAGAGCAAAGGTCTATAATTATCAGATTCTATCGAAAAGTATTGGATCCTTAGATGATCAATCCAGTCAGAGACCCCTGAAAAACATTTAACCAGGAGAAAAACAACCCAACAAAGAAATCAGTCATCGAACATATTTAGATTAATAACAGACCACACGAAATCAAGAAAATCATGAATACCCAAATCAAAATTTTCACTTTTCCCCGATTAGAGCAAGATCTGAGAGGAGGCTACTGTAAGAATCGAGGGCAATGTTCTTCCTCCTCTATATATATTGCCCCAACTCTTTCTCCTTTGTTTTCCTTTTTCTTTCTTTCCTACTTTCCAACCCAAAAAAGAGGTCAATTTTTTTATTTTTTTTAGCTACACGCAGAAGATTAAATTTATTTAACGTTAATTAAATCTATTTTATTTTAATTTCCAAAATAATTTTTTGGGAGAAGAAGAAGAAAGAGCGTGCGGTAAGGATAGATAAATAGAGAGGAAAAATGAGTATATTAGGAAAGGACAATGAGGAGGTAGCATGTATTAAAATTCGGAGCTTTATATACTTACTGGAAAAATCCCGTGGGTATGCATGCACGGTTTGATCTATGGACTACAATTGTTTCCTTTTCTTTCCATTTTTGCCCTCATCTCCTACTTATTTAGATATGTTCGACGGTCCAAATTTATTTATAAATAATAATAATGTCTTATTTTCAAAGTAAGAAATATGGTTAAAAAATACTTTTGAAAAATATGCGTGGTTAAAAATTGTTTTGAGAAAGTGTGAAAGGAAAAAAAAACTTGTTTAGGCTCCATTTGACGACTCAAATAAATAGAATTTGAATTATAATGTATATTGTTTGAATTTTTTAGATAAGATGTGTGGTTAAAAATTATAGAGAGAAAATGTTTGCGGTTAAAAATGGTTTGAAAAATTATACTCATTTTAAATTGGAATTTAAATTCCAGAGGAACAGACACTTATTAATAAACTAGTTTTAGCTACGTGCGTTGCACGTGAGTCGATAAAAGTGGTGTAAACTTCACTGTAGACAAAGTAGATTTGAATTTTTTAGTTGTTGGCCATATATTGTGTAAATTTCTGAATGTTTCAGAGTCACTTAGTATAGTAGTCATACATAAACTGTAACATAACTTATAGATAAATTATACTAATGTGCTAGGATTCAAAGATTTACATATACATATTCGCAAAATACAGCCATACAATGGCTAATACAACACAGCCTAATGCTGATGAGAATAATATTTTGCATACTTTGCATGACAAAAGGTTTTGATGCTAAGCTAACACCTTTTAACGCCTTACAAAGGCCATCCCCATCAAATGTTGGAAAAGAAACTTGACAAAACCAAACATTTGGAAAGCATCAAAACAGTTTTCAAAAGACTTTGATAATACCAATATCAAAAGAGTTTGTTAACACCAATATGTTGATGCTTATTGGTATTTTATTTTTCCCTGATCTTCATTTTCTGGTGAGGCGATTTTTTTGTTGCTTGTACTTGTTGTGTCATCACATCGGAATAAAGCCCTCTTTGCCGGTGGTGTGTTGCTTGCATTGCTTGTAGTAGTATTTCCTTTATCATTTTCCTCCTTATTTTCTTGTGATGTGTTAGACGGATCAAACATGAAGATGACCTCAAGCTTGAAATCAGATGAATGCGGTTTTGATATTGTCTTCACATAGAAGATTTTCTCGTCATTTATCTCCAAACGCACTGAATTTGTACCTTCCATTAAAGCTTGAGCGTTGGAGTCCAGGAAGTATTCTGCTGGGTTTCCAATAGCCGAAGCATTTATATTCCCTGTTGAATCCTCTAATTGTAAGAATACTTTGGCCCTATAATAAAATAAATTTAAAAAAAATAGATGTTATGATATATTTATGATACCGTGAAATTAAATAATGAATTGAATATGATGCTGAATTTTAAAAGTGAAGTGAGGATGCTGTGAAATCATGAAGTATTCACAGTTAGAACGTGTAACACCGTTATAGCAAAAACCATTGTCATTAGCAGTGCAGGAAGACTATCTAGAGTGGAACCTTAAATTGTAGTTTGAATGCAATATTGTATGACTATTATGCTGTGAAATTAAAAAGTGAAGGGAAGATGTATGTACCTTGGAATTGCCTTTACATCAGTGCATTTACAATAGATGCAATCGTACACATCTCCAAATTTTTCACTTGAAATTTTGTTACAGTTACTACAACTCATGTACCAAAATGATTGGTTTAGAACTTTGACATATGATCTTGCTTTAATCCAGTGAAACCTTCTCTGAAATTAAACAAATGCATATGAGTATTTGTATAGATAAAAGAAAATTTATTACTGATGAATAGAATCATTAACATTATTTTATAATACCAACAAAAAAATATGTTCTAGGAAGAAGTAAAAATTATTCCAGTAATTTATCTTACCGTGTTTTTAAGTCCTCGAATGTTCTTAATTTCAGTGAACTTTGTTTCATCACCTGGGATAGAAAGCTTAATACAAGCAGATGTGAGGTACTGCTTGTCTGAAACTATATCTTCAAGAATTGCAGTATTTGTACGTGCCCTATATTGGGAAAAAAAAACAAAAGAAAAAATTTAGTATAGGATATAAGCTGTACAATATCTATTTAATGGTTGTATATAAGAAATGAATAATGTGAATGAGTTGAAGAATTTACCATGATTTTAAGTCTTGTACAACTTCAAATGAACCATCGATGAAAAAAGAGCTATTTGCCTTTGTTGAGAGTGATAGACCTGTGATGGCAGAAAATTGAAATATGTGAAGCTGGTGATGAAATGTTGATGCAAAATTATAAGTTAATTAAATAAGACACAGCACCATGGAATGATGAAACTTTCAGATTCTTTCCCATCAGCACTGGCTTCTTGCTTAAATTTTCAGAAATGTAATGACATTCGACATCGACAAATGCCTCCCACATTGTTAAGAGAACAGTGTCAAACCTATTAGATGTTCAATGTAGGTGAGAAAATGTAATATATGTTATGCATAATCATTTACTATACGTAACTGTACAGGATATAGAGTTTTACTCTTTGTTAATTAAAACTAAGTCTTGAACTTGACATTCTGTTCCAGTGCGGGTTTGAAGAAGCCTTCGAGGGCTAATGTCTATCACTACTGCAATTATACCTACAAATATTTGAAATCAAGAAATTGTTATAAGAATCTGTCTTGTGTAAGAGTATTTATGTTGTTGTGCAATTATACACAAATTCAAGTTTTAAAATTTAGAGTACTTACTTATATCTGCATTAGAATCCATATATTCTGGAAGATCATTGAAGCTAGTGAAGTTGTAGGTAGACATCAAGAGACTGTAGTTGTCTTCTTCAATTTGTTCTACTCTAGTTCGTCCAGAGATTGTCCATTGAACGTCTCCAGATTTTTCCCTGTATTCGGCATTTGTCAATTTCACGAATGCATTTGATATGAGGTATGTTTTCCCCAGTATCAATTTCTCTTGAAAAGCTGTGATGTTTTGATCATACAACGTTGCTTGTACCTTGGTTCCCTATAGAAGAAAATCTTGAATAAGTAATCAGACTAATCTGTGGGAACATTCATGATTATAGTGTTCGAAGTAGAAGGTACCTCAGAGTCCATGAGCACAAAATTTTGATACTTGGTTGGGCTTTTCAGTGCTGTTTTGGGAGGGGATTTTTCAGCAACCACCACCTTTACAGTCCACCCATTTGTTCCCGGAGAAACATTACGAATCAGTTGGTATTCGTTGTTCATATTTCTATTTGAAGTTACTGACATGAAAACAATTACAGGTAAGATTAGTTATTGCAGCAAAAGTGATTATATGTTATTAAGAAGAAGTTTTAAATGGAAAAACAAATGGATTAAAGGATATACCTGTAATGTGTTTTGTTAATGCTTTTGTAGACATGGAGTGAAAACACATAAAATGTGAGAATCAATGTTTTCTTATGAAGGATTTGAAATTTAAAAAAAAAAAATATATATAGCGTAAGAATTTGTATACCTGAAGTCTTCTTTGTTACAGATGAGTAGTGCTCTGTTAATGCTTGTGCAGAGAAGATTTGTGAAGTTTCTTTGGAATAGAAGTTATATTTTATAATGGAAGAGGCAGAAGAAAACAATGAGATTGACTTTTTTTTTCGAAAATTAATGACAGTGACTTTACTTACTGTAATAATGGAAAATATATGTACTGATTGTATGTGTCTGACTGCATGTAGTTTCTGTATAGTTTCTATATATTGAAACTTTAAAAAGTGTAGCCTTAGTAGTCAGGGAAGAAAAAGTAGCACAATTTGTGGGAAAAACAATGACAGTACTGTAGTGGAAAAAGATACATATGATTGTATGTATATATGAATGAACTTTCTATACATTGAAACTTTGAAAAGCGCTGTCTAAGCAGTCAGGGAAGAAAAAGTATCACAATTTTTTAGGAAAAAGTATGAACTATTGTCTAAAAAGTAGCGTAATAACTTGTTGAAATAGATAATTAGATATTTCAATGTCAATAGTAGGTCCATAAAGCCTGCTGAAATGATGTTTCAACAGTTGATTCAGTCAGTCTGAAAAAGTATGGCATATTGTACTATTTTGAGTATTTGCTTTCTGATTAATAAATTATATATAATATATATATATAGACTAATATACAATATAATAACGCAAAAAAAAAAATAACAGTTTAAAAATGTTTATATATTTGTTTTTGAGGGCTAATTGTAGCATTATTACATTTGAATTTCGTGAAATATTTTTCTGATATGAGAAATTTATTGACCTTTAAAAAATAGTTCAAAGTATATAAATTTTGAAGTGAAAAATATACAACAGAATGGAAGAAATAAAAATAATGAATTTTTACTCACCTGTGACAGTCTATAAACACGTAATTAAAAGGCAATTGTCACCTAGTAATTGAGAGTTACTTTTTGTACAACTTTTGGCAAAAGTGGATGATGAGGATACTGCATCATTACAGTCGAAGATGTTTGGGTTAGATTATGCCAAGTTGAATAATAAAATTTTATATTGTCATAATCAATAAATAAATTCAACATTAAGATAGCAAAGAAGTATGCAATGACAAGATTGCCATCTAAAATTATAGAGATGTAATCAATTGGGAAATTCACTCTTTAATCACCTGATC
Source organism: Ligustrum vulgare (assembly GCA_963555705.1). Classification (NCBI taxonomy): domain Eukaryota; kingdom Viridiplantae; phylum Streptophyta; class Magnoliopsida; order Lamiales; family Oleaceae; genus Ligustrum; species Ligustrum vulgare. The sequence continues at coordinate 55,296,526 of OY743171.1, forward strand.
ATAAACTTATTTGTTCACTGTTGTACTCTTGCTTCTCAATATTGATCTGTGAAATTATTTGGTAAAGCTTATTCTCCAAATCATTCTAGCTTCATGAACATCTTGTGGAGGAGCGTTCAAGGAACCTGCTTTTGAACAAGTACAGAAAAAATTTGTTGTATGAAACATAAGGTATACAAATATAGATGTTTAGGTCATAGCATAATTTCAACTTTGCAGTTATTGTGCGTTCAATTTTGCAATAGAAAATAGTCAACATATATCTTGTCTTCTACTTAAAAAAAAAAAAAAAAAAAAACTCTCATAAGCTTCAGGATGATGTTCAGTATTGGAATTCTTCATAAGCTTTAAATGCATTATTTCAAACTTGCAATTATTATATGTTCAATGGTGCTATAGAAAGTAGTCAACTGAATGTATCTTTTCTTATACTATGCTATTTAAAAAAAAAAATCTCATAAGCTTCACCATTGTGCAGTAGAAAGAGTAGTCAACAGAATATATGTCCACATTTTAAAAGTCATACCTAACATCATTTGATGTTGCTTCGAAGAATTTCCCTGTACTGAAAGAGGGTCCTTTAGAATGTTGGGATTTCCTACCAATAAATTTAAAGTAACAAATGTGCCAAATGTAACTATGTCAGACTAAATTTGGAAAAGTATACTGAGAAACTAAATTAAAGTGTTCCACACAAATTATGAAATATGTGTCCAGTCAACCAACTTGCGCCATTCGAAATTAAAAAAAAAAAAAAAAGACTACCTGCGCTATTAAGGATTTAAGAAAAATCATAATATTAAATTAAATACTGATACACGAAAACAAACCTGCATCTGCACATACTCAAAATGACTATATATGTTAGTTCATACTCTAGACCATAATGAATCCAAGAATTAATATCTAAATATCACATAAAAAATCAGAATCCCCAAAACCCAATCCAAGAAACCACAATCTAGAAATATAACTTCCATTGTATCCAGTTTAACAATAAAACCCAGGATTTTTGAGATGCCCAATTAAAAACCCAGCTAAGAAATAGTAAGAAATCTAAATTATCAACTTGGCACAAAACAACTCAATTCAAAATAATAAAAATATCTTTAAGATATTAAATTATCTAACCTAAATAATACTACGAATGTAACGTCAATTATTTATTTTTCAGTAATACTATGAATGAACAAGGGCTAATATTTCTTTATAGACAACATTTTTAGTACATTTCGAATGTAATTTTGATTTTTCAGTTGGTTTTATCAGAACTTTTATACAATTACTTGTTTTAGCTCTAGATAATGCAACGTATAACTGCCCATGTGAAAAGACAGGTTCTGGAAGATATAAACCAACGAAATCAAGAGTTTGTTCATGGGCTTTGTTTATTGTCATTGCAAAGCAAGGACGAATAGGAAATTGAGTTCTTTTGAAAGGAAACGAATTTTTTTCACTTTGAATGGGTATAAATGGTATTCTTGGCAAAAAAACTTGTTTACCGCAATATTCCCCTATAGAAATTTCAGCATGAATAACATTGCTTTCAAATGATCGACAAATTAATCTTGTACCATTGCATAGTCCTTCTGAGGGGTTAATATTCCTAAGTAATATAACAGGACAATTTGTTTTTAGTACAAGTTCATGTGGTGGAATACCATTTGGAGTTAATGTATTTAAGAAATCTTCATGGATGCTTTGATCTATTTTTTCTAATGTTTCATCATAGCTATAATATGTAAAAGTTTCTCCTGGTATTTCTTTAAGTAAAATGTTGTTGATTAGATCTACGCATTCGTTTTTAGGAGTTAAAATTACTCTATTAACCATTGTATTTAAATTTGTAATATAATTTTCCAAATTTGGGAACACAATATTTATCAATTTTTTCAATGATTTATGTTCTTCTTCAAACGGTATGGTTATTTCATTAGCAAGTGTAATCATGTTGCATGTATGTTATGCTTCAATTCCATCACCAATATTAAGTAACATCTTAGAGAATAATGGATCTGATTGTGCTCTCATATTTTGAACCAATTGGAATTGTGTAAAATGTGGCCACAAGTTAGAATGTACTAAACTTGCTAGCATTATCTGGTTTTTGTTTCCTCTCTTAATAACAGGCAAAACTTGTCTAAAATCACCACCTAAAACAACCAGTTTCCCACCAAATGGTAAATCACATTCATTAATATCTCTAAGCATTTTATCTACAACTTCAACAGTATAACGATGCACCATTGGTGCTTCATCCCAAATTATTAATTTGGCAATTCGAATCAAAGTTGCTAGTGCAGATTGTTTACTAATTGAACATGTAATGTCATTAGTTATTTCTAATGGAATTTTGAATCTTGAATGTACAGTTCGCGCTCCGGGCAACAAAGCAGCTGCCACTCCCGAAGAAGCAGTAGCTAATGCAATAAGATTTTTTGACCTAATTGTTGTAAGTAATGCTTTATATAAAAATGTTTTACCAGTTCCACCTGGACCATCTATAAAAAATAATCCAGGTTTGTTACTGTGACGACCCGAAATCTTGACCATTCGAGTGCCACTAAAAGTGACTCATATCATATTATCGAGACTTAAATAGTAATGTAAAATTATTCAAAAGAATAATTAGAATCCCATAATTTTATTTGTGAATATAAATAGAACATAATTTTCTTACATAAAGTTCAACATAATTATCTCATCAATCTTAACCACTTTTGCCACTTCCATGTTGACCGCCTCGAACCTTCAATTATCTGAAAATGGTAAATATCGTAGAGTGAGATTTATAAAATCCCAGTAAGTATACCAAGCATAAATTTTCTTTTGAAAGCATATGGATCATTTTCATCATAACATAGGATAGGATCGAAATACTCATAAATATAGGGAGACACAAGAATTTTACCGAACTTAAATGGCAAGAATTCTTATGTGTAGCGCTACTAAACTCCGGTCCCCTTAGCATAATCATAAACATATCATATGGAACCCATAACAATCTTGTGAGATTGATTTCATAGCAATGATCCAAACATTTTCATAAAAACATAAAAATATACTTACTTGTCATAAAAACATACTTACTTTTCATAAAAACATAAGATATACTTACTTGTCATAAAAACATACTTACATTTCTTAAAAACATAATGTATTTTACTTTTCATAAAAACATAAGATATACTTACTTGTCATAAAAACATACTTACTTTTCATAAAAACATAAGGTGTATTTACCTTTCATAAAAACATACTTACTTTTCATAAAAACATAAGATATACTTATTTGTCATAAAAACATACTTACTTTTCATAAAAACATAAGGTGTATTTACCTTTCATAAAAACATACTTACTTTTCATAAAAACATAAGATATACTTACTTGTCATAAAAACATACTTACTTTTCATAAAAACATAAGGTGTATTTACCTTTCATAAAAACATACTTACTTTTCATAAAAACATAAGATATACTTACTTGTCATAAAAACATACTTACTTTTCATAAAAACATAAGGTGTATTTACCTTTCATAAAAACATACTTACTTTTCATAAAAACATAAGATATACTTATTTGTCATAAAAACATACTTACTTTTCATAAAAACATAAGGTGTATTTACCTTTCATAAAAACATACTTACTTTTCATAAAAACATAAGATATACTTACTTGTCATAAAAACATACTTACTTTTCATAAAAACATAAGGTGTATTTACCTTTCATAAAAACATACTTACTTTTCATAAAAACATAAGATATACTTACCTTTTAAAAGATTAAAATGAAGTGTAGTAGTAAATGGACCAAAACTTTCTTGACCACCTTGAATTTCTCTTACTTGTGGATTTTTTCAAGAGATTGGAAATAAGTGTATATGTGTAGAGTTGTGTGTAAAAGAGATGAGTTTAAATAGATGTATAAAGTTGGCATATTGTAAACATAATCATTCAATTCTATTAATTTTAACACATCATTTTCTTAAAGTAAAGCACCATTCATATACTTTTCCATATTTATACAAATAATATGCTCTTCATGATTATATATAATGGAGTATATAATTCATTCATATACTTTTCCATATTTATACAAATATTATGCTCTTCATGATTACATATAATGGAGTCTTATCAATCATTCATATACTTTTCCATATTTATACAAATATTATGCTCTTCATGATTATATATAATGGAGTATATAATTCATTCATATACTTTTCCATATTTATACAAATATTATGCTCTTCATGATTATATATAATGGAGTATATAATTCATTCATATACTTTTCCATATTTATACAAATATTATGCTCTTCATGATTACATATAATGGAGTATATAATTCATTCATATACTTTTCCATATTTATACAAATATTATGCTCTTCATGATTACATATAATGGAGTATATCAACCATTCATATACTTTTCCATATTTATTAAATTAAGATTCTCATAATTATTATATATAATGGAACCTCTCATGCTTGCATATATTTTCTTAATTTCAATAATAAAAATAATTTTTGTATAAATAAATATTGGGATAACATTGAATTAAGTACTTGGACTTAATATACTTTAAATCAAGAGAATGGAGATATTTTTAGAATTTCGGAATTTAATTTAAAATCGAACGATCTCGATTATTTCTTGACTTGGCTATACGAATACGTCGCGGCGTTAACTTAATAAAAATGGGTGAAATAGTAGCGACACGATTTTCTATTAAAATAATTATTAATCGCGTAAAAATTCTTGGTCGCTACAGTTACTAAATACACATTCCAAGATTTTATCGTAAGCAATTTGTTGTTCTTCATTTAGTAAATTCACATGCATAATATCATCTTCTGTAAAAACATTTATCATCTCTTCATCGATTATATTTACTAATCTTTCTTCTTCTCCTATAGTTATTTGAGAGGATATAAGGCAATATTCATTTATGTTCTTACCACTTTGTTCCAATACATGATTAATATCATGTAAAGCTTTTATTTCTGCTTCTACAATGGACAAACCTTTTTCAATATAATCTTCACACATGAAATTTCTAAATTTAATCCATAAAGATTTTGGATTATCAGGACCACATAAAGTTAATATAGTAGCAAATAAACGTCGTAAAGAATATGGCATTTGATAAGCAATTGCTTCACTTAAACAAAGCTCACAATAATTGTCACCATTCAATAAACCATACGCAATAGCAGCTTCACGAAAAGATGGCATACAAACATTATTTACTGTTTTTAAACTGTCGTATGATGTTGGTCCCCGAATATGATTAAGCAGGATTCGTAGGTAATATCTTTCACCTTCAGCTATATTGGCTGTAACTAATCTCCCTATAACATTTCCACGTTTTCTCCTAGTCCACACTTTACCTTGTGCATCCCATACAAAATATTTTGGAAATTCTCTATATAACAATTGTTTTGCTAATTCATTACTTGTGTTCATTTTAAAAAATTCAGTTAGCATTGTAACTTTTCTATAATTTGTATCAACTACATTTGATAAATTCTCATAATGTTTATAAGTAACGAAATGATTATTTTCAAGATGTAATTGTAATGATATAACTGATGGAGAAATTTCAGATAGAATAAATCCGTATATTCTCCACATTGCTTCAGGTGGCGAAATCCACCTAGTAGATTGATATTTTTCAATTTCATCGATGACATCATTTTCGTCATTATTTACAGAAAAACTAATTCTATCATGTCCTTTGTACACATATTTATATAGATATTTTACAGCTTTTACAGTTGAACATACTTCTACATTGATATGACAATCATATTTAGCAGATAAATAAGGATTGTAAGGAACTACCCATTGATTATTTAACAATTGTCCTCTAACAGTAACTGTTTGATAATCATTACGACGTCTATAATTTGGGTAAGAGTTCTCTCCTAAAAAAGTTTTCATAGTAAATTCTTTAGGATATTTATTCTTACATTTTCCTTTCTTATTCATACAAACATTATTTAAATTTAAAATTCCGCATGGACCATGCATCATATGTTTCACCACAATTGAATGTAAATGAGGGTTTTCATTTTTGTTTGGTATTTCACAAAAAACAATTTCGTCAATTAAATCAACGTTAGTAATTTTGAAACCTGGTTTTAAAATTAACAAAAAGTGAGCATGTGAAAGTCCTCTTTTTTGAAATTCTATTACATAAATATAAGCAGCTACTTGCCCAAATATTTGTCTTTGTATTAAATCAATTTTTAATTCCTCTAATTTAGCCCTAAAAATTCTAGCAATCAAATCAGGTCTATTTTGACTAATATCATTGTATTTTAATTCCTTTTTTATTTCATCCCAATTAGGATTACAAGTTATGGTTAAAAATATATCTGGTTTACCAAAATTTTCAACTAAGGCCATTGCATCCATATATCTTTTTTTCATATCTCTAGGACCACCAATAAAAGAAGATGGCAAAATAATTTTTCGTCCAATTTTGTATCCTCTACTTTCTCCACTATCTACACTATCAACAATTCCTTGATAAAGTTCAGCACGTATTTCACTTTGATTTTTCCTGAAATAATCTAATCTACTTGTTTCTATTTTAACATACATATCAACTGCATATTGTTGAAACAATCGACCAGCATGAAGCAAAATAGACTCAGTTGTAGTTCTAACCTGTAATTTGTAACAATAATACTCTCTGCATGAAACTTGTAATCTTTTGTTTGTCTTCTTCAAAACTATAAATAAAAAACAAAAAGTAAACTCAATGGATAACATTAAACATGGCAGTAAATTAACGTAAATTGTAATATATTAACTTTAGAATAATCACCTGTATTTTCGTTTGTAATTAACTTATCAACAGAATTTACAACATTTATGTCTAACAAATTTTCTTCTATTTTTTGATCGTGAACACTATTTGGTTTGCATTTTTTAATACCTTCGTGCCATCCAGATTCACCAAAAGGAAATAGTAATGGATATTGAAGAGGATCATAACAACCAAAATAATAATGTATTCTGTGTAAAGTATTGTCATGACAATATATTGATATATCTCGTGCTCGAATGTCAGCAGATGGATCTTCATCGACCCAAACTGCAGCAACTTGTGATGATGAAGGTGTATTATATACCCTTTGATCAAGTCCTGGGTCACTTCTAATATGTATTTTACATAAATCTAAACAGTTCATGTCACTTAAAGAACGAAAAAATCTACAATATGGATTAATTTTTAATATTTCTACTAATTTATGCAACATATGTTCACAAAATTTATCAGATTTTTGCAATCTATTTTGTATTTCATTTTCTGTATCGTAAAAATATAACTGTAAATATGATGGATTCTTATCAACTGGTAAAATAGGGTTTATGTAATGATAAACCTGCCCTTGAATTCTAAACGTGTATATACCTTTATATGAAGTACTTAATTTTTTATCATATTTTACACCAAATGATGTAAATGCAAAATGATTATTATAATTACGTACATTATTTTTAAAATGCAATGCTTCATCAGAATTGGTAGTATACAACGTATGCAATTCATTAGGTAAAGAGTTGATTTGTAATTTCACTTTTCCATCACAACAACAAAAACCTTTGCTTTCTCTCTCAAATTTTTTAGCATTGCAATATTTACAAATTGATGGTGCTTCTAATACATGACTTTTCAGAGGAATATTTGTTACAGCAAACTTTTTACCATATTGATTGATTCGTAATTTATTTTCTACAACATAATTTATCATTTCACTACTTTCATTGGCATTTTGATCGTTTAGATCTTCATCATCAATATTATCATCTATATTTAAAATCTTCTCATTAGCCTGCATGTGGTCTACAATGAAAAACAAAATCTTATATGTAAGTATATATAAAATAAACAATAGTACAAAACTTATGTTCATATTCTAGATTAATCAAAGCTCACCGGGCAACTTTGTACTCTGAAGTTGTTGCGTTCGCATGGTCCTCTTGGGTTGGAAATTTCGATGCTCGGCATATAACTCTCTTCTACGTTTTCTTTGTATTTCCTTTTTTTTCTCTAAATTTGTCTCAATATCCATTAGCTATACAGTAAAATAAAATAGTAATCATTAGTTTTTTTGTCAACTAATTGGAAGGAGATAAAAATATACAATGCATAACATAAGAGCAAAAATACAATTTACAAACCCATTCCAGTTTTATGTAATATCTATTATAAAAAAAATAAAATTATGACATACTTTAAAGAAAATGAGCAATTATTTTTATTCCCCATTTTTTTAATGCAAATAGAAATGTTCTATAACAAAATACAAAATACAACAAAAGGCAAAAATTATAACATATTTAAAATCTTATTTTAAGTACAATTATAATACTCCAATAAATAATTTATACAATGCTTCCAAATTGATTTAACAATGAAAGAGCAACTGAATGCAAAATAGTTAAGTCAATGCCTTGAAGTGCATGTTTCGCATGAAGTATGAGGTTAGTCATCTTTCCTTCAACATAACTCACTTTATGTTTGTCACAAAAGTAAATAAATATATGAATAAAAGAAGGTAAAATAACAAAGTAGAAGTCCGTGATTAACAGTGCGAAATGACGTACTTAAAAATGGATACAACAAAGATGAAAATTGAACACATTTCAAACATGACTATGATGCGGAAAGTATTGACGTTCAAACACAACTGAAAAAAATTATTTAACAATTGTAACAATTAACTGGAAATTACACATGCGTAATGCAATATCTTTATTTAATGACAATACTAATATCAATCAGATAAGGCTTATCCTGAAGATCAAATGTTTGGATTTTTCTAAGGTAATGGATTCCAAGACTAAAATTAAAGTGCAGACATAAAGTTCATATTGTGAAGTGTGATGAATTGAAATCTTTAAGAGCTATTCATACAAAAATGAGATAAAATATATAGTTGAAACATAAAACATAAAGAGATCCTGAATATAAATTTGAATTTAACCAAAAACGAAGCAAGATTACACTTTCTCCCACAACTATAAATTTAGGTGATCCCATGAGATGAGCTGAGAATATGAAAGAAAATGTATGCATTATAATATGAACACAAGGAAAAAAGAGAAGAAAAGGTAGAATCAATATCTTCTGTAATTATTATCTTGAGACTAAAAGATTACTTGAAACCAAATGGAATTTAAACTGATGTCTCTAGATGCATTTTCCAAACAATGTATACACAGACTTGGAGAGGGAAGAAACTCATAAAATAAGTTCAATTTTTACATAAACATTTATGAAAAAGTTAAGGCTTTGTTTGTTAAAAGTTTTTTTGTTTAAAAACATATATTTTTATGTTTTCTAAGTAAAATATACGATCGAAAAGTGGAGAGAGAAAATGTGTGTGGTTAAAAAGTAATTCGGGAGATTGTGTTGTAAAAAACATGTTTAAAAATATATTTTCCAAACATAGGCTAAAACTTCAGCACAATAATTTCATAAATTTCAGAAAAAAACACCAACCTATCTCCAAAGATTTGTTTCAAATCTAGAAATTAGAAGGTAAGGCCATCCAACCATTAGGAGCACTTCTTGAGCTATTTAGTAGCTCACTGCATTATATGAGGTTTTGAAGACAAAACTTATCAAACATGCCAACAACAATGCACATATCTTCAATTTCAAACAAACAGGCATTACACATGCTTTTACTTATTTTTTGGGCGCATCCAAATACACTGGTTTCTTTTTAATTCGATTTCTAATTCCAAGACATTCGATGTACAATAACATGCACATATATAAGCTATATTCACTGATATATATAAAAATTAAATGGCAAATTGAGAAGTTCTTTTTCTGCGACATAAATATATAGGAAAGTGAACAAAGAGAGACAATAGAAGTGGAAGAAATTAAATTAAAATGGAACCTTTAACTTTTCAATCACGAGGGGATTAAATTAGATATCAATTATCATTGGATAAATTAACTAAAAAACACCTAAAACACAAATATAATAGATAATATATAAAAAAGAAATAAAATTTGTAAAAGTTTCACACTTTATAATTCTACTATGCCAAATAATAATAATAAAGAAAAAAAAATTCCTCACAAGTTGAACAAATTCATCCAGATAAGTAAAAAACACACATCAATAGATCCAAGGAAAAAAAACCCCACACATCAGTAGATATAATCAACAGATCCAAAATATAAAGTTATCTGAATATGAATGAGATTAGACAACACGTTGTAGGAAATAAATACCATTCTCAAATTTGTGTCTCGACGGACTGAATAATGTCAGTAGCCTCCAAAATCTGTTAGAACCAACCCTAGAACAGGGAACACAAAATAAAACGAGGATTAAAAAACTTGCAAAAGCATAGAAAACCCCATTGCATATTACACAATCGAAACAGGGTTAAACTCCCCAATTCTTGTTTCTCAAACAGATAGTTTTCTCTACTCCGTATCCAAGCCCAGGTAATTTGACAATTTCTCTCTAAATGCACCATGTCTTTCTCTTTAATAATTTTTCGTTTGTACAAGTGAAAGGAATTTCAAATAAAAGCTTCGAGCTAGAGAAATTAACAGGGAAAGAACCCATATATCAAAATTGGCTGATAACGGTAGAGAGAAATAAAGAAAATAGATATTAGCTAAAACGACATCTTAGAGGTTTCGTTTATTGATTTTAGAACAGGGAACACAAAATAAAACGAGGATTAAAAAACTTGCAAAAGCATAGAAAACCCCATTGCATATTACACAATCGAAACAAGGTTAAACTCAGTGTATGGAAATATAAAAAAATCTTCATACAAACACACATATAGTCGCAATCACACATGAATATGCAAAATACCTTACGAAATTTGTAAAGCCCAAACTTAGATTCTCGATCACAAACGTAAAGGACAAATTTTTTTTTTTTTTTATTGCACAACCCAAAATCACCCGATTGAAGTTCGAGAGACGAACAAAGAAAATTAAAAAATCACCATCATATCCTCCTTTGTCGGCGGTGAACACGAATTGAGTACGGGTAGGGATTCGGTGAAGATATAAACGAGAAGGTAACCTCTGTGTACCGATTGACGTTCGAGAGATGAACAAAGAAAATTAAAAAATCACCATCATATCCTCCTTTGTCGGCGGTGAACACGAATTGAGTACGGGTAGGGATTCGGTGAAGATATAAACGAGAAGGTAACCTCTGTGTATTTCACTATTTCGTTTCGCAGCCACGGGAACTAAGCTGTGAACGATTAGGGTTTTGCAAAGTTGAGAAATGTAAATATTTATACTCCCGTTTAAAAAAAAAGGGGGGGGGGGTACTAAACGACATCGTTTTGGTCGAAAATTTGAACAGTAAATTTCCATACGGCTCTTATATATTAGTAGAGGATTTACTAAATAGTTAATTATTTATATTCCTTCTTTTTTTTTTTTTTGCCCTTTTTTGATAGGCTTCTCAATTTATGTAAAATAGAGTAAGTAGGGAGTAATAAGAGTAGTAGTGATACATGTGTGATTAAGGACCTATTTGGTAGTGTGCAATTTTTTCAAAAAATTTCTCCAAACTTATTTTCAACCACACATTTCTATGGGTCCATCACTTTTCACACTTTTCAATCATTTTTCAACAATACATTCCATCAAAATCATTTTTTTATTACCAAACATGCTCTAAAATTAAAGTTTGTTTTTAACTAAAATTATAAATATGTCTATGTTTGGTAAAAGTTTTTTTATTTAGCCCTTGTTTGATTCTCATACTTTTTGGAGGAAAAAAAAAAGAGTTTTGAATAGTAATTTTAGAAAATCGTATGGTTTGAAAAGTAAAAAATTGTGGACTTAACTTTTTTGGATGGTTGAGATTGATTACTGCAAAAAATTAGTATTTTTTATGAGAAAGTATGATTATCAAACAAGAGCTTCTAAACAAAAAATATGACGTTTTCAATGTAAAATATGTGGTTCAAATGTGATCTGAAGAAATGCGTGTGTGGTTAAAAAATTGTTTGAAGAAATATATTATTTATAAGCTTGTTACCAAGCTGAAGCTAATTTATAAATCCATGATAAATAGCATTATTCTAATTAATAAATGACCGTACAAGGAAATAATTTAATTACATAAGAATATTCTAGAGACCTTGATCACGGAGATTCTATTTTTATCTTCTTTTGAATTTTTTTAACATGCCCCTGCAACATGGAGATCCATTGGAGACTCCAACATTGGACACAAGTACTCAAACTTGGAAGCTGGTAATGAATTTGTGAGAATATCTGCCAGCTGATCCTGGGTAGAAATATATGACACACGAAAGGAAATTGCAACATGGGTGCAAACAAAGTGATAATCAATGACAATGTGTTTAATGTGAGAATGAAACATATGATTGTGAGATAGATAGGTAGCACTCAAATTATCACAGTAGATTATAAGAGTGGAAGGAAGAGAAACATGAAACTCCAAGAGAAGATTATAGGCCCATAGACCTCAGAGGAGTAAGAGGCATGAGCACAATACTTGGCCTCAATGGAGGACCAAGCAATGGTTCGCTATTTTTCTGAGCAACGAGAAATGGGGGAAGAGCGTAAATAAAGAATATATGCATATGTAGAAGAACAGTGATCAACGTTATCGGCCCAATCCGAATTCGTGAAGGCATACAAATAAAGAGTAGAAGATTTATGAAGTAGTAGACCATGATGGATGGTGTGTTTAAGATAGCGAAGGATGTGGTTAACTTTCGTCTAATGAATATCAGAAGCTCATAAACTAGGACAATTTATTTACAGTAAAAAAATGTCAAATCATGTAAGCAAGAGGTATTGAAGAGCTCCAAAAACTTGTCTATAAGTTGTGGCATTAGCTTTGGGAGAAATGTCGTGTAGACAAAGAGCGGACGAGTTGGATATATGGGTTGCCAAGGTCTTAGCACCAATCATTTTGACTCCAAGAAGAAGATCGAAGATGTATTTGTACTGATTTAAGAAGATAAATGAGGGTGTGCAGATTATTTCAACTCAAAGGAAGTAGTTGAGAGCGCCTAGACTTTTGACAGAAAATCGAGACTAAAGGGCTTCTAAGAAAAAGTTAACAGCACCAGGTTGACTGCCAGTGACGAGAATGTCATCGACATATATTAGAAAGTACATAGTAGCAGTATAGGGGGAATATAGAAATAAAGATGAGTCACTGTGAGGATTTTAAAAACCCGTAGTTTATAAGAAATGTCTTAAGTTCAATGTACCAAGCTTGAGTAGCCTGCTTAAGACCATAAATAGTCTTATTCAGACGGCACACATGGGAGGGAAATTGGGAGTTGGGAAAACCTGGGACATATAGATGGTTTCTGCCAACGTGTCTTGAAGAAAGGCATTGTTGACATCAAGTTGATGCACTGGCCAGTTGTAATGGAGAGCAAGAATAAGAAAGATCCTTATGGTAGCTGGCTTAACAACGAGATCGAATGTCTCGTGGAAGTCGACCCCCTGCCGTAGGTGGAAACCTTTAGTCACAAGTTGTGCTCTATAGCGTGAGATTGAGCCATCTGGGTTCCATTTGACACTTATTGTCGACGGGTTGGATATCAGTAGGAGGAGAAATAAGGTTCCATATCTAACTAGTGATCAAAGCATTGAGTTCATTTGCCATTACATTATGCCAATGTGATGGTTTCAAGGCTTGAGATACACGGGTCGGTTCAAGTGACTCAAGGAGAGAATGGCGGGAAGAAGTGTTGTTTAGAAGTTTTGTACAATAAATATTGGGAAAGGCAACACTGGTAAGGAAAGGGGATAGGATGTCGGAATAGAGGAGAAGAAAGGGTCAAAGCCGGAGAAAGAAGATTGGGAACAAGTGATGGAGGATTGTGGAAAGACGTGTTCAACAAATCGAACATGGTGAGAAGTGAATATTTTTTTACTAATTAATTTTTGGCATAAATACAAACGGTGGGTTGTATCATAACCAAGAAATATGCAATATTTGGAACGAGCATCAAATTTGTTGTGTGGGTATAGGCGAAGTCATGGGTAACACAGATAACCAAACTGACGAAGATGTAGTTAAGAGGGTTGAGTTTGAAAGAGAACAAAGAAGGGACTATCATGTTATAAGGTCGGGGTAGGGAGGTGATTAGCTAGATAAACAGTAGATTTAAAAGTAAATGACCATTAGGGAGTAGGGAGATAGGCTTGATGAAGTAGAGTGAGGATAGTTCGAAAATATATCTATGTATGCGCTCAACAAAGCCATTATGCTATGGAGTGTAAGGAGGAGTAACTAAGTTTTGAATGCCAGAGGCATCAAATATTGGGCATAGAGCTGTGAACTCACTACCTCCATCCGAGTAAATAGTTGTTATTGATATATTAAATTGATTTTCAACTTGTTAGAGAAGGTAGAAGAAACACCAAACTTTAATTGCATTGAAAAAAACCATATGAATTTAGAAAATGATCGACAAAAATAACGTAATAGCGAAAATCTTTTAGAAAGGGTATCGAACTGGGCCCCATACATCAATGAATAGGACCTCTAAGAGTAAGGTTCTATGAGTTTTAAGACTGGAAACACGAAATGGGAGCTTGTGACTCTTATTACATTGATAAGAACGACGTAGAAATTTTTGAAAGTAAATTAGAACTAGACTAGAGTAGACTGGGTTAAAAGAGATTTGAGAGATGAATGTCCAAGACAACCATTCCAAATAATTTAGGAGACATTGGAGACGGATTGGGCCATGAGGGTGTTGATAGAGAGGATGTAGAAGGTCATTCAAACAAATAATTGATTTCCTGGCCGTGGAATAGAATTTGCTTTGAAGCGAGATCCTTTACAACAATGTAAGACAGGAAAATTCAATAGAGTTGGAACTTTTCTTGCAAAATTTAGTGACGAATATTAATTTGAGATTTAAACTTTGCAGAAAGAGAATATTAGAAAGCTAATATTTTGGAGAAAGAGGAGCAGATACTGTGTGAGATATAGAAAGTGCATTACCATTACCCAACATCACATCACAGGGCCATCATAAGGATGGTGAAAGGCAAGTCGGAAAGCTGAGAAGTGACACGATGAGAAGCATGAAAGCCTACTAGCCAATTTTTTGTTGAAGAAGACAAAACACCAACATGACGAACCTTCGATTTGGTCGGATGTAGATGTTGAAAAAATATCCAACACGTAAGAGTCATGTGTGCTTTTCCTCCATGATATTGACGGATAACCAAAGACTCGTCACGAGAGGCAAATCGAGGAGTGTAGGAGACTAGTGATGCTAGGAGCGGGATTTGAGATAGGCGTAGGAGGTGGCGGTTATGGGTGAAGTGGTTGAAGTGACGATTGCTGTTGGGCGATTGGTTGTTAGTGTAGTTCATGGGAGGGCTTGGAAAAATTATCGAAAAATAATCACTCTAAAAATTACTATCTACACCTAGAAAATGAAAATCTCCACCATTTGCGAATTGTCTAACTCAACACAAAAAATACTAAATGTTCATTATAAATTTATTGAGAATTAAATTATGTAGAATATAAATGATAAAATTGTTAAAAAATAAATAAAATGGAATCAAGAATCAAACAAAGTATAAATACTATTAAAAAATCTTGCTATATATGCAACAATACTTAATCGTAAATTCTCTTCCATCTCATCAATTGAACAATATACTTGCCCAAAGTAAAAATTCAAAACAATAACAATAACGCTCTGTTATAAAATCTCATACTCAGAATCACAAATTTCCAAACATAAAATACCCCAAAACATAAACAGAGAACATCAAGATCTTTATTACTTGAACGAATCAGAAAAATCACAAAGAAACCAAAAATATAAGTTTAGCATACTAACCGCACAGAATACAACCTCTCTCTCACTAAAAAAATACACAAAGATCTCTCAAAATTATATAATATATCTTTGAAAATACACACGAATTTGAACCCTCAAATCCTGACAAAGAAGAAGAAGCGTATAGAATAGAATAGAGAGAGAGAGAGAGAAGATGAAGAGTCTCGAATAATGGAATGACTCCTAACTTATTACAAAAACATCAACTACAATGAACGATTGTGATTAATCTTGATGACCAAGTAGATCAACTGAATTATGAAGATGGGCTTATAACCCAGTTGAATAGTTCTGGGCCGGTCACTGAAGATTTACTGTTCACAAGAAGTGGTCCAACAAGTTATTTTGGACTACAGCTCACATTCTACGAAATCGGGTTGGATTCCATCAATTGGGCTCAGGGCTCAGGTCTGTTAGGCCATGTTATCTTTCAATCTCCACATTAAGTTGCATCAACATGACATGCAAAGACAAACACAATCAATAACAACATTCAACTAAATTTAAAAAACTTAAAGCATCTTTGAATTTAGATATAGGTATGACTTTAGTTCCATCACATTGCTAGGTATCTTTTCAAGTTTTACAATTTCCTTATCAATAACATCCCTTATGTAATGAAATTTTACATCTATATGTTTAGTTGTGAGAAAATCTTTATCGCTAAGTGGATTTCCAATTTTTTAAGCTTTACAAGAAAAAAAATATTTTTATTGAAAACAACAGACCTACTTATAATAACTCTGAAGCCCATTTGTCCTTTAACCCAAAGCTCGTAACCATCGAAACATTTCCCATACCCAATAAAAATACATTTTAAAAATATGACATCAAGTTTGGTTTCAATTTGATACGAGTATGCAGTATAGTCAAAAAAGTTTAAGATGAGAAAATTCGAGAGTAGTACTATCCCATATATTTTAAAATCTGCATCACTGCAAGGCGATTTATTAATCAAATGCAGTATTCTAAAACGCGCGAAAAACAGGCGCCTACGCGCGACGCGCTCTAGGGGCTACGCGCTCCTCTCTCGTGTCGATTTGGCTAAAAGGGCGAAAAAAATGTGCAGATAATTTTTTATCTAAAAAACGCGTATAAAACGCTCTTAAGTGCGAGTAAGCTCGCCTAAGCGCGAGTGATGTGCGAGTAAGCGCGCATAAAGCGTTCTGATGCTTTTTTTTTACAAGTTAAAGTATGTGTGAAGTTTAAATCTAATATGTAGTAATTGAGAAACACTTTTTAACGTTTTTTAACCCATACTCCCGCTTAAGCTTCAAAAGTTTGACTCTTGGGCTCCATGTTTCGTCACGCTTCACACTTTTTAGAACACTGATCAAATATGAGACATTTTTAATAGCTTCCCCATTAAATAATTTTGGTATATTTGACTCTATCAACATGCATCATGTCCTTCCTAGCAAGGTGCAGTTCATTCTCTCAGCAACTCCATTTTGTAGTGGAGTGTATGTAACAGTTATGCATCTAAGAATACCTTGATTACTACAGAAAATGTCAAATTCTAAATCATTATCAGTTTTCACCACTTTAATTTTCTCACCTTTTAAATTTTCAATTAAAGTAATCCAGTACTTAAACACTGACAGTCTGACACAATAGCATATTTAGATTTCAACAAATGAATCCAAATTTTTCTAGAATGATCATCAACTATAAGTAAGAAATACTTCAAGCCAAAAACGATACTAATAGGGGAAAGACCCCTTAAATCTGCATGCATGTATTCTAAAATATTTGCAGATTTTTTGAATCCCTTACCTAAGGATGATCTTTTCTGTTTTCCAGCACACATTCTTCACAGAAAGACAATTTTGTAAAACATCATTACCAAGAAGAACTCCTTGCTTTTCTAATAATTTCAAAGTTTTATTTTATAAAAATTAAATTCTGCTTTAAAAGACTTAGAATAGATATGATGAATTTTTAAAATATAAATGCCATTGATTTTGAGAGAATAGGAAATCAAGGTGTTTTCCTTAAGTATTCTTAGGTAACCTTTACTAAGTCTAATGTCATAAGAGTTACTGTCAAGTATACCTAAGGATATCAGATTTCTTCTTAAATCAGGAACAACTATAGTGTGATTTAATGCAAGTAATTTATTATTTTCAATAACACTTTGCCAACACCTTTAATATCACAAATAAGATCATTTCGAAGTTTAACAGATCCAAAAGATTCATCAAAAAAATTAACAAATATTCCCTGTTAGAGCACATATGAAAAGAACAGCTAGAATCTAAGATCCATTCATCTTTGATTTTATTTTCAGTTGTCACATAGACCAACCATTATTTTTTTTGAGCTACAACTTCAGTTTGATTACTGTTACCATTGTCTTGTTGTTTCTTAAAACAATCTTTTATAGGATGACAAGTTCTTTCACAGTAATAACACTTCCTTATACTATTCAATTTTACTTGGGTCTTACCGTCTTTATACCTACTGCATATGTTCTTTTGGTAATCATCTTTTCCAGACTTAATATTATTGAAATTATTCTAGTTTTTATTTCCCTTAAAAGTGTTTTTCTTCCTAATAAAAGGTTCTATTATATCCTTATTAGAGCTGTAATTTGGATTAAAAATTTCGATTTCGTCCGATTTTGTTCCTAATTTTTTTTAAAAAATCTGATTCCGATTGGTCAGAAATTTGAAACTTCCGAATTCAGAAATTTTTCGAAAAAATTATATTGGAATTGGAACAAGTTTCAAAATTTCGAAAATTCTGATCCAAAATTTTTCGAAACATTCCGATTTGAAAATTCTACTTTTTTTCAAACAAATTTCGAAAAGTTTGTATTTGCATTACAATTAATAATATAAAATATAAGAAAATAATTTATTGAACGGCTAATAATATTAAAATATTATTAACATGAGATTTAATATATAAATAATTTTTTGAAGCAAAAAAGTTAGATATACTTGGAGTTCTAGGATGAAAAATGCAAAAAATGTAGCATTGTTATCCTTATTAACTTTTATTTTATTGGATCATGATGTTAAGACTTGTGTTAAATTTATTTATAGATGTTATGTTGTTATTTTGTTATCTTTTGAAGTTTGTAACTTTAATTATAGTTTTAAACTAATTGAAATTTTGAACTCATTTAATTTCATACATTCAATTCCTCGAATATTTTTTTTTTATTATATACGTAAAAATATTATAAATCTCGATAAAATATTCAAATGTCCAAATTTTGATTTGGAATGAAATTTGTGTATTCTGAAAATTTTGAAACGAAATTTGTAATAACATTTTGATTCCGAATTTTTTTGGAACGAAACTTAAAACACTTGTTTTCGATCCGTTCCGTCCGAAAAACATCCATAATCTTTATATTATATTCATATGCAAAGTAATGCATTCAATTTCATGATTACATATTTAATTGTTATTGTTGCTGCTTGTCACTACAATTGCAGTCGAGAATGGCTATTTTTCTAATTTGGAGAATGATTAGGGTTGAGGGTGTGTTGTTGGATGTGGGACTAGGTAAATTTATTTAGCCTTCGTTTGATTTTCATTAAATATTTCTCATTTTCCTACAGTACTTAATCTCAACCATCCATTAAAAGTCAAATCCATAATATTTAATTTTTCACCCAAATTTCAACCATCAATTATTCTAAAAATCATTATTCATTTAAAAAAAAACTCATTTTAAACAATATCAAACACACTCTTAATATTTTAGTAATAATTTTATAAAATTGAAAATTTGAATTAACATCAGATTTTTTTGAATTATTAACTTTAAATTTGATTTTTGAATTTTTCCGTTTAAATGTAAGTTAGGGTGTAATTTCCTCTAAAATGAAAACATAATCTATTGTTGGGCTGGGCTGGCGAAAGCCTAATTCTTCATGGACTAAACTGCTAACTAGGGTTTAACGCAGCGGCGCTTAAATTTCGGGCATCTGCAGTCCACATCCAACGGCCACGATGCAATCAAGTAGTATACATATGCAATTCCATGGACTTCATCAGTCGGGTAATACAGCGATTCGGGTTTTTTTTGTCTTCGCC
Source organism: Ligustrum vulgare (assembly GCA_963555705.1). Classification (NCBI taxonomy): domain Eukaryota; kingdom Viridiplantae; phylum Streptophyta; class Magnoliopsida; order Lamiales; family Oleaceae; genus Ligustrum; species Ligustrum vulgare. Next base: position 55,316,482 of record OY743171.1, read on the forward strand.
ACGGCCGCAACAATCATCAATTCTTATACAACCTTCCAGTTTCTTCTCCCCTCGCTTAATTTATGAGTTGAATTTTCTATTTAATTTCTTCTCCTCTTTTTGTTTACTATGTGGATTGGATTTTATGTTCTGTAGAGTGCGACGATTTCACGTAAAATTGGGGCGAGCTGAATAACGAAGGTGCTCGTATGACCCAAGTGAATCGATAATCGTCGCAGAAAAAGCCCTCTTCGTTGAACCGTTGGTTGAGGCATCCTCTTAATCTTGTGTTGAGAGGTTGAATCCCATTTTTTCCGAAGGGGGCGTTCTCATATCCTATCGCCCTGTGTAGCAGAATCTCTGCAATTACGATTTGGGAATGGCCATGAGAAATACATTTTTCATCCCATTCAAATTCAATTCACAATTAGTTTACTTTTTTTTTTTTTTTTTTTGGGGAAAAATGATCGAAAAATCGAAATAATTGTGCTTATAGACGGTCTAGTGCTGTTAAGTTTTTTTATACAGCAGCACTTAACATGATCATAAGCTATAGATAATTGGAGCCGCAATGCCTCTGAGGACTTTTCTCAACTTCAAATGAGAAGGTTTTGAGCGTCGTGGCTCATATCTATTTCTTGATTAATAATTTTATTATATTTTTCTATTCCATTGTTCCTGTGTATTGAATATGTTGGCGTCTAATCTGAGTTTGAAGATGAATCTTTAGGAATCAATTTGACGAATAATTCAACCTGATATGCCAGATCTTGTGCTTGTAAGCAGCTAATTATGTAAAAGAAAAGCAAGGTCTTACGAATTGCAAAATCATGATATTTTCGTTGATTCAGCTTGCCTAGGCCTATCTCGAATACTCCATGGCAGTTGGCAAGCCGTTACGTAAGAGATCACAATTTGTAAATGTTCCTCCAAAAGCTGTGAACAACCACCCCTACAATTATCATCATTTTGGTTTAGCTGATTTTTAGTGTGGTTGATATGAGAACCTCAACCGTGACTCGATGCTCCATAAATCTGATAACTCATAACACCTTACTTTCAAATCACACTTCAACAGTCAAATTAAAACATTTTTAGAGCAATTAGTGAAATATAAAAAAAATTATTTATTTCCCAGATCTTAATTCAGTCAATAATACTTTTCTCTAAAAGATAAAAGTAAAATGTGTTGTGAAACTACCATAATAATAATACTAGATATAGACATAGAGAGAGATAGAGATGAGAAGAGGAGAGAATTCTATAAGGTCAAAAATAGTCATTAATACAATAATTTATATTATAAATTAGGTAAGGAATTTATAACACTCACTCTTTAATGCCTTACTAGTGCATCACCCGTGCGATGTACGGGACATACAAATCGTTTCTAATGAAAATACTCGAGCGAAGAAATAACATATGTCATATTTGTACAATTACACTTATAATGGTAATGAAAATATCCATAATATGAGAGTTTTATATTGCAATACATTCAGAACAAAAAATAAGACACTTTTATTCTAGATTTTGGAAAACTTCTTTGAATACAACGTTCGTCGTTGAATTCGTGCGATTTCCATCCTTATCGCAAATTAATATCTTTAATCCACTCCAACTTGTTACTCTTGAAACTGCCACATATAATTGTCCATGGCTGAATACTGGGTTTTTCAAGAATAAGCCTACATGTGATAGTGATTGACCTTGACTCTTGTGTTATTGTCATCGCGTACGACATGAGGAGAGGAAATTGCCTCCGTTGAAACTTAAATGGCAATCTAGGGTCGGATGGTGTTAATGTCATTCTCGGTATGAGAACCTCATGACCTGCATTCCGTCCAGAGAGAATTTTTGCTTTAATAACATGATTGCCAAGTCTTGTGATGACAAGTCTAGTGCCGTTACACAAACCAACTGAATGATCTATGTTTCTAAGTAACATATCGGGTGTTTCAACCTTCAACTTGAGCTCATGATTTGGCACACTAGAACACCTAATCCCGTTTAAAAATTCTGGTGTGTGAACATCTTGTAGAAGATCCACATTATCATCTGATTGACAGCAGGAATCAGAACTGAAGTAGGTTTTCCCATCAGTTGCATTTAATGATACCATGTATTCATTGATTGACTCAACAACATCAAAAGTTGGTGCGAGGATAGCTCTACCCTGTAGATATGATGTGTCATAAAAATTAGAATTAAAAGTCGGATATGTGTTACTCACAATTGATGCAATTGGATCATCTGATCCATCAAGCAGAAGATCGTCAGGGATATCAATAGTTGCAAAACCATCATTCGGACCACCAATTGTGCCATCTCCTATGCTTGAAATCCATTCTGAAAATGCTTTTAACTCCATAGATTCAACATCCGATGCAAGATTTTGAAGCCTCATATTCCGAGTAAGCCTTAGAACTTTACAATTGCTCCATAAGTAAGATGAGTTGATAGCTGCTATAACAATGTCCTGTCTACTTCCTTTCGGAATAATTGGAAAAATTTGTCGAAAATCACCACCAAAAACCACTGTTTTACCTCCAAACGGTAAATCAAAGCTTCTTGGATTGGTAAACCGTAAAATATCTTTCATTGTCTTGTCCAAAGCTTCGAAGCAATATTTGTTCATCATTGGTACTTCATCCCATATTATAAGCTTGCACCTAACAATTAATTCTGCAAGTGGACTACCTTGCTTAATGTTGCACGTAGAATCTTCATTTGGATTAAGCGGTATAACAAATCTTGAATGAGCAGTTCTACCACCAGGCAATAACAAAGATGCTATACCGCTCGAAGCAACATTCAAAACAATCTCTCCCCTTGATCTCAGAGCTGCAGACAATGTCTTCCATATAAATGTTTTTCATGTGCCTCCGTAACCATATAAGAAGAAAATACGACCTTTCTCAACTTCAACTGCTTGCATGATTGTGTCGTAAACTTTTCGCTGCTCATCTGTAAGATCAAACAACATTTTCTTATGCTCTTCGGCCAATGTTTTTCTATCATATCTTAGCTCATCCTGTATAAGTCTATTATGACAATTTGTGAAATACTCAGAAGCTGGAAATGGCATCGTGTGATAGTCACGTAAGCTTTTACCACTACTCCGCAGTATTTTTTCGACCTCCACAAGAGCATAGTTTTTTAATTCTTCTTCATTCAACTCTAACTCTATACAATATATAAACGGAAAAAAGTCAACTAATAAAAAAGTAGAAAATCTAATTAAGTACGGATTTAAAAATGGAAATGAAGTCAACTAATAATATAATACCTTGGTGTTGTAAAATGTTGCGCTGTTTGTATAAAATATTATCCGATAAGTAAGTCCAACATGCATCCCAAACAGTTTCAGGCCTTGATAAAGAATTAGACAACAGTAAGGTAGCAAACAGACTTCACAAACAATTTGCAGATCCCCATTGACTTGCTTCAATAATGCCATCTATATACTCTTTGTCATCATCCAACAATCCAAGCGCATAACATGCATCTCTGAACGATGTGTACTGAACACCGTTTACATTTTTCAAATCATCATAGCTTGTAGGTCCATGAACTATGTTGAGAAGGCATCGAAGATGATACATTTCTCCGGATCCTGAAGGAACATAAAAAACACACCCGATAGAGAAGCCACACTTCCGGGGATGCCACTCTCTAATGTTTTGTTTCCAAACAAACTTGGTGGGAAATTCTGCATATGTTATTTCTGTAGCTTGAGGATATTTTTTATTTGCCTCCATCCACGCTAAAAACATACTATGGCCAACAGTTGGTCGATTGATCACCTCATCGATTGGATCAACATCTGAGAATATGACATTCTTCTCATTTGGTAGGTGAAAACTCAACCGTTCAACTGGAGGATCCCTGTATTGAATCTCAAAACTGCTTCACATGGGGATATGTATCTACAATCGTAGTACATGTTTATTTTGTCAACATTTTTACATGAATCACTTCCCTCGGTGCTCTGATAAAAAGATACAGTCACACGATCGTGTCCTTTGTTGACATACTTAAACAAATACTTGATGGATCTTGATTGGTTACACCATTCCACATTCATATGTGCACCGTATTTTAGGAGCAAATATCGATTGTGTGGCACCACATATCTGTTATCAAGTTCAACACCATTCTTCAAAATTGTTTTTCGACAATCTCTCCGCTTGTATACTGGATAACCATCTTCATCTATGTTGGTACATTCAACAAAAACTTTCGGAAAGTGCTTTGTACATCGACCATCGGACATGCATGGTGAATTAGTTCTTAAATTCCCACACGGACCGTGTACCATGAAATCTTTAACTGCAGCATAATAGTTAGGACCAGTATTTTCATCAGGAATCTCAGCTGAAATGATTCGATCAATATCCTCTCCCGTTGGATACTTGTCTTCCTTAGACAAAAACAGCAGGATATGTGCATGTGGTAGACCGCGTTTTTGAAACTCAACCGTGTACACAACTGCAGAAAAAAGGAAAAAAACTCTTAATGTAAAAATAAAATAAAAATATGAACAGTTGTTTCAAGAATTTCACATTTTAGAAATTACCTCCTCTTACAGTTCCAAAAATTCTATTATGCTTCAAATCTTTAATCAAATTGTCTAGTTTCACTTTGAAAACACGACAAACTATGTCTGGTCGATTTTCAGGCTTCAATCTTGTGCTCTCAACAAAAAGAACTATCTCTGGCCACTTTGGATTGCAAGTAAACGTAATAAACAAATCGGGATATCCAATCCATCTACATATAGCCATTGCGTCTTGGTAGTTTTGGATCATGTAACGCGCCCCGCCAGTGAAAGACGATAGCAATATCACACGACGTCCTTGTGTTGATGGTTCTTTCTCACCTCTTAATATTGCCTCTGTCAAGCCTTTGTATATTTCGGATCTCAATTGTTTTTGATGAGTTCGTAAGTAGGACAATCTCAATGATTCAACCATCGTGTAAGCATCAACCAAGAATTGTTGGAATAGTCTTTTGGTTAATAACATGGTTGATGATTGACCATCCCTTTCTTGTATTCTATATGCAAATAATTCCCTCATACTAACATTTTTCCTTCCAGCGGAGGTACTTTTCCTTGAATCATTGAAACAAATATCCTCTCTGTAGCCATCTTCACCATATGGAAATAAAAGTGGGTACTGTAGACCAAGATACAATGTGTTCAGTTCATTGATTCTCTTCAATTCTCCCGTTTGTGTCTCAATCACTATATCTCGATCACCAGGGTTTGTATCAACATCGCCGACAATCAATGCAGTAACTTCAGAAACTGATGGCATATTATAAACTCTTGCATCCTGACCCCTTCGGCCAATTAATCTAAGTTTGACGTTGGAGCAGTCTCCTTGGTGTAAAGAATCTCTAACCATTCTGAATGACTTTACCAACACATTGTTCTCGTCCAACATCTTCTTCAAATCGGAAACAATTTTAGCATGCAGTGAGTTTGTATCACTACTTTCTCTGAAAAAAGGTGCGATCATAACAGCCCAATTCAGTATTGATACTGTAAAAATGCAATTGCAATCCAAAACAATATAAATAATTGTAATTACCTTACAGATTTTATCCTGTTTGTCACCTCATTTTCGGTGTCATAAATATATAATTGAGCAAACTTCGGTACTGCTCCCTCAGGTGGCAACAAACTGCCAATCATATGGTAGTTTTGCCCATTAAGTCTGAACACCGGAGGTGACTTCCCTTTATTTAAACTTTTGTCAATCCTTCCTCCCATGGATGTGAAGCAAACCATATTATTGTAAGAACGGATATTTTCAACAAAATGTTTACTTTTATTGCTTTTCCCACTTATCAAGTCAGCAAGAACTTTAGGAGGATGTTGCATAATTGGAAGTTGAACCTTTCCATGCGTACAACACAATGGAAACTTTGGGTTTGGTGACTTATAATGGCGACCTATTCTCTCTTCATACCAGAAGATAGCACCACAAAATTCACATTTGCAATGGGGTCTCCAAGATCCCAATAGTCTGCAATACCCATATTTGATAATATAACATTTATGTGCATTGGATAGCTATGACAACATTTCCATATTTTAAACATTAGCGAAAAAATTGACTCAATACAAATAAATGTTACGCAGCATGAGAAATGGGTAAAAATAAAATGTAAATTGCGAAAACAGAAATTATATATAAAAAGTAATGAACCACATTACATTTTAGATTAATCATTACACAACTTGCAGAATAAAGAAGATATGTTCTTTTAAGATGCATAATTTTAGTTTTATATTTTTCTAAGGAAAAATACAATAAAATAATAAACATACCCAGAGTTAGGTTCCCGACAACATATTCCACATCATCTAGTAAATAGTAAATTATTTTTAAAATAATAAATTTCAAATACATAAATCAACATTTAAGATAATATTAAGAGTAGAAAATATATATAAATCTCTTACCATCCATGTTGATAATGTCAACGACTGTATCATCTGAAAAATTGATAGGGGAAAAATCATATTAGGTTGCATTTGAGAGGCTAGTATTTGACATGCAAAATGTAAATTCAAAACAATTTTCATTGTTTTATAACATTTATTTCAATCGAAAAATGTTTTCCTCAAGTCAGCCACGTGCATGGATTTGCCTTGAAAAAGTGGTGTTGATTTTCATAAGTAGAAGCTAGTATTTGATTTAGCCAATTACATGACAATTACTATACGTCATGTTTGATTAATTTTATGTTTGTTAATTGATTTTTTCCCCCAAAAATCAATACTATTACTATCAAGTATAACTACATGAAAAACAAAAAAATCAATCAAACACTTCCAATTGATATCTTATACGAAAAATAATTTATAAGCAATTATATGCTCTGAAAAATAATTTCTTTCCTACATCTTTACATCTTTTCAATCAAACGGACCCTTAATTGTTTTAAAAATATTTACAATAATCACATTAAATGTGCAAAAAAAATACTTATACAAAAATCAAGTTTATGATAAGATGACTTACGCTGGTTTAATTTGGTATTTTGAGCTTCTATATGAACTTCAGGATACTTTTCATCCATACACGATTTCTCATTATTTAATGCCAATGGACTCTCATTTAATAACATGGAATTTGTAGACGGGCCAATATCCACTTTTCCAGAATGTTCAAAATTCAGAAATTGTTTGTACGATTTAGCATTGTATCGGACCTTTTGCTGAGAGGCACTCGTTGGTAATCGAATGGAACCCAAAGAAACTTCTACAATATCATTTTCTATTAGTTGACATACTACTAAATATTAAAAAAAAAATTATGACATATACCGGAAAAAAAGAAGTATATACCATTAGTGATGTCACTTAGTGGTGTTGAGAATGGGATAGAGCCACGTGTAAATAGATTGTCAATAGTTGTGACACGTGATACAACACGTCCAGGGATTTCAAAATTTTTCTTCAAGCTTGGTTGTAAAGTTTCTGTTTAAAACGACAAATAGATCATAAATTTGATGAACTGTATAAAATGAACTATTTAAATTATGCATATCTTGTGGTAAAATTGGCATCTTCAGATGAGGTTAGATACACGATTCAAATTTAATATATCAATCCCATGTCCTTTTTTTTTTGTCCGAGTATTGAGCATAGGAAAAAAATAAGACTCAAACTATTAATTAGAGAACAATCTGTATACATTAATATATTGGGCTTAAAAACAAATAGGCCCAAATCCAGAAACCTAACTATTATCTATCTACATACATACCAAACCTAAACCTAGAAGAACAATCCCCGACTCTTCGTCTTCCTATGTACGCCGCTCCTCGCAAGATCTAGCAACTTCTTCCCTCACAATCTTCAATCCAGTGAAAGGAAACGAAATGATAAGATGATGGAAGCTTCATTCCAGATTTGGGGCGGAAGTTTAATACGGTTTTTGCATTTTTTTTCCTGTCCTAGATCCATCAAATTTTTTTATTTATTTTACCCAATTTTTCTGGATCTATCTTCAAAGATGTCTGTAACTATGCAGAATTGAATCGTTAATCACATTAAATCGTCAAAGAAATGCCGAAAATTTCGTATATCATGTGTGGAATCTCAGAGATCTATGGGACGACCAAACTGCTTCCATGACTCCTTTCGGGAGTGGTGTATTCCAGAATAAAGATAAGTATTTTGTCCAATTTCTTTTTTTGGTTTTGAGTAAGGGGGGAAAAAACCAATTTCCTTTTAATTTTGTCCTTTTGCTTGAACCCGTAAGAACAGAGAAATCCATTTTGTAAGTTTTGATTTAAAACTTTAAACACTCACATATTCATCTGTTTTAAGACTATATAAACATATTTAACTGTTTACTATGTTCGAACAGTGCATACCATATAACACGAATGAGGCTAAGAATAATGAAATGGAGCGACGACAGTGCTGAATGGAAAATTTCAATAAGAATTTAACAGGTAAGACATACCTTCATTTTCCTCATTTATTCTTGACCTTTTGTTTGAAATCACGCCTGATTTGGTTAGTTTCTTCATGCTGTTAACTTGATTTCCCACCCAAACTATTTTACCAGTCTACTATGAATTATAGAACAAAAGAAGATTTATTGGGGGTGATATCGCACAGTTATCTCATTATGGAGCGTTCTTTTTTGTTAAATGAACAGTACCACGTGAAATTGGATCATTTTGTTTTGTCTATCAAATTTTGTCACAATTTATTTTAATCTGGGAATACAACCTCAAAATTGGTGAATGCGCTGAAATCGAATACCATATTGGCCTCTGTTTTCATCAGTATTTTTTAAAATTCTTATGAAGGTGAATTAATGTTCTTATTATACAAACACAAGTCACATTATTTCTGGTAAATTGGTGTTGTTCGTTCTCTTTTGATAACATTGGATCTTCTTACTAAAATAGTCTCATTTGTTCGAAACTTTATTTTCACAAACTTATTATATATATATATATATATATATATATATGTGTGTGTGTGTGTGTGTGAATTCATTTCAATTTTTCAGTTAGTTATTATGTTCTAACCAAATTAAACTTATTCACATCTTCAAATACTTATCTTGTCTCAACTCAATTCATTTGGACCCAATCAAACCCACTGGCTCTAATGTTTATACTAAATATAGTTTTGAATCCATCATCTTGACAAAGTTGATTTTCTTTGTTTTGTCAAATTAATTTAAGTATACGATGCACTGAAGAAATGGTAATGAAAATATTAATCTTAAGGTAACAACATTATGGGATAAAATTGGAAGAGATGAAATTAACACAACCAAAAACGAAATTAATACATAACCAAATTAAGCCGAAATAGATATTATAATAAAGTTTGGGAAAAGTACGTTACGTGAAATAAGAAGACTACAGTTCCAACATAAAACAATAAAAATGCATAAGTAACAAATTTTCCCAGCCTTGTTAATTACTCATTCTCCACTTTAACCTTACTTTTTAGTTTAGTGTCAAAAACATTGGTCTATAGATCATCAAACAACCTCTTCTTCACATCATTGAAACCAGTCATGTCATCCTTACTTGGTACATCTTTTAGCAACTTTGATGGAGTCGTGACTTCTTCATTAGAGGATGAGACCTTCGAAACAGTTAAAAGGGTACCCAGCCAGCCTTACTTCTATTGTAATTGTAAGTGAATGCCTAAAGTACAAAAAAAAAAAAAAAAAAAAAATACAGTAAAAAAAAATGGTAACATTACTGATTATTATCTGTCAAATCCTTGGATATTGCACCTTTTCTTCATCAATTTCATTTTTTTCCATCTTTGACAAAATATCCGATTCTTGACCCACCGCGTTGTTATCAATGTATTTTGAAATTATCGGTAACCCGCATGACTCTGAATACATTGCGACGTCCATTAATGTTGTCCAACTTGACCTGGACCTTGAATAAAATCTTACGGTCAACCAAAGATTGGACATCTGGAGGGAGGCTGTCATCATCATCTTTCTGTAAAAAAAATACAACAGCTTCATGTAAATCAATAGAAACAGGGGTCCCACAATATAACCAGATTCTATACAAAATTGCTTTTTTGTAGCTTTTATTAATTTAATGTACCAAATCAGTCCCGTTTCTTAGATCAGCTACAATTTTTCCAATAAGTTGAATGCATTCACGATCCCACATAAGGAAACATGCATTTCCTGTACCATCAATTACTCTAACTTGTATCTTAAACCTACAAAGGCATGAATAACAAAATTGTTAATTAAGAATTGGTGGTTATAATTGACATAGCATATTGAATGGGTATAACACAAGAACCGTACCTTGGATTTCCAGAATTATCGAACCTATCACACTTTTTACAATATAATCTCTTTCCTACACACTGTATTTTTTTGGGACACTTTTTGCAAGATAGGTACCACCAATCGTGAAAATTCTCGATTTCGTCGATAGTTGCGTAAATCCAAAAACTCACAACCTAATTGTATGTTTCAAACATCGTTAATTAAACAAACATTGATACAAAATCAAATGATGACAAAAAAATATATTAAAGGATGAGTTCATTATGAAAATTCATTGTAGGCGGAGTTGTACCTCTCCAGATTCACACAATTGCTCTATGGTCTTTATCTCAGTTGATTGACTTGCTAGATCATCAGAAATTGTGTACACGGAGGGGGTGGACAATTGACTAATCCTTTGAGAGCTATCACCTCGAAGGCCCAACAATCTGAAAAGAAATTAAATGAATGAAACGATATATGTAATTAAATGATAAATTTGTGACAACAATAAATGTAACATAAAATCGGAAGATAATTTCATTACTTGTTACGGAATCCCTCAACTTGATCATTCGCTACATAGAATGACAATTTTGTCACGTGATATGTGTTAGAAAGACGAACTTCGCCTAAATAAACAACAACATTTTAGTGTTATTAGCAAATGATACAAACACACAAATCACATTATTATAATATAATCAGATTGAAGTAATACACCTCTGAATACTTTGGCTCGACACATTTGTATTAGTAGAACAATTGGCTCAGGGTTTCCACCATCCAAATACTCGCTCACATAATCAACACAGTCACCCCAAAATGAACAATGGATTTGATTCCTCCTGAAATGAAAAAAAAAAAAAAAAAATTTATAATCGCGCCAAAGTTACCCAATGATATTACTTATTTTCACTTATTTTGATATCAAATATGAACTTACTCCAAATCTTCGAGCACCAAATCAATCAACTTAGTATTGCGCCCATCTATATCCTTGTACTTAGGTGTATCTTTAGCAACGACCTCTCCTATAGCATCTGTTCACATATGTTTACATTTGAATCACCAGATTTAAAAAATATATAATATTAATGTAAAGCCAATAAAAGAGAAACATATAATAAGAATCCATTACCAAATAATTCGGTATCGTCGAGATTAGCCAAAGAGAGAACATCACTGAACTTCTTGAACACATAGATGTTTGTGGGGAACGTGTCATCAGGTAATTCAAATACATGGATCTTGTTCATGAAATTGATTTTGTATTTATGACTTGTTGTCTTGTACTTCATGTTATTGACTCCAACAAAGAAGTTCCTTATTACATAAATAGATCCTTCCCAAATCAAAGGCTTGAACGTATGTATCAATTCACGCTTTACAGTTGCATGAATACGGTCACCCTAGAAAACAATAAAATGAACAGGAATCATAAAATAAATTGAAATCAACCAGACGGAATTGGAAATAACTAAACAGTAAGTATATTCCAGACAGAAATGGTTATAGAAAAATAATCTGTGTGTATTCGGGAATCATAAAATAAATTGAAATCAACCAGAATGAATTGGAAATAACTCAACAGTAAGTATAATCCAGACAGAAATGGTTATAGAAAAATAATTTGTGTGTATTTATGGAAAATAACAATGTTGTCAATATTTTCACTGTAAAAGCATGAACTTTATACATAAATAAAATAAAAAAAAACCCGTCACAGAATTGATTCTGCAGTAGTCTTGAACAGTAAAGATTCGGACCCCAAGTAAAAAAGTAAATAAACTAAAATATTCTATATATGCAACTTCTTAATGAATCATCATTTAAATGCGTCGAAAAAAATCAAGTGACCAGCTCAGATAGATATGCATGCTAAATGAGGTTAAGTAAAAACCAGCATGTAACACCATTGTGTATTACAATTAGTTTTCAAATAAGAAAAAATGCAAACGAATCAGCATTGAACAGTAAAGATTTGGACCCCCATTAAAAAATTAAATTGAAAAGGAATGAAAGAATAAATTGACATCAACCAGCCTGAATTATGTTGTCAATATTTTCACTGTAAAAACATGAACTTTCTACATTAAAAAAAAAAAAAAAACCATTACATAATTGATTCTGTAGTAGTCTTGAACAGTAAAGTGTCGGATCCCAAGTAAAAAAAGTAAATAAACTAAAATATTCTATATATGCAACTTATTAATGAATCATCATTTAAATGCTTCGAACAAAATCAAATGAGCAGCTCAGATAGATATGCATGCTAAATGAGGTTAAGTAAAAACCAAAATGTAACACCATTGTGTAATACAATCAGTTTTCAAATAAGAAAAAATGAAAACGAATCAGCATTGAACAGTAAAGATTTGGACCCCATTAAAAAATTAAATTGGAAAGGAATGAAGGAATAAATTGACATCAACCAGCCTGAATTGGAAATAACTAAGCAGTAAGCACAATCTAGACAGAAATGGTCAAAAAAAAAAAAAAAAAAAAGCATGAAGTGGTTACGATAATAAAAAAATGCAGATCAAGGAGTCGCTAAAATATAAATCATGTTATCAACTTTTTCGTTATAAAAGTATGAACTGTCTATTTTTTTTAAAAAAATAAATAAATAAAAAGAAAAAAAAAATTATGCAGTAGTCTTGAACAACACAGATTCAGACCCCAAGGAAAAAAGGGTAAATTAATAAAAATATTCTATATATGCAATTTCCTAGTTAATCAAGTAAGCTCTACAGGTAAACAAAGTAAATACAAATACAACTCTACTGTCGCAGGAAATCTATATAAAAAGGCATGAGAAAAAGCATTATATTTCATGAATATCAAACACTTAATAGTTATGTAAATGTTTCATCCAAAATCAAGCGAGCAGAAACATGGTATGGATATGCATGCATAATGAGGTTAAGTAAAAACCGAAATATAACACCACTGTGTATTTGTAGCGACCGAGAAAATTTTATCATATTTAAAAGTTAAATTTACAAGTGTCGCTATGATTTCACCCAAATGCTTATAAAAAACGTGTTCGTCTAGCCAATTTAATTATTTAAAGATCTTAAGAAAATATTTGAATTCGTTTAAATCGTTAAGTCCAATTTGTGAATTTAAAATTTGTTTAAAAAAATTTTTATTTTTATTTATTTCATCAAATTCTTTATTTAATCCAATATCAAATTTTCTTATTATTATTATTATTATTATTATTATTATTATTATTATTATTATTATTATTATTATTATTATTATTATTATTATTTATTATTATTATTATTATTATTATTATTATTATTATTATTATTATTATTATTTAAAAATTTGATCAATTTAGATTGTGTAACCCCCTTTCAAATTGAAAACTCAGAACGTCCAAGTTTTATCTATTTTTACTGCCATTCAATAATAGATTTCAGAATCCTTTTACTGCAAAGTTAGAGATTTGAAGTTTCCCTGCTCGACTCAAACTCAAAGGCATTTGAGGTAGATTCATACTCAATAATTTATTTAGCTATGATTTGCATGTGAATCTGAAATTATGTAAATCATATATGATGTTATGTTCATGTGATTAACCATGAGGAGTAAGACGGGCAAATGCTCTCCCGAAAATGGTGTATAAAGAAGAAATGTTATATGCGCTATAACTTCCATGCATAATTGCATGTTGAATTAAGACAAGACAAGGCTACTTTCCGCACTTATGTGAATATGCGATATGTTATGATGTTATGAGAAAAATATGTTAGCATGATTACATGTTTATGTGCAAATTATGGATTATGTGAATTATTCGGTTATGAGTTTACTGAGTATTTCTTAGAAATACTCACCCCGTTATTAACAATTTTTGCAGACTTCGGAAGCGGTGGCGAGTGATGGACACAAGTGACAAAGAAATAATTAAATGTTATTTTAAATATTAAAATTTCTGTTTATTTTAAGTCAAAATTTTATTTTACCGACTATGGAGGATTTGAATTTTAATCTTATGAATGATTGGAATAATATTTAAAATTTTAGTTATTTCCGCTAAATGAATATTTTTGTGAAATTGAGTTTTTGAGACGACGTAGTGGTGTTTTGAGTATTTAGAACTCGGGGCGTCACAGAAATGGTATCAGAGCGAGGTCTACATTTCTGTAGACTTGCAAAAAAAAAAAATTTTTTTTTAAAGGAGATTTTCAAAAAGTTTCCACTGTCATCATTCGCTCCGCCGATTCCAAAGGTAAAGAATTTTATTATGAAGTTCATGATTACTGTTATGTTTATTTCGGAAAATTGTTGCATATCTTATGAAATTTAGACGAAGAAGAAAGAAATTATATTTCGAAATAAGTAAAAGAATACGAGTTCGAGCATAATGGGAAATAAGAAGAAGAAGCATAATTTAAGAAATGTTTTTCATAACAAATTTCCGTCCTCGAATTTAGAAGATGATATTATAAGAACCCTAGACTGGACCTTGCATAATTGATATTTTCTTTAGATATGGCACATTTTAGAAAGGGTCAACAGAATGAACCAGGAAACGAGTTTTCAGCTTACTTGTCCTTTCGAGTGGACCCACATACCACATTGTCTGATCATATATTCGGGTACTGTGCCTTACGTCGAAGGGCCATAGCCGGTGGTTTTAGGACGACGGACACTCAGTCCATCAATCATTTGTTGTCGACATTTCCGATAGATCAACAACAGCAAGCAACTCAGTTTTACAATGATGTAAAAGGACGTCTCGGTGATGACGTAAGTTTTCCGAGAGTGTGTATCGAGTTCTTGGAGCACTGGGACCGCTTTAGAGGCCTTGCCCCAGCGCCAGAGCCAGAAGTGATTGTTATTTCGGACGACGATGACTCCGTCCCTGAGCCAGCGCCTGCGCCCGCGCCCGCGCTAGAAGTAATTGTCATCTCTGAAGACGATGAGGAGGATGAACCATTAGTGGTATCTGACGCGGAGTCAGGAATTTATGATTATACCCCTAGCTCACCGGGGTACTCGCCATGGTTCAATTACGGTTCCCCACCAGCTGCACCACCGTCTGGAGGAAATGGTTGGCTCAATGAGTAGAATGGAATAGTATAGTTGTCAGTGTTAGCATTTTCCATTTCCAGTTATTCTCTTGATTTGATGTATCCTCACTTGAAGGAAATTTTAAGTTATGAATAAAAGATATTTTCCGTCAATTTTTCCTGAGTTGAGTACATTATCGTGATGATGGGTTATGAATTGAGAACTTAAAAATATTTTTCTGTTTCATTTTTTTTAAGGAAAATGTCTAAGCGCGGAAACAGAAATGTGGTTGAGCATCCTGCCCTAGAAGAGGGAGCCACGGCTCAGTCCACTGCTATCAGAGACTTACTCAGGGCTGTACAAGACATGAGGCAAGCCCCAGCTGCTCCTGCGGTACCAATCATTGAGCAATTCAGAAGGTACCGTCCGCCTACTTTTGATGGCGGAAATGGCCCACTAGCTGTGGAAGAGTGGCTTCTAACCATCGAGAAGATATTTAGGCACATATCTTGCCCTGAGGACAGGAAGATTATTTGTGCTGAGTTTATGCTAGTCGGAAGAGCTGGATTTTGGTGGGAATCAGCATCGCGTACCAGGACTGAGGAAGAGCAAGCAGCCTTGACATGGGAGGAATTTAAGGCTGAGATCAAAGATAAGTTTTTCCCCCAAGCTCTTCGAGATCATAAAGAGACGGAGTTCCTACGCGTTGTACAAGGAGATATGGATATAACAGAATATGAGAAGAAGTTTGAAGAGTTGTCACGCTATGCTCCACATCTGGTGGAGACTGAGACTAAAAAGGCCCGTCGTTTTGAGAGAGGTCTACGATCGGAGATTCGACAGATCGTTGGTTCTCACGAATTGCCCACATATAGAGAGGTTGTGAAGAAAGCTCAAGCGGTGGCTTATGCTGGAATAAAGTTTGGTACTGAGGGAAGTCAGAGGAATGCCAGATTCCAGGGCAAGAGAAAGTGGAATGGTCCTAATCAGAATCAGAACAGGAACTTTGTGCCCAATAAGAAGACGAACTCAGAACCCTCTAAGGGTCAAGCAACTGGCAACACGTCACCTTGTCCGAAGTGTTTGAAAATGCACAGAGGAGAGTGTTTGATGGGCAAAGGAGTGTGCTACAAGTGTGGCCAACCAGGTCATTTTTCCTTTGATTGTCGCAATCCACCAGCACAGGGCACCGATCAAAAGAAGAACGTGGACCAGAATAAGAAGGGAAAGGCCAGAGTGTTTGCCGTGGATGCCGCCGAAGATTCCGACGTGATCGCAGGTATACTAACTGTTTCCGGTATTCCTTTTTATATCTTGATTGATTCAGGTGCTACACATTCTTTTATTTCTGAAGCATGCCTATCTAGACTGGATTTAGTTGGAGAGAAAACTGGTAGTATACTTGAGGTTAGTTTACCATCGGGAGGAACTATTGAGACTGATAAGATGGTTAAGACGGTAAAAATAGATTTTGATGGCCAAATACTTGAAGCAGATCTGAACATAATTCCGATGAGAGATTTTGATATTATCCTAGGAATGGACTGGTTGAGTATCAATCGTGCTGCTATTTTGTGCCATGAGAAGGAAGTCGTATTTTGTAAGTATTCAGATTCTATGGGTCGAAGATTAAGGCACTTCCTCGCCTTATTTCGGCTCTTCAGGCAGAAAGACTTCTAAGCAAAAGAAATTGTCATGGCTATCTGGTTAGCCTTCAAGACCAACTGACTAAAGAAGTTACCTTGGAGTCAGTGCCAGTTGTGTGCGATTATGGCGATGTTTTTCCTAATGAACTACCCGGCATTCCACCTGATAGGAAAGTGGAGTTTGTTATCGACTTAGTGCCAGGAACTGCCCCTGTTTCTAAAGCTCCGTATCGTATGGCACCGAAAGAGTTGCAGGAATTGAAGGTCCAGCTGGAGGAACTACTAGAGAAGGGTTTCATCAGGCCCAGCGTGTCTCCATGGGGAGCGCCTGTTCTGTTTGTGAAGAAGAAGGATGACAGTATGAGAATGTGCATCGATTATCGAGAACTCAACAAGTTGACGATAAAGAATAAGTATCCATTACCTCGGATTGAAGACTTGTTTGATCAACTGAAAGGAGCTGCTGTTTTCTCAAAAATGGACTTGAGGTCCGCTACCATCAACTAAAGATTAAGCCGTCTGATGTTCCAAAGACAGCATTCAGAACGCGATATGGACATTATGAGTTCACAGTGATGCCGTTCGGTCTCACAAATGCACCTGCAGTATTTATGGACTTGATGAATCGAGTTTTTCACCAATATTTGGATAAATTTGTCATTGTCTTCATTGATGACATTTTAGTTTACTCCAAGGATTCTGAACAGCATAAGGAACATCTGAGGATTGTACTGGAGACATTAAGAGCAGAAAAACTGTATGCCAAATTCAAGAAGTGTGAATTCTGGCTGGAGAAGATAGGTTTTCTGGGTCACATTGTCACGGTCAAAGGAATCGAAGCTGATCCATCTAAGGTTGAGACAGTGACTAATTGGGCTACACCAGCAAGTGCTAGAGATGTGAGGAGCTTTCTAGGATTGGCGGGATATTACCGACGGTTCATAGAAGGTTTCTCTAAGATAGCTGGTCCCATGACTCAGTTGACGCGAAAAGGTGTTAAATTTCAATGGACTGAACAATGTGAGCGAAGTTTCCAAGAGTTGAAGAATAGACTGGTTTTAGCACCAGTATTGACGGTACCCGATGGAACTGACGGTTTTGTTATTTACAGTGATGCCTCCAAACATGGTTTGGGATGTGTCCTAATGCAGAAAGGTAAAGTGGTTTCCTACGCTTCGAGGCAATTGAAACCATATGAGCAAAATTATCCAACACATGATTTGGAGCTAGCAGCCGTAGTGCATGCTTTGAAAAGTTGGCGACACTATCTATACGGGAGTAAATGCGAGATTTACACCGATCATAAGAGTCTCAAATATTTCTTTACTCAGAAAGAGCTGAATATGAGACAGCGCCGATGGCTTGAGTTGGTGAAGGATTATGACTGCACTATTCTTTAACACCCGGGTAGAGCCAACAAGGTTGCAGATGCACTAAGCAGAAAGGATACTGGACAGTTATCACTCATGGGAACAATGCAGGAACAACTGATTCGAGATTTTCAGAATATGAGGATCGAAGTACAAGTCCCATCGATCCAAAATTCTAGTAAACTTGCAAACTTAATTGTTAAGCCAGATTTGAGAGAACGAATAGTGACAGCTCAGGTTAGCGATAAATTCTTGGAAAAGATCAGATCTGAAGTAGGGACGGATAAGAGGATATATTTCGAGATTGCCCCTGACAATGCACTTATGTTCAAAGGTCGTCTCTGTGTACCAAAAGACGATCAGACCAGAAATGAAATATTGGATGAAGCCCATTCAGCCCCATACGCAGCTCATCCAGGAGGGACGAAAATGTATCGCGATCTGCGAGAAACATTCTGGTGGAGGAATATGAAAGGAAGCATTGCTAAATTTGTCTCACGCTGCATGGTCTGTCAGCAAGTTAAGGCCGAACATCAGAGACCATCAGGATTGTTAAATCCTTTAGAAATACCCGAATGGAAGTGGGAGAAAATCACTATGGATTTTGTTACGGGTTTACCGAGATCTGCGAGAGGGCATGATGCAATTTGGGTTATTGTGGATCGACTCACGAAGTCAGCTCACTTCCTTCCGATTCGAATGACTCTCAATGCAGAACAGTTGGCACAGATATATGTTAGGGAGATTGTTCGACTTCATGGAGTCCCAGTATCTATTGTTTCAGACAGAGATCCGAGGTTTACCTCGAGATTTTGGAAGAGTTTACAAACGGCTATGGGTTCTAAATTAAATTTTAGTACAGCTTATCATCCCCAGACCGACGGACAGTCCGAGCGTACTATTCAAATTTTGGAAGATATGCTTAGAGCCTGTGTTTTGGATTTGAGTGGTAACTAGGAAACTCACCTGCCATTGGTAGAGTTTGCCTACAATAATAGCTTTCAGGCTACCATCGGTATGCCGCCATATGAAGCATTGTATGGACGAAGATGCCGATCACCAATATATTGGGATGAGATTGGTGAGAGGAAGATATTAGGTCCAGAATTGATTGAAAAGACAGTAGAGGCTATTGAAAAGATCAGACTGAGGATTAAAGCTGCTCAAGATAGACAGAAGAGCTATGCCGATAAGAGAAGAAAAGACTTGGAATTTCAAATTGGAGATAAGGTATTTTTGAAAGTGGCCCCGATGAAAGGAACTTTCCGTTTTGGTATAAGAGGAAAGCTAAGGCCTCGATATATTGGGCCGTTTGAGATATTGGAACAAGTAGGGAACGTGGCTTATCGTTTGGCGCTACCGCCAGAACTTGCGGCGGTACATAATGTTTTTCACGTTTCTCTATTAAGGAAGTATGTGCATGATCCCAGCCATGTGGTTAACTATCAGACGATTCCGATTCAGAGGAATCTATCCTATGAGGAAGCACCTATGGCAATAGTTGACAGAAAAGTCCATGTCTTGAGGAACAAGGAGATTCCCTTAGTCAAGGTCCAGTGGGGTAGACATTGTAGCAACGAGGCTACCTGGGAAAAGGAAGAGGAAATTTTAGCCAAATATCCAGAGATTGTAGACCAAGTAAGTTTAATTTCGAGGACGAAATTATTTTAAGGGAATAAGGTTGTAGCGACCGAGAAAATTTTATCATATTTAAAAGTTAAATTTACAAGTGTCGCTATGATTTCACCCAAATGCTTATAAAAAACGTGTTCGTCTAGCCAATTTAATTATTTAAAGATCTTAAGAAAATATTTGAATTCGTTTAAATCGTTAAGTCCAATTTGTGAATTTAAAATTTGTTTAAAAAAATTTTTATTTTTATTTATTTCATCAAATTCTTTATTTAATCCAATATCAAATTTTCTTATTTTATTATTATTATTACTATTATTATTATTATTATTATTATTATTATTATTATTATTATTATTTTTATTTTTTTTTAAAATTTGATCAATTTAGATTGTGTAACCCCCTTTCAAATTGAAAATTCAGAACGTCCAAGTTTTATCTATTTTTACTGCCATTCAATAACAGATTTCAGAATCCTTTTCCTCTCCCTCAACGTTCCATCATCTTTGGGGAATAGCAGTTACAGCCTTTTCAAGTCCATCACCTCCAAGAACCAGTACATAACTCGTTTTCCATTGTCCATTTCCTTCCATTCACGCACACTAACAATTTGGGTAAGCATTTCCTTTGTCTCAACCATTAGCTTCCCAGTTTCTTCATCGACTGCAAAAGCCAAACCTAAGCCACCATTCACAGAAATTATACCCTCAATCACTGGTTGTCTTTCACCACTATTGTCACCGACCTGAGGCCCGAATTCCTCAGTATCATTACCAATCCACAGCCCACGAACCTCCATGATGATCACCTGCATAAACTTCCAAATCAACACTGCTAGCATCATCACCAGTTCAACCAAATCAACTCCATCACTATCAAACACACATAGAATCACCATCTTCATCATCGCTGCTTCCACCACCGGACACCACCTGCAGCGCTGCCTACACCATCATCCCCAATTCAACATCACCTAATCCAATTTCGAACTCTCCATAACCGGCAGCCACGAACCAATCACCCAACCACCATGCCCGAAGCCACCTCAACCGTCCTCACAAACAATCTGCAAGAAAAACACACAGATCGAAACCCGTTTCACTCCTATAGTTTGCAATCATTCGCCTTCACCAATTGAACACCACCACTGCCCACTTCGCTGATAGTGTCACCGCCACCACCCACCTTGACAGCTCGCCCATCTACCAGCCCCAACCCAAACCAAAACAAGAAATAAGAGAACCCATAACCCCAAGAACACTTTTCTTACCTCAATCGTCGGTCTCTTCGCCAGCCTCGATTTCGCACCCAAATCCCCCAATCCTTCATTTTCAGCAACCTCTCCATTCACCTTCTCCGCTGCCACATGATGGCGGCATCACCGCCGGAGTAGGCACCGGCAGGGGACTGGAATCGGAGAGGCGACGCCTTCGTAGCCTCCGCCTCTCTCTCGGTTACGCAATGAGGGGAGAGAGGAGTGATTTTTTCTTTATTTTAAAAGACTTACTTTATACAAATTTGCCCCTTAGTCCGCAACTTTCAATTTACAAACTTCAGCCTCCAGTTTTAGAATGCTTTAAAACTTAAGTTTCAAAAGTTATTGTTCAAGTCCCTTCAGTTTTAAAATATTTGAGTCAATCCCCTGTTATTCTGGAAAATATAATTAAGCCCTAAACCTTTTTTTTAAAATTTCATTATGTTAAATTGTCAAATTAGTCCCAAATCTTTTATTTTATTTTAAATACTCAATTTTCCAAAATTTCTAATTCAAATTTATTTTTCTTTGGCTAGACGACGCGAACGCAAAGTTAGAGATTTGAAGTTTCCCTGCTCGACTCAAACTCAAAGGCATTTGAGGTAGATTTATACTCAATAATTTATTTAGCTATGATTTGCACGTGAATCTGAAATTATGTAAATCATATATGATGTTATGTTCATGTGATTAACCATGAGGAGTAAGACGGGCAAATGCTCTCCCGAAAATGGTGTATAAAGAAGAAATGTTATATGCGCTATAACTTCCATGCATAATTGCATGTTGAATTAAGACAAGACAAGGCTACTTTCCGCACTTATGTGAATATGCGATATGTTATGATGTTATGAGAAAAATATGTTAGCATGATTACATGTTTATGTGCAAATTATGGATTATGTGAATTATTCGGTTATGAGTTTACTGAGTATTTCTTAGAAATACTCACCCCGTTATTAACAATTTTTGCAGACTTCGGAAGCGGTGGCGAGTGATGGACACAAGTGACAAAGAAATAATTAAATGTTATTTTAAATATTAAAATTTCTGTTTATTTTAAGTCAAAATTTTATTTTACCGACTATGGAGGATTTGAATTTTAATCTTATGAATGATTGTAATATTTTAAATTTTAGTTATTTCCGCTAAATGAATATTTTTGTGAAATTGAGTTTTTGAGACGACGTAGTGGCGTTTTGAGTATTTAGAACTCGGGGCGTCACAGTATTACAGTCAATTTTCAAAAAAGGAAAAATGCAACAAATCAGTATTATATGGGCCAGTTTTGAAGAGTACATATTTAAATGAACGCACCTCTCTGTCGTGGCATACAATCTCCATACTGAATGAAGTCTCCTTTTTCTGGAAGGTCGGAACCTCATATAGACGGACGATCCGCACTTTCAGAGCCCAATTTGTCTTGGTTGGGTCAATTTTACTGATGACGTTGAACAGAGGTGCCTGATGATTTGTGAAAAGTTTACAACAGGTACGCAGAAATGTATTAGTTTTCACATGAAAAAAAATGCTGTAGTCATTTTCGTTTTGATGTGTATTTTTTGTTAAAAAAAAAAATGTAAGTACTTATGTTGTTCTTTTTAACATGTAATAATAGCAGGGGCATTCTGAAATGGGGGAAGCCAAACTTACATGTTGATGCAATATGAATGCCTTCAACGTATATGCAAGATTGGATCGTATCAAAATGAAATTAGATGAATCATGGGTGTTATATATAGACATGGAAGTTGAATGGACACAGTTGATACTTGTTATTCATTCGAACCGTCTGCAGATTTTGTAGGTTTATTAATTCACTTTTTTTTGTGTAGACCGAACCATATTTATCTGAATTTTGGGGGCCCAATACACATTCTGAGACACCAAAGCATGGATAAGGTTGCTTAATAAATGCTTGCTCTCTCTATCTCTCTGACTCTATCTCTATATTACAATTAATGTCTGGAACTCAAAAAAGTACAACTCAGATAACCAATTATGACACAAAGAACTATGTAGGCATGAATTATCAAGGCACTCGTTTGGTCGTTCCCAAAACGATAAATATTTATATATATTTATACTGTTTCTGCATAAATTATAAGTGAATACTTACTATATGTAGAATACTGGTTTTTGGCGGGAATGTGTGTGCGGAAAAGTGTGACGGTTATCTCATTATAATATATATATAGATTGCTCAATTACTATCTCGTTAAAACCTTATTAAGAAAATCCAGTGGGGTAAAACTTGAGCGAAGGAAAAAAAGTACATCTGCTCCCCCGATGTTGGCCATCATTAATCATTGAGTCTAATATCCAAAATGACATCAATGATAAGTAGTACAAATCATGTACTGAAATTTGAAGTTCTGAAATGCTGCCTTCAAATTATGAAGTGCTGAAGTGCTTCAGTGCTGCCTCGTTAAAACATTGTCAGTAAAACTTGTTCGCTAGAAACACACCGCAAGTGCACGAGCCGCATACAAGTGATAGTGGACTAATTGAGTCCGATTTATCGATCCCACAAGGATTGTCTGTTTCAACTACACTCTAGTATAATTAATTTTAACAAGAAACACACACAATAAATATTTGTTTGGGGAAAGTTTTCGTACTAGAATTAAAGTTGCAATTATAAATAAATAACTCCAAAAATGGTGATGAATAGATGATAAAGGAGTGTTGGGATTCTTGATTCCACTTGACCATTACCTAATTGAATTCACAACAAGCAAATAGAAATGCAATTCATTAATCATGTTAGACCCGATTTTCCAAGCTTAGCCAATTACCTCTCTCGAGTGAAATCAACCCTAATTAGTGGCATTAACCTACTATATCTCTATGTCGATTAAAAACACACCAATTGTATTAAACCTATGTGAAAATAGCTCAATGGGTCATCTAGGGTTTTAAGTATATCTCTATCCTAAACAAGAACCTAGAGCAAATATTGTATCGATCTAGAATACACAACAATTTCTCAATAATTGCATAGTCCATGAAACCTAAGCATAAATGTGGCCACAATAAATGCTAGTCAATAAATACAACAATAAATGCACAAGATAATAAAAAGCTTAACTTCTTAATACAAGCATTAAAATCAACTAAGCTAGGTCAAGCTTCATCAACATCCCAACACAAAATAGTTTAGCCCATAGTGAAATAACAATAAAATTCTAGAATTAAATACATCATTTCAACAGTAGATTAAAGTAAATAGAGAAATATGAGGATTAAGCAATAAATACTTCCCTCAACCAATGATTCAAGCTTCAAAATATCAATATTCTTCCACAATGACTTTGATATTTCTCCTCTTAATCAACATTCATCAACTATACTATACAAAAGCAAAAGAAATTTACAAGAAGAAGAGAGAAAAATGAAGAACCAAAAGAGAGAAAAAGAGAGCTAGGGTTTTCTTGAGTTCAAAAGAGGAAAAGTGATTCAAAATTTGGCCAAAACCACCTCAAAAATCCCCAAAAATCGCTAAATCCGCGTCCTTAGCATCTGGGCCGAATCGGGTCGCACCGGGTCGGCCCAGAATTCACTTTAAAATTTTGACCACGCGATTGCGTGGCACAGCACCTCGCGATCGCGTGGTTGAGGTGAAAACTCTCGGGTTGAGTTTATGCATGAACTCGCGAGCGCGACAGACTCATAACCACGCGATCGCGTGGTTGACCTGAGTGATGATTTTGCAGCTTGATCGTCTTTTGGTGATTTGCAATTAGGTCCTCCATCTTTCAATGTAGATCAACTTGGTCCTCATACTTCGGCTCTTTGATGGATTTGACTCTTTTCTCCTCAATTTCTTCAAGTATTCATCCATTTAGCTTCTTTCTTGTGCTTTCTCCATGAAGTTGATTGTTAAACCTATTTAACCACAAAATATGCACAATTAAGTAGGTATTTTTCCAAATTGCTCAAAAAGTATTACTAAAAATATATGAAATATGCATGTAAAATGCACTCAACAAAAACCCAATGGGACAAAATCTGAACGAAGAAAAAAGAGTACAGTTGTTGCCTCGTTAAAACCTTGTCAGGAAAACCTAGTAGGATAAAATCTGGACGAAGAAAAAAGAGTACAACATGATTCTCCCCCTGAAGTGTGTAATCAAGTATTCATGAACCTTTTGAATAATGATATCATCTTTCGTCTGGAATATGTATATATGAAAATCTTCTTGTGTGTAGCCGATATCATAATATTCTTCATAAGATATCTATGATTTTTTTCATTTGTTGATATCATAACATACTTCATAAGATGTCTATGATTTTTTTCATTTGTTGATATCATTTCAGTACAATTTAAAGAGAGAGCTTGTTGTTGAATTATTACTTGCAGATAGCTGTGACAATGTCTCAAAAACCTTACTAGGGAAACCCTGTGGGACAAAACCTTAGCGAAGGAAAAAATAGTACATTATTCTCATTGATACGTCATAATTGCTGCCTCATTAAAAACCTTGCTAGGAAAACCCTATGTGGCAAAACCTCAACTAAGGGAAAAAGAGTGCAGCACGTATTTGTTCCCTTAATAGGAATATCACAAGTATATTAATGCAATCTCAAATCATTTCATCAAACATATAGTTTGTAATGAACTTTTATAAATAGTTTATAACTCATTTATGATGTACTGAACATGCTATACCAAGCAATGTTTAGTTAGTTGACTGATTGCATTACTCAAATCTAGAATTGATTCACTTCTGGTGAAACTATCAAAATCTAGAATTAACTTCTGATGAATAATTAAATATTCATTTTCAAATTCACTTCTGATGAATATTCATTTTTGGTGGATAATATAATTTTGCATATTGAAAATCAATTGCATGCCCAAATATTCAAATATAATAATAGTACACTCAAATTTCATTTTCAACATATTATATTATGGGGTCATATGTATCATTCTTCATGTGATTTTATTTTAAGAATAACATTTCATTCTATAATGATACTATTCTGGGCAAATTGAATCTTTCAATGATTTATACGTGTATGTTCTTGCACTTTATAAACTGCAATTTCTACCTTGTAGGAGTATAATCAATCGTTGAAATAGATATCAATTTCGACATATAATCTATAATCATTTCGCTTGAAATCCCAACGTACCGCGATCAACTAGTACATCAAAGAAAACTCCCAAATTCATGCCAGTTCTTTGAAAAAATTCGCGCGCAACGAGTCGTATTTTACGACTGTGTAATATTTTTCATTTGTACAAATAACTACTGGCATTACACATTAAAGTGTTTGGACTTCAGGTCCTATAACAATAATCCTTACATTAGGATTTTTATATTTGGCCAAAGTATTATAATTTCAAACACCTCATTTTCATAAGAGGGTTATGTGTAGTCGACTTATTTATCAATTTCATTTCATCTCAATATAAACATAACATAGAGAGATCTCTTTGTATATTCTATCATCAGGTACCTGAATCTCTCATCATTTAACTATGTCTTTTTTACTCACCATGAGTATTTAGTCTTAAAAGGGATCATTTCAATTATTCAAGAGATATTTGTTTTTGAAATCGATTGTCATTATGCTTCAGGCATAATTACGTTTTAAGCTTGATCACGCTTCATGCGTGTTATTGTTTAATCTCCCCATAATATTCAAGAATATTGTATTATATCAGTCGGCTAAAAATGTCGCAATACATGTCATTCGTAATTATGGATATAATCACAATCATATATCAAGTGTGTATTGTTGGAGTGTATATAGATATCGCACTTCTTAGAAATCATAAAGCTTCACAAGCAAATCTTTATTTCATCGTATTGACATGTTTGTATGTAGAATATTGCTACATGAGAAATATTTATATTCAAGTTGTTCTCATAGCAAATATTTGGAAACTTTTAATTTGCTAAACCATTAGCAACATAATGCTATTATCTCAACTAATTCGTAAAATCATTAATGACTTTAAGATATATTCATACTAGCATTTATCACTTTGCTCGTAATATCATTATTTGAGCAAATAATCAGTCATTCATTTTCTTAGTGAGATAATTAATTTGCTTTTGAGAACAAGCAACAATGATAATTTGTTAACCTGAACAATCTTCTGGTTCTTTAATGAATGTCATTTTGCATTCTCAATAAATCTCATCATTGAATTGGAATCTAACCAATAATGCTAAATTATAGAACTTCTGGTTTAGTAAGATATTTCACTTGTACATATGTATGAACTTCTGGTTCAATATAGTATTCATTTCATCAGTTCGTATTTCTGTATAGTACAAATCAGTACACCTTTATTTAGTATATCCAAAAAGGTGATTAGAATGACATCACAAGAAAATGATCCTTGTCCCCACCTTTTGATTACAAATCTTTTCCCTTTTCTTGGTGGAATCACTGACACGCGGAGCCACCGCTCTTTTACGCGTTAAATAATGCATTTAAATAGATCACTTTGAGAGAAGATCAGATCCATCAAAATGGATGTTATATTATCAAATATCCGCAAACACTACTCAAATCTTCCGATAAATGTTTTGAAAAAGATTTACCGAGTTCGACTCGAAAGATTAAGGTTGCTGATGGATCAAGGTATCCCAGAAGATGTTCGTTGGTTGATCGAAGCAAAAGTTCGATTAGCTGGTGAATTACCAGATTCATTTTCTAAGCACATGTCTGACTTAGGTAAGAGTACTTTTGCAAAGAAGCGAAGAGCAAAAAGATTGAAAGGTTGTTACAAATGTACTTTATGGACATGTAATACCCGTTGACAGTCAGTAGGATATTCATCCATAAATCGAGATGATAAGATAGACTTCATTGAGGATGGACTGAGTAAGGAGTCATTGGATGATATCCGATTGAATCTTGAGACGCACCCTAGTGGGTATGTGCAGCGTGAGCTACTATCTTTATAGGCTAAATTCATCAGCGATAAAAAACCGTTATAGTCTCAAAAATATAATAGCAAAAGATCCTGTTTGCCGGTTGTTTTAAACAATGATGTTTTGAGTACTCAACATTGATACAAGGTAAATCAGTATAGTGTATATATTTTAACAAAGTATTTTGTATTTTCATTTTTTGCGTATTAACAGATGGTATTTGAGAGATTACCGAAAGATTATCCATTATGGAGCAAAATATATGCTGTCAGAGACAATATCAAAAGTGGTGCCATTTAGTCAAAAGTAAATAGCAACTTTTTCAAAAGAAAAACAGTAAATAGTGAATATTTTCAAGTTTAAAACGTCTGATAATTTCGCAGTTTAAAGCATCCCAAAATAAAAATTTCTTGTAAGTTTTTCTTTCCTTATACTCTCAAAGATGGAAGGACCAAAACTTCGACAGATCAAAATTATCTGTGTATTTTGTGGATCAAACGTAGGGAAATGTTTTGGGTATCTAGAGCAGCAGTAGATTTAGGAAAGAAGTTGGGAGAGAAATGTATCAATCTAGTATATGGAGGAGGAAGCAGTGGATTGATGAGTTGTATTTCATAATCCGCTCAAACAGAGAAAGCAAGAGTTATAGGTGTTATACCCGTTCCTTTAGCTGATATTGCAGGAAAAATACGAGGGCATGAAGTACAGACGTTATCTATCCATGAACGCATAACTTGCATGTTATATGGTTCTGATACCTTCATTGTCATGCCTGGAGGTTTTGGTACTTTAGAGGAAATCTTTAATATTACCTCATGAGCTCAATTAGATCTCCATACCAAGCCTATTGGGCTTTTAAATGTTAACAATTTATTTGATGGTTTGTTAACATTTCTTGATTATGCTGTGGAACAATGATTCGTCTCTCCATTTTCTAGGAGAATCCTTATTTTTGCTTACTATCGAGGAGCTGCTGGATAAGTTGCAATCATATATTTCAATACAAGATCCAGCAGGATTAAAGATAGATTGGTCGCAAGGAAGGGGTGCCAAGCGTAGGAATGACAATGGGTCGGGTTCGGGGCCGACCTGCCCCGAACCCGATATGGGCGAACCCCGCCCCGACCCGCGACTGTTCGCGGGGTGGGGCGGGTCGCGGTCCCGCCCGCCAAATGACTCGAATTTTTTTTTTTTTTAATTGGTAATAAAATTTTAGGTGAAAAACTTAGGAGTCGAACTAGTTAGAATTTTTAAGTTTGAACTTTAAACATAATATGTATATTTGAAGGGGAAAAAAAATCAATAAACAATATAATGGTATAGTGGTTATATATTCTCATACCCTTAAATTTCACAAAGGTTCAATTCTTCTAGACCTCATTAAATTTACTTTTAGTTTCTCATTCCTACAACACAAAAAAATAAAAATAAAAAAATAAAATTTCTCGGGTCACGGGTCGGGGCGGGTCGTTTCGGATTTTTTTGCCATCCCTAGCCAGGCGAAAATGGAGTCCAGTTAATGTAAATTTATTCTTGTGAATCTCCAAAATATTGTGGGTGGTAGAGTATGGGGTATTCTTACTCTTAAGACACACCTTTAATATTGATGAGTATTTGAACTTAATCTTGTGAACCTCAAAAGGATTTGGAGTGGTGGAGTATGGAGTATTCTTACTTTTGAGACACACAAAAAAAAATTAGGGGTGGTAGAGTATGGAGTATTATTACACGTGATACACATCTCTACTTTTGAGGATCATAAATGTTTCCCCCTTTTGTATTTTTCATGTATGACTCGTTTATGCTTTTTCAGGAGCAATAATAATATCATTTCAGTATGTTTAGATAATAATCTTTTCTTCTTCTGAAGTAAATATGTACTTCTTATGGAATACATAAGTATTTATGCAAGAACTTTTCCAGATATTTATCATCTAATATTTGTCTTATAATACTGATGAGATTATTTTCACATTAATTATGTCCGTGCTATCATGTGATATTATCTTATCATACATCAATATTCTCTTGTTGGATAATTCATTTTTATCTATCTTTTCAATACAGATAATGGTAACTTCTGGTACCGTTTGATAAAATATTTTTATCAACATTCACCAACTTTTTGGTAATGATAACTTCTGGTATCATTTGATAAAATATTATCTAACTTTAGTAGTGATAACTTCTGGTACCATTAAATGAAATATCAAATAACAATAATATCGTATATATATATTAACAATAATAATACTGGGGTTATACCACCACGTATATATATTGATAACAACCTCTAATATGTTATAATTAATCAACAATTGAGGTGTTTTTGAAATAATATAAAATTTGAATATATGTAAAATATTCCATGTATTCAATTGATAAACCGACCATATAGGCGGTGTCAATATAATGAAATAATTAACTTTCATAAGTGAGCGAGTCATATCTTCAAATCCAGTCAAGGTATTCATAATAGTCTAATATATTACGATAATGAGTCATATCCAGTTAATGTATAAATTTAGTCCATAATAACTCAATCCATCACGATATGACAATGATTATATTACTTATACACCGTTTAAAAATTTTAATCTATCTTGTTGATCACATATTAATCGTTAATTTACGATTAATATACTTTTATGTATTATCAAGGGCAAAATGATCCATATTTTAATATATTGCTCATATGGATAAATCGAAACAGTCAATAGGTTTGAAATTTAATTTAGAACAAACTTACTTTTGGTCCGAAGTTCAAAATCCCGTCGGAAGTGCTTCAAAAACAATTTTTAAGAAAACCGCCACGTTCGACCGCCAAAAAATTTCAAAACTGCACAAAACAGAAAAGTAAGAGCATAGAAAAATCCAAAACATCAAGATGAACAAACTGCCTTTTGACGTCATTGCCGGATTCTGCATCACGCGCCGTCACGCTCCACTTTGACGTCCGCGCGTGGTTTTCACGCGCTCCACGCGCCACCGCCCCAGTGACTCTGCCGTCGACACGCGTCGATGAAGGAGGATCGTCCCGTCGCCGTGGTTATGGATCTGGTCTCCGATCATCGTTTGGATATAAGATTTAGTGTGAATTTGCTTTGAAAGTTTCGGGTTACACAATTTCTCCAATTTTTCTATAGACTTTGAATTGATTTTCTAATTTATGATGTATAAATGATTTTCTAATACCAAAAACACTAAATTTGGAAAATGAAATGTTGATTAATAATAATCTGGTTTCTGATACAGATGTTCATCATTTAGATGCAATTGTAGAGCATACTCCCGTCATATTACTCAATAGGTTAGAGACTCGTGCTGATAACGTGTAGTGAAACTACTATAATAATAATACTAAATATAGAGATAGAGAGAGATAGAGATGAGAAGAGGAGAGAATTCTCATTTCATAAGTGTATGAAATACAACAATGAATGCTTCTATTTATAGGAAATTCTATAGGGGCAAAATAATCATTAATACAATAATTTATATTATAAATTAGGTAAGAAATCTTATAACAAAATGATCATATATACCACTAAACCAAACCTACAATAGCACTAAAACAATTTAATACACTAAGTTGGACCTTTTCCTTGATGATAAAACGACTATATATATATATATATATATATATATATATATATATATTATATCTCTTTTGTCTGTCGTGTGATGGGGAAAGAGTGGGACCATAGAATTTGTTTTTTTGTACAGAAAAGCTCCCAGCTAAACAAACAAGCTTATAAAGAAGAGAAAACAAAAACACATATTAACAAACAATTTTTTATTTATTTTTATCTGTATTTAATTTACCCATGTGGACAAGTGTAGCAACTTTATTCTTTCTTAATTTGAAAGGCTAATCTATCAATCATGACAACTCAAAAATATTTAAAATTAACAAAAGAGTATAATGTATCTAAAATAGTTTTTGGGTCACTCTTGCCTAGAATCCTTAATTTGCTCCAACATTTGTCGTTGAGGTTGAAGGGTGGGCAATAATGTATGCACAAATATTGGTCAATACGATGACAAAAAATAATTTATAAAATGTGATTGAAAAGTAATTTAAAAAAGTGTATAATTAAAAAATAGTTTGTAAAATTGTACTTTTAAAATGGGTTAAAGAATGAAGCGTAAAAATGAAAATAATCAAGTGTCGTGTAGGTGTTTTATAAATAGGTAAATGAGTGACAGAGTTGTTAAGAAAGTTCCATTTAACAATGATTAATTAAAATTTAGAGTATTAATAAATTTTGATAAAAATTAATAAAATGTATAATTAAAAGGTTATAATTTGTAAAATGTGTGATTTTAATTGTTTCACTTTGATTTAAATTTTAATTCTTTGAAGTAAAACTGTAAAAGGGAATAAAGACTGCACGTGTGTGTGACTGTGTGTGATGTCGGGTCTAACTTGGGAAGGTCAGTGAGGTGATAAGTGTAATTTAGCTGAATGCAAACGGACCTCAGTGAAACCCAATGCCCTCTCTGAAACTCTCTTTCACTCACACATGCCCACAGCCCACTCATCATAGGCTCAGCTCAGGAACCCATTGCATTTACGAGGTTGATAATTTCATAATTCAATTATTTGCAACAATTTAATATATACATTTCAAGCTTCATTATTTGATCTGATGCAGACTCGCTTTTCTGATCGTTATAATAATTAATTTTTAAATTATTTTCCTCGGCCAGAAGTCTTCAAACTTCGATCCTGTTTGCGTGAGATGAGCAAAGATAAAGAAAGGCCACCAGAGCCTCTTGATTTCTTCATTTGGACTGTTGAGGTGATTTTTCTTTTCTTTTTGGGCTTCAGTCTCTGCTTATTTTTATTAATCTCATGCTTCTTGGATCTTGTTTATATTGGTCTATTTTTATCGGATTCGTCCGTTAAAATTGGTCAAAATATTCTCCCTGTTTATTAGTCTGTTTCTGATAACTACAGCCTTTCCCATTATTTTTACAGTAATATTTGTACTTGAGTGGGCATCAGAGCTAGAGGGGGGCAGGGGGGTGACGATCGCCCCCCAACATTTTCCATCAGTCCACTACTTCTAGTCAATTTATAGTGTATTTTTAGATTTTGTCCCGCAACATTTTCCGCCCCCGCAAATTTTTTGAATTTTGCTTCAATTGACAAATATTGACCCAATAACTTAAAATCTGAAGTCCAATAATACAAAAGCCTTAGAATTAACTAAAAACACTGCACCATTATTCAACTTTCAATTCATTCCAATGAATTCATTCAGTGTAACTCTCGATTTAAACATTTGACAACACTTCTCAATGTGTGCCAACTATTGACACTGACAAGAAAATCAAAAAGTTATACTCTTGTTGATAGACTGATTCGTCTTGTTTTAACTGTTCAAGTTTTAACATCAATTACAGAATGTGCATTTTTAGTTATGATGTCATTAAGACAAAGTTATGAAATAGAATGGAAGATGATTTTTTGTCCAATACCGTACTTGTGTATATTAAGAAGGAGATTGTTGAGACTTTTTAAGTAAATTCTCTTAAAGACGAGTTTGAAGAAATGAGGACGAAGGAGTGACCAATTTAAGGTGCCCAAGCCGTCTCTACCATTTCTTATATAGATAGGTAGTTTGCTTTTCTTTTTTTTGATGTCCATCTAATGTTCTTATTTATTTTCAATTTGTATAGCGTTAGACACGTAAATGAGTATATTATTTTTGTATTGATAAATTAATTTTGTCTTCTTGGTCAATCAATCTAACTTCCCTATTTTGTTACTCAAAATCTTCATTTTCAATCATCTTGATTAAAAAATTCGGGGGCGGACCGGAAGCAGGGCATCCCCCCTCCACCTCCATATTTTCGCCCCAGTAAGATTGGAATTCTAGCTCCGTCCCCTGATGGGCATCTTTTGGTATATTTCTTATGACTGCAGTTTCTTTTCTGTAGACTTTAAATGTATTTCGGTTAATTATTTCAACTTATTATCAAGTGGCATGGAGCAAAAAGGGAGAGCTTTAAAAGGTATAGCGAATATTCTGGAACGCTGAGCGAAAGCTCAAAACATCTTTAGATTGAACTGCCCAGCCCCCAGTAGGGGGACTCTCTATCCCCACCATGACATAATTTTATAGTTAAGAAAGAAACTAGATTCTATTTGTATTTAGTTGTTTCATTATAATATCTCAATATTGATTATCTTTGTTGTGTATGTTGTGTTGCAATGTTTGTATCTATCTTTAAGCTTCTACTAGTGTACTTAAGACTTGCATCATGGACAAAGAGAATGATGTGTTGCATTGAGATTGAGCACATGCTTAGTGCAAGAAACGTGAGAGGCTGGAATCATTTACTTAGTAAGGTGAAATTAACTTGGATTGAAACATGTATGAAGACGAGCTCCTTAGTCATGGAACTAGTTGGAGTCTTCTTTAGATGGGATCCATTGTTCTGGCCTGTTCAACAATCATTCTACCTCCCTATCATCTGTTCCAGATATAGATGTGAGAATATTTGAGGAAACTACTTAACCACTAGGAGTATCTATGCTGTTGATGTCGTATGAGTAAATATGTCCCTTGGTGAAGTTTTTTCGAGGCTCCTCTGGTCATGGAATGAACTTTTTGCAATTCTGCACGATGTAAGTATGCTAGCAGTGGTTATTTTTCTCAGTTGGAGCCACATGACTTATGAGATGACTACTGTTTTTTAGGGCAAACTGGTTGCAAAGTAACTTTGCTGTAATCTCCCTGCTGTCATATTGCAGTCTTACTGTGTTTTCTCCTTGTGTTTTGAGATTAGTCATGGATTCCTGCTGTCGAGGTCCCATGCCATTTCTGACCAAAATAGTTAAATTGTAATGCCCCGAAACCTATGTCTCAAAGGTTACTCGAACAATTCATTCGTTTCATAAAAATATTGACTTGAAATAGGATGAAATAACAATTTTAAAGAATAATAATGCGGAATAACATAATAAAATTTTATATCTTACAAAAATATCAAATAATTCAACATTGGTTCTGAGATCTAAATAAATAAATAAAGCTTTGATTTGCAAAATAATTGTCTAACTAAATGTTGAAAGAAAATTTTAGTTTCTTGATCGAGCGGCCGTGCCAGCAGTTTCAATTTAGGTCATACCTATTCTCAATCTCCATCTCATTTTCAATTTAGGTCATACCCATTCTTAATCTCTATTTAGGGTCTAGTCCTATAATTGATTTCTGTAGATCTACACAATACCTTTTGGTATTACGCACAAGATCCTTATTACTATTAATTTGGATCACATAATAACGCAAAAATTACTCAAACTTAAAACATTAAAGAGTAAAAATACAATTCACTTGACACACTGAGAAATTCGTTAAATTGATAGTATACTTGAACAATAAGAATTGAAAATTATTGCCAAACAAATCTCGAGCGTGTCGAAAAAAATTTAACCTCTGTTCGGCAGCTTAATGGCCGTTTTTATTTTTTATTTTTTTTGTTTTTTAGGTAGAATATGTAGTTAAAAAGTTGTTTCGAAAAATGTGTGTGTTTAAAAAGTGATATTGGAAATTGTGAAGTTTATGAATATTATTATAAACATTTTACCGAACACATCCTTATTTCTTTCCTTTTCCGTTTCTTCACTGTTTCTATCTCGGTTTCTATTCTTTTTCTCTCTCCCTCTCATTTCTTTTCTCTCTCTCTCTGATTCTATCTATCTCTCTTTTGGAATTGTGCGAATCAGAGTGCACAAACTTGTGGGTTTAAATAATAGAATTAGTTTCATATAATCCGTGCACATGCAGGTAAGTTATACAATTGGCTTTGGCTTGAACAATCTTGCATAAGGGTGTCTTTAAATAATAGACTTATTAGTGTGCAATAATCCTTGCATTAACTGGTAATTTCTTTAAAAGATAAGGTAAACCACATAATTAGAATTCTAACATAACGCTAATAGGACTTCTAATAACAACCTATAATGCATAAAATTTATGTTTTGACAGAAATTCTATTATGGATATGTGCAAATTATTTAAGTTTATCAAAATACTTATCCGATAACTCATGAAAATAAACAATTAAATACTGCATGAATATTAAAATAAGTGGATAATTAATAAATATTTAAAATTAATATATCAAATTATAATTTAGTGCAAAACTCGAATTACCAATTATTAGGACTATTAGCACAAGGTTAATAGAAAATTCGGGGTATTACATCCTCCCCTCCTAAAATAAAAATTTCATCTTTGAAATTTACCTTGGTTATCGAAAAGTTTTGGATATCTAGCTTTAATATCTGTCACTGCAATGCAGTCATGTCGGCCAAAGCAAAAACCCTCGCCTTGGCAGAATTGGCTGGGAAGATTCGAGGAAAGTGAAAAGGGGGAAGTATTAGGAAAAATTTGCAAGAGATGAACCTCTCTTCACCCCTATAACAATCCAATAGACACGGAGAGGTTCAAAGAAAGGGGGACAAAGAAAAACATAATAGAATCTTCCATAAAAGGAGTATTAACATTACACACACACACACTCTCTCTCTCTCATGATAATATCGATGGCAAATGATTGAAAGCCTTCTAGTTGGACCTCAGATAGGTCAATGAGTATGCCTTAAGGATTTTTGGTTTATACATTTCTTCTATATTGTCAATTCCTGTGATTATGCCTTAAGGATACTTGGTTTATACATATCTTCTATATTGTCAATTCCTGTTCATCCTCTTTTTTTTTTTTTTTAGTTTTTGTTTGAGATTGCGTGTTATTTGGGAATTTCACAAATGCGGGAAGAAGAAGGTAAAATCTGAATTAAGGAGATTTGTTTCAATCTTCTTTTGATTTGAAGGTGACTGAGGTACTGCAGAGTAATTTTAGGGTTAGTAGAGGCACCCAATCTTTGCCACCTGGAGAGGAAAAATGAAGAAGCACTTGTCCAATTAACAAACTTTTGGTTTATCGTGCTTCTGTAGGATGTTGGCTTGTGGTTGGAAGAGATTAATCTTGGGAGCTATCGCCAGATTTTCAAAGAAAATGGGGTCAATGGAGAGTATTTGGAAAGCATGTCCATGTTTACAACTGAACAAATACTCAGGTTCATTAGGAAATGCCACATGAAATGGGGAGATTTTATAGTTTTGTGCAAAGAGCTGAGAAGAATAAAAGGTATCTATCTCTTTCGTCCTGCAGCAAGCAATACTATGTTTCTTCTCCGCAAGTTTTTTCAACCACCTGCTACTTAGTTATCACCAGAAACTTTTGAATATTTGCATATATTGTTCTGATGTTTAGATCTTCAATTTCTTGTTCATAACATATCTAATCTCTCATTTGTTCTATTATGGGATTTGTGGGTGATGGAGTTCTAACACTTTGCCTTAATTATGAATGATTATGTCATAAACATAAATCATTCAAATGAAGGTGAATAATTTAGTTTCTATTTCTTTTTTAACTTTCTGTATTAAATGATACATATTATAATGCATAGTATTTGAATGATAAGAGAACCATAAAACTGTTTACTTGCTTCACTCCTTGATGATTTTAGGAAAACTTTAAATGATAAAACAACCATAGGACATACACAACTCTTTTCAAAAAAAAAAAAAAAAAAAAGACATAACTCACATTCGAGCAATGACTTCGACATTTTTATATGTGATTTGTTTAGATTCCTATCCTTATATCCTCTATCAGCTGTCAGAGTTGTTATCTATGTTTACGCCATTCACGATACAGATTTAGTAAAATTCATATACTCTAGTTGCTACTAGCCAACTATTATATATGTGCTTCCAAATGGGTTTATTTTCATAGTAAGTTGCTAGTTTTTGTAGCATTCCTTTCTGGGGAAAGTATCTGCTGGACTTTCATACTCATGTTGTAAATTTGGAAAATCTTTAATGCATTGGTACCTGCTAGTATGGTCCATATGATGTTAGTGTATAACTATATCATGGTAGAGAAGTGTTCTATTGCCATGTCTCTTTACTTTCTAGGGGAAATAATTTGCTTGGTTTGCCAGATTTAGAGTCTCACTTTTCAAACTATACTTCATAGTATGTTAGCAGGTAATCTTGCTGTTCATTTTTCATGTGAGATTGTTATTATCATCTATTTCCTCAGTCATCATCTTTATTACTTCCTTCACTTGGATTGACTTAGTTTAAGTGGCTTGACATTTTATGAGAAAAATTTTGACTGCTGTAAATTTCAGCTTTACTCTCTGTAAAACTGTGCTCCCTTCTGCAACTCCAGTTTATAACTCCTCCACTTGTGGACCACCTCTACCCAATGTAAAGACTTTCAGCTGCCCAATCCTCAGACCAACGTTGCTGCAACAGTAAAATTCTGCAATACAATAAATAAAAGTCATGATTGCTTCATCCAGTGAAAACAACATATTTATAGCACTTTTTGCTTTCAAATCCAAACTCCCAATTTCTAAACTTTGAAAACCTCTCATCACCATGAATCCTAGACTAAAATACTATCATTGTCATCATTCCTTTTATCTGTATAAAATCTAACAGATTGTTCTTTTACGCAATCATTACAATTTATAAATTAATTTATAAATAACACAATTTCCCAAATCATTTTTTAACCACACAATTTCTCTCCCAAATTTTCAACCACGCATTTTACCTAGAAAAAAAAAAATTGGTCAACTTTGGCCGCCGAACACTCCGTAAAATAACATTATGCATGTGAAAAGAGGACCACCTGTACCACCACTTGATTCCCAAAGTACCTCTACCACTTTCTGGAAACAACTTTTAAAAACCCTCCATGAAAAAAAATATAAAAGCTACCTTATTCAGTGTCCAGGTTTTCTATCCACCACTAGACTTGAAAAATGAAACCCATTCAAAATGAACCCAAACAAATAAATCCCCACCCCTGTTGTCCACTTCAAGACAACATTCAAGTCATTAATTTGAAATTCTAACAAATTTCTGCAAGAATAAAATGAAGAAAATAAGAAAAAGAATGGCCATGATAGAGTTTTTTTTTTCCTGGAACTGGTTTGAAGATCTAATGAAGATGTTTCTTCAAAATTGCAAAAAGCCAGAGATCTTAATTATGGAGAGGAATAAGTGGAGGTTCCAGATGGGCTATGTTGATGGTCATGTAGGTTTGAGATGATTGAGGCGATGTTCTTAGGTCCTAACTCCTATGGCTTTGTGTTAAGGAGGGACACACACACACACACACACTCTCAGAGAGAGAGAGAGAGAGAGAGAGAGAGAGAGAGAGAGAGAGAGAGGTCAGAGGGTCTATAAAAGTGTCAATCCTTCTGGTTAACGGACCTCGTTAACTGACATAACCTGAAAGGATTTAAGGATAAAGGAATCAAAGTCATTCAATTTGGATGAAAGAAGCAATATTCTTTCATTGTTCTAGCAATGTTAGGGAATCGTTAATATTGTCTTCATCATTGTCATTGTCATCGTCCTTGTCCTGTTTATTGCTCTACTTTAAAAGTATATAGTTTGGATTTTTTATATTGCGCGATACACACGTACAGCTTTTTTTCTTTCATTTTTTTGCTCTTTCTAATTTTGACTTATTCATTAGTGGCTTGCTTGAAAGGGGAACAAAAGGTTCGTCGGCCATGGTGGGCCCCATGTTGTCTTTCAGTAGTATTCATCAAAGCTGCAAAATGTAACAGGCAGTCACGAGTTGTCTCTTTGAAGCTGGAACCTTGATGGAAATTTACCTGTATTTACTCTTTAAGTTTTGTGTTAATTTTTTCATACAGGAAGTAGGAAAGAACATATGTTTCCTCCGTTTCTTTAATTCTGGAAAGTGTTGGGCGTTCTTCTCTGGAGAACCTTTTGTTTGTTCAAACCTTTTCTGTGTATTATTGTAGCATGGTTCTTTGTTTTAAAGAGATGGTAATGGTATTGTATATTTTAAGAAGTTAATAATATCAGGTCAAGTATGTGCCTTAAAGAAAATAATGGAGTTACCTAGAATGAATTTGAGTTTATGGCCATATGATTTCTGATTTGGTAAATGAGGAGGAATATGATTTTGCGATTTTCATGGTAGGAAAATGTTGAGCTCCCAGCCAAGAAAATGATTTTCAGCAGCCTCCTATTGCTTGACCTTAGATTGAAGACACACTTAGATATCGGAAACATAGCACCGTCGTCTTTGAGAAATGGCAATCGGATTTCTCCCTCAAAGGCTCGCCGAGATAGCAAGAATTTTCAGCGGAGATATTGGTCTCACCCACCACTACCTTAACCTTCTTACCTTTGCTAAAACTATAGAACAAGAGAAGTTCCACTCTTATGTAATTCAAATTGTTCCTTGGGTGTAGTAGGATCGACAATTAGGACAAGTGTAAGACTAAGATTAAACCTCAACCATAAGATTAGATCAATGATTCACAATTGTACACAACAAGCACAATCCATCAACACACACTATCAATCATAAGATGACATGTGGATTAAGTGAGATCCACTTTATTTTACAGAAAAAATGTTGGTACGATCAAAGCATAGCTGCTCCAGAGGTTGGATAATGTTTGCAAATAGGAAGATGACATTTCAAATGCGATGTTAGTGTAATCTATTGTCGTCTTCTTAGTTTCTAACAACATATTATGAGAGGAAAAAACAAGAATGACCCATTAAAAGAATCACTAAAACCCCAAGAAGATGGTACATGAAAACTTTTTATTATTTGAAACATATAGTTGAAAAAAGAGATTTCATTAGACACCAAATATAGGTATTATATATGAGGTCCAAACGACTGCTAGAAACAAGCCAGTCCAATTATCACCTAACCTTGGGGGTAAGTTTTACCTGCAGTCATTGAACTTGTAGAAAAATTTCAATTGAGTCACCAAACTTTAATCAGTCTCAATTGGGTAATCAAAACTCACTTTAGTTCCAACTGAGTCACTGAGCTTCAAATTAATTTAAAGCACCTATTTGGTAAGTTAAAATAGAAAATTAATTTTAACTACATATTTCATAAGACCTACAATTTTTCAAACACACATTCGATCAACTTTTATCAAAATCTACTAAAAATTTGAATTTAATCCCCCACCGAACATGGGCTATTAAAAAAAAAAACTCAATATATATATATATATATATATGTATGACACAACAATTATGGAAGATCAATTACAATATAATTGCTTATTAAGCAATTTTCACCAGTTTGGTAGAGTAGTCAAATTGACACTAAACTGAAGTTCAATACTTCAATCGATAATTGAAACAAATAGAAATTCAGTGACCATGAATGAAATTTACCACCTAACCTTGTATCACCTTGAAAACTTTCGACACATCATTCCAATTACAATCTCTATTTCCATTCACGTTTGGCCTTTTCTGCTTAGTATTTTGCATGGCGTCCTCAAGAATACGGCTTCTCTACCAACATTTTCTTCTTGTATTTCGATACACATCAATCATTTCTTCTCTATACATCCCATTGAAACTCCCAAAAAGTCCAATAATATTTACCCACCATTGAACTTGTGATCTCTCTTTTTTTTTCCATGGGAAGCCAAAATAATGATCCAAGTTTTGCAGGCTCATCAATTGCACTTCTGCAAGAAAGATTTAGGCAGTTGGAAAGGTTAAGGGAGAAGAGAGAAGTTGTAAAACTCTTGTCCGAGCCCAAATGGACTATGAATTCCACCGAGACTTGTCATCGGCTACCTAAGTTTTCCTTCCCTCAGAATGAAGTGCCAGTTCAACATCCCCTCCGTCTTGGACTCCGCGAGAACGAAGATTTTCGAGCCACGGAGAGTCGGTCATTAAATTCGACTGAGACAAGGGAGCCTAATAATTTTGAAGCATGTGATGTTGATACTTCTCTTCATCTGTAGAAGCACATATATTCAGGTTTTCTTGATCATCTGCATGAAAAAGTTCTCAGTCAATGGACTTTTGTGATCAATTTTCTCCTCTTCCTTCTGAAGAAATTTATGCCAATGTATTTTCTGCACGTATATGTATATATGTAATAACAGATGATGATAAATTCACCCTCAGCCTTATTAATCACATAATTCTGATAATGTCTTCAAATTTTTTACTTCCTTCAACCTATCCTATAGGCTTATTGATTAAGCTGGTTCACTGGGCAACTCATGTTTTAACATTTCCCACTTGTATGTGATGAGTTTGTCACGAACCATGCACAACCACTGATAGTACGTATATTTGACATTTCGAAATTAATATTGGATGAATGAAAAACTATGGAAAAATGGCGAAAATCGGGTCAAAATTTTTGCACATGCGTTCACACACGTCAACTTATTATATTTTGTTTCGCGCAAAGCTGTGCAATCGCACGATTGTTCGTATAATTGTGTCCTTTAGAAGGGTTGAATGATTTGATTCCACACAACTTCGTCCACAGCCATTCATAATTTATAAATAGGACCCTTGATATATCCTATTCCTCACACAAATTATATGCAATCAAAATATCATTATCTCTTCTTCTCATAAACAAAATTCTTGCATTATTGTTGCATATTTTTGATTCTTGCCTTTCGGTGGGAATCGTTGTATCTTGGGAGTTGTTTTTCATAAACTGCAGGAACCGTTGCGGGGAAAATTCGACTTAAGGACAAAGTGATCAACACTTGTCTCGACTTTGTCTCTTTTCTTCTCCTTTCTTTTTCTTGTTTTCTTATCGTTACTCTGTCCATTTGTCGACACAGATTTCATATAATTATTTTATTTCTTTAGAGTCAATATACATAAAATATTTCAACACTTTTTAGATGAAATCTCAAATCTTAATATAGTATTAGAATCCATTAAGTTCAAACGAGTAATTCGATCCAATTAAAACTCAAATCAATAATAATAAAAAAAGGATGTTTAGTTAAATGTTTCTAACATGAGTAGATTGAATTTTTCCAAATAGATAGACAACGACTTTACCTGATGGAGCAAGACAATAGTGTCGACAGTGAGAATAACAAAATGATCGGATATCTGTTGGAATATTTTGTATATAGTGACGCCAAAGAAATAGAATATATATATGAATTCCGTTCCGACAAATAGATGGAATAAAGATTTAGAAAACAAGAAGAAAGGGACAAAGTCAAGGAAAGTGTTGAAGATTTTGTCCTTAAGTCAAATTTACCCTGCAAAGGTGTCAACGGTTTAGACATTCGACTCCCAAGATATAACGACTCCAACTTGTATTTGTAGCACTCTAAAACACAAGTACAACGAACCAGAATTTCGATTTATGTACTCCAAAATGAAATGAACAAGAAAAATCAAAATTATGCAACAAATATGCAAGAATTTTGTTTAGGAGTAAAAGAGAGAATAATAATGTTATTGCATATCATTGGTGTAGATTTTAGGATACTCAAGGGTCTTTTTTATAAAGTATGAAAGGTTGTAGACAAAGTGGTGTGGATCAATCCATGCAACCCTTTCAAATATTGCTACTCTTAAAAAAGACACATTTTTAGGACAACTTGCG
Organism: Ligustrum vulgare; assembly: GCA_963555705.1. Classification (NCBI taxonomy): domain Eukaryota; kingdom Viridiplantae; phylum Streptophyta; class Magnoliopsida; order Lamiales; family Oleaceae; genus Ligustrum; species Ligustrum vulgare. The sequence continues at coordinate 55,360,102 of OY743171.1, forward strand.
ACCGCAGACTTATAAGCCGTGCGACCGCACGACTTTATGCCAAACTGAGATTTAATCAGTGGTATTAAAACCGTGCGATCGCATGGGCAAAATTTTGACTAAACGGATGAAGCCGGGTTTGAGTATTTGACCGAATTTGACACGAAGTCATTTTAGTCGATTTTCAATACATAACCAATTTATCGTATTATTAAACCAATATCCAACAATATCTAAGAAGGAAACTAACCCCTCCTCGGTTTTCTAGGAAGTAGAAGAAGAAAGGGGAACGATAATTGTCGAAATCACGACTGAAACCCTAAGCCAAAGCTGCCTGCTAGAAGAGGCCACTATGGATGTCGATATCGAACACCAACAGAGCTTGATCGGATAAACTCGACCTCAAAGAATTGACTTCAACTTGAGATAAAAGATTTTTAGTGAAGTGTAGCTTTGAGAGGCATGCTTGATCGAGTCGGAGGCAGAGTTTATAGTAATGCTTTCTGTGTTTTGTGGATTTTTACTTGCAACAAAAGCTAAAATTTGAAGAATCATTTTTCACAAAAGGAAATATAGGGTCTAGTGTTTTTTATTTTTATTTTTATTTTAAATAATTCAGTTTCCTTGTGAATTTAATCATACAATTACACAAAAATTAAGTTATTTATTTATTTTAAACAAAATCAAATTGTTATGCTTCAAAAAAAAATTATTATTCTTAGTTACTAGAATTATAAAAAATACTGTACAATATAATAAATAACTAATAGCTAGTATTAAATAAATACTAGTATTTTCACCCGTGCGTTGCACGATCATCATGTCTTCTCATATAATTAGGAATACAATATTTTTCTATTTTTTATAAGAACAAACATATATATGTATAATGATATAAATAGAGTGAATATTTCTGCTTATTTGTATTATATTGTTTGTCCATACACTCCGCATACCAAAAAAAAAGTCCTGCAATTTTCATAATTAAATATAGGATGACCAAAATCCAAGTACTCTACAACATTCGTATAAGAATTAGATAAGAAAATTACATCATTATATTGTAAATGAATAAAAAATACTGTTGCATGAGAGAAATAATTTGAAGAAGTTCATAGTTTAAATAATGATAAATGAATGCATAATTTTTAGATGGAAAATAATAAGTCATATATAGGAAAATCATTTATTTATTGGATTTAATCCATATAATTAAAAAAAAAATTGTAAACTATAAAAATTAAAAATTATTGTATTGTAATAATTGAATAGTAAAAAAAACTGTAAATGGATAAAAAAAAATATTCGCATGAGAAAAATAAAAAAATAATTTTAAGAATTTCATATTTTAAACAACAATAAATTAATGCATAGTTTTTCAAAACCACCATTGATTATCATAAAAATAATAAATGTCATTAATTTACAACATGTGTTTACATTAAACCACTTACTAAAAAAAAATGACAAATAAAGTATCAAATGAATAATAGTCTATAACAATTACTACCAAATTACTCAAAAAAAAAAAAAAAAAAATTATTCGAGGATTATACCTTATGCCGTTGATTAATAATATTGTCACGTCAAGCATGAATCATTAAAAAAAAAACAGTAAATAGATAAAAAATTCGCATGAGAAAAATAAATAAGAAGATAATAAAAAATTAATTTTAAGAATTTCATATTTTAAACAACAATAAACTAATGCATAGTTTTTCAAAATCACCATTGATTACAATAAAAATAATAAATGCCATTAATTTACAAATGCCATTAATTTTCAAAATCATCCGTGCGTTACACGGTCATCATGTCTTCTCATATAATTACGAATACAATATTTTTCTATTTTTTATAAGAACAAACATATATATATATATATATATATATATATATATATATATATATATATATATATATATATATAAATAGAGTGATTACAACAGAGTGAATATTTCTGCTTATTTGTATTATATTGTTTGTCCATACACTCCGCATACCAAAAAAAAGCCCTGCAATTTTCATAATTAAATGTAGGATTACCAAAATTCAAGTACTCTGCAACATTCGTATAAGAATTAGATAAAAAAGTACATCATTATATTGTAAATAGATAAAAAATACTGTAACATTAGAGAAATAATTTGAAGAAGTTCATAATTTAAATAATGATAAACGAATTCATAATTTGAAGAATCATTTTTCACAAAAGGAAATATAGGGTCTAGTGTTTTTTATTTTTATTTTTATTTTAAATAATTCAGTTTCCTTGTGAATTTAATCATACAATTACACAAAAATTAAGTTATTTATTTATTTATTTTAAACAAAATCAAATTGTTATGCTTCAAAAAAAAATTATTATTCTTAGTTACTAGAATTATAAAAAATATTGTACAATATAATAAATAACTAATAGCTAGTATTAAATAAATATGTATCAAGAGAGGATTCATGAGTATGCCGTAGTGATCAGGTTGTTTTAGTTTCCACTATCCGATCTCGTGTTCGAATCCTACCCTCTCCCTATACTCCATCCCCCCCCCCCACGACCCCCCCTAGTACTTCAAAAAAAAATGTGTAAAGAGAAATTTAGTGTAGTGAATATTAAAAATAACAGGAGATATCTACTGTCCGTGATGAGAAAGAGTTATCTTGCTCGTCATAGGCAAGTGGTGGGCCCCACATACGGGTAATTGTATGGTTAGAAATCACAAATAAAAAAATTAGAAAATTATGCATTGAATTTCTGATAGTAAATTCATAATCAAAAGTAGGGGTGTGCATCAACCCGCCAAACCCGCCAAAACCGTCCAACCCAACCCAACCCGATCGGGTTGTGTTGGGTTTTGATGAAAATTGGGTTGGGTTGGGTTATAAAAAAAAAATTTGTTTGGGTTGGGTTGGGTTGTGGGTTGGATGACAAACCCAATCCAACCCAACCCAACCCAACCCAATCAAAATTTTAAAAATATTCGACCATTTAAATTTCAAGAATCTTAAATCCATTTTTAATTTGGATAAAATTCAAATATAATTTGAACATATTTTAGTTTTATTAGCAAGTATTTAATTTATTATATTTGAGCTTATTGTATTGTACATAATTTATTTGAGTTAATAATTGATTTATGGGCATAGATTTTAATTTTCTAAAAATTTTATTTAATTGGACCAAATCCCAAACCACCCAACCCAACCCAACCCGACCGAAACTTGGTTGGGTTGGGTTGGGTTTGAATTCATATTTGGGTTGGGTTGGGTTGATTTTTTTCAACCCGACCATAGTGGGTTGGGTTCGGGTTGGGCAAAAAACCGACCTAACCCAACCCACGCCCACCCCTAATCAAAAGTGTTTGTGATCATACTATACATTTATTTTCTTCGTGGGATCATTTTCCCATGACAGGTAATAAAATAAAAATTTCTATTTGTACCTCGTAAAAAATAAGGCTTTTTTGTTAGGTCTCCAACCTTTCATTCATAGTTAGTTTGGTCCTTAACCTTTTAGGTTCTTAATCTATTTAAATTTATGAATCTAGATCTTCATATGGTATAGTAGTTCCGATATGGTGCCTACCAGCCACGTGACTCGTCGGAGCACCTCTACATTACCCGATGCCAATGAAACATGTGGACGGTGAGTACCATAAGTAGTGTCAATCAAGAGCATTATAACATTACCATATGAGAAAATAGTCGACCCTAATTTTAATTTTAAACAAAAAAGGGTAAATAGTACAAAATGTCCATATCGTTTGTCTTCATTGTGGAAATCATTCCTATCATTTCAAATTTGGCATTTACGTCCTCATTTCAACTTTTTCTTGTGGAATTCGTCCTTTCCGTCAAGTTTTTCCTTCAAATATGTTTAATTTGTGCAAAAGTCCATATCGTTTACCTTAATTGTATAAATAGTCCCTATCGTTTCAATATTAGCATTTGGATCCTCAATGACCTTTCCTTGCGCTAAAGTTACATTTTATTATTTCATTAAAACATTGTAAAATAGATAATTTATCATTCTAATCAAATAAAAAAAAAAAAGAGTAATAATAATAATGATAGTCTAAGTTTTAAATTTTTTTGAATATTGCAAAATAGTCACACTTAAATATTTTTTATTTTATTTTATTAACATATAATTAAACACGCATTTAATTATATTCAATTAAATGTATCACACTTAAAAATTAAAAAAAAAAATTTAATTATGAAAAGGTCTTTTTGATTGAATTTCACTTTCTTGCATTGCAAATTTTGAGATTAATTTTCACTTTCGTGCATCGTTAATATTGTTTAATTCGTTACATTTATTTAAATATAGGACCGCATATATTTAAATATAGGTATAGATGTTTTGCGGAAAAGGTTTGAGAAGTGGGGGGCGCAAAATGTTTACATGCCAGAGACGTTTTGTGCCAAACGTGTATATATTACTGTTCATTACAGTTACAAATAGGCAGAATTTATTTTATTCTTGTGGTGTGATGATTTTACCCTTGGATTTTTCGCTAAAAAATGCTAGCACATTATTTAATAGTCAAAGTTAAAAAATTTTGTAACATCTTTCAGTTGCATCAACTTTTGAATTTTTTGGGAAGAAGGTTAATTTATTTGTACTAAATTATACCCTTTAAATTAATTTAAGTGTGACTATTTTGCACTATTCAAAAAATTTAAAACCTTGACTATTATTATTATTATTATTACATATTATTTTATTAAAATGATAAATTATCTATTTTACAATATTTTAATGAAAAAATAAAATGTAAGGACTATTAGCACAAAGAAAGGTCATTGAGGGTTTAAATGTTAAGGTAAATGATATGGACGTTTTACACAAATTAAACATATTTGACAGAAAAATTTGATGGAATATGATGACAATAACAAATTTTGCATGAAAATGTTAAAATGAATACGTAAATGTTAAATTTGAAACGATAAACATGATTTTTATAATAATGACAGCAAACGGTACGGACACTTCGCGCAATTTACCCTTGAAAAAATGAGAAGGGTCTCCTCTGCCTCGAAATAACATAAACAACCCTAACAGTTGCTCTCTCTGGCGCGTAATATTCTGATATCTAGAACCTTCGTTGAACCCCCTTTTCTAAAACCCTACCGAAAATTTACCCCACCAATATCTCATTAGCCACTCAAGTCTCTCAACTGCTTTTGCATTTGCAAACAAACAATTCATCGATAAAATTTTGCATGATGCATAGGGTGGTCTCAAAGCGTTCAGTCTCCGCTATACTGCGTACCGGTGTCGTACGCCACCGCAATTCCGCCGTCCCGCTTTCGTCTTCCAACCCTTTCCATCAATCGGTATGTAATATGGTCCTGTTTATGTTTCTGTTCTGTATTTGTATAATCTATTCTAATTCTTTGATCGTGAGCAGGCTGATGAGGGTAATACAGAAAAGAAATGGTACTCTGTGTTAGCGAACGGCTGCAGCAATTCTACTACTAAGTCGCTTAACTTAAGGAACGTGCCTGTTGTGGGTTGCCGTCTTGAATCGACTTCTGCAGCACATGATGCATCAAGCCTTCCAGCTGAAAAATATGAGTACCAAGCCGAGGTGAACCAACCAATTTCTTTTAACATCTTAACTTAATTTTGGGGTTTTTCTACGTATCAATCGAAGTTGGGAAAATGAGGTGATGAAATGTAATATCTTTTTTGTTCTTTGACAGGTTAGCCGTCTTATGGACCTCATTGTCAACAGTTTATACAGCAACAAGGAAGTCTTTCTTCGGGAACTTGTCAGGCGTGTATTGGTTTCCTAGTTCACATTTTTACATTGATTTTTGATTACTTATATTTCCTTGGAGTAACTTCTTTTCATTCTTCAGCATGCTTCGGGTTCTAATTCTAAGGCTGCGAAACATGTTAATAAGATTTCAAGCAAACATAATGCACCTAAAAATTGGAATTTTGTTCTGGAAAATTAATGGATTTTGGCTGCAGAGAGTGTGCTGAAACAAATTATAAGTGTCTTTCATGTTCTGTTGAGTTTTAGCCGTTGCTTTGGTAGTGGGCATAGTAATTATATTTCGGCTTTTTAAGTCGTGATTTTGGCAATGATCCTCCAAAATTACTTACTAACAATCATTCACTATAATATTTGCATGTGTTTCGTAAACAAAATAAATTGGTTTATAAACCAATTTATATAAACTACATAATTTCCCTAACTACTTTTTAACCACACACATTTTTCTTCTCCAATTTTTAAACACTAATTTTTTTACCTCAAAATCATAAATAAACTAGTTTATAAATAAACAGTGTTACCAAACAAAGGTCAGTTTGACCTTTGGTTAGTGGCTCTGGGTAATGCTAATCATGACCTCGACATTAATGTGATGAAATGTCTAATTTTTCTGGTGCTTGTTATTGCATTATGTGTTTTGAACTTTTTTCTTATGTTTTAGTTGAAACCACTGGTATGGTTTCTTATTCGGCCAACGGCTGCTTCTAAGAATATATTTGTTTTGCTCCACAGCAATGCCAGTGATGCCTTGGACAAGCTGCGGTTCCTTAGTGTTACAGAACCAGATCTTCTAAAGGATGGGGTTGATCTTGATATACGTATTCAGACTGACAAAGATAATGGGATAATTATAATTACGTAAGAATTATAAAGTTTTGAGTGCTGTCTTGGCTCGATTTATTCTTGCTAATATGACTTTTAATGTTCTGTCCAGTGATTCTGGGATTGGCATGACCCGCCAGGAACTTGTTGATTGCCTTGGTACTATTGCCCAAAGTGGAACTGCAAAGTTCTTGAAAGCATTGAAGGTGTGACTATTTTGACAATTCTTGCATTTTATTATCTGAATGCTTTGGCAAATTTAAACTATCATCTTGCTTTGTCTAAAGAAAGGTATATTGTTTGACAGGAAAGTAAGGATGCTGGTGCTGACAGCAATTTAATTGGCCAGTTTGGTGTGGGCTTCTATTCATCATTCCTTGTTTCTGAGCGGGTATGTTGAATTCACAAACTAAACTAGTGTTCCACATTAATTGATTTTGAGTTTTGTGTTTTTGGTTGTTCACATTAGCCTAATGTTATTTCTCATTGCAAGGTCGAAGTCTCGACAAAGAGCCCTAAATCTGACAAGCAATATTTATGGGAAGGAGAAGCCAACTCTAGCTCCTATACCATTCGAGAGGAGACTGATCCATCAAAACATATTCCTAGAGGGACCCGTCTCACCTTGTATCTTAAGGTTGGTGCATTGATAAATTACCAAGTGTACCTTTTGCTTCTACATTGCTGAGTATTGGGAGCTTTTCTAATGATTTTTTTATTTTTATTTTTAACAGCGAGATGACAAAGGGTTTGCGCACCCAGAAAGAATTCAAAGACTTGTTCAGAACTATTCTCAATTTGTTTCCTTCCCAATATACACTTGGCAAGAGAAGGGATACACTAAAGAGGTGTGTGAATATCTGATTCCTTTTTAGTTTCTCCTGGCTCTATTTTTTTGGCGTATTCATGAATTCATCTCTATCCATGTTCTATTGTACTACTACTATCTACTGCCGTTCCCTTGCCCAAAGCCTACAAAAAAAGCTAAAAAAAAAGGTGCACATTGGGATTAAGAGATGTTAAAGAATCCGAATCTTATTAGGCATGTACAGAAGAAAATCCTACTATACACACTAATCTACTGATTCTACTCAATCCATATGTTACAAAGTATTTTTCGATTTTCTTCCCAAGTATCTGCGATCTTATCATGTCTGTTTTTATTTTCTTCTCATTTTGGCTCCATTCCAGTTTGAGGTTGATGAGGATCCAGCTGAAGTTAAGAAGGATGGCCAAGATGAGAAAACTGAGGTAGTCTACTGCATGCCTACTGACTTCTTATAATATGGAAGACTGTATGTAATCACTTAACGTCATGTTTTGATTATTTTACAATGCTTCTTGTTACAGCAGAAGAAGAAGACAAAAACTGTAGTTGAGAAATATTGGGATTGGGAGCTTACAAATGAGACTCAGCCAATATGGGTGAGCCATTGAAATGCTACTCATTAAGAGCTATATTTAAATATAACTAAGTTGTAATATTTCTGTTAAATGCAGCTTCGTAACCCCAAGGAAGTCACCACGGAGGAGTACAACGAGTTTTACAAGAAAACCTTTAATGAATACTTGGAACCTCTTGCTTCTTCACATTTTACAACTGAGGTAATAATGATTTGGTACTTACCTGACAATATACGTAGAGACTACTCTGCGCTTGTTTGGGACACATTATTTGAAGAAAGTGTATTTTGTAATAGTGATTTTTTTGGAGAGTGCGTGGTTAAAAAGTAGAAAAACTTTTCGGCTTACGTGTAAAATTATTATATGGAAGAATGTGTGGTTGAAAATGAGTTTTGGAAATAATGGATCTCAAACAAGGGCTCCGTGTCTTCACGTGCTTCCTAATTGAAAGAACATTTTCAAGTAGTTAGTTCTGTAGAGTTGGTAAAGCACCTTGGAGGCGTAATAAATAATCTTTCCGGCAATTGAAATAATTCAAGTTGGATTAAGGCTCTTGAAATATATATGCTTGCTTACTTTGTGGTTGGTTTGCAAGTACATAAATAGCTGGTGTCACTTACTCTGGCAGGGTGAAGTGGAGTTTAGGTCCGTACTCTACGTACCATCTATTGCACCCACTGGGAAGGATGACATCATCAATTCTAAGACGAAGAACATACGGCTGTATGTCAAACGGGTTTTCATTTCAGATGATTTCGATGGTGAATTGGTGAGACATATCTAAGTGTTCCCAATTATAATGTTCATCCAACTATTGTTAACAGATTGCCATTTTCTTTTGTGAACGGATTAGTTCCCTCGATATTTAAGCTTTATCAAAGGTGTGGTCGACTCAAACGATCTTCCGTTGAATGTCTCACGAGAAATTCTTCAAGAAAGTCGCATTGTAAGAATACGAGCTGAATGGTTTTTTATTTTTGGGTACTGTACTTCTTTCCTATTCTAATCATTGTTCTGATTATTCTTTGTTTGTCATTTTAGGTGCGCATTATGAGAAAGCGTTTGGTTCGTAAGGCATTTGACATGATACTGGGCATAACTATGAGTGAGAATAGAGACGTACGTTTCTACTATCTTGCGTTGTTTCTCTTAACATTTTTCCAAGCACAGAAAACTTTACCTGACCTTTTTAACGGTTTAGTTCTTCTTTTTCTACTTGCCTTCTTAGTTGACATGGTGCTTCCTGTACAGGATTATGCAAGGTTCTGGGAGAATTTTGGCAAACACCTGAAGTTAGGCTGCATTGAAGATCGTGAGAACCACAAGCGCATTGCTCCCCTGCTACGATTTTTCTCTTCTCAAAGTGAGGAAGATATGATTAGTTTGGATGAGTATGTGGAGAACATGAAACCTGATCAGAAAGATATTTATTACATTGCTGCTGATAGTGTAACAAGCGCGAAGAATGCACCATTCCTGGAGAAACTTGTTGAAAAGGATATTGAAGTATGCATTCTTTGCTGACTAATTTTTCTCTCTTATCTATTTTTATATTTTTCGTGATTTATAACGAATTTATTTTCATTCATGCAGGCTCTATTTCTAGTGGATCCTATTGATGAGGTTGCCATCCAAAACCTTAAATCGTACAAGGAGAAAAACTTTGTTGACATTAGCAAAGAAGATCTAGATCTTGGTTAGTTTATTGGGACCTTCTCATTTTTTTTTTTTGGTTAATTGCTACCCGTAGTCTCTTTCAGACATTTTAACCCTTTTTACTGTTGGCACGTGTTATTAACTTCCCAATTTAAGCTGCTCCTCCAGTTCTTTCCCAGATTAATCTTGCAGTTATTATCTTCTTATGGAAACACATGGCCTTACTTATCACCTAACATTATCTGAGTGAGAAAAATTGAAAAGCAAACTGAACTCACATCACGTCCTTAGTTCCTACCCAGAACTGGTTTTAACTTTTCCTACAGCAACTGCCAACTAAGGATTAGTTTCCTGGGATTGGGACCTTTCATTTGTTCAAGTTATTTGGAAATAGAATGATAGTGAACGTTTCTTGTTACTTCACGTAATGATTGCCTGCTCTGTGATCCATGATGATCTGATTCGGGTTCGTGCTCGAAAGTCCTTTATTGGAAATGATAGCTGTCAAATCAGCATGCAAAAAAAAAAAAAAAAAAAAAAATTATACAATGCGACTAAAACATGCGATTCTTTTACTTTAAAAAAAAAAAAAAAAAATGCGATTCTTGAATTGAATTGTTAGCAGGATATGGTTTCAAGTTTCGACAATTATATATTCAAGAATATTCATATCTAGAAACAATGTTATTTTGGTAAAGATCACTAGAGTCAACTGTAAGATGCGTCTTGAATAGATGTTACTCCGATCCATGGTCAAATATTCAATGGAGCAGGAGTTTTTGAGATATTATATATTATATATAAGATACACTCACATGAAAAATAAAGTAAATTATGATCATATGGTCTTTAGAAAATGAATAGACTACTGTGCAATTGTAGAAATGTGATAACTGCCATTATATGTTCTTTGAAATTGATTGAAGCCAGTGCTCTAGTTCATGATAGAGGCTGGTGTCCAGATGGTTGAAAAAGTTCTCTTTCTTCAATATGTGCCGAACATTAATCTCTGGTGTTCCTGACACCCTATTGATATAAAATGTAGGGGATAGAAATGAAGAGAAGGAAAAGGAGATAAAGCAGGAGTATGGTGAAACCTGTGAGTGGATTAAGAAATGCTTGGGCGACAAAGTTGCCAGTGTTCAAATCTCTAATCGTTTGAGCACATCACCTTGTGTACTTGCTTCTGGAAAGTTTGGTTGGTCTGCTAACATGGAGAGGTAAAGCTTTTCATTCTTGCATACTCAGGAAGATAAAGCTTTTCATTCTTGCTTACTCGGGAAGATTTTTTTGGCTTTTGAATCTCAATATTATCTGAACTTCTTGCAGGCTGATGAGGGCACAGACAGTTGGTGACACCTCGAGTCTCGAATTTATGAGAAGCAGGAGAGTTTTTGAGATTAATCCTGATCATCCAATCATCCAAACCTTAAATGTACGGTCGCTTAAATACAGCTACAATACCCTCTATATCATATTTTTCTTAGTATAATCTTCTCTCTGTGTATCTTGCAGGCTGCATGCAAGAGCAATCCTTATGATGAGGAAGCCTTGAGGGCCATTGATCTTTTGTATGATGCGGCATTAGTTTCTAGCGGTTTCACTGTGAGTATCAATTGCACCCCTTTCCTTTTTTCTGTGGTTATGGTTTGTACTCTATTTAAAAATTCAATTACAATAATGAGCTTAGGCGAAATGTGTTTGACTCCTTAATTACTGACACTGTTATTTAATTTTGCATAAATTATGGGTTCTGGGAAAGAGTTGCATTTTATTACTAGATTAGATTGTTTTATTGTCCTTGGGGATCAAATAATTATTGTGCATGCTAAGACGCTTTTTGGCAAACTATCTTTAAACATGTTTTTGAACAATATATTTCCCAAAATCACTTTTTAACCACATACAATCTCTCTCCACTTTTCAATCATATATTTTACCTCGATAACATCATATTCTTTGTTTTTAAACATTTTTTTTTTTAACAAACAGAGCCTAAATGTCCATTATTTGTCTGCAGCCTGAGAGTCCGGCTCAGCTTGGAGGGAAGATATACGAAATGATGGGCATGGCTCTTTCGGGCAGATGGGGAACATCTGTACAAGTAAACCCCCCTTCGAATGTTGCAGGAACTTATGAAGCTGAAGTAGTTGAGCCTGCTGAAGCTGGTAGTCAGAAACTATAGAAGTGAGGACGTTTCCAATTTTCTTGCCTTTGTATAAATCCTACCTGCGTGATTTATGAGATTTAATTGGAAGTTGAAATATGGAACAACCAATTGAATGTCATCGGGGAACTTGTATTACTTATTTGCCGTGGCCCGTGCTCTGTGAATAATTTATTATTACCAGAGCATTTTTTCTGTTAAAGCAACTTCTGTCTTGGCCTTTAGCATCTATGTGCTTGCTTCTTCAACATCTATAAAGTTTGTTAATCTTAGCTCATATATTCATTTATATCTCTTATTTTTTGAAACTTTCTTAAAGTTTGTATTGCCAGGAATACATATCTTTATATTATTAGTTGGATTGATATCATGAAACTTGGAAGTGACATTAGATTCTAACATAGATGAGCATCCTTCATCTTCAAATTTGTAACTCTACCAGCATTGGCTACCCGGTCGTCTTGCAAATGCTACTGTTCTTGCCTAGAATTAGGAGGAGATTGATAAAGCTAGAGAGTGGTTCTATATGAACTTTGGGGTGAAGGATTTAACTCGGATGGGGTTTCCATGAAGTTTGAAAATCTTGAGAAGTGTCGTTTGGTCTTGTGTTTTTTTCTCAAATTTTCCTCAAATTCTTTCTCAACTACATTTTTTAATGGGACCAATTGCATCTCATATTTTTTCACTTTTTCAATCAGAATTTCTCCCAAAAATTTAAAGTTCCTCAAAAATTTGAAAAAAGCACAAGACCAAACATGTTCTTATGATGTGGAGTTAAACTTTGAGGTAGACGGAGTATCTTAAACTTGAAGAGTCAGATCGGTTTCAAACTTTTGAATTGTATCAGAAATATCTCAAAATTTTCAAAACGGGCAGTAGGATGCAAAAAATTATTTAGTAGGTCAAAAGTCGGAACGCTTAATGTTACAATGGAAAAATACCAACATTTATATTTTGTTGAAAAATATAATGAATAAAATTTTACTTTATTTATTAACTCAATTCCCGAAAATGTTAGTATAACATTTACGTGAAGCATGAACAGAGATTCATCTTGTAGGAGAATATCTTTACAAAAGAATTCTTAGTTGCTTGAGATGTTGATTAAATATTTGCCAGAACTTAGGAGGCTAATGACAACCGTTGACTAGTCTACTTGTGTTTATCCTATGATTGAAGAACGGTCTAGAGTATAATTCTCTCCCTTAAAGCTTTATTAGGAACACAAATTTACATAACTAAAACTGATGATAGTTTCCAAAGAAGAAGCAACAAAAGAATAGTGATGCATATTACTGTACATGTTCAATTATGTACCTCTATTGTCTCATTTGAATTTTTGGACGAAAATTGTCCAGTATGTACATCTTTTTCACCATGTTGAAATCAGCTTCACTTTGTTCAATTTCAGATGTTAATGACAATCAAATTTTGAGTAATTCCTAGTCAAGATTTAGAGTGATGGTTCTCGCTTGGCTGTTCTCATGGTGATTCTGACAACTCTAGCTATCTAGCAATTGTGGTGGTAGCAATTGTGATGGTGACGATAAATCCTTGTAAATTTAGGATAACTCGATTTAAATGTACAATCCTCTTACAAGGGACTACCAAAGTCTACTTGAATTTCAAGATCGGATTTCTATACTTGTATAGTTTTATTGGAAGTGATATCCAAATTCAAAGGTTTCTAAACATGGATAGCCAACTTAGCAACCGATCGAAACCTTGAGGACCGCACGAAGTTAAGTGACTTGATTTGAACCGTTGATTTGCATCCAAGGACTGAGACTCTCTCTCTCTCTCTCTCTCTCTCTCTCTCTCTCTCTCTCACTTTGAACGCAGAATGCTCTTCCCCTCTCTTGCACGCACTGGTTTTGCGAGTGCCCTTCCGTCTTGAGCAATTTTTCTTGGTTGCCTAGTATAATCTTGTAGTATAATCTGGACCAGTTTTGTTGGTTAGATTTGGGAGTATTATTGTATGATTTTAGGCACTATATTTTCGTTGTGAAGAGGGCTGAGTCTTGTTCCTTTAGAAGGAACGATTGTGCGCTGTTTTGTGGCTTGATCTCTTGTATCTAAACACTCTCATTGGACGGTTTGGCTAGTGGAACAGGGCTCGGTCCTGAGCCCCATATGTAGACATTTTCCGAATTGGGTCACCAAGGTTATCTTGTTCTTTGCTTATTTTTTGTATGTTTATGTTACCTGCGATATCACTCAAAAATTAGGCACGAAGGTACCTTACAACTTGGATATGGATTCCATCCGATTACTGAGAATACGAGGTGTGATCAAAGATAGTTTTTTACGCGGATAATGCTAAACGCTTTGGAGATTAACGTATATTAATTTCAGCTTTTCATAAGTTGAATTGGTGTTCTAATTGCACTCATAAAACAAAACACAATTGAAATATATTGTCTGACTCCCAGATTCTCTAGAATGTATGATTGAATAATGTTCATTTTAAAGCAAATTTATTTGTTCTTTTACTATTTTGAGGTAGTTTTTTATTTTTATTTTCGAAAATACTAAAAGTACGTTCTCTTTACTATTTTCGAAAACTCATTTTGAAAAAAATAAAAATAAAAATTTATATACAAAACGCAAAATGTCCAAAACCCCAAAACCTCGTTTTGGGCGTTTTGTGTGTATTTCAGCAAAAAAATATTCAAAAAGCTGAAAACGGGTTTTGAGATTTTTTTAAAAAGAATTATCCTAACTTGGAACTAAGCCTAAATAAAGATGATTTTTTTTTTTTTTAGAATTATCCTAACTTAGAACTAAGCTTAAATAAAGTTTTATTGAATTCAATATCAACATTACAAAAAAAATTAAGTAAAAATTCTTCTTGTTATATTTCAAAAAATGTCTTGATAAATGGAATGGTGGTTTTGAAAGAACTTGCATTTTCTGAATTTTAATAGAACTAGAGCTTCTTCAAATCCCGAACCTGATCAAGCTGTGTTAATATAGACTCTTAATGCTCACATTAGTGTGTTACATATAACCATGTTTTCATTGTATTGTGAAAGGAAATTTAAGTTTGAGTTAGTAGTATTCTGCAAGCAAATTAATTAAAAATAATTTAAGTAGTATTTTGCAAAATTTCAAATAGAATGTATTTTTCAACTTTTCATTTTCAAAATAAGTTTTTAGAAATGACAAATCAAACGTATTTTCAGCAAATTTGAAAATAAAAATGAAAACAGGAAATACAAAATATTTTCGAAAATGAAAATACAAAATAAAATACAAACAGAACGCCAACTTAAATTTTAGAATTTCAAGTTATTAATGCAATTCCAAATTGTGCCCAAAAAGGGTAGTACTTGTTCATGAATAAATTCACTTATAAGTAAACTTTTTAGTGTTTAATCTTAGGCAAACATAGTCCTATAAGTTAGATAAAAATAAACTAGGAAGGAAGAAAAGAGAGGAGGATATGTTTAGACGTTTTAGCTCACTAAAGAAGACTTTTTTCAGATAACAACAAAGAGAGACCTTTCTTTACCCTTTTAAAAAATTATATCCTGCAAAGACAAACAAGCAGCTGCTAAATTGTTTTTAAGCAAAGCCAAATACTATTGTAGTCGTCGACTGACACAGCTTATCTGCCAAAGTTTCTTGTTCTTTTTTATCATCTGTATGTCGTGATTTTTTATGTCGATCCGAGCCATGGATTTCCAGATAGAGATCAAGAAAAGGAAGTGCCGCGGGGAAGAAGAAGAAGAAGATGATCAACCCTTAAATCGCTTAAGCTGTTTGCCAAATGATATCGCCCTAGATATACTCTCTAGGCTGCCCATCAAATCTGTTATCCAATCCAGGTTTGCTTGTCGATCTTGGCATTTCTTGTCTCGTGATCTACAGCTGGTTAATATTCACATGTCCCGGGCACTGATTTCCCAAAGGTTATGCCTTATTTTCCATTCTGATTATCCTATTCGAAACCAGCTTCACTTCGTTGAATTTTCTGATGTTGATGACAATGAAATAGTGAGGAAATTTGATACTCCCTTTTCCGCTTCCATGCCGGAATTTAGTGTGATTGGCTCATGCAATGGTCTGTTATGCCTAATTGATACATTATTTTCTGACTCTATATACATTTACAATCCTTTTACGAGGGACTATAAAGTGCTACCAAAGTCCGTTGAATTCGAAATTCAGATTGTCATATTTGGATTCGGATTCCATCCAGTTACTAAAGTGTACAAGGTGATCAAGATAGTTTACTATCCCAATGTCTATAATCTTGAAATTCCTAGGCACGTCCGCAGATTTACACACATTAGTTCAAGGAGATCAGATGTTCAGGTTTACAATCTGGGTACCAATAAATGGAGAAGCATAGGGCAAGCACCTTACAGACTAGAGAAAAGGTCTTCACTAGGAGTTTTGGTGAGTGGAAGACTTCACTGGATGAGTCACTGGGGGAAGTTCAACGGGCGACGTAACAGGATCATTGTGTCATTTGACCTTTCGGATGATTCATTTCGAGAGATTTCAGGGCCGGACAATGGTAACATAAAAAGTTTGATGAATTGCCATGTTGCTGTGTTAGGGGGTTGTCTGTCTGCTGTCGTGCCTTCGAGTGGGGGTAACGGAGGTCAGGATATTTGGGTGATGAAAGAATATGGAGTGCAAGAGTCTTGGGAAAAGAAGTTCAGTCTTGGAGCTTACTCCCCAAGGTTTATTCGTCCTGAATTTCAGAAATCTTTTCGGATTTGGAGGAACTGTCTGGGCGGAAGATTTGTTCGGATTATATGCATTTTGAAGAATGGGGACATATTGGTGGAGTACAGAGGAGGAACTTTGGTTTCTTATGATCCAGACAGTGGAATATTTAAGAATGTTACGTTTCAGGGGATGCCGAAAATGTTTCAAACAACACTCCATGTTGGTAGCCTTTATCCAGTTGTTCAATCCTAGACTATATATAGAATTTTGCTGATATATTTGTAAATTATAAGGTGTTAATTCCTTATTGATTATGGTATGGCAGTGTCCTCCACTTATAGTTCAATACTCTTGTAGTCATCAGCTACCGTAGCTTATCTGCTAAGTTTCTTCTTCTTTTTTCATCTGTATTACCATGTCTTGATTTCTGATAGCAATCCGACCCATGGATTTTCACAGAGAATTCAAGAAAAAGAAGTGTTGTCTAGTGATCCACATCTGGTTCATAGTAAACTTTCTAGTTTATAAGTAACTTTCTGGTTTTAAGCTTAGCCAAATATAGACCTAGGTGTTGGAAAGTAATAAACTAGGAAGGAAGAAAGGAGAGGAGGGAAACTTAGACGACTTTTTTCACAGAAAATGACAGAGAAACCTTTCTTTACCACTTTAAAAAAATAATATGCAAAGATAAACAAGCAGCTGCTAAATACTATTGTAGTCATCGACAGACATAGCTTGTCTGTCAAGCAATCTTGCTCTTTTTTCTCAACTGTATGATGTGATTTCTGATATAGCTACTAGCCATGCATTTCCAGATAGAGATCAAGAAAAAGGTGATCAGCCCTTAAATCGTTTAAGCTGTTTGCCACATGAAGTCTCCCTTGACATACTCTCTAGGCTCTCCATCAAATCTGTCATGGAATGCAAGGGTCTTGGGTGAAGGAGTTTACTCCCCAAGGTTTGTCTGTCCTGAATTGCAGAAATCTTGCGGGATTTGGAAGAACTTTCAGGATCGGATAGGATAACATTATGTGCTTTTTTAAATTGGTTTATTTATGTTTTTGAGGTAAAAAAGTAGTGGTTGAAAATTAGAGAGAGAAAATGTGAGGCTAAAAAATTATTTGGGAAATTGTGTAATTTATAAACAAGTTTATTTGGTTTACCAAATGGATGCTTAGTTCGGGTTATATGCCTTTTGAAGACTGGGGACATTTTGGTGGAGTACAGAGGATGAGATTTTGTTTCTTATAATCCAGAAAGTGGAATGTTTAAGAATATTACGTTTCAGGGGATGCCAAAAATGTTTCAGACAACACTTCATGTTGGTAGCCTTTATCCTGTTGTTCAATCCTAGACTATACATACAGAATTTTGTTGATATTTGTAAGTAATAAGTTGTTAATTTCAGTGTGCTTCATATGCACACGTCCCGGGCACTGATTAATCAAAGGTTGTGCCTCTTTTACTATTATCTTTTTCCCAGCTTCACTTGTGTTGATTTTTTCTGATGATGATGATAATGAAACAGTGAGAAACCTTAAGAAGTTGGTTGGATTGTCATGTTGCTGTTTTAGGGTATTGCCTCTTTGATGAAGCTCTGGATATTTGGGCGATGAAAGAATGTGGAGTGGAACAACTTTCAGATTAATTGGAATTATATGCATTGTGAAGAATGGGGACATCTAGGTGGAGCATAGAGGAGGAAGAAACTTTGGTCTCTTGTAATCCAAACAGTGGACTTCTCAAAAAAGTAATTATATTCACACCACAATTTTTACTTCTTACACAACATTTTAATTGTACTTAAGTATCTCACTCAATCTTTGCTCATTATAACACGTACAAAAGTTTTCTTCTACCCATGACGGGTATTCCCTGTGTGTTACGGGAATGCCCATCACCGATAGGAGATAATTTTTGATAACGCGTATCTTTCTAATAGTTTTTCGTGACTTTCTTATCCTCAAACTTTTCATTAGTTAATTCATTTTGTATTTGATAACCAATTAAGTCCAAAAGGTCAGTTGAAATGACGTAAAACAATTCATTTATTTTTAAAAAAAATAAATGAATAAAAAAGTGTGAAAAATATTTTTCCTTCATTTCAAGACATGAAAACAAAATATATTGATCTAAATTGTTATCAAAGACAAGATGTACTAATTAATGAAAGGTTGAAAATAAGAAGACAGAAAAAAGTTATGAAAATAATTGCTACAACGAGTAAAGAATGTAAAGGCTGATGAACCTAACTGCAATTGTAATATAGTATATCAAATAAAAATTGTAATTGAGAGAGGAATGATATGTTCCTCACAGTGGGGAACATAATCCATTCCCACAAGCCATTTGATTGGTTGGTGGGGGTGGACCCCATTGCCCACCAACCAATAGGGGGCTTGTGGGAATGAATTATGTTCCCCACTGTAGGGAACATATCATTTTCAGTAATTGGGAATATTACTGTCATTTCAAGAATCTTTCGTTTCAAGGGATGCCAAGAATGTCAAATTGTCAACAGTTCATGTTGGTAGCCGTGTTCACCTCAAACCCAAAATCAGAAAAGTATCATTTTCCTTCTTTTTTCTCATACCAAATAGCAATTTTTTATTCAATTAGATGTCGCGCGAACACTTGAAGAAATAAAGAAAGGACTAAAATCAACCCAATGATGACATAGTGAGGGAAGAAATAGCACAAGAGAACTGTAGTGACACGAGCCACATCCTGTCTCTGAAAGCAATGGTAAAATATCAATAAAAAGAGCGTTTAACGCATAGTCATTGATAGACGCGAGGCCTTGAACTACGAGTAATGCATCATATTCCAGCCATTCTGAACAGCAAAGGAGAGCCTATAGCGCAAGGTTAATGCCTCAGCATCTTCCAGAAAAAGCGGCCAGCTAGCTTACGAATATACACCGCAACCACAAACCCCTCAGCATCCCATAGAACCCCACCAGAAAATCGACATCTAACAGCACAGCTGCATCAAAATTGGGGCACAGGCCATGCTGCTGAATCCCACTGCCTCTCCAAACAGCTCCTGGTATGAGCTATTTCCGTGCTTTGGAACACCCGTCCCAGAGGTCTAAAGGAAAGACGAAGTAGAATCAAGTAGAAAAATAATTTTGGTATAAGACAAATAATAGTTCTTAATAAAATTCGAGCACTCTGTCACCTACTTGTTAGGATCAATTATAAGAACCATTTGTGTAAACCAGAAGTCAATAGAATTCCCATTACAAATTGCACAACAGAGTTACAGCCACCTAAAACAATGTAGGGCAAGGGGTATGGATCAGTTTTGATCATCAATTACCTAATTTCTTCAGGATATTTTCTAGGCTGTGTATTTAAATCTGTACATTATCAGTTTCAGCACTGTCAGAATAATGTAAAGAACCTTTGAACTTTCACTCTCTACTTTGCAAGCTGTGTCACGTGCATGACTTAAAGATGCTCTTCTGAGATTGCTACGAGTTTCTTGCTCTTGTTTCAGTCTGAGGAAGTTCAACTGGAGTTTCGATGAAATTCCCGACTTGAGAAAGCTCCACTGTAGTTCTTTCTTCCATGCATGGTTTGATAACTACCCGGGACCAATCATCAGGACTTGCAAAAAAGTTATTTGTTTTACTGATTTTTTCTTCCCACTCTACAGTTTCCGCAAGACATTGTTGATCCGGAGTTTTGGAAGAGTTCTGTACCTGATTAGGAATTACATTGTTACGAGCTCCAGTTTCTCCCTCAAGAAGGCCGCCTGGAGTTGCAGCAGGGTCAAGATCCCAGCAACCTTCGGGTAATTTAGTGTCTACACCTTTAAGTAAACAAGATGGCACCTGGTGTGAAAATCGTAACATTTCTCTTCTTGGAATCCACCGAATGGCACTCTTGTTGGTGTTCCTCTGATATACTGTGTTGAATCCAGCTAGCTTTATTAGAGGAGTGACACAGACTCCAAGCTCTTCAGAATAGTTATCAAGAACCTCAACCATTTCATACTGGTGTTTCACTGAGTCAGAGGTAGTTCTGTTCCAATCTGGCGACCAGTTCCGATATACAGCCCAAATGTCACCACTTCTTGGATAGATTCTTACACAGCCACCCCTACCAGCTTTCTCTCTACCAAGAAGATGAGAGAAGATGTTGACTTGCTCCACAATTTCTGAATGATAGACCCTAAAATTTCCACAAGATTTGGTAAACCCAGAATCCAACCAATTCACTGACCCAAATTCATTATCAGTTTTAGAGCTCAAGTAGCCAATATGTATCTTAAATGGACTGAATGAGATGACCTCGCGGATTAGACAATACAAGCGAGGCATACCGTCTTCTTCATCATAGAGGGCCCATATCTGCTTGGGCTTAAAACAGTCTTCTGATCTATCCTTGTCAAAATCATGAAAGTCTGAATCTGGAACTGTTATTGAAAAAGTTCTCTTCAGTCCTGCTTGATGGCCAGTACCAATTGAACCTGATATTTTGGCAGCTTCACTGCATTTATCAACTTCAGTATGTGTATTCCTTTTCACAGCCTCTGCAGCTGCAGCTTCTGATGCCAGCCTCATTTCTTCAAGTTTATTGCGAATTTCTGATCTTGCCTTGTCAATTAACAATTGTCTAGCATCAAATGGAGGGGTGGCCGAACTGCGTCTGATTGAAGTCTCAGATGGCGAGTAAAGCTTAGAAGTATGCTTCAAGTTCCCATTCCCAGAGGTTAGTTTTGTTTCCAAAACAGTTTCTTTGGACAGCTCATGTCCATTAGCCTGAGTGCTTGTCAACTCTATTTTTATCTTCTTGGCAGGTCTACCACGCTTCGGTCTTGATATTTCATTATAATCAGTACAGGGGGTGGAGAAAACATTAACAGAAGCCTTTACCTTTTGGTGGTTTCCATTGGCTTTTGTTTTATTTGCCTTCTTATTCGCTTGATAAGGAGTAAAGGATGATGTAGACGATCCATTAGGATCTAAAACGTCAACAGAGTATCCAGGAAAGGAGTTAGATTGAAATGATAAATTTGAGAAATACTCGGCTCCACGTCCAGTATGATGTCCTGAGACTCCATTAGGAGCACAATATCCATTGGCTGTTGGGATATATGCAGCTCCACGACCATGACTTCCATAACCATTCTCAGACACATAAGAGCTAGGACCATAAGAGAAAGAACCATTTGTTGGGGCTACTCCAGTTTCAACAGCAATGAAGATACCACGACAATTCTTACAAGACAGCCGTTTGTTCACATACTTCCGAAGATATTCATATTGAACGTGGCAGGTGGTACAGACGGTCCAAAATGTGTCAAGTCTGCTATGAGAAACTGCAAGCTTGGAATAAATGTCATAACCACCAGCCCCAGTAGCATTGCCGGCATGGAAATTTCTCCTGTGATCGTAAGAGTTTCTTTTGACACTATTGGATAATTGTGTCCATGCTTCGGACACGAGTCTGAAAGCCCCATCAGCACCCACAGTTTTGTTCTTATCAGGATGGAGCAGCATTGCCATATTCTTGTACTGTTTCTTCAGCTTAGACTTGTCTGCAGATGGATCCATTCCAAGAATTGAATAGAAGTCAACTTCTCCATTAATTTTTGCCTCCGAAGCAATGTAAACTCCAAAAGTTGCCACCATCTGAGAAATGCCTTCCAGTTCAGGACAGAACGTCTGAGCTTTTAAAGCATAATTCCTTGCACCGACAAAATTTCTCTCTGCAAACTTCTTCTCAGCACTTGCTTTAAACCTCAGAGCTTCCTCTATGTTTGACTCCATCTTGAAGTTGAGAAATCAAACCCAAATTCTAGAATGCAAGCAATAAACAGCATACAGTGGATAACTGTCCAGGTCCAATACTCAAAATAGCCATGGTAACACAGTCTGCACATTTAAAAAAATAAAAATTATTCATCTTTCCCAAACTTTACACGTTAAGGAATTAATATTTTCATTAAACAAATCATTTAATTTCAAAATCAAAGTGATATATTCTCATCAAATCAATTGATTTTCAATTTAAATAGCAAGTAGATTGATGAATAAAACATTAAATCTTTAGCTTTCTCCTAATAAAATGCAGATCAATCTCAAGCTCGACCTCACACCAGATACTAAAAGCCCAGTTTAAAAGCCATCTTAAGGTAGACAGCCCAGAACAAATGACGCAAGAAATCGTACTTTAGAATATATTTTCTCAAGGAACACTCACCACTGAAGAAAATTGCTCTCTAGTCAAACAATTTCAAGTTTAATTCAACGAATATCAAAAGAAAAATCAAACTCAACTACAATATTCACATAGAGCTAAGATCTAATCCAGCACAAACCCAAAGCATCAAAATTTATGAAGGAAAAATCATTATCTCGTTCTTTCTGCTGAAAATAAAACACGGTGGTAACTTGCTCAGATTTGAACCACACTAAAGTAAATCTACGAACCCAGACCACCAAAACCTTTTCTGATCTGTAATTTTTCTTCAGATCCACAGAAAAATTGATAGATCTGGGAAATTAAATTCTACCCGAGAAATGCATATAAATATCATCAGTAAATATTAAAAAAGTAGAAAAAAAAATAAGAACTAGTAAGTAAGCTTACTTGCTTAAAGAAGTGAAGTATAGAAATAGAAACCAGCCAAGAAAATTTTTCCGGCGACTAACGCCGGCAGAAAAGGCAGATTCCGTCTACTAGAAAATCAATTAATAGAAATAAGGGTTTATTTAGAAGTTACACTGCTCCAACTGTATACAGCAGTATTTTTTTTTTTGAAATCCATATAGTAATAGGTAAGTAATTATATATATATAATTAATTTAAAATAATTTTCTTTTAATATTAATAAAATGTAATTATTAATTATTGTTATGGAGTGAATATAACAATTTTATTAATATATTCAAAGAATACATTGTATCATATTAAGAAAATATAATTATACTACGGGAGCCAATGACAGCATGACGCGCACTCACCTTTCCTAAAAGTAAAAAGAACATGAAATTAAAAGAAATAATTTTTATATATTTTTTCTGTAACTTTATAAAAGAAAATAATAAAAAGAAAGTTTTTTTTTTTTAAATGTCACGCCATTAATTATATTTCTATTGGATTGGAGCCGCCGATTAACCGATTAGACAACGATTGTATTCTTTTGGGTTTTCACGTCAACTATTATTGGCGATAATAAAAAAATAAATAAAAAGCATTCATCAATTGTATAGCAACATGAACAGAAATTTACTAATGTCGATAAACTTGAGCAAAGCACATCTTAATTTACTTGTGGACTTGGTCACCACTCATACATAAAAATTTCATAATCGTATTTAAAAAAAATAAAAATAAAATTTGTGAAACAAAACAAGTGAGAGTTCTAATTCTTAAAAAAAGTTTATTGGAATGGATTTCTCCTTAAGGCTTAAGTAGCATATCCATCACATATATATCCATTTCATCTTGCTTGACTAGGCACACAATATACAAGAGATACATTAAGCATCATTTGTTGAAGAGAGGGAAGAAGAAAAAATGATACTCAATCCTCACCACTAAGATCACCCCATCGAACGTTGTGTTTTGCAGCAAGATAGTGAGCTCCGACTGGCCCTCGACTGCCGTGAGGGTACAGCTCCGGCATGACTTTATTTTCTTCCATTTCCTTCAACAATGGCGTGAATAGAGCCCATGCAGCATCGAGCTCGTCGCTTCTAATGAATAATCTCCGTTCTCCTTCTATAGCGTCTAAGAGGAGTCTCTCATAAGCATCTGGTATTTCTCGCGTATACCTGTAAAAACGGATCCAAACTTGTAAATTGTTCATTTCAAGACTAGGCAGAAGAACCAAAGTGTGATTTATCGAGGAGAGTTATAAGAATGGACAGATTAGAGGAAGTAAAGACGTGGACTGTGCATGGACGTGACATTAGACAACATCATTGTCGTGCAATTTTAGCCCCTGTGATATAGATTAAAATCAGATTTTTAGTAAATTTTGATAGAAGTTGATCGAATGTCTCATTGAAAAGTTGAGGGTCCCATGAAATGAGTGGATAAAATTAATTGTTAACTTTGACTTAGATTAAAGTCAGAATTTTAATCAGTACCAAACAGGGCTTTATAATATCGAAACTTTTACCTTGTTTTGTAAAATAGGTTGAGGTCACTGCGGTCGAGTCTCATTCCAAGACCGGGAACCTTGTTGTTGATCTTCAAATATATGGCTTCATCCGGTTGTAGGCGAAGGACCAGTTCATTTGTGGCCTTGTCCAAATCAGTTCCAAAGTTACGCTTGTACAGATTACCAGGAACGTGTCTGAACTGAACTCTGATCTCGGCTCTGATCAATTTTATCAGCAAAGAATATCAGGAAATTGCATTGCCGAAATGGCAAAATCTAATAGAAATGTAACTGTAAACATAGTTTTGAAGACAGAGATCCACATACCGCTTAGTATGGAGAGCCTTGCCTGCTTTCATGAGGAATGGAACCCCGTCCCAGCGCGCATTGTTAATAAAGAGTGCTGCTGCGGCAAAAGTTGGAGTAACACTGTCATTTGGCACAGTGGGATCATCTATATAACCAGGATATGATTTACCACCCTTGCTATGGCCCTTATATTGACCAACGACGACATCTTCGAGCTGCAGTGGCTTCATGGACTTCAAAACTTTGACCTATTTTCCGAAGCACAGTCCAGAATGAATTCTTGAACTCTCTCAGTAGCAAAAAGCGAATGAAATATACAGATATTGTTACCTACCTTTTCGTTCCTAATATCCTCGGCGTCCAGGCTGACAGGCGTCTCCATTGCAAACAAAGCTAATATTTGTAGTAGATGATTTTGCATTATGTCTCGGATAATTCCATAATTGTCGAAATACCTAATAATATACAAGAAACAGTTTATCTCGGGAACTGGAAAGAGAGAATCTTATATTGAAAAATCAGAAGTGTGATGAAGAAACTGACCCTCCTCTTCCTTCTGTACCAAAGTCTTCAGAAAATATGAACTGAACATTGCGGATATAGTTTCTTGACCAAAGAGGCTCAAATACGAGGTTTGAAAAACGGAGCACTGATAGATTTTCGACTAACTCCTTGCCCAAATAATGATCGATTCTGATTCAAAACGACGAAAATCAAATTCTAATCTTCTCTTAATAATCTGTCAAATCCCAGAAACGCATACCGGAATATTTGGTCCTCTGTCAGGTACTGCTTTAGACATTTGGTCAGCTCTCTAGACGACTCTGAATCGCGACCAAATGGCTTTTCAACAATAACCCTCGTCCATCCAGTTGCTGAAGAAGCTTTAGTGCTAGCACATCTTACAACGTCCACGAATATATTTGGAGGTATGGACAAATAAAATAACCTGTTTGATAGTTTACCACTCTGTATAGATCAACCATTCATTAAATCCATCTTTAAATCTAGAAAAATATGTACAAAAAATGGGAGAAAATGTTTTAGCAAAAATAAGATGATTTTCAGTTTGCATGTGGGGCCAGACAACAATCAAATTAATCATGCCTCTGGAATCAGTACTGGAAGAACTTATCAATTAATAACTCAAAATTTAGGGCTTTTTAAGACTCATAAAAGCAGCAATCCACGATTCAGACTATGTCAAACACCACCAGACTGAAATCCTAGGTAAAAGGTTGTCTAATTAGTTCCCGTCACCATCCCTCATGTCACTGAGGGATTGACCTCAAACAAGATAAGAGTAGGGGTGGGGGGATTTAGATGTAATCTTCTGTGTTGTTGGCTTGAGAAGCAACATGGAAATCTGAGAAATACACGTTCACTATCTGAACTAATAAGAATAAATTATAAGACTGCACAAAAGCTGATTCGACTAGTGCCTCTGCTCTATGTTGCATTCTATACGAATGGAGTTAATCATCACAGCATGCTACAATTCTTCAAAAGTCACCATGTCAACTCCATGAGAACGCATAATTCAAAACCATGAAACATAATACAAAAGAAAGAACTCGGATAAATGAAAGAATGTGAATTTTTTGTTTCAGAAGATGCTTGCTCAAGATTGGAAAATATTTTGAGAAGGAAAAGCTCGTTAAAGAAAAATGAAATCAAACTAACTGCAGATAAAGAACCAGAGCATTAGCATACTACACCATTACCTCACCCAATAAAGACAAGATTATGATTGCCAATAATGAAATAGAATATTTAATATCGCCATCTTTATCCTTGAAATTATGCAATAAATGTCTCAGAACACAAAATACAACAAGAGATGCAACAGATATTGATGTAATGTCATATAAGCAATTTATGTCAAACCTTACAAATCATAAATCAATTACTCGTGTTCACCGTGATGCAAGATATGTAAATTTCAAATAAAACGTATCTTTTTTCGTGATTATCGAGGGTTATATATGTTCAAATTTACTATAGTTAAATAAACAAGTCATTGAAATGAAACTGGAGACATGACATTACCTCCCGTTCTTTTAGTTTGCAATTCAGCTCCAGAAAATGTTCCTCAGAATTATATTGACCCGAGTGATAAAAACATCTCTTCAGAAACTCTTCCATTTTGTCTTGACAGTTTTCTCTGTAAGGCATCACCAGAATAACTAAGCCTCCGTTTGGTAACTAATTTTTTTTTTGTTTATAAACATGTTTATAAACAACACAATTTCTCAAATCATTTTTTAACCACACACATTTTCTTTCTCCAATTTTCAACCATTACTTTTTACTTCAAAATCATAAATAAACAAGTTTATAAATCAAACAGTGTTACCAAACGGAGGCTAAATTAAAATGACAGATTATCTAATAATTCAAATGATTTAAGAGAAATCCATACCTTCTATCAATTCTGCAAGTTAAGGTTCTGCTTATCATGTTTCTCAGCTCCTCATCAGTCATCTTAGTCCGAGCATAACCATAAACGACAAAATTCTGCATTTGTAGAATTCAAAGAAAAATCAGAAAAGGGAAAGATAACACTATAATCAATATTAGCTTACTCCATCGCTAAGACAGATATTACTAATTTAAGATTCTTTTGAACTTTACACAAATCATCACCAAGTGGGAATATTTGAAGAATTGGAAAAACAACCTCAGGTAGCCAGTCATCATAATAAAGAGCAAAAAGCGCTGGAAATATTTTCTTCTTGGCAAGGTCCCCTGATGCACCAACAACAGTTATACTAAGCATAGAATTTGCCTCTCCAAAACGAGGAAAAGGTACTTCCTCCTCCAGATTTTTTGCAACTGAACCTTCTGCACAACGCAATTGGAGTTTTTTTTAGCAGTATGAACTAAATATATTGAAACTAAATACAAATAAATGGGCAAAAACAGTGACTAAGAATTTGGATCATTGTTAATTAAAATATCAACCCATACCATCATATTAATGTTCATAACATTAGGAACCAGGAAGTAGTGTTCTAAAACGCGCACTTCCCACGAAGAAAGCATTTTTTGAAATTTTAAGCTTTTTTTTTTTTAACGCGTTAAAGTATGTGTAAAGTTTAAATCTAGTATGTAAGAATTGAAAAACGCTTTTTAACGCCTACTCTTGCTTAATAAGCTTGAAAAACTTGACTCTTGGGCTCCACACTCCGTCATTCTTCACGTTTTTTATAACACCGGCCAGGAAGTAAACATAAGCAAACTAGCTATATGGGACCATGCATACTTCTAGATTGTATCGACATTCATTCCCTTCACATTAGGTGCAACGGTTGGAAATGAAAAATGAGCATAAACATACAATGCAAAGGTGCTCAGTGTCCAAAACGCCTAAAATAAACAAGGTAAAATACACAGAGATTAGGCTCCGTCTTCAAATTTCGCAATTATGGCAGCTGTATGAACCTTGGTCCGAACATGAAGATATATGGAAGGGGATACTCGAGGGACTATTAGAAGGCAAGGGAAAAGTTCAATATTTAAGCAGAATATCCAGTAGTAAAGGAAAATGTTCAATTACACCACAAAATGCCCCATAGCCTGTGGACTTAGTCTAAAGAATTTGAGACATACCTAACATTCTGTGTTGTGAAAATCATCAGTCTCTCTTTCTAATTAAATCATTCATCCAAGTTTTAGAATTAAAGGCTTACCACTACACCAAGAACTGAAATTTTCACAACAGGCAGACTCGCATTGTACAGCTAAAGAGAGAGAAGTTCTGTAAATTATCAATATTTTATGCAAATAAACTATAAATTTAGCGGATAATCGAATTAAAGGGTGATACAATGCTTAAAAACCAGATACAAATTTAACAACCAAAACTTACCATCTTGCATAGGAACTGCGTTAAGAGGGTACCCATTAGTGGATTTGAGCTCAAACTGATTTCTTAGTTGTCTTCTAAAATGAATATCAGTTACCCATTTCGAGAAATAGGATATCTTGTGATCAAAAGAAGAGAAAGTGGTTGAGGATGAAGAAAAATGACTCAACTGAATAGCCATGCACTGTGCAGCAGAGATTGTCAATAGATTGTGAAGATATTCAGAAACCTCCAGGCAAAAATTTCGAGAAATTGAAAATGGATTTCTTTGCCAAGATATATTTTGAATCTTGAAGTGAAATTATTGCTTTATTTTATCTAATGGCCCATTGAATTCGCTTGAGGTCAGTGCAAAAGAACAGTATTTTTCAAATGCAATCTTTTATATGAGGCCACAATTTTTCCTCCCGTTTTTATTTTTATATATATTCATTATCCAATTGTGTATCTTATTGGGAAATCGACCCAACCAAATGATGTTCACAATGAATATATTTTAGAATTGTAAGCTTTTTTGTAATGAGTATTGACCATAAATATAAAAATCAAGACTGAAAATAAATTGAATTTAATTGAAGACTCAAATCATGACCGTAACTTAAAATAATTTTCTCGATTTGAATTCAAATGGAACAAAGAAATTAACACAGATAGCTTTAAAATAGGACATGTGATTTTATACTCTTCTATTCTATAACAGTTCAAGTTTAACATTATTGTTTGTGTGTTTAGCACTCTTCGAATAAATTAAAAAAAAAAAGAAAAAAAATCATTTTTCACATTCCATTAACTTATACGTCAGAAATAATGAATTTCAACTATGGGTTGAGAGTTCGAATTATATTTTTAGTGTGAATGAGACTCCTTATAAGTGTAGTTAAATAACAAGTTCTCAATCCTATTTTATTGAGGCACCTCTCACGATTTACATCTTCTACAAATCCCCAGAACATGAATTGTAAAGACTCCTAAGGTTGGAGTCCAACCCCTTTTTTTTTAATGAATTTCAATCATTCGTTCAATGAAAGGTTAATGTCCCGTTTGTCGAAATTTTTGCTTCAGCTTTAGTTTTTTATTTCTGTAGAAGAATTTTCTGAAAAAAAAAATTACTCCTTTTGTCCTACAAAGATAGGCCCTACCCAATTTTACACAGATCAAGAAATATCAATTAATGTTGTTGAAAAAATAAATTTTACAATCACTTTTCCTAATATAATCTAATAAATTTATGTAGTTCCCCACAAAATTGAAAGAGTATAAATTTATTTAGATTAATAAAAAATATATTAAATAATAGTAAAATGGGACATAAAATATTAATTTCTCTCTCAAAAAAGAAAGTGAACTATCTTCGTGTGACGGAAGAAAAATGAATAATAGATTATCTTTATGAGATAGGGGGAATATCTTATTTTTTATTTGAAAACTAATTTTTAAAAACAGGTAAGTATTTTTGAAAAAGAAAAAAAAAAGAAAAAAATAGCACATGACCAACTTCGGGAAATTACATGCGTGAATTTTAGACATTATTACTAGTATTTAGAGTTCTAGAGAATTCATTTTGTATCCATTTAAGATGATTTTTAAAAATTTTGACGTTACTTCTAAGACTATGAAGTTATTTTAGGTTCTGTTTAGATAATTTATATATCAATACCATCATCTATATCTATACATTAATAAAAGTAGAAGAGATTCTGGGAATATTTTCTTCAATTTTCAATTTAGATCAGATTCTGTAATGTGAACAGAATCTTTGGCAACTACTTAAAAAAAAAAACGGGGCAGTTATTCAAAATCTTAGGAATAGTGAAAGTTATTAATTGTGTGAGTTTTAAAATCTATATATCTATTATCTATATATATATAAAATCAACTGAGATTCTGACCAATTAATTTTGACCAGAATCTCAATTGGTAAAAGATTCTAAAATATTGAATGGATAGAATTTGTATTTGAACATTAGCAGTTTTATTTGCAAGCCTTTTTTTTTTCCCATTTCCCGGGTTACCACGTTTATTGAATGAGTGGGCTGAATCGTAAATTTCAGTTTATCCCCTTCAAAACTAGAGGCAACTTCTTCTTCCTCCATAAATTTTAGTTTTTTCTACAACCTGTGGCGTCACCACCCCATTATCCCACCTTAACTGTAATCTTTAATTTATAAACTTCCATTTTCGTGACTTCCCTTTTCTTTGACATAATACAACCTTTACTAAATCCGCAGAAAGAGGAGAGCCGCGGCACTGAGAGCCACGTTTCCACCAGGGTTACAGATCTATGATCGACTCAACTCAAAGCTCTCCAACATTCCCGATGGGATTTTGAAGCTTCTCGATACAAAACTCATCGGTCCGCCTCCAGTGGTGACTCCAAGGTCTTCTACTCGAAGAGGATGGGTGATTATCACCACTATATGGTAGAGTTTAAGACTGGTGCTGAACGGAAAGAAGCCTCCGAAAACACTCTCCGCTTACAAAT
This sequence comes from Ligustrum vulgare, assembly GCA_963555705.1. NCBI lineage: Eukaryota > Viridiplantae > Streptophyta > Magnoliopsida > Lamiales > Oleaceae > Ligustrum > Ligustrum vulgare. The sequence goes on from OY743171.1 coordinate 55,391,385, forward strand.
CGGCCCAGGTTAGATTCTTTTCCTTAATTATTTTTTTTCCAGCCCTTATATACTTAAATTATATTTTACAGATTTATGATCTGGAGAATAATGTGGCAAGAGTCCTTAAATTGAGCTTTTAGAATTTAAGGTTTACTGTGGAATTTGTTTATGAGATTTATTATGCACAAAGAGTAGTGGAAGCAAATGTCAAGGATTTTGGGAAGCTTGACATTCTTGTCAATGTTGCTGGCGGCAATTTTCTTGTGTCAAGCCCGATTGGCGAGTCGCCATCCGTCTCCGTTAGTGGTGGCATAAACGGTTTTGTTGGAGGTGGTTCTGGTGATTATGTTGTTTGGGGGTAAGAGTAAAAGTTGACCCATGAGAAAGAGCGTGAGTATGAATAACCTTTCTGAATACGAGTCCGTTAATAACAATATCGACAAAAACTAATGCTAATAACAATGATAGTGAGACATTGAAGACAGCAGCAGCGAATGGTTATGCATCGGCTGACGACGCCATGCCCCAGCCATGCAACGGGAGTCGAGAGAGAAAACGAGGTCAGATCTCTAATCATCTGTTTATCTGTTCAATTATAATTCGTTAAGTAATTTACATGATTGATTATCTTATTCGTGTTCTGAATTTATTCATTATGGAATACTTGATTTCTGTGCTATTTCACTCTGATGATAATTGATTTCTATGTTGATAATTGAATAGGTCTTAAAGTAGTTTAGTCTGCTTTAATAGATTTCATTTCTATGTTGATTTTCGTGATAAATAGATGTCTTATAACTCTTATCAGATGATTTGGTTGCTTATTTAAATAATTTCAATTTCTGAATGATTGATCTGTTATCAACCTTTTTGATTACTTGATTGCAACATATTTTACAGAAAGTTAAAAATCTGATTCTAAATCTTATTTGCTATTACATATTTGAATGGCAAAGCTCCAAGATACACCTCTGTAAATGTAAGTTCTTGTATTTTTCCTCATATATATTTTGTTTTCTGCAGTAGGTTTTCAGAAATTGAGCTTTTGAATTTTAATGATTTTAGGCACAATCCTCAATATGCGTTATCAGAGCTCTAAGATGGTGTGAAAATGCCCTTAAGCCTAACACGATTTGTAAGTTTATTTAATGGTTCAATGTTGTATCATAATTACTGATTTTAATTCATCCATGTTGTATTTTTCTTAATATATATCTTGGATCAATGTTGCTTGAAAGGCTTTAGGTTGATTGCGGTAAAAAATCGAAGTTGGGTTTCACCTTTTACCCTTCTCCTCAGGTTTCAACTGCTATTGTTGAGCCTTATAATTCTGTGCTTTCGACTCATTCTCTTTTGGAGTACACTGATCTTACTATGCTTCTTGATAATGAGGAATATTTATGATATCAGCCACAAATCACTTGACATTGAAAGGCCAACTAATACTAACCTCAACAGGCTCATTTCCCAGGTGATTTCTTTGTTAAGAGCATCTCTGGGATTTGATGGGGATTTGAATGTTGATGTGAATGGGTTCAAGACTAATCTGGCTCCCTACCCTAGGAATTGTAGAAATTTAATTACTGTTTAATTCACATGATTTCCAACTCTACTAGCATGCCATACATATATGAACATAGGGGTTGTGTAACCTATTTGATGGTTAAATTAATTGATGGCTAAATTAGTGGGATGTTAGAAAAATGTGGAGAAATAAGAGAATTGTTTATATATTCTTTTTTATGGTTCTCCAACAACCAAACAAATCATTTTCCTTTCTTTCGTACTTTTTTTGATTATTTAGATTCTTTTCATCTTATTTAAAATTGCATATCATTTTACCCATTTTTAATTTCATGGTTGATTTGAAATTTTGACATGGGAAGCTTTTTTTCCTTCCAGAAAATGTGTTGTTTTCAAATCATTGGATCTTTAAAGTCTGGAAGATAATTAAGATTCATTCATTTAGGTTATTTCCTTATAGCTCAAATTATGCGAGATGGCTCCGTGTTAATCCGTTTCCCTTAATTTTCAGATCATCTTTGTGCATGTATTTTAATTTTATTTTTTAAAATCAATGAATGCATCAAAATAGTTCTTTTATTGTACAAGCTTTGTGATCCCTTCCATAATGATTTATTAAAGGTTTTTAATTATTTGTTTCCCTTCTTAAATAATTATTTTGCTTTAATTGAAAGAACATATCTAAAATTATTTGAAATAAACCTACATTTGATTTTTTTTTTTTTTTTTAATTTTGTGTTTGTACCACCTTCTTGAAAGATATTGATATGCGATGACGATGAGAACCCAATAACTGTGATAAAAAATGTTGTGTGATAACAAAATGCTTATTATTATTTATATTGGCACTGGCTTTTGTTAGTTTCTACTGCTTTTTTTTTTCGTTTTTCCGGTTCAATACATTTTTTTTATCAATTAAATATGTCCGTGCATCGCACGGGTGTGAAACTAGTATATATCTAATAACAACTGAGATTCTGATCAATTGATTTTGACCAGAATCTCAATTGTCAAAGATTTTGCAATTATTCACAACAAACATATGTTTTTTCTTTTCTTTTTTTAAATACAATTCGGTTGAACAGTTTCCCATTTTCTTTTCCAAGTGTTTCCATTATCTTTCAGTTGCGCTCAAATTTACGCAGCTCAACATTACTGGAATAAAGCATGCTACATCACCAAAATCATTGCCCACGAAAGCAGCGGTACTAGCAAACACGTCTGGTGCCCCATTCCCCAAAGGAAGTAGAGTCATCCCTGCAACAATGGGGGACAATTTCAATAAATCCGAAAGCTTTCTCAGACAACAGCAGAAGTAATCAGCTACTGTATTCCCCAATAAATAGAACACAGTCACCAACCAAATAACTCAAAGCTTTATATTTTTCGCAATCAATGTACAAGAACTTAATGTAATTGAAAAGACCCCCTGAATTGTATTGTGGGTTGGCTTTCAAGTACTCACATTCAGTACTGTAACATCCATGATCATGTATTCCATGGCAGATCGATGGACTTCTATTTGCCCTCAAAGCATTAGTCTCAAATCCCCAAGTTTTCTCACACTGTAATTCGACGAGTTAACGCTATTTTCAACCATTTTCCTCCGAAAAACCTTGACCTGAACAACATATTCACCGACTCCGTCGTCGAAGATTTGTTTTGAGGGGAAGAACTGAAAAGTGTGTCTCTAAAAATAGGCCTTGAAGGTTGAGCATCCTAACGTGGTTCAGTTTATTGGTGCTGTCAGTGTCACCCAGAATTTACCTATGTTATTGTTTTGGCCGTCAGTGGTTCTCTTCCACCCTGTTGGATGAATCTTTCTACTCAAAGCAAATAGCTTATTCAAGAACCTTTTGCATTTACGAAGAGGTGAGTCATGATTGAATAAACAATCCAATTTATATTTTAAACTTGAGAGTTTTGTACTGTATCTTCTGTGATCTGACTAAGCTTGCTGTATGGTTTTCCAATCACATTGATATGAATGATTAGGGGAATCTCATTTCAGGGTATCATGTATTAGGTGAAATTATGGCGGATTGTCTTCTATTATGGAACCCAGATGGACTTCTATTGTCTGCTCCCCACGAACCTTTTAAATTTCCCTTTTTCATCGAAATGTTTTTTATGTAGGTTACTGATTAGATACAATTTTTAATGTATATATGTAGGAAAACAAAATGCAAGACGAAAATTTTCAAACCCACACTCGAAAATAATAAATAAAAAGTTTTGCACATACAAAGGAAAATAAATTTACCTTCAAAAAACGAACGTTCGAGATTGTACACTTGAAATGAGGAACACGCCAATGAAAGCTTTTGAACGGTAAGGACGGCTTGCTTGGTAGAAAACCCTTGAAGAGAAGATGCGAAACTTGCAAGAAAAGAAAAAGCAATACAACTTTTTGCGAGAGTATTACTACGAAAATTCTGAAAAAACGGTAAAGAGAAAATAATGAGAAGAATGAGGCTTTATAGGGAGCCTAATGATCTAAACCCCTTGATTTTTGAGCCGCATGATTGATGCAGGTAACCCACGCCTCTTGGGGAAAGGATTAATTAAGGTGCCAACTGTCGGAGGAAGGGAAAAGATCATTCAGTTACCACAGTGTGTGTCACGTGCTGCAAGATGTCATTCTCCATTCCCTTCGTATTCCTTGGGAACCAAAATCAGTAGCCCCCTCATATTAAATACGCCGCCTAAGAAAAATGCTAGTTCAATCCCAACATTTGCTTAGGGGGGGGAAGCAAGAGTAGGAGGTCGGCTTTACTCCGAATCCGAGCTTCCCATAAGAAATGTCATTCCTAACCTTAAACTTACAGCGCTGCATAATGATTCCCAGCGAACGGATGGCGAAATAATTATAAAATATTGAATATAACAAATGACGAAACATGGGCAAAACTGCAATCCTATGGCTTTCTAATTGAAGAACTCTATCAGAACAAGATTAGTGCTGGGAAACTATGACAAATTCGATCTGCCCATGAATGATCACATCGGATTTGAGGGACTAGTGTTGAGACCATACCTAGAATGTAGTACCTTGAACCACGGCCAATGCCCAATAGAGGCCCAATGGACCCTAACCCATGATTAAAATTTATGATATCACCTTGGATCAAACTGCCGATGTGGAATAGCACATGAACTTCTTTGGCTGAGCTGATTTACGTTTAGCCGAGGTACTTTACGGTGACTCCACAGATGAGTGATGGAACAATGGATGAAGTCAGAGATGTGACACCGCCTTTACCAAAAGTGACAGACGCTCATCCCCTACCAAACGTAGCAATGATTACTATCAAAAAGCAAGATTTTCCTCTCCAACCGCTAGGGTAAATACACGTGTAAAGTCCACCACGTGTCGCCATCCAAGATTATAAATTCCTCTATAAATAGAGCACTCATCACGCCTGGGAAAAGGTTGGCAATCTGATACTCTTAATTAAATATTTCATTCTCGCTCCCTTTTCTCTCTTTTACACATTTATACTTCTCGCACCCAACTTATATTTGCTTGAAATGAGCACTGACTTTGGCATCGGAGTGCAAATGGGAGCCACCTCGGCCCCCTTTGCAAACTGATCGTTTGTCACAGTGCGCAGGAGATCCACGTGTTCAAGAGGGAGGAACTGAGACGTGTTGGTTCAAGGTCCAGTCGAATTTTGTGATCAACAAGTATTTATATATAAGGTAATATACACATTTACTTCTATCCAGATTTTACATTCAAACTAATTCATTTTACATTCATACTAATTCACTATTCTCTTTTTATATATAGTATAGATATAGATTAGTAAAATGATATAAATACATTAATCAACTGTTCTCCCTTTATATATAGTATAAATTAGTAAAATGATATAACTAATCTTACTTTGAAAACCCACACAATACTTTAATTCTTCCACCACAACCACAAATGCTTTCAATCATCCCAGTCCCGCCATACTTGCCACCCCATAAAAAAACCACTGACCGACGATCAATGATCTGTTTGAGCCCAAGAAAAAGAGTTTCTGTCCTAAAAATTTCCAAGAATGGCGACTTTCAGAATGCACCAATGATTTTCCCATATGCAAAAAAAAAATGCATATCTTGGATTTAGAGGCCATTTTGGCTAAAAACTCAGATAAATACGATTAGGACAAAAAAATGGAGAATTTATCGGCCAAACACTGTAATTCTCAAAGACTCAGTTGCTCAATACCCCTCAAGATTAACTTTGTTTAAAAAAGACGGGCTATTTTCATGAAAATGGGATTTTTTAGCTCGAGAATTGAAAATTAAAGCCCGATTATAACAGAATTGGGAAGTGCGGATGACCTCTATAAAAAGGGAAATAGAATCAACTTGGTTCAAGAGTCAGCTACAATTGGGAAGAATCTGCATGAAGGGCTAAAAAGAATCACCTCGAAAAGGGTTTGCTTCAATTAGTATTGAAAATTCACTGAAAATCTGCAGGCTCTTGAACAAATTCACAGAAAATCCACCTTCTCCGGCTAGTGAGGCAGGCTAACCAGTCCAAGTCTCCGCAGATCCCATGAATTTGAAAGTGTGGTGCACAAATTTTGTTTTTATAAATAAGGATATTTTGGTAAAAGAGTGTTGTGCATTTATAAAAACTATTTTTTAATTGGGGTGTAGTTAAAATGTGGAGGGTTAAATAAAAAATGTAGTGGTAATATATTTACCATTTTTAGTATCATAACCTGAAACTTTATCAAGTATTTATGATACTTTGAGTTGAAATAGTATTTTTCAATTTTTATCACAAACAGTATTTTTTCAATTTTTTTATAGTTGCATCGTATTTTTCGATTTAGTATTTTTTTTTTACAGTGTATAGCGCAATTATCCCTTAATTAATATAGGTCCATCGATGACCCTATTATGACTAAGGTTAGGGTTATTAGTGCTCATATAAATAAGTGTCTAATTGTAAAGGAACATTGAGAGTGGTCGCATATTCTAGTCTCGAGTTTTTATCATGCTAGCACAAATGATGATTTGTTTTTCACTATTGTTGGTATTTTTGTTCATTTTTATAGCATTAAGAGAAATGTTGATGACTTTTTATTGTAATTGAATCAATGAACCAAACATTGAATTTTCCTACATTAAGAGTTCTGCTGGCATAGCATAGTTCCAAAAACCTTGAACATTGAAGAGTTAGTCTGAAAAGAACATTGGACTAGAAAATCCGAAAATGTTCGAATCTGCATTCTATTTGAATTTTGGTTATTTCCCTTTCTTTTTTACTTTTTTCTATTACTACTATGTTCTTGTAAAATCGTGAGTATCACATGAATTTTGGTTCTTTTCCTTTCTTTTTGAATTTTTGACTTTTCTTCTTCAGTTGAAACCTTTCGTAGATTCTCTCTTAGAAAATTGGTTTTGATGTTCTAATTCATTGCAATTTGTAATCCATGTAATCCGGGATATGCATGATTAGTTTGAGTTTTTCACATAATCAATATATTATCATTTTTGGAGTTGTTTGTTCAACACTTTAGGTTTTTACTTAGACATTTTTCTATCTGGGTATTTTGTTTTCTCACTCCTTGGCTATTTATTTTGAAGTACTCCTACTGGGTCAATTCAGGCAATTACTTGGGAGTTTCTCAAGTTGCATCTATTAAGCTTGGTTGGTTAGAATTTCATCAGCTCCATCGACCGCCTCTGCATCTTGAATATCCTGGCAGTTATTCTTGCTAATGTTATTTATTTTGCTGTAGTTGTCATCTATTATTGCATCATCTAATACTGTATCATCACTTCTTTAATCAGTTGTTACTTTACGTGCATCGCATAGGTAGAAGAACTAGTATGTATATATATATATAAGACAATAAATGCGTTCACATTTATTCAGATTTTGCATTCACATTTGACACGCATTCACACTACCAAACTTTGCGTTCACATTTATTCAGATTTTGCATTCACATTTGGCACACTAATTCACTTTGCATTCACACTACCAAACTTTTCTCTCTTCATATCTTACTTAATATTAAACTAGTATTCGCACCCGTGCGTTGCACGAAAAAAAAATTATAATTATTAATTAATGAATAATTAACTAAATATTTCAATAATTAATGAAAATGTGAAAAATACATAACGAAAATAATAAAATTCATATTTTATGAGAAATAATATGAAGAAACATAAAAGTTTCAAAAACAAAATTCAATGTAAATTACAAAACACTTCTTTAAAATTTAGGATCATTAAAATTTAGGATATTAAAACTTTCCAATTTAATTGTGCAGAACATCAATCAATACATGAACAAAAATTGCACGTGAATTAAATTTATTTATTGAAAATAACAATGTTTTTTTATTGCTTGCGTTAATGTTGTTCAACGTTACAAATAATATTTTTGTAGATATTTTTAGTAATGTCAAAATATAATAATGATAAAAAAAATAAAAAAAAGAAAATTTCTATTTCTCAAACGGAAATGGTTTTTTTTTTTTCCATTCTTAAATGTTACATAATTTGTCCTTGAAATTCATATTAAAATGATCCAACTAATGAATCAATGGATTATAGAATTGATTAAACAAAGTTAGATAAAAAAAAAAAAAAGATTAAACAATTTGTCAATACCAATGCACTGATCCTCATGTAGTGGAGAATGAGTGTCAATTCAATGGTGCTGTTGATACTTAATGATCATAAGTCAGAAAAATCACTGCCACAATTTGACCGTAAGGAAGGCAAAAATAAAAATAAAAATGGAGAGCGGTTTAAGTGGGAAAACACGGGCCAACTATCCTTTTAATAATAATAATAATAATAATAATAATAATAATAATAATAATAATAATAATAATAAGATAAGATTTCTCCCGTACACAAAATGCATAAAAAATAATATATTAAAATAATTAATAAAATTTTACAAACAATAAAATTACTTCAAATTATAATAGCTTCTTTGAGTAATAAAAATCAATTTATATATTTAAGTAGTAAATGATTATTAAGTTTTCCACATTTTTTCACAAAAAAAAAAAAAAAAAATGAAGTTGTTGTTCAAGAAAAAATTGATATTATTTTTTATCGAAAATAACAGATATTTGCACATTGTTTGGAGTTGCGTTTTTAAGTATTGAAATGAACATCCTTAATAATTTCAATTTCATTTACCGTTGTACTAAACGCATCATCAAGCCCCTGTTTGGTACATATTATTTTTAAATCTCATTTTTTAAAAACTCATTTTCAACCACATTATATCAATAAAATAATCTACACATAAGTCCAAAAATATTCTCCAATTTTTAACTACACATTCTCCAAAAAAAATTACTATTCCAAATCTCAAACAGGGACCAAATGCAGTCAACACGTCATCCATAACATAGTACCTCTTACGTTGATACAAGCAAGTTTAATTCAAGTAATTAAAAAAAAAATGAATAGTCACCGTTTTCTAAAAAAAAATTACTGTTTTCTGGAAAAAAATCTATTAAGAAGTGTAAACAAACTTATTTGTCACTAATATTTTTAACTAAACAAAAAAGAACAAATATTAAAATTTAATAAAATATTAATCTTATTAATGCACAAATAATGCACGAGAAAGTACAGCTATTTTTGTTTTTCAAAGCTAATGTGTAGTTTTCCAAATATATTAATTTCTTTATAAAATTTATTTTTTATAAAGCAATTAATGATGAATATTAATGCATTCCAATTTTTGAAAAGTATTTTAGACTGGAAAACAAAAATGATGTACGGAAGTTGCAATTTAACAATATGAATTTTGATAAGTGCTTGTTAGTTTTTAATGCTTATACATAATTTCTCTCGTATACAAAATGCATAAAAAATAATATTATATTAAAATAATTATTAAAATTTTACAAACAATAAATCTAATTCAAATTATAATAGTTATATTAAAAATTTTTATAATTTTTGTATCATCAACTCTTTATTAATTTCCACATCTTGTCTTTTGAAATGATTTTCGTTCAATATATTTGTTTTGTTGGCGAAAAACACTTATTTATCTCTCATATTTTTAAATAATCAAAATAAATAATTAATACAAAAGTTAAAAAAATACTTGCACATCCTTTCAATGCAAATTAGCAAAATATTTGAATAGAAATTGCGATTAGAAATAAAATTTATTAATTAATTGAATGTTATAAATAATAATGCGATTAAAAAGCAAAATTAAACAAACACCGAAGATCTATCTTACAATTAAACTATGGTGTAAATTTAAAAAAATGTGTTGTATGAATATAGTTCCCTAAATATAATTAGCTTGATTTTCAAAATATGAAAAACATGTACAATGGAATGACTTACTGGTGTTAAAACAATTACAAATTTGGATGGATTAATGAGTAAATTGAATTAATTGGGATATAAATAAATGTTATGACAACAATTATTTCTTGTAGGATCTATAAAAATTGCAGGAAAAAAAAATAAAATAAAATAAAAAAAAAATATATATATATATATTTAGACATACTATTAGCATTAAATACATGTAGTCAAGTGCCTATTTACGATGCATTATACACATTTCCACATTAAATGTCTCATTAATTGTCAACAACTCATTTCCCAATTCCGGAAATTCAATTGAAAAAATAAAAAATTTCCAAAAATAGAAACTGTGAATGAGCGGGAAAAAATTTTGACGGCTGTTCTACTTTAATATATAATATAGATAAGGAGAATTTCCCGCCAATTTGGCACAATTTTTTGTGATTTTTTTTATACAATACTATATATTATATTTATTTTCACACTCAACTTTTATTGCTTTCACACTCCAAAGACTAAAACTCAACTTTTATTGTGTTCACACTGCTACTTCCACTTAAATATTTTTATGGAGATTTTTTTTTTTTTACTTATTTATATTTGATTATTTGTATTTAAACCTCTCTTTTCATATTTTTTTTTATCTGTTAATGTTTTGAATTTTGCAAATAAGCATTTGTGTGCAGTCATACAAATTCAATGCAAAATTTTCAGTTCAAAATTATATCGAAGTTGTATCACGCATCTAATAGTAAATAAATCTTATTGTATAAAACTTTTTATAAATAATCTTATTTTTTTAGTTATTTAGTACATCTAAAAATTTGAGCTCCTTTGTATTGCGTTCTATTAACTTAATTAGTATTTTTATAGAAAGTTACATTTAATACATAAATAATTTTTTTCAATAATTGTGATATTTTATTGGTATCAATCTTATGGATAAATAATTTCTTTCTGTCATAAAAATCTAATATCGACTCCTCCCGCCAATTTGACACAACTTTTTGTGATTTTTTTTTATACAATATTATATATTATATATTTCATTTATTTTCACACTCAACTTTTATTGCTTTCACACTCCAAATACCAAAACTCAACTTTTATTGTGTTTACACTGCTACTTTCACTTAAAAAATTTTATGGAGATTTTTTTTTTACTTATTTATATTTGATTATTTGTGTTTAAACCTCTCTTTTCATAATTTTTTTTTATCTTTTAATGTTTTGAATTTTGCAAATAAGTATTTGTGTGCAATCATACAAATTCAATGCAAAATTTTCAGTTCAAAATTATATCGAAGTTGTATCACGCATCTAATACTAAATAAATCTTATTGTATAAAACTTTTTATAAATAATCTTATTTTTTTAGTTATTTAGTACATCTAAAAATTTGAGCTCCTTTATATTGCGTTCTATTAACTTAATTAGTATTTTTATAGAAAGTTACATTTAATACGTAAATAATTTTTTTCAATAATTGTGATATTTTATTGGTATAAATCTTATGGATGAATAATTTCGTTTTGTCATACAAATCTAATATCGAATTTTCATTTATATTTATATCGAATATTTAATCAATTTGTATTAAATTTTGTTTTAAATAATCATACTTTTAATTCAATATTTATGATTCTTAAATTTTTACAACAATATACTTAACTGATAATTGAGATGATCACTATTATATTATAATTTTCATCAAAAAATAATTACGTTGTATAAAAATTGCAAAAACTTATAATACCATGAATTTGATGCATCTTTGTCAATCACAATTTTAGTTTTTTTCTTTTTTTATGATTATCGAATTCGTTTCTTATACGTGTTGTTTTTCATTGTCAATGGTCAAAACAATAATTCTTATCTTTTATAGCATGATCTATATTATAAACTTTTTCATCTATTGTTTGATTGTTCAGATTACATGGACATTGGAGATCCTACATTTAAATATTTATTTTGCAAAACAAATTTTTGGTGCGAGGAGAGAGTGAATAAGCATTATAAAACATGTCGTAATTCAAAGTTCTCATTTTGTTGTGGGATGAACACGATTTTTAATAATATTTCAAACCAAACCATTTAAAACGGTTTGGAATTTTTCCAAGCCAAACTAAACTATTTCATTTTTTAAACAAAATAAAATCAAACTATTTTTTGCGATTTGGTGCGGTTTGAAACCACGGATTGTCGATGAATAAATTAGTATATTTCAAAGCGAGCTCAAAGACACATATTCATCTAAAATTTCGAGTTGAAACTAGCTCAAAAAGAGCATTAAGTTTCTAATTGAGTGCTTTTTTGAGAATCAATCCATGTTGACAAACTGATGAGAATCAAGGGAGTCAACCGAGTCAAAGTCAAACAAGTCAACCATCGATAACAATACCGGTGGGGCCTATGACAAGATCCAAGGCTAAAGAGGTCCAAGAGTCGATGGCGGGACTCATTTCCAAGCTCCATAATCAAGTCCACATGGAAAAAAACAAGATGGAGGTCAATTGCCTATTTTTGGAGGCTCAGGAAATTTCGGTCGACCGAAAATCACGCCGGTCGACCGAAACTCTGCAGGGATTTTTGGAGCAAGCCTCAGGAGGGTTCGGCTGAGCTTCGTACGACTGAAAGTGCTATTTCGGTCGACCTGTTGTTCGACAGAAATAGTTTCGGTCGATCGAAAGTTTCCCAAATGTAAATGCGGGGTTTTTTGTGCAATTTCGCAAAACTCTTTTCTTTCACTTTGTATATCTTTTGTAAAGCCTTCAAACCCTAACTTAGTTTTTGACATTGAAGAACACTCATTGGGAGCTTTGGAGAGGTATTATCCTTTCTTTATCTTGTAACTATTTTTTGGAATTTTATTCAACTTATATATAGAGAGTTTGTTCTTGTGTATTTGTTGATGTTTATTCCACATGTCTTGGTATTTTTCATAATCTCTCCATTGAGCTAGGGTTAACTTCCTTAGAATTTTGGTTAGGTTAAACTTGGGTCAAGATTCCTCATTTATTACCTTTTTTTAGCTTTCTTGGGTTGATACAAACATTGTTGTGGGAATTTTTGGTTTAATCATCAAAGGGGTTCGCATCATTTGGTATCAGAACTTGGCTCTAAAATTGGTAGTCCTATCTTTACATTTATTGTTGTTGTTCTTGATAATCAAAAAAAAAAAAAAAAAACGAAAATTGCAAAAATTGGGGAAAATTCATATGCCATAAATATTTCATGATTCCTACATATTGGGCATTGTAGTTGTTATCAATTTGAAGGTTTGTTGGGGTTACATTTGAACAAACACTTGAAAATCTTAAACTATTCAAGTTGCATCCTAAGTGTTTGACAAAATGTTTCAAAGAGTGTTTCCATATTGAATCCTACATTTCGATCACCAAACACATTACTATTTGAATTCCTTGTGTCTTACATCGAGTTATTGTGACTATACCCTTGAAAATCTTGTTGATCAAGTTCAAATCCTTACTTCCTTGTATAGTAGTAAGCAACTAAATTTTACTTGCTATTGTGTCAATCCTTCCTTGCTTCCTTTTATTGTTTGTGGAATTTGTACTACACAAGAATTGAATTCTCTATTTAGTTGAATTACGTTCCTTGGAAAGTTTGGGTAAGAAAGTGAAGAGTGGTAAAAGGTAAGAGTGGTGAGCTCATTAGAGGGAAAAAGCCTAATTGAGTGAAACACGAGCAAAAATATTTTGTGAGGACACTTGCACACTTACACTCCATGGTTAATACACATACTTCCAGTGGACAAGATTCTAATGCACAAACTCAAGAGTTGAGGGATATGATACAAGCTCTCACGGTTACTATGGCGGATATGGGGGGAAGGTTGGAGGGTAGGTTAGCGAGGTTGGAGACTAGGAGGGAAGTTCCACCTCCAAGGGATGATAATGTTAGGAGGGGTGATAGGAGAAGGCCTAGAGATGAGTATGAGGATGATGATGTTGATGATGATGAATTGGAGAGTGAAGGGGGTAGTGACCAAAATTGGAACATGGGTAGGAATAGAGGAGGTAGGAATGTGAGGGGAGTAGGTCGAGGTCATGGGAAGAACCCTAGGGGTAGGGATGGAGTGGATGGTAATCTTGATAGTATTAAGATGAAAATTCCTTCTTTCCATGGGAAGAGTGATCCGGATGCCTATTTAGAATGGGAGAGGAAGATGGAATTGATTTTTGAATGTCATAGGTACTCCGAGGATAAAAATGTTAAGTTAGCGGTAGTGGAGTTTACCGACTATGTCTTAGCTTGGTGGGATAATTTATTACTCACTAGGAGAAGGAATTTAGATGGTAGTGTGGATACTTGGGATGAGTTGAAGAGCCTTATGAGAAAAAGATTTGTACCAAGTCACTACTATAGGGGGCTCTATCAAAGACTACAAACTCTTACTCAAGGAACAAAGGGTGTTGAAGATTATTATAAGGAGTTGGAGAAATCTTTGATGAGGGCCGACATAGAGGAGGATAGAGAAACCACTATGGCTCGATTTATGAGTGGTTTGAATAGGGAGATAGCCAATGTGATTGAATTACACCATTATGTTGAGATGGAGGAGTTGGTACACATGGCTATTAAAGTGGAGGTTCAATTGAAGAAGAAGGAGTAATTTAAAAGAAAGGGGCAAGAAAAATTCTTGGGAGGTCCTAGTTCCAATAGGAAGTCTAAGTGGGGGAGTGAAAAGGTTGATAAGGCACCACTTAAGGACAATATTGAAACCTCCAAGGGAAAGGAAGTTAGCTTCGTCAAGGATAAACCAAAGGTTGTTCCTACCACTTCTAGGAGTCGGGATATAGAATGCTTCAAGTGTAGAGGACGGGGGCATTATGCTCGAGAGTGCCCTAACAATAGGGTGATGATTATCAAAAATGGGGAGTGGTACTCGGAAGATGAAGAGGACGAAGAGGGGGTGCCCTGTAGAGGAGATAGTGATGACGAGGAAGAAGAGGTGGAGGGAATTGTTAGTCCACCTAAGTCTTTAGTCACCATTAGGTCTCTTAACACCCAAGCCAAGGTGGATGAGGCGGCTAAGCAAAGGGAGAATATCTTCCATACTAGGTGTCTTGTGAAGGACAAAGTGTGTAGTCTCATCATTGATGGGGGAAGTTGCACCAATGTAGTTAGCACTAGTATGATAGAGAGGTTGGGATTACCTTTAATGCCACATCCTAATCCTTATAAGTTACAATGGTTGAGTGATTATGGTGAGTTGAAGGTAAGCAAGCAAGTATTACTTATTTTCAACATAGGGACCTATGAGGATCAAGTACTTTGTGATGTGGTGCCCGTGCAAGCTACACATATATTATTGGGGAGGCCATGACAATATGATAGGAGGGTATTGCATGATGGGAGGAAAAATAGGTATAGCTTCCAAATGAATGGAAAACCCGTAACACTCCTACCTTTGAGTCCGGAAGAAGTTTACAAGGACCAATTGAAACTCAAGAAGGAGGAGGAGGAGGAAAAAGAAAAAAGAAAAAAAAAGTTGGAGTTGAGTGAGGGACAAAAAGAAAGTGAGAAAAAAAGAGGGGAAAAAAATAGTGAAAAACAAAAAGAGGGGATGCAAGAAAAAAGAAAGAGAGCAAAAAATATTGAGAAAAAAATGAATTTTTATGCAAGTAAAGGTGATGTAGAGAGAGCTTTAAAAGAAAATCATTCAATCATTTTGATGGTGTATAAGGAGTCCCTCCTTACACTTGATGACCCTCACATTTCCCTCCCCACTTTAGCTACTTCTTTATTGTAGGAGTTCGAGGATATCTTCCCGGAGGAGATGCCTAGTGGGCTTCCACCCATTAGATGCATCGAGCATCAAATTGATTTCATCCCCGGAGCCGTCATTCCAAATAGACCGGCTTACCGAAGCAATCCGGAGGAGACCAAGGAACTCCAAAAACAAGTTGAGGAGTTGATGAGTAAAGGATATGTTCGTGAGAGCATGAGTCCTTGTACCGTTCCCGTGCTACTAGTGCCCAAGAAGGATGGAACCTTTAGGATGGAGCCATTAACTTTTATATTTATATTGTTTACGGATAATTTTGTTGTGATATTCTAAAATTTAATTTATGTCTTTTAATATCCCCGGGTAGGAGTGAATCATGCGATTCTATGTTGCATGATTTAATAGTTTCTGATTCGAAGGATATGCTAGACAAATACAACAAATTGTTAAGGCAATTTAGGTCGGTTTGAGAAAAGATGATTGAGGAAACACTTCAAATTTAAGACTTATACTTATTGGTTGGTGGGGGACCAATGATGGCCAATATGATTTTTCTATTGTCGATGAAATTGCCAAATTGATTGTCGGTGGATTTTGACACACTACCTGGACACATGGATATCACTATTGCGCCACATGGTGGACCTTTGCAACAGATAAGTGAGGACACAAGTTCTTTCTGAGAAATATTGATCATACACAGGGATTGAGTAATAGAACAAGGTTGATAGTTACAAAACTTGACGACCATGTTCTAGAAGGTCAAATTTTTTCTGGCATCAATGCAAGACACAAGTTCTTTATTCCAATGTTATCGTTGAACCCTTCTGATTCTAGGATACTTATTAGATTTCAAAGAAGACAATTTCTATTGATGGTGTCATATACCATGACTATCAATAAGAGTCAGGGACAATCATTCTTCCATGTGGAGCTTCTTCTTAAACGGCTGGTGCTTATACATGGATAACTTTATGTTACGATTTTTAGGGTGACAAATCGTTCCAGATTAAAGATATTGATTTGTAATAAGAAATGAAGAACAACAAAATCAACAAACAACGTTGTGTACAAAGAAGTATTTCAGAATTTGTAGTCATATGAAATCAATAAATGATGATATTATCTCTTATTTGCGAAATTTATTTATTTTATGAAAAAGATTTATCTAATTTCATATTGAATTATCTTTATCCAAACGTTTCTTCCCGTGCATCGCACGGGTGATTAACTAGTATAGTGTATAGATAGTGGAATTGTCGATTTGTCCTGTCGATTTTCCCTTCGCATTGGAGAGTTTTACGACGTTAAATAATTATTGGTATTATCACATTGCTATTTATAATTCGATATTCTATTGTTTGGGATTTGACTTGTGTGAGTAGTTTGAATTCCTATTTTAATCAGACGGAGTTTGGGGAAATATTTTTAGTGTTACTACTTGTGTTGGCAATTCTATTAGTAGTCCAATTTTTCAACAGTTTGTGTATTCCGAAAATTTTAGAACGAAATTTGGAACAATATTTTGATTTCGAAATTTTTTCGAACGAATTTTGGAATACTTATTTTCGATCCGTTTCATCCGAAAAATACCCCTAGTAAGAATTGTTAGTATATGTAGTATTTTTCAATTATTAATATCTGCCAGTAAATTTTTATCTTTTATTTTTGCCTACAAAGAAAAAGGAAGTGACTGAGGAAGCTACAAAGAAACCAACCAATAAGAACGCTTGCGTTTTTTCCTCAGACCCCATCACATATAACTCACACTTATCTTGACGAAGGAAGTATACCTGTCTTGCATTCATCTCTTCGGTCGATCTACAAACCACTTCTCACCCAAAAGACAACAATGGCTATTTCAGAAGCGTTTCTTGGCGCATTTTTCACTATTTTGCTGGAGAGGCTGGCCTCTAGAAAGCTGCTGAAATTTCTGCGTCCTTCAGGAATTGATGTCCAGCTGAAAGAATGGCGTAGAAAATTGGTGATGATCGGATCGTTTCTTGATGACGCAGAAAACAAGCAAACATCAAACATAGCTGTGAGAGAGTGGCTGAATGAACTGGAGCAATTGGCTTATGATATTGAGGACCTGATGGATAAGCTGAACACAGAAGCTCTGCAGCGCACATTAATGGAAACCAAAGAAACCAGCACCAGCCAGCTACAAAATATTTTATCCACTATACGTGAATTCATATCTGACACCGGGATGGATTTGAAGTTAAACAAGATTAATGACCGATTGGAAGAGCTAGTAGAAGAGGTTAGTTGGCTCAGTTTAGAGAAGAACGTGGGTGGGAGGAGTGAAAAAACAGGACAAAGGTTGCAGCTGACTTCAGTTGTGGAAAAATCTGAAGTGCACGGCAGAGAAAAGGAGAAAGAGGATATACTCAATAAGTTGTTAGGGGTTGAATCATCAAGTACCGATAGCCCACCAAAAATATCCGTGATTCCAATTGTGGGCATGGGAGGCGTAGGCAAAACAACTCTTGTCGGGCTCGTCTATAACGATGACAGATTAAAGGGTGACTACTTTGATCTCAAGGCTTGGGGTTGCGTTTCAGATGAATTTGATGTTTTTCGGGTAACAAAAATCATTCTTGAGGCAATTTCATCTGAAAGGTGCGACTCTGATGATTTTAACATGCTTTAGGTGAAACTAAAAGAAACTCTTTCAAACAAGAGATTTCTAGTGGTTTTAGACGACGTTTGGAGCGATAATTATGAAAAGTGGGACATTCTACGCAAGCCTTTCCTTGCTGGAAAACCTGGAAGCAAAATCATCGTTACAACTCGAAATGAAAGTGTGGCTCAAATCATGTCTGATGATGAACCATATCATCTGGATGTGTTATCAGACGGAGCTGCTTTACTATTGTTAGCTCAACATTCACTCAGGGGCAAAACTTTTGATGAACGCCCAGATTTAAGGGAGAATGGTAAGTCTCTAGTGAGGAGATGTAAAAACTTGCCACTAGCAGTAAAGGCCATTGGAGGGCTTCTGCGCAAAACAGATAATCCAAAAGACTGGGAACGTGTTGTAAAAAATGATGCTTGGGTGGCTGAAGAGGAGGGTGGAATTCTTCCTGCTTTGAAACTCAGTTACCGATACCTTCCTTCAGAGTTGAAAAGATGCTTCGCCTACTGTGCTCTCTTTCCTAAGGACTATGAGTTTGACAAGTTCAAGCTAGAGATCCTATGGAAGGCAGAAGGTTTCGTACAAGATTCAGAAGAGTACTCAGGCAGTCGGAATTTTGACGAACTGTTGTCGAGATCATTCTTCCAACAATCAAGTGCCAATAGTTCACGTTTTGTGATGCATGACCTTCACAATGATCTAGCTATGTTTGTTGCTGGTGATAAATATTTGAGGATGGATTACGATGTGGCCAAGGAAAGTCTTCCTGGAAAGATTTCTGAAAAGGTCCGTCACTTGTCAATCAGTTGCCATTTGCAAGAATGTTATTACAAATTTAATTTTGTCAACCAAGCTCAAGGCTTAAGAACTTTTTTGTCATTGCCATTTCAAAAGGATGTTTTTTATGCAAACTTCTCATCCCAAAGAATTTTGCTTGACCTATTGCCAAATTTGGACCACATAAGAGTGTTATCTTTAGCTTTTTGTTATTTGACATTCGAGTTGCCAGACTCTGTTGGTAAGTTAAAACAATTACGATACTTAGATTTAGCCAATACTCATTTGAAGTGGTTACCTGAATCTTTGACCACCCTTATCAACTTAAAAGTTTTGATTCTAAGAGATTGTGTATTACTTACCAAATTACCAGCAAACATGGAAAATCTTTTCAATCTTTACCATCTAGACATTGCTGATACTAGTGCATTGCGTGATATGCCTCCAGGAATTGGTGAACTTACAAGTTTGCGTACGTTGTCTAAGGTGATTGTGAGTGAAAGTGGCGGAATGAGGTTAAAAAGCTTGGGGAATTTATCACATCTACAAGGTGAGATTTCTATTGAGGAATTGCAAAATGTGGTCAATGTTCAAGAAGCAAAGGATGCAAAGCTAATTGATAAGCAAAACCTTGACAAAATAAGTTTGAGATGGCGTACCAAGCCCAGCGATTCCCAAGATGATGAAATTCTTCAAATGGGCGTGCTTAATGCATTAAAGCCTCATGAAAACTTGTCAAGTCTTTACATTAGTGGTTATGGTGGGACAAGTTTCTCTAATTGGATTGGAGACCCAACATTCTCTATGTTGGCAAATATAAGCGTTAGTGGTTGCAGAAAATGCACGAATTTGCCACCATTAGGGAAACTACCTTTTCTAAAAGAATTACGCGTGATTGGAATGAATCGAGTAAAAGTGATCGGAGATGGATTCTATGGAAATAGAGATCACGGAGAAATACCTTTTCCATCATTGGAAACTCTGCGTTTTGCTGACATGCCAGATTGGGAGGAGTGGCTTGGATTAGGAAATGAAGCAGAGGGTGTAATCAAATTTCCTCAGCTCCGCATATTGGTCATCCTTGGATGTCCAAAATTGGTCAGGCTCCCAATTCTCTCACTGCCATCCCTTCGTAAACTATGCGCATCAACATGTGATAAGGTGGTGCTAAATCGTATGCTTGATTTGGAATCTTTCACCCAATTATTTTTGCATGAAATTTCAGGATTAACTTCAGTTTACGAAGAATTTAGGCAGTTTCCTTCTACACTTGAAGATTTTGAAGTTCGTTGTTGCAATGACCTTGAGACTCTATGGACAAGTGGTAAGAGCCTAGTGAACCTACAACGAGTAGTTGTTGATTCATGTCCTCGGCTCCTTCAAGAGATTGATGTTTTTCCTGCTCTTAGGACACTTGATCTACATGATTGTGGAGCTCTGGAGTTCTCGCCCAATAGCATATCTTGTCTCGAGAAGTTGCTTATCAGTAAGTGTCCATCATTGACGATATCGATGGCGCTACATGATTCCAGCACCACACTTGAAAGTCTCAGTATTGGATATTTGGTGAATTTGAATTTGACAAATTTATTGGGGTCTGTTCACGGTTACTCGAGTCTCACATCAATAAAACTACATAATTCTGATGGTTTGGAGTCATTTCCTGATGCAGGCCTGCCCACTCCCAATTTGAGATCTCTTGAAATATGGAATTGTCGAAATCTCAAGTCCTTACCCCATCGGATGGATTTACTTTTGTCCCTTCAATTCCTGAAGGTGGAACTTTGCCCGTCGTTGATAGAGCCCTTTCCCCAAGGGAATGTTCCACCAAATCTAACCGAACTTTCAATCAGTGAATGCGGGAATCTAAAGTCCCTGGGGGAGTGGGAGCTACACAAACTCACCTCTCTTCAGTACTTCAGTTTTTCTCCCTCTGACATGGATGATGATGATGATCAACACTATGTGCTTCCTCCATCTCTTACTCGATTGCAGCTGTTTAATCTGCTAAATTTGAAAAACCTACCAAAAGGCTTCCAAAACCTCACATCTCTTCGACATCTAGTGATCCAAAACTGCCCAAAGCTTGTGGCGTTGCCTATGGAAGACCAGCTTGGCAAGCTTTCGAGGCTTCTTATAAATCGTTGCCCACTTCTGAAGCAACGGTGTTTGAAGAGCGAAGGAGAATACTGGCCCATCATAGCTAACATTCCCCATGTCCTAATTGATTCCTGTGATATCCATGATGATCAATCCCATCAGGTAACAAATTCAATTTGTTGTCTACCAATATCCACATTACTTTTAAACATTTCATTATTTATTTATTTGTCCATTTTTTGGGTAAGGTCAGAATTTGAATTTTCTACTAAAATTATTTATTGTTACTAGTGCCAGCAGGACTGAATTTATGGGCATTCCATCTTTGAACACGATTCTCAGCTATCTATTGTATAAGGTAAGGGATTAATTTAGCTACCTATCCATCTAGTCTTCATTTTTTCCTGAATAAGTATTAAGGTTTCATAACTCAATGACAAATTTATGCTGAAATAATGGATTGTCATTCCTATGGAAGTAATTCAATTGTGTTCGTGCTGCTTTATATCTGACACACGTGATTTTGTTGCACAACATAAATAAATATCACAGATTTAGTCTAGTTTTCTTTAGCAGTTTACTCATTTGACTTTCAAGGCTGCATGGTAGTATACCCATATGTATAAAACTGTAATTTACAAGTGACTATCACTGTTTTATTTCTAGTTTATCGGATTCTGAATTTGATAAACTTCTAATGTGCTAGTCAAACAGTTCTATAAAGTCATGTGAAGAACCAGATTTTCTTGTTTAGTGAGTTTTAGCTTTACCCAGGTTTCATGTTTCTTGAAAAAACAATAATCTTTAGTTAAATGAATGGCCCTCGCGTTTATGAGGATGGCCAATTTGGCCAAAGATCAATGAAGAAAAAAGGAATCAAGTACTGCCATGTGTGGTATTTTCATTTTTTCGTTCTTCATTTCTTAGTTTTGCAGAATTACAATAGTAAAAAGTTTTTCACAACTGCTTTCTTACTCATACATGGTGTGGTATTGAATTATTGAACATTTGTTCAAATTTATCTTGCATATATATCTGATAATCATTATCATTTCTTTATTTTGATGAAGTATTTGCATTACAAGAAGCTCCATGCTGCTTGCTTGTGTGGATGTGATAAGTGTATTTTATACACTTATTTGTATGTCTAAATTAGGCTTAATTATTGTCGTTTTGGAATATTTGCTATTTAATTTGTGTTTATCGTTTACTTTTCAGAAAATATCCCAAAAGATGAAAAATGATGAAATCAATGGGAAAAACGCATAATTGGATTGCTAATTGGAGCTAAATTGGACAAGTGATGAGTTTGTGACAACAACCGAGAAACATGCTTGGTGCTAAAGTGACTAAATCAGATGTTGGAGTACCCAATTGAAGAATTTGAAAGTTGAAACGATCCAATCAAGAGGATACTAAAGTATGAGGACTAAATATCCTAAATCAAAAGTTGAGGACATGAGGTGCAATTAAAAGGCAGAGACCAACTTACACAGCAGGGAAAAGATGGAAAATTGCAGTGCAACGTCCTTCCTCGTGATCTCCGGATTCCTACCACGCGATCGCGAGGTGCCTCGAATTTTTCAACAAAATGTTTTACCCATGTTTGCGCGATCGCTAGGTTTTATGCCACGCGATCGCGGGGCTTTCCGACTGGGCCGATTGTGGGCTTTTTCTCGCGATTTTCAACAGAATTCTCTCTTTCTTGACATAAGTTTCTCCAAAACCTATAAATACAACACATGAGGCACGAGATAAGGACCTTTGCCTCTTCATAGAACGAGCCACAATTGAGATTTCAACATCAAATTCTTGGAGAATCAAGCATTGCAAAGGGGCGTGAATTGAAGATAATTGAAGAATCAACACTTGGTGCAAGCGTTCCTTTCTTTATAGTACTTTCAATGAACGTTTATTATTGTTTTTGCTATTTAATTGTGATGTGTAACTAAATTCTATGTTGGGATGAACGATGTAGTCTAGTTAATTATTTTAATTCCATATTTCTTGTTTTAATGCTTCAATGCATGTGTTGATTTATTATTGTGTTTAATGCGTGAATGAACTGGCCAGTCTTTCATGTTTTTATGTGTTATTTTCATAATCCGAGAGGTGAGTTAATAACATAGATCTAGGTAATGAATTCGGTAATTGAACGAGAGATAGAGATATACTTTTGTTATTACTGCGATCGTGTGTGAATTCTTGTGTGTAATGCATCTAGATAAGGAATATTCGGACCCGTTGTAAAGATACAAGGTTGACTTATTTAGATAGAATTGATTTAAATTCAAGAGAGGAATCTCAATTTGAATTAGTGAATTCGATCGAACACATATTTAGGAAATCGAACAGGGAATTAGAATTGATTTAATTGGTTAGGTGAAATAGTGAATCTCAACTACTTTATAATCGTTTTTAAAATAAAAAGCAATCTCTCTAATTTAATTCTTTAGTTTAATTTATTAGTTTTAGTTTATCATCACAAATTCTTTTTTTCTGTTCAAATCAAATTTAGAACTGACATATTTCGGTACTTAGTAAATAGTCCTCGTGGGAACGATCACTCGACTCAAAAGTCACTTTATTACTTGATTGCGATATAGTATAGTTGCGATTTGTTGTTCATGGTTCGATCGAGGCCCACAGATGGATCGGAAGGCTCGTAGCTCAATCATCTACCAAGTTGGTAATTTCATTGATTGGATCAGTAGATTTAAATTTGTGGGGCGATCTCCCACGTGGCCAGTTTTGTATATGTTTTTGTCGCAAGCTACAAGTCGGCTGATTTTAATGACGTATCACTTTATATAATACTTGATTAATGCATTTTTGTTCATTACATGATTTTGCAACAGAGACAACCCAGAAGCATAATCTCACGCCACAGCCTTTTTTTTTAGTACAAAGAAATCCAAGGAATGGGTTCTAAGTCTTGCCGCCGCACATATATGGAAGTTTTTAGATGAGATGGTGAACAAAAACATTAAATTTCTATGGATTAATCTCGAGTTTTCATAAGTTTTTCGTTTTGTTATTTAGTGTGTATTTTCAATAATAGATAGGAACTAATTTCTAATGGTGAGTAGTTCATATGTCGAAAAGAAAACAAGAAAAATACATCGAGGTGTCATACATGGTAGTTCATTAGAGCATCTTCAATCGTGATATGAAAAAAGTAGTAAATTAGCATCTCTGAAATCACTTTTGCATCTTCATTTACATCTCAGTGAATTTAAATCTAAATTTTGCTCCAATTGATCTATGTAAATTATAAGATTTAAATTCATTTTTTGCATAAATTTTTTTTAGCTCATAAATTTTATGTTATTTTATTATTTTAATACAATGCATGCATATAAATATTACAAATAAATCAACCTAAAAAAAATCAAAATTTAGTTAAGAAAGATCTATTTTAATCAAAATATCTGCATTACTTGTAGGAATCACTTGATGTCAAACTTTGTGACTTTTGTTTTTAATGGTCCTGGGATGGTGGTTGTTTGTCCGAAGCTTTGCTCTTGATATGCCCTAATTTTTATGCTATGCTGATTTTTTATGCTGGATTATTTGAACTTAGTTTTGATGGTAATGGAGTTATGATGTTGTGGTATATTCATTTTTGAGTTTATTAAATCAAGATTTATATGGGGTATTCTCAAGTTGCTTTCTGAATAAATTACCTTTGAGATATCTAATCAAATGGCTTGATCAGATTTGTTTCCAAGTGATGGTGAATGTGTTATGTGATTGATAACCTTTGCTCGTTGACCTTCAGTTTTTACACGCTTCTTGTCGGTTATATTTAGAAAACTTTATGTCGTCGGGATCACAGATTTTGTGCCTCTTTCGAAATCGTACAATTTAACTGTGAGATGTTCGATTTTGCCAAATGCTTACGATGCCTACAGACTCTTGTAGTTATTTGTCATTTTATATCCCCTGAAACATTAATGAGTTCACTTCTGCTAAAATCCTTTTACCTAATCTCGGATTTAAATCCGGTGTGTTTATTAATCCTTTTAAGAATAATTGGTAGCAAGTCTCGTAACAGACGCCATATGTTGATGTCAATTGCACTCTGTTCTATTTACATGATTTAAGCCACTAATCTTATTATTGATACTGCTGTCATCAGCACCACTTTTTTCTTTCCCATCATTCTTCTTGCTGTCCATGGGAATGCAAATAAATTCAATTCCTTGCAGCAGCCTTAATTCCCAACCATCTGTTACGTCGTGTTTCCCCAATGAGTGCCCTACGTTGTAATAGGATAGCATACTACTCTTCTGTACTATCAGCACTTATTCCTGGAGTTTCTGCTTTAACGGATTCATGGGATCTACAAATTTCTCCATCAGCCCTGCCTGGAGAGATCCAAAGGCAAATTATTCCTACTACTCAAAAGCAGATTATTCGTTCTCTGATCTTCTTGATCGACTATATTTTCCACAAGCTCAAGGTCAGGAAGGTCTCCCGGATGTGAAATTGTCTTCTGAAAAAGAAGATCAATCTCACGTTGATATTCTCCGTATGTTAGCTTGAACAACCTCTTCTATTCAGAGTCATATACATATACATTCTGCACTATAAAACTAGGATGTTGTTTTCAATTTGGAATTTGCTTGTTCCAAGGTATGAAGTGCACAACGCACTTGTGCAAAACGGATTCTGCAGATTCTTCATCTCAATCGAAACTATAAAATGTCTCCAAAGTAGTGCGTGCTTGACAATTTCCACCACCTCTTTTTTTTTTTTTTTTTTTTGTTTTGCATCCTCAAGACGATAAAACTACTGCTCAGTTACCATCATGGCTCCGTCTTGGGTCTGTGTAATGTCCTGCGCACAGAACAAGAACTCATCACTAATTTCAGAAATGATGAATACACACATAGTAAGATGGAGATCCTTGTGCCATAGCTAATGCATTTCTAAAACAAAGTTGATAACACATCTGAATAACATTAAAGACGAGAATATCATAGTATGTACCAAAAAAGTTGCACTTCACATGGAGAAACACCAAGGGTAACATAAGATGTACTTAAAAGACTTTAAATCCTACGTGATTCGATGACAAAAAAATAGAGTTCAGTAGTCATTAGCAAAACAGCGAACACTACAAATTTATTAGCAAAAAAGGCATAACATATAGATTCTTGAATTTGAACTTCAGAACTAACCTTCAGTATGGTCACGCGAGGCTTAAGATGTTTTTCTCAGGGAACTAACAACATGGAATCCTCCTAGAAATAAAAATACAGCTTACCCACAAGTTTAGACATGTGGAAAACCTTAGTGACTTCCGGAGTCCTCCTTCCTAAGCTAAATTTATGTTGAGAACCATGAAGCAAACGAAAATACGTTGAATCATAAAAAATGAATTTGGTTCTAAAGCAAACGAAATTCCACCTTGAAAACTGATCTTGTTTCACAATCTTGCACATGTGGTCAGATTGAACGTCTATTCACCCAATCCAGATGGTAGTCGAAAATGCACCAGCGATTTAAAAGGTGAAAGATGAAGTCGGTTTTGAAGGCGACGAGTAAAACTGAAAGACGTTTGCACAATCACAGGAAGACGAAGTGGTGAAGACTTGAATTGGATATTAAATGATGCAATATAAGGCCAATAACAAATATTCGAAAAATCTGATGAAGACATTATAAAAGATGAACTAAAAACTTGATCTTGCCACCAGCTAGATTAATAATTTAATAGTACGTTTGGAAAGATTTAAAAATGAATTATAAATAGAATTTGCATCAAAAAGTGGTATGGATTCATTGAAATGTGTTGTTGAAAATTAAATTTTGCCACTTATAGATCATTAATTGATTCAAACTGTTGAAGTGTATATATATCAATATTATTGTCTAGAATAATGAGGGACCTGTTAGCAATTTATGTATATGTTGTAGGTCTATTTATATCATCCATTTTGTACCATTTAAGATTAAGATAATAAAGTATCTCTTTTTCTACATTACATGGTATAAGAGCTGAAAACCCTAGCCCACTATTTTGTGTCTGACCCAGCCTTAACCCGGCCTATTCCTATGCCGGCGACTACCTAGGAGGCCGACGACCTCCTTCTCGGTCTGGGCAACCTTTTTTCACGACATTTCAGACCTGCGCGAGTCTGTATTGCGCGATTACTCGCGATTTCAGTCGGCTGCCAGACCATTCCGGGGTATTCCAACACCAGCCCGGCCATTCCGACGTTTTTTCCGGCCTGGAGATTCGTTTTTTAACTTGGACTCACATGGAACTACAGTTTGAGCTTGTTTTCTGCCCTTCAAGTGCTCTAAAACTTCAACATTTCTTGGTATTTCAGCTTTCAACACTTTGGACCTCTGTGCCCTCTTTCTACTCATACCGGAGATTGTTATGGGTGAAAATAAAAAATTTTGTGTGACTGATATGATTCCAGTGATGTCAAAAATCACGGACTATAAACTTAATGGGTCTAATTATATTGCTTGGAGTAAGACTGTTAGAGTGTATCTTCGTAGTATAGAAAAGGATAATTATCTCACCGAGGACCCACCCACTGATGATACGAAACAGACTTGGTTGCGAGATGATGCTCGAATATTTTTGCAACTTCG